>JARWMC010000003.1:13675656-15026120 GCA_029959065.1 Colias behrii
AATGATATTTATTATACTAGTATTTATTTATTGTATATTGTAATAAATTGTGATAAGAAATTGAAATAAATAAATAAAATTGTGTTGTATTCGAATTGTGTTTTGTTTCGATTTATAATCACACGTTGAATATTATTATGATACACTAGTTTCAACGTGTATCACGTTTTAAATATTATTTACAAAGGTAAGTTTTTAGAGTTCATATTTTAACAATTATTACTAGAGGGCTATAGAATTGAAAACAGCGAACAGAGCATTACGGGTTCTTTTTTTAAAGATTGGTACTCTAATTAATAATTTGGTGGCCATATTAATGCAGCATCTGGCTAGTCTAGTATATTTTCTTTATACCTACGAAGAAAGGAACTATAATATATCGCATGTACGCTGACATAAAGCTACAAATCACTCACCAGTAAGCGTCTCACTATCCATAGAGCTCCACGAAGCGCCCTCTATGATATCGGCCAAGCGTGTGTCGTCCTCCGCCAGTAACAGCGTCTCGCCCGAGTCGCCCACACTTGTGAGGCTGCCCGCGCTGGGCAGGCTGCCCAGCCCCATGCCCAGACCCACTGTGCTTGAAGGTAGGAGGCCGATGGACGCTGGCTCGCCAATGCTGGGAAAGATAATTTTTAAGGGTCACATAAGTGTCCTTGGGACATTTTACGAAAATAGTTATACTCTGTCCATTATATTATTTGCTTTTTGACAGCTTCACGCCTATGAACAATTGTATTGTATATGTTAAAATGTCATACAAATAATTATTGTACTTCATGGACAGGCACCGCCCACTTAGTGATGTCTACACAGAATTATTCAATGATGGGTCGATAGATTATAATAATCGATAGAAATACTCTGTAAAATATATCCGATACAGAAAAACTCTTCTATTATATTATAGAATTTAAACATAAAGACAACCAAATTGTAAGATAGAAACCAATAAATAATAAACTATTAGTTTAGTTTAGTTTTAACATAAATTGCATAGATATGTGGTCTTATTATTATATATCTTATTAGTACGTTTACGTTGTAATTATTATTTACGTACTTGATTCGATTTATGATAATATTTTGAATTTATAATTGAAATGGTATCACAATCGATAATCATTTAGACATCACTTCTGGTATCACCCGTCGAGCTGTCAAAAGGCAATTCTTATAGTGGACAGACTATAAAAAGGAAATTTAGTTAAAATAAAACGGAAACTTAATTTAATCAGTAAATTGTAAGTTTAAACGTTAATCTAGGAGATAAATGATGCAAATTGTAGACGAGAAACTGGTTTTACTGCTACTCTGAAATAATTTTATGTAAGGAAGATATGAGGTCAATAAACTTTGAGAACGTGACCAATCAATACGGCTGAATCTCTCAAGATCCTGCCAAAGAAGAACAATAAAATACTTTTTAGTAGTTGAAATTGAAGATTAACTACTACCATCACCAATAACGTAACCACTACTTCACTGTCCAACAAATTATTATTGTTTTCCATCTTGTACGCGTCTATGTTATGATCCTTCGAGCCGGATATTTCAAATTCCCCTTCCTTAACATACAATAATAACCTATATACTAAAACCTAATAAATTATATACTAAAACCTTCCTCTTGAATCACTATATCTATTAAAAAAGATCGCATCAAAATCCGTTGCGTAGTTTTAAAGATTTAAGCATACAAAGGGACATAGGGAAATAGGGACAGAGAAAGCGACTTTGTTTTATACTATGTAGTGATAGTGATAAATAAACAAATGTACAATACCTGTCTGTATCATGCGACAAGGGCGGCGGGCGGCTGGAGCCGAGCCCGAGCTTGCCCTTCGTGATGGAGCTCGCGCGCACGCTCTGCCGACGGAGCTTCTGCAGCATGTCCCTGCGGGAAGATACACGCGTCTAAATTTATGCAAATGAACAATTTATATGTCATATACCGTAATTGTTATACATTTTTGACGTGACAACGTCTTAAATTAGGTTGCGGCTGGGAGTCACTTATGAAAAAGTGTAACGCTCGGTAACGTTACGATGAGTCACCGAACGAGAGAGAGGCCCGCGGTCTGCCGCGCGCGCAGCACATAAATATTCTACCGAGAAAAAGACGTTGTCACGTAAAATCTTCGCCCGTAAAACCGACTTTACAGGCAACCATTTTTTTTTCTTTTATCTATTTATCTGTATAAACATAAAATTGTGAGTCTGCAGACACATATAAATATAATATAGATATAAAGACTGGGAAGAAACTGGCCTTCGAAACACAGTTCACCACTAGTTCGAAGGTCAGGGTCAGAACATAATGCTGTACCTGTTTCTTGAAAAATATTTTTTTATTATTTTAACATTGAGTAGTGTTCCGAACATATTGACGATCAATATTCGGGGTGAATATTGAAAAAACATTCATATTGTTGTAGAGCCAGTTTTTTTTACTTTAATGACGAAAACCATTGATGAGCAACTTTAGCTGATGTGGGGACCTTTTTATTTTTCTTGTCTTAATTTTGTTTCCCTTTACTGCATTTTTGTTTAAGTGCCAAATAAATGACATGGAATTTGAATTTAAGTTATTCTGCCTTATCCAAAAACCACTGCAGTCATTAAACTATATCTTAAAAATCGCTCATAATTAAATGACATATAATGTTCTTTTGTCCCTCACCTGCGGAAGTCCTTAAACACCAGTGCCTCCAGATCCTGCAGCCTCCTCAGCTCATACTCCACAGTGCTGTGACTGGCGCCAAGCGCTCGCAGGTCGCTGATGATCTTCGCCTGCTCCGTCATCTCCTTCTCTATCAGCTTGGATCGCTTCTTAGCGTCCAGGGACGTGTCGAACACGAACGCTGGGAGGTGGTCTGTATACTTGCGCCGGAGGACTATGCTCTCCTATGCAAATAGTTAATATTTTATTTAGTTATTACACTTTATCGTACATACATTATAGAAGAAAAATAATGATACAAAAACTGTGCTGATGTAGCACAATTGGCGGCGTTATCACTAAGCAGTGACCATAATTGTACTTAGTTAAATAAGGGAATTTCCAAAGCTTCTATTATCACTTTGGACATAATTAATAAAGTTAAAAATCTATAATTATCAATATTGTTTGTTGTACTAGTTAAATAGTTTAAAGGATTATCCAAAGGTATATAAGTAAGTATTATTGGCCCTTAAAATTGCTTAGAGTTCTAATGAGTTCTATAATCAAAAATATATTTGCATCACTCAGCCAAGAACACAGAACTAAAGATCAATCAATTATTGTTCAATTAAATAGCGAGGAAATTACCAAAAATGCAATTTTCATCATCAACAACATTACAAAATTTTCAAAGGTATCACTTACTTGTGAATCTTTGCTGTTATCAGCTTCATCATCCAAGTCACTTTCATAATCCATTTTCAAGGGATCCTCTTCTTCAAAGCCTGTAATTTTTTAATTCAATTTTATAATTATTGGGCCTAATTTGTAGTAAAATAAATTAAAATTATATTAAATAGATATTTACCAGTTAACATTGTTAGAGTATGTCCCAAAGCGGAGAGCTGTTTGCCAACATTGGTGTCCAAATGTATGTCCACGCCTTCCATTTGCCACGAGACGTTCAGGAACCATTTTGCGTTTTCTTTAAAAATAATAATATTGTTAAAACTTGAATTCAATTTAGGATAAGAAGAAGTGTACAGTTAAACATCTCTACCAAATCTGTTTGATTTGTATCAGTCAAAAGATAGAGGAAGTGTCTGTTTTAATTTACTTATTGCGTGTTGCGGATTGATAAATTACTCATATAAGATTGCAGTTTTAATTTTCACACTTAATTTAAAAACAATAAAAGTATCGATTCAAAATTAGTGCTTGTGCATCATATTTTTTTAGCTATCATTTACATCACTACAAAAACGCTTAACTAACTATTATAACATAAACGCATCGTTAACTATGCATGATCAGACTATATTTCTACGCTTCTTTCAAACCATCACCAATCCACTCACCATTATGCCTGGCCGCGGCCGTGCGACTGCACACCTCATACGTGCCCTCGGACACACAGCACACGTTCACACAGGCCTCGCTGGGTTCTGGCTTCCAATCATCGAGCGAGGCCTCAAAGTCCCTCGCGAACCGTAAGCAGAGCCCCACGAAGCGGCCCTTGCTGACCAGCGCCCCCGAACTGACGGCGGAGATGCTGGTGCTCTCGAGGGTCACCACCACGGCCCCGCGCTCCCCGTCCCCCAGCGGGCCTTCGCCCCCGCCCCAGCCCCAGCCCCAGCCGCACCACTTCGACTGTGGAATGGTAAGTACATAGTTCAAACAATATACTTTGCAGTTTGTATTTTATAATAATGATTATTATTATAGAATACAAACTGCTCGCTTCAGTCCCAACCACACCACTTCGACTGAAACACACCCAAGTAGAAACGATATACATATTTAATATACTATCGTTCGACCAAGCCCCAGCAGAATCACTTCGACTGCGAGACGATAGGTATACAATTCAAAAAAATATAGGTACTTAATTTATTAAATTAAAAAATTAAGTATAATGTAATATATTTCGCTTTATACATATGTATTAATAATGGTAGGTAGTAGTATTTTTTGTACTCTCATCTGTCTGTTCTATTAAAAATCTATTATATTATATCTATAGTATAAAATCTGTTTATATTAAAAAAAACGATGGAAATTTCTCAATTAGTATGTTTATTTTTTGTATTTTTTTATGTTCGATTACATTACCAAAATAACGGAAAAAATTACAGAACAACTTACAACGGGCGGCTGATTGAGCGGCAAGCAAATGCCTATATCGTCCACATTCAGTTGTAGGAACAACGTGCTCAGATGCGGCGTGCCGATTTGTGACGTCAGTTGCACCTGCACAAAAATATTACAAAGTCTTAATTTCAATTTACACAAATTACTTTTAATAAGCCATAATTATCTTATGACCCAATCTTAAAAAGGAACACTGCAAAGTTTGTCTTAACTATGCCATATTTCCCGTCCGACTAGGGCCCTTCCGGCCTCCTCCACTCAAGCGACAGCCCAAGCCGAGGTTCGTGATCCCCGTCAAGGGGGGACGCCCTTGCGCATGTCGCGCAGGGTGAACCTTCAGTTCACCCCCGCGTCCGCGTTAAAATGTAGAAGCCCTTCTGGCTAACATTGAGAGACACCACACAAAAAAAAAAAATGCCATATTTAATTCCAAGCAAATCTATTTGGGTTAGTAAAGAATGGCAGTCAGAACTATCTTTTAAACATCAATGTAAAAATCAATACATCGAATCTCATAAACAAGGTGCGCACACTTGCGCACTCATTGAACGATTTTAGCAGTGAAATTCTCAACAAATTATAAATCAAAAGACGCATTAAAATATCTGTAAAGTTATTTATGTAATTAACATATAAAAACTATATCCTAAATCTATACTGTTATAATAAAGCTGAAGAGTTTGTATGTTTGTTTGTTTGTTTGAACGAGCTAATCTCAGGAACTACTGGTCCGATTTGAAACATTCTTTCGGTGTTAGATAGCCCATTTATCGAGGAAGGTTATAGGCTATCATCACCCTAAGACCAATAGGAGCGGAACAATGCGGGTGACCGATGAAACCGCGTGGCACAGCGAGTAAACTATAAACGTATATGCGATTGTACAGGTAATTTACAGGACTAGACTTGTAACCCACCTTCTCAAACACCTGCTGCGTGGCCGTTAGCACCTCCTTATTCAGCGTCATGCGCTTCTCATTCCAGTACTCATAGGCGTTCTTATAATTGAGCCACACTAATATAGCCCGATCCACGGCCACGGGTTGTATGTACACGAGAGGCCGCTTTAGGGTGATCAGGACTACTTCCTTGTCCTCCCCGCATACTATTTCCTCTTGGAATGCATTGCGCATCGCTGAGGGGAAGTTAATAAGTTTTTGTTACGGTTGACAGGTTTAAATATAGGGAATAAACATAAAAAAGGGATAGGCTTAGGATTCTAATATAATTTCTAGTCTTTATATATAAAAAGTACGTGTCACTTTGTTTGTCCGCGATGGACTCCAAAGCTACTGAACCTATTTTAAATTTAATTTGCACCCGTGTGCAGTTTGGTCTAACTTGAAAGATGGGATACATTTCAGTTTATAGTCGCAAAATTATTTGATTGCGAATTATTATTTGTCAGTGTAAATAAACATTTAAAAGAAGGTTTAAAAGAGGATTTAGTGCACTTACAAATCCTCGTGTTAAAGAAGGCATACTGTTGGAACTCCGGCTCGGCTTCTTCGAACATCGCGTTCCGTATAAGTTGACCCAAACTGAGATTAATGTCAACCTGCAAAACATTTTTACTTATCACACTTTTATACAGTTTAATCATAGTTCACAATTTTATGTTCGCATTTAGTCAAGTGAAGTGATTGATTAACCGACTTCAAAAAAAAGGAGAAGGTTCTGAATTCACCCGGTATTTTTTTTTTTCATATCACATTTTAAATTCATTAGAGAGTGGAATTGAATCAATTTTTTTTAATTTTCTCATCATAAAACGTAATATTCATGATCCTCGACTCTCTGCCTGGAAGAGATCGCTGTTTTAGCGACAAGGCCGCCTTTTTGTACGTGATTATTTTGTATGCGTTTTTTCGTATTTTTATTTTATTTATATATTGGAAATTATTGTTTCCTTGTTTTGGTGCAAATAAAGTATTTTCATTCATTCAATTTTTTGAAGCCTTTGAGAGACAAGGTTATTTTTTTTTTGGGTATACCTGTGCCCTAGCGAAGAGCCGCAAGCCGTGCGACTGCGCGGGCTGCGTGACGTTCTGCACGCGGTTGGACAGCTCCAGCTCCACTGCTCCCGTCTCCAGCCGCACCGCGCTGTTGCTGGGCGTCGTTGCTGTCAGCTGGATGCGCTGTGGGTATACCTGTGCCCTAGCGAAGAGCCGCAAGCCGTGCGACTGCGCGGGCTGCGTGACGTTCTGCACGCGGTTGGACAGCTCCAGCTCCACTGCTCCCGTCTCCAGCCGCACCGCGCTGTTGCTGGGCGTCGTTGCTGTCAGCTGGATGCGCTGTGGGTATACCTGTGCCCTAGCGAAGAGCCGCAAGCCGTGCGACTGCGCGGGCTGCGTGACGTTCTGCACGCGGTTGGACAGCTCCAGCTCCACTGCTCCCGTCTCCAGCCGCACCGCGCTGTTGCTGGGCGTCGTTGCTGTCAGCTGGATGCGCTGTGGGTATACCTGTGCCCTAGCGAAGAGCCGCAAGCCGTGCGACTGCGCGGGCTGCGTGACGTTCTGCACGCGGTTGGACAGCTCCAGCTCCACTGCTCCCGTCTCCAGCCGCACCGCGCTGTTGCTGGGCGTCGTTGCTGTCAGCTGGATGCGCTGTGGGTATACCTGTGCCCTAGCGAAGAGCCGCAAGCCGTGCGACTGCGCGGGCTGCGTGACGTTCTGCACGCGGTTGGACAGCTCCAGCTCCACTGCTCCCGTCTCCAGCCGCACCGCGCTGTTGCTGGGCGTCGTTGCTGTCAGCTGGATGCGCTGTGGGTATACCTGTGCCCTAGCGAAGAGCCGCAAGCCGTGCGACTGCGCGGGCTGCGTGACGTTCTGCACGCGGTTGGACAGCTCCAGCTCCACTGCTCCCGTCTCCAGCCGCACCGCGCTGTTGCTGGGCGTCGTTGCTGTCAGCTGGATGCGCTGTGGGTATACCTGTGCCCTAGCGAAGAGCCGCAAGCCGTGCGACTGCGCGGGCTGCGTGACGTTCTGCACGCGGTTGGACAGCTCCAGCTCCACTGCTCCCGTCTCCAGCCGCACCGCGCTGTTGCTGGGCGTCGTTGCTGTCAGCTGGATGCGCTGTGGGTATACCTGTGCCCTAGCGAAGAGCCGCAAGCCGTGCGACTGCGCGGGCTGCGTGACGTTCTGCACGCGGTTGGACAGCTCCAGCTCCACTGCTCCCGTCTCCAGCCGCACCGCGCTGTTGCTGGGCGTCGTTGCTGTCAGCTGGATGCGCTGTGGGTATACCTGTGCCCTAGCGAAGAGCCGCAAGCCGTGCGACTGCGCGGGCTGCGTGACGTTCTGCACGCGGTTGGACAGCTCCAGCTCCACTGCTCCCGTCTCCAGCCGCACCGCGCTGTTGCTGGGCGTCGTTGCTGTCAGCTGGATGCGCTGTGGGTATACCTGTGCCCTAGCGAAGAGCCGCAAGCCGTGCGACTGCGCGGGCTGCGTGACGTTCTGCACGCGGTTGGACAGCTCCAGCTCCACTGCTCCCGTCTCCAGCCGCACCGCGCTGTTGCTGGGCGTCGTTGCTGTCAGCTGGATGCGCTGTGGGTATACCTGTGCCCTAGCGAAGAGCCGCAAGCCGTGCGACTGCGCGGGCTGCGTGACGTTCTGCACGCGGTTGGACAGCTCCAGCTCCACTGCTCCCGTCTCCAGCCGCACCGCGCTGTTGCTGGGCGTCGTTGCTGTCAGCTGGATGCGCTGTGGGTATACCTGTGCCCTAGCGAAGAGCCGCAAGCCGTGCGACTGCGCGGGCTGCGTGACGTTCTGCACGCGGTTGGACAGCTCCAGCTCCACTGCTCCCGTCTCCAGCCGCACCGCGCTGTTGCTGGGCGTCGTTGCTGTCAGCTGGATGCGCTGTGGGTATACCTGTGCCCTAGCGAAGAGCCGCAAGCCGTGCGACTGCGCGGGCTGCGTGACGTTCTGCACGCGGTTGGACAGCTCCAGCTCCACTGCTCCCGTCTCCAGCCGCACCGCGCTGTTGCTGGGCGTCGTTGCTGTCAGCTGGATGCGCTGTGGGTATACCTGTGCCCTAGCGAAGAGCCGCAAGCCGTGCGACTGCGCGGGCTGCGTGACGTTCTGCACGCGGTTGGACAGCTCCAGCTCCACTGCTCCCGTCTCCAGCCGCACCGCGCTGTTGCTGGGCGTCGTTGCTGTCAGCTGGATGCGCTGTGGGTATACCTGTGCCCTAGCGAAGAGCCGCAAGCCGTGCGACTGCGCGGGCTGCGTGACGTTCTGCACGCGGTTGGACAGCTCCAGCTCCACTGCTCCCGTCTCCAGCCGCACCGCGCTGTTGCTGGGCGTCGTTGCTGTCAGCTGGATGCGCTGTGGGTATACCTGTGCCCTAGCGAAGAGCCGCAAGCCGTGCGACTGCGCGGGCTGCGTGACGTTCTGCACGCGGTTGGACAGCTCCAGCTCCACTGCTCCCGTCTCCAGCCGCACCGCGCTGTTGCTGGGCGTCGTTGCTGTCAGCTGGATGCGCTGTGGGTATACCTGTGCCCTAGCGAAGAGCCGCAAGCCGTGCGACTGCGCGGGCTGCGTGACGTTCTGCACGCGGTTGGACAGCTCCAGCTCCACTGCTCCCGTCTCCAGCCGCACCGCGCTGTTGCTGGGCGTCGTTGCTGTCAGCTGGATGCGCTGTGGGTATACCTGTGCCCTAGCGAAGAGCCGCAAGCCGTGCGACTGCGCGGGCTGCGTGACGTTCTGCACGCGGTTGGACAGCTCCAGCTCCACTGCTCCCGTCTCCAGCCGCACCGCGCTGTTGCTGGGCGTCGTTGCTGTCAGCTGGATGCGCTGTGGGTATACCTGTGCCCTAGCGAAGAGCCGCAAGCCGTGCGACTGCGCGGGCTGCGTGACGTTCTGCACGCGGTTGGACAGCTCCAGCTCCACTGCTCCCGTCTCCAGCCGCACCGCGCTGTTGCTGGGCGTCGTTGCTGTCAGCTGGATGCGCTGTGGGTATACCTGTGCCCTAGCGAAGAGCCGCAAGCCGTGCGACTGCGCGGGCTGCGTGACGTTCTGCACGCGGTTGGACAGCTCCAGCTCCACTGCTCCCGTCTCCAGCCGCACCGCGCTGTTGCTGGGCGTCGTTGCTGTCAGCTGGATGCGCTGTGGGTATACCTGTGCCCTAGCGAAGAGCCGCAAGCCGTGCGACTGCGCGGGCTGCGTGACGTTCTGCACGCGGTTGGACAGCTCCAGCTCCACTGCTCCCGTCTCCAGCCGCACCGCGCTGTTGCTGGGCGTCGTTGCTGTCAGCTGGATGCGCTGTGGGTATACCTGTGCCCTAGCGAAGAGCCGCAAGCCGTGCGACTGCGCGGGCTGCGTGACGTTCTGCACGCGGTTGGACAGCTCCAGCTCCACTGCTCCCGTCTCCAGCCGCACCGCGCTGTTGCTGGGCGTCGTTGCTGTCAGCTGGATGCGCTGTGGGTATACCTGTGCCCTAGCGAAGAGCCGCAAGCCGTGCGACTGCGCGGGCTGCGTGACGTTCTGCACGCGGTTGGACAGCTCCAGCTCCACTGCTCCCGTCTCCAGCCGCACCGCGCTGTTGCTGGGCGTCGTTGCTGTCAGCTGGATGCGCTGTGGGTATACCTGTGCCCTAGCGAAGAGCCGCAAGCCGTGCGACTGCGCGGGCTGCGTGACGTTCTGCACGCGGTTGGACAGCTCCAGCTCCACTGCTCCCGTCTCCAGCCGCACCGCGCTGTTGCTGGGCGTCGTTGCTGTCAGCTGGATGCGCTGTGGGTATACCTGTGCCCTAGCGAAGAGCCGCAAGCCGTGCGACTGCGCGGGCTGCGTGACGTTCTGCACGCGGTTGGACAGCTCCAGCTCCACTGCTCCCGTCTCCAGCCGCACCGCGCTGTTGCTGGGCGTCGTTGCTGTCAGCTGGATGCGCTGTGGGTATACCTGTGCCCTAGCGAAGAGCCGCAAGCCGTGCGACTGCGCGGGCTGCGTGACGTTCTGCACGCGGTTGGACAGCTCCAGCTCCACTGCTCCCGTCTCCAGCCGCACCGCGCTGTTGCTGGGCGTCGTTGCTGTCAGCTGGATGCGCTGTGGGTATACCTGTGCCCTAGCGAAGAGCCGCAAGCCGTGCGACTGCGCGGGCTGCGTGACGTTCTGCACGCGGTTGGACAGCTCCAGCTCCACTGCTCCCGTCTCCAGCCGCACCGCGCTGTTGCTGGGCGTCGTTGCTGTCAGCTGGATGCGCTGTGGGTATACCTGTGCCCTAGCGAAGAGCCGCAAGCCGTGCGACTGCGCGGGCTGCGTGACGTTCTGCACGCGGTTGGACAGCTCCAGCTCCACTGCTCCCGTCTCCAGCCGCACCGCGCTGTTGCTGGGCGTCGTTGCTGTCAGCTGGATGCGCTGTGGGTATACCTGTGCCCTAGCGAAGAGCCGCAAGCCGTGCGACTGCGCGGGCTGCGTGACGTTCTGCACGCGGTTGGACAGCTCCAGCTCCACTGCTCCCGTCTCCAGCCGCACCGCGCTGTTGCTGGGCGTCGTTGCTGTCAGCTGGATGCGCTGTGGGTATACCTGTGCCCTAGCGAAGAGCCGCAAGCCGTGCGACTGCGCGGGCTGCGTGACGTTCTGCACGCGGTTGGACAGCTCCAGCTCCACTGCTCCCGTCTCCAGCCGCACCGCGCTGTTGCTGGGCGTCGTTGCTGTCAGCTGGATGCGCTGTGGGTATACCTGTGCCCTAGCGAAGAGCCGCAAGCCGTGCGACTGCGCGGGCTGCGTGACGTTCTGCACGCGGTTGGACAGCTCCAGCTCCACTGCTCCCGTCTCCAGCCGCACCGCGCTGTTGCTGGGCGTCGTTGCTGTCAGCTGGATGCGCTGTGGGTATACCTGTGCCCTAGCGAAGAGCCGCAAGCCGTGCGACTGCGCGGGCTGCGTGACGTTCTGCACGCGGTTGGACAGCTCCAGCTCCACTGCTCCCGTCTCCAGCCGCACCGCGCTGTTGCTGGGCGTCGTTGCTGTCAGCTGGATGCGCTGTGGGTATACCTGTGCCCTAGCGAAGAGCCGCAAGCCGTGCGACTGCGCGGGCTGCGTGACGTTCTGCACGCGGTTGGACAGCTCCAGCTCCACTGCTCCCGTCTCCAGCCGCACCGCGCTGTTGCTGGGCGTCGTTGCTGTCAGCTGGATGCGCTGTGGGTATACCTGTGCCCTAGCGAAGAGCCGCAAGCCGTGCGACTGCGCGGGCTGCGTGACGTTCTGCACGCGGTTGGACAGCTCCAGCTCCACTGCTCCCGTCTCCAGCCGCACCGCGCTGTTGCTGGGCGTCGTTGCTGTCAGCTGGATGCGCTGTGGGTATACCTGTGCCCTAGCGAAGAGCCGCAAGCCGTGCGACTGCGCGGGCTGCGTGACGTTCTGCACGCGGTTGGACAGCTCCAGCTCCACTGCTCCCGTCTCCAGCCGCACCGCGCTGTTGCTGGGCGTCGTTGCTGTCAGCTGGATGCGCTGTGGGTATACCTGTGCCCTAGCGAAGAGCCGCAAGCCGTGCGACTGCGCGGGCTGCGTGACGTTCTGCACGCGGTTGGACAGCTCCAGCTCCACTGCTCCCGTCTCCAGCCGCACCGCGCTGTTGCTGGGCGTCGTTGCTGTCAGCTGGATGCGCTGTGGGTATACCTGTGCCCTAGCGAAGAGCCGCAAGCCGTGCGACTGCGCGGGCTGCGTGACGTTCTGCACGCGGTTGGACAGCTCCAGCTCCACTGCTCCCGTCTCCAGCCGCACCGCGCTGTTGCTGGGCGTCGTTGCTGTCAGCTGGATGCGCTGTGGGTATACCTGTGCCCTAGCGAAGAGCCGCAAGCCGTGCGACTGCGCGGGCTGCGTGACGTTCTGCACGCGGTTGGACAGCTCCAGCTCCACTGCTCCCGTCTCCAGCCGCACCGCGCTGTTGCTGGGCGTCGTTGCTGTCAGCTGGATGCGCTGTGGGTATACCTGTGCCCTAGCGAAGAGCCGCAAGCCGTGCGACTGCGCGGGCTGCGTGACGTTCTGCACGCGGTTGGACAGCTCCAGCTCCACTGCTCCCGTCTCCAGCCGCACCGCGCTGTTGCTGGGCGTCGTTGCTGTCAGCTGGATGCGCTGTGGGTATACCTGTGCCCTAGCGAAGAGCCGCAAGCCGTGCGACTGCGCGGGCTGCGTGACGTTCTGCACGCGGTTGGACAGCTCCAGCTCCACTGCTCCCGTCTCCAGCCGCACCGCGCTGTTGCTGGGCGTCGTTGCTGTCAGCTGGATGCGCTGTGGGTATACCTGTGCCCTAGCGAAGAGCCGCAAGCCGTGCGACTGCGCGGGCTGCGTGACGTTCTGCACGCGGTTGGACAGCTCCAGCTCCACTGCTCCCGTCTCCAGCCGCACCGCGCTGTTGCTGGGCGTCGTTGCTGTCAGCTGGATGCGCTGTGGGTATACCTGTGCCCTAGCGAAGAGCCGCAAGCCGTGCGACTGCGCGGGCTGCGTGACGTTCTGCACGCGGTTGGACAGCTCCAGCTCCACTGCTCCCGTCTCCAGCCGCACCGCGCTGTTGCTGGGCGTCGTTGCTGTCAGCTGGATGCGCTGTGGGTATACCTGTGCCCTAGCGAAGAGCCGCAAGCCGTGCGACTGCGCGGGCTGCGTGACGTTCTGCACGCGGTTGGACAGCTCCAGCTCCACTGCTCCCGTCTCCAGCCGCACCGCGCTGTTGCTGGGCGTCGTTGCTGTCAGCTGGATGCGCTGTGGGTATACCTGTGCCCTAGCGAAGAGCCGCAAGCCGTGCGACTGCGCGGGCTGCGTGACGTTCTGCACGCGGTTGGACAGCTCCAGCTCCACTGCTCCCGTCTCCAGCCGCACCGCGCTGTTGCTGGGCGTCGTTGCTGTCAGCTGGATGCGCTGTGGGTATACCTGTGCCCTAGCGAAGAGCCGCAAGCCGTGCGACTGCGCGGGCTGCGTGACGTTCTGCACGCGGTTGGACAGCTCCAGCTCCACTGCTCCCGTCTCCAGCCGCACCGCGCTGTTGCTGGGCGTCGTTGCTGTCAGCTGGATGCGCTGTGGGTATACCTGTGCCCTAGCGAAGAGCCGCAAGCCGTGCGACTGCGCGGGCTGCGTGACGTTCTGCACGCGGTTGGACAGCTCCAGCTCCACTGCTCCCGTCTCCAGCCGCACCGCGCTGTTGCTGGGCGTCGTTGCTGTCAGCTGGATGCGCTGTGGGTATACCTGTGCCCTAGCGAAGAGCCGCAAGCCGTGCGACTGCGCGGGCTGCGTGACGTTCTGCACGCGGTTGGACAGCTCCAGCTCCACTGCTCCCGTCTCCAGCCGCACCGCGCTGTTGCTGGGCGTCGTTGCTGTCAGCTGGATGCGCTGTGGGTATACCTGTGCCCTAGCGAAGAGCCGCAAGCCGTGCGACTGCGCGGGCTGCGTGACGTTCTGCACGCGGTTGGACAGCTCCAGCTCCACTGCTCCCGTCTCCAGCCGCACCGCGCTGTTGCTGGGCGTCGTTGCTGTCAGCTGGATGCGCTGTGGGTATACCTGTGCCCTAGCGAAGAGCCGCAAGCCGTGCGACTGCGCGGGCTGCGTGACGTTCTGCACGCGGTTGGACAGCTCCAGCTCCACTGCTCCCGTCTCCAGCCGCACCGCGCTGTTGCTGGGCGTCGTTGCTGTCAGCTGGATGCGCTGTGGGTATACCTGTGCCCTAGCGAAGAGCCGCAAGCCGTGCGACTGCGCGGGCTGCGTGACGTTCTGCACGCGGTTGGACAGCTCCAGCTCCACTGCTCCCGTCTCCAGCCGCACCGCGCTGTTGCTGGGCGTCGTTGCTGTCAGCTGGATGCGCTGTGGGTATACCTGTGCCCTAGCGAAGAGCCGCAAGCCGTGCGACTGCGCGGGCTGCGTGACGTTCTGCACGCGGTTGGACAGCTCCAGCTCCACTGCTCCCGTCTCCAGCCGCACCGCGCTGTTGCTGGGCGTCGTTGCTGTCAGCTGGATGCGCTGTGGGTATACCTGTGCCCTAGCGAAGAGCCGCAAGCCGTGCGACTGCGCGGGCTGCGTGACGTTCTGCACGCGGTTGGACAGCTCCAGCTCCACTGCTCCCGTCTCCAGCCGCACCGCGCTGTTGCTGGGCGTCGTTGCTGTCAGCTGGATGCGCTGTGGGTATACCTGTGCCCTAGCGAAGAGCCGCAAGCCGTGCGACTGCGCGGGCTGCGTGACGTTCTGCACGCGGTTGGACAGCTCCAGCTCCACTGCTCCCGTCTCCAGCCGCACCGCGCTGTTGCTGGGCGTCGTTGCTGTCAGCTGGATGCGCTGTGGGTATACCTGTGCCCTAGCGAAGAGCCGCAAGCCGTGCGACTGCGCGGGCTGCGTGACGTTCTGCACGCGGTTGGACAGCTCCAGCTCCACTGCTCCCGTCTCCAGCCGCACCGCGCTGTTGCTGGGCGTCGTTGCTGTCAGCTGGATGCGCTGTGGGTATACCTGTGCCCTAGCGAAGAGCCGCAAGCCGTGCGACTGCGCGGGCTGCGTGACGTTCTGCACGCGGTTGGACAGCTCCAGCTCCACTGCTCCCGTCTCCAGCCGCACCGCGCTGTTGCTGGGCGTCGTTGCTGTCAGCTGGATGCGCTGTGGGTATACCTGTGCCCTAGCGAAGAGCCGCAAGCCGTGCGACTGCGCGGGCTGCGTGACGTTCTGCACGCGGTTGGACAGCTCCAGCTCCACTGCTCCCGTCTCCAGCCGCACCGCGCTGTTGCTGGGCGTCGTTGCTGTCAGCTGGATGCGCTGTGGGTATACCTGTGCCCTAGCGAAGAGCCGCAAGCCGTGCGACTGCGCGGGCTGCGTGACGTTCTGCACGCGGTTGGACAGCTCCAGCTCCACTGCTCCCGTCTCCAGCCGCACCGCGCTGTTGCTGGGCGTCGTTGCTGTCAGCTGGATGCGCTGTGGGTATACCTGTGCCCTAGCGAAGAGCCGCAAGCCGTGCGACTGCGCGGGCTGCGTGACGTTCTGCACGCGGTTGGACAGCTCCAGCTCCACTGCTCCCGTCTCCAGCCGCACCGCGCTGTTGCTGGGCGTCGTTGCTGTCAGCTGGATGCGCTGGGGGTATACAGGGGTGTGAAACACTTCGAGTTTAAATAGTTTTTAACGTGATAACGTTTTTAAAATCGTTTTAGTCGGGTGACATGTTCAGAAACTTGTGTCACACCAAAACCTCACGAGCGCGATCGCAGGTATAACGAGAGAGAGACGGACCGATCTCCCGTCTCATCTCGAGCGCTGCCACTGCATTATGTTATCACGTAAACATCTCGATCGTAAACCTACTTTACAAACAACCAATTTTTTTTTTGTTGTTTTTAAACACTTTTACTTTATCTGAAACGAATTGAACGAACTGTCACAATATTATCACAATTTATAAACTTATGGCGGCTCGGAACATCGTACGATCGGATGCGCAGAAAACAATTTTACGTATTAGCGAGACGTTATGGGACTTGTGCGCACCCGCACTCGCACCTGCACCTAACTTCCGAACCGCCATTAAGTTTGAATCGAACTATAGATAATATTGTGGCAGTTCGTTCAATTCGTTTCGGATAAAGTAAAAGTGTTTAAAAACAACAAAAAAACTATTTAAATGATAATCTTTGACAAAAAATTGAATTTGGTCAGTTAGTAAAAGTACCATTTATACCATTATTACACGAAGGTAAGGTTTTTCTTATAAGTCACTCACCTTGATTCTTATAAGTAGGGAGAACAATATTCTGCTCAGTGCAGAGGATGACGCCTCTTCTTCATTCCACAATGGCACGGGCTTTTCGCCACCATATACCTTCTGCACTACTTCATTCACTTCCTGGAATTAGAATCAATTTTGCCATAAATTGTGTAATTGTTTTTAAACAATGGAATTGAATATATGTATATACTCGACAAATAAGAATTATCAGACAGTTTCAATTCTGTTTATTCATTAATAGAACAAAAGTTATACGATTTATAATGTATTGAATCGACGACAAAAATTTTCATTGTTTTTATTTCAATTTTAAGGAGAATTTGTCTAATATTTTCTTTTTGACAATCTGCGCGCTTGCCAAATTTACCCAGCTGTTCCACACTACAGTCCGCCGTTAAGGCCACCGTGTGTTACAATATATCCAAGATTAAGTCTCAATTTGTAATTTATTCAGAGCAATAAAGCATTAATAAATAAATACAGTTTTTTTTAAATAGATATTCCCGTACCTTCATGAAGACCTTCTGCACGAAGACGAGATGGTTGAGCAGGTCGGTGGAGAGCGTGTGCTCGAACAGGCCGATGTCGGCGGTCGCCGCCAGGTAGCGGCCCGCCATCAGCACCGCGCCCTCCGCACTCGCTGGCACACAATTATTTATTATTAACATTGAGATATTCTTATATTATTCATAAGAGATATATACTACGTATGGAGACGACACCGCCTACATCACATGTTCCGCTCAACATAGGCCATATGGCTTATCTGCACTCAGTCGCTTTAGCGCGATGGTCGCGTTCATGTCTTGTTTGTTTTAAAGCAAAAAACCAATTTTTTTTTTCAAATTTAATTGAAAGGATATATTTTGAATTATGCGCACGTTATGCTTACGCCAGAATATAACTGCTTGTATTTATGTCCAAAAGAGTGAGTTATTGAACCATTGTTTACATCAACATTATAGTAGAGGCAACATTTGACAGTTCAACAATGTAACCTAGTAACGACGACATAGAATAACATGATATTTTGTTTTGTTAGAACTGCACATTTGCTTAACTTTTTTCAAATACGATTACACATTTATAATAATAATGACCGATACAAGTAATTTTAAGATTTCATTTTACTGATAAACCATTCTAAACATACTAAACAATTTCTGAATTAAAAAACTAGGCGAGCGCGCAGGAAATAAATTGATTTTTCAATTTATCTGCGCATGTTGTAACATTAAAAAACTGACGTCGCTAAAATTTTGTGTCAATAAACTTTTTTTCTTTTTAAATACCAGAGACGTTACTCTTAAAAATCGAAATCTGACATCTAGAATCGAATGTATTGATTACTTGTGAATAAAAATCATCATAAATTAATAAATGTGTTTCAAGTTCGATTGACAAATTTAATGTTTCAAGTCAGTATCGATTAATTCACTTTAATCGATGTTTTTAAGCAGGTTACCTCTCTTCGAAGGTAAAATTGATAGACGTCAAAAGTTGCCTATTAAATTGGCTCGACTATAAGTATAGTTATCAGCGTATACTCACGTTGCGCATCAGTAGCGTCAGTAGCGTCAGTAGCGTCAGTAGCGTGAGTCGCGTCAGTCGCGTCCGCGTCACGCGGCTTGTGCGGGCGCGTGTCAGCTGGTGCACAGTCGAGCACGCGTGCTCGGCATGATACTGCGGGTAGGGCGACTGACGCGGCCGCGGGAATATTCGCTTCTGTCACCTGGGGTGGAAGAGATATTTTTGGGATGGAATAGATATTTTGATAAAACTTTACACGTCCACATCGTGATCGAATTTTTGACGTGACAACGTCTTATAATTCGATAGAGCCGGCTGCACGCACGAAAAAACATGACTCATGCGGCGTTACCTCGCTCTGAGGCGTTCCATGTAGGCTTGAAGTGCAAGCGAGAGCGCGGAACGGGCGACAAAGAAGCACAATCGGCCTTAAGACGTTGTCACGTTCAACTATCGTCAGTAAACCGACTTTACAGACAACCAATTTTTGGGATGGAATAGATATTTTGATAAAACTTTACACATCCACATCGTGATCGAATTTTTTCTATTCTTTATCAATTTATATTTATAAATTTATTCATCCACATACGTTACGTGTCACAAATGTTAAAGGATTGTCAATATTTTTTTTAAATGTCACAAATATAATTTTTTTTTGCAATAAATATTTTTTTATGTGACACTAATTTAAAATGTTCTGTCAATATTTTTTTTATAGTGTCACAAATGTAAAATGTTTGTCAATATTATTTTTAAGTGTCTCAAATTTAAAATGCTAAATTTTGAAATGCTAAATTTTTCCTTAAAATTCATGTTTTCTTCTCTAGCTTCGCACAGCCGGCATATAACGCTTCGCTAATGTGAGCATTTTGTCTATGAAAACATAATCTTAAACGATAGCTCACGTGCGGATGGCAAAGTTGGACGGGTTGATTATTAGGGGTGTACACAAAGAGTTTTATGAATTCATCTATTTGAAAAAAAAAATCATCTGGAATCTTATAAGTATTTTTTACGTACTCAGCGTATGCAAAACTATAAGCCCCATTGAGCTTAGAATACGGTGGGACACCCTGTATAAATAGTTACGTACCATTTTTATTGTATTTTTCATTTTTATTTGTAAATTTTTTGTGCTTTTTATCTTTCTTTCTTTCACAAGATATCCTCACCTGCAGCTTGGTGACGAAGCTGAGCGAGTGGTGCGGCAGTTCGACCGTGAAGTGCGCCTTGCCGGCCGTCACGCCGGCGCTGTGCACGCGCTCCATCTTGTATTGCGCTTGTAGCGACGGTAGGAGGGCTGCTGTTATACTGAGACTCTGGAAGTACGGTGAAATGGTTTGTTTTTGGTGGTTAATTTTTGGTTAGGTAATTTAAATTGGAAGGATGGAAGGTAGCTTTAGTCAAACCGAATTTTTAGTTATTAAATTCAATAGGTACTTAATTTATTTTATAATAAGGTAACACTACTGTATGGGCTGCTGATGTGATATGATATCCCATTGTCCCAGTAGATAAGTTGATAGTTTGATATTGATAGAGAACTGGTTATTGCTTTTGATCACTTTATTTGTTGAATAATATAAACTAATAATAATGTGATGATTTGATTTATGATATTTGATAGTAATTGATAGTTGATGATGATATTATAGCGCATACACCCCGAGCGCTTTACACGAGCCGTGAACGCAGACTGACTCGGTAAAGATGTTCTTTTTACCGTAATGAAATAGGATCGTGTAAAGTGTTGACTCAGGATGTACGGCTAGCCCGTACAACTACTACATAGTGGAATCTCATGGATGTACCTATTTTTTGACAAAATGTAAAATTTAACCTACATTTTACATTAATAAGAACAATAAGATTTTTTTTATGAAATATTAATATTAATAATACAGAATTGAGAAGTTTGAAAATCTATGCAAAATAAAAATATTTATTTTTTATTAAAGGATAGATTCAGGTAAAGTTCCCCCAGAACACAATAACTACAAGGTAAATTATTATTTTACTGTATTTTGACGATTCTAAACGAAGTCTAGTTGATTCAATAAATGTTTCAGTTTGAGTTTGAATACGGTACTATACATAGTAGTGGTATACCTGCAGCACGAGCGAGAACTGCAGGTGCAGCGGGTGCAGCAGCGCGTCGGGCGCGGGCGGGGCGCGGCGCGGGGGGGGCGGGGCGGCCGGCGGGCTGCCCTCCTCCTCCGAGCCCTCCGCCCCCGGCCCGCCGCGGGACAGACGGGAGGCCGTGCGCGTGACACCCAGCTCCTGTGCAACAGAGATACAGTTATATAGTGCCCACAGGGTGCTGCGGCAGGTCGACCCGCACGAGTACATACCTGCAGCGTGCTGGACAGCTGGCGGCTCGAGCGCGTCATGACGCCGTGCAGCGCCACGGGGTGCTGCGGCAGGTCGACCCGCACGAGTACATACCTGCAGCGTGCTGGACAGCTGGCGGCTCGAGCGCGTCATGACGCCGTGCAGCGCCACGGGGTGCTGCGGCAGGTCGACCCGCACGAGTACATACCTGCAGCGTGCTGGACAGCTGGCGGCTCGAGCGCGTCATGACGCCGTGCAGCGCCACGGGGTGCTGCGGCAGGTCGACCCGCACGAGTACATACCTGCAGCGTGCTGGACAGCTGGCGGCTCGAGCGCGTCATGACGCCGTGCAGCGCCACGGGGTGCTGCGGCAGGTCGACCCGCACGAGTACATACCTGCAGCGTGCTGGACAGCTGGCGGCTCGAGCGCGTCATGACGCCGTGCAGCGCCACGGGGTGCTGCGGCAGGTCGACCCGCACGAGTACATACCTGCAGCGTGCTGGACAGCTGGCGGCTCGAGCGCGTCATGACGCCGTGCAGCGCCACGGGGTGCTGCGGCAGGTCGACCCGCACGAGTACATACCTGCAGCGTGCTGGACAGCTGGCGGCTCGAGCGCGTCATGACGCCGTGCAGCGCCACGGGGTGCTGCGGCAGGTCGACCCGCACGAGTACATACCTGCAGCGTGCTGGACAGCTGGCGGCTCGAGCGCGTCATGACGCCGTGCAGCGCCACGGGGTGCTGCGGCAGGTCGACCCGCACGAGTACATACCTGCAGCGTGCTGGACAGCTGGCGGCTCGAGCGCGTCATGACGCCGTGCAGCGCCACGGGGTGCTGCGGCAGGTCGACCCGCACGAGTACATACCTGCAGCGTGCTGGACAGCTGGCGGCTCGAGCGCGTCATGACGCCGTGCAGCGCCACGGGGTGCTGCGGCAGGTCGACCCGCACGAGTACATACCTGCAGCGTGCTGGACAGCTGGCGGCTCGAGCGCGTCATGACGCCGTGCAGCGCCACGGGGTGCTGCGGCAGGTCGACCCGCACGAGTACATACCTGCAGCGTGCTGGACAGCTGGCGGCTCGAGCGCGTCATGACGCCGTGCAGCGCCACGGGGTGCTGCGGCAGGTCGACCCGCACGAGTACATACCTGCAGCGTGCTGGACAGCTGGCGGCTCGAGCGCGTCATGACGCCGTGCAGCGCCACGGGGTGCTGCGGCAGGTCGACCCGCACGAGTACATACCTGCAGCGTGCTGGACAGCTGGCGGCTCGAGCGCGTCATGACGCCGTGCAGCGCCACGGGGTGCTGCGGCAGGTCGACCCGCACGAGTACATACCTGCAGCGTGCTGGACAGCTGGCGGCTCGAGCGCGTCATGACGCCGTGCAGCGCCACGGGGTGCTGCGGCAGGTCGACCCGCACGAGTACATACCTGCAGCGTGCTGGACAGCTGGCGGCTCGAGCGCGTCATGACGCCGTGCAGCGCCACGGGGTGCTGCGGCAGGTCGACCCGCACGAGTACATACCTGCAGCGTGCTGGACAGCTGGCGGCTCGAGCGCGTCATGACGCCGTGCAGCGCCACGGGGTGCTGCGGCAGGTCGACCCGCACGAGTACATACCTGCAGCGTGCTGGACAGCTGGCGGCTCGAGCGCGTCATGACGCCGTGCAGCGCCACGGGGTGCTGCGGCAGGTCGACCCGCACGAGTACATACCTGCAGCGTGCTGGACAGCTGGCGGCTCGAGCGCGTCATGACGCCGTGCAGCGCCACGGGGTGCTGCGGCAGGTCGACCCGCACGAGTACATACCTGCAGCGTGCTGGACAGCTGGCGGCTCGAGCGCGTCATGACGCCGTGCAGCGCCACGGGGTGCTGCGGCAGGTCGACCCGCACGAGTACATACCTGCAGCGTGCTGGACAGCTGGCGGCTCGAGCGCGTCATGACGCCGTGCAGCGCCACGGGGTGCTGCGGCAGGTCGACCCGCACGAGTACATACCTGCAGCGTGCTGGACAGCTGGCGGCTCGAGCGCGTCATGACGCCGTGCAGCGCCACGGGGTGCTGCGGCAGGTCGACCCGCACGAGTACATACCTGCAGCGTGCTGGACAGCTGGCGGCTCGAGCGCGTCATGACGCCGTGCAGCGCCACGGGGTGCTGCGGCAGGTCGACCCGCACGAGTACATACCTGCAGCGTGCTGGACAGCTGGCGGCTCGAGCGCGTCATGACGCCGTGCAGCGCCACGGGGTGCTGCGGCAGGTCGACCCGCACGAGTACATACCTGCAGCGTGCTGGACAGCTGGCGGCTCGAGCGCGTCATGACGCCGTGCAGCGCCACGGGGTGCTGCGGCAGGTCGACCCGCACGAGTACATACCTGCAGCGTGCTGGACAGCTGGCGGCTCGAGCGCGTCATGACGCCGTGCAGCGCCACGGGGTGCTGCGGCAGGTCGACCCGCACGAGTACATACCTGCAGCGTGCTGGACAGCTGGCGGCTCGAGCGCGTCATGACGCCGTGCAGCGCCACGGGGTGCTGCGGCAGGTCGACCCGCACGAGTACATACCTGCAGCGTGCTGGACAGCTGGCGGCTCGAGCGCGTCATGACGCCGTGCAGCGCCACGGGGTGCTGCGGCAGGTCGACCCGCACGAGTACATACCTGCAGCGTGCTGGACAGCTGGCGGCTCGAGCGCGTCATGACGCCGTGCAGCGCCACGGGGTGCTGCGGCAGGTCGACCCGCACGAGTACATACCTGCAGCGTGCTGGACAGCTGGCGGCTCGAGCGCGTCATGACGCCGTGCAGCGCCACGGGGTGCTGCGGCAGGTCGACCCGCACGAGTACATACCTGCAGCGTGCTGGACAGCTGGCGGCTCGAGCGCGTCATGACGCCGTGCAGCGCCACGGGGTGCTGCGGCAGGTCGACCCGCACGAGTACATACCTGCAGCGTGCTGGACAGCTGGCGGCTCGAGCGCGTCATGACGCCGTGCAGCGCCACGGGGTGCTGCGGCAGGTCGACCCGCACGAGTACATACCTGCAGCGTGCTGGACAGCTGGCGGCTCGAGCGCGTCATGACGCCGTGCAGCGCCACGGGGTGCTGCGGCAGGTCGACCCGCACGAGTACATACCTGCAGCGTGCTGGACAGCTGGCGGCTCGAGCGCGTCATGACGCCGTGCAGCGCCACGGGGTGCTGCGGCAGGTCGACCCGCACGAGTACATACCTGCAGCGTGCTGGACAGCTGGCGGCTCGAGCGCGTCATGACGCCGTGCAGCGCCACGGGGTGCTGCGGCAGGTCGACCCGCACGAGTACATACCTGCAGCGTGCTGGACAGCTGGCGGCTCGAGCGCGTCATGACGCCGTGCAGCGCCACGGGGTGCTGCGGCAGGTCGACCCGCACGAGTACATACCTGCAGCGTGCTGGACAGCTGGCGGCTCGAGCGCGTCATGACGCCGTGCAGCGCCACGGGGTGCTGCGGCAGGTCGACCCGCACGAGTACATACCTGCAGCGTGCTGGACAGCTGGCGGCTCGAGCGCGTCATGACGCCGTGCAGCGCCACGGGGTGCTGCGGCAGGTCGACCCGCACGAGTACATACCTGCAGCGTGCTGGACAGCTGGCGGCTCGAGCGCGTCATGACGCCGTGCAGCGCCACGGGGTGCTGCGGCAGGTCGACCCGCACGAGTACATACCTGCAGCGTGCTGGACAGCTGGCGGCTCGAGCGCGTCATGACGCCGTGCAGCGCCACGGGGTGCTGCGGCAGGTCGACCCGCACGAGTACATACCTGCAGCGTGCTGGACAGCTGGCGGCTCGAGCGCGTCATGACGCCGTGCAGCGCCACGGGGTGCTGCGGCAGGTCGACCCGCACGAGTACATACCTGCAGCGTGCTGGACAGCTGGCGGCTCGAGCGCGTCATGACGCCGTGCAGCGCCACGGGGTGCTGCGGCAGGTCGACCCGCACGAGTACATACCTGCAGCGTGCTGGACAGCTGGCGGCTCGAGCGCGTCATGACGCCGTGCAGCGCCACGGGGTGCTGCGGCAGGTCGACCCGCACGAGTACATACCTGCAGCGTGCTGGACAGCTGGCGGCTCGAGCGCGTCATGACGCCGTGCAGCGCCACGGGGTGCTGCGGCAGGTCGACCCGCACGAGTACATACCTGCAGCGTGCTGGACAGCTGGCGGCTCGAGCGCGTCATGACGCCGTGCAGCGCCACGGGGTGCTGCGGCAGGTCGACCCGCACGAGTACATACCTGCAGCGTGCTGGACAGCTGGCGGCTCGAGCGCGTCATGACGCCGTGCAGCGCCACGGGGTGCTGCGGCAGGTCGACCCGCACGAGTACATACCTGCAGCGTGCTGGACAGCTGGCGGCTCGAGCGCGTCATGACGCCGTGCAGCGCCACGGGGTGCTGCGGCAGGTCGACCCGCACGAGTACATACCTGCAGCGTGCTGGACAGCTGGCGGCTCGAGCGCGTCATGACGCCGTGCAGCGCCACGGGGTGCTGCGGCAGGTCGACCCGCACGAGTACATACCTGCAGCGTGCTGGACAGCTGGCGGCTCGAGCGCGTCATGACGCCGTGCAGCGCCACGGGGTGCTGCGGCAGGTCGACCCGCACGAGTACATACCTGCAGCGTGCTGGACAGCTGGCGGCTCGAGCGCGTCATGACGCCGTGCAGCGCCACGGGGTGCTGCGGCAGGTCGACCCGCACGAGTACATACCTGCAGCGTGCTGGACAGCTGGCGGCTCGAGCGCGTCATGACGCCGTGCAGCGCCACGGGGTGCTGCGGCAGGTCGACCCGCACGAGTACATACCTGCAGCGTGCTGGACAGCTGGCGGCTCGAGCGCGTCATGACGCCGTGCAGCGCCACGGGGTGCTGCGGCAGGTCGACCCGCACGAGTACATACCTGCAGCGTGCTGGACAGCTGGCGGCTCGAGCGCGTCATGACGCCGTGCAGCGCCACGGGGTGCTGCGGCAGGTCGACCCGCACGAGTACATACCTGCAGCGTGCTGGACAGCTGGCGGCTCGAGCGCGTCATGACGCCGTGCAGCGCCACGGGGTGCTGCGGCAGGTCGACCCGCACGAGTACATACCTGCAGCGTGCTGGACAGCTGGCGGCTCGAGCGCGTCATGACGCCGTGCAGCGCCACGGGGTGCTGCGGCAGGTCGACCCGCACGAGTACATACCTGCAGCGTGCTGGACAGCTGGCGGCTCGAGCGCGTCATGACGCCGTGCAGCGCCACGGGGTGCTGCGGCAGGTCGACCCGCACGAGTACATACCTGCAGCGTGCTGGACAGCTGGCGGCTCGAGCGCGTCATGACGCCGTGCAGCGCCACGGGGTGCTGCGGCAGGTCGACCCGCACGAGTACATACCTGCAGCGTGCTGGACAGCTGGCGGCTCGAGCGCGTCATGACGCCGTGCAGCGCCACGGGGTGCTGCGGCAGGTCGACCCGCACGAGTACATACCTGCAGCGTGCTGGACAGCTGGCGGCTCGAGCGCGTCATGACGCCGTGCAGCGCCACGGGGTGCTGCGGCAGGTCGACCCGCACGAGTACATACCTGCAGCGTGCTGGACAGCTGGCGGCTCGAGCGCGTCATGACGCCGTGCAGCGCCACGGGGTGCTGCGGCAGGTCGACCCGCACGAGTACATACCTGCAGCGTGCTGGACAGCTGGCGGCTCGAGCGCGTCATGACGCCGTGCAGCGCCACGGGGTGCTGCGGCAGGTCGACCCGCACGAGTACATACCTGCAGCGTGCTGGACAGCTGGCGGCTCGAGCGCGTCATGACGCCGTGCAGCGCCACGGGGTGCTGCGGCAGGTCGACCCGCACGAGTACATACCTGCAGCGTGCTGGACAGCTGGCGGCTCGAGCGCGTCATGACGCCGTGCAGCGCCACGGGGTGCTGCGGCAGGTCGACCCGCACGAGTACATACCTGCAGCGTGCTGGACAGCTGGCGGCTCGAGCGCGTCATGACGCCGTGCAGCGCCACGGGGTGCTGCGGCAGGTCGACCCGCACGAGTACATACCTGCAGCGTGCTGGACAGCTGGCGGCTCGAGCGCGTCATGACGCCGTGCAGCGCCACGGGGTGCTGCGGCAGGTCGACCCGCACGAGTACATACCTGCAGCGTGCTGGACAGCTGGCGGCTCGAGCGCGTCATGACGCCGTGCAGCGCCACGGGGTGCTGCGGCAGGTCGACCCGCACGAGTACATACCTGCAGCGTGCTGGACAGCTGGCGGCTCGAGCGCGTCATGACGCCGTGCAGCGCCACGGGGTGCTGCGGCAGGTCGACCCGCACGAGTACATACCTGCAGCGTGCTGGACAGCTGGCGGCTCGAGCGCGTCATGACGCCGTGCAGCGCCACGGGGTGCTGCGGCAGGTCGACCCGCACGAGTACATACCTGCAGCGTGCTGGACAGCTGGCGGCTCGAGCGCGTCATGACGCCGTGCAGCGCCACGGGGTGCTGCGGCAGGTCGACCCGCACGAGTACATACCTGCAGCGTGCTGGACAGCTGGCGGCTCGAGCGCGTCATGACGCCGTGCAGCGCCACGGGGTGCTGCGGCAGGTCGACCCGCACGAGTACATACCTGCAGCGTGCTGGACAGCTGGCGGCTCGAGCGCGTCATGACGCCGTGCAGCGCCACGGGGTGCTGCGGCAGGTCGACCCGCACGAGTACATACCTGCAGCGTGCTGGACAGCTGGCGGCTCGAGCGCGTCATGACGCCGTGCAGCGCCACGGGGTGCTGCGGCAGGTCGACCCGCACGAGTACATACCTGCAGCGTGCTGGACAGCTGGCGGCTCGAGCGCGTCATGACGCCGTGCAGCGCCACGGGGTGCTGCGGCAGGTCGACCCGCACGAGTACATACCTGCAGCGTGCTGGACAGCTGGCGGCTCGAGCGCGTCATGACGCCGTGCAGCGCCACGGGGTGCTGCGGCAGGTCGACCCGCACGAGTACATACCTGCAGCGTGCTGGACAGCTGGCGGCTCGAGCGCGTCATGACGCCGTGCAGCGCCACGGGGTGCTGCGGCAGGTCGACCCGCACGAGTACATACCTGCAGCGTGCTGGACAGCTGGCGGCTCGAGCGCGTCATGACGCCGTGCAGCGCCACGGGGTGCTGCGGCAGGTCGACCCGCACGAGTACATACCTGCAGCGTGCTGGACAGCTGGCGGCTCGAGCGCGTCATGACGCCGTGCAGCGCCACGGGGTGCTGCGGCAGGTCGACCCGCACGAGTACATACCTGCAGCGTGCTGGACAGCTGGCGGCTCGAGCGCGTCATGACGCCGTGCAGCGCCACGGGGTGCTGCGGCAGGTCGACCCGCACGAGTACATACCTGCAGCGTGCTGGACAGCTGGCGGCTCGAGCGCGTCATGACGCCGTGCAGCGCCACGGGGTGCTGCGGCAGGTCGACCCGCACGAGTACATACCTGCAGCGTGCTGGACAGCTGGCGGCTCGAGCGCGTCATGACGCCGTGCAGCGCCACGGGGTGCTGCGGCAGGTCGACCCGCACGAGTACATACCTGCAGCGTGCTGGACAGCTGGCGGCTCGAGCGCGTCATGACGCCGTGCAGCGCCACGGGGTGCTGCGGCAGGTCGACCCGCACGAGTACATACCTGCAGCGTGCTGGACAGCTGGCGGCTCGAGCGCGTCATGACGCCGTGCAGCGCCACGGGGTGCTGCGGCAGGTCGACCCGCACGAGTACATACCTGCAGCGTGCTGGACAGCTGGCGGCTCGAGCGCGTCATGACGCCGTGCAGCGCCACGGGGTGCTGCGGCAGGTCGACCCGCACGAGTACATACCTGCAGCGTGCTGGACAGCTGGCGGCTCGAGCGCGTCATGACGCCGTGCAGCGCCACGGGGTGCTGCGGCAGGTCGACCCGCACGAGTACATACCTGCAGCGTGCTGGACAGCTGGCGGCTCGAGCGCGTCATGACGCCGTGCAGCGCCACGGGGTGCTGCGGCAGGTCGACCCGCACGAGTACATACCTGCAGCGTGCTGGACAGCTGGCGGCTCGAGCGCGTCATGACGCCGTGCAGCGCCACGGGGTGCTGCGGCAGGTCGACCCGCACGAGTACATACCTGCAGCGTGCTGGACAGCTGGCGGCTCGAGCGCGTCATGACGCCGTGCAGCGCCACGGGGTGCTGCGGCAGGTCGACCCGCACGCCGCCCACCGACGCGAGGGCGGTGGCGCCCAGCCGCCCGCCCTCCCACGAGTACAGCGCCTGCGACTTGCCCACGCTAACGCGCACAACCGTCCTGACACACAAATACATGACACACTTATAATACCCACAATAATAAAATTTGATATAAATTCGACTTTAACGCATCGGAATAAGGTTGAATTTATTAAATTCGACTTTAACGCATCGGAATAAGGTTGAATTTATTTTTATCTATGTTGACCAATCAGCATAGCCTTTAACCCATTGAGCCCCGAACGGCCCGATCGGTCCACGACACAATAGATTTTCTATTGTGTCTGTGATTCCGGGGCCTGAGTTATTAATCTTGAGTATTGCGTATCTAGACGTGTATATCAAACGGACTGGTGGTTGGGCGCGTTGCCCTCGAGCAGCACGATGGCGGTGCGGCCGAGGTTCCCGCTGAGCGCCCACTGCCGCGCGCGGGACGCCGACAGCGAGCCCTGCAGCGACGTGATCTCGGCTTCCAGCTTCAGCCCCGACAGCGACGCTAGGAGACGGGTGCGGTGGATCCTGCACAAGACATAATAAAGCTCCAATTACAAGTTTAAAACGTCAATTTCGATGGACTGTTGAACGCAACATTCACATAAACTCATAAGCATGTCATTTTTACATAGACTAACATTAATTCACAGAAAATAACTCACAAAATTACTAACAAAATGTTAATAAAACATGATATTACATAAAAAAAGTAATATAAAAAAGACGGGTTGCACTCCGGGAGTGCCGGCAGAAATGAAAACTTGATTATTAACGTTGAGCATGTTTGATATCCATCCGTCTTACGCTTTTTCGATCAGGTCACGTGTCCTGACGCGAGTTTAAGATTTTATACCCATTACAGAAAAAGTGCTCAACGCCGCTAAAGAAGTTTTCACTTCAAAAAAAATATTGTTTATGGACAAGGAATTCTTCTCAAGACATTCCCAGAAATTTTATCTGAAAAATTGCTTTCCAAACTGATGATAAGTATCAAATTATGTATTTTGACGATTAATAGTGCTTCAAAATTAAGTCTAGCTGAATGAATGAATGTTTGAGATTGGGAAATGATAAATTTCTCAGCGAAAATGCTCATAATATTAGGCTACATGCTCAATATTGTTTGATTTGACAAAATCGTTTGATTTCGTTAACCATGACATTTTAATGAATAAGTGTGAAAAATATGTCAATGCGCATTACTAAATCGAGTTTCATGAAGAAACCAGAGTTTTGAAATAACAAATTTTAATATTAAACAGGGAATGACCCCGTTCAAATCGTTTTATGAATATAAATAGTATGTTATGCTACAAGGATGCATGTTGGGACCATTGTTCTTTTTAGTTTATATTATTGACCAAACATAAATAATTATAATTATGTGAATCGGCATATATCATTGTAATTAAAATGCCAATCAATTAACGATTTATGGTGGAAAATTTTAATAATTATAACATCAGTACATTTCAGTAACCATTTTAGAAAATATTACATTTTGAATTTTAATTTAAATTTTAAAATTTGTTGAATTTATATTTTTGGTTTTATGGCATTCAAAATAAATTTATAAATTTATATTTAAAATTTGTGTTGATATTTTAAAACGAATACTCACTTAGCAGCACCGACAACGACGATACCAGTCCCTGTGGCAGTGGATGACGAATTGCTGTTATTTTGTTCACGGGAACTAGGTCGAGCGCTTTTCGTTCGGTATGCCTCTGGTAACTCCGTTGATACAGAGAATCTGTAAATGTACCAAAATTTATAAAAAAAAAATTTAAGTGCAAGTCGGACTCGCGGCACCAAGGGCAGCATACAGCAGCAATTTTTTCTTAAAATGATCCATTTGAATCGCAATATTGTGATATTATAAAAATCGATGCATATAAATTTCTACAGGTAATGATTTTTTTTATGTCAGAGCAAGCAAACGGGCAGCTGAGCCACCTGATGAATAATAATTAATTGAATTGCGAAGTCCCTCGATTTGACTCAGCTAAACTGTGTTAAAACGGTTGTTATGTAAAACCTGTGCGTGATGGTGTCCGCGTCGGGCATGTTCGCGTACAGGTCGAGCAGCAGGTACAGCGTGCGCCAGCAGCGCGGCGCCAGCTGGTGGGCGGGGCCGGCGGGCGCGGGGGAGGGCGGGGGGAGGGCGCCCCCCTCCCGCACCGCGCCCTCCGCCGCGCCCTCCCGCACCGCGCCGTACAGCGGCGTGTGCGCGCCCTCGTTCAGCGAGCTGTAGCCTGCAAACACATACATGATGAGCTTAAGGACTAAAGAAAGGAAGAAATCATTCCAACACACACGACTACACAATAAATGGGATTCAAGACATTGGTATAAAAAAGAGTATATATATTGTGAGTGTGTGCCGAGCAAACGTGTCAGAAGTGAAACTTCTTTGACAAGATTCAAAGATACCAAAATAATCGCCTTAATCTATGACGTGACGGTATTGCCATGGCGCGACCTTGAAATTTTACTCTCAACGCTCCTATAGAAATTTCACTTCACGAAAAATACTTGAGTCAATAATTCTTACCTAGTTTTCCCTTCACGCTCTTGCCAGTGGAGCGCAACTTCTGCGCAAAGGACTGAGGTCTCGGCCGCGGCGGAGGGCTCATGTCCTTCTCCGAACTAGTTTCTGGTCCGATTGTGGCGGGTAGGTCCCATTTGGAGTCTAGTCCTGCGTATTGACTGTCCTTGTCTAACGACGTCACGCTTACTAGGTTCTCGCGATATTCCACTGTAATATATGAATAAGTTTAATTAGTTATGTCCCTACGAATCACGCAAACTGCATTGTTAAACTTTTGGAGACGTTTCCATTCTCACACTTTCAACAAACATTATCTGTCTTACAACAAAATGCTTTAGACGGGGTTTAAGGGTGGTATTGTCGTATTTCACATAGACAACTTGGTACGGGAGCTAGCAACGTTTTAAAAAAAGTCATTTTAGTATAGTTGGGTTTTTTATATACTGTTTCTCTTGCTATTTCGGTTAGAGTCCGGGCTGTCTGGCTGGCGGTAGTTTGATGACATTTTAATTATTTTGAAATAAAAAATTGCGTATGGCACCTATTTAACAACGAAAAAAACGTCTTGCAATAAAAAATTTATGTCTGATGGATCTATCTAAAGGCAAAAGATTAAAAATTACGCATTAATAAATGACTTTAAATTAAGGATATTTTCCTGTGCAGTTAAGATGCGCACTAATAAACGCAACCACTGCGGCCAGCCAGACAGCCCGGACTCTAACCGAAATAGGAAGAGAAACAGTATATCAAAGAACCAAGTATTCTAAAATTCTCTCTTGTCAACGTTGCTACCTCCTATACGAACTATTAAAGCGACAGATCCCTGGTTTAAAGTTAGACTGTTTAAATTGTTTTGTGGTAAGAGCATATATTTTGGTCCTTCGAGTCAGAAATGAACTTGTACACGTGTCCTTCACGTTCTGGTACATGTTGGTGACTGGTGCAGCGGCACACAGCCCGCACTCACCCGAGACGCGGTGCGAGTGCGAGCGCGCGCGCGGGCGCGGGCGGGCGGCGCGCGCGCGCAGCTCGCTGTGCGTGTCCTTCACGTTCTGGTACATGTTGGTGACTGGTGCAGCGGCACACAGCCCGCACTCACCCGAGACGCGGTGCGAGTGCGAGCGCGCGCGCGGGCGCGGGCGGGCGGCGCGCGCGCGCAGCTCGCTGTGCGTGTCCTTCACGTTCTGGTACATGTTGGTGACTGGTGCAGCGGCACACAGCCCGCACTCACCCGAGACGCGGTGCGAGTGCGAGCGCGCGCGCGGGCGCGGGCGGGCGGCGCGCGCGCGCAGCTCGCTGTGCGTGTCCTTCACGTTCTGGTACATGTTGGTGACTGGTGCAGCGGCACACAGCCCGCACTCACCCGAGACGCGGTGCGAGTGCGAGCGCGCGCGCGGGCGCGGGCGGGCGGCGCGCGCGCGCAGCTCGCTGTGCGTGTCCTTCACGTTCTGGTACATGTTGGTGACTGGTGCAGCGGCACACAGCCCGCACTCACCCGAGACGCGGTGCGAGTGCGAGCGCGCGCGCGGGCGCGGGCGGGCGGCGCGCGCGCGCAGCTCGCTGTGCGTGTCCTTCACGTTCTGGTACATGTTGGTGACTGGTGCAGCGGCACACAGCCCGCACTCACCCGAGACGCGGTGCGAGTGCGAGCGCGCGCGCGGGCGCGGGCGGGCGGCGCGCGCGCGCAGCTCGCTGTGCGTGTCCTTCACGTTCTGGTACATGTTGGTGACTGGTGCAGCGGCACACAGCCCGCACTCACCCGAGACGCGGTGCGAGTGCGAGCGCGCGCGCGGGCGCGGGCGGGCGGCGCGCGCGCGCAGCTCGCTGTGCGTGTCCTTCACGTTCTGGTACATGTTGGTGACTGGTGCAGCGGCACACAGCCCGCACTCACCCGAGACGCGGTGCGAGTGCGAGCGCGCGCGCGGGCGCGGGCGGGCGGCGCGCGCGCGCAGCTCGCTGTGCGTGTCCTTCACGTTCTGGTACATGTTGGTGACTGGTGCAGCGGCACACAGCCCGCACTCACCCGAGACGCGGTGCGAGTGCGAGCGCGCGCGCGGGCGCGGGCGGGCGGCGCGCGCGCGCAGCTCGCTGTGCGTGTCCTTCACGTTCTGGTACATGTTGGTGACTGGTGCAGCGGCACACAGCCCGCACTCACCCGAGACGCGGTGCGAGTGCGAGCGCGCGCGCGGGCGCGGGCGGGCGGCGCGCGCGCGCAGCTCGCTGTGCGTGTCCTTCACGTTCTGGTACATGTTGGTGACTGGTGCAGCGGCACACAGCCCGCACTCACCCGAGACGCGGTGCGAGTGCGAGCGCGCGCGCGGGCGCGGGCGGGCGGCGCGCGCGCGCAGCTCGCTGTGCGTGTCCTTCACGTTCTGGTACATGTTGGTGACTGGTGCAGCGGCACACAGCCCGCACTCACCCGAGACGCGGTGCGAGTGCGAGCGCGCGCGCGGGCGCGGGCGGGCGGCGCGCGCGCGCAGCTCGCTGTGCGTGTCCTTCACGTTCTGGTACATGTTGGTGACTGGTGCAGCGGCACACAGCCCGCACTCACCCGAGACGCGGTGCGAGTGCGAGCGCGCGCGCGGGCGCGGGCGGGCGGCGCGCGCGCGCAGCTCGCTGTGCGTGTCCTTCACGTTCTGGTACATGTTGGTGACTGGTGCAGCGGCACACAGCCCGCACTCACCCGAGACGCGGTGCGAGTGCGAGCGCGCGCGCGGGCGCGGGCGGGCGGCGCGCGCGCGCAGCTCGCTGTGCGTGTCCTTCACGTTCTGGTACATGTTGGTGACTGGTGCAGCGGCACACAGCCCGCACTCACCCGAGACGCGGTGCGAGTGCGAGCGCGCGCGCGGGCGCGGGCGGGCGGCGCGCGCGCGCAGCTCGCTGTGCGTGTCCTTCACGTTCTGGTACATGTTGGTGACTGGTGCAGCGGCACACAGCCCGCACTCACCCGAGACGCGGTGCGAGTGCGAGCGCGCGCGCGGGCGCGGGCGGGCGGCGCGCGCGCGCAGCTCGCTGTGCGTGTCCTTCACGTTCTGGTACATGTTGGTGACTGGTGCAGCGGCACACAGCCCGCACTCACCCGAGACGCGGTGCGAGTGCGAGCGCGCGCGCGGGCGCGGGCGGGCGGCGCGCGCGCGCAGCTCGCTGTGCGTGTCCTTCACGTTCTGGTACATGTTGGTGACTGGTGCAGCGGCACACAGCCCGCACTCACCCGAGACGCGGTGCGAGTGCGAGCGCGCGCGCGGGCGCGGGCGGGCGGCGCGCGCGCGCAGCTCGCTGTGCGTGTCCTTCACGTTCTGGTACATGTTGGTGACTGGTGCAGCGGCACACAGCCCGCACTCACCCGAGACGCGGTGCGAGTGCGAGCGCGCGCGCGGGCGCGGGCGGGCGGCGCGCGCGCGCAGCTCGCTGTGCGTGTCCTTCACGTTCTGGTACATGTTGCTGATCTGGTGCAGCAGGCGCAGCAGCGGCATGTTCACCTGTAAATGTAACACATTATTTTACTAGCTTTCCGCCCGCGGCTTTGCCCGCGTAGTCAAAGAAAAACCCGCATAATTCCCGATTTTCGGGATAAAACCTATCCTATGTCCTTCCTCAGGTCTCAAGCTATCTCTGTACCAAATTTGAAGGAAATCCATGCATTACTTTTTGAGATTAGCCCGAACATACATACAAGCAAAACAGACAAAAATTCTAAAAATTATCTTTTTGGCTTCGGTATTTAATGTAGATCACAAAGGTCCGAAAAAATCAGAAATGTAATTGGCAAAGTCAACAAGTAACAAGTCTATTTCATTGAAAAGACGGAAAGTTTTTTTTTTATAAAGATTTTTTCTTGCCTGTTGCGAAATAAACCGTATGCTCAGGTTACAGTTGATCATGGTGCTTATATGTTTCTTCAGCTGGCCCCTGGAGATGTAGACGACGTTCTGCTTCTGCACCAGCTCGTCCACGGCCATGTCGGCCACTTTCTTCACGAGCACGTCGATGGAGATCTTCTCGCAGAGGAACGCGGGGCTCTCGGCCGCCATGTCCGGCTGGCTTTGTGACGCTGCAAGGATAGAAAATTATGTAATTTATATAATGATAATAATATTGGGAAATGAATTAAAGACAGTTGCGTTTTTTCGTTGTAATAAAAAACAACATTTAAAGCCTTTAATCCATAAAAAAAGTTGACAATCAGAGAAATCAGAAAATACAGAGAATACAGAGCCTCAATGTCACTTTTAAATGTCAAACACACACGTCACAACACACAACAGATAATAAATAGCACAGAAAAAACAAATGTATTCTTTACATCTCCCCCCTTTGGAGAGAACAATCAAAATGATTGTTCGATTAGGAGCTAGCCATTACTGGAGATAATTTTGTGACATGGTAGAAGTTTGACTCCGTCTTCTTATGTCCAACATCAACTTCATAGATTGAATTTGAAATTTTTCTTAGGATTTTGTATGGTCCAATCCTTAATTCATCCATTTTCTTCCTATTCAGCCGGTTTCCGTTTTCTACATATACACTATCACCCACTTCAAATTTATATTCTTCTCTATGTAGATCATATATTTTTTTATTATAGTTGTGAGATTTTATTGAATTTTCAAATGCTATCTTCCTGTCTCTTTTGAGATCTTCTACTGTGCCTCTTGATTTCAATTCTGATATTTTGATGTGAACTTAGTAACTGTATGCTCTGTTTCATTATATTTTTCTACACATTTTTGTGCAATAGTCGTCCATGCAGTCTTCTTGTCCCCTTCGTTTATTTTACACCTTATCCTATTTATTAAAGTTTGGTTTAACCTTTCATTAAGTCCATTTGAAAATGGTGCGTCCACAGCAGTGAATACCATTGTTATTGATATTTTTGGTTTTATGGCATTCAAATGCTTTATAAATATAAATTTATAAAGAATAGAAAAAATTCGATCACGAGGCGGGACTCGAACCCGCATCCTTTCGCGCCATTCCGGGGCGGATGCCTGACCAATTCAGCCACTCGTGACCCGCCAGAGCAATCGAATTTATTCTATTCTTTCAGTTTTATGTGTCTAAGGGACACACCGCGCGCCATCTAGGAATGGCGCGAAAGGATGCGGGTTCGAGTCCCGCCTCGTGATCGAATTTTTTCTATTCTTTATAAATTTATACCATTGTTATGTTTTTCTTTTTCAGGAAGTCTTTAAATTCTTTGGAATTTATGCCAGGATATTGGTCTGTTAATACCATACCAATTTGATTGCTTTATGTCACATTTTTTATCAACTTGATGAAATCATTGGAGTTTTGATTTCTTGATGTCAAAATATAAGCATATCGTGTAAAATGATCAACCAGGAGATGTAGGTATTTTTTTGTGGACCTTGATCCTCCGAAACCTCCAATGGTATCGATTGACATAATTTCAAATGGGTGTGTTGCTGGGCCTAAGTGGGACATTAACCCAAATTTTGTCTTCCTTCTTGATTTGTTTTTTATACAAATGTCACATTGTTCACAAATTTTCTTAATGTTTGCGATGATATTCTTTGCTGTATAGAAAGGGGTTATTTTATTTATCATTTGGGTTATCCCTATGTGGCAGTAAGTATTGTGGACATCTCTAATTAGTGTTTTGCTAAATGCTTCTGATAGTATAATTTTTTTCCTGTTTTTATTATTTTTGTAATAAATGTTATTCTCTAGTATAAATTTTGATTTTTCATCTTGTAGATTTAGATTTGTGTCTTGGTCCTGTTTTATATCTTTTATTTATTAAGTTTACAACTTTTAAAAAATCTTCTGTATTGTCATTAGTTTCTAAGACTGGATTTCTGCTTAAACAGTCAGCTTCTTGATTTGACAGTCCCGGGTTATATTTTATCTTAAAATTGTATTGGGATAAATAATATGTCAAATCACCCAGCTCCTCATCAGTCCTAGACTTGATGTTCATATTTTGTAATGGTTTATGATCTGAATATACTACAAATTCTTTATTCATAAGCCAGTGCTGCCAGTATTTTACAGCTTCCTTTATTGCTAAGCATTCCAAAAATATTGCCTTCTTTTTCTTTTGCGTCTCTGTCAATTTTTTTGAAAAGTAAGCTACAGGTTTATTTATTCCGTTTTCATCTTCCTGTTTTAACACAGCTCCCACTCCTTTAATACTAGCATCAGTGTAAATTTTTATTGGTTGTTCTGGGTCAAATATTTTTAGAATTGGTTTTGAGCATAGTAATTCCTTTATTTTATCAAATGATTCCTGTCAATCTTTGGTCCATAGAAATTTTACATCTTTCCGTAGTAAATTGTGTAATGGATCCAGAATAATTGCATTATGTGGCACAAATTTATGATAAAAGTTTACTTTTCCAAGGAACTGGCGTATATTTTTTCTTGTTTCTGGAATGGGGAAGTTTCTGACAGCTGTTAAATAATCTTTGAGAGGTCTAACTGAATTCTTTTCTATTATGTGTCCCAAATATTTGGCATGATTGTTTGCAAAAGTGCATTTCGAGAATTTCAGTCTAAATCCTTCCGTTTGTATTGCCTCCAGCAGTTTTGATATATGTGTTATGTGGTCACTGAAATTTTTTGAAAAAATTAAAATATCATCGATAAAATTTACTGCAAAATCTGATAGTTTGTATTTTCTTATTATGTTTGTCAATATTCTTTGGAAAATCGCCGGAGCTGTCTTTAAACCAAATGGGAGACATGTCCACTGGAAATGGCCTTCTTGCGTGACAAATGCCGTCTTATATCTGTCTTGAATCTTCAAAGGAATGGACCAAAACGCTGAATTTATATCAAAAGTAGAATAAAACTCACAGTTTACAGTCTTCACCATCAAGTCTTCAATCAAAGGAAAAGGCTGTGATTGAGGGATAACAATTTTATTCAATTCCCGGAAATCTATACACAGTCTCGAACTTTTCCCATCTTCTTTCTTATATGCCAGGGTCACCGGAGCAGCAAAAGGGCTATATGATTCCTCGATTAAATTGTTTTTCAATAGTTTTGATATTTGATTTTCAATTTCTTTTCTATCTTCCATTGAGCATCTGTATGGGCGCTTGTAGCAATATTTATCTACTGTCAAGTCAATCTGAGCTTCATAATCTCGTACTGTACCAACGTCGTATTTGTCCTTGGCAAAGACTGATTTGTATTTCTCTATAAGTTTATCAATTTCAGTTTGTTTACATAAGTCGAGGTGGTTTACTGAAATTTCAAATTCACTGAAGTTTATATGTTCATTGAAATTAATTTCGCATCTGTTTTTATGGTTCATGTTTTTTTTGGGTATCTCAGAGCATAGAGAAACATCTTGTTGGTTTTTGTCACCTAGTACATCAGGAATTTTGTCATTCATTGAATTGAAAATATCCATTAGGGAGCCTTCATTTTTGTTATCCTCTTTATATTGAACATTATTCTCGTTTTATTTCAAAATTACGTTGTATGATATTCAATTTTTCATCTTGGAGTAATCTAAATTTTTTTATACAATCCAAACCAATGAGAAAATCATAGTGAAAATTTTCATTATCTATAACAAAAACATTCATTTTACTTTCAATATTTTATATTTTTATTTTTAGTGTTACCATACCTTTTGTTTTCTTCTCACCATTAATAGTTTTCAAGTTTGCAGTTTGCTTATAAAGTGTGTCTTCTTCTTTTTCATGTATTTTCAATAATTTTGCATTAATTAAAGATACATTTGAACCAGAATCATAAATTGCGGTAACTTTTAAAGTATCATTTAATAACAACTTTACTTTTATTAATGGTGGTATTTCTAGTTTTTTGGATTCTCCTTATTAAGTTCAATTTCTAATTCCGAGTTATTTACACTTTTCACCATTGCCTTTTGGTTTTTAACATTGAACCAGCAGGTTTCCTCGGGGTGAAAACGTTTCACTTTTTTCTCAGTAGCACAAATTTGGCAGGGTTTCTTTTCTTCATATTTTTTTGTTTTTATGTCAGAGTATGTGTGGTATTTTTTTTCATATTTGTTCCTCCCAACAAGATGTTCTAATTTCCCTATCTCGTTGTAGAGGTCTTCGGTTTCTTGTAATGTCTCTCGGTCAATTTTATCACTTAGGTAATTAGGCAGGCCTGCGGCTATAAGGTCTATAAGAGTACCAGTATTAATCGTCTTCCTCACCTCTAATAACAATTTTTCTTTTTTTAATGCGTACTCAAGCAATGAACCTGTTTGGTATTTAAATCCAAGAGCATATCTGACACAACACACAACAGATAATAAATAGCACAGAAAAAACAAATGTATTCTTTACATTTATTTACGTTCAAACATTTCGACTATTCATTTTTATTTAGAAGATTTAAACGATTTATAGAAATAGCTTTTTTTATTATATATCTATCGGTCTCTGTATGAAAAAAACCATGGCTACATACCTTTCCCCTTCCCCTTGCCGTGCCTGCCCAGCTCGCTGACTACGATGTGCACGCGCAGCGCGTCGAGCCAGCCCGCCAGCGACACGGAGCAGCCCAGCGCCTCGAGCCCCGCGTTGCCCCCACTGCCGCTGCTGTCCTTGGACTCGCCTGAAAAATTAATAAATTGAAATCCGGCTCGAAGGACCAAGTGGTCTTTGAACTGGATAATTAGCTTTACCGCGTTGCCTCCGCTGCCACTACTGTATTTGGACTCGCCTGGAAAGTTAATGCTGCTTTACACGATCCTATTACATTACCGTAAAAACGACATCTTTACGGAGTCAGACTGCGTTCGCGGCTCGTGTAAAGCGCTGACTCAGGATGTACGGCTAGCCCGTAAAGTAAATAAATTAATAAAAATAAAACAGTCTGTTTCACACACAAGACTGACTTCCATTCATCGTATAGAGAAATCAATGCACATACAAATTAAAAGTTTTTAAAAATTGAAAAAAAAAACATCATTTAATAAAATCGAATAAAAAAAAACCTCTCATAAAATACATATTTGATAATATCAAATGAATTCACTCAATAATACAATGTACTTCATACGACATTTAAAGATTTTTTTTTTTCGTATATTCACAATCAAACACTCACCCTTTCCTTGCGCAACCTGGTGCGGTGACACTCCCAAAGCAGCCAGGAACGGTTGGAACACGAGGTGTGCGTCCAACAGCATGAGGGACCCTTGTAACGGATACAGACTGCACGCCGGCAGGGATTGGGCCACCACGCGTGGGTTCATTTTGGACGCTGGGATCATTGGCTTCTTACTCTTTGGCTCCTGCAAATTGTGAATTATATATCGTGAAATGTATTTTAAGTACAGAATTTTTTACAACAAATCAGTAACAAATTGTTGATATTTTGAGGACGTAAAACTGGACAATTGATACGGAACTCCAACATAAAATATAAGAGGTACCAATAAAAATCATATTAAAAAAACGATAATACCGACATCGACATATTTTATAAATTGCCGTAAAGGTACCAGGTAAACCATTATATTTTTTGTCTGTAAAGACTAATATGAGAGTTAAAAATAATACGTACAACTTTAATAGGTTCCTGCTTCGCCATCCACTGGTAGAGGTCCTCTCTTGCGCGGTCAGATGTTATGTTATCCTGACTGCCTTGAGAGTACAGGGATGGGTTCGAACCTACGGTTGGCAGATCTTCCTTCAATGTTCCATAATCTGTATAAAATTGTTTTAAAATAAGGTATAATTATTTAAGAAATATACTTTATTGTTACTCATTAAAATCCCTGATTGCCAACTACTTCTACACTTCAACCAAGATAAGCATAATTCCACTAAACCCCTTCTAATCTCTAATTGAAAATATTCTACACAGATATTGACTTATCAGACCTTTATTCCCCATCCAGTAGGAGTTAAAATACAAATTTCGCCAGATTTCTTTCAATTTAGGGTGTTCTGCTTGTGTTCAGTAACTCTGAATGATAACGACAACATTGAAATGTAACTATCTTCAGATGAACTGATAACTGACTCCCAAGTATTGCAATGATTGATATTACCTAAGCTAATCCCACCAAAGACAATATATAAAATACTAGGTTTCCGCCCGCGGCTTCGCCCGCGCAGTCAAAGAAAAACCCGCATAGTTCCCGTTCCCGTGGGATTTCCGGGATAGCGTCATTTTCCCGGGATAAAAAGAAGCCTATGTCCTTTCTCGGGTATTAAAATATCCCCATACCAAATTTCATGAAAATTGGTTCAGTAGTTTAGGCGTGATTGAGTAACAGACAGACAGACAGAGTTACTTTCACATTTATAATATTAGTATGGATGTTATATAAAGTATATGAAGGCGACTCACTAGCAATCGAGTCGTCTTGGAACGGCGTCTTCCTCGTGGAGAATGGCAACGACGGGAATACGAGGCTCGCACGACTGCTTTGCGCTGCGCGGACTGTACCCATACATACATACAATATAAATAATATATAAGTCGTAACGCAAGTGATAATCCAGACCACGAATAATGAACTGTCGATTTTGTGTTGTAATAATGTCCATGTAGATTATCTATTCATAAAAACTGATATTGATTAAATATAAAGTCAGGAAATGGTCTCAATTTATACAGTGAAAAGTTATGTTTAATTTAGTTTATATTGTCTGTTGATAATATGAGTATTGGCAACAAACAAATCAAAAATGTATTCATTGATTCATTAAAAACAATAATTACATAGAGGATTAATTGACTAAACTAATTATAATTAGTCAGTTTTTAACAAAATGTGAACTGTACAAAACATGTGTAGTGCTTTGTGAAGCTTATGAATATTATGAGGTAAGCTGAAAAGAAACCATAGCGACCCATGTACTATAAATATATAGCATTAGGTAAAAGCAATGACAGATTCCAATAATATACTTTATTATAATATGAGTAGGTTATAATGTTGCAAAGCAGATGATGTGCGCCACGCTGTGCATTAGCCACAAGAAAAATAAAACGCAATTACACTTATATTTTGTGAAAATCTTTTGTTCCCATTATTTCTTCAATCAACTTGAATTATAACAATAACATGGTCCAGAAAATGTTGCCAGATAAATTAAATTTAGTTTTACGTCTTACTTTACCATCTTCAATAACTGTTACTTGTTATTATAACTACATTACATACATAATTATAGTAACTTTTACAACTTATACCCCCAAAATTGCCATCTCTACCCATAAAAACAGTAAAATAAAGAACATAGAACAGAAAACGTTCACAAAACGTGTACTCGTACGCACCGGAGGGCGGCGTGGAGGGGTAGGAGTGCGGGCGACAAGCCGACCGCACCGCCGCTTGACAACACAACCCACATGTTAGTGATTTGCGATTACGTCACTTGATTCCAATGCTCCATACCACATTTTTTTTGTTTATTTTTTTTTAGATATACAGAGTGAAATTGGATAAATAGAGCCGCGTATTCGTGATTCGGTTACTTTTAACTGTACTGTGATGCTTGCCAAAATGCATTATTAATATGAAACTATCCGAAGTTCCGATACACCCATGGATATGGGTTATCTACGTGTCGAAACTTGGAGTGTGTTATGGATAACTTGCATAGTTATTGAATGATAACTACGCAAGCTATCCATTTCCCCACTTAAAAAATACATCATTTCCACCCACTTAAATAAAGACTTAAAAATCAACAGTTAGACTAAATCGTTTGTACATAAAGTGGTATGGAACACTGCAAAATCATTTTAATATAAAATATTATAAATAAATAGTTTATCATATCGACGTCACAAGTTATTGAAGCAATTTAAACCTTAAATATACTGCATTAAGAATCGTTTTCCACTAAGTTTTACCAGTATATAACAGGTTTAGATGTTAATGAAATAAAATATTAATTCTAGAGTTATTTAATATTTTTTGTTTACTATGCGCCAATTATATTAATGCAATGTTAAAATATAATGTTATAATCTAATAATTGTGAGAAAATAAATATTTTGAGTTTAATTTTACAGGAATACATACCAGGCAATGTAGTAGCTAATTTGTCTGGTTCCATATTTAATAAAAGACAGTTTTCGTCGAGTCCTTCATTATCGAACTGATATTCTTGCCATCCTTCTACTGAATCCTGCGGAATTTTTAGAAAGGCATGAATAATTTCTTTCGTTTCTATTTAGATTCCAATTTTTCACTCAAAAAACACTATTGCTCATGTGAAAATGTAATAAAACACTGTTTCCTGAACCGTACATGTAAAAATGTAGTAATATAAATCTTATGCATTTAGAATAAGGTTCAAAATGAAGTGATTAACTTGGTACACAACAGAAGCAGACCCATCGTCTAATTATCGGTCACAACGAATTTACTTTTGTAAGTTCAATATTTATCGCTTGAAGTGTATATTGTATTCGCTAATTTACAAAATTACACCATAAAAAATCTAATATACATAGTTATAAAACAAATAAAATTAAAATTATAAAAAATTACGGGTAGTCATCTCTATCTATCTCTATCTCTATCATCTATATCTATCCCTTTCATACCTCAATTAAATCCGGCAAGGCGAACGTGACAGCGACAGGTTTCATCACTTTGCTCTTATAGCTGTGTTCCAATAGCAGCGGCGTATATAGGATGTTCTTCCATTGCCGCGTTAAGACGATCACACCCTATAAACATTTAAATCATTTATTTAAAACAAATTATACATAATTAGGTTGTATAAATAAGGATGCAGTTTCTTAGAAAAAAAAATGTGTGCGTGTACTAGTGTACACACGTAAGAAGTGAAACTTCTTTATGACCTTATTTTTCAAAAAATAATTTACTTTATGCAACTTTACAGAAATACGTCGAATCACGCGTGGTAGGGATAAGAAAAAGATGGCGCGTAACGGAAAAATGTCACGCGTAACGAAAAAATGTTACACTAAATTTTTTTCCAACCCCGATAAAGAAGTTTCACTTCAATAATCATAAACCACCTTTCAAAAATCTATCTGTTATAATGAAAATTCTAATATACTATACTGTTACCAAGAAAATTTAAGTAATTTAGGGTTTTTTTAACCATATTTTTTTTGTTTCTATTTACCTGTCGCAACGTAGACAATGAGGGTAGATGTCTTTCAGCCAGATCCGCTTGCACAGCAGCCGCATCGGCTTGTAACGCGTATCTCAATAGTACAGCACACAACTGTAGTGATGGCTCTTCGCGTAGTTGTTTGGCCATGGGTGTGTGGCGCCCGTAGCGACTCTGGAACAGATATTATTTTGTTTAGACAGTTTACTTAACTGTAAAAAAATGGTATGAATAGTTTTTTGAAATATTCATTGGAATTAACAACTTATATCATGGCAGTAATGTTCACATTCTATTGTATAGCTTATTAAAAAACACTGCCTAATAGACGCGAAGGCAGAGTATTGGTTCAGACAATTTTTTGACTTATTCTTAGTTTATTATAAGTCAATACCACTTTTGTGATATCAATGTTTTGTTGCAGGTAAGTAATCAGCTCTCTTGTCCACTGAAGACATATTTCTATCAAATTTATGACCTCTTGTGGTGCGTTAACCACCCTGTACTTTGAGCGATGTGTGATGTAGCGATCGATCTGATGCTGAGCCGGTTACGCAATGCGTTGTAAATCATTGTATAATATAGAGCCTAATCTTCGTCGCTGTTTTTTAAATAATGAGAATCGGACTAGGCTTTTTTTATAAATTCTTCTGAATTGAATCGGAAAATATGCATTTAATATTTTCGATAGTTGCCAAAAATATAATAAAAAAAACGTAGCTCAATATAATTAAAAAATAGGAATGGTAAAATTCTCATACTGCTAAATCATCATAATCAAAGGATCTGTTTAATTTTATTTTGTCTTTTTTTCAACGTCGTATCCGTAGAATTTTCCATGACCTTCGATCCGGTACTATATATTTTTTAACCGTACGTACCACCACGCGCTGTGGCGGGTGTGGGCCGGGTTGGGTATCACCACCCCGCAGCACTCACCTTGGGCAGAGTGTGGTGCGGCGCGCGGTCGAGCGCGGAGGCCATGAGGCTGGCGGCCGTGGCGGCCAGGCGCCGGGCCCGCGCGCGGTACATGCCCACCACGCGGATGCCCAGCCGGTTGCACGGGTTCATCCACGCGTTTATGGCAGGAGACGCTGTACTGAGCAGGTTCCAGTCGAGTCTAGGGATTTATGTGGGATTATGTATTTAGTGTGGGACACAAGTTCTCTTAGTGTGGGAGCTATAGTTAATACTTATAATGTGTAATAAGCTACGGCAAATTCTAATCTTGTTTATATTTGTATTGTTGTTGTGTTTTTTACTGAAATAAATAATTTTTCATTTTCATTTTTCAAAATTTTTCTAAATCGGTGCCAGATGTATCATTACTTTGTCACATAAAAAATGCAATATAAACGCATAAAATGCATCCCGTTCACACGTGAGCAATATGCGATCCGTACGAACGTGACGCATTTTTTTTACGCAGGAGCGACAGAGATATGTTACACCATATCAAAATTTAGTAACACTGAAACATATTCAATGTTGGAATTTAAGTTAATAAATAAAAATTATCTTATTTTCCCGATAGAGAAGTTTCATTTAAGTTTTTAACTGAAAGACTTACCGAGTGTAATCAATCTTTTTAGTAATCGGCGTGCGCGGCGGTGCTGCGAAGTTAAACCAAACCACTTTCAGATCTATCGAGCACGAAGTCGTATTCCCGTTGTCTTTAGCCGGTACTAGGGTAGTGCAGCTGTCGTTCGAAGGTTCGTCAGGCCCTGGAGTCGTTGGCTCTGGTGGGGGAGGAACTGGCGGAGGTTGGGAACTGCTCAAATTCGGTGTACTCGGCTTAGAACTCGACTCCCGTTTCTTGAAAAGATCCTCGAAGCCGGAAGTTCGTATGCCTTTCTTTTCTTTCTCTGGCTTCATCTCTTCTGCTGATTTAACCGATTCCCGGCAGCTCTCGTTGTCAGCGACTACGGGTTTCTTCTCCTCGTTTGGTTTGTGTGACGTAGAGTGGTTGGACACCTTCACCGAGACACCTTCGAGGCCACATTCGAACATGATATAGCCAATTGAATTTTCTTTTTGACCCTCTGTAGCACCACTCTAGAGTATAAATATTTTAAGTAGTATAACACACATAATATAATATACCTGTCGATTATAAGATAAAGAATATCACTTACCACAGATTCACATCCTCTAGCATTAGAATCGATTCTTACGAATTTAAATGCGACTTTAGAATGTTGACATGGAATACCCGTTATTGTAGCGTCTTTCAATTGAGATGATTCGTTACGAATTCGTCGCAGCTGGCCATGTACTTTACCTACAAAAAATATATTTATTACATTTTTTTCATAATTAAATAGTCGTATTTATATTATGAGAAATATACGCACCGACTGTCAATGTAAAATTGGTGTCTTCACATTGTTGTTGTGAACTTTCAATAAATACTGGTTCTCCCTTTTCTGGCCCTCGTTTTCGCCCTGAAGCCTGAGATATTAATGCTCTCGGTCCCTTCATTATACCAAAAGATTTCTTACTTCCAAGAGTTCGTAATGTAGGTCTGTAGTACAACTGTATTGATTCTAACGTTTTCCTTGAGCTAACATACTTGGCCTCAATATTTTCCATTGATACACCAAACAGTGACACGCATGTGAGATCTTGTATGTTGTCCAAAGCAGAAAAAGATATCATATCCTCAACGACAGATGACTGAATGAAAATAATATTTACTTTAGGTACAGTCATTGTAGCTTGGATTTGGGTGTAAATTGTTTCTTCATAAATATTTGATTGAGGAATGATGGCCAGTTTGCATTTATCGTCTTTATCTATAATGATACTGGATTCGTTTCGAGCTTGCATTTGCGGCAACCAATTTAATACATGTTGTTTTTGCTTCAAAACGTTTGACGATTCCACAGACGAAATGCATAAGAGTCTCAAATGATTGATAACAGTGATCGGATGTACATTGGCTAGTACGGGTGTAATAGATTCAACGAATTTTTGAGTGCTTTCTAATACGAGAGGAGTAAGCATAATATCAATTTCACCACGAAGCCTTATGAATAAGCCATTTTTGGTATCACTTGTAGTAGTTAATGTTGATGTTGTGCTTTTCTCAGTATTGGTTTCTTGATTATCTTGTAGATTTTGTTGTAAATCCCACCAAGCTAATGGGTATGGATGAGTTTTGATTTGGGAATTAAAATTAGGTGGTAAGTTCGCGTATGTGCCGTGTAAACTTTGATTGTTCTGTGTACTCTTTGATATCAGTTTTAAAACGTTCACTTTGCCAAACGCTTCAAAGTTCGGTAGATACTTCTGGCCCACGTAAACTAGCGTACCATCCTCTGCTCTTCTAAAAAGTGGAAGCGTGAATAAATCATTTCCAGTGGGTAAAGAACATGTAGACCAATTACCGCATTTATACTGGGGTAAATTATGCATGTAACTTGACATAAGTAGTGGGGAGTCTACTATAGGTTTATTCGTCTGCATATGCAAATTGACTAAAGTCATGTCTTCTTGAGAGGAAATCGCCGATATGAATGAAGTTGAAGATACCGAACCGCTTTCAGAATCTGGTTGCACTCCACTTATATTGCTTATATTATCAGGTCCATCCTTAACTTCGGACCTCGGAATAGATGCAGTCCACTTTTCATTGCTAATATCATTAATGGCATATGCGTGTTTGTCTCTGGGATTACTATGGCGACTGCCGAAGGAATGCTTCAAGCTAGACGAACGACTGGGAAACATGTCCTCGTCGGCAGAGAAGAATGCTTCAGACTGATTCTCGCTCGTTATAGACATAGTTCTTTGAACTTGATGTGGCGTCACTTCTTCGTGTGGATGTTGGGAATTCAAAGAATAGTGAGATTCTGACACAGCCACACTTCTTGGAGGTACTTTAGGTACTGCAAATGGTTCATTATCAACTTGAATATGTCTCCTGCCTGTAATATTCGGACTGTCCTTTACTATCCCACAGCTCAAAGCTAGCTTCGAATCTGAAACGCTACTCTCCATTTGAGGTACATTTAAAATTGTTTTGTTTAGTTTTGAATCACTATCAATTTTCGAACTACCCAAGGGGGCTGTGGAATCTACCAGGCGAGCGTACGGAACGTCACTCTTTGTGCTCGACACCAATATGTTATTGCTTGCTTTATTCACACTTGTATAGGAAAATCGCCTCGTCAAACTTCTTCTGTCCGTTGGTTGCGGTGATTTGTTCAGATTTTGTGGCAATGGCGAAGGTATGAGTGTTGAAACGTTAGTAGGTTGCAAGCAAACATTCAGGCTATTATAGGGTGGGGTATGGAACACCAGCTGGCCAGGATGTAACAAGCTTTGTCCATAGCCATATTCTCCGGGCGATGTTTCTATAACATTAAACATGGCTATATTGACACCCTCTTGAATGTCGGTTGGGCACGGTTTGAAAAAGTTTGCACCATTTCTATTTGAACCAAAAAAGGCACATCCGCCGTTACAGCCGCATTGCGAACCTTTACCTTCATTTGGCCAGAGAAACCATAACCTTTTGAATTTATCATCATGTGTTTTCAAGAATTTCTGTTGTACGAGGTGAACATTTTTGGGGCTTTGTGGTAGCGATGACGCTGCTTCAATCAATACCGGACCCAAGGCAACAGATCCAACGCCAACCCAATTTTCACTCTCTGGCAGTTTAGTCTGTGGTGGTACATTGTTACTTGTTCCACTACCATTTGAATTGTGGTAGCTGTTTGTTTGCATATTTGTTTGTGTGAAAAGAGCAAGTTTAATGTTAGGCAATAGAGCGGTAATACCAGTACCGCAGCCAGATCCGTGTAGATTGCAAAATGAGAGTCGTATGGGAGATATCCAAGACTGGAGTGTAGTATTGGAATCTGCGATGTACAAATCAACGAGGTCGATAGCTACTCGTATCATTCGGTATTTTATCTCGTTTGCTGTGGGACACCTGTATTTCAATGCAATGTCTGTTTCTGGACATAAAGCCTTATTTAAACCGTGGTGACATTGTTTAACGGAATTTGGTGGAATTAATTCATTCTCGTTGTCACAAATTAGTAACAGGAATGTTTCTAACGACGAAACGACTTGGTATAGCTGAGGTAGTGTCAATCGTCCAGTCAACTGACCTAATTGCAACTCCATCATCCAGGCATATTCGACAGTTTCCTCTTCAACGGAGCGGTTGGTGTCACTGAAAAATCCATTGCCTCTTAATTGAAACGATGAAAGCATTAAATGTCCTTGCTGAAGCACACTCGAATTAGTGCTTCCGTTGACGACTGGTCGTGACATATTATTTGCCGATATGAGTATCGAAGGGCTCAAAAGAAGTTGAAGTTTTGTTTCTCTAAATCTTTTATCCATTTCAAACCCAAATCTTTCAATTAAAATAACTGGACAGGTAGGTTCGTTTTCACTACAATTTTTTACCATATGAGCTTGAATGTCATGGATTATGATAGAAACGCTTACATCGAGCGGTCTACATTTACGCGGATCGAATGGACCTTTACTTGAATCTGTCGAATCATCCATTGAAATTTCAGAATGTTGATTAATACTGCTTCTGTCATTTAGTTTTGTGGTGTTTTCACTGGCCCAATAATATGTTCCTGTTGTGGGCGCTTTTTGCATATCTGTAAATGTTTGATCTTCACCAAAAATATTTTCCAACAAGTTCATGAAACTTGTGATGATGGTTCCATATGCCAGAAGAACTGATGGACCCACTTCAAGCTCTACGCTTACTTTGTCGGGTGGAAGTGTCGTTCTGTCAAAGTTATTGCCATCTATGCCCCAATTCATTTGCGGTTGTTTTCGCATTCTAGGTATCCTCATGGGAGATAGTAAAATTTCTTCCTTCTCAGGCGTTGTTATATCTGCTTGAGGTTCTGGTCCAAGTGGTGGGATAGGGTGGTAATTGTACCGAACACTCAAAGCGACTATCGGAACAGACCAACAGTCAACCCATCCTTGTGATTTTACACATTTTCTTCGCCATTTTGATGCCCTTAATCTGCTCGGCACTAATTTCATGTTCTTGTCAATGGATAAAAGCAGTAATCTTGAAGTATTGACTTCGGGCAAGTATAAACTCATATCCACTGCTTCTCCTTGTACCCAGATCTTAAGTGGAATTACATCAGGTAGGAAATCAACGAATGGTAAATCGAAAGAGACATCTAAGAGATCGCCACAAAAAGCGACGTGATTATTTTCTTGATTCGTTGAGCTGCAGTCAATCCAGTTGTACTGATTACTAACTGTGACAACTTCACATTCTTTAAGCAGTAATGATATTTTCCATGTGTATGGCACAAAGTGCAGAATATCTGGGCGCGCTTTACTGGCCCAGTCATTGGTGAGATCTTGGAAAAAATCTATATGTGTGTACACAAAATGGGCAGTTGCTTTACATCCAGTAAGGGAAAGTTGCCAACACTGGTGGTGGTTCCAAACTAGTGGATAGTGACATTTTACAGTATATTCAAGAGTTTCGCTCTCAGCTAAGCTTCTATATTGAAGACTCGTTGTTGCTTCCAAGTGTAGCAATTGACCCGTAATTTTCGTTGTATAGCCATCTTGTAGAACAATCCACGGCAACGTCACCTCTAAGTATGACCCAGCACCAACATTGATATGAACTGCATTTGTCTCTTTGTTTTTGGTAAACAAAATATCGATTGTGGCTTCGTTGAGTGTTGATAGGCGAATGTCGAAAGACTGCATTTGTCTTCTATCGCCGGGTTTTGGCTGTGGAGTGACTTCTAAGCTTTTATAATTCGGTGGGAAAAAGAATTTGAATAGATGGTCTCTCTGCCGATCAGCCCATGGGCCGTAGCTAAAGTCGGTTCCTTTACCGCATTTGATATCGACACCCCATATAGGCGGAGCGGACTCCACAATATCACCATTAGCTAATTGGAGCAAAACTGGTTCTTCAGGAACTAGACCTGGTTCGTCCATATAGAAATAGACTTCGATGTAGTTTGAGCTCATCACAACAAAACCTTCTCCCATGTAACGTGGGGGTTCATCAACCATTGCTGTGTAATTGGGACTAGGGGCTAAAATAACTTTACAATTTTCAGCTTTAACTTTTACGAAATGCATGAGATGATCCAAGCTGGATGCAGGTGGTTTGGTACTGTACATTAGATGAGCTTCTTCCACACTGATAGATAATGTTGTGGGAACTAAGCGATTGCCGAAAACCACTCGGCCTGCGCAAACATCGATTTTAATGACTGGGATGAGATCTCGCCAAGTTCTAGCCATTGCAGCCTCCGATCTGACGGTATCCTGAGCGCGTCTTCTCTTTTCATTTGCATCATTCATAGCTTTGTCTTGGTCAGTCGAGTCATCGTCATGTGGCTGTTTTATAACGGGATCTAAGCCGAAAATTTTTTCAAGTTCGTGATAAAGTTCGCACCGATTGTAGAAGTGTAATTCAAAACCATTTAACATTATTGATAGGCGAGTATCAGAATGTGACAAATCTGTGAACAAAAATATTGCATTCATAACAAATGTGTGTACAAGCAAGTTGCTGCCTGCTAATGCGCGTTTTTACGTCTCCACCAGGTATCAAACCAGTTAACCACTGTACCAGGGACTAAGTCCAAACATGAGTAGCTTATTTATTATAATAATATTTTTGTAGGTAGTAAAACATTGTTGAAAATAATGACACAAGAAAAACATTTTGTTTAAAATGACATAAAGATTAAAATCTCACCTTCAGAGACATCTTTAGGTACATATGATCGCCACCACCTAAATATTAGGTAACCGTCTTGAATTCTTAGAGTGTAGTCGTAATTAATATACACAATATCACGGAACATTATTTTTCCAGAGAGAGCATTAAGAGTAAAGGAACCTGAAATGAAATAACAGAACTAATGACTAATGCGTAAACAATAATAGTATTGTTTACGCATTACGCATTAGTCATTAATTATAGAATTATACAATGAAATATGTATATCATAGAATCGAATATATTATTTGTATTCCATGTTGATCACAAGATAAATTGCTAAAGACATTTACTCTCATAAGTTTTTAATCTTGATGAGATAATCTGTCTTAAAATAAAAAAAGTTGTTTTGCATATTATAAATTACTTGCTTACCGCCCGCGGCTTCGCCCGCTTTGTCTAAAACCTAATAAATTATATACTAAAACCTTCCTCTTGAATCACTCTATCTATTAAAAAAAACCGCATCAAAATCCGTTGCGTAGTTTTAAAGATTTAAGCATACAAAGGGACATAGGGAAATAGGGACAGAGAAAGCGACTTTGTTTTATACTATGTAGTGATAGTGATGATAGTGATAGTGATAAAAATATCTTTATTTGCTCAAATGTGGTTCACAAGTTATTACTATAGGGAAAGTACAGCACATTCGCCAGCTATACTGGCATGCAAACATAATTTCACAGCTCCGCATAATCATAAAAAAAATGAAAAATAAACATTAATTAGGGTCATTGCGCTGGTTTTCGTCCAGTTATGGGAGTTGCCAACTTTGTGATGCGAAATAAATATTTTGGAGCACCCTTCCTTAAACATATAATATTTTTATTTAGTCCTTATATAGTCTTCTTTATGATAATATTAAGTGAAAATAAATCATTTTGACGTATCTTTTTATTTAAATTATTTTCTGCAAAAGTAGGGTATATGCTAGTTTTCGTCCAAAAAAACTGGTTTTCGTCCTAGTGTAAGCTAGTTTTCGACCACCGTGTAGAAAAAGGAGGGTAGGTCAACTATTAAGTTAAAAACCAATTACAGGTAAATATATACTTTTATTTAATCAACATCACAATTTCTCACTACCTTACAGGTTTAGTTTTACTAATAATAATCAATATAACTAGTCAACACTGAGATCTATGTAGCACTTGGCAGTCTTTATATGCGTTAGTGATGACTGTTTAATCATTCGTAATAAAGAAAGGAATGCGTTACTTACAATGTAAATGAATAAAGTAATAATTATAGGACTGAGAAATTACATCAAAAAACAGAAATATTCATTCTAATACTTTGTTTATCAAATGAAACGTACTATATTAAACACAGCCATAATAATACGTTTTAGCTACTAAAATAAACTATACTATACCTTACTGAACTATGCATTATTGTCTTACTGATGCCTTTATTAAAGATTCTTCAGTGTACGTAGCGTTTTTTTTTTCTAGCTTTCTTAGACTCCTTCGAGGCCATCTAAAAACAATAAGATCTTTCTTAGGATACGTTGAGTAAGTAGAATAAAAAAATATTGCATTGGCAAAACAGACCTAGAATAAAAGATGATACTCAAGTGAATGATAATCAAGAAAAATACAGTGTATTATGTCTGACCTACCCCCATTTATGCTACGAATAATTGACTCTACTTCACATAAGGAGAATGATACATGACTGAATGAATGACAATATTAGGTACCTACAGCACTCTGGCCCTCACCAATTATTTATAAGGAAGATACTGAATAGAAAACTTTTCAATACGTAAAAAAGACGAAAAGTAATGCAAAAGAATAGCTATTTTTAATTTTTGTCCACTCCAATACTCATTCATGGACGAAAACTAAAACGTTTAAAGCTAAATTTAGTTTTCGTCCACTTCTTTAAATATTTTTTTATTTTGGCAGCACTGACAAAGCAGTGGACGGAAACCAAATAATCTAAACTAATAGCAATAAAGATCACTTCGGGAGAAACTATTCAGTATTTTAAAGGTCCGATAGAGTAAAAAGAACCTAACAAATATTCACGTAGCTGTTTGAGTTTTCGTCCACTTGGACGAAAACCAAGTATTTTGAGAATTTGGTAACCTAGTATCCGTCCACTTAATTTTTCGAAGAGTATTATAAAAAAAGTATAATAAACACTTCTAATTGCGTTTAATAGGCTTATAACTAAACATACGTACCAAAAACATTACGTAAACTAGCTAAAACAGTGATTTAACTTACCATGAACTTTTCTCGCCGGCAAATTTTTCTCTCGCGCGATGACATCTGCAAGGCACGGATGGGAAGCGGCCACTTTTACGTTAATTTTTTGAACTCTCTTCTTGTCAAATCAAATTTTCATGTTGATAGTACTGTTGCTTACACATTATGGAACGTAAAAAGTGCAAACTTGCGCGGGAAGGTAGGTTTGTATTCAAGTTTTACGCACGTGATTGTAGCAGGTCAGTCAAATGGACGAAAACCGAAACTGGACGGCAAACCAGCGCAATTACCCTATTATAGTTTAGTTTAAATACCTCTTTATTATTATACATGTCAATATTTATGTTTATAATCCAAAAAGTCCCTTACATTATAAAAATTTTTGCTTAATAGCCACATATAAAGTTTTGTCTTAAGCTGTTTTGTGTTATAAACACAATTTTCATCAATTTATTTTAAAACTTGAGCCTCAAATCCTATGGCTTCTCTCTTCATTTGGATATTGATTATAGAAATAATTCAGTACAGTATTTAATTTAATCAAATTAATACAGTTTGTATTACTTTAAGGGGTTAATTTTATAAAAAAATTCTGTCAAAAGTTAAGTAAAGTTAATACAAGTAAAATATCACAATATGATAAAAACATAATAATTTGTGAAAAATAAAAAATCTGGCAAGAGAACACAGTTTTGGAAATTTATGCTTTATATGTTAATCAACGAATAAGTTTTAACAAAGGATTGCAAGATCACCCTTAATTATCCTTAAAATTATTTAATGTAAAATAATTACTGCATCCAGACTGAAAATATTTCTTAAACTAGTAACCATGATGAGTGTTAAGATATCATGTCTTGTCAAAAATTATAATTATTATAATATATGTATGTAGGAATGTCTTGATGTTTTCATTTGGAAATTAAAGTATGAAAGAACATTTTACATGTATCCTAAATACTATACACAATATTCCATAATATACTATGAGAGATTCTTATATAAATATGAAAATTTAAAATACTTTGCACTGTTTTAAAGGCTATGCTAGGCTACATTATCCATTCTATTATGTGTATTTAGTATTTTCTTTCAATATTATATGAATAACACCAATACAATAAAAGTATTTCCTTAAAACAAAAGTCAAGCAAAAAGCAAAACATCAAGAAATTTTCATAAATACCTAACAAAAAATAATGTAGATATTTAATAAACAAATACACAAAAACATAATTTCTGCCCAAGATCATGATTAAACTTATGACCTTTTTTTCTACATAGAGAGTAATATTCACAATGATTTTAACGAATTGTTAAATTATCTCTAATGCTCATTTACTCACCTTTATCCTTGACATTGATTTTTATATTCTAGACACACTTGATTTCACAATTAAGACTAATTTGGAAAAACTCACCAATCTTGAAATTTTCGTCTTGAAAGTAAAATCTATTGATCAACCTCGTTAATATGAATCCCAGAACTCGGCTATTGTAGTAAGTTATATAAACTATCCATAGTATACTCGATATTAGGGATACGATCAAAAGGGCAAAGTTCCTGTCCATGGTGATCTTGCCGAAATCTATCGTTGCATTCCATCTTTCTGCTACCGGATCGAATGACCCGGTAAAGTTCTCCCTATAAACATGAAAAGCATTACATTCAATACAATAACAAGCCCTTTGTGTGTCACAAATTTGATAAACATCGTTCATAGAAACGCAATTATCTGAACTTACATGTTGATAGCGTTGCTTCACTAATTTGTTTTCATTTTAAAACACTATAGGAAATAAACACAGATTTGTTAGAGGGAAACATTTCTCTTCACGTGAATATTTACTTCGCTAATTTATTTTTCGTTTACTGATTACTTCCCATCGTTCCCCATCGGCCATCATAATTCTTACTTTTGACAAATGACAAGTTAGTTGACATTTGACAATTAGCCTATCATCTTGACATTTAAATTGACGCATTCAATAATTTATTATTTGCTCTGGATTTAAAATGAAATAAATTTCTATTGATTTTTTTAAGAATATAGATTTTAATTTACTTGTAAGACCTACAAATAAAATTAATTCATATTTTATTATTAATATGAAGCCAAGAATTATAAAACATTTAATATTTTACATGTATGTTCCGTTCACAAACTAACAAAAAAGCGCGCCGAAGTATCGTTGGCCGTTGCTTTTCAAATTAATAAAAATTAAAAAGATGAAGAAGGTACAATTTTATATAGCTACGTATGTAATTTATTATAATAAGTAGTTGTCTAATTGGTAATCTGTATGAATTGATTAATCTTTGATTTATATAATGGCATCTATTATTGTTTGCCTAGCAACAAAAACAAATTCATGTAATCTGTGCATGTAATTTTAAATTGAGTTATTATTATGAAGTTATGTGCTTTTTAATTTCACAAAGAGCTACATATTTGTTAAGATTTGTTACATAGTGCTATTAATATAATAATTATTTTATAGAGTTTAAGAAGAGCCTAAGTAATACAGTGTATCATGGTGGAGGGTAGTCTTGAAGATACTGATAGTGAAGGAAATCTGGAATTAAAACCCAAGCCAAGGTAAAAAAATAATAATTGTGCATAATATGATTTTCATAAATACGTTACAAATAAAAATCTCTTTTATATTTTGTATACATATTCCGAAATTTTAATTTCTGCTATCGTGTTTCCAGATGGGCAATACCTCAACGCTTAGATTTCATGACTTTCGTTGGCCACGAAGTATTTGCAGTGGCGCATGATGTAAACATTATATTTTTTAACTTCAAAACGCAAGGAGAGTTCGTGTATGTAGCGAACAGTCAAGAGAAAGGTGACGGAGTGGATGTGATTGCAGGTAAAATATTATATTTATTTTCAGTAGGTACACATTAAAGTATTTTCGATTTCGAAAGATACGAATTTTTTTTTTTATGTTTTGAATACATACTACAAAGAATTCTCTCCATTCCCGGAGAAAAAGCAACTTTTTTATGTTAGCAGAGCATTCAGGTTTCCGAATATGAATTCCTTATCAGAAAATCGAACGTGTGTGCTCGGAGGTGCTCGGCCTTAGAAATGTTTTTAATTTTCTTTGTTTACAGGACAAAGATCAAATATATTTGCGTTTGCTGAAAAGGTGAAAAACCCTCGGATGTTCATAGTTCAATATCCGTCATTTCATATATTAGCAGAGCTAAAAGGTAAGCAAAACCATTGGGTTGGTACTTTGAAATATGATTAAGGGTAAAATTGGTTTGCAAGATCAAATTTTTCATGTATTTGCAATTATATGACGCTTTTAGAAAAAATAATCAATACACTTCAAGATATTGCCTAAAAAGTGTGCTTATTTGTTACACAACCACGTGTTTTTTGCTCGATCATATAAAATCTTAAAAATAGGCTTAAATAAAAATCGAAAACGAATTATTTAATAATGAAATTTCTGATTTTGCAAATAATTTTTATATTATAAGGATATGTATTTTGATGTACTGCAGAAAACGTGCTAAATTTTGGTTTTCAACCGAAGCCCTGTAATTATTAAATACATATTATATCTCGGAACTTAATATTTCCCAGCGTTTTCTTGACAAGCCGACTTGCGCAAACGGCGCGTTGAAATACCTCGCCTTAAGTTAGGACGTTTGTATATTGCATGTTGTGCATCGCTCGCATTATCGCAAGCTCTGCACGCTATCACTCGACTGTTGTTACGGGTTCCTATATATCTATCTATCCCTATTTTGTTGTTTCATTATTATTATCAGTCAAAAAGTTCGTCAATGGGAAACCATCCAAACCCAATAAATTGTAGCTTGAATAGGATCAAAATAAAAAGAGATATTTGTGTACAATGGAGAATGTTCACTAATTTTGATTATTAGCACTCCATATTCTCTGTCAAAAATAAATAATACTAGTGAAAAAATTACTTCGATACGTCAATTAGTTTCCGATTTAGAAGTAAAACAAGTTGTAAACGCCCGGTGATGGTGTGACGTCACACCACAACACGCTCAATCTGGCTCACTCAGTCCGCTAGCGATCGCGCGCCCGTGCCGTCGAAATTATAATTAAATACTTTTAAAAATGTCCAATCCAAATACCAGAAAATCATGTGTTGTTCCTAAATGTAAAAATACAACTACCAATTCGCCGGATAAGTTGTTTTTTATAGTTGCAAAGGACGTAAACTACATATTATAATACTTTGAGAACATTGCAGCTGTTTTGCGTTATCCTTTGTTTTCTATACAAGTTTTAATCTATACTAGACTGTGCTTCTGCTCTGCTCGTATGGGCTAAGTATAGGTAGATGGCTAGTAAGATTTTTTCTTGTTTTAAGTTGAGAATGATATGGAGAACTATACTAAAATATAAGTTGGTCGGGGGAAGAATTAAACAAAAACAGGGTATAGTTCCACACAAATTCAAATGTCAACAGGAAAATGAAGATAAACCTCAGAGATCAGCAGTGCAAAAACGCAATCGTATAGAATATTTTGAGAAACTATTAAATAAAGATGAAACTTTGGCATGACTGTTATTTTATTAAACGAATAATAATTACTATTATTGGACTATTAACGAAATTCGCGGACGAAAACCCATCAAAATACTGCGCAAGCTATAACACCTACTACAGCGCTGCCGACTTGATACTAAGCGCGGGGGCGCGGCCGCGCGGTGCGTTGTGACGTGACGTCACAAGCGGTCACGTGACTATTAGCGGGACTCGATATTTTTCGAAACTTTGAATGCGTATAAAATCAAAACTACTTGGTATTTTTGACTACGACAAAAACTAGTGTATTTGTATACATACAGGCTTTACTGAGACACAATTTCAAGGGATTTGGCATACCTAGTAACATTCTTCATTTATTTCACATAATTCAATTGTTCATCACTAAAAAAGACCTCAACACAGATACAGACGTAAACCGCTACAAGGGTCTGTGCATGATGGAGTGCGACCTGGTGGCCGGCTTCAGCGGCTTCCCCAACTACATCCTCACGGTGTGGAGCTGGAGGACCCACCAGCGGCTGATCAACGTACCCACGGGGGTGGTGAGGCGGCAGCAGATCTATATGTCAGTTTTTTTGGCTTAAGTTTTTATTTCGTAAAAATGAAAAAAAAAATGTAAAAGACGTGTGGCACTCGGGGACTGCCGCGGTAAAGCTATTGCATACCATGCCTTCAAGCCACACCTCCGTGCCCGTCGGAGTGGGGAGCGTGAGGTTTTTTTCGTTACGGAATTTCTCGATTCGGTCCCCGCGCTCAAGGCCCGCGATAGAAGCTATGCAATAGCTTAAAAAAACTCCTGTTTGAACTTTATTGTCATCAAAATAATTTGTAATATTTATCAAAACATTATGTCATACAGTTACTCTATTAATTAAACCTTCAGGAGTTCATATTCTTAGGAAAACCTTAGTTACGTTTTTATATCGAATATCGAATTTCGGATTGCGTAAATTTGACCATGTCTCGGAATATCGCAAAAAACTTAACTGGCTCCCCATCCGTCTTCGCCGGGACGCCCACATACTTCAGCTTCTGTACTGTGTTCTGTTTGACCCTAAAACACCTGTTTATCTTAAAAATCAGTTTAGTTATCTTAGTGAAAATAGCTCAATCTCTCTTCGCTCTTCCAATCTTCTAACTCTCTCTACACCGGTTCATCGCTCAAATTTCTACGGCTCCTCATTTACTGTTCGTGCTATTCATCTTTGGAACGCTCTGCCTGAATCCATCAGGCGGGCGAAAAATATAAGTAGTTTTAAAGCTCTGATTAAAAACCATTTCTTATCATTATAATATTGTGTTGCTATATTTAATTTATATCTCTTGATATGATATTTATGTATGAGACATCATTTATTATATTATAATATTTTGTGTGTTATTTGGTATATTTAGTATATGTATTTATATATATTTATTTTATTTTTTTTTTTTTCTATTATATTATATTTCTTGTTTTTGTATTGTATACAAATTAGTTATTTGTACAATGTATCAATTTAGACATTGAATTTGCGCCAACGCGTACTCGTTCAACATTCCTTACAATCAGGGTTGCCTGGAAGAGATTGCTCTTGAGCAATAAGGCCGCCTTTTCGTGCATATGTGCCCGTGTGTTATTATTGTATAAAATTATAGTCTAAGTTTGTTTGTCCTGGTATGTATGTACAATAAAGCATAAATAAATAAAAATAAATAAATCGAACATTTTTAAACCAATTATTATTTTTTTAATTCCTAATTCTGTTAATCAGAAAACACTCCAATAATAGCAGATAATAATTAAAATGCTATCCCCATCAATCATTGCCGTAATAAACTGAACCAGACTCATAATGGCCTATTAAAATGTCGTAAAAAAATGTCCGAGCTTTATTGTTTAAATATAAAACATTCATTGAAATTAACACCTTCTTTCGTGGCAGAAGTCCATTGTAGGTATCCCTAGTTATAAAACTCTGCCTAATATCAGCGTAGATAGAGTTTTACTTCGGAAAAATTTTGTGCATCATTGTGAGTCTAGTTTACACAACTACACTCACAATAATGCACAAAAATTTTCCTATAAACTCACAATCAATCATCGGCAAATTTAAGTTATCAATTGCCCCCAGGGCGAGTCGATCACACATGCTCCTCTGCGAATGCTGGGGGGAGGGTCTCACAGTATGGGAGGTAGCACAGTGCTACAAGCGCTGTTTAGTGATGCGACGCAGTAAGCCACAGAGCACCGGCTGGGAAGTGGCTGAACCGCCACTAGTTGGTGTTTGTTGGAGCACCGAGGGGCAACTGTACGCTATCGATGAGAGGGCCAATTTGTATAGCGTGAGTTTGGGGTAGATTTGTGTGGGTATTTTATTTATGAATTTTTGAGGGTAGTTATTTCTTTTTCTCTATAGAACCTCTATAGGTTTGAGGGTATATTTGCATTAAAGAATTTTGAAGGTAAATTACAATAAATGTGTAATTATGTTCTAATTCAAATTCAAGGTGAAACAAAATTTCATTGTATTGTAATAATTGTATACCTACAGCTGCATGAAAATAAACTTTATTATGTAATTTGACGTCATATTTTAGCTGCTATCTGACGGTATCGCGATGGTCACAAACCTGGATTGGTCTGGTGATCTTAAAGGATCAAGAAAACCTTGCATGTGCACTTTTGGCCATGGAATTCTTATGTATGGACCTGATAAAAATCTTCGGGTAAGTTTCCTTCATCAAAAGTTAAAAAAACATGTATTGTAGGTTAAAAATGTCATGATTGTCTATTGATCATTTTTGCTTGATTACATTTCTTCTAGCCAATAACTACTATATGTAACGACATACCGCCACATAGTTGGAATTCAACTTTTCGTTTCAAACGCTTCTAGATCACGTAATAATCATCATCATCATCAGCCCATATACGAACCCACTGCTGGGACATATACGTAAAGACGACCAATATAAATTCATCAAACAATTGCATAGACTAGAACTAGACATAGAATTGCAATTACATATTGAGATAATATTACTACGTATGGAGGAGACACCACGAACAAAATCTGTGCGCCATTTTTTTGCTCTAACTAAGTTTTAAAAGTTATTATCTAGTTAGGTACTTACCGATGAAAAGTTATGTTAGTCACTTTTCCGTATTATTTGTATTATTTGTGCAATATCGTAACACACACGAAGGCATATTTGATGCGTTTCACTTTAAAACAAATAAAAAATGAGCGTGCAGTTAAGCCATATGGCTTATGTTGAGCGGAACATAAGTGATGTAGGCGGTGTCATCTCCATATGTATATCTCAATGATAGGAATTAATATTTTATAGTACTTGAAGAAAACCGACCAGCACTGGCACATCACCTGGCAGTACACGCCCATCGATACAATAGCGCGACTGGTATCGAACGCAAGCGCAGACCTCGCGGTCATGTGGACGGAGAGGGGCTTCGTGTTCAAGCTTGTGGAGGACGGGGATAGCGTGGATGTTAAACTGTTTTGTTTTAAGCAGAGGTTTGTTAGGTTTGTATTGGTAGCTATTTATTGGAATTAATAAATGTATCTTGCTTTTTTATATTCGAGAGAAGCAACTTTCCGAATCAGATTTGCTGGGCCGTGGTAGTCACCTCACATTGACTCGAGCCAAAATTTAGAAACATCCCACTTTTTCTCGCATTTGTGGACATCACGTCCGCTACTTGGTTCCTATTATTTTTTTCTTGTAATGTGTTCCCTAATAAATGTAAAATTACTAAACAAACTTTAAAAAACACCTTCTTCGAGATTGGCATCGCTGCTCATCCTGAAATAACTGATTTCAGAAACATAATAAAAATTCAGCTCATAGCGCCTGATTACAATCATATCGCCACCATGAATAAGGATGGCGTACTCTGCATTTATGAGGTGTTTACTGGAAAACTCGTAAGTTATAGGTCTTATAATTATAAACGTTGAAATATCTTCATGAATTGAAACTTAAAATAAAGTTATTCAATTACGACACAAGTTAAATAGTTTGTATATAAAATGGTTAAGAAGGCCATCTTTAAAATTACGTAATAAGTCGTTAACTTTGTATTCCTCAGTTTACTGTAGACATGATCATTAAGATGTGAGATTATAAGTAAAACACATAGTTCTCATTTTAAAAGTAGGTGAAATGCAATTTCTGCATTTATTTTATGAATGTTTTTTTTATAAGTGTACATATTTGAACTCCACCCCACCTAACGTTTAATAGAGATTTGATCCAAATATTGAATAACGGATAAAAATAAATTAAATAAAAAAAAATTCTACGTAGTTTTACCTTTTACCGGTTCCAAATACACAGTTAAACCTCTACAAACAATACTTGCTCTAGGTCCTAGTAAAATATGTGGAAGGCAACGACATATCCTTCCAAGCGAGTCCCGTGGATCCTCTCCTGATTATATTCGGTGAAGTGGCCAACAACTACGGTATGGCCCTATACCAGTTCTTCCCACCAGACCTTCGGAAGGTCGGCAGCGTGTGCCTGACGCACCAGATCGTGTCCAGGGTGGTGTTCTCGCCAGGGGGAAGGGAATTGGTGGCAGCAGCTATGTCAGCTGGCCATATATTCATTTATAAGGTGATTTTGCGGCTTTGTGTTGTTTCGAGTTATCATATCATCCACATAAGAACTTGTTCTTTCTTTGCTTCTCGATTGCAAAGAAGGTCTTCAGTTTTTCTTGTTGAATATTTAAGAAGGGATAATATCATCAACATCGGTTGTTTTTCGCTATTTAGTTAGATAGTCGTCTACATTCGTGTTAAATAGTGTTGATACGAGTATGTGATTGAATCCATTATTAAGATCGAAACGATTACAAATCGTTTTATGTTTTCTTCTACAAGGTGATATACAGCCTTTTAAATGATTACACATTTCCTATTGATCATTAAAATTATATTCCTTCAGTTATCTGAAGATTACAAACTAACCCTTGTCCGTTATACGGAACTGGGTCGAGGTTTGGCGGACTGTTTCCTCATGCAAGTTGGAGAGGCGATGCGGGCGTTCAGCCTAGTGCTATTCTCTGATAAATATCCTATTGGTAAGAAATTTTATTTTTTTTACTACTTAGTCGCTTTTTCTACACCAAAAAAATGTTTTGAATTCTACAAGTAGGTAGGTATTATCTGTTCCACCAACATTAGTTTCCTATCATTTGCAGCCAAGACTTCTAAATCTGCACTTTTACGGCATAATATGGGCCCTTGAAATTCTGGCTTCTTCAATATCTTTCAATCAATTCAATCTGTTTGTCAAAGTATGCTCAATAATTCGAAGAATAATTTTTCTTCAGTGTTGAAATTACCACACTTATCTTAACTTTTTAATTGAAATAAATAATTATTTTAATTAAAATACCTTTTTAGGTGAGAGAATTATTTGCATAAACGCAGACACAGGTAAGGACAACAAGTTCGCCGGCAAGATGGCTGGCCCGTACTCGCGCCTATTACCACTGAGCGGGAAGGATATGGCTATAGCCATACCGCATTTGTCTACGAAGGCTCATGTGCTGAAACTATCGGGGGACGTAAGTTGTGTTATTAATTTATTCAATTTATAATGATTGAGTGATTTAACAAAAACCATGATTTTAAAAAAATGCTATGATACTTATAAATTGTCCTTCTAACAAATAGTGGTAAAGGAGATGAAAATCCAGTTAAACAGCTTGTGGAAAACGCTTGCGATATTAATATTCGTAGTCATCTTATCGTAATCGTTATTTTGAAAAATTTTATTAGAAAGGAGTGACGGTATCTGTGAAAATGGCACCTATAATAGAAACTGGTCATGAGCTCAAATATTACGATGGGTTCTTTAACTCGGGAGCTCTTCTGACCTTTGGATATGACGGTACTATTGTCATGCGACAGGCACATGGACCGCAAGAGTATGGTATGCATTCAAATCATTCAATCTACAATAATAACTTAGATCAGAACTATCTATAAAAAAATATATACAATTGTAAATCTAGTTCATGACACATTGACAAAACTAAAAACAATAAAACCTTAAATATAAACAGCACTTTTGCCAAATACAAACTAATCACGATCTTAACAATACGAATAATACACTTACGATAGAAGACAAAGACTAACACAGCAATATACCCCTAGAACTAAAACTATCAGCCACCCACCGCTACGAGAGCGGCATACGCGAGGCGCTAATAGACGCGCACAACACGCACATAGCGCACCTCGCCGGTAACGGTACTGTTGTAGTGCAGTACTTGCAATTTGCGTGGCTTGCGACTTGACTTATACCACTTAATACCACTTATAACGAGACTTTCTAAATACAAACTTATCATACAAGACAAGACTAACGCATCAATATACTCCCAGATTTAAAGCTATCAGCCACCCACCGCTACGAGAGCGGCATACGCGAGGCGCTCATAGACGCGCACAACACGCACATAGCGCACCTCGCCGGTAACGGCACTGTTGTAGTGCAGTACTTGCATGGCCTGCGACTTGACTTACAAACCGAGTTGCATCATGAACCACCGCCCTTGGAGATGTTTAAAGAAGCTAATAATACTATCACTATTATTGGGGAACGGGATAGTAAGTACCTTTCTTGATCTATCCGCTTCAAATCTGTATATTTTAACATTCAAAATTGTGGCAATAATGTTATTTTTATAAAAAATTTAATAGCTTCTATTGATACATTTGTTGCACTGCTTACAATTATACGACAACTTTTTTATTCTCTATAAAATGATGATATCAAAATATCATGTTCTTTATAATGATTAAAATAAAAACAATTCTCTTCTGCGATAGAAAACTACCTCGATCTGCAAGAAGACAAAAAAGTTCGGGAAGAAGCGATGGACTACAAGAAGCAACGCGAGGAAGTCGTCAGGTCCTTCGAGTCGGTTCAGTCTCGAGTTGTAGCTTTATTGGAGGAGAATATAGCTGAGATACCATTGCATCAGTTGTCGTTGTCTGAGTTCAACTTACATTTGGAGCATAAGAAGGAAAGGCTTAAACAGGTATTATGTGTTTGAGGGTAGTAGATAAAAATGTATTTCCTGAGAAGTAACATTCAGAATCAAATAAGTAATAGAGCTTACTGTGCATATGCTTTGACGTTTTTATAATTAAATATTCTTGTTATAATATTGGCATGGTGAAAACCTAACCAAGCTACCAACCTCATCTTTTCATTAACCATCGACGTAAAACATAAAAATAACATGAATTTATTCAATATTTTAATCTTTATGATAAAAATATTTACGTTCATAAAAAGATCAAAATCACTTCAAAGAAAAAACTGAAATAATTAAATATGTAATGTGCATAAAAATTACACATTCTAGGCAGAGAAAGAGCGCGAGCAAATAAGACTAGACACAGAAGCGCGTATCCAGGCACAAGATAAAGTGACCGCGTGGATTAAAGCCAACTGTTGGGACACAATGCTCACTCCGCGAGTTAAACTGTTCGCTATTTTTAGTCATTATCAGGTAAAAGACTTTGTTTAAAATATTTTTAATTTGAAAAAAATGTAAAGTTGTCATAGACTGTACTGTGTTGTGATGAAAATGTTGTGTTTACAACAATTTTGTATAATATTATAGGTAGAAAACTACGCAGTACTACCAACACAGAGAGACAATTGGCCAGAACTGCAACAGATCGAAGCACTCAGAGGAGTGGAAATGGAGAATGATACTGATTTGTTTCGACCTTGGGAAGAATTTGTGGAAAAACCAAGCGTTGAAGATGTTTCTATACCGTAATGATAATAGTACACTACATAATATCGGTCTCCAAATTTTTATTTATTAAGTTTCATCGTACAATATTTGCTATTCACTTTATTTTTTAAGCAGTTTATTTCTCTCAGCAAGTTTATTTCTCACATCCAGTATAACCAATATTTTTTCCGTGTATCGTTAGTTTAATATGACTTTTCTATGAATATCCTATGCTAAAATTATTTTTCATTTATCTGAAACATATTCAATACAATTCTCCAGAGCCGGTCCCGAATCTGTGCTATCAATGAAATCCGCTCACAAAAGCATGGAGAGCCAAATGATAGCAGAAGCGCTTGTATCAGAGGAATCTCTAGAAGGTTCCCCATACGTGCTAGCGGGATCTAACGCACACCTATTTGTGGAAATACCCACATTCATGATACCGCAGACTGTGGCATTTAGCTTCCTGCAAATGAACTGGTTGCAGCATATCGTCAAGGTATGGTTGTTGTATGAATTTTGATAGAATTGGTGTCATGGCTATTTGGTGATATCCTTAACGTAGTTCCAATTAAGGAATTAATGTGATGATGGAAAAAGTAGGTGTAGAAACAAATTGAAAAATCCATGCTGGATTCACAATAAAAAATAAAAAATAATTTAGTGAGAGATTATTGAAATACCCTTTAAAATATTTTCGATAATGTTGCAGTTGAATGTGCAAAATATGCGATTGTGGTTCAACAAGCAATTCGATGATTTAATGAATCAGAAGAAACGTGAAGTTGGTCTCGTCGAAGAAAGGAATGCGAGGCTGCGTTTTATTATAGATGGTAATAAACTTCGCAACATTCAAGAAGAACAACCCAAATATTTAATAATAAATTTATGGATTATGAAATTAATATTAATATTTCAGAACTAAACAAGTTATCAGACCTCCGTGGTAGCTTTCATCATTTAACAATTCTTATTCAAGACCCTGAATGGAAACAAGAAGAACAGCCACTTAAGTTAATAAAAGTCGAACCAGAAGAGGTGACTTTCATTTTATTTATCACTGAACTACGGTTTCACAGCTTCCTGACATGTTCTGTTTAGCTTGTCTGTTAGTTAAAACGAAATATAATAATAATATGTGCAATTATTTTAAACTGGCACTTAGTATGGATTTACTGTTTACAGTGTAGCATTGAACCTTACATAAGCCCAAGCCAAATAGTAATTCCACCTCCGGACCCTGGACCAAAAGATGATTTCCGTGAACGTGCTCTCATAGAAATGATGGATGGAGTTCTTGAAAAACTGTGGCATGAAGAGATAAAGAAACCTATTCCCATGCCGCAGTGTATGGTAAGATATTATTTTATTAATATAACGTTTGTTAATAATGTAATGTCAACTTGTTGATCCTAATAAATGTTTCAGCTTGATAAAGACCCAGAACATTTCAATGAAGATGATCTCCGCCTTGTTTTCGATTACGAAAAAAAAGTTGCGTTTAGAAATGAAGAACGGGAAAAGTATAGGAAGATGTTGCACGCTGAATACGCGAAGCTTTCACAAGTTCTGAATGAGGGAATTGTTAAATTTAATCAAAAGGTGAAAATTTGTATTGAAATAAAAAATATCTTATTCCTTTTTCAAATTATAGTCTGATCTGAACTCAAAGAAAATTGACACACATACGGATTGTAATTTATATTTTTGCACATAGGTTTCTTTACTTTTTATGCGGGTATCACGAAAGAAGACATGGGCTTGTTCATAAAATACTATTTCAGGTAAAAGAGATGTGGTTGACAAAACTACGAGTCGATTCTGTTATTGGCCAAGAAAATCTTAATCTGATGCGACTACGGAGAATAAACTTAGACAGAACTGAAATGGCTGAAAAATTGGAAGACATAAGGTAATTGGTAAACAATGCAATTTACGCATTAACTACATGGCATACAGACTTTACGAAAGTTCTTTACGAAAAAAGACATATCAAATACATAGAAGAAAAGTAAAAAATTCTGAATAGGATAAAATCACAGAAACATTCGGCAATTCGAATGTTTGGGCTTGGCTTGTCCAGAGCTTGACACCTTTGAAAACTGCTCATTAATTATCTTTTCAGAAATGACATAAGCAAAACAGAAGCAGAAGTGGAAGTGCTCCAACAAGAGTTGCACAAGATACAACAAGAGAGCGAGGACTGTCAAGCCACATACGAGAGTCTGTCGCAAAAAGACAGACATTTGGACAAGACGTTCAAAAATCACTTTGCCGATCTGTCGCCTATTATTGTCGACCAGTGTTATAAATTTTTCAAGTAAGAAATATTGGGTTGTGATTGATGTGTTTTCTATAGATGTGAAGTTTTAAGGCGATTAATAAATTTGTCCTTTTCTTCTGAACTTTACTAACACTTCCTTCATATTATTTGTCAAGCACTCGACACGATGTAATATTTAGCTTCAGTCCGAAAAAAGCAAATAAAGATGAAAAGCACAATATCCCATGATTATAATAGATTTCGCATCCAATGCATAATCTTTACAGAAAGCTGTATTTTTCAGCTTTAAGTTCAGATTTACTATTCACAACTTATACTTTTGAATTTATAGTTTTGTACAATTTATAGTAGTTTCCAGTTTACACTTTATATTTTACATTGTACGGATAAAAGTTTACAGTAAAATATTACAGAAAGCGCCCCAAATGGCACCAGCGCGCGAGCATGACGCCAGCAGTGTTATACGAGCTGGCAGGCGCGGTGCTTACCGGTGTTCGCCCACCGCTGCTGCATGTTGATTGTGGTGATTTCTTCAAAGGGTGAGATTATGTGAGATCGTGTGCTGTAGTTTAATATGGGTCAAAAGTGTTATAATTTTTTCATTTCCAGCAAAAATATTTAATTCGCACTTTTTGTGCGTGCCTTGTATGTGCTTCAAGTGTTCTGTTATTCGAGTGATACGAAATCTTAATATATATAAATCTCGTGTCACAATGTTTGTCCTCAATGGACTCCTAAACCACTTAACCGATTATAATACAATTCGCACACCATGTGCAGTTCGATCCAACTTGAGAGATAGAATAGTTTAAACATGTAGGTACCACGGGCGGAGCCGGGGCGGACCGCTAGTAATATATAAATTAATTCATACTACATGACATAACAGATATAGCAAAGTTAACATTTTCTTTCTCTCTCTCTCTCTCTTCTTAATCAAATTTATCATGCAGCGTGGAACAATTGGACCAAATCAGCAACATGCCGCCCGTGATGGACGAGGGGCTGTGGGCCACCATGTGCAAGCTGCGCCGCGTCAAGATCGAGAATGAAATACGGGTAATGCAAAATTCTGGGAAAAAAGCTTATGTGGAATATATTATACAAATCTAAGTTAAATGTCTTTCTCTATTTTCATTTTTAATTTTACTTCTTCAATTTCTACTTGTACTACTCTTTCTACTTCTATATTAATTTTTACTTTCACCTCTATTTCTGGCTCTAGTTTTATTTCTTCTTCTACTCCTACTTTTAATTCCACTTCTACTTCCACGTCTTCTTCTTTTTCTTCTACTATTTCTAATTCCACATCTTCTATGCTTCTTCATCTTATCTATCTCAACTTCTAAATTATGGAGTTTCTTCGATATGCTTTCCGAATCGTTGGTTAAGGTTAAAAATATGTTGACGATTCAAAAGTGCTTCTAGAGGAAGTCTAATTGTATAAATAAATGTTTGAGTTTGCGTTTGAGTTTAACTTAAGACCAATTCCATCGTAGATGCGCGCAATATGCCAAGAGATGGGTTACGTAGAGAGCGCAAGTACAGCTTGGCGTGGAGCAGCACACGCACGACGTGTACGGCTCGCTCGATTAGCTGATACTGTGAAACACCATAGAGAGCAAGTGGAATTTGCTGCTAGGAATAAGACACTGCAGGTAAGGGTACTTACTATAGGTACACGAGTTGTAGTAGTTCTCTATAGGTAGCCAGGAATGAGGCACTGCAGGTCGTTTACTGTTGGTAACCATCTTGAAGGTAGGAGAGGGTTGATAGCCGTAAGGTGTAACTTATAGCAGCGGCCACCATAGTAATACTTAGGTTTATTTTTTTTACTAAAAAATGGATCTGCGATATCCGAATTTTTGATGCTAAATAAATAAAAAAATAAATAGTGGTTCTTTATTGGTTCTTAATCGTACCTTCTTACTCCATTCACGATACTACGATTATTACTATGTCTACCAAAAAGCACTGTTACAAAATATATAATAGATAAGCACTGAAAATTATATCAATCAAGCATGACATTGGAGACTTGCGTCAGATTCATCTTCAGGCTAAAAAGTAAAAATGTCCAATACATTAACTAAATTACACAAGATAAAGACCTATAGTGCTAATCAAATTATATTTTCCATTCTAGCTAGTTCTACCAGCGGGTCAAGTAGAAATAGTAACAACTGGTCACATGGAAGATTTTGAAGACGCCACGCTCATTCTCCGTGAAGACATCGAACAAATCAATAATCTTATTTTGGTAAAAAAAGTTGTCTTCTACATTATAACCCATTTATAACCATAGCCAATTTTTTTTATTAAAAATCAATTTCATAAAAAATACAAGATGAGCATATTGTTTTTCTACCACAGTGTTGCATTTTGTATACCATGTGTTAATAAATTTGATTTTGATTATCAGTTGCAAAGTTACAATTTATTTCTTTTTGTTCTTGGCTTTTGCTCTTCAACGATATTCCCTCTATACCATATTTTATCATTCCCTTCTACTCCATTTATAACCGAACTATTATAACAATCACACTTAGCAAATTAACCTAACCAGAACCCAAAGTCAAAAATTTACAAATGACTCCCAAAATCCACAGAAAGTGGGTGACTGGAAGTTACGTATGATGCGCAAACAGATGGACTTCCGCAAGGGCATCCTCGCCAAGGAGTGGGAGCACGCGCAGGTCGCCATGAAGCTGCGACACATGCAGCAGGAGCTCTACTCCTACCAGCGGCTTAAGGTATACTCATCATAATAATTGGGAAGAAAAATAAATGGTAAATGGAAGTATAACTATATTAAAGTCCAGTCATCTGGTAGTTTACCTAGAAAAAAGACGTAGTGGCAAAGTGGAAAAGTGTACCTTAAACTCTGTAATCTCCGAGGTGAGATTTTTGGGTGAGGTTTTTTCGTTACGGAATTTCTCGATTCGGTCCCCGCGCTCAAGGCCCGCGATAGAAGCTATGCAATAGCTTAAAAATAGGTAAACTCATTTCTTCTGCACTAATACAGAAGTAAAGAACTTGGAGAACGCACTTTTTATACTCGGTATAGCTATAATAATACAGCATCGCACTTATAGAAATGTATCAGGCGTTAGATGCAAATGCGAAACTTGGAGCAGGACCTGAACCAGTCCAGTGACTTAAGATATAGTGGTAAAATAAATGATTGATCAGGATAGAAGAACAAGCAGTCGGTATTATTGGTGCGGAAATCGTTATACAGTATCTAATTTTTAGAATGTTGTTATTTTTAGTATTTGTGTACAGGTCCCAAAAGAACTGCAACTGTATCTGAAGAACAAGGAATTGGGCTATACAGATGAACAGGACTACCTTCGTATGGAAAAAGAGATGGAGGCGTCTAAAGTTTCCGTTAATAAAGTGCTTGCGCAACTTATACGGAGGGTGGAGGAACTTGAGGTATGAAATTTTCAGGGTAACAAATTTAGGGCTTGAAATTCGTTTGAGGGTAAAATCATAAATCACATAAAATTATTGCCAGATTGTACCCTCGTTTTTTATTTAATGCAGTTTTTTTGCAAATACCTAATTTTACTTAGATAGATCAGTGTAGACTCAACTGTCAACATTATCTCTTTCTCTCTACTTCTAACTTCGCTATTAAGTTGCAATAATATCACGTCCAATATTACAGGTAAATATTACAGGTAAGGTAGCTTGGATAAATTTTTGCGTTTGTAGTAGTGTATGGTCAGCAAATAAAATAAAACAACATTTTATTTTTAGTTTTTATTTTATACAGGGTTACTTGTAAAACACCAGCAACCTCGCAGGACAAGATAGCTAACATCATAAGTAACAACATTTGTTCTACGACTTTTGGCATAACGCAATAAATTATTTTTAAATGAATTTTTAAACTTTTATTGTACTCTCCTTACATTTGTAAGTCTATGTTCTATTAATTATCGGATGGACGACGCGACGCCCCCTTCCCCCTCTCGTTCGCTTTTTGTTTACGTAATTTTTGGGAGGCGTAGAGTTTATAATATTCAGACGGAAAATTAAATGAATATTTATTTTTGTATGAAAATAAAATCTAACAAATTATCAAAAGTCGTAGAACAAATGTTGTTACTTATGATGTTAGCTATCTTGTCCTGCGAGGTTGCCGGTGTTTTACAAGTAACCCTGTATATATAAGGGATTTTAAATTAAACTATATGTGTTTCTCCTCTGAAAAAGATGAGACTTTATTTTAATATTTGCACATTTAACATACATATAACTTTTACATTAACAATGTTACTAAAATGAAAAATTTACTAACCTGAAAAAGAAACGACATTTAAAGTTTAATTCTTTAGTTTGAGAAGTCAAAGGCTTGCCTCGACCATGTTTTAACACTGGAGCCATATTGAATTAACAATATAAAGTTACAACACTTACACACAAATTAAACACTAGTTATGGCCCTGCCTTCATACAAAACTGCTGAATACGCCGTTCGCACGGGAATAGAATGTGGATGCGATTTCCCTTAGTTAGCATCCAAGCTTACGTCTTTATAATTATTAAACTGTATAAATTCATTCTTTAACTCCGGTCTGCATCGTGCAGACATGGGTGTAAAAGTCTCATTTTAGCTATTAAATGTAGTTTTTAAGTACATCTGAGTTTTCATTTGGGGCCTCCGGCTGCGGGACATGTAATTCACTTCAACAAATATTATAACAATAATAACAAATAATAACAACAATCAACAAATACAAAATTTATCAATTAAACTACGTACATAATAATTATAATTTTTGAATGAAATGTGCTTTATGTTCTAACGGTACCAAACGACTGCACGTGGCACCTGCGGACAGCGTAAACTGGTTTATTCTGGTTTTGTGCGTGTTTCCACTTTCCACTATCAAGTGACGATTTATTTATTTGTTTTGTTTCGTAATTATTATGGTCAAATATTAATTATGAAACAAATTATTATGGACACGATATTTTATTGTTTCACGGTAGTCGCCTTGTCGTTTGCTCAAGGACGTAAAATTGAATGATATATTTTTTTTTATAAAGTCAAAACCATTTTCTTTCAAATAAAAACTTGTTTTTATTGAAAACAAAAGTGTTGCTAGGAATAAGTATAAAATTAAATAGTAATGTTAGGATATCGAAACATTTTTGTATAGGCCAGAACGATATAGTGGAAACGCGCTCTAAGATCTGAGTAATATACACACCACTACTTATGCAAAAATTTCTCCAAGCTAATTTACCTGTAAGTAGAGGTAGACGATACATTCATAAAGGTAAGACCAAATATAACGTTGTAACAAAATTCCTACAACCAAATAAATTTGCAGATAAAAATAAATGCGTTAGAGGCGCAAGCGCAGGATCTGGAGAAACTGATCGTCAGCTTGAACGTGAAGGTGTCGGAGAAGCGATTGCACGAAGATCCGCTGGAACCAATCCGTATACGACGTATCTTTAAGAAACGGTAAGAATTTGTGATGAAAAATCAGAATCTCATCCTGTGAAGTCCCATGTCCCCTAGTGGGGTAAGGGGCAGATGTATTATACATCTGTTTCACTGATCGATTTTCTTTAGGGACAGGTAGGTGATCAGCCTTCTGTGTCCTGCCAGACCGAGACATTTTTTTTCTTCGTCTCCACCGGGAATCGAACCCAGGACCCCTCGGTTCTACGCCCACGCGTTAACCACTGTACCAAGGAGGCGGTCAATCTTAGATTAGTATAAAAATCTTGATAAACCGGACATATAGCGGTAAATATTAGTACCTACAGCACAAGAAACGACTTCTTTAAACTTCTGTCTCATAAAGACGCAATTGCTACGCCACCGATTCAGTACGTATTGAAATTAATTTATATAATATTTTATGGAAGTTGCCAATTTGGAATGCTTGGATATGTAGTCGGCGACATCGCTATTGGCTTTTGAATCAGACAGAGCTCTTATAACCAAATCTTATTTGAAAATTGTTTCCAATATTAGTCATTATTTAACTTTTCGATATTCGCCAACCCATTTACAGAATTTCTTAAAAAATTGCGTGTCAACTTTTTTTTGAAGTGAAACTTCTTTATCGGGGTTGAAAAAAATTTAGTGTAACATTTTTTCGTTACGCGTGACATTTTTCCGTTACGCGCCATCTTTTTCTTATCCCTACCACGCGTGATTCGACGTATTTCTGTAAAGTTGCATATAGTAAATTATTTTTTGAAAAATAAGGTCATAAAGAAGTTTCACTTCTTACGTGTGTACACGCACACATTTTTGAAGTGAAACTTCTTTATCGGGGTTGGACAAAAATTTAGTGTAACATTTTTGCGTTACGCCGTACGCGTGACATTTTTGCGTTACGCCGTACGCGTGACATTTTTGCGTTACGCCATACTCGTGACATTTTTAAGGTCATAAAGAAGTTTCACTTCTTACGTGTGTACTCTAGTACACGCATACATTTTTTTTTTATTTTGATATGCGTCAACCCATTTTCAGGATTCCTTAAAATTTTTCCTCTCATTTTTTTTCTCAGCATGGAAACCCTTGTGATGCGCAGCAAGCTGATCCGCGACGTGCAAGCGAACCACACCAACGTGGTCTTGCTGCAGACTCAGTTAGAACTGCTGCGGCTTAAGACCTTCCCCACGCTGGCCAGCTTCAGAACCCTGGAGTAGATGGAGAGGATTTAGGCCCGAGGACCACTATTCTTGGTGAAGATAGGGGGGAGGAACTAAGGGCAGAAGTTTTGGAATAAATGGAGAGGCTCTCATCAAAAGTCATCTTTCATACAAAATGAAAATGGAAGAATTAGATTACGATCTCGTTAAAAGTTAATGTAGCATAAAAAAGAGCGTGTGTGCTGAGCACACGTGTCAGAAGTGAAACTTCTTTGTGAAGTGTTGTCATTTTGAAACGTTAAACTAACTTAGTTTTCAAAAAAGTGTTTTAATTTAAGAATTGAATATGTTTACTTTTATTTAAATGAATATAATTTATTGCGTACGACAGTTGTTTTATTTTCCTTATTGTAAGTAATGCTTACTTAGAAACCACAGATCATGCCACAGATTTTGAAATTTGAAGTCACCATGAATGAGGTAAAATTAATATTATCTTACCTATACCTACCTATTTAATTTTGTGTGGTATTGTGTTACGACTGTACACATAATAACCATAGCCAATACTTATTTTATTGAGGACTCTAGCTGCGCCCCGCGGTTTCACCTGCACGCTTGAATGAGTTTTTCCTTTTAATCATAATGTTCCTTATAACAACATAATACATATGTTAGTGAAGGTCCCGTCAATATTGGTTCAGCAGTTCCTGAGATTAGCCGCAACAAACAGACACAGACAAAAATTGCAAAAATTACTATTTTGGTATATTATTTGCAGTGTATAGTTACATCTATATTATTATGTATTTAGTAAAATTCGGTTAATTTAATATCTAAAACAGACACTCCAATTTAATTATTGGTAAAGATGTTTTTCGAAATTAAACTATACGGTCTGCTTAAACCGGCTACTCACCTACCTGCAGCAGGGGCAATATAGGAATTGCACTCTTAAAACCGGCTACTCACGTACCTGCCTCAGGGGCAATATAGGAATTGCACTCTTCTGGCTCCTTAATTGCGATGTGTATAGGCAAGCAGGGGCAATTTAGAGAACAACTGAAATTGTTCCGACCGCCGTGCACCCGAGCTTGTTCTAATATTGCCCCTGCGGCAGGTACCTACGTGAGTAGCCGACACGTCATGTGTTTAGGTACTTTTATTGAAATTATAGTCAAAATAATTCTTTATCCGCAAAGCGCAAAATATAGTGTATAATGTGTCTAGGCCCCAGAGCCCCCCTTAAAGGAAGAATAAAACTATATACCTAATTTTAAGGTTAGAAATAAAACAAATAAATGCGTTTAAAACATGTAATTCATAAACAGCTGAATACCTATCACATACATAATACTTCGGAAGATAATGACAATGCGTACAAAATATACAACCTGAAGCCTACAAAATGGCGTGTAAACAATTCGAAACGCTAAGATATAGTTGAGCCCTTTAACTAAACTATTCGCTAGTAACTATTATAAACTCTTAAATTATCATTAAAATACTCAAAATATAATTTCCAAATAAACTTTAAATTAACAAGAGTAATTGAACTATTAAAACTCTTAATAACATCCAAATTATAATGATTATAACAAATTAGCTATAATTTTGCTAACTAAAACAATATATAGAAAAGCTTCTGATAAATACATAATTTATCTGGAATTAACTAAATAAATAAAATTATACTTTGGTACTACTTTGAGAATACATTTTTCTTTTTCACAATATTACGAGCCATAACATTGTTATGCCTAAGGCTGCAATCAAACTACTTAATACCACAATCTAACTTTTTTCAATATTCAATGAATGTGGTACATTCCTGAAATAAATGTTTTTCTGCCTTTCTTTTCTTTCTCAAATATTTAAGATAGGTATGTGTGGTATTCACTATTCAATAATTTGAACTTATATTGCAATGGCAAAATTACGAACTTGACATACTACATTTTCTGCGATTTAAAAAGGATTGACCCGCTCAAATTTTTGCCTATTATTACCTACTATTTCTGGGAGCCTCTGTGTGAATCTGCAATGGCAGAGGTCAGTCTCAATTTGAAAATGAATTTGATTTGAAGTTATATGTATATACCTATAAGATAAAGGCCATATGCATGATGCCTCAAATAAATAAGTGCATTTATATTTACTATCCTCAATTATCCCAAAACACGTAAATAGAAAACTACATTCAAAATTCGTTTCATGTTATAAAATTTGCGTACAAATGCTACTTATAGCTAACAACAAGTTTATACATTATTCAATCAATAACCTTATACATTTCTTCTATAGTGTTCTCATGAAGATTTTATTTATTAACTAGCTTACCGCCCGCGGCTTCGCCCGCTTTGTCTAAAACCTAATAAATTATATACTTAAACCTTCCTCTTGAATCACTTTATCTATAATAAAAAACCGCATCAAAATCCGTTGCGTTGTTTTAAAGATTTAAGCATACAAAGGGACATAGGGACAGAGAAAGCGACTTTGTTTTATACTATGTAGTGATAAATAGGATAAAATGTTTTATAAATTCCAATTAAAATGATCCAAAAGGTGATATTGACTGATTTACTTAAATAAATTAAAAAATATGGCTTGTTTATATGTCTTGGCATATTTAACTAGGCTTTTTATGAAAACTTCGGTAAAATTTTTGACAAGAAGAGAAAATTTAAAATTTAAATTGAGCAGTTAAAAACTTCGTGAGAACACGACAGAATATAACGCGCGACATTAGGCAACAATTTGATACATGTATCACACTAATTTTAATCACATTGAATATTTTTAAGTCTCAAACATAACTGTTACATCTAAAGCAAAATGAATTGATAATTTATACCGTAGAAATTTTGTGTAAAGTTTTATCAAAAAAGGAAAATTAAAATTTTAAAATGTCTGTACGATCAGCATTAGACACCGTATAACACAATCTTGTAGCAATTTTCAATTTTCCATAGACATTTCTAGAAAAATATAAAAGTAAAATGGCATAGGGTGGTTAGGTCTTTAGAAGCAGTATGTTTTACTAAACCTTATTGAGTACTGAGTATCTTAACTTTAATACTGTTATGATATGTAAAGAGCGATAAGGGACTTACAAGAGGGCTATATTTGAAAAATTACATGGTATTTTCATTGTTGTTTATTTTTTTTACGTGAAATGTTTAATGAAGTCATGGGCTAATGTCTATAGATATTCTATTGATTGATGTAGAAACTAATGGACTTTAGTCACAGAATACATAATAGTAGCTAAACGCTACAGAACGGACACTCTAAGCCTCCCGCCAAAATTAAACACTTACCTCACCCCGCACGATCACGCAATAGATGGCCCGCATTTTTCCGTAAGGACGATACGCAACGAGGATTGACAACATTAATCAAATTGACTTAAAGTAATTTTATTATTTTGGATTTGTGATTATCGTTTTTCGTAGAAAATGGTTAGATATTGTGCTGTTTACGGATGTATTTCATCAGAAAAACGCGATTTTTTTTTACGCTAGTCACAAATGTGCCAACCATAGCGTTAACACACACATTTGCAGTCTCTACAGTGTGACTGTCAAAACGATAATTTTGTATGGAGTGTCCGGGGTGTGGTGTAGTGAAATATACAAGATACCTATGTATTTCAAGGATACAGAAGTAATATAAATAACTACTGTATCTATGTATGTTTCCGTTTTAAATAAAAAATGGAATTAAAGACTTTTTAACGGATTTAAAACGCAATTTATTCACTAGTCTCTAAGGATAGACCTCCTTGTCCACGCTCGATGTAACGTGTGCGAAATTTCGGGTTAATAATATAATGAATAAATCACGCTTAAAATTCGTTAAAAAGTCTTTGATTTCTAAAAGATGGAAGATTCTAAAATATGTTCGCTTGCGGCTTGATGTAATGGGATGGGATACCAATTCTAGTCAAAATTTATTTATTTCTTTTCTACTGTCGAAACATTTGGACCCGCCATGCCAATCCCATACTAAAGTGGGATAGCTATGGGATAAGATTAGAGCGCAGTTCTCTGATCGTACACAATAACGGCGTCTGCGTCGATTCTATAAAATATGTTCGCTTGATGTACTGGGATGGGATACCAATTCTAGTCAAAATTTATTTGATAAATTCTTTTCTACTGTCGAAACATTTGGACCCGCCAATCCCATACTAAAGTGGGATAGCTATGGGATAAGATTAGAGCGCAGTCCTCTGATCGTACACAATAACGGCGTCTGCGTCGATTCTAAAATATGTTCGCTTGATGTACTGGGATGGGATACCAATTCTAGTCAAAATTTATTTGATAAATTCTTTTCTACTGTCGAAACATTTGGACCCGCCAATCCCATACTAAAGTGGGATAGCTATGGGATAAGATTAGAGCGCAGTCCTCTGATCGTACACAATAACGGCGTCTGCGTCGATTCTAAAATATGTTCGCTTGATGTACTGGGATGGGATACCAATTCTAGTCAAAATTTATTTGATAAATTCTTTTCTACTGTCGAAACATTTGGACCCGCCAATCCCATACTAAAGTGGGATAGCTATGGGATAAGATTAGAGCGCAGTCCTCTGATCGTACACAATAACGGCGTCTGCGTCGATTCTAAAATATGTTCGCTTGATGTACTGGGATGGGATACCAATTCTAGTCAAAATTTATTTGATAAATTCTTTTCTACTGTCGAAACATTTGGACCCGCCAATCCCATACTAAAGTGGGATAGCTATGGGATAAGATTAGAGCGCAGTCCTCTGATCGTACACAATAACGGCGTCTGCGTCGAGGAACTGACTGTGCGACTTGCTGAGCGCTATGATCGCCGCGTGCTCACTGCGCATTCGGTTCTTGTACTTTTTGCTCAGATTTACCTGGGATTAATAAATATTGACAATATTAATGATAAGAAATAGATTGGACTTACAAATAAGGAAATTATTAATAACATTAAAATTTATAAAATATTTTCTAGTAGAAAAGGTCCTTTGAGCCGGATAAGGAAGGAATAATTTATTTCAATCATTATATGAATAAATATATGAAATATTGATTATTCCTCTACAGCTATCCGGCTGGAAGGGACATATCATACTTATGGAATAATGTATCGATCAAAAATATAGACATTGTGTCAAAAAAAGTCCGTCAGTCCGTCTGCCCAGAATCGGCCCAAATCGATTAGAGAAACAATTACCTTTAATACGAGCACACAGAACTTAATATTTAATATAAATTATGAATTATCTAAATAAAATCATCAATATAAATATTACTGTATGGAACAATGACCGCACGTTGCAAGGCGATTACCTAGATACCGATTTCGGGTCGATGCGATGGCGTGATCGAACGATCAGTCCACATCCGCATTTTTATATTATCATTTATCATTAATGAGTGCGTGGCTATATTAATATAAATTGTAATTTATCAAGCTGTAGCTTAGTACATTTTATTTTTATTTTATACTAACTGTGCACCCCGGCTTCATCTGTGAATTGTGATACCTACTCTGTTGAAAATTGGTCATAGCAACATAGAAAACAGATTTTCAATACTTTGCTGAAGATTATCACATGAGCAAATGCATAGTTTAGCATTAAAAATAAAATCATAAAATATTCTCAATTCGAAATGGTCCTTCGAGCTTCGAGCTTGGATAATCTTAGGAATATAAAGGACACACAGACATACATTCATTTTTATTTAAATGTCACCGGTGAAGATCAAAACAAAATAACAGTAATATATTTATAGTTTAGATTTTTTAAAGAAACACAATTCACAAGTAATTGCGTTTCTTTAAAAAATCTAAACTATAGAATGCAGTTCCCTCAAGAGTATATAGCGAGCATACAAAGTATAAATTTCAGTCATATATTTTAATAAATAATATAAATATATCTCCATACCTTAGCATACAGTTGGTGTAAATCATCTTCAGTAGAGAGTGGTCTCTGCTTGGGTCTGAGGAAGGCGGGCAGTGAACGAGTTTTCAAAGCGTCTATACTTGCCGCACCCTCTATTTCGTCTAACACTAAAAATAGTTGAAAGCTAAGTTTCCTATCTAAAGATAAATAAGTAATAATTTTATTATGATGATTGTGCCTTATGGCATTTACATAAAAAATAGAATTACCAAATATATTTTAAGTGTTGCCATAAAATATCTGAAATTATGTTATTTTTAATTTTAAGTTTTATAGCATTCATTAGCATAGCTTTAGCAACATTAATAAAAAATTGTGATTAAGACATTTCATCATACCCCTAAAAACTCCTTATTGCTATACACAATAGCTTGTTTTGAGATCACTTGTTAATAAAGCCGCCTTCTGCACTGTTTAATATATATTTTACGGACCAGTTTCTTACACACAATAAAGTGTAAATAAATAACTATACTAATGAGCATTAATAAATAATTAAACACATAAATATACTCACTCCCACTGGAAGCATACTGTGCAGCCTCTCGGGGAGTATCTGGTACTCTATTCACATAGCAGTGTGCCTGTGGTCGAGCCTCCCGCTGGTGCCTACATTCTGCGCCCCCTGCATAACTCGCTGGCCTGGTGTGCCGTTGTACTTGCACCTGTTTATGAATTTATTTCTTCAAAAGATATATATATATATACACATAAAGATTTCGACAATCATCATAATAATTCAGTAAAGTGGCTATATACTATATGGATAGATTTTAAATTTGAATTAGGTATAATATGTTTACATACAATGTAAATAAAAAACGAATTTATTTTTTTATATTAGTAAGTATAGTAGATAATTAAATAATACATACCTCTGTGTGTTTTATCCTGTAACTATCTTGACATGTGTAGCTATGTCCCTCTTTTATTGTGTAGTTCTCTTTTAAATATTGTTCATCTAAAAATCAATAAAATTTATGTAGTTTAAAAGCTGCCCATCTCATCTCATTTCATTATTGGACTATTTAACATACCAAACGATTTCTGATGTCGCGGCATTAGGCGGCAGTAACATATAATAATTAACAAAATAATAACACCGCAAATTCCTCCGATAAGCCAAGATAACCAAACAATTATAACGCGACCCTGCAAACAAAGATGCAGCGTAATGCATCAACTGCTATAATTTAAAAAAATATTGATTTTTCAGTGCATTCGTACCTGCTGAAACATTTCAATTATTAAACCAAAAGCGATTAACGCTTCTTTTTGATCCCTTTTTAAAATGTTTCCACAACATTTTTAATCTTTTTTTCCTTACTTAAACCTAAGAAAAATTATACAAAAAACCTATAATAAAATTCCTAAAAGCTATTCCTGCACTTGCATATTGTTTCTCTTCATTGTCTTTTTTAAATATTTTGCGACTGCGCGGTTTCCAACTCATACCAAGATTCGTTCAGTAATGTGTGATAATGTCACAACTCACATTCTTTGAAGTATTTCACGATATGTTCAAGTAAGGTTCAAGTGGTTCAAACAGATAAAAAATATTTTATCGATTAATCAAGTTGCTTTATTTACAAATCGTTAATCGCAATGTCTTATTATCAGACCATTGCCTCAAGTGGCATATTCTATTACAGACCTAATTTTAAAATAATTTAAGATTCCCAGTTTATAAACGTTAATATATATGTCAATATGCGTTCCTTATCAAGCAATTTAATTATTTTATTTCTAACTTTATAAAACAATTTTTAATTATTTATTAAACTATCTCAACAAAAAAATTTGCAATGTCCTTTTCATTTAGTTTTAGTTTATTTTTGTGTCATATTTAATGCAATATTAAAATATTATATTTATTAATTTATTTCACACAAATGCGCGCGCAAATTGGAATATTCGCTTAGTTGATATGTCATGTTGAACGTAATTTGATTTCGTTTTCGTAAGCGGCTTCAATTACTAAATAAAGCAAACAAGTCATTTGTTGTTGTAAACAAATATCACAGCTGATTGTCTGATTCGTCTGTGTTATCAATTGTATTACCCCCTCGGTGTCAACTATCGGACGATATAGCGTCACAAGTTATTGTGAATCCTCGGACTTCGTCTCGCCGATCACTCAGCGTCATATAAATTGCGTAAACTATACGAGGAAATTATAATTCAAGTTTACTGTTTACTCGATGAGTACATTGAACCCGTAATATTTAAATAAAAAAGAAATATGCGGCGTTCATATTTGTTTTATTTCATAGTTACAGTGTTTTGCTTATTGACGCAGAAATCTTTTGGTTTATCGCCGGTTATTTTAAGTAAGTTTATTTCATTATCTCTCAAGCATGCAATATCTTGTATAGTCTAGAATGTTTTATAACTGATATTCACAACATTGTTTACTTAAGTTTATTTTTAGCCTTTGTAATCTATACTAATATTATAAAGAGGAAAGGTTTGTATGTATGTATGTATGTATGGTTTTCACGCATAAACTACTGGACCGATTTTGATGATATTTGGCACAGATAATCTTTAGACCCTGAGAAAGAACATAGGCTACCTTTTATTGCGAAATATGTACCACGGGCGAAGCCGGGGCGGACCGCTAGTCGCACATATAAATGATGTCTTATTTTAATATTTTTTACAGTACCTGGCGATGGAGGCAGTCAATTAGAGGCTAAATTGAATAAAACAAATGTCGTGCATTACATGTGTGCGAAGACATCCAATGATTATTTTAATATTTGGTTAAACTTGGAACTTTTAGTACCGTTTGTGATTGATTGCTGGGTGGACAATTTACGATTAGATTATGATAATGTGACGAGAACAACAAATAATCCTCCGGGGGTTGATATAAGGGTGCCGGGGTGGGGTAACCCTGAACCCGTAGAGTGGTTGGACCCCTCACATGAATCACCGGGTGCATATTTTAATACTATAGGTGATGCTCTTGTGAAAATTGGTTATGTGAGAAATGTGTCGCTGAGAGGAGCTCCATATGATTTCAGAAAAGCACCAAGTAAGTTGGCTTTTTTTCATGTTTTCTTCTTTTTTAATTCCAAATAAACAGATTTGAAAACGTTAAGAGTCCGAAGGTCTTGATATTGTATTTATTAATTTACTACAAAAAATTTAAAGTGTATTCTTCTGATGTTTTCATAGTTTTTATTTATTTAACTATTTTTTTGGCAATTTATTTATTTCTTTTATAAAAATTGTCTTTATTCTTATTAAAAGTATGTTGAACTCACACACAACATTTTTGTATGCACAACTGAATACATATTTTAAATTAATATTCAGTAAACAATGACAGTGCTCACCAGAGCATAACCTCAATAAAAAAATATAGAAATATTTAATTAAGAACAAATTTTGAGTTCATAGCTCAATCTTCAAACTTTACAAAGTCTTTAAAATGACAATGTTCTTCATTTTAGATGAAAATGCAGAATTTTTTGTCAAGTTAAAAACACTGGTCGAAGAGACATACACCATGAACAACAAGTCATCTGTGACACTACTAACTCATAGTATGGGTGGAGCGATGGCACTGCACTTCTTACGATTGCAGACACAGGCCTGGAAGGATCAGTATATTCGAAGAATGCTATCGTTGTCCACACCCTGGGGAGGCGCTATGAAAGCTTTGAAAGTATTTGCTATTGGTAAGTAATGGAGACATTATTTTATGGCCTGCGATTTGGATATTCATGTCCAGTTTTGCAGCATTCAATATTCTGTTAATAAAAATGAGGAATAATATATGAAATTAAATCTTAACAAATGTTAAATATGCTCAATTGTAATATTCAAATGCTTTGTTTTTAGTGTTTTTGATAATGAATCATTTACAATTACATTGTATAAACGAGTAAAAGTGTTGTCTGATCAATTACTTTGTTGTTTAATGGTAGTTTAGTAGGTTTTACAATTATATAGATTTGTCTAACACATTTATGTAAGGTCCACAGTTGGGTCAATATCAAAGAGTACTATAATAATACGGCAGAGTCAATATGTCCTTTACAAGGGAAAATAATTAACTGAAATTTAGGCTTTCGAGGACCAAACCGCTGGTATTTATAATTCTAAAATAAAATTCAATAAAATTATGGCTAACTAAACATTATGTTATGTGAGCCAAAAAAAACAGGTCGAGTCTTAAGAATACGTAACTTAGACTGCGTGTTTTGTTACTAAGGTGGCAATTACGTAACGTAACTATGCGTCGAAAGGTTTCTTTATTTGCTTAGGTTTATTTCATAACAGTATTATTTTTCACTGAAAAATATTTGTAAGTAAATTTCGTATTAATGTTTTGCGATTAATAAAGCGTATGTTTGTTTATAATACTATGTATTTTACGCTATATAATTCGCGGTCTTACGCGTTGTGATAAAACACGACCCTGACCTTATAAATTGACGTAGGAAGATGGACTCAATTAGTAGCGATTACTTTGTTATTAATAATAATTTGTAATGTAATAATGACCCGCCCTTGCGCGCAATTGACAATCTCACCCATAAAAAAATATCTTATACGGAGATGCTAAATTCCAATTTTACTAGATCCATATTCACGAAAACGTTCGACGAATATTTTGTTCCGCACAAGTTTTTTCCTGAATAAAATGCAAAAATATTTTATTTAGAATTTTGTGCTAGACTTGACACGTAAAATGTACACTATAACTTATAGTTAGATAAAAATAACACATACCCATATATGTATAATTACCTCCTTATAATCTATTGCTTCGTCATGCACATGCCCTACATTTTCCTTCTCAATGGACTTGTAATCGTTGATCATTGAAAAGGAAAACCAATGTCTAAGTGTTTGTAAACAATGACTTTGCTGTATCATGTTATGATTGCGTATGCTTATAGGCTAACCTAATAAGTGGATGGGTGGTGAATTTTATTAATACGTACTGTATATGCAATAGATACTTTAGCATTGTATACAATATGTGCCATAAATTTTATTCGTATACAATATAAATACCGTTATGAATTTTATAATAAAACTAGCGACCCGCCCCGGCTTCGCACGGGTGCAATGCTGATACTAAATACAACTACAGAAAAACTGTGAACGTTGTATATAAAAACATAGCGGCCCGCTCCGGCTTCGCACGGGTATAAAATATATAGCCGGGCGGCCGGCCGGTACCGCCGCAAACGCTACAATTTTTAAATCTGTAATATCTTCGAAAAAATTCACTTAAATCATACGGTGTAAAGGGCCATATAGATCTATATTAAATGAACAATGTATTCAAGGTATTTAATTGGTTAAGGATTAATGCTGTATTGGTTAAAATCGCTTCGAAAATTAGCCATTATTTTTCGTAAAAAGTAAATGACAAAAAAAAGTTATTGTGGGTTATCCATAAGAGATAGACATATACCATCACGGACTTTTCTGTAGACCTTTTCAATGTGTACAATACTTAGTACATTATTTTGATAAAACTCGTAGGCCTCGTAGGACTCGCCTGCGTTTGCAATGTAAGCGGAAATAATGTAATTTTTTACGACATCACATTAGAAACCTCAAAAATAACAGTACTTCTCCACTATTTAATGGATGTTATTATACATATAACCGCGTTGTGATAAAACACGACCCTGACCTTATAAATTGACGTAGGAAGATGGACTCAATTAGTAGCGATTACTTTGTTATTAATAATAATTTGTAATGTAATAATGACCCGCCCTTGCGCGCAATTGACAATCTCACCCATAAAAAAATATCTTATACGGAGATGCTAAATTCCAATTTTACTAGATCCATATTCACGAAAACGTTCGACGAATATTTTGTTCCGCACAAGTTTTTTCCTGAATAAAATGCAAAAATATTTTATTTAGAATTTTGTGCTAGACTTGACACGTAAAATGTACACTATAACTTATAGTTAGATAAAAATAACACATACCCATATATGTATAATTACCTCCTTATAATCTATTGCTTCGTCATGCACATGCCCTACATTTTCCTTCTCAATGGACTTGTAATCGTTGATCATTGAAAAGGAAAACCAATGTCTAAGTGTTTGTAAACAATGACTTTGCTGTATCATGTTATGATTGCGTATGCTTATAGGCTAACCTAATAAGTGGATGGGTGGTGAATTTTATTAATACGTACTGTATATGCAATAGATACTTTAGCATTGTATACAATATGTGCCATAAATTTTATTCGTATACAATATAAATACCGTTATGAATTTTATAATAAAACTAGCGACCCGCCCCGGCTTCGCACGGGTGCAATGCTGATACTAAATACAACTACAGAAAAACTGTGAACGTTGTATATAAAAACATAGCGGCCCGCTCCGGCTTCGCACGGGTATAAAATATATAGCCGGGCGGCCGGCCGGTACCGCCGCAAACGCTACAATTTTTAAATCTGTAATATCTTCGAAAAAATTCACTTAAATCATACGGTGTAAAGGGCCATATAGATCTATATTAAATGAACAATGTATTCAAGGTATTTAATTGGTTAAGGATTAATGCTGTATTGGTTAAAATCGCTTCGAAAATTAGCCATTATTTTTCGTAAAAAGTAAATGACAAAAAAAAGTTATTGTGGGTTATCCATAAGAGATAGACATATACCATCACGGACTTTTCTGTAGACCTTTTCAATATGTACAATACTTAGTACATTATTTTGATAAAACTCGTAGGCCTCGTAGGACTCGCCTGCGTTTGCAATGTAAGCGGAAATAATGTAATTTTTTACGACATCACATTAGAAACCTCAAAAATAACAGTACTTCTCCACTATTTAATGGATGTTATTATACATATAAACCTTTCTCTTGAATCACTCTATCTATTAAAAAAAACCGCATCAAAATCCGTTGCGTAGTTTCAAAGATTTAAGCATACAAAGGGACATAGGGACATAGGGACATAGGGACAGAGAAAGCGACTTTGTTTTATACTATGTAGTGAAAGAGCGTCTGTTCCCAGCACACGTGTCAGAAGTGAAACTTCTTTGGACAATTCAAAGATATCAAAATCGTCGCCTTGCGTGATGACGTGACGGTATTGCCACAACGCGACCTTGAAATTTTACTCTCAATACGTCTAAAGAAGTTTCACTTCTGACACGTATGATCGATTACTATAGAAACACTACACATCATACACATTCCTTAATTTCTCCATCCAGGCGACGACCTCGGTTCTCTAATACTGCGCGAGAGCACGATGCGCACAGAACAGATCACTTGTCCCTCGCTCGCGTGGCTTCTGCCTTCCCCCAACTTCTGGAAGCCAGGGGAAGTGCTGGTGCAGACCGACAAGTTTAATTATACGATTAATGACCTGCAGAGGCTTTTCATGTGAGTATAATTTCCCATAATCTGACCTTATTTCTCATTACCGTGATATTTGTTTAAGGATTGACGACTCAACTGGTCTTAAATTAGAAGTGTTTTGTAGGTAGTGTTTTATTTCAATATTGTACGTATACTCACACTCCCCTCAATCGCCCTTTAGATCGTTTCGTAATGAATTCATACGTATTCAGTTGCTAGTTTCGTTCTTTTTGCCTTCCGAATTTCTCTGAAATATGACGATCCAAACCACTTCTAAAGTAAGTCTAGTTGAATTATACATCTGAATTTGATTCCAAGGGCTTGAAAGTTCAATAAATAAACGCCTAACATAATATGATTAAATTCTGGATATAATATGCTATATCCAATGATCTGATAACAAATGGTCCTTATGTCCAGGGACATGGACGTGCCGAACGCGTGGGAGATGCGCAAGGACACAGAGCATTTGTCGCGGGACTTCTCAGCGCCTGGTGTTGAATTGCACTGTGTTTATGGGTATAACATCTCTACTGTTGAACGGTAAGTGTTTCAAATTATGGGCAATGTCATTTGAAGCTCGTAGACTAATAACGTTAAAATGTATAAGTGAGGTTGTGATGCAAAATAATGATAAGAAATTAAACTACATGTTACATATTTTAATTTGGAAGACCTTTTTTTTTAGTGGGGATATCTTCCAAAGATACCCACGGCCCCCGGGGAAGGAGCCGTGGGTTATGTCGGATTCTTACCGACTAAAACCCCACTGTGATCCGTCGAGCCGCTTTAATGATGGGGCCGCGGGTAATTTGGAAGACCTACATTAATGTTGTCAAAATTTGTTTCTAAAATTAGTCGCTTATTTTTTTTATTACAAATTGCATAACAAATTTTCTCCGATGATACAGACCAGAGTACATAAATTTTACCATATTGCTTAAAATTTTGAATAATATTTGAATCTACTTACCAGTATATTATAATTGAATATTAAAAGTAACCATTATTTCCAGGCTAGTATACAAGCCAGGCACCTGGCTAGATGGATACCCCACTTTACTCACAGGGGACGGAGACGGTACAGTCAACTTGCGTTCTCTGTCCGCTTGCACACACTGGGCCAAACGACGCACGGTTAAAAATAATCTCATTAACAAATCTGTCAATACCCTGCCACTAAATACGAATCTCAATGGGAAACCCGTCAAAACCCTGCCTTTGTTAAAGGCAGAACATTTAAAGATTCTCCACGATCCTCGCGTGATCGAATACGTGACGACTGTGCTGGGGAATGACGGGAACTGATGACTTATAGTGAGATATTTTGAATGTGGTGCTCTTGAGAGGTGATAGGTTTTCTGAGTTTTGGGATGGTGACCAATCCAAGCCAAAAGATTGGCCAAATGCGCAGTTTCGAGTGTGGTAGTTTACTTACTATTCTACCATCACAGCTTTTTGGAGTTAACTGAAATTTGTGGAGTAATCAGGCAGTATTATATGTAACTTATAACTCTACCGATAACTAGGGTGCTATTGAAATTTGTAAAAAAACATATTACTGATGGAAAAACAGTGTTTTCTTCATTGAGATAATATTACTACGTATGGAGCAGACACCACGAACAAAATCTGTGCGCCATTTTTTTGGTCTAACTAAGTTTTAAAAATTATTATCTAGTTAGATACTTACTGATGAAAAGTTATGTTAGTCACTTTTCCGTATTATTTGTGCAATATCGTAACACACACGAAGGCATATTTGATGCGTTTCACTTTAAAACAAATAAAAAATGAGCGTGCATTTAAGCCATATGGCTTATGTTGAGCGGAACATAAGTGATGTAGGCGGTGTCGTCTCCATATGTATATCTCAATGGTTTTCTTCTTAATAATTTGTATTTCCTGTGCATTTGGCTAGTCTTTATCAAGCTTGGTCACTATAACCGAGATTCCGTGAGGAAAACTATTATTATGAGTAATTAAGATTACTGTGAAATCTGATTAATGTACAGTAAAGTGTATTTGAAGATTATAGTGTCGATTAGAAAAATAAAATACGTAACGCAAAGCGCGCGTATAAATGTAAAAATTAGCTAAAATTTATTTGTTTTTAATCAAGTTTGCTGTGCATCGTTTTCTTGTGATTTATTAAGATGTGTTTCATGATTTTTTGTGAACAAGAGTAATTTGTAATAATAGCTCATACCAAATGAAGTTGGTGTTATTTATTAAGCGAATATCTCAGTACTCGATTTATTTGTTTATGGAATGTGTTTTTCCGTAAAAGCTCTCTTGTATGCTCTCTGTTTTTTAATATTTTTTTATCTGCCAGTTTATTAAAATAATCTACAGAACGTATAATTAGCCAATATTTAATTTAAAGTGATACCATAATTTAATTGTTATGTTATTTGTTAAAACAATGTTAAATTTGATCTCTTAAGTGCTAACAGAACTCATTTTTTTGAATTTAATATCATTACAGTGAACTTTGCTGTGATAGCAATCTAAATGCTCATTTAAATGACACTATCTATTTACGAATAGTATTTTATATTTATCTGTATCCTAATTGAAGTGAAACTTCTTTATCGGGGTTGGAAAAAAATTTAGTGTAACATTTTTTTCGTTACGCGTGACATTTTTCCGTTACTCGCCATCTTTTTCTTATCCCTACCACGCGTGATTCGACCTATTTCTGTAAAGTTTCATATAGTAAATTATTTTTTGAGAAATAAGGTCATAAAGAAGTTTCACTTCTTACGTGTATACACTAGTACAGGCACACATTATTTTTATTTTTTATCTATGATTTGTAAAATAACGCATTATTAGCGTATTATGCATTTGCTAAATTTTATTTATGAAAGGAGTTATTTTTATCTTATTTTGTTTTGTGTAAAGCTTCCATTTGATTTAATTTACTAAAAGATGAACCCTTAAAATTGTGCACTTTGACTTGCATATCTATATGTAAAGTTGTAAAAATTATTGTATCTTTATTTGAAAAACGGGTAGTGAATATAGTCTGACACGAATTAATATTTTGGTTATATTAATCACAAAATTATATAGCATAGTTAGGATTGATAAGAATGTGAAAGCCAAATACTTTATGAAATAAAAGTATAGTTAAATATTATTTGTTTTATTCGTTAAGCACAAAAATTTACCAAAATTTACCAGCTTTCATTCAGCAAGCATCATCAAGATAATATAATATGCAACCAAGAACGGTTGAAGAAACATAGTAATGCTACATAAATACTATATTAATAGCAAGTAAATTTTAAGTAATCTGTAGTGATACGCCGATTTGCGCGATGCTCGATGTGAGTGAAAGTATCTCATTTAGAAGTCACTGTACTTATTTTAATGCAAGTGGCCTACGGATAGTTTATATGCAAAACGCATCGAACTCTGCGCGTCCATTCAGACCCTTTTTTTACATTAGTTGTTATTTTTTCATGCAAATACACCTAATCGGATATCTATGAAATTTGGTACCGAGATTCTGACTATAATGAATAAAAATTATCAGGAAGCTCAATTTTTATCCACTTTTTTTCTCACATGACGCCTTCAGGTCATCTTATCTATACTAATATTATAAAGCTGAAGAGTGTTTGTTTGAACGCGCTAATCTCAGGAACTACTGGTCCGATTTGAAAAATTCTTTCGATGTTAGATTAATCGAGCCCCTTTTATTTTGAAGATCGAGCCCATTTATCGAGGAAGGCTATATTATAGTATATAATATCATTACGCTAAGACCAACAGGAGTGGAGCCACGCGGGTGAAACTGTGAAGCGCAGCTAGTTAAAATATATTTGAATAAATTTTAAGCTGAGGCTGTAAAACAAAATAAAAATCCATTGCATAATATACTACTGTATTTAACTTAACACCAATACAAAATACAGATAAGAATATTTACAACAAAATTTCCGTGAAATGAGAATCAAATGAATCTAAACGCAACTAACGACATACGACTTACATCTAAGTAACAAAATAATATCACATTTTAAATTAATATACATGTGCTTTCAAACCAGACTTTTATATTTTGTAAAACAATGTTGCCTCTTTCTTTAAATCATTTGACATTAAATTGACAGAATAGTGCTTATAATACCAATAAATGAATTACAAGAGAAATTAATTTTTGGTTACATAATCCAAATATTCGAATACAATACTATTTAGAAATTACCAACGCGTGAGTATAACAAATATTCCCGATTCCATATTTTACGATTCGTTTTTCTTACGCATAAGTAAATTTTTACATAAATTATACCAAAACCTAACCGTACATACCGCCTCCTTGGTACAGTGGTCGACGCATGAGCGTAACACCGAGGGGTCCTGGGTTCAATTCCGGTGGAGACGAAGAAAAAAAAATGTCTCGGTCTGGTAGGACACAGAAGGCTGATCACCTACTTGTCCCTAAAGAAAATCGATCAGTGAAACAGATGTATAATGCATCTGCCCCTTACCCCACTAGGGGACATGGGACTTCACACTTTTTTTTAATCGTACATAAGAAAAACGATTCGGAAAATATACAATCGGTAAATCTATAATAACTACCCTTAACCAACCGCTTAAGGAACTACATAACAGTGCACTTTTGTTTAGGATTTTTAATAGTTAATACATTTTTAAATATTCACAAAATAACATGCAAACAGCTCAACAGCTATTATTTTATATAGATATTTTGAAAAAAATCAATACAATTACATGCCCATATACAGTATGACTTAGCATAAACTTATAATACTACCATATATGTATTGGTAGCTACAAATTTCTTCCTATTTTGTGAACAATACAAACATTCTACGACCTTCACCAATTATATATAAATGCTGAATATTATCCAACTTGCAAAATAAAAACGAACAATTCTCGTTTTCGTCCCAATTTCTCTCGTTTTTAATTTCATATCACAATTTTAATTATAAAATTACAAAAAGGAGCTGTAAATTATATTTTAAATATTTGGTTTATTGAATTTATATTTTTGGTTTTATGGCATTCAAATGCTTTATAAATATAAATTTATAAAGAATAGAAAAAATTCGATCACGAGGCGGGACTCGAACCCGCATCCTTCGCGCCATTCCGGGGCGGATGCCTCACCAACTCAGCCACTCGTGACCCGCCCGAGTGATCGAATTTATTCTATTCTTTCAGTTTTATGTGTCTGAAGGGACACACCGCGCGCCATCTATTGAGATGATAGAGACATATAATATAATGAATAAATCGCGTTTAAAATACGTTAAAAATCTTTAATTTCTAAATGTTTATTACTCGCGTAAAATAAAACACTATAAAATACTATGTATCACGCATGTTACGGATACGGCTCGCTAGTGAGTACCTGGCTTTATGGAAGTTATTTCAAAATTCAACCATACGTAAGGAAAAAGCGCTTTAACATATAGACCGATATAATATTAAGGCTTTTATAATGATTAAGTTTTCTCTACAAATGTGAAAACATTTATTTATAAAAATTTTGAGAACATTTTACATTTTTGTCTTCTCTTTTAGCATCTAAAAAGCCATCTTACGCTTGACTTATAATAATTTTGTAATTATGTAGATACCATTCCATTTACGTAATAATTTATTTAAATATAATATTATTGAAAAAGCAAAATAACTTAAACAAAATCATTAATTTGTATCCATTAACCGTTACAATAAAGAACATAATTTATAATGCGGATCATTCCATCTCGCTTACACTATTTATAATTACTCTTTTTTTCAAATAATTAAATTTTATTTTTCGATTGTTAACTCAGTATGTTAGTCCATTATAAATGAATTATATTCAAAAACAGTTTAAACAAAAGTAACTAAATTTTAAATTTAACCAAAATTTTATAAATGACTTCCAAAACTTTCCAATTTAACGCATTGTCACACTATTCTCGATTTAGACGACTTAATGGTCTTACCACAAAACAATTTAAACACAGTCTAACTTTAAACCAGGGATCTGTGATTATTAAAGAATAATTGTCTATGTGAAATAGGACAAAACCAGATTAAAGAGAACCCGCGCTTAAAGTTAAACCCTGTCTAAAGTTTTTTGTGGTAAGACAGTAACCGTCTTATTACAAAAACTTAATAAACCTGGTTTAAACCCAGACTATGAAGTCAAGGTTTACCTTTAGTACAGAGGTTTAAACTAATCCTTATTTATAGTTGTTGTCTATGGTTTAACGTTAAAACATGTTTTGTAATAAGACCATTATTAATTTAAATAAAAAATAAAAATAAAAAATAATTAAGACCATGGTTTTAATACCGTTTTAGACCCGGTTTGTAGTTTATCCGTGTTTTGTAATAAGACGGGAATCGTTAAACATTGACAAAAACAATAAATAATGAAAAGTTTAAACCTCTGTACTAAAGTTAAACCAAGAATTTATAGATAAGGTTTAAACCAAGTTTTTGCAATAAGACAGTAAAACGTTACGCAATAACATACCTTAATCCTAATACAATAAGATCAACATTCGCATGCGAATTCAATCAGTTTGTCCGTTCAAGCACGTACGATTAAGCACCATTATAGGCAATGATGAAGCACCTAATGTCTATATGAATGATCATACTTGTCCCGTCTGTTTGTTTGTTAGAAATAGGTAGGTTGGATAAGAAGGTAGGGTAGAAAAAGGTAAAAGGTAATAGCATTCCATTATGGAGGTTGTTTTATCGTTGGATTTTTTTGAGATTAGTATAGTAAGAAATTAAATAAAGTGAAGAGTTGTAACACAGGTTTAGACGAAGCAAGAATTTTGGGAAGGGATAATAGATCAAAATCAATAAAATATTATGATATTCATTGAGAAGATAATAGGTACGGTTAGTCTATAAATCAGTAGAAATCATTACAACAGATCATCTAGAAAAAGAAAAAGTCAAGTTCATCATTAGAGTTCACACCATGGAACTATATCAACAGCGTTACCATAGCGTGAACGCCTTTCGATTGTAGATGGAGAGCGCGGAGGGGGGAGTTCGAGTAAATGCGTTACCATAGCAACCGCACAGTCAGGACCAAGAAGCTTATATCTAATACACTGGAGATTTGGAACTCTGAACTCTGAAACCAAGTTAGGTGTGAAAGGGATAAAAAAACATACAGGCGTCATTCAAGGTCATATTTTCTTGTTACAAGTTAATGTTCATACTGAAATCTCCAGTGTATTAGATATAAGCTTCTTGGTCAGGACACGTGCTCAAAACTGTATTCGTTGATACGACGCGGGAGCGCCGTAGGCCGAACAATTACGTTACCATGGCAACCAGACACGAGACGTTCTATTTGTTTACACCAGTCACCATGGCAACCAGACGGGACGCGCTGTACGCTTACACGGCGAACAGAACAAACTGATAGGCGTGGCGCTACCTCCACAGCTCCGGCCGGTAGTACACGTAGACAGCGAGTAGAGCAGCTGTCAGAGCGAGCAGGGTGCGGGGGGTGGCCGCTCTGCGGAGCGCCGCGGGGATGTAGCGCGCGGGGGGCGAGGGGCGCGCGGGGGCGCGGGCCGCGCGCCGCCGGCGCATGCGCTCCTCGTCCAGCTGGCGCTGCTCCTCTCTAAGGACAAGCGTGCCATTCATGTTATTTTGGATTAGCATGCTGAAGTGGCAGTGGGCCAGCCATATGTGCCGCAGAACGGACAACCACTGGGGCACACGTGTACTAGAGTGGAGACCGCGGCTCGGCAAACGTAGCGTAGGACGCCCTGCTACACGGTGGAGTGACGACATCCGCAGGGTTGCTGGGCATAACTGGCGGCAACGAGCGAACGACCGGGCTCAGTGGCGTGCCATGACCGAGGCCTATGTCCAGCAGTGGACAAACATGGGCTGATAATGATGATGATGATGCACAGGAATAAAATGTGTGCGTGTACTAGCGTACACACGTAAGAAGTGAAACTTCTTTATGACCTTATTTTTCAAATAATAATTTACTTTAAGCGACTTTACAGAAATACGTCGAATCACGCGTGGTAGGGATAAGAAAAAGATGGCGCGTAACGGAAAAATGTCACGCGTAACGAAAAAATGTTACACTAAATTTTTTTCCAACCCCGATAAAGAAGTTTCACTTCAATAAAAGAAAGGAGCATGTGTGCCTAGGACGCGTGTCAGGAATGAAACTTCTATGGCAAGATTCAAAGATACTAAAATCGTCGCCTTACTCCATTACGTGACGGTATTGCCATGACGCGACACTGATATTTTATTCTCAATCCACCTAATGAAGTTTCACTTCAGTAATACAGAGACACTTACAATACATAAATAAACTGAGGTATAAGCGGCATACGCGTAAAGAAACTTTCCATTTGATGTCACCTAATTAGCCGGGTTGCGTTCAGTCGGTTACATTGCTAACTCTCAACTTTATCTGTTTGTGTAGAATTTTAAGAATGAAATAACATTTTTTTTTTTTTTTTTCAATTTTGATTGAAGCAAATCAATTATTGAAAATCTTTAAATGCAGTTCTATTTTTTTTTTTAAATAAATTCAACAAAATTTTCTATCTAAGTACTACGTCTTGTACTTTCCCTCCAGGGCCCATCGAAAATTTCCGCACTTTATAGTTTATTATAATAAATTTTATAATATAATGAAATGAAATTATAATCTACTCACTCTCGCCTCTCAAGCGCAGCGACTTCCCCCTCGAGGTCGGTCGGATCGTTCTCGTCGTACAGCTTCTTGGCGACCACCAGGATGTCTTCGAACGGCAAGTCATCTGGTAGCTGGGAGTTATGCAAAATATATAAATTAAATGATATTATTGCATTTTGTCTTGTTATTAAAAAGATAACAAACAGTTTCTCACATTTACTAAAGTCACAGGTAAGTCACCCTGCAAAGCAGACATAGTTCCTGATAGTGGTACTCGCATAGGAGAGCCAGTTATGCAGTAGTAAATTCACTGAGAAATTTAGCCGTCGATAGAGTCACTTACCTGGAAGAACAGCCAGTGCGGTTGGTAGAACTGATAGAGCGGTCAGTAGAGCTGATAGAGCGACCGGTAGAGCTGGTAAAATGTCCGGTAGAGCTAGTAGAGTGGCCGGGAGAGACGGTAGAGTTAGTAGAGCGGCTGGTAGAGGTAGTAGAGCTGGTAAAATATCCGGTAGAGGTAGTAGAGCTAGTAGAGCTGGTAAAATATCCGGTAGAGCTAGTAGAGCGGCCGGTAGAGCTGGTAAAATATCCGGTAGAGCTAGTAGAGCGGCCGGTAGAGATGGTAGAGTTAGTAGAGCGGGGGGTAGAGCTGGTAGAGCGTCCGGTAGAGCTAGTAGAGTGGCCGGTAGAGACGGTAGAGTTAGTAGAGCGGCCAGTAGAGTTGGTGAAATGGCCGGTAGAGCTAGAAGAGCAGCCGGTAGAGTTGGTGATATGGTCGGTAGAGCTAGTAGAGCGGCTAGTAGAGATGATAGAGTTAATAGAGCGGCCGGTAGAGCTGATAGAGCGGGGGTTAGAGCTGGTAGAGCGGCACTCACCCGGGAGAGCAGGCAGTGCATCATGGCCATGTCGGCGTCGCAGGCGAGCACGTGGGGCGCGCGGTGCAGCACGAGCGCGGCGGTCACGTACACGGGGAACAGCGGCGCGGCGCAAAGGAAGTAGTCGTACAGCCGCACCACGTCGCTGTACCGGTTCAGGCTGTGCCCGAACCACGTCAGGTACCACGGCAGAGCGAACATCGTGCCCACGCCCGATCTGGCAATGTAATGAAATGATGCCAAATCGTCAAGTTTAAGTGCAAAAGTCACAATGGACCGCAAATTTACAATTACAATGGATATAATAATAATCTTCGTAATCCGAGCAGCAGGTAAATTCTAAAATTAAAGCTAGTTACTTTTGATGAATCACTACATAGTATAAAACAAAGTCACTTTCTCTGTCCCTATGTCCCTTTGTATGCTTAAATCTTTGAAACTACGCAACGGATTTTGATGCGGTTTTTTTTAATAGATAGAGCAATTCAAGAGGAAGGTTTTAGTGTATAATTTATTAGGTTTTAGACAAAGCGGGCGAAGCCGCGGGCGGTAAGCTAGTCCAATTATAAAGCAATATATTACTTCTCAAATATATTTTTTTTAAATAACCATGAAAAATTGGTGTAACTCAAAAATAAATCCCGGCATAATAATCAATGAACATCACTTCTTCCGAGAAACAAAATAAGCGTACCATCTCCTGTTGTGAAATGTTTTATCTTTCAATTAAAAATGATAACTCACTTCTCCAAACACTCAGCCAACCTATCATCTGCTCTCCTCACAACAGGCAGCATGTAGTTCAGTAAATGCTGTGTCGGTTGCATGGTGGCTTGCATGAATGGGGCCAGCGGGGCCTTGGGGCCGTACGACAGGCGGCATAGTAACGGGAACGAAGCTTTGTCCCCACAGACGAGTAGCAACGTGATTGCTACGTCGTGGTAACCCTGAGAGTTGAAAAACAATTGTTTCAACTTAGCGATTAAGAAAAATGTTTAAACGGTGCATTTTTTCAAATAATAACAAGAAAAAAATAGTTTGAGACTAACAAATTACTCCTATTAAAGTAAATAATGATTCTTTCTCTGAAACTTTTGATAAGATTGAACCATTTTTATTTGCTTACACTTTCTATAATTTAAAAAAATAGTACAATTTATCTATTATTTAAAAGATGGAATAACATTTATTATATTTGTTGCATAAATAACTTCTTGAGTTATTTGCATATAAGTGAAATGACAATTAATAAAATAACAAACAAAATAACATTGCTATCTAAAAAGTATATGCCTCTCTCATATCTAATTCATAAAATACCACAACGAAAAACCGCACACATTATTTCTACCATTAAAACCTTATCTAGATAAAAACCAGTGCACATAAACCTATATTCCGAAGTCGTAAAAAGCGCATGAACAATAGCATTGTTATGACAATTCATATTTCTGATTATGGAACAGAATGTTTATAAATATTATATGATACATTGCTTTTTTGGTACATTATATATACTAATATTATAAAGAGGAAAGGTTTGTAATTATGTATGTATGTATGGTTTTCACGCATAAACTACTGAACCGATTACATTGAAATTTAGCACACATATAGAGGGTAACTTGGATTAACACATAGGATAGATTTTATTCCGGAAATCCCACGTGAATGGGAACTATGCGGGTTTTCCTTTGAAAACGCGGGCGAAGCCGCAGGCGGAAATCTAGTCCACTATAAGTAGGTAAACTTGATATTGATAATTTTAGTTTATTGATAATAACTGGCTTATAATTTTTTATTAAGTTATTAGTCATCAAATTTTGTGTGAAAGTGTATTGATTTTATCTTTATTAGTCAAAGTGAAGGTACAAAGATGAATTAAGAAGTAAGTTTATGAAAACAAGACTTTTAAATAAAAACTGCATCCAAATTGTTTCATTAAATAGGGAGCTATAATCCCACAGAAAAATGCTCATAGTCATGTTAACTGATGATGGGTTTAAAATTTCGACTTGTCACAAAAATGGACAAAGTGAAGAAATTCCTTGGATTATAATAATATAATGTGTGTACATACATAAATGAACCTGGTAACTGTTCTAAAATCATGGTATGACTGAGCAAAATGGCAATCATTTTTATGTCCTAACACAAATACATTTTTCAATATCTATTCCCGTATACTTCATTTGCTGCAATATTTAAATGAGGATCTTGAATACCTGGTAATACTTCAAATGTGGGTACTTGATGATCACTCGCAGTATGAGCACAGTGAGCTGGTCCTGCAGCGCCACTCTCTGTTCATAGGGAATGCCCGGCGGAAACCTTTTCAGTGACCTATTCACGTCTAGTACTACCTGTAAAGTAAAAAGAAAGATATGTTATATAAATTGTATCAAGCAGTCAGTAAAAACGCAAAAATATTTCTTTAAAAAGGGTAACTAGTTACTGAAACTTTTAAATAATTATATGTAATCTTAAAATATTGTGAACCAAATTTTATTTAATTTTTTAATTAAAAAATGTTTGCCAAGGAGATACAATAGAAAAAATAAGATAAATAATATACCTGATTATATTCAGGATGTGTAGAGAGCTCATCCAACGACGGTGGTTCTGTCATTTCATCCTGAGTCACGCCAACCAGTAGTGGCCATATCTTTCTTCTGTATTCATCTTAAACAATGAAAATCGCACTTTAATACAAGGAACAATAGAAGTTAATACTAAATCATATTCTATAATATGTATCATAATATCAATTGATATAATAAATGAGTGTTGTTATACCACTCAAGATTAGACATGAAAATATAACTCACCACATATCAAGCCTCCTTTACTTCTAGCAAAACATTGCCACTGATCCACATTAACAACATCCGGATTATCGAGACATTTCTCTATTTCTTTTCTCTTCTCTGTTATGAATGGGTCCTCGAATTCAAAGTCTGAAAATATGTAAATTAGATGAAATCATAGCTTTCACTTTTCAAATATTATTACGCAAACCTAAAAATATCGTTCAGATAAATTTCTCCAGAGCCGCGAATGTTCCAAAGGAAATGTAATGTATATTTTAAGGAAATTGATCATATGCTGACAAATATTGTTTACAATACCTTGATCGAAGTTTAACTCGGAAGGCGTAGCTATGTCATCAATATTTTGGGTATGGTTTATCTCGCTTGGCAGTTTTTCCAAGAAGGGGGAACAGTCTCCGTTTATGTTACATTTATCTCCACTATCTGCATCGGCATTATTGGGATCCATTGTGGAAAAATGCAATTAATCGAGCGAAAACATTACACCTGCCTTTCTCGTATGAATTCGATGACAGTTTGTGACGTTTGAAATTTGACAATATGTCTGTCATGAAAAATATCTTTCAAATGTCAGATAAACGTCATTCAACATTTTTAATTTTATCGGTGTTAACCGACTTCAGTACTTTTTGATATGATACTTTATTTTTAAATAAGTAAAATTTTCCTGGAAGAAAACATAGGACCGTAATAAATAATACTGATTTTCATAGCTCCATTAAAGTTGTGACCTATTCCTAAAATTATGAAATGTATCAAATTTGTCATAAAATGTTATACGCGCTTAGAGTATATATACTATCTATAGAGCGCGAACAACCAAGTGGGAACAGTAGGCACAGGTGGGAACAACACGACGCTCCCGCCGCGAGCGCTCGCAGTCGTGGTTGAGTGCTCACGAAGTGCGTTGCTCTGGATTTTTTTTCATATTTACGAATAAACATGGTGAAATGTGCAGTTCTATCTTGCAAAAACGATACTAGAAAATACACAAAATTGGAATCCACTATCACATTTCATCAGTAAGTCGATTGTTATACTTATTTTTATGAAAATAAATCTAGCATCGCGGGGGTGAAGGGTAGGTGGGAGGCGGACACGCGCAGGCTCGCTCGCGCGCCTCACTGCCGCCACGTGATCGTAGTGATGTGACCTGACCAACGCTGTACTCGATATAAAGTTTACTAGAAGAACTATATTTTAACAAATTATTTATTTAACTTTAAAATTAAAACTCTTTTAAAAATGTATTATAAATAAATTTGTGGTGTGTTTTGTATGATACACTTTCTAATATTATGAATGCGAATGTGTTATAGTGTAAATGTAAAGTATGTAATGTTACGATATATTTTCTGAACCGCTAAATTGATTTTGAAGATTTTGATAGTAGAATGGATAAAATTAAATAAAAAAATTATTAATATTATTTATTATATCATTTTAAATTATTAATTATTCCTTAATATTTTTTACCATTTTTAAAACATTATTATTATTGTTTGATTTATTATTAAAAAAATAGCACTAAACCCGATCTTTTATTTTATTAACTTTATTATTTAAAAAGTACTCACGTTTTTCTGATATTCCAATTAAACATATTTTTTTAAAGTACTTATAATTAATACAAGAAAATTTCTTATATAATATTTAATATTCAAATGGAATAAACAAACTTTATTCAGTTGGTAAACAAATTTAAAATTACATATTTATACTTTATTCATATATTTTTCCTTTAATAACTTATTGAACATAAAATTTACTTATGATACATACCTATTTATTTACATAACTTATCGATAGTTCAACATGCAATTGATACCTACCCATCCCTATAATGTCACACACACATCTATATAGTATCTATAGCTCATCTGCCTACGATGCGCACTATGCAATTTGTGCAATACACTCGCTCTATACTATTGTAATATATACTCTAAGGTTATACGTCAGTCCATCGTCAGTCAAACAAACCAACTAGATAAATTAGTTAAAAAAAGTACAAAACTATGAACTTTTGTAAAAATTTAAAATGGATTTGAACGTTATTTCGGATGATACTAAAGTAAGAAAAATTGAAGATATTATAGAACTCCAGAAAGCGTCTGGGAAAATAAATGCACGACAAGTCCTTTTCCAAATTCCAAGCGACTCGGAAGGCGTTTCAGATAACTTGACGAGAAGTTTAGATACCGGTCTGTCGAAAATCAAATCAGAACTTCGCAAACATGCTAAAAAATCCCAAAGAAAAATTAGTGCTGGCCGAACGTTATTACCAGACGCGGTTTCTTGGCCAAGTGACTCAGATATAACAGTGTTAAGAATGAAATTATGCCTAAACAACAATTTGAAAGAGAAAGTTACAATTCCTGGAGATGGTCTCCATCAACCTAATAGTTCGTCAATGATTAATCTGGCAACACTAATGTTGCAATCGCCACAACCTTCGAAGCACAGCATTTTCGAAGAAATGTTATTCCCTTTGTCTTCTTGGGAAGGCTCTGAATTGGAAACGAAGATCGAAACCAAGGAGAAATCCCCAAAATACTCGTACAACAATGCAGTACTTCATGCTGCTTGTAGTCAATATAACAATAAAGCTTTTTCAAAGGCGAGTGATTGTACCGATCTCGACGCAAAATCTAAAGTAGCGAGATTTTTTCGTCTCTATTTTTGCCCTTGTTGTTCTTGTCTGTACAATATGGAGAAAATGCGAGAGGAGCCATCCGCGTATTTCACAAAGAAATCGAAGTGAACACGTTTAATTGTAAACGAAAAAAATGTAAAATGTTATTGTACCTATATCAGATGCTTTATGTTAAACAAAAACGTCTGTGAATAAACATTGGCAATTTCCATACTTTCATAACGTAGTTTTAATCGTTCCGTAGCAACGTAATTACAACAGCTGTATGTATTATCCGTTGATATGTATGATCCGTTATCATGATCAAATTAGTAGCTTGTGTAATATTATAAGTCAGTTACCTATACATTATGAGGATATATTATTATCATAACAAAGAGTACTTATCCTGTTCTTAACATAATAATTTTAGATTTATTTTTAAACTTCATCACAAAGTCTACAAGTAAAGGTTGCCTCCTTAGTGCGTATTACCACAGACTAATAATAATATACCTACATACTAGGTATTACCATGGACCAATACTGAATACACTCAAGATATTGGTCCATGGTATTACGGAGTGCGGCCCTATGGGCTCTGCTCTTCCAAGTCATTTTTATTTTTAAGTATTTATATTTCATAATAGTATTTACAAGACACAGAACTTTGATTTTTTTTCATTAAAAATTACCTTAGGTTTATTACGGAGACAATTTTTAAATTAATACGTTAACCAAAAATATTTCAACAAATGTCTTACATCTTCTATCTATATCTTCAGTACAATCTCTTAAATGAACCAGTTTCATGAATTGAACTTTCCTTTTTATTAGGGTTCCGTACCCAAAAGGTAAAACGGGACCCTATTATGATTACTAAGCCTCCCCGTTGTCTGTCTGTCTCCAGGCTGTATCTCATAAACCGCGATAGCTGAAATTTTCACAAATAATGTATTTCCGTTGTCGGTATAAAAACAAAGACTAAAAATAAAATATTCCCACTCCCCATACAATAAACTTCTAAAGATGATCGTACGGAACCCTTCGTGCGCGAGTCCGACTCGCACTTGGCCGATTTTTATGGTGCATAAGAATAAAAACTGCACAACCAAAATATGAATGAAAATGAAACAAAAGAGTAATATTTGATATAAGTATGTACGTATGTACCCTTGTATGTACCTAACGATGGCACAACCCTTAAAGTATACTTACTGAAAAAAAATACTATTTAAAATTGGCATGAAATCAAAATGATTTGTACTTAATCGCCGGCCGCCGCTGTTAATATTTTTCAACAAAACAGATTAATTACACCACAATTACAGCATTTAAATAACGTGATTAACACAAGCTATAGGTTCAAGTGGTGCCAAAATATTATCTTCAAAACTAAACAGGAAATATGTAATTGAATTGTGAAATTACGGATACTAGAAACTCAGGTTTCGCTCCTCAATCATAGATTTTAAGTGCTTCCTATATATGTTTTTTTTTTTTTTTTTTATAGAACGTGTATTTGAATAAGCTTTGATTTTGGAACGTACCTAATCATTGCAAATAATGCGATTTTTTTTAAACTATAAAAACTTCCACCCCAAAACGTATTGTATTCAAATATAAATTATAAGGGCTGCTACCTATTATAGTAGGAACAAGCTGTGCTGCGCGCAGTGCTCCGTTCCTGTTGGTATTAGCGAGATGATACATAGCCTTCCTCGATAAATGGGCTATCTAACACCGAAAGAATTTTTCAAATCGGACCAGTAGTTCCCAAGAACACGCTAGTTCAAACAAACAAACTCTTCAGCTTTATAATATTAGCACAGATATTAGTATAGTCTATAGATTGCAGCTTCTTTGTTAGGTACGTGTTTTTTAGCATGAGGCATGTTATACTTTTTGACGATATATTCTAAACTATATGAAGTGAAAACAATTGTGTTTTTGTACGTATGGTCGTAATATTTTCACACTAAAAATACTGGACTCATTTAAAATTGTTTCACTAGCAGAAAGCTTCATCTTCGCAACATAGACTATTTTATCTCGCTATTAGCACAGTCTACTAAAAAATAATATTTATACTGTGCTATACGCTGTGTATCAGCTAGTTAGTATAGTATTTTATATTATATAGTATAGTATTTTATTATATTTGTGATATAACATAACTTCGTTGTAGCTTCGCTTTTGTTTTACAAAAGGTGACTAGAATAATGTGCATCTACTCTAGGGGGCAGGAAGCACGTGCCGTAGCAGCGGGTCGCTAGGGGCTGGCCTTTCGTAATCGATAAGGCCTATCCGCACTCGCACTCGAATCACGGCGCGAATCGCGCCGCAAAGCGCGGCGTGGTTCGCGCCTCGATTGCCCAACAGTCCACACTCGCAGGGTTCGCGCCGGGCTCACAGTATAGTGCGCGCTTCGCACCTGCGAACCCTTTGACGCGGGACAAAAAACCGACAATTTTCCGGGAACAAGCCGCGAAACCGCGAAGAATATGCGAATCGGATCCACACTCATGCTTCGCGGGTACTTCGCGCCTTCGCGCGCGAACCGTGCGCGAGTGTGGATAGGCCTTTACCGATTTTTAATTTTCTAACGTCAACGAACTTTAGAAACATCACAGAGTAAACATGTCCTTAGTAATCAGAGTTATATTATATGAGGTTGATACTTGATAAGGTAAAAATTGAAGGTATTTTTATTTTAGATGCTTGAATACGTGTAACAAAATTTTAGTCCAGATAAATAGGTATTGAGATAAAAAATAAACATAAATCATCTTAAGGACATAAAATGACCCTAATCAATTACAGATTAAAATATTATGTACCTATAACTAAAAATTATTTTATGACCATGTAGGTAGCCATTAGCCAAAAGGTCGTTTTTTTTCGAAATTCTTGAATATCCTGTGTTATAGGTACGCATAATAAACGTATCATAGAATTTTATAAATGTTTAAGTATAAATTATTCCATGGTTTTCATGCATTTGTTTTTCATGTTCAAACGAAATTTATTTTAGGTATGTCAGTGCGTCCGTGTCGTAAGTTTTAAATTATAAGGTATTTATAACCATTTTTTTTTGCGCTCTTAAAATATAACAACTTCAAGTTTGTATCGAATTTATCAAGCAATATTCGTAAACACAATTTTTATCTCCTCTCAAAATTACCTATATAAAAAAATTAGGTAAGTGTCAAGTGGTTTTGCGCCCTTATCTGTTTTGTTTTTTTTTTTGTCACATTTCCATATTTTATTCATAAAATATTGAATACTTTTGAACCCAATATCATGTAAATCTTAAAGGTATAATGTAATGGAATCAGATAATTTACATGGTCTTGGATTTGGGTGTCCACCTTTTTAGAGGTGACCTATCAAAGTTATTGAACTCTGTATAGAAACTCATATATTTTTAAATATATAACTTATAAGCACGCATTCTTTCAATGCCAGTTAAAACACTCACATGAGTTAAAATAAAATCATTTAATAATTCATAATATATGACCCAGTTACTACCAATCTACAAGACACACGAGCCGGATTTGTTCCATTACATTAGTAGTATTAATAATAGATTTGCAAATTATAACTCGGTTGATATTATGTGACCATTGATTAATAGTTTGACACAGTTAAATTAACTTTCAATATAAATCGATTGAAATTTGAAAGCAGTCATAAACTAACCGAACAACACCCGATCTTCACACTTCAATGACATCCGAGATCGATTAATTTCATCTGTTTAAATTTTTAAGTTTTATCGAATTCGTTCGATTCGCGTAGCATTGCCAAATGGTTGCTTTTCTTGGTTCCCCCGTCGAACGCAGTTGATGCAAGTTATAAAGCAGGAGAAAGCACGCCGACCGCGCAGTCTTTTAGCGCGGCCTTTGCGTCCTGTTTCGCGCGCATTTAGACAAGTGTAATTAAATCGGATACTCTTAGTGCATAAACATGAAAATGAGGTAAATATCCATTAATTATTTTTTTCGGTTACTAATTTTATATAACGAGTGTAATGTATTTAATTACCTATTTTTCAAGCCAGATTTTTCCTGATTTTATCATGAAATTAGACTTCTTCTTTTCTACATTTAAAGATTATAATCATAGATGATTGTCTACCTTTCCAAAAAAAAAAGACGGGTTGCACTCAGGGAGTGCCGGCAGAAGTGAAAACTTGATTATTAACGTTCAGCATGTTTGATATTTTGGAATGGTATCCGTCTTACGCATGGAATATAAGGGCTAAAAAAAAATCCGTCTTACGCTTTTTCGATCAGGCCACGTGTCCTGACGCGAGTTTAAGATTTTATACCCAACGCCGCTAAAGAAGTTTTCACTTCAAAAATGAGTTCTTGTTGAATAGGTATAACTTTTTAATCAATGTAGCCGGTAAATTATTACCGTCAAATATGTCGTTGTTAATATGTAATACTTAAATAACTATTTAAATTATGTATTTTAAATTTATATAGTTACATATTATTATTATTATTATCGAATAGAAAAATCTGAATACTTTCAGAAGGATAGGGTTCGCAATAAACAATTGACCAATCTTCCAAGTTATATCTGAAATTAAAAATTAATGGAATAATTTAAAATATTGCTAATTACTTCTAATATGCTACATCTGACAAAAATCTAGCTTTCTTCAAAATTAAGATACTTACCTACTCGTTGTTCCGTAACAATATTATATCTACATCAATTGTTCAGTTCCTCTTGGTCGAATATATTTAAATCTACACTAATCTACACTTCTACACTAATATTATAAAGAGGAAAACTTTGTTTGTTTGTTTGTTTGTTTGATTGTAATGAATAGGCTCATAAACTACTGGACCGATTTTAAAAATTCTTTCACCATTCGAAAGCTACATTATCCACGAGTAATATAGGCTAGGTTATATCCCGGAAATCCCACGGGAACGGGAACTATGCGGGTTTTTCTTTGAAAACGCGGGCGAAGCCGCAGGCGGAAAGCTAGTAGCAAATAAAGAGACAGCTCCACGATAAAATTACATCACAATTTTTGTAAACAAACAAAAAGTCGTTTGCTGAATTTCTAAACATTTGGCATGTCATCCGAGTTAATTTCTAATGTCTATGAGAATCAATCACTTTCACTCGGTCATTCGCGTTTGTATTTTGTAGTGCAATTTGTATAAAATTACTGGATAAACTCTTTTCCCATAGTGTTATATGTATGAACAAGAAACGTAATGATGTCATACGCAGTTCATACACCTTCTAGTAAAAAGCATTGATGAATGGCTCGAAGAACTTGTTATAATAGTAGGTTATTGTGTGTTATTGTGCACCGCAGCAATGTTATTAGCAATTATTTATTCTGCGTTGGCCCCTGTCCTGTCATTTCAACAAAAAAAAAAGTATATGTATTCTAAATTTAAAAATAAAAAACTGATGATTTTTCTTTGTAGCATTGCATTGTAATCTAAGATTGTAATGGTAATGTTTTGAGTAGAAAGGAGAGTCCTGACTCGGTTTAGTTCCATAACTTAAAAATGAAGAACGGTTCAACGAATTGTGGATTATTTTACAAAAAAAAAAGACAAAAAAGTGTATTCGGACGGAGACAGGATTAGTACGGTAAAACATAATAATATTGCTCAAATTCTCGAGCCTTAAAGTAGCTTTAATTAACTGCTCCAAATTTGGGATAGATATACAAATAATAATGAACATGGAGTTGTAGTAACTGTTATTTCTTATTATGAATACAAATTCTGTAGGAATGTATGGGACATAAAAACCGTTTCAAAATATAATTTATTTCACGAGCTTATGTTTCTCAGAAAGTTTTTATTTTATGTATTCTAAGAACCTTGCCCTTTGTTGCCTCTTTCAATGTTATTGAACTTTGCATTTAATTGTCATTATAAATAAAATTTACTATGTAGATTGTAGATACTTATATATTATGTAGTACGTGTATGTTAATTTTAATTTATCATTGAATTCGTACTAAGTGATGTGTTTTTATTACGATCTGTATAATATTTCTTTTACAAATACCTAATACATAATATGTCCACCGTTTGAGCAAAACATATTTGTATTGGTATTAAAAAAATGTTGAAATAAATTAATAGCCTGAAAATGGGCCACTTTGAGATACTGCCTTTAAAGTCTTAAACTTACCATTTCTCGGTTCGTATTATGCAACTGTATAATAAATTCATAACATGTATGCACAGCCTACTTACAGTTATGGTAAGTTTTGTTTGTCTATTGTCTGGTCTCTTTGTTATGTGGGTGTGATAATCTCAAGCTTTTGTAATCCACATTCACGTGTTAAAGATGCTGGTAACATTTATATGCGTCATGTAGGACCTTAGAGCATTTAATGCTCTAAGTGTAGAACAGTAGGAGTCGGTTATTTAAAAATGGAACGATTAATTATCTATGGTAATTCCATAAGTTTATGTCAGTTAAAATGTCTCTGGTTGGCATTTGTTTTTGAAATTTGATTTGTTTTATAATTAACGATTATAACGACACATTAATTTTACACCTATTAAACAAGCTTCCGTAGTATCAATTAATTACAGGATATATTGGCCATAAAAACAAAACATTTAGACATGATGATTCATCTGACGATCTGTTATATGCCAAGGACGTGATTAATTTAAATAACATCAGTTTGGTTAATGCAATTATTCAAAATATATCCAAGTGATAAAGCTATAGCCTATAACTATCATAGAGGAACCAAATTGATAAATCGTCCATTACAGTTTCTTTAATACCAGCAAAAGTTACAAATAGGTAAGCAGAAACTAGACCTTTATTTTATTGGCATATTTTTAATGCCAGTGACTGCCAGTTACAATTTTGGCTCTGAACGGTATATTGGTATAAATAAGTACGATATTCAATGTTATAATAGTTCACACGCTCGTACTCTGTTATAGAAATTGCGTAACGCCCGGCTAACAATATGAGAACTGCGTTAACGCCAATGTTAACGCATTAAATCGTAACATTGCATGCGTCGCATGTGCATAGTGTTTATTTGAAAATTGAATGGGTGCATGTTAAGTTTTTACAATAAAATTTAGGATTTTAGCATAAACCATTAAACCATATAGAGTGGACGTTAGAAGTCGGGGCATAGAGAACATAGGTTCAGTAGATTAATTTTGTAATTTTTTTTTTATCATAAATTTTTATGCATGAATTGTAATGGATATGTATATGGGAAACCGTCACGGGTGTAAATTACCTAGTACACGCAAGTGAGGACACGTCTAGAAAACTAATAACTTAATAAAATGTATTTCGTGAAAGTCACATTGTTATTAATGTTATATGCATCCTGAGAAACGTTGGGAAGGAAACTGTTACGTCTCACGCGATCAGCATTCTTCGGTTAATCGTCAATAAACAAAATTATTTCCTTGCACGTTGCGTGTTGTTTCTCGATAATTAGTGAATCAATTATTACGTTCACACGCGTAATAATTAATAGCACTTAGATAAGGAATATCGCCTGTAACAAAATCATTTGATAAACATAATTCATTGACGTGACGTATCATAATACCTGTAATTACTTACTACCTGTAATAATTAATATAGCAAGACCTAACTAATTGATCTTTTTTGAGTAAATTAAGTATGTTATTCTATTAAATGACTTCATATATAATGCTGATTACCTTTATTAATTTCATTACGAGACAATGAAAACATACGAGATAATTTGTTACAACATAAGCATTGCAAATTATTGTTTTTGTTATAGTTTTTGAAGTGAATTCGAAATAAATATTTTTAGTTAAATAAAAGTGAATATCCCTATCTGTGCATGTGAATTTTCTGTAGGATTTCTGATACCCTACATTGAAACAACTGATGTAAACCGACTTCCTAATAACATGTTACGTCTGACATATAACAAGATGTGAAGTAATTTGAAACGATTATTATAGGATTACGTGTAAATTTATTAGCATATATTTTCACTTATATTTTTATATATACAAGATAAGTGCGGACGTAAGCACTACTCTTTTATTACTCTGAAATGAGTTGTGATCTGTATTATGTAAACAAAAATTTATATTTCCATCTCAGGTACATTTTATTTACAAATTGGTACAAGTAATTAAAGCTTCATACTGAAACTGCAACCTCACTTGCTAACTTTAATTTCGTGCATTCTCTATATTTCCTGACGGATATAACTAAATGATTTTTAACATTTTGCAATGATAACTCGATATTAAATCGTCCGCGTCGTTAAAGAATCGCAAATAAGGTCTAAGATCCGTGACATGGTAAAAAATAAATGAAATCATTAATAAAGGTGTATTAGGTTACACTCGTTAAAACAAATAACCTTCGAATGTCAATGTATTATTACCGAGTACAGAAACACAATACATTGGAAATTATGCAATTTAACCTAGACAATAAGTTGGCATTCGCGTGTGGGCGATAATTTTATTCCCTCGAAGATAATCAAGTTATAGTACATTGACCAATTTTATTTATTTACACACGGACTCGTGACCGCAACTTCGTCAACGTGATATGAGGATTTTTTTGTAGTTACTTGTACCTAATACTTTTTTCCAACCAAGACTATAAATAAAGTAACAGATTTGGACCTTAACAAAATTGTTATGATATCGGCAACCTAAAAGTGTTATTTTGGTTTAAAAATTAATTCATTTTAGTTATTATAGTATCTATTCATTGTTAGCAAACTGTGCAACGGCATCGATATTAAATATTTTCAATAAATAAAATTAGGACATTTTTCAGTGGGTTATTTTTTGTGAGTACCACGAAATCGTTTCAGCGAAGGTCGTGTTGCATGTCAAATCGTTAAATGATTGGATCCGAGAGGCTATTGTCTATGGACACATTGTGTGTCAGTTGTCACGATGTTACTTCACCGTGATTTATGGTCAGCTTATAAGATCAATGTGATATCATTATGAGGGTGAATGAAATAGTTCGATGCACGTGTTTATAGAACCTTACGATCAATTACAAACAATAGAGAAGTTAGTTCAACCTGATTTAATATGCATGACCTACTTAAATAAAAAACGCATAGTGTGCGTCCACACTGAATGCGCGGTGGCTAGAGCCTGTGGCGGGCGCGACGAGCGGGCGCTAAATAAAAACAGAGGAATAACGGGTGAATCTTATATGAAGAATTGAGATTATACCCTACAAAATTACTGTGGTGTATATAAGTGTTTTAGATTGAATCGCACTTATGAATAAAGAAGTTTCACTTCAACAATTAAGTATTTACCGCTATTTTACGAAAAACAATAAAGGATATAATATAAGAAGTCGAGCGACAAGACCGAACTGGTTTGTTACCCCCGCCGTCCGCGCATTGGGTCGCTTGCTGACAGCCCGTAGTGTGGCCAGAACGCGCGGATAGGAGAGTTTGAAAACTACGCGCGCTGGCTCGCTCATTACCGTCGCACTAGGCTTCCGCCATAGTCATTTTAATGTGGACGCAAAGGCGCGTTTCATACGTTTGATATTTCGCGCCCGCCGTCGCAACCGCGCTAGGCTCGCAGTGTGGACCTACACATACGATACGGTTGACGCTTATTAAGCGTTTTTTGTTTCAAAAGTATGTCGTAACTTCAATTTAATATATTTTTTAAACACATAAATCAATAACAAATAATTTATATAAATGATATAAACGATGTACATAAAATATCTCGTTTAATGAGTTTGCAAAAAAAACATCTGTTGAAATACGTAGGTAATAAATTATGTGTCTATGTGGACGGAACTTTACAGTTTACATTTTAATATTCTTCGAGCCTATTACGATAAAACACTAAAGAGAAAATTAACCAATGAATAAACATTACAGAGTATGCGACATATAAAGGGCACAGTGAAAACCCTTACTTAATATAAATTAATAGTCCATTTTTTTCACACATGTTTTAAAACTTAAGTTACGCAACAACCGAATGTAGTCCTTGCAAGTAGGACGTGTTTTATAAAAACACTAGCGACCCGCGCCCCGGCTTCGCACGGGTGCAATGGCGGCCGGCCGGTACCGCCGCAAACGCTACGTCCCGCAATTTTTTAATCTGTAATATCTTCGAAAATATTCACTTAAATCATACGGTGTAAAGGGCCATATAGATCTATATTAAATGAACAATGTATTCAAGGTATTTAATTCGTTAAGGATTAATGCTGTATTGGTTAAAATCACTTCGAAAATTAACCATTATTTGTCGTAAAAAGTAAATGACAAAAAAAAGTTATTGTGGGTTATCCATAAGAGATAGACATATACCATCGCGGACTTTTCTGTAGACCTTTTCAATGTGTACAATACTTAGTACATTATTTTGATAAAACTCGTAGGGTTCAGCCTGCGTTTGCAATGTAAGCGGAAAAAATGTAATTATTTACGACATCACATTAGAAACCTCAAAAATAACAGTACTTCTCCACTATTTAATGGTTGTTATTATACATATAAACCTTCCTCTTGAATCACTCTATCTATTAAAAAAAACCGCATCAAAATCCGTTGCGTAGTTTCAAAGATTTAAGCGTACAAAGGGACATAGGGACATAGGGACATAGGGACAGAGAAAGCGACTTTGTTTTATACTATGTAGTGATTTCATTTATAAATACTGGTTTTATGAACGCGGGAGTGTCTCGTATTGCAGGAGTGCCTCAAGCCATGAGGGACATAATATTATGTGTAAATAACAAATTGATTTATCTTTAGTATTTAACGTATGAAGTTACATTCATGTCTTATCTGTGTAACATTTTAATTGAGTGAACGATAATAATTAAAACATTATTATTGCTTAATTATATAGTCCAACTTTCTCAAAATCAAAATGTTACAAATATATTACGTAAAAAATGTCGTTATTTTTCAAGTCGGTAATAGTACAGCTGTTGAGTTATCCCGGGATACTGGTTATCAAGGCCATAATATTATTGTCAATAAAAATACCTCATTACTATGTATAATTTAATACGCTTAAAAATAAAGTAAGTACTTAGTTAATACTTATTTATAAAATATTAAGCAGCGATTAAAAAATAAATAGGCAATATACAATTTAAAATTCAACCCAATTACTTACTTTTTACTGAAAAAAAACGACATTTTCGAAGCATAAAAATGATTTTCCATTAGGCAACTCAATAATTACCTTCCTTACAAAATTGCCAAGTTATAAATAAAACATCAACTAAATAATCTAAAAAAAAATTAAACGCACAAAATCAATTAATTTTAATCAGAGGTTAATTTAAGATGTCAGTGGAATCGTTTTTCCGCTGAGTGACGCGAGCCGGGATCATTACGCAATGAAAGTGAAATCATAATAATTTCGCGCCAACATGCGACGATTTGCTAGTTGCCACTTCTGGTTGTTATTTCTTGCTTGGATTATACCAAATACATCATCTATTAAATAAAGGATTTCCTACCGTGTAATGATTAAGGTGCATTTGAAGGTTTATTACCTCTTTAGTGGACAAAAAGGCTTATGCTGACATGACAGTAAAAATAATCGAACAATTTCCGATGTCCCCTTGGGTACATCGGATAGATGCATTTTACATCCATTCGTATGGACGGAGAATAGGTAGTATTTACAATGTTATTAGTTGGTTTCCTCATTTCTACGCTTACCTACAACAAATTCCAATAAAATTAACTCCGAGATGATTTCGGCTACGGCAATCAAACCCCAATGATAAAGAAGTATACACGATGAGCAGTAACACTCCATTACGTACGTTATCACTGCCATCATAATCTGAATTCTGATGGAACAGAAAACCGGAACTGTACGAAAGACCGACACCACTGAAGAGGGAAGACCCGTGCTCTCTGGGTCACGAAATTATAATCTACTAGTAACTAGAACTTTAATATAGAGTCGAAAATACATCGTATATTATAAGTTACTTTCACATTGCAATAAAAATGTGCGTATAAAAGTTCACATTGCAAATTTTGCATAAATATTTATGAAAATAAAGAATGTTTATTTAATACAACAAGTTATGTTTGTTACGGTTATGATCAGACAGTGAAAAATAATAATAGATTTAGGCGATATAAACATTTTAATTATAGTGCGTACGCGTAGGTACGCTATAAAATTAGTTAGGGCGGGGGCACACGATGCGTTGCGGCGGCGGTGCGGCGCCGGAGCGGTGTCGCTGCGTCGTCTTACATAGAAATATCTGTGGCATGTCACACGATGCGCTCCGGCGCCGCACCGGACTTGTAACCACCAAGACGAGGCGGGGAGGGGTGAATGCGGTGCGACGTCGGAGCGGCACCGCTCAGTTGTTTTGCATCACAAGGAAGGACACGCTGTGCAACCCTGCTACGACGCCGCTGCGACATAACAACGTTACGGCGCCGCACCGCTCGTGTGCCCACTGACACGGTGAAATCTTTGCGGTGCGGCGCCGCAACGCATCGTGTGCCCCCGCTCTTACGGTCGCGGTGACTATAGTAGAAAAGCGAACTGCAGAGGAGTACTTAGTAATAAAAAAATAATATTAATTACTAGCTTATAAATTGATGCTTATCTTATTTTTAACACACATTATAATTTATAATTTAATGGACCGCTTATTTAATCAAAACCAATTGCAACAAAAATTTAAAGTGGTTTATTGGACCACTCGTAACTCGTAATTAAGATATTGAATCACGCTCATTGCTCTCTATTGATAGCGCCGTTCAATAACTGTTGCACTGAAAAATTTGTTACGTTGGAATAATTTTACGTAATTTTACTTAATTTCAACATCAATTTAACGCAAAATTACATCATTTATAAAGTGTGTAAGTGACTACGAACACCAATGCCGTCGCGGTCCAGATGTCAAAGATGTAATATTATTGGAGCAATTTGAAACCAATAGATAGGTAATCAGTTGATATTGCTTACACGCGAAAGGCTAGGATACTGCAGGTACTCTACCAGGTATACCTACATAGATACAAAAGGAAATGTTCTAGCTACATTCTAAAAGAATAAAAAAAAAACATTCACTAGGTTATTACTGTGTTATTACTATTCGATTTGTCGATGGATCGATTTTTTTCTATTCTTTAAAAATTTATATGTATTTATAAAGCATTCGACTGCTCTTTAACCAAAATATCAAATACATCATTAACTTCCAAAACTCGAATTCGTTAAAAACTCTCCCAATTAATTAAAGGTATTATTTAAAAAGAAGCGAAAGTTACTTCGTACTAGTAATATCAGATCTTTGATTATATACTCCCTATATCTAGGGAGTATATATAATCAAAGTATCAGATATCCGAGCGAAAGTTTCCTGAAACAATCCAACCGTTATACTTTATAGACATAATAAGATATTATCGGTCAATTAAGGAAAGCTGGCATGTTCACAGTACTCACACTTATGCAATTTCACTTACAGTATGTTCAAAAATAAATGCGACTCTAGTTTCATTTTAGACTTGAATTGTAAAATGGTGCGTTGTAGATAAATATATGCAAATATAATTATGAAAGCTCTCATAATTTACCTGTAAAATTATAATTTAAAAGTAAATCAATTGATGAACTTAATTATTTATTCTAATAATAATCAATTGGATAAAAGTATTAATAATCATTCAATTATCAAATAATAATTAAATTTCAGGTCATAAAAACAATACAAATAACACGTGTACGCTCACTCCCAACACACGGATGGTTGTTTTGATAATGATTTAAATAACGGACGTCTTCTGCAGTTGCGGAGCAGTTTTGTCCTGACTTTGGTCGAGTAAAGATATCTAAGAAACATTATATTTGTAGTAAGTACGTAATACCTACCAATACGCGCTAACAAATATGTGTTACATGTTTATTGTATAATTTTCACACTATTGGTTTTCTCAAACTCAAACATTTATACAATTAGACTTCTTCTAGAAGCACTTTTGAATCGTCATAACAGTTTAACAGTTTTAACATTTACCACCAATTCAGAAAGCAGTATCTATAGAGAAGAAGAAGAATCTATTTAATCATAATCGTAATCTTCTACTTCACTGAAACTTTCATCGCTCGAAGAACTCGATGTTTCGTTGTCGGAATTTCTTAATGTTATTATAAATGAGTCAGTGTAATTATCTACTTTTGGTTCTAATTGAATATATTTTTCCTCATGTTCTCGCGTCTTTCTCCAAACGTCACTAAACATATCCAGACTAATAGCATTTGCTTCCTTTCTAAATAATTCTCCCACAGTTTTCAAGTTAAAGTTCACATTTTGTGATGCTACTTTCCCTTTAATTATGCCCCATAGTAACTCTATTGGGTTGAGTTCTGGATGGTGGAAGGCGCAATACACTATGTCCATGATCTTTGAAGATTGCATCAAGTAAAAATTGTGTATAGTTTGGCTTATTTTTTTTAATAATGTCATAAAGAATAGGTATTGTGTTTCTTTCTGGATATGGTATATTATGTTTGTCCAACCAAGCTAACATGTCACTTTTTCTTGAATTCGATGTGGGCACTGGATCCGATACGACGTTGTGGTATGATGCATTATCGAGTACTAAAACTGACTGAGGTGGTAAATTTGGAAGAAGTTTTTCTATGAAATAAAATATTATCTATGCTTAGGAATGCTTTTCCCTTATGCCCGAGATCCAAAAAGCTAGTTTTTTATGCTATGATAGCAAGCTAGTGTCAGTCAGCTAGCAAGCTTCTGGCTTCGTGTAGACAAAACTAGATTCGTTTCTAAGCTAGAAAACTAGTTAGCTAGTTGACAAGCCAGGACAGTTTCAATAGGATGGAGTTCTATTTTTTAGGCGAATAGCCACCCCAACCACTGATTTTACTATCTTAGCTTATGTACTGTGTTTATGTGACCGATGAAGCTAGTTTTCAGTAATTGATGAGAGCGTTTAGCATATGTGGTGCAAGTTGACGCCTTTGCTGTTATTTACCAATGATTCCGGTTAGGTTTTCATCCGGATCCACGAAGAACACGAGCCGGAGAAACGCTTGGGATAGTTAGCCATCTGTGGCATCCTCAGGAGGTACATCTATATCATCACGGGAATATCATAATGTGGGTCCGGATCAGGAGTCTACTTTGGCGCATGAACCCAGCGCGTTTGTTGCTTACAAAGGTAGTATAAAAACACGAGGAGGTAGTAAATTAAAGTAGTAAATTAAAAAGTATTGTCTCATAAAAAGTAAAAATGGACCAGAAATTCTTACTCATGAATGATAATGTCCCTTCGCATACGACATGACAGGGAACGGCCGCTCTTCGAGACCAAAATATTCAAGTTTTAGACTGGCTTGCATATTCGCTCGTCTTTTAATTCTATTGAATATGCTTAGGATATGTCACAACTAAGCGCTCTAAAAGATTTTCCGCAAAATTTAATTACGGATCAACAACTTTACGAACACTTCCAAAGAACACATACCGCAATAAGACATTGGTATTCAATTTTAAGTAAGAACAACCGATATCGTTTGTAAATTAATGTAAATGGTGATAACTCTGATTATTAATTAGTAATTTGATTTTTGAAAAAAAAAATGCCGATTTTAGTCAAAATTTATATTTTTCTAACAAGATCCTTATCATCCAAATTTCCACATTGGTGAGAAAAATTGACATTTCTAATGAAAATGAACAAAAAATTAAATGATTTTATTAAATACTGTAAAATAGTCTATAATTCTTCCATTTACTGTATCACAAAATTCTTCATAGATTTTTAGATATTCGTACTACACCAATTACATCACCCTGTATTTATAAACAATTGCAAAATATGACACATACATAGGCCGGGAGATACTGACACAAAATTTCGGGTCATTTGTAACAGAATGGCGGTTCTACAGGGGTCTTATTACGCAATGACAAAAAGAAAAATGATGGTCAGAACGCTGGTACCGGCGGACTAGTCGCGTGGGCGTTAGTCGAACTCGTCGGATAAATAGCGAAAGTCAAACGATTTGTAACACAAAAATTTTAGAATTTACCGATAGCCCATAAAAAAGATGTAGGCGGTAGTGTAGTATGGCATGCATACTTTTCCGGTGTAACTACGAATAAAATCTTACAATAAGAAAAAAATCTTATACACATTCGCCACCTCCCACAGGTATGGCATTATCACACTTCTATTTATAATCATTCAGGAGTTGTTGAAAAAAAAATGTAGGGTGGTACAAATCGTTTGGCGAGAAAACAAAATTCAAAAATTTGCAGATTTTCCGCGGTATGGCGACTATTTGGAATCGTCCGAAAAGTATGGCATGGCGATTTTAGTAAATGGCTGCACGACGATGGTTACCTGTGCAAAAGTTAGCCCGGTACAAATGGTTGAATTGTTTTTTTAAATCAACGCATTCACGTCGGTAAGGCGGACTGTAAGTCACATCGTAAAAGTATGGCATGACACTACCGCCTACATCTTTTTTAAGGGCTATCGGTAAATTCTAAAATTTTTGTGTTACAAATCGTTGGACTTTCGCTATTTATCCGACGAGTGTGACTAACGCCCACGCGACTAGTCCACCGGTACCAGCGTTCTGACCATCATTTTTCTTTTTGTCATTGCGTACTAAGACCCCTCTAGACCGCCATCCTGTTACAAATGACCCGAAATTTTGTGTCAGTATCTCCCGGCCTAACATGTGCAATGTGTAAATGTGTTGACGTTCCAGCTCTTCTTAATATAGGTATAGGATGATAAGACAGATGCACAAATAGACAATTTGATTATGTATATATTTAAATATTCATAGTAAGTATGTATGTAATATGTATAGCTATGTAAGTAGCTCCTTAGATAATATTATTATAATGCCATTCATAAAAACTTTTATTTTTATAAAAGTACACAGAGAGAGTAGTTTCTAAGTTTGTGTAAAATTATTACCTTATAAATATTTGCTTGTTTACGATGAATACGATGATAAACAAAATAATGAAAAGATTGTTAGGTAAGATTTACTTATGTAGTTGCCTTTAGACCTATGACGCCCTTTGACTCGATGGAATTTTTTATTTAGCTAGAAAAGTCGTTACCTACCTCAACGAATAAAAGAAAAAACTTGAAATAATAAAGTATAATTCATGTGAACACCGGAATTACTTTCACTTCCTTTAATGTTTAAATCTTTAGAGATATTAACTTCTTAGATAATAACTTTCATTTGTCTGGAATTTCATGCTTTTAACATCTTTATTGTTTAAGTACCTACACAAGTTCATATAGAATTTTTTCTATAAAAAACTCTATTAAAATTTAATTAACATTCCAAGCGAAAAAGCTCTACTCTCGCATTGCAGATAAACAATTACTTTGTATCTACAGAAAGACGAAAGCATTACTGTCACTTACATAACCATGATCAAAGCATAATATAAAATACCGAATCGATAAAGGTAAGTACTATTACTCGACTGTATTCAATTCTACAACGGCAATTTATTATTACCTATCTATTAATTAGATCACTCATTACTCTGCTTTAGAGATTTCTAAATTATTATCAATTAGATCACATTGCTCTGCTAAATGAATCAATATTGAACTGAGTATAATATTTTGAGATTTTTCATAAATTATAGAGTCAGGCAGAAGAACGCTTACCGGATCAGCTAATGTTTTTACCAATAAAAATTAGCAACAGAACTTATTACCACAACCTGTGCCAAGTCGCACAGTCGCACACAGTTTAGAAAAAAATATCTTATATCTTACAACTTAAGCTCTATGCCATTCTCTATACTCTAACAGTCTAACTGAATAGATAAAAAATTATGATACATTAATTAACCGAATCGGAATCCAGTAGTCTCATAATGGATATGTTCCTTCTTCTTCCTTTGCCTTATCCCTCTATTTGGGATCGGCTCTCCTCGTTCTCATGCGCCAGGATGGTCTATCCTGGGTTGTCATAATGGATGTGTTCCAAAAACGGTTATTTATCTTTTTAACTGTTTACATCTGTACAGAAAGAGCCTTTTACCAAGTTCTTCGATATCTGATATCCTGTTTTAACTAAGTCACTGTGCCCCACAGTTACATAACGTAGACTCTAAAGTATCGTTCACAGTGCTAATTACATCAGAGACCGCACCTCAACCTGGCACACTTACCGTCTTCGGATGTTAACAGATCGATTACAGTCAGACTAAGCAGTCAGATAATGAAGTATACCTACTGACCAAACCCTTCTGCTCGATTTTATCACATTCCAAAGTAGGTATAGAAATCAACACCAGTCGATTCAGTGACATTCTGGGATTCTGGTTGAATCAAAAATTGTCTACGGTCAATAGTACTTTGAATTTAAAAAAAACCGGTTGTCGCTTAAGTCGTAAAATTCATAAACCGATGGATTTAGATAGTTATCCCATCTTGCCAAGATTTAAATTGGTGTTTAAAACATAATTTTCAATGGTAATAAAGCTTAGCCTATAATTCCTTTGATAGCAATTTCATTCTAAAGAAATATCATCAGGCCTAAAGGTGGTTAAGTTGCGAAGCTGCTCTATTGTGTTTTGTGGTTAGACCGGAATGCATACGAAACCGAGCTTTGACGCAAATCCAATCAAACGCTTGAATGCGCCCATTAACTTTAATTAGAAAATAATAAAAAACTTTAATTATGCAAAAGTTCTAACAATCTCTCTTCCGCACTTCGGTCTTTGTTATATTCTCAGACTAGCTGTGCCCTGCGGTTTTACCCGCAGTGCTCCACTCTTGTTGGTCTTAGCGTGATGACATATAGCCTATAGCCTTCCTTGATAAATAGGCTATCTAACACCGAAAGAATTTTTCAAATCGGAACAGTCGTTCCCGAGATTAGCGCGTTCAAACAAACAAACTTTTCAGCTTAGTATAGATATCAAATACTTGCTGTTCCGCGCGGTTTCACCCCCGAGGCTCCACTCATGTTGGTCGTAGCGTGATGCCTATAACCGTCCTCGATAAATGGGCTATCTAACACCGAAAGAATTTTTCAAATCGGACCAGTAGTTCCCGAGATTACCGCGTTCAAACAAACAAACAAACTCTTCAGCTTTATAATATTAGTATAGATTTTTAACGATCCTGTTCGATCTACATAAGAAGTGAATAGCTTAATTAAAACTGTTAATTATGCAAGAATTAAATATACACAACAAATTAACTTAAACAAAGACGGAACTTTCTTCTTCAAAACTGGATCTACTTACTCAGCAAATTGTTACATCATGGCGGAACAATACTAATTTTCTGCTACATTTTCCTCTACTTACAAAATCGAGACCATCTAATATTATATTTCTAATATTATTTTTCCTTGTTACAGGTGGAACGTTTTAATAGCATTAATGCTCATTGGCACAGCGCTGGCGTCTGAGGAAGACGACAGCATCCCTGATGCTGAGGTTGAAGATGAAGATGAAGATTCTCCACTAGATCGAGAGGTACCTAATATAATTTTTGACATTTGAAAATACATCACTGCAATGAAGACTGAAGTCATTCACGAATCAGCTGCATGCGTTTATTTGCGAAGTTCATAAACGGGCTTTTCCATCAAAGGCATTTATGTTTCAAAATTCAAGAACACACACTCATATTTTAAATAAGAATCTGTAAAGGTTTAGAATTAATGATCTAATCTTAATATCTTAATGCTATTATAAAGGCGAAAGTTTGTAAGGATGTATGGATGTATGGATGTTTGTTACTCTTTCACGTAAAAACTACTGAACCGATTACAATGAAATTTAGCACACATATAGAGGGTAACTTGGATTAACACATAGGATAGGTTTTATCCCGGAAATCCCACGGGAACGGGAACTATGCGGGTTTTCCTTTGAAAACGCGGGCGAAGCCGCGGGCGGAAATCTAATGCTCTAATATATTGGATGTTAGATTACTGGTACCTACCTATCCATAGGGTTGTGAGGATTTACGCGACATTTTTTTTTTTCGTCTGTCAACTGTCAACACGCGCAATTGTGCTGTTGGAGATTTATTTAATTATATGTGTTTAAACTTTGATATTTTATGTGTGAACATTATTAAAAGTGACTCTTACCAGTGATAATCCTGTGACATTATTAGTAGTGCATAGTGTTCAGTGTTTATCCAGAAAAACTGTGATTAAAATCAAAATCGTGACATTCCGTTTTTTCAAAGTTTTTCCACTACCCTCATATTTTTTGATAATTATTTTATCCATAATGTCATAATAACATTTGACGTTTGGAAAATTTATCATTAGTGTTGCCATATAATAAATTTAAATTTGCCATGAATGGAAAAAATAGTAGTAATTTTACTGGAGCTAAAAATCAAGCTCCTGGCCAACAAGATAAGAATTCAACTCAAAGTACAATATCACCTAAGAAACCAGTGCGTGGGAATAACATTACCAATAATAAGAAAACCCTAGCTCAACAAGTATTTCACCCATCTCTTTTTAATAGACAGAGATCTATTTCACTTACGGATTCGGTATCAAAAGAATGCGCAGGAACATCGTCTACCTTACTAAGTTCAGAGCTACATTCAAACAAAATTAAATTCGCTCGCAACCGTCAGCGTGACAACATACGCTCCGTCTTAAATAAATGTTTAAAAATAGTTCTGTGTAAAATTAAAAGTTAAAAGTGGTTTAACAACATCAAATATCGTGTGTATATTATTCCCCGTCATCGATTTGATGTTTGAACAGAAAATCTAAACATAAAAAATCGTAATGGAAAGTCTTAGTGGAAAGTAAACAAATTCAACTTAAATAATAGTGACCAAGTGTTAAAAATTAAAACCGAAGTGACAGTGTTAATAGTGGAAAGGATTATGATATAAAATTAAGTGAAGAATAGTCTTAAAAGAGATTTCTTTGTTTCTTTGTTCTCGTAATGACTCATTTTTTAACGGTTTTATCCTGTCGCAATTAGTAAAGACTTTTCAACGTAATCCGATGTGCTAAGTTGGCTCAGTGGTATAACTTCAGTGAAATTCCCGATGTAACTGAGTTCGAATCCGCTCGTCCCCGATGAACAATTTTCATTTTTTATTTTTTACTTATTTTAAATGACACACTGAAAAGACTTGAAGTGTATAGAAATAAATATATTTTATACATACAGAAATTTAAAATTTAGTATAATATGGCATTTACATGTACAAAGTGTCATCTAAAGATACCAAATAGAGAATACTTAAAATGTAGTAAATGTGAACAAACATATCACACACTCTGCACAAATGTGTCATCCAAAAGATTTTATTTAATGACGGAACAGAACCGAAACTCATGGATATGCAAATCCTGCATTGAGGATAAAATCCAGGACGATATAAACTGTTCCCCTAACAGTTTTTCGACACCTCTCCAGAACTATGTAAACACTCGAAAAAGACAAATAATAAACGTATCTACTAGCAACACATTCAGCGATCTGTCGGAAGATGAACAATTGGATATAGAACTTCAGAGACGACCAAGAATTACTACAATGAGCAGAAGTTGTCCCGAATTAAATTACAATAAATATGATAAGCCCATCGTGATCAAGAAAACAATTGAAGAGAAAACAATTAATAAATTACAGAAAGAATTAGCATCAGCACATAAAAAAATTGAGGAACTAATATCAGAACAGCACATTTTGTTAAATGAACTAAAGATTTATAGAAGTAAAGATCAAGAATTAAGTACATCACACACGTATCCAAGTCAGCAACATCTCCAAAAAATATACAAACACGAAAATTTCGCTTAAATAAAAATCGACTCAATTTCTCGCTTGACATAAATAATACACAAGAAGAGATTAAAAATACGACTACAAAAGTTCCCCAACGAAATACACATAATATGTCTTGTATGAAAAATGTTAAATGTGATCATAAGCCATCAAATACTCCAGAGATAAAAATACCGGAATCTATTACTGCTAAGGAACAACATCACACTACAGGAAAGTCAAGAAAATTCAAAGTCATTATTCTAGCCGATGAGCAGGGACGCGACGTTAGAAGTATTTTACAAAAATTACTTGGAAATCGATATGAAGTTTTCTGCTTTTCAAAACCTGGAGCTACTATTGAAAAAATAATCTCTTCCTGTTCTTCAGAAATAAGGCAGTTAACCGATAAAGACTACGTAATAATTTTAGGTTTTAAGAATGATATAAGCCCGTTTTGTGTTAGGTTCAACTTCACTGCTTGGCTATCGAAAGTGCAAAATACAAATGTTATCATTAGTGAAGTATTTTATAATCGACATCTTAGCGAAACAAAATTAAATCAGGAATTAAAATTAATATGTAATAATGTTAAAAATGCTGTATTCTTAGATATGAACTATTGTAATTATAAACCTAGTCGAAATAATTTCACTATTAACTTATGTCGCAATTTACTAAGAGAACTGTTAAAACTATATTATCATGCAAATTTTAAATTATACCAATCACAAAAAAACAAAGTTAGCTTCAAAGACATAGGTACACAGACATACACTTACTGCATCACTCAAAAATCAGACGTTAACATACAATGTGATATAGACCTACTACTCGAAAATAACCATCAGGGAGTTAATAATAATTTAGAGGAGGCAACAGAGTTTTTTCGTGACTAATAGGATATTTATTCTTCACCAAAATATAAACGGTCTCATAAATAAAGCTGACGTCTTTAACGTCAGTTTGAATGATATGGAGGAAATTGGTAAAGCTGTGGACGTTTTATGTTTTACCGAACATAATATGACTCAGGACGATGTACAGTTATTAAAAATACCAAATTATACAATAGCAGCATACTATGCACGGCATACTAGAAACGGAGGGTCATGTATACTCGTTAGGAATAGCACTAATGTAACTTTTAAGGTAATAGACAACTTTAATAAATTGAATATAGCTAATGTATTTGAAAGCTGTGCCATAGAACTGATTGAGCATAAAATTATAATTATTTGTATTTATAGAGTTCCAAAAAACGAGAATAAAACTTATTACTATAATTTATTTTTTGAAAACCTTGATGCTATATTAAAATCAATTATTTCGTCCAATAATAATAGAAAGGTTGTTATATGTGGGGATTTTAATATAAATATTTTAGAAAAATTTAAGTACTCGGACGAGTTTGAGGATTGTATACTTAATTATAATCTCAGATTTTCGATAAGAGAACCTACACGTCCAAATAGCGGTACATGCCTGGACAACATCATTCATAACGTATATGGTGCAACGGCAGAAGTTATAGAACTAGCTGTTTCAGATCACAAAGCTCAACTACTTTTGTGCCCTGTCAAAAAAATAACCACCTTAAAATACTGGTACGCCATGAAACGCGACTATTCTAAAGAAAATTTGGTTAAATTTAAGAGTAGTATCCGAAGTTTATCTTTTAGTGACGTTTTTGAAACAAGGAACGGTGATGTAGCATTCAAAAAATTTCATGATGATTTTAAATTGTTTTACGATCTCTGTTTCCCAATTATAAGAAAAAAACAATATACTAATGAGAAACCTAAATGGATTTCAAAAGGCATTAAAAAATGTAGTCAAATTAAAAGAAGGCTCCTTTGGAAATATAGATTATCTCGCAAAACTATTGACAAAGAACGTTTCAAATCATATACTTACAGATTTGCTAAAATTATTAAGTGCACACAGAAAAGTCAGAACAACTATTTCATTGAACACTCTACTAACAAATCAAAAGCGACGTGGAACGTCATTAACTGCAGAAAAGATAACTATCCCAAGGTAAACATTAAAGAGATAACTTTAAATGGACAAAGTATTACAGAACCTATGGACATAGCCCAGGCTTTCAACGATCACTATATTAATTTAGTTCCATTATCTACAATTAATAAAGTTAAATATTTATATGGCAATGTTAAGATTTCGAAGCCCTGTGGCTCGTTCTTTTTTAAACCTACAAACACTGAAGAGTTAATTGCAACAATAAGGAATTTAAAAAATATTTCAGGTACCGGTTATGATGATATTTCAACTAAAGTCATAAAATCTGTTAGCCATATGATCGCCCCAATTCTAAGTCACATCTTTAATCTATGCATAGAGCAAGGTATATTCCCGTCAACATTAAAGAAAACTATTATTAAGCCTATACATAAAAAGGACAGTAGAACAAATATTAAAAATTATAGACCTATAGCTTTAATTCCAGTTTTGTCAAAGATATTTGAGAAAATAATATGCGGTAGATTGTATACATATCTTGAATCTAAACATATACTGGCACAAGAACAAAAAGGTTTCCGTAAAAACAAATCAATTGACTCTGCTATTTATGACTTTCTTGATATTGTATATTCTAGAATGGATAAAAGGTTACCAGTACACGCTTTATATCTTGATATGACCAATGCCTTTGATTTTGTAGATCACAATATACTTTTAAACAAATTGGAAGCTTGTGGAGTAAGAGGGATACCTTTGAAGTTACTAACATCATATCTTAGAGATAGAATTCAATGTACACAGATTACCAGACTATGCATGAGTAGTAAAACTGAAGTAGCATACATGTCATCCAATAGGAGTGTTCTGTATGGAGTTCCTCAGGGAAGTGTACTGGGACCCCTACTATTTCTTGTCTACATTAATGACCTGCCATATGCCTCAAAGAGTCCCATGATTTTATTCGCCGACGACTGCACTATTGTATGTAAAGATACAAATGAAACCATTACGAGTCTTAGATCCATAGTAAAATGGTTAGAAGCCAACAATTTACAAATAAACTTAAAAAAGACTAAATACATGTGTTTTAAGCAAAAACCTCAATCTAATCTCTCCAAAATAAATTTTGAAGGCGAAGATATCTACGAATCTTTATCAACAAAATTCTTAGGTCTATTCATTGACGCTGATATGAAATGGCAATCTCATCTAGACTTCGTCCGTAAGCGTATTTTTCAGTTTTCCTATGCGTTGCGGATGTTACGAAAGGTGTCTTATGAAAAAACAGTGCTTACAGCATATCATGGGTATGTTGCATCCCGACTAAGATATGGCATAATTTTTTGGGGAAATGCCTCTAACATAAAAAACCTATTTATAGCCCAAAAAAGCTGTATTCGATCAATTTGTGACTTAAAGAGAACTGAGAGCTGCAGACCCTATTTTAAAAAATTAAAATTATTGACACTGACATGTATGTACATCTTTGAAATAGCTCTCCACGTAAAACGCCACCCTGAACTATACACAAAGGTGTTAAGTGAACGAAATCGTGACCAGTTGCAAGTACGTTTCAACGTTAAAACTGCCTTATATCAAAAAAGCGTATTTGTAACTCCAGCAATTATTTATAATAAATTACCACTTAACATTAGAAAATGCACCAGCTTGACGTCCTTCAAGAAAACTCTTTTTGACTATTTAATCGAAATGACTTTCTATTCACTTACAGAATATTTTAACAATTAATTAATAAGTAAACTGACATTACCTACATTTTCTAAAAACCCATGACATTTACCTATTTCAATTTTAAATATGGACCATTCAATAATATTTTGTGCTTTTTGTTTTGTGCTTGGTATAAACAATAATATATTAATAATGTTATAAATGTATAATCGGTTTAATAATTAATAATCCTGTGTAAAACATTTTTAAAAATTGTACGCCACATGGCAGATCACAGCGGATCACCTAATGTAATAACTAATAACCCATAATACCTGTGACACAATAAATAAATTTTGAATTTGAATTTGAATTTGAATTTGAACACCGCAGAAATGCCTGGTCTAGATTCTGAATCGCTTACCTCTGAAAAGCAGCCACCGGCTTGGCAACGCGTCCCTTGGAGCAAAAAACGAAAAGTTTCTGAGCTATCACCACCCGGACCTTCAACTCAAGTTGGAAATAGGTTTGCTAACCTACCCATCGATCTCACTGAAGATGAGAATAATGCGCCAATACCAGTGAGCAAGCCTCCCCCCATAATTCTCTATGGCATTGAGGATCTTAATGAGCTCACAAAACTTATAAGTACAACTGTAAGTCGATCTGAGTTTAACTACAGAATAGTAAACAAAAACATCATTAGAGTAATGATGAATACTATAGAAAGCTACAAGAAAGTTATTTCGGTTATACGAGAAAACGGTTTAATCGGCCATACATTCACACCTAAAGATTCCAAATGTTACCGTTTTATCATCAAAAATCTTCACCACAGCACACCGCACGAAGCTATTCGAGAAGCAGTTGAAGGTTCCAACAACAAAATTGTAGGTGAAATTATTAATGCTCGCTATGGTCCAGAGAAATTACCAACGTCTACTTTCTTTGTGTGTGTTTAACAAAGTATAAATAATCGCGAAATCAAGAATATTCAATATATCTACAACCAAAAAGTTAAGATAGAAGATCCACGTAAATCTAATTCCATTGTGCAATGCCAGAGATGCCAACAATATGGACACTCCAAAAACAATTGTATGCGTCCGTACAGATGCGTCAAATGTGGTGAAGGACACAAAACCTCAGAATGTATGAAGAAAGATAGATCAACACCGGCTAAGTGCGCTTTATGTTCTTGTAATCACCCGGCCAACTACAAAGGATGTGAAGTATATAAAGAGATTTTAGCACGCCGTAATAAACCTCGGACTACAAGGACCAACCATAACAATATTACAGCTCCGCCCACTGCTAGCCCCAATTATGTGCCAACCCCAAACGAAATGCATCAGAGAACTTATGCCTCAGTTGTTTCTGGAGAAAGATATAATAGTAATCAAGAGCTAAGGCAGGACACCCAGGAACAAAACAACAAGTTAGAACATATCCTAATAAAACAAAGTGAAAAGTTAGATATTCTCATTCAACAAATAGGCTCCTTGGTGAGTCTTATCTCTACCCTCATTTCAAAAATTACAAAATGACCTCTCTTACTATAGCTGCCTGGAACATCAACGGCATTACTCCCAACACAAATGAACTAGAAATATTTCTTAAAGAAAACAGGATTGACGTCTGTCTTATCTCTGAGTCACATACAACAGAAAGAAGTCAAATATGCATACCTGGTTTTTGTGTTTATTTTACTTCTCATCCCGATGGCGTTGCACATGGTGGTTCTGCAGTTGTCGTAAAAAATAGTGTAAAACATTGTCTATTGGAACCTTTTCCTGCAAAACACCTGCAGGCTACAACTGTAAGAGTAGAAGACCGTCTCGGTGCTATTAATATCTCTGCTGTCTACTGTCCGCCTAAACATAGGATTAGTGATGATATGTTCAGTGGCGGGGCAAGACCTCAATTTGATGTGGGCAAGACAGATTTCGCGAGGCCCTGTTCTATGGCGACCTGAAGACGGATTTTATAAAATAATAAAAACAATTGCGTACTTTGACTTGATTGGTTGTCTTCCTAGTCAAGAAAGTAAACAAATAAAACCAGGGATTCCCCGCACTCTGGTTGTTTTTTTTTTAATTTATTAAGGCATTGGAACTCTGGTCGGTCGGTGGCCTTTTCGTCTAATCTCGATGACTTTATTGAAATGTAGCAAGTAACTTTGATTCACTTCTCGATAACCAATTGAGCTGAAATTTTGTATAGGTACGTATATAAATTGGATAGCGATTAAACATTATCATGATATAGAGCTGATTTGATGATGGAATCGGAAGGTGGCCATAGGAACTCAGTAATATATTGACTTAACTTTATCAAGTTTGGGCTCGTTTGATTCGTGTTGAAAAATACACTAAAATCTTTTATATATAAAAATGAATCCCAAAATGTGTTGGTAAGCGCATAACTTGAGAACGGCTGAACCGATTTCGTTAATTCTTTTTTTATTATATTCCTTGAAGTGCGAGGATGGTTCTTATGTAGAGAAAACGTAAATATGTACCACGGGCGAAGCCGGGGCGGACCGCTAGTGATTAAATAAAAATAACTACGTTAAAAACAACCGACTTCAAAAACGGAAAAGCAAAAAATTAAAAGATTTGATATTATTAATTACTACATATTACTTATTCAGATGTGCTATTTATTAAATGGGTTTGAAGTCGGTGCCAAGCACTAAGCACTTAGTAATAAATGCGTGCACTGACATCAAACCTTTTTAGTTTTAGTAAATAGCATATCTAAAATAATAATATGTAGTAATTAATAATATCAAATCTTTTTTAATTTTTGCTTTTCCGTTTTTGAAGTCGGTTGTTTTTAATGTAGTTATTTTTATTTTATTTTATTCTCGCTTTAAAAAATTTTGAGGCGCGAGGCCCCTTGTACCGCGAGGCCGTAGGCGGTGGCCCACGTCGCCCACGCCTTACGCCGCCTCTGGATATGTTCACCTCGTATTTTCGCACTCTTGGTAAAAGGTTTATATCAGGAGGAGACTGGAACGCGAAACACACACATTGGGGCTCTCGGCTTACGTTAACCAGGGGACGCGAACTTAAAAAATCTGTGGACATTAATCATCTAACAACATTGTCAACAGGAGAACCCACGTACTGGCCCACGGACAATAACAAAATTCCGGATCTTCTCGACTTCTTCATCATAAAAAATATCTGTCCAAAATACACTCAAATCGAATCCAGTCTTGACGGATCTTCAGACCACACTCCAATTATATTAAGACTTAGTATAGGTATTATAAATCGCATTCCAAATAACGACACGCTTTACAATCATAAAACAAATTGGGTGAACTTCAGACAATACCTTGAAGAAAATATCACACTAAAACTTCAAATGAAGTCGGCAGATGAAGTAGATAATGCTTGTCTTTATATTACAAACCTCATTCAAGTGGCTGCATGGATAAGTACTCCTGAACTAAAACACAAAGCATATAATACTCCTACTCCTATTGAAATTCGTGAAAAAATTGCTGAGAAGAGACGACTTCGGAGAGTCTGGCAGATATCTAGAAATAGAACAGATAAAAGTAGCTTAAATCGTGCTATTAAGGACCTTAAAAATCTTCTAAAAGAAGCCAGAGATAATTCTCTAAAAAGCAATCTCGAAAGGATGTCTCCTGAAGCTTATGGAGTCCACTCGCTCTGGAAAGCAACTAAAAATATTCCACAACCACAGAATTGTTCTCCACCCATTAGATCAAACGACTCATGGGCGCGCACTGATCAAGAGAAAGCTGATGTCTTCGCAAGCCACCTAGCTAACATCTTTAAACCAAATGAACCTAATACACCCGAGGATTCCGAAATAGACACCATCCTTAAGCAAGATGTTCAACTTTGTCCACCCCTGCGCCTAACAACCCCACGTGAGCTATCCAGACTTATCTCTATAATGGACTCCAAAAAAGCTCCAGGCTTCGATTTGATTAACGCTAAGATCCTAAAAGAACTCCCACGAAAAGCAATCGTCTTCCTCACTATTCTCATAAATAGCTCTCTTAAAATATCGTACGTTCCTGCTCTTTGGAAAATATCGCAAATTGTAATGGTTCCCAAACCTGGCAAACCAGCTAATGAAACACAATCTTATCGTCCTATCAGCCTTACTCCAATCTTATCCAAGCTATGGGAAAGAGTAGTCCTGCATAGATTGAAAACAGAACTACAGCAAGTTCAGTTGATTCCAGATCATCAATATGGATTCCGAGACCAGCACTCCACGGTAGAACAGGTTCATCGCGTTTACCAAATTATTAGGGAATGTCTTGAAAATAAGGAATACTGCTCGGCCGCCTTCCTCGATGTCCAGCAAGCTTTTGATCGAGTGTGGCACAGGGGTCTACTTTGCAAGATCAAACTGTTTTTACCTCACTCCTATTACTTACTTATTGAATCTTACCTCAGCGAAAGGATGTTCCAGGTAAAGGTTCATGATGCCAGATCATCTCTCTTCGCTTGCTTAGCTGGTGTCCCTCAAGGATCTGTACTAGGCCCGGTCTTATATAATATTTTCACTAGCGACCTTCCCCAACACCCAGGGGTATCTATAGCAACATTTGCCGATGACGCCGCATTTCTAGTATGCAATCCAGATCGAGAGAAAGCTAGTTATATTCTTCAAAATCAGCTAAATAAAACCCAAGATTGGCTAGATAAGTGGCGCATAAGAGCAAGTGCGCCTAAATCACATCACATCACATTTGCACTTAGACATGGTCTCTGCCCGCCTGTCCATTTGGGCCAAGAAACTCTACCACAGTCTAATTGCGTGAAGTACCTCGGCTTCTACTTGGATCGTAGGCTCACCTGGAAAGATCATATAAAGAAGAAGAAGACAGAAGTTAACTTCCGCTTCAAAAACTTACTTTGGCTCTTGGGTAGACAATCCGCACTTTCTCTAAGCAATAAACTTAGAGTGTACTGCGCAGTAATAAAACCTATTTGGACATATGGTATTCAACTCTGGGCCTCCGCTAGCGAATCCAACCTAATGTGCATGCAAAGGGTGCAAAACAAAATCCTAAGAGTGCTCACAGCAGCTCCATGGTTCACTCGCAACTCTGAAATTCATGAGTACTTAGAAATGCCTACAATTAAGGAGGAAGCTACAAAATACCTCAAGAAGCATAAGCAAAGACTTGTAATGCATCCTAATCCCCTCTCCCAGCAATTGCTGAAACTAAAGCCCAGGAAACGTCTGAAAAGAGCTAATGTTGATGTTGAGCTACGTTAGAAAGGGGAATTAGGGCACTGGTTCTGGTTCTCAAATCGCCAAATCATTCTGTCCAAATATCTGCTCATAGTCCGTTGACTGATCGCAGATGTCAATAATAATAAAAAAAAAAAAAAAAAAAAAAAAAAATATTCTAATGAAATAGCATTTTAAGGAAATAGCAGTCTTAATTACACAGAGAAAGTACTCATTATAACAGACAATACAATTGCTTTGTTTTTACTTTTTTTAGAACGGTAGTCCGTAGTATGCATGTTTGAAAAGCGAAACCATATTTTGAAAGTGCTCTCGCGTTATCGCTATATTTTAATTTAGAACTATGATTGCTTTTTAAATTAGATAATGTAGTTTATAAATATTGTTATTAGATGTTATCTATACTCGTTATGTAAATGCAGCTGTATAATTTGAACATGTTATAAAATATGTAATAAGCGGGTAAACCTAAGCATATGAGATCGCTTGGGAAATTGTAGCTAGCTTACTAAATAATGTTAATTATTGGGTAATTGAGTCATTTACATATCCTACATACTATAAAACAATTAAAAAAAAAGAATAATCGTGAAATGCGTACAACAAATGTGGCAAGCATACATGTATACTAATATTTTCTATTAATTGCAATAATATGTAGTAATAATTATTATGCTATTATTTAGGTTGATTAAATGTGTACTTTAATTATTGTTCATAAACGCAATCGGTTCCGGGTTACTTCAATTTATATTAAATTAATTAAGAAAAAAGATGTAATTTTGCTGTTTTGTATACCTACATTACTGTTATGTAAGTTTTTATTCCATATATCGGATTTCCCTCGGCTTATTTCATAAAATCTCTCCGTAACATCTAGCAATACCCAGTTACACACACTCTACCAAAGATGTAGAGCTATCGTTAACTGATACACACTTATGGCATGTCTACACAAACCAGTTTTGCGGAATCGAAGGAAAGTATTAAGGCATTAACCTGTACCATTCACCGGAGCTATTATACGTGTGATATAATTTCAATTAGATAGTAAATAGTTAAAGGTACAACAATGTCGCTAAACGTCGTGACGCACGAATACACACCGTCCAATTTCATTGATTGTTTTATTATGGCGCGAAAAATAGACGCGCCATTACACAGTTAAAGTTATGCTGTGCTATTTATAATTTTAATAGCGCAAATAACAAAGATGCATTTTGCATTAGACCGTATAATTTAGGATTGATTTTATGTGTTATATGACTGTACATTTCATAAACATGCAATCAATTGTTACATTTATTTCCGTTCACACATGCGGAAAATTGTTTAGGCAATTCATAAAACTGACATCTGACTCAACATTACTATAAGCTCCATGTATTAATTTACAGGAATCCCGCAACCTCCGACCACGTGCTTACACCCCTGTCGCGTATCCGAACACATTACCAACTGGTTTCCGCCCCACACCCTCGCTGGCCGAGCTGGCGGGCTACCAACGTCAGCAGGAGCAGCAGGAGTACGTCGTGCCAACAAGACCACAGCAGCAACAAATTTACATTGAGGAACAGAGGCAACCTGCCCGCGCTCCTTATAGGAAGGTAAGATTTGCAATTTCTTTTTTGTATTGCTTTGTTTCGAAACTTTTGTGCGTTAAGAATTACTTCTCAAGAAAGTGTTAATAATTTGTTAAACCACTTTTAAAAAATTATTATTATGAATTATGCGGCGTAAATTTTCAATAGCTTCACAGATAGTCGGTATTATATTATCTGTGGCTTCTCTGTGTCAGAAAACATATTTCTCAAGTTATATTCATAAATCATAACTTCATCATACCGGCATACCCACATAAAACTAATAACGTTCCCTCTAGCCACAAGAGCAACGCCCAGCCAAACTCCAACAACAATCATCGGAAGAAGAAGAGTTAGAAGAGAAGGAAGAACCCGATCGTCTCTCGAACCTGCTCCAGCAATCCAAATTCGACTGTGCCACCAGGAAGTCTGGATACTACGCTGATGAAGACCTGAACTGTGAAGTCTTCCACTACTGTCAAGACAATGTCAAGCATTCCTGGATCTGCCCTGATGGATTTACTTTCCATCAAGTACGTAATTTCAATATTAAAGGCGTTATAATTTATCTGCTCTTTAAATAATCTATATTATCTATAGGTACTAATTTTATAAAGCTGAAGAGTTTGTTTGTTTCTTTGAACGCGCTAATCTCAGGAACTACTGGTCTGATTTGAAAAATTATTTCGGTGTTAGATAGCTCATTTATCGAGGAAGGCTATAGGCTAGATATCATCGCGCTAAGACCTTGTCTTAGCAATGCGGATGAAACTGCGGAGTACAGCTAGTGATAAATAAATGCTTTTAATAAAACATTTAAGTCAAAACAACATAGATCGTTTGAAAATACAATAGCATTAACTTAAATTGGCATTATTAATCTTTTCCAATGTTTAGGTATTACCTACTATTACAATTTGTTTTGAACAATGTTTTTATTAATCTTTTTTAGGTTCACCTCATCTGCATGCCGCCCACTCACGACAACATCTGTCAGAAGTCTTCGAAGTACCACTTCGTGAATGAATACCTTTACAAACAAATTAATGATGAGGAGGTTCAGAGGAAGCCTAATGCGCCAATCAGATACTCTGAAAGGTACTACCCCTCTGAGGTCTACACTGATGACCGATATGAGAGGGAGGATGAAGAAGAGGTAATTTGAATTAACTTAAACCTCGCGGTTTCATAAATTAATTATCCTTTTATTCCAAAGGAGTAATATCAGAATAAAAATTAGCAAAAGTTACACCTAGATTAAATCAGCTATCTGCCACGTTCTAGAGACGATAATTCATAATTGATACTTATAACATTTTGTATCATACTGGCAACATTTTTTATAACTTCCTCACGCGTTTCTTTTTAATTTTTTTAGGAAGCAGACCCTCGCAGGCAAGGTCCCCAAATACAAGAGAGGCCATCTCAAAGACAACAACAACAATACCAACCACAAGTCTTCAGATCCGCTGAAGAAGTGAACATACCTCTTATCCAAAGACGTCCTCAACCGCGCCCATACGATTTTGAACCATAAATATTAAATAGGGACATTCTATTTGCCAGATGTTTCCGAAATTAGAAGTAACAATAACATTGTACAATAAGTGTGGCTCTAAGTTATTTGATTGTTGACTTTCAATCAAACAAACAATAATATAAAACTATCATGCTCTTGGTGCTACATTGGTCATAATTTGTTGATACTTTTTAATGTGTAATACTTGGTATAGTTTAAGTTTAAATAAACTTATTTATGACACTGTACAATAAAGTATTTTTGTAATGATATTTGTAATTTACAAATTAGTTGTAAGCTAGTCTGCTAGTGCTAAGGAAATAAAAATAAATTAAAATATAGTATTGGTCTTTTCATTTTAATTGTATTACCATCCAACATTAATGTTGTTAATATTCGATTCTTTTCGATTCATGTAGGAAAAACATGTTTCTTTTTTTGTACTTTTCCTTTGAAAAACCACGGATCTCTCTGGCTGTTTTCCAATTACAGAGCATAATGCGACTCAGTGGCGCACAATGCCGAACTTAGATCATTAAGTAACTTACTTAATGATCTAAGATGCCGAATTATGCTGATGCTTAATTGGAACGTGAAACGAACCAGCAGGTTGCGCTAAGTTCAGTGTTGAAAAAAAAAATATTCATAGAGTTAGCAATAACCTCATTAATGTGTAAATATAATAATTGGTTGAAAAATATTTACGGTTATTTTAAGTAATTTGGATTTTGATTATTTCATTAACATTTTTTTCAATGTTTGTACCTTCATCCATACTTATATTTATTTTTTTAACACAATTTGAATTAACTTTGATTATTTCGAAAAAACTACAATGAAACGAAAGCTTTAAAATTTTTTCCAACAATTAATAATTACTAACGATAAATCGATTGCACGCATCAATTCACGCGCATTACCTACTTTTAGGAGTGCTCGATTGTGCGAAGCGTTGCTGTAGTTGGAACATTCAACGTTAAGCATTATGCCGCATAATGCGCTCTAGTGCTGTAATTGGAAAACACGGATCTTTATAGACAAACTAGCTTTCCGCCTGCGGCTTCGCCCGCGTTTTCTAAGAAAAACCGGCATAGTTCCCGTTCCCGTGGGATTTCCGGGATAAAACCTAGCCCATGTTACTCGTGGATAATGTAGCTTTTGAATGGTGAAAGAATTTTTAAAATCGGTCCAGTAGTTTATGAGCCTATTCATTACAATCAAACAAACAAACAAACAAACAAAGTTTTCCTCTTTATATTATTAGTGTAGATTATAGAGTTTCTCGTTGTGACTGACAGTCCTCTGACATCTGACAGCTATCAATAACAAATTGTCATACGAAGCTATGACATATTTGACAGTCGTGCTGGTGCTTAGCAGTAAAAATGATAGGTAACATAATTATTATTATTATGTTTACCTATTTATTAAAAAAATAATGAAAGTTTAATTGGATTGTGTTTGTATGTGGAAAGATATTAAAATGAACAATTCAGACTACAAAGCGTATCACGAATCTTTTATGAGAAACAATCATGGTTCTAACGCAGTGCATACGTTTTTGTCTATTTTCTTCACAGTGCAGTGTACTTTAGTATGTGCTATTCAAGAAAACGAAAGAAAAGACGTAAAACTTATGTGTGAATACATAATAATAGTGCTTCCATTGATATTAGCCCACACTGTTTTGCCCGAGTATATTTACTTGTTAAACGCTCTTGTAGGAGTTCTATTACTTTGTACTATTATAAATAAAAGAAAACAGATAAATTTTGTTAAATTTTACAAGTTAGAAAATACTAGTCGTAAAAGACTCCATTCAATATCATTTATCAGAGGCCTTACGTATTTAATTACGAGCTTATGTATTTTAGCTGTAGATTTTAAAGATTTTCCACGTTCTTTAGCAAAAACAGAGAGATATGGATACAGTCTGATGGACACTGGTGTTGGTTTATTTGTTTTAATAAGTGGTCTTGTACATAAAGACATGAATAGTAATTTTTCAAAAGTATTAAAGAGTAACATCAAATTTGTATCAATCCTTGTAGTTCTTGGAGTAAGTAGATATGTATCTATTAAACAGCTTGATTATCATGAGCATGTAACTGAATATGGAGTTCATTGGAATTTCTTCATCACTTTGGCTGTTTGCAAATTGTTATCTACTATTTTTCTATTGATTTCTGATCAAGCATTTATACTAAGTATCTGTGTAATGATAGTTCATGAGTTTTTGCTTTATAATGGCTTAGAAGCATGGGTGTTCAGCAATGCACCTCGTTTAACTCTCATAGATGCTAACAGAGAAGGGATTTCATCAAATCTAGGCTATGTTTCCCTTTATTTATTTGCTGTACATTTAAAAGCTATGTTAACAGAGAGAAATAAGAAACAAGTGTTACTAAAGTTAGTAAGTTACAGTATAGTTTTTGTAACATTGTCTTTTGTAGTTAATTCATTTAGACCGACTTCAAGAACTTTAGCTAACACTGGTTATTGTGCCTTTTTAATATCAATTTTGTTAGTTATTTTAACAATTCTGTTTGTAATAGAATTCTCTTTGTACAAAGGTAATAAAATGATATTTCAAACACCTCTCACATTATCGGCAATAAATGAAAACGGTTTATTATATTTTTTAATATGCAATTTATCAACCGGTTTTGTAAATATAACTTTTCAAACAATGCTTCTACCATCCAGTATTACTTTTGTTATTCTCAATGTTTATATGATTGTAACACTAGTCATAATATTTTATTTGACTAGGAGAGGGATAAAAATATGAAGACTTAAGAATTAAATATTTTATTTGTATAATAGTATTATTATTTGGTCATATCACATCATTCTAACTATAGGGGAAAAGTCCAAAAAAAACACTGCATGTATTTTCTGTACTTTTTATTGTTGAATTTATATTTTTGGTTTTATGGCATTCAAATGCTTTATAAATATTAATTTATAAAGAATAGAAAAAATTCGATCACGAGGCGGGACTCGAACCCGCATCCTTCGCGCCATTCCGGGGCGGATGCCTCACCAACTCAGCCACTCGTGACCCGCCCGAGTGATCGAATTTATTCTATTCTTTCAGTTTTATGTGTCTGAAGGGACACACCGCGCGCCATCTATTGAGATGATTAACAACCATTTCAACCAATATGAAGCACTTTTCAGTGAATACAATATTGTAACGATGGAACACGACCTTTTTTGTTGAATTTATATTTTTGGTTTTATGGCATTCAAATGCTTTATAAATATAAATTTATAAAGAATAGAAAAAATTCGATCACGAGGCGGGACTCGAACCCGCATCCTTCGCGCCATTCCGGGGCGGATGCCTCACCAACTCAGCCACTCGTGACCCGCCCGAGTGATCGAATTTATTCTATTCTTTCAGTTTTATGTGTCTGAAGGGACACACCGCGCGCCATCTATTGAGATGATTAACAACCATTTCAACCAATATGAAGCACTTTTCAGTGAATACAATATTGTAACGATGGAACACGACCTTTTTTGTTGAATTTATATTTTTGGTTTTATGGCATTCAAATGCTTTATAAATATAAATTTATAAAGAATAGAAAAAATTCGATCACGAGGCGGGACTCGAACCCGCATCCTTCGCGCCACGCTCACCAACTCAGTCACGAGTGGCTGAGTTGGTGAGGCATCCGCCCCGGAATGGCGCGAAGGATGCGGGTTCGAGTCCCGCCTCGTGATCGAATTTTTTCTATTCTTTATAAATTTATATTTATAAAGCATTTGAATGCCATAAAACCAAAAATATAAATTCAACAAAAAAGGTCGTGTTCCATCGTTACAATATTGTATTCACTGAAAAGTGCTTCATATTGGTTGAAATGGTTGTTAATCATCTCAATAGATGGCGCGCGGTGTGTCCCTTCAGACACATAAAACTGAAAGAATAGAATAAATTCGATCACTCGGGCGGGTCACGAGTGGCTGAGTTGGTGAGGCATCCGCCCCGGAATGGCGCGAAGGATGCGGGTTCGAGTCCCGCCTCGTGATCGAATTTTTTCTATTCTTTATAAATTTATATTTATAAAGCATTTGAATGCCATAAAACCAAAAATATAAATTCAACAAAAAAGGTCGTGTTCCATCGTTACAATATTGTATTCACTGAAAAGTGCTTCATATTGGTTGAAATGGTTGTTAATCATCTCAATAGATGGCGCGCGGTGTGTCCCTTCAGACACATAAAACTGAAAGAATAGAATAAATTCGATCACTCGGGCGGGTCACGAGTGGCTGAGTTGGTGAGGCATCCGCCCCGGAATGGCGCGAAGGATGCGGGTTCGAGTCCCGCCTCGTGATCGAATTTTTTCTATTCTTTATAAATTTATACTTTTTATTGATTTGGTACTTTGGTTTGGTTAAGGAACTGATTGGCAGGATAATGTTAAGTGGTCACCACCGCCCATTTAGGGTGCTTTTCCACCAATAATATGTGAAGATGTGTCGCGAGGAAAGTGTTTGTAAATAACCAATAATATTGCTTCAAACTAAATGAAGCTATGATGGGTACTTCACAAACACATTCCTCACTACACATCCTCGCACATTATTGGTAGAAAAGCACCCTAATATGTTTAACACTGGTGACTGGTTAAAGATTCTAACGTCAAATATTAAAGAGAATAATCTAGGGCCTTTCTAGTAAATGTTGCGTATCTTCCGTCTTAACAACAACACGCGAGAATTTCGCTAATACCCTCAAAGAACAACTCAACAATGTATAAATGAGTATGATGATAAGAAAAAATAAATAAATCTTTAAATACGGAAATCTCCCCGGGGACCAAAACACTGTGTACTTCAGACGCTGCTGGCTTTTATCTGAAAAAAAAAAAAATATTTTTAAGTTATAAAAAAGTTCAAAAATTTTGTTAGTTATATTATCATGAGTCGCAAATAATGTGACTATTCTTTTATTTCGAGCATTGAAATGGGACACTAAGACAAAACATTGTAGCCTTGCTTTAACTCTTTCAGACACTGGCAATCGAGTTTTCCTGGTAGGTTTTGTTTTATTGTATTTTATAAATGGCAGAATTTTTTTATTTATATTGTTACTCCTTGTCAATATTCCTTGTGATAGGTTAAAACATTTTGGGTGGTATAATTTTGAAGCGAAACTTCTTGCGCGTTGAGAATAAAATTTCAAGGTCGCGTCGTGGAATAAAAGATGACGATTTTCGTATTTTTGAATCTTGCCAAAGAAGTTTCACTTCTGACACTTGTGCTCGGCACACACGCTCTTTTTTAATATTTATTGCAAATTTACAACTAAATATCTTTTTATGCATTAAGGTACTTCATACCTACGATAGCTGCTCCAAAACCAATCTGATTGGTGCCCATTCTGTATGAACATGTTGGTACATAAATCTCGTACATTTCTTCACTATCTTTTAGTGGGATGGTTAGCACAGCATCATTGTATTGCAGTAGATGTGTCTGCATATTTCGAAAGTCACGTCCTTGTTTCACATATTTTGATTTGTGTTCATGAGCACAGAAGAATACGTCTGGATGTATTGAATTTATGACCTGAAGCCATAACAATTAAAATCATGAATTTTTAACTGAATGGGAACTTAATTTTTATAGTTCCGTAGTAAAATTAGGAACCCATAGATTCGTCATGCCCGCTCGTCCGACTGCAAATCTTTATACGAGATAAAAAACTTCGAAAAAAAACTTAAAGACCTTTACTTGATTAAAGTTAGCTAAGTTATTTATATAAGTAGGTAGGTATTTATTTATTATTAATTATATTATGTTTTTTTAACAGGTTTAACGAAAATGATCATTCCATCTAAATTCCCGTCATTTCAAATTATAACGGTTTTTTAACTTAATTGAGGAAACTTAAACTGGAGGCAAATTGGCCTTCACTTTCAAATAGTAACGAATTTTTAAAATTGATTAAGTAGGTCAGCGGTTCCCAAAAAATAATTTTCACCAATAAAATAAATTATATTCGTATTATTGAAACCTATAGAATAATATACCTGTTTCGCATAAAACGAGTTCCTTACCACAGGGTAATGTGATATTGCGATCTTATAGTTCAGATCTTCATCAAGAGGTTCTGGGACAGCGTTTGTAATGGAGCTGACTTTATAGAACGAGACATTGTGGTACACTATCACGGAGGGCTGCGAGTATACTCTGTTGAATTCCGCCATCTTGTCATGTTTTATTGGCTCATTTTCACCACCTATATCGTTGTCACCTGGTATCCAGATTTGCTATAAAATGAAAATTTTTCCTAGTCCTATGTAAAATTTCTTAGTACATATTTGATAAAGGAGTGCATCCTATCTCGCTTTGAATTAAATAAACATTTAAAATACATTAACGCATAGATACATGAATATAAGGAGGTATTAATTTATTAAGGTACATATATTATTTAAGGAAAACAAAATATTTAACATACTCACAACGACAGGATAATATGGGTCAAATATATTTGCTAATCTTTTAACGTAACTATTAAACTGTGCCGTGGTAGATATACTGCCTTCATCCATAAGGTCTCCTAAAAACACCACTACATCTGGTTCGAAGTGCTTCTCAACTACTGAATATGTAGATCTTAAATATCTGGAACGAATGTGAAGGTGCAAGTTATTAATTTAAAGTTCAACACCATGCGACCTTGCAAAAATTAAATTTATTTTTCAATTTATCTGCTCACTATCCACATTACCTTTCCAATCGAAGGAAAACGTCGTAAGGAAACCGACATCTCGAAGAATCAAAAAAATATTTTTATGCAACTCAATGGCATTAATAAATAATAATATGGAGATTGCAGGTATGTGAAAATGTATTATCCGTTCTTCCAATAGGACCTTGTTTACACAATATTTTCAGGACATATAATAATTATTATTACCTGTCGCTGTCCCAATTGAACAGGTGGCTAAACGGAGGAGCTACCGCCTCATCACCCTGTATTTGCGGGTCCGCAACAAATAGTATTTTAATGCAATTCTGCTTCACTTCACATTCTATCGTGTTCCAGAAAAGTGGTTGAACAACATAAACGAACCATTCACTGTAAATAACAACTCCAAGAAACACCGCGATGAGATATTTCCATGCAACACTAAAATATTTTCGAATATCATTGTCTTCGCACAAAATTAGACTAACCAGGCTAATTGGCTAATTGCTCAAGTTAATGAGGTCAAATCTTTGAATAAAATTGTCTTAAGAATATACCTTCTGCGTAAAAACATTTGTAAAACGTTATTACGTACAATTTTATTATATTTGTCAATATAATATAATCATTTTATGGTGCATACTGACACTTCACTGACTGTATACTGACGATAAATATATAAAAAAAGCTTATCACATTCACATACCTAGTCGCTGACAGTGGCGTAGCTAGGTAAGTGAGGGCCCTAGCCCCTGAGGCAAATAACATAATAGGGCCTCCAACGAATAACTAAGAAAAAAAAAAGACATGACTAGTTAAGTCTGTCATAATATTTGATTTGAAAATGGGAGACATTTTGGGAAGTTTTCTTAGGACTCGAGGCTCTAGGGCCCTGGGGCAATGCCCCACTTTTCCCTATAGGGTAATTACGCCACTGGGTGCCTATACATCTTATCAGTACCTTCCGGGCGAGTGTGGTTAGCAAATATGGTTTTGTCCGTAACTTGTGAATACTATTTCACCTATTTTGATTATATATTTACAACCCGACCTCTTTTTCAAAGTTATAGAGATTACGAAAAAATTTCAACTGTTTCGTGAAAGTAGACTTATCGCGTTTTGCCTAGTTTAAGGAATAGTTGTAATAAAGTCATGAAATTACAAGCAGTAGCTAAGGAAAACGCGTTGCAGTTGTAACAAAAATGGGTAAAACGGTAACATATACAATACATGTATATGAAATTAATAACATCAATAATAGAAATATTTTATGATTTATTTTAATAATAAATATTACACAACATATAAAATACAGATAAAAAACCTTTTGACATATTGCACTAGCAGGTATTGAGAAATAATATCAATAACTCAAAGTGATTAACCGAGTACTATTGTAATCTAAATTGATAAAAATATAAAAATTATCTAAAAATAAAGATTGCTTACCAAATACATAAAATATATTATCTTGATAATGCAGCTAATCAATCAAGTGCCATTTATTTAAATTAGTTGGTTAGATCTACAACTTCGTACACTCGGAGGCGAATTCCGCGCGTAATTATTATAAATTTCCCAATAGAATGCGCTAGGAAAAAATTAAGAAAAAATTGAATTGAGTAGGACGTCACTCAATTTAGAGTTTCACTCTGTAATACAAAATATAAACTAACATATTATATCTGTGATTTTTTTCATACTATTCTGTACCTATAATACCTAATTCAACGTTACACGTTCATACATACATCCATATGGGATTCGCATTCGCCTCAGTGTGAACGAAGCTTAAGCACAGATTAGAGAATAGTTACTTCGTAACAGATACATCACTCCCATACAAAAGCTAAAATACCTACGCTATATTTACCTACAAAATGCGCCGCAACTCGGCTGCAGTAAGAAATGTACTCTACGAACACGCACCGAGAAGCGAGTTTCCCGCGCACGCCGCGTGATTGCGTCATCAAACGAAAACTTTAGGGTTGTACCGAGCGCGTAAATTAAACACAGAGTTGCTGAAACACTTAATTTTTTATTGTTAATTATATTTGTTACATTATACAATAAAAAAATGAAATCTTATTGATAGTAGTTGTTTCCTTCGGTTTCACCCGCGTGGACCCGCTATATGTGTCTCCTGGATAAAAAGTAGCTTTGTTATTCACTCTTGAACTCCGACACCCGTCCACGTCGCAATAACCGGGCATCTTGGTAGCGAGCGCGGGAAACGTGACGCGGGTGCGCAGTCTCGCGTGTGCCAACCAACTGCCGCTTGGGTCGGTACCAGTGTTAGCAACCTGAAGTGAACTGATTATCGTACCAGGGGCGTAAAATTATCGTACATTTGGCGAATATGGATAGAAATTATCGTACTTTTTAGTTTTTTTTTTCAATTATATATAAATAAATCATATAAATTGTAGGTAATATTGATATGTATGCAAGTTCTCTATAGTTAGTCTTTTTTTAACTACCGCTGTCAAATCAAAAGGACACTGAAACCCAAACGTTTTACGTGCCCTACGGCCTACCCACGGCCTACCACATGCCCTACTACTCGGTACCGACCTACTGTGCGGTAGGCACTTATAGCGCGACCTTGAGCGAGTGACGGAGGCCTGGCTTAAGGGTTTGGTCTACTAGCTATTTTCATATGTTTCGTACTAAGCAAAGTTTAATATAAAGAAAAATTGCATATTATAATATTGAATAAAAAATTATATAAAATTAATAACAATAGGTACATACACGGCTATTCTAATATTTTGTCGTTCGAAACAGAAATAAATTGAACATACAACAATATCAATAATAATTTTTTATTTATAACATTTAAATGGTGCTGATTTTTTACCAAAAATATTTTATATTATCATAAAATTTGTTACCACGTAGGTAATTCAAGTTAATAGTAGTTTACAAAATATTAAATTATCATTTCAGTAATTATAATAATACAAATGGTGCCGGTTAGCCTCTTTAGTTTATCACTTCAATCAAAATAATTTCGAAATAAATATAAATAATAAGAACTTGGTTGTGTAAATTTTGCTAGTTCCTAATAACTACCTAATCTATCTACCTACTCTACATATTCAGATTCCGATACATTCATCCTTCGACAGGTCTTTAAATAAAAATAACATTTTTAAAGCTTATTTTGATTCCTTTCGTTACGAATAAAATAATTTAATAAATGAGAAAGTTAGTGAGTTTACTTGTGAGTAGACTAGAGAAATATATATTGCACAATTTGCACAAATATTAGAGGTTAACAAAATATATTATACTAGCTTCCGCTCACGACTTTGTACGTGCATCCCCGTTTTTCCCCGTTTCCGCAAGAATTTCGGGAAATCCTTTCTTAGCGGATGCCTACGTCCTAACATCTACCTGCATGCCAAATTTCAGCCCGATACGTCCAGTGGTTTGGGCTGTGCGTTGATAGATCACTATATCAGTCACCTTTGAGTTTTATATATATAGATTATGTATTAACCTTTACCGTACCTACAATAAACTACACTCACAATCACGTTCAAATATTGTCCAAAGCAAAACTCTACCTACACGTAAGCAGAGTTTTGCTTCTGTTAGGCAGAGTTTATAAGTTTTCATACAATGGACTTTGAACATTGGTGCCAGGAAATACGGTTTTAGTTTGAATTAATATTTTATTTGTATGAAAAGAAACTGCCGCTCCGGTATTTTTTACGAACTTCTTCATAGGTGATTGTGAGTCTATAATCTAAATCGTTAAATATAGAATTTCTAAATAAATGGGAATGTTTCTTTATCTCAGTCAAAGTACAGAGTACAATTTTTTGGTAAGTACTTGTTTATAATTAAAGTACGTATTGTTATATTATCGTTTAAATAATATACTCAATTGCATAATTTTTATTATGAAATAAAACAATCTTAATATAACATTGGTGTGAGCAGCGTAATATTTGTTAATATTAATAACGAATAATAAGCAATAACGTTAACTATGTAGTCTACACTAATATTATAATGCTAGGCGTCCATTAGAGACGGATCGGGGCGGGTCGCATCGCAACGGGCCGTCTCTAATGGACGCGCTGTTTGCTCCTGCGTCCACCTGTACGGGGCGCGGCGGACCGCCTAGGCGGATTTTATCTAACAGACGCTCGCCGCTCACATCCGCCTGCCTGCGTCCACTAGACGGGTCGGGGCGGGCCGGGCCGCAGCGCACCGCCGGCAGAAATCCGCCTGCGAAGCGATATCCGCCAATGCGTTGCGGCCCGCCCCGACCCGATCCGTCGCTAATGGACGATGTTTCATACAAAACATAGGCCGGCGTATTTTTGCGTTGCGATGCGGCCCGGCCCGATCCGCCTAGTGGACGCCTAGCATAAAGAGGAAAACTTTGTTTGTTTGTTTGTTTGATTGTAATGAATAGGCTCATAAACTACTGGACCGATTTTGATGAAATTTGGCACAGATAATCTTTAGACCCTGAGAAAGAACATAGGCTACTTTTTATTGCGAAATATGTACCACGGGCGAAGCCGGGGCGGACCGCTAGTAAGTAATAACGTATAATATAGCATGCTCATAATTATTTATATTGTACTAGATTTCCGCCCGCGGCTTCGCCCGCGTTTTCAAAGGAAAACCCGCATAGTTCCCGTTCCCGTGGGATTTCCGGGATAAAACCTATCCTATGTGTTAATCCAAGTTACCCTCTATATGTGTGCTAAATTTCATTGTAATCGGTTCAGTAGTTTTTACGTGAAAGAGTAACAAACATCCATACATCCATACATCCATACAAACTTTCGCCTTTATAATAGTATACACTAATATTATAAAGAGGAAAACTTTGTTTGTTTATTGCGAAATATGTACCACGGGCGAAGCCGGGGCGGACCGCTAGTAAGTAATAACGTATAATATAGCATGCTCATAATTATTTATATTGTACTAGATTTCCGCCCGCGGCTTCGCCCGCGTTTTCAAAGGAAAACCCGCATAGTTCCTGTTCCCGTGGGATTTCCGGGATAAAACCTATCCTATGTGTTAATCCAAGTTACCCTCTATATGTGTGCTAAATTTCATTGTAATCGGTTCAGTAGTTTTTACGTGAAAGAGTAACAAACATCCATACATCCATACATCCATACAAACTTTCGCCTTTATAATAGTATTAAGAAGATTTTTTTTTATTATTTTTATTTTTTTATTATTCGTATTAAGAAGATGTGTGCTAAATTTCATTGTAATCGGTTCAGTAGTTTTTACGTGAAAGAGTAACAAACATCCATACATCCATACATCCATACTTACAAACTTTCGCCTTTATAATAGTATTAAGATTAAGATCGTACAGATAATGATAAAATAGCGATAACCACTGAAATTAGTGTTGCCGAACTATCGATAGTTTGACTATCGATAGTTGACCTTGAAAATAAGTCAGAATATCGATAGCACTATCGATAGTATCGATATTATCGATACTATCGATACTATCGATAGCGTTAATCATGGAATACTATTGATGAACTGCAATAGTATCGATAAAATCGATAGTATTGATTGCCAATAGTTGCTATACTATCGATACTGTCGATAGTATCGATACTATTGCTACTGAATATTGCAACTACAATCGATACTATCGATAGTACTGATACTATCGATAGTTTTGAGCTATCGATAGTAGTAAATTGTGCAATAGTATTGTTCACGATTTCTTGGTATAATGGGTCAGTCAGTGCCACCGACCCATATTATGACTCAGTTTAAAAGTTAAGACTAGTATTTGGTTTAATCGTTGTAATAAAGAGACTTTCTTTTTTTCCTATTGTTTTGTGGGATCGTTTTCCCTAATTTTTTGTAAAATTAAGCAAGCGTGTACTCGCCGCGAGATCACGATGGCTACTAAACGCGGACCAACATGTAAATGCATCGCAAGCGCTTACCGCAAACGCCCTTTGATCTGCGTAAAAAAAACCGACACTCGACTGGATCGGAAGCAAGCAGGCACAAGCCCACGCAAGCCAAGCCAAACGCCCTTTTTACATGCTTGCGATTGTCGATGCTTGCCAAGGCTTGGCAAGCGTGTAAACGTACCATTATGTGGGTAGACAACCATCCACTATTCTGTTCCAATTTAATCAATGTACCCTCTTAAACCTTATAAATTATTGTTGCCAATTTAAATTAGAAGACACTAACTATGCACAAATGTACGTGGCTTATTGGATTACGAATTAACGAACTAAAAAAAATGGATTGTACAAAGCGCCAATAGATAACTTGAAAAGTATTATAACCAAACATCTAGTTCTCTGTCATCCACTATAATATTATTGATAAAGCAATACTATCGAGAAAAAGGTCACTATCGATGGGACGATATTATCGATAGTATCGACACTATCGATAGTATCGATAGTTCGTTCGATATTGAGCTTCGATAGTATCGACACTATCGATAGTATCGATAGTTCGTTCGATATTGAGCTTCGATAGTATCGATACTATCGATGGTATTGCTATGTGTCGATAGTATTTACGCTTATAGGACTATCGATACTATCGATAGTATCGACACTATCGATAGTATCGATAGTGCTATCGATACTATTGCTTTTCCCCAACTATCGATAGTTAATCGATAGACTATCGATAGTGGACTATCGAGCGGCAACACTAACTGAAATATTTTAAAGATATTTTACTGATATTGCCAAAAAAACGTAAGAAGTTTTTAGTTAAGTAATTACATCGCAATTAAGGTTGATGTTCCGACCGTCCCTCCATACATTTTTGATTACCTCTAAACACTTAACACAGACACTATTTCTTTAAAACTAATCATTTTATCACTTCTCTATAATGAAATGTGTGCGCGTTCGACCTTTTTAATCAATAATTTACAATATTTACTTAGAAAAACAACAGTAAAATACCGGAAAAATTTGACACTTCTACAGTAGTGTGCGTGACTTTTGCCAAGCGAAACACGACATAAAGCACGACATCTAGCGCATAGACTATATACTTATTACAGATCTAGCGCGTCAATGTCTAAACGAAAGGCGATGTTTAGACATTGACGCGCTAGATGTCGTGCATTCGCGTTCGTTATCTTATGCATAATGAGCATAATTCTAATAAATCAAAGTTCTGTGTAAAAATTGAGTAATTTCATTTCCAATCGTTCAAAGAAAATAACAATAAAATAAAATAAAACTAATGACCTTAGAAACTATGTTTTTTTTTATTTATTACTCATTATTGTTCGTCCGTCGTAGGTCTGTAAACTGTATTGTACACTGAAGGTAAATGGTACTGTAGGTACTTTAGTTCGGCGTCGTCATCGGCTTGATATAAAATTACATTCTTGATTTCATTGACACGCGCTATGATTTGCGCGCGGAATTTCTTGTGTTGTGAATTTATTTTTGTATGCTATGCATTTTAATTGATTCAAATTGCAATGTTTCTCTAGTATGCATTTGAGACTATATTGTAAATTGTAATAATTGATCGTGGGTATAGTAATTAATTATTCTAATAACGCAATTAGTAATATATGTATTTTCGGTGGGATTCAAAACAAAAAATTGGCCCGTGATTTTTATGAAATTTCACCACATTGCAAATCACATCAATCATAGTTCATACACATGTATGACGAAAGTGATTAGTATTGTGGCTAACATTGACTCATCAGTTCATCACTGAAACCAGTGATAAATCAGTACCTATATCATATTGTGTTTGAATATTTTTAAACAATGATATAAGTATACAATTATTATAAATCGGTAAACTATCAAAGTAATCACAAACTTGCAAACATTGGTAAAATGTCCAGTAGTTTATGAGCCTATTCATTACAATCAAACAAACAAACAAAGTTTTCCTCTTTATAATATTAGTGTAGACAAACACTATGAATACGATCACGAATGCAAATTCGGGGATTTTCTAATTATTGCTAAATAATAATTGAATTCGTTTTGAAATACTCTATAATTTTTAGTGTATAAATAGACATTTATAACGTGGTGCTCATTTTTTTTGTACTGCTAACGCTATTGTAGGTACCTATTTTCGTTGTTTTATTTCAAGTGAACACGGCCATACAATTTTGTCACGAGCCGCCTATGATTGTAGGTACTTTTGTTAGGCTCCTTCGTCGTCCGCGTCGCGTCGGCTCGAAAGTTCTTGATTTCATTGTCACGCGCTATGATTTGCGCGCGGATTTTCTTGTGTTGTGAATTTATTTTTGTATTATTATTATTTTTTATTTTTTTTTTATTTTATTGATTCAAATAAAATATTTCACTAGTATGCATTTGAGACTATATTGTATTATGTATAATTTATCGTAGGTATAGTTATTCTTATAACGCAGTTATATTTTCGGTGGGACAATTTGACCCGTGATTTTTCTGAAATATCACCACGTTGCAAATCACATCAATCATACACACGTATGACGAAAGTATAGTGGCTATAATTGACTCATCAGTTCATCACTGAAACCAGTGATAAATCAGTATATCATATTTTATTGTGTTTGAATATTTTTTAAACAACGATATATACAATATTATTATAAATCGGTAAACTACCAAAGTACTTCCGAATTTTCAGACAGACAAACAAGTAGTTTGAACACGCAGTTTTCTTATACTAGTAGCAAAAATCAAAACCATAATATTATGTTTACCTACTATATTTTACTAAAAGTCGAGTGCGTCGAAATCGTAAATAATAATATAATGTTTTTCACCTTCCTGGTTATTTTCCCATAGTAAATAGTGTTTTAGGTTTGTTGTTGTAGGTAGGAATAATAATAATTATTCTTACTTGTTGGTTATGAAATGTATATTGAAATAATTTACTTTTACAAATCATTAGTGATATTAGTTTTGAGTGAAAATGCTTGGATCAGCATAATATTATATGGTACTTCAAATACATGTTTTGATAAAAAAACAATAGTGTAATAAAATAAAACTGCGTTTTATTGTAATCAATGTTGACAGTTTTAAATTCCAAAATTATTGATCAATAAAATAGTTTACACCAACAAATATAACTTTTATTTTTATAACCATCGTTCATAATATAAACCGTAGCAGGTGGCGTTTTGAAGTTCTGTCTACTCATACAGAAAAATGGAAAACTTGTTTTTTTTGTAAACAATTTATTACTCATGTTGTTTGGCAACTCGAAGCGTGGTCGTCCGTCGTAGGTACTTTTGTTCGGCGTCGCGTCGTCGTCCGCGTCGGCTTGATATAAAACATTCTTGATTTCATTGACACGCGCTATGATTTGCGCGCGGAATTTCTTGTGTTGTGAATTTATTTTTGTATGCTATGCATTTTAATTGAATCAAATTGCAATATTTCTCTAGTATGCATTTGAGACTATATTGTAATAATTGATCGTGGGTAGGTATAGTAATTAATTATTCTAATAACGCAATTATATTTTCGGTGGGATTCAAAACAAAAAATTGGCCCGTGATTTTTATGAAATTTCACCACATTGCAAATTATATATTATACAATTACAATTACAATTATTATAAATCGGTAAACTATCAAAGTAATTACAAACTTGCAAAATATGCTTTTCCGAATTTTCAGACAGACACACAATTTTATTAGTTTGTTTTAGCAAAGTAGGTACCTATACCTATACGCTTACGTCACGCGTCGCGTCGTCGAAAACGGTGCGCCCAGAAACAAACATACCTAATTCAGTTACAATCCTTTTTTTGTTCCGTAATTTATTGTATTTATTCTAATACGATTTTTTTTATTCGTCGGCCAGTTCTACTAGGTATACAAAGATAAAATTGAAATATAATTATTGTAGCGACAGCCATATGTTACTATGTTTTCGTAAATATGTTTTTCACCTTCCTGGTTATTTTCACATAATCTTATCTTCTTATATATAAAAATGAATCGCAAAATGTGTTGGTAAGCGCATAACTCGAGAACGGCTGAACCGATTTCGATCATTCTTTTTTTATTATATTCCTTGAAGTACGAGGATGGTTTTTATGTAGAGAAAACGTAAATATTATGTACCACGGGCGAAGCCGGGGCGGACCGCTAGTATATATATATAAATGAATCGCAAAATGTGTTGGTAAGCGCATAACTCGAGAACGGCTGAACCGATTTCGATAATTCTTTTTTTATTATATTCCTTGAAGTACGAGGATGGTTCTTATGTAGAGAAAACGTAAACATGTACCACGGGCGAAGCCGGGGCGGACCGCTAGTCTAATATAAAAATGAATCGCAAAATGTGTTGGTAAGCGCATAACTCGAGAACGGCTGAACCGATTTCGATAATTCTTTTTTTATTATATCCCTTGAAGTACGAGGATGGTTCTTATAGCTAGAGAGCTAGTTAGTTTAGTTTTAGTGCAGTGGCAGTGTAAATGTTGTTGTTGAGGTTATGTAAATTTAACACTTTAGTTAACTACCAAGATATAAAGAAATGAGGATAGGACACAATAACTATTGGTTGAGGTATTTATAAACTCATAATATACTTTTAAAAAAATCACGTTTTAATAAATTTCTAGAATTAAATTAGAACAGCTGATTCAAAATAGCCTAAAAAATCTTAATAATAATAATTACGCTTCACAGCAAGAAGAAATGTACCATATGTACCCGCACAAAGTCGATATTGTGTTGCCTACCGTTCGACTCAATGGCTAGGGTTGTAACTACCTTTAATAATTATTACCAAACTAATAAACCGAGTGATGCGAAATAACCATAATTCTTTTAGAGTTTGATAAAATGATCAGGCAGGTATTTTCTTTAATCCTCTGAATTCTCGGTTACTAAATTGTATCGTTGAAATTATTCTTAATCGCGTAAATTTAATAAATAATCATATGGAAAACACTTTTCATTTGTTTTTTTACTTTCACGCCCAACTACTATACAATAATTACGTTGTTTCGGTATTTTGACGAGAAAACGCAGGAAACATCCGTTGTATCATTTTAGATAGATTGTATATTTTGTATCTGTAGAATTGAAATCAAAGCTATGTATATGTTGTCTCCATTCTTTTCTTATCGGATTGTTGATCCCAATGCGAATGCGTCACTTAAATTTTATAAAAGACAATTAAGAACATCAAAAATAAAGTGATACGTAAATATTTCACAGTGCAATATATTATGTAATTAATAATAATTATATATTTATGAAAAAATAATTACATCAGATTTAATAATAGCAATTGTTTTGAATGTACATAATATGAATAAATGATTACATCATAATAGTAATAATCACAATTGTTTTATTTCCCATTTGTTGCAACCCTAGCATATTTTCATGTAGCAGCAGAAGTACCTACACTGGCGGCGCGGCGGCATCGTGCGACATCAAAGGCATTGCCTTACTAGGTAAGTTTATAATGACTCATTTCTTTTATTATATAATTTACGTTTTACTTTTACAGAATCCGATTCAATGGATTATGAAGACGAGTCACACAACGCCATACGATAGTGATGATGAATGAACATTTCAATAAATGCATGCGTGTTTTTTTATGTTGTTTTGTAATTGTTAATTGTTTCTTAAATAAAGAAATAAACTAAATATTTAAATGATGATTTGTTATTTGCAACACAACTTTATATTTGAGATTCTTTACAAATGTATATTTAGTTTTGTATCATCAAATTTATAAATTTTATTCCATAGTTTTCAAAATTAAATGTAAATGACCATAAAAACATTAATAAAGTAAATCATTGATGTAAGGTCAGGGAACGTAATACATATATACATCTGACCATGTAGAAGCTAAGTCTTGTTGACTGCTGAAGTCTGTAAAGTTTTGTTGTCTGCTGAAGTCTGTACGCAATGAAAATGTCTGCCGTTTCGAAAATAAGTTTTTAAGACCCTAATAAATAAAATATATGAATGGCAGATCTGGTCAAATACTTTCAAATTGTATTTTTTTCAGCACTTTCATAAGTGTCTGCCAGAATGTTATCCGCGTGATAATGGTCTGCCATTGTTATTTTCCGATAGTAATAATAATCTATTTTCAAATATCAAAATGGCAGACGTGGTCAAATGGTTTCAAAGTTCGCCAAAAATTTCCACCTGTCTTACCTAAGCGCGCGCCCCGTCCACCACTCTGGGCTTAGTGACTCCTCATCTCATGTATAGTAGGTATAGGGGAATCAACACACAAAAATCCAGGTCTGGTCAAATACATACAGGTAGCTTTGCGCTAGCTCTCTAGCTATTACTTCTTATGGAGAGAAAACGTAAACATGTACCACGGGCGAAGCCGGGGCGGACCGCTAGTAAATAATAAAATAATAAATAGTGTATTAGATTTGTTATTGTATCTTGTATACCTACGAATAATTATTCTTACGTCTTGTTGGGAAATGTTCAAATACCTACCTATTGAAATAATTTACTGTTACAAATCATTAGTGTTATTAGTTTTGAGTGAATAGGCATGGATCAGAAATTCAGAATATAATATGCTACTAACTACTCAAATACATACATGTTTACACAACAAACACCACTGACCTCTATAACTATAAGTTATAGAGGTCAGTGACCGTCAGTGACAAACACTATGGATACCTACGCTCGCGAATGCAAATTCGGTGATTTACTAATTATTGATACCTAGTCATTGAATTCGTTTTGAAATAGCCTGTACTTTGTAATTTTTAGTGTTATAGACATTTATAAAATGTGGTGCTCATTTTTTTTTGTAATAAATTATCCTGCTACGCTATTGTATTTTCGTTGTTGTATTTCAAGTGAACACCTATACAATTTTGTCACGAGCCGCCTCTGGCCTCTGGGTGAAATAAACAAGTCAAATGATTTTTGTTCTAATTGTATTTTGGTAGTAGTTTGTTTAGAATTTACATTACCATTGTTTAATTTTTACCTACTATATTTTACTAAAAGTCGAGTGCGTCGAAATCGTAAATATCTTTTTCACCTTCCTGGTTTTTTTCCATAGTAAATAGTGTTTTAGATTTGTTGTTGTATGAATAATTATTCTTAGCATAATATTATATCATAGGTATATGCTACTTCAAATACATGTTTTGATAAAAAAAACAATAGTGTAATGTAATAAAATAAAACTGCGTTTTATTGTAATCAATTTTGACATTATTTATTTCCCAAAATTACAACAAAATAGTTTACGCCAACAAATATAACTTTTATTTTTATAACAATCCTACTTGTTTTACATTCACGCCATCTAGACTTAAATCTTTATCATTTTTGTATACGTCTGTGTGTGTAAACGACCCTGTATGCAATGACAGATGTTATAATGCATTTTTTTACCGAATTGGGTGGATTTTAAGGCAATGATATGACATATTTCAATAAAATATAATATTCAGTAACCGCCATGACTATTCCTACGACCTTAATCTTTTCCAATTACGCAAAAACTCAAATAAACTAGAAATGTAGAATTCAGCGCCATCTAGCGGGACATTGGCTGGGAACAGATCGTAGCAATCACCTTAATAATAATAAGTCCTACATTCGTTGTAATAAATGATGCATATCGTCAGTCTTTACAACTCGCGAGAATTTTGATAATACCCTCAAAAAGCAGACATAGAATGTGTAAATAATTAAAATAATAACAATTGGTAAATAAATAAGTAAACACCGAAATCTCCCCGGGGACCAAAACACCGTGTATTTCAGGCGCTGATGGCTTTTTTCTGAAAATAATGTTTTTGTTGAAATTTTCTATTCTTTACTTTTTAAATAATATAAACTAAATCGAAAACTACTGCTGCTTGCTTGGACTTTACCTCTTTCGGGTTTTCGATAGTTGTAAAATTTAACTTTTTATATGTGGATAATATTGTTGGTCGCATTTGTGAACTTTATTGTATACATTTTTTGTATCTTTTAATGTGTATCTCTTTTTAGCCCAAAGTAAATGAAATATAAAAGATACATACCCAATATAGCGGCTCCAAAACCAATTTCACTGGTCCCCATTCTATATGAACATGTTGGTACATAAATCTCATACAGTTCCACATTATCCTCTAACGGTATCGTCAGAATGGGATGATTGTATTGCAGTAGATATGTCTCTTTGTATCCAAAGTCACGTGTTTGCTTTACATATTTTGATTTGTGTTCGTGAGCACAGAAGAATATGTCTGGGTGTATTGAATTTATGACCTATAATAAAAGAGTAAACTTTAAAATTGATCTTTAGATTATATTTTTTTGGAAAGTAAGCAATTGAAAATTTATTAGATTATGACTGACTCTTACACACTGACACTATTAAAAACTACAATGAATAGTAATAGTGAAGACATTTATTTTAAAATGTCCATGAGAATACAAATTAATATATTTATTTTGCTACAATCTTTATAACACTTGTCTAATACAGTAATCCAACTTAGATACAGTCTATGAGGCATAAGCAGAGCTTTTTACACATTTACACTTACCTGTTTAGCATAAACAGGCCTATGCAGCACTGGGAAGTGTGATATCGCGATCTTGTAGTTCAGATCACCTTCATCTAGAGGTTGTGGGACAGCGTATGTAATGGTGCTGACTTTGTAGAACGAGACATTATGGTATGCTACCACGGACGGCTGTGAGAACACTGTGTTGAACTCAATCAGTTTGTTACGTTTGATTGGTTCATTTTCACCACCTATATCATTGTCACCTGGTATCCATATTTTCTGAAATTTTGTATTGCATTTTATTTTAGGGTTAAGATCATCTATTCTACTGTATTAAAATTTAGATTAGCTATAGTCCTTGGTAATGAAAATATAGTCTGTGTTTTAGTGTCTTAATCTATACTAATATTATAAAGCTGAAGAGTTTGTTTGTTTGTTTGTTTGTTTGAACGCGCTAATCTCGGGAACTACTGGTCCGATTTGAAAAATTCTTTCGGTGTTAGATAGCCCATTTATCGAGGAAGGTTATAGGCTATATATCATCACGCTACGACCAACAGGAGTGGAGCCACGGGGGTGAAACCGCGCGGAGCAGCTAGTTTTTAATAAATGATTAAAACAGTATTAAAATTATTCTATAAATTAAAAAACACTCACCACAACAGGATTATGAGATTCAAATATATTTGCCAATCTTTTAACATAACTACGGAACTGTGCCCTCGTGGATATACTACCTTCGTCCATAAGGTCTCCTAAGAACACCACTACATCAGGCTTAAAGTGTTTCTCAACTATAGTATATGTAGATTTTAAATATCTGTGGGAAGTTAAATGTATGCGATAATTACTATATCTGTATAAAAATATAGGAAAGATAAATATTTACCTCTGTTAATTTCAAAATATGTTAATTTAACGAATATATGTTATATATTTTGTATGTTATCTGTGCCAGAAATATTTAGAAAGTGAGACCTGACCAACTTATAATTTTTCCGGAAAATATGATATTTATTATTTACCTATCGCTGTCCCAGTTGTACAGATGGCTTCATGGTGGAGGAACCCCTACATCACCTTGTATTTGCGGGTCCGCAACAAATAATATTTTCATACACGACTGCTCGTCTTGGCATTCTATACTTTTCCAGAAAAATGGCTGAATATTATAAACAAGCCATTCACTATACAGAACAGCTCCGAGAGACACCGTTATAAGGTATTTCCAAAAGACACTGAAATATTGTATAGAAGAGAGTAAAGTATAAGTTGGAATTAGTGAAACTTTTGATATAATTGACCTAATTTAATTAACAAATATCTAGCTTCGTTTATACCTTCTTCGTAAATACATGTGTATAACGTTATGTTGCACAATTACACAATAAATACACTTTGTCCACTGATTTGCTAAAGAATTTACAATATTATAATATTACTTAGGTACTGTTTATAATAATAATATATTTACGTTTTAAATGTTTACATTACAATTTTGATAAATAAAATGTCAAAATTGCTTCATACAGCTTGACAAAGCCACAGATATATAAATAATAGTTTTATTAACGAATAAATTATTAAATTATATTACAAAATACCCCCTATTAGTTTTAAAATTAAGGATTATTTATTTGATTTATGATTATTCTAATACATTTTTTTACTATCAACATTACCATTTTTGTGTTGACTTTGAAGTATTTATCTTGAACGCTTTTTGTAAATAGAGGATACAAAATAGAACGTTTCATTTGCAATTGCGGCGGTTTGACAGGTCAGCTTCGTGCCTCTTTGTAGATTTCCAAGTAGCGTTTAATTTATTTTGTTCAAACTTTTTGTCTAAGCATCAAAAGTAACATGTATTACGCAGTAGAATTAGAGTATATTGTATTTTAGTCAATACCTAGTGCACTAGCAGTGTTACATAAACAGTAGAGTGGTAATAGTGTCGGCAATTCATGCATATAGGATATAACAACACGAATCACGATACGTCAGTGAATGAATGTTGGCTGTAAGATAATGGATGTGGATACACCTAACATATTGAAACGGTGTAGCAGTGCGCCTCTAATCAATGAGACTGCATCGACGGCAGCTACATCGCCTACGACGACAACTGCGCCCAGGTAATTTGTAACCGACACGCCTCCCACGATCTAAGATGTTTTCGTTAGACCTGCCTATTTTTGACACCTGCTAAGCGTGCTAGTAGGTGACATGTACGTATTTAGCCGTGTAATTAAATGCTGCACGCCCCATGCAAAAATCTAGTTAGTTGTGTAAAGTGAGGCTAGATAAAAATATTTAAATGTTTGTGATATTATGTTGATAAGTAATCACAATTCAAACTGCTCTCTGTGTGATTCAATGAAAAGATAAACATTGTTGATATGTGAAGATATTTTCTTTTCTCTCACATATGGCATTTATTTATTTATTTATTTATTTATATTATTATAATCAAAAATAGGTATTTATATTTGTTGCTATGCACTCAAGTTCAATTAATTTAATGTTTTATTTTAAGCACTGCGATGATTTATACAAAACATTCTATGCAATCATTATTATTAAAAGCATACCTTGTTTATTGTTATTGAGCAATTTTGATTATAGGTTTTTTAAAACAGTTCTTTCATAATTTAGTTGGTAGAGTTAATTTTAAAAAACATATTTTTGTAAGATATTTAAATTCTATTTTAGTTTTAAATAATTTTTGCTCAATATTTAAAAGCGTGGATTATTATTATTTTTTAAACTAATTTTAAATCAATGCCTGAGTTTATATTGTATTATCCATTAATACTTGAGACATTCAGTTCACACAATCGCAATAGAAAATATAATAAATTTAATGATTTTTTATATCTTTAGAAAAGTGCAATTGTTATTTTTAATATTTAAAGATAGCAGAGATATTATCACAGTTTAATTATTCAAAGAGGATAAAAGTTAAATACTTTTAATACTGTTATGTTTAACGATGATTGATTTCACACTATCTTATCATAATTTATGTTAGTTTTAACTTAAAGTACTTTTTTTAAAAGAAAACAATTTCTTATGTAATATCGCAAAAAAAAAACATTTGATTTTAAATAGCTGTAGTATAGGTAATTCTGGAATATCCTACCAATATTATAAATGCGAAAGTTTGTGAGGGTGTGTGTGTGTGTTTGTTACTCTTTCACGCAAATACTACTGAACTGATTACAATGAAATTTAGCACACATATAGAGAGTTACTTGGATTAACACATGGATAGGTTTCATCCCGGAAATCCCACGGGAACAGGAACTATGCGGGATTTTCCTTCAAAACGCGGGCAGAAAGCTAGTACACCACAATTGAAATTTAGCACACATATAGAGAGTTATTTGGATTAACACATGGATAGGTTTCATCCCGGAAATCCCACGGGAACAGGAACTATGCGGGATTTTCCTTCAAAACTCGGGCAGAAAGCTAGTACACTATAATTTGTAGTTAAAAACTATCCATATTCTATGATTTGCAAATCCTGATTCTTCGCAGACCTTTATTTTAATAATTAATAATAATATTTTCATGCTTTATAAATGATGTTGAATGATGGAAAAATTTTAAAGAGTAGAAAAAATTACATCACTCGGTTTCAAAAAAAGACAGTTTCAAAAACCGTCACGTGGTTGATTTTTAACTATTCTTTTAAAAAAAAAACTTTTTTTTTTCTTTTGTAAAATTTATCATTATATTTTATTGTTTGAATAGAAATAAATCAGAAACTACTATTCTTGGAAACTTTAAAACAACAACATGTTTTTGCTCATATATTTTATCTTAACATCCATTGTATTTTCTTGTGATTGATTTCAGATTTATTCATTAGATTATACAATTTCATATGAAAAGTGATAATAATCCCTGTTTTTATTAAATACTGAATTCCATTAGAATTATGTAATAATAAGGTGACTTAATTATGTATCAGCGCTGATTGTAATTTTCTGGCAGCACTGTGTTGCCTTCCTCAATCTTATAAATAAGTCCAATAAGATAAATAAATCTGTAAACAAAATGCCTTTTTTTCTAATATGTTTTTAAAATGTAGTTTAGATAGATGTAGCAGTCACCTGTTTGAATCTGCTATTTGATTAAATGACTAGCGTGTTCATTGAATGACTACAGCTACTTGTCACTAAAGAACAACTTACAAGTTTTCGAATGTCATGTTTAACGTCTTGACTGAATATCATAAAGCATAGTTCTTGGTTTGGATAAGGGGATGGGTTAGGTTAGGTTCGTTGTATTTTGTTCCCGTCTTAAGCAGCGCGTTGGTATACGGTCGGGTTTTAGTTGATTTCCCCACTTGAAAAAAAAAGAGTTTGTTGTACTTTTTAAGTTTCAGAAATAGGCCCGCGAAGTGTCGCTAGCGCTACACGTCTTCGACGTTTGGAAAAAGTAATTTCTGCTGTTATTCAATGAACGCGCTAGTCATTCAACAATATGCCGAGCGTTATATCAGCTCTGTTCAAAGGTCTATGTTACAATCTGCTACCTAGTTGGATTTTGTGTGACGCTTGCTAAATCGACTTTCGGCCTAGTAATTCAATTAAATTTTGTCATTCTTAATGAACGTGCTAGTCATTCCATCAAATAGCAGATGACTGCGACATCTATAGCTATAAAACATTATAAAATAAATTATTTTGTTTATAGACTTAATTTATCTTATTGGACTTATGTCGACCGCCCATCTACTGAATGAATCATTTTACATTATTAACCTGGGAAATTAGGGTCGCCATGGCGGATATTAACTATTTAGAATTTAAACTTTATAGGTAAATTTAGCTTATATGAGATAAAAAAGACGTCGTATGTCGGAACAGAAAGAAAAAAAAACCACTCACTCAAAAGTTGTAATAGATTAATAATTACTAGACTTCGATTATGTTTATTTATTAATTGTTTTGCTTTTGAATAGTTACAACACGTAGTATGAATTGTTCACCAAGGGTTCGGAAAGCCGACATCATAGAAACAAGCCGGAAAATAAAAGTAGTTACTCTTTCTAGATTGTATATAGTTTTCTTAATAACTCAGGCCCCGGAATCACAGACACAATAGAAAATCTATTGTGTCGTGGACCGATCGGGCCGTTCGGGACTCAATGGGTTAAAAAAGACACTATACAACTTCTTAGACAGATAAGTAGGCAAGTAGTATAGTGGGTTTGGCGTAAAATAAGGATCGATATCAAACAATATGTGTATATTCATGTGTATTTTATTGATAAGTAATTTGTTTGTTCCAGGAGTACTTCTTTCTTCGGCATGTTCTCCAACAGCAGTCTGCCGCGGACACGAAGTAACAGCATCAGCTGCAGTCCACTCTCGGCCGCTATTAATATACCTGTAAGCGTTGTCACTTATTATCTTCGATCATTAAAAATAAATAAATACCCAATCCTATATACACAAATTTAAAACTACCCTCAAATATGTTTGACAAAATTTTAGTTGAAGGAAACAAACGTTAAAGCAACAACAAACCTTTGAACATTATTATATGTAAGGTGGATACATTTATTCAATTCTATTCCCACGAGTTAAAGTCGGTTTTACAATGCACCACTCTGAGTGTACATTTGTTAATTTTGTATTTTTGTGTCTCTTATTGTGTATCTAATTGTTATTAATGATCAAAGTCAATCTTTAATAAATTTTTTACACTAATATAAAATGCGCATAATGCATAATTTATCATGCTTGTATGCATGATTCAATACCTAGTCATTTAGGTCGTCGATTTTGATCATTTATTATTTATTGTTATAATGTGACGCAAAATCCATGTACCTACGTGATAGCGAAACTGAAACTGTAGATTGATATGAATTAAATTACAACAATGAGGAAAGAGATCAACATCGATATCGCATGGTCTGATATTAATACAAAATCTTTATGTAACTAAGACTCTCATTTTGTTAAGCTATTGCATAGCTTTTATCTCAGACTTTGAGCACGGCGACCGAATGTAAAAATTTCGTAACGAAAAAACCTAACACCCCCCCCACATCAACCGGCACAGCGATGCGATGCTATGCCTGTGATGCTGTGCAATAGCTTTACCGCGGCAGTCCTCGAGTGCCACACGTATTTTTTTTTCTATTAAGCAGGGTGTATCATAAACCTCGCTTGTTGTATCACCAAGCAGTATCGATATGGGGAAGAACCGAAAAAAAAACACCATAGTTGCGCTTTTAAAATCATGTCAATATAAAAATTTAATTTTACATAGTAATGTGTCTGTCCTGTGGTTCAGTCGTCGCATCTATCGGCAAGTTACAAGGCGCTTTGCTGTTAGAGTCTGGCCAGCCAAAGCTGAACCCAGTAAAGGGCGGCAAATTTAAAAAAAAATATGGACCTGGTAACATCGGCTTCAGTAGGAACAAAACATTTTGTTACTTTTGATATTCATAAAGGTGATCATAGTATATAGGTACATTAGGTACACAACACAGCAGGATTAAAACGTTATTAAAACAAATGATTTGAACCGTTTTCAACAAAACTGACAACTAACTACGCAGAAACGCCATGATGACATTCCAGATAGTGTGGCCGCTACAAAAAACACTGGGTTCAGCTTTGGCTGGCCAAACTCTATACGTATCGTATTATCGATCAGGTGCTGCAAGCGGCGTGCGGGCGCCGCCTGACCCCGCGCGTGAACCAGCTGCGCGCGGAGGAGTGCGCCGACGTGAGCAACACGCGCGAGCTGGCGCACGAGCGCGAGGTGCACAGCGCCATGGCGATGGGCCAGTCGTGCGAGGACCTCACGCTCGTGGCCGGCCTGGCCAACTCGCCCACACGGGTGCCCAGGTATGTGTGTAATAAAAGCGTGTGTGTCAGATGTGAAACTTCTTTGGCAAGATAATTAATTATCTATTTAAGTATTTATTTAAAATTATATATATATATATGTATGTTTATCAGCCATCTGGTTTCCATAACACAAGCGAAAACTTAGTATGGGATCAGATCGTGCCGTGTGTGAAAATTGTCCTGAAATATATTTACATATTATTAAGAATTAAGATTCAAAGATACCAAAATTCGTCGTACTCCATGACGTGACAGTATTGCCATGAGGTGACCTTGAAATTTTACTCTCAACGCACCTAAATATGAGTATGTAAAATATTACACGTTAAATTGTGTTTCTGAAATTTTGACTTGAGTAAAAATGTTGTCACAATAGGAAATGAAATGAAAATTTATTTAGCAGAATTGTAATAACTTAAAAGGTTTTATAACATTTCTTTCACGATTCGCCAACAAATAGGCATACAAATATTTATATAGTACGTGAATCTGATAGTTTATGTACATTTATTTTTACAATTTATGCAAACGATCTTACATGTCCGGGTTTCATGATGAAAATTTCACCACAATCACAATTACTTGCAACATAACAGGTTCGCGACAGTGGTGTCCCCGTCTCCCCCGCGCAAGTTCACAACGCGGCGGAGTCTTTCCCCCAACCCGCTGCGAGCATCTAGCTTCAGTCCCATCAGCCGACCCAACGTGCTGGTCGGCAAGCGGCGATGTGATGACGCGGAAATGTCACTCTCCAAACGCATGTGCACAGACAGACGGACACCAACCACCCCCGGAACGCCAGACTCAGACTCCCTAGATTGCACCTTCCGACCCGTCTCCCCCAGACCGCAACCGATGAACGAGTCCGACTCGCCAGACACTCAGAACCACAAAGCGAACCCCAGCTAATAGATACAGGGGAAGATACTGGTGTTGCCTTCTTCGGCCTGGTGTGGTACGCTTACACGTTTCGGTCTGGCATCTGGTTGGTCTGGTGAACTGGTCCGACTGTTGATGCATTCGCTAACGGTCTGGTTTAAAGGAGTTGTAGGTGTTTTATCAGCCAATTTGTTGTGCTTGAAGTTTTGTGTGTTTTTAAGTGATTTATACGACTTTTTGTCAGATTTACAAATACAAAAGCAATTTTCTTGTAACTCGACGTCGTTTTTCATTTGTAATATTGGGAATTATAAATGTTTTTAGTATAAATGTATAATATGCGATGTATTTTCAAGACTATAACGTACGAGTAATATAACAGATTGATTGATATGATTTATATAAAAATTTGGCCCTGGCTTCAAGCTTAGACAGGCAAGTTGGACGGTAAAATGGATTCTGGCTGAAATGTACAATCAAAAGCCAGTAAGGGTAGAGAAACTCCTACACAACCCCTATTTTGAACGTTTAGTTCCTAATAACGTTGTAGCAAATGGACGCGAGTGCCCTTTTTTAGCCAAAGCATCAAACTTTAATGTAAATATATATTAAGAGCGCTGTATATAGCTGTAGGTCTAAGGAATATAGCCATTATATTAAATTTATTAGTTAGGGAGTCGTAAAACTCCATTCATCCCGCCTTTTCATTTATTGTAGAGAGATTTTGGCGCGCTTTTACCTTGAGACTTTTTTTTCGTACATTGCCAGTTTTTATTGGCAAATGTTTTCAATATATTTTAGTACATATTCCCACTTTTTTCTAAAGGATATGTACTACATTTGTTTCAGAAATTAATTATGCATAAACAAGTAGTATTTCCGATGGCTTTTTTTATTATTTTCATACAATTAATTAAAATATAATCTTAATACTTGAGGTAACATTAGAGCGCCAATGTAATGTAATATTTGTAATCAATTCTGTTAGTAAAATAATTATTTTTGTTTGGTTTGTTTTGTTGTGTTCATTATTCATTTGGAATAAATATTGTTTTGATTGTACCATATTGGTAAATTCTATTGAATGTTGATATATAAAAATTATTAAACAAAAAATGTATGTATTTTCATCAATTAACAGTTTCTTAAAAGTGTTTTATTTTATTTATTTAATATAACAACATTCAATGGAAAATATATTATTGTGATAGATATTTTAATTATTTTTGTACAATATGCCAATGTCTCGTACTTGTGTACAGAGATTACCTCATAACCTCAGATAGAAGTATGAGCTGTTATAATGTGCATTTGTAATCTGTATATTTTAGTAGTAAGGTATCAATTTAACATTGCGAAGTCATTCTTTAGATTCATATAATATTTCTGATGAATTTTCATTTATATTTAATACCCTTAATTATTTAGGTTTACCTAGAAGCATTGGAACTAACTGGCTACTATAATTTATTGAATTGGTCTGTAATCAACGTTTAGAAATAATATTCATGTTGTCGTAATTATTAACTGTAAACTCTGGGAAAATATTTGGTCTTGTATCATAATCCTTTTGAAGTGTTTCTTTATTTTACATTCAAGTAGTGAACTTTCGTTTATGCAATATTTATTTAAAATTGCAAAATTACTAACTGTGCGACTGGATACAGGCCATCACAAGATAATTGTTCAAATTTTTATAAATAATTTATTTCTATATTCGGATTATCTATCTCAAACAAAATATAGTGATTTTAATCATTCTGCCTGTCTTAAGAAAAGAAACGGTGAGTAAACCCCCGTAATTCAACAGTAACTCATTTGAAATAGGAAATATTTTTTTTTATAATATTTTGAACAGGAACCAGCACTGGTGATCCTATAATACTGATAAAATTACATTTCTTAATTGTATGCAAACGTTTTTTATAACTTAGTATAAGATCTTTATAACTTCATAATGTGATGGTCTACCAGTTATAATGTTAGTTTCCCAGAGTATTTCATATCAGGAATCCACCCCGCTCTGTATGTATAACTATGTAGGTGTGTTTTGTACTTTTTGTAACTACAGTCTCATGACTTCAAATGTATCATCTCATTCGAATGTGATTAAATCACAGTATGAACTATAACTGTCGTTTTATTTTTCAACCATATTATTAACTAGCTTCCGCCCGCGGCTTCGCCCGCGTGGTGTTTAGAAAAAGGTAGCCTATGTTCTTTCTCAGGGTCTAAAGATTGCCTGTGCCAAATTTCATCAAAATCGGTTGAGAGGTTTAAGCGGGAAAGCGTAACAGACAGACAGACAGAGTTACTTTCACATTTATATTATTAGTAGGGATTTTCAGACATCAGGTGATCAAGGTAAATACAAATTAAAAACATTACTTAGTTCACGTATTTTCGCATGGCTGATTTTCACATGTGTTTTAGAATATACAGTTATAAAATATAACATTATGTCAGTACTCCCAGACACTTCCCGTGGGCCATATTGCTTAACAGACGCTTTAAAACTCTCATACTAATTATTAAAAGGTCATCGAGTATAGTCACAGTGCAATTCCATCAGCATGAGACCCCGTAAAAGATAAGTAATAACTAATAACTTTATTACTAAGGGCTGGCGCAGATATAGCGAAGCGCAGCGCATTTCCGCGAAATATGACACACTACCCGCACGGACGCGCGAGTCTTCGCGAGTAAGCGCGCGCGTGCGGGCATGCGCTAGACTGCGCTTACTCGACGCACTCATCGTCATTCATTTTAAAAATTTTCGAGAGATACACGTGTACATTCGCGAATAAAATGATCGATTGGGACATTTTATTGATGACATTACGTCTTGTAGAGAAACAACAAATAGAACATTTTAGTTTGACGAAATTTGCGTGCCGCGCGAGCGTGTCGTTGGCGCGCCCAGTGGCCGGCGGCGACCGAAAGCGGCCCAGCGGGTGCGGGCGCAGTAGTAGGTACGTCGTGTGCTACCGTTCGCATGTGACGCTTCGATGCTCCTCAATTAATTTGATTTTGAATATTATTTTAATTAGGACAATGTTGATAATAGTTTGATAATGAAGAATGCGCCGGGCTTTAAATTATAGAGTTTACTATTCACTTATTCAGTTTTAATATTTATAGTTAACTATAATGTTTTAGTATGTACCTGGGTTATTTCATATTTGTTACACTTTTAGGTAATAATATAAATTTGATATTTTTATTTTATGTAGGTATATCGTCTTCTCGGTAAATAGGCTATCTAATACTGAAATAATTTTTCAAATCGGGCCGGTAATTCCTGAGATTAGCGCGGTCAAGCATACAAAAAAGAAACTTCAGCTTAATTAGTAAAGAATATTGATGATATGTATAATGATTGGATCTCTTTTGTGGTGGCAAGATGGAATTAAGAAGTTCCCGCACCGGCAGAAAGCTCGGTACGGCAAGATTGCCGCCGGTGCGAGATATGCCTAGCGGGACTCAAGTCACATCGCTCTATGGAATTTAGGCCCTTCGCTCATGGAGCTACTCAAAAAGAACTAGTCACAAACTCAAATTATTAACGAGTTGCCTGAGCGTCACAGCCCATACATGTTCTATGGAGATTCGCACACGACGCGACTAGTTACTAACTGGTCAGTAACGCGTTAGCAACCAATCACGCGCGACGCGTCGTGCCGGTCTCCACGCTACTGGTTTCCCGAGTTTCTTTGTTTTTTATGATAAAAATGAACGAGCAAATAACAGAAGTGACTGAAACCTTATAACTTGAGTAGCGTTGTATGCGAGATACAATTTGTAACTGGTTTGTAATCGTAATTACTGATTAGTTCAGTCATTTTTGAGTAGCTCCATGAGCGAAGGGCCTTAGTTTTGTGTCAGCAGAATATAATTTTACAAAATGTGATCAAGGTCACTAGTAGTTCTAATACGAACACTACAACTTTTAATGAACAATCGCTTTAATATGCTTGCATTCTCATTTCAGTATTTTATGTATTTGTGTATTATAAATAAGGATGGATAAAAAATACAAACACAGAGCTTCAAACCAAAATCACTTTTATTTACATGTCACAGTTTACATTATTATTAACTTGTATAATTAAATCGAGAAATGAAAATAAGAAAAACAGCTTTAAAACGAACTAGTCTAAAACTTACCATTAATGAACAACATTATTAATAACATTCCAATATTTTGTACTCTTTAAAATGTGATAACAAAACATATGACATCGTTGCAAATAATCTCACAATAATTACTATGTAAATTACAATTAAAACATTACAAAATCCATTATAATTAAAATAGTACTAGCAAAGTCTGCCGCATACAATACATACCGTGTATAAAAATTTATTGCTCTCGGAAGCAAGTTGAAATAATCATACAACAAATGGGAACATTCCAAAATTGGTCTAAAACTATCATACGACAATTCTGTACAAAATAAATATATATTAAAAATCGTTTTGATTGTGGCATTCGTTCAATTCATATAAAAATGGTCCAAGTCGTTTTGATTCCCGGGTTTTTAAAATGCTTGCATTTGAACCATATTATCGTGTCATTAGTTTTTAGACATTAATTTTTATCCCAGCTTAGGCATTACACTGTTTTACGATTTCAATTAAAATTTAATTTTCTCAATCAATTGCTAAAAGCTTAAAATTTCGAATAAAAATTAGCATAACATTAAATTAAATAGACAAATAGATATATATTTATTGGATACTAATTAATACTAAAATATTACACACGAAGCCGCTTATTACCTATAATTTCCTATAGGAAGACAGCATCTTAAAAGCATTTTCAAACGTATCGGTAATGAAATAACACTGTGGTTGCTTTTGGCGCGATTTTGGTTTTATTTTTCTTCCAAACAAAACACAGAGATCGGGGGCAATGAAACTTAGTTTCGTCGACGATCTCAAGTCTAAAACGGTGGTCGAAAATGGCCATAACCGAATATGGCACAAACAATACAGTGTGGATATCGTTATCACTAAAATAAATAAGACGTCTCTTTGGGTTATTCGTAAATCGTAATGAAAATGTTACGTGTTAACGTCGAGCGAACAAGAATAAATTACATATACGCATGCTATAATTTTATTGGTGAATCAGCATGACCTATAGAGAATGAAGAAAATAGGTGAACAATAAATAAAAAATAATAATTTCGCACTTATTTATTCCAGTGACATCTAGGCGATGGCTACACCACGTCATATCGTATCAGTCTTACGTATAAATGCAACTGGCGCAAATCCCTAAATTATGAGTTAAACTAACATTTTCTAAAGAAAATACCCACAATTATCGACTAAAACAATATAATAATTATATAAGACTTCGTCGAGTTTAAAGCTCCCGTGTAGAACTAATTTCCGCTCGTATAAACGTTACAATGGAATTGTAACTCGATGTTAAATTTTAGTAAAATAAAAAAAAAAATTTTTTGAAAACTAAGTACTTTTGTATCTAGATTTAATCCAAAACGAACGCAAAACGTTGCACGTTATTTGAAGTCTTTTAACATTATATATAGATTAGAAATAACCTAAACATCGTCGTGCACACGAGAGAGGATAATGTTACGGTATTTAATAAGAATTTGAATATTTAATTAACATTTACACAAAAAAAGATGAAAAAAAAATAACTAAAAAGTAAAACTACGTTGTTTTTAAAAGGTTATTAATATCTATAAAATCATTTGCGAAGACCAATCAATCAATTTTTTTGTTAACTGGTTGAGTACCTATTATAATTTTTAACTATTATAATCTTACTAGCGGCCCGCCCCGGCTTCGCCCGTGGTACATATGAAAAATAGATGTTGGCCGATTCTCAGACTTACCCGATATGCACAGAAAATTTCATGAGAATCGGTCCACCCGTTTCGGAGGAGTATGCAGACTAACATTGTGACACGAGAACTTTATATATAAGATTTTAACCGCCTCGTATCCTCGCCCGTGTTTAAATCGCCTAATTTAGCCACTTGGCACCTTACACTGTTTAACAATAATTCATCGCATTGTGAGCTAACTACGACAATTACAACTTAAATTTCTATTTCTCTAACAGGGTTGTCAATGTTTCGAAGTATATCTGCGATTATTGGTACCTACGAAACATTACTGTTTTTAAATTTTCAACAATTTCATAGCACATTGCGATTTAAATTTACAATTTGAAAAAATAATATCTTCTAAAACGGCCACGTTTTTTAAAAATAAACGCTCCCCAAAACATGGCAACCCTTACAATGATATGTCATTTCAATAAATCGAATAAGCCGCCCGTTGAACCAAACTCAACTTTTCATATAACAAAATGTTAAATGTGAGGTAACAAAGCCATAGTTCATTTGAAATTACTTTATCAAGTCCAAATTTTCTCTAATCAGATTATAAGCCAATAGGGCTTTGACAAAATTAACTGAAACAACCATTTTTGCCCCAACTAAGGCTTGGTTGCACCATAATTTAGTTATAGTCAAAATTAACAATAACACTAACTTTTACAGTGACTGCAAAATGTGTTGCACCAACATATTTTCTTCCATAGTTGGTAGAAATGACATCTTATTTTGTATTTGACACATCTGATAGATATTTAACGTTAGCAATATTTTTAACCGGTAAATAAACGATTATGTGTTAAAATTATGATCATCTATAAATTTGTCAAACTGTGCAACTGTTATTTCCGTAACTTCGTTTATTATTGCTAAAGTGATGCAACCCAGCTTAAGTTGGTTTTTGGTTAGTTGAGTGAGATTCCCCGAGTCAATACCCACCTAAGTAAGTCAGTAAGCAAGGTGCCGGTTTGTCCTCAGCTTGTTAGTACTGAATCTTCAACGAGTGGCACTTTGGCCACTTCAAAGAATATCGTGTGCGAATACTTGTTCCTAACCGTGCTGATCGCTGATTTGGGCTTCTTATGTAGTGTTGCGTTGAGTTGCAGCGATAGGGGGATTATGTCTTTGAGCTCGTAACCTGCAAGTGGAAATCGGTGTGTTAGAGAAGTGATTGAAACAAAGACATTTACAGGCTTCGTCAAACAGAACGCGTATTTCACGTTGTGTTTTACAGCTTTGTCAGATAGAACGCGTACTTACGTTGTGTTTTACAGCTTTGTCAGATAGAACGCGTACTTACGTTGTTTTACAGCTTTGTCAGATAGAACGCGTACTTACCGTTGTGTTTTACAGCTTTGTCAGAAAGAACGCGTACTTACCGTTGTGTTTTACAGCTTTGTCAGATAGAACGCGTACTTAACGTTGTGTTTTACAGCTTTGTCAGATAGAACGCGTACTTAACGTTGTGTTTTACAGCTTTGTCAGATAGAACGCGTACTTAACGCTGCGTTATAGCCTCGCGCCTGCACATCGCTACGTCATGTGCAGGCGCGCGTACAGCGGTCATCGCTGGCGTCTGCTGACAAGATACAGAGGGCCAGGCGGCTGTCGGCCGGCCGCTGACAGTCAGCGCTGGCGGGCGACACGTACCGGTGTAGTGGCGCAGCGCGGGCGTCCAGTGCGAGAGGCCCTTCATGCGCAGCGCGAGGTAGAGCGCGGCGGCGGCCAGGCGGCTGTCGGCCGGCCGCTGACAGTCAGCGCTGGCGGGCGACACGTACCGGTGTAGTGGCGCAGCGCGGGCGTCCAGTGCGAGAGGCCCTTCATGCGCAGCGCGAGGTAGAGCGCGGCGGCGGCCAGGCGGCTGTCGGCCGGCCGCTGACAGTCAGCGCTGGCGGGCGACACGTACCGGTGTAGTGGCGCAGCGCGGGCGTCCAGTGCGAGAGGCCCTTCATGCGCAGCGCGAGGTAGAGCGCGGCGGCGGCCAGGCGGCTGTCGGCCGGCCGCTGACAGTCAGCGCTGGCGGGCGACACGTACCGGTGTAGTGGCGCAGCGCGGGCGTCCAGTGCGAGAGGCCCTTCATGCGCAGCGCGAGGTAGAGCGCGGCGGCGGCCAGGCGGCTGTCGGCCGGCCGCTGACAGTCAGCGCTGGCGGGCGACACGTACCGGTGTAGTGGCGCAGCGCGGGCGTCCAGTGCGAGAGGCCCTTCATGCGCAGCGCGAGGTAGAGCGCGGCGGCGGCCAGGCGGCTGTCGGCCGGCCGCTGACAGTCAGCGCTGGCGGGCGACACGTACCGGTGTAGTGGCGCAGCGCGGGCGTCCAGTGCGAGAGGCCCTTCATGCGCAGCGCGAGGTAGAGCGCGGCGGCGGCCAGGCGGCTGTCGGCCGGCCGCTGACAGTCAGCGCTGGCGGGCGACACGTACCGGTGTAGTGGCGCAGCGCGGGCGTCCAGTGCGAGAGGCCCTTCATGCGCAGCGCGAGGTAGAGCGCGGCGGCGGCCAGGCGGCTGTCGGCCGGCCGCTGACAGTCAGCGCTGGCGGGCGACACGTACCGGTGTAGTGGCGCAGCGCGGGCGTCCAGTGCGAGAGGCCCTTCATGCGCAGCGCGAGGTAGAGCGCGGCGGCGGCCAGGCGGCTGTCGGCCGGCCGCTGACAGTCAGCGCTGGCGGGCGACACGTACCGGTGTAGTGGCGCAGCGCGGGCGTCCAGTGCGAGAGGCCCTTCATGCGCAGCGCGAGGTAGAGCGCGGCGGCGGCCAGGCGGCTGTCGGCCGGCCGCTGACAGTCAGCGCTGGCGGGCGACACGTACCGGTGTAGTGGCGCAGCGCGGGCGTCCAGTGCGAGAGGCCCTTCATGCGCAGCGCGAGGTAGAGCGCGGCGGCGGCCAGGCGGCTGTCGGCCGGCCGCTGACAGTCAGCGCTGGCGGGCGACACGTACCGGTGTAGTGGCGCAGCGCGGGCGTCCAGTGCGAGAGGCCCTTCATGCGCAGCGCGAGGTAGAGCGCGGCGGCGGCCAGGCGGCTGTCGGCCGGCCGCTGACAGTCAGCGCTGGCGGGCGACACGTACCGGTGTAGTGGCGCAGCGCGGGCGTCCAGTGCGAGAGGCCCTTCATGCGCAGCGCGAGGTAGAGCGCGGCGGCGGCCAGGCGGCTGTCGGCCGGCCGCTGACAGTCAGCGCTGGCGGGCGACACGTACCGGTGTAGTGGCGCAGCGCGGGCGTCCAGTGCGAGAGGCCCTTCATGCGCAGCGCGAGGTAGAGCGCGGCGGCGGCCAGGCGGCTGTCGGCCGGCCGCTGACAGTCAGCGCTGGCGGGCGACACGTACCGGTGTAGTGGCGCAGCGCGGGCGTCCAGTGCGAGAGGCCCTTCATGCGCAGCGCGAGGTAGAGCGCGGCGGCGGCCAGGCGGCTGTCGGCCGGCCGCTGACAGTCAGCGCTGGCGGGCGACACGTACCGGTGTAGTGGCGCAGCGCGGGCGTCCAGTGCGAGAGGCCCTTCATGCGCAGCGCGAGGTAGAGCGCGGCGGCGGCCAGGCGGCTGTCGGCCGGCCGCTGACAGTCAGCGCTGGCGGGCGACACGTACCGGTGTAGTGGCGCAGCGCGGGCGTCCAGTGCGAGAGGCCCTTCATGCGCAGCGCGAGGTAGAGCGCGGCGGCGGCCAGGCGGCTGTCGGCCGGCCGCTGACAGTCAGCGCTGGCGGGCGACACGTACCGGTGTAGTGGCGCAGCGCGGGCGTCCAGTGCGAGAGGCCCTTCATGCGCAGCGCGAGGTAGAGCGCGGCGGCGGCCAGGCGGCTGTCGGCCGGCCGCTGACAGTCAGCGCTGGCGGGCGACACGTACCGGTGTAGTGGCGCAGCGCGGGCGTCCAGTGCGAGAGGCCCTTCATGCGCAGCGCGAGGTAGAGCGCGGCGGCGGCCAGGCGGCTGTCGGCCGGCCGCTGACAGTCAGCGCTGGCGGGCGACACGTACCGGTGTAGTGGCGCAGCGCGGGCGTCCAGTGCGAGAGGCCCTTCATGCGCAGCGCGAGGTAGAGCGCGGCGGCGGCCAGGCGGCTGTCGGCCGGCCGCTGACAGTCAGCGCTGGCGGGCGACACGTACCGGTGTAGTGGCGCAGCGCGGGCGTCCAGTGCGAGAGGCCCTTCATGCGCAGCGCGAGGTAGAGCGCGGCGGCGGCCAGGCGGCTGTCGGCCGGCCGCTGACAGTCAGCGCTGGCGGGCGACACGTACCGGTGTAGTGGCGCAGCGCGGGCGTCCAGTGCGAGAGGCCCTTCATGCGCAGCGCGAGGTAGAGCGCGGCGGCGGCCAGGCGGCTGTCGGCCGGCCGCTGACAGTCAGCGCTGGCGGGCGACACGTACCGGTGTAGTGGCGCAGCGCGGGCGTCCAGTGCGAGAGGCCCTTCATGCGCAGCGCGAGGTAGAGCGCGGCGGCGGCCAGGCGGCTGTCGGCCGGCCGCTGACAGTCAGCGCTGGCGGGCGACACGTACCGGTGTAGTGGCGCAGCGCGGGCGTCCAGTGCGAGAGGCCCTTCATGCGCAGCGCGAGGTAGAGCGCGGCGGCGGCCAGGCGGCTGTCGGCCGGCCGCTGACAGTCAGCGCTGGCGGGCGACACGTACCGGTGTAGTGGCGCAGCGCGGGCGTCCAGTGCGAGAGGCCCTTCATGCGCAGCGCGAGGTAGAGCGCGGCGGCGGCCAGGCGGCTGTCGGCCGGCCGCTGACAGTCAGCGCTGGCGGGCGACACGTACCGGTGTAGTGGCGCAGCGCGGGCGTCCAGTGCGAGAGGCCCTTCATGCGCAGCGCGAGGTAGAGCGCGGCGGCGGCCAGGCGGCTGTCGGCCGGCCGCTGACAGTCAGCGCTGGCGGGCGACACGTACCGGTGTAGTGGCGCAGCGCGGGCGTCCAGTGCGAGAGGCCCTTCATGCGCAGCGCGAGGTAGAGCGCGGCGGCGGCCAGGCGGCTGTCGGCCGGCCGCTGACAGTCAGCGCTGGCGGGCGACACGTACCGGTGTAGTGGCGCAGCGCGGGCGTCCAGTGCGAGAGGCCCTTCATGCGCAGCGCGAGGTAGAGCGCGGCGGCGGCCAGGCGGCTGTCGGCCGGCCGCTGACAGTCAGCGCTGGCGGGCGACACGTACCGGTGTAGTGGCGCAGCGCGGGCGTCCAGTGCGAGAGGCCCTTCATGCGCAGCGCGAGGTAGAGCGCGGCGGCGGCCAGGCGGCTGTCGGCCGGCCGCTGACAGTCAGCGCTGGCGGGCGACACGTACCGGTGTAGTGGCGCAGCGCGGGCGTCCAGTGCGAGAGGCCCTTCATGCGCAGCGCGAGGTAGAGCGCGGCGGCGGCCAGGCGGCTGTCGGCCGGCCGCTGACAGTCAGCGCTGGCGGGCGACACGTACCGGTGTAGTGGCGCAGCGCGGGCGTCCAGTGCGAGAGGCCCTTCATGCGCAGCGCGAGGTAGAGCGCGGCGGCGGCCAGGCGGCTGTCGGCCGGCCGCTGACAGTCAGCGCTGGCGGGCGACACGTACCGGTGTAGTGGCGCAGCGCGGGCGTCCAGTGCGAGAGGCCCTTCATGCGCAGCGCGAGGTAGAGCGCGGCGGCGGCCAGGCGGCTGTCGGCCGGCCGCTGACAGTCAGCGCTGGCGGGCGACACGTACCGGTGTAGTGGCGCAGCGCGGGCGTCCAGTGCGAGAGGCCCTTCATGCGCAGCGCGAGGTAGAGCGCGGCGGCGGCCAGGCGGCTGTCGGCCGGCCGCTGACAGTCAGCGCTGGCGGGCGACACGTACCGGTGTAGTGGCGCAGCGCGGGCGTCCAGTGCGAGAGGCCCTTCATGCGCAGCGCGAGGTAGAGCGCGGCGGCGGCCAGGCGGCTGTCGGCCGGCCGCTGACAGTCAGCGCTGGCGGGCGACACGTACCGGTGTAGTGGCGCAGCGCGGGCGTCCAGTGCGAGAGGCCCTTCATGCGCAGCGCGAGGTAGAGCGCGGCGGCGGCCAGGCGGCTGTCGGACGCGCCCGCCAGCCCGTACTCCAGCAGCGCCTGCTCCAGCACGAACCGCGCCAGCGTCAGCGTCGGCATCGACACGCGGGCACACTGTCGGCGAACGGACTATTGTTAAACTGATGTTCAAATTGTCCGTTTTCAATTTAATTCACAAACTGTAGATTAATTGCCGAAATTAAAGACTGACAGATAATATACGCTGCAAGTTGGGTGTTAACGCACCTACGCGCGTATTTGCGGGTAAAGATCGGCATCATCGTTCGGGTTTTTACTTTTTTACGCACGCACAAAGACCTGTGTTGTTTTCTCTACAAACGGAGATAGACACAAGACGTTTCTTGTTATAGGGCAGGCGGAAATTCGTACAATGACCTAACAGGGGTAACCAACCTTTGTGTAACCTGAGAACATTATTAAAAGGTGAAAGTGAAACTGAAAATCTTTATTTCAGTAACCTACATTACATAACACTTTGACTTTGACTTGATTATATCTAACTTACTTTGCAGTAAGCTGTAGGTATGACACAATTTACAACAAAAAAAATGTTAGACCACTTCTGCTCTTAGGTTCTAACTTCTAAGTGTTTTATAATAAAAATAATAATAAAAAAATGTTGTGTGGTTTTATGAAACCACGGTAAAAGTGAAACTGTTCGAACGGTTCCGAACACTGCTTTGTGTAGCGCATGTCGCGTGTCGGTCGGCTGCCGAGTAGGTATACCTACTCGGCAGCCGCGATACACGCGACATGCGCTACACAGACCAAAAAGTTGAGACGATGTAATAAAAGTTTCACTTTAATATTTTAGTAACATCTTATGAAATTAGTGAATTATTTACTTTTAGTAATATAATCCGCATCTCATCCAGACATGTCAAGTTTGTTACCTCTGAACGACCGCGTCGCTCACCTCACCTTGTACCATGAAAAGCGGTACGCTGCGTAAACGATAAAGTAGTGTATGAAGAGCGATAGGTATCGTTTTATTTTGATGATAACATAATACTTCGTGTCATTGTACGAATTTCCGCCTGCCCTAGGAATATACTATACCGTTGTAAAACATGCGTTAACGCGCTACGCTGCGTTATGCGTGGCAGTGAATTAATCTCCTAAAATAATGGAATTGACAATCATAATAAATATCACTTGAACAGTATACTCACCCTAGCATATCTCCTGAGGAACCTGTACGATAGTGGAATGCCGAGATCAAAGTCGATAACTTTCAGTATATTGATCTCCATCCTGAGCAGTTGGCTGAGCGTGTATGCACCATCGCAGATGTATAGGAAGTCGTCTACTAGTGGCGGGATCCTTTCCTGTAATATTTATAAACATTTCTGTATAACTTTTACTAATAAATACTACTAAAATAATGAAGTCTGACATTACGTATTTGCTTTGATTCGTATTCAATTTTTTCTAAAAATATTGTTAATTACTTTAAATATAGTTACGTTAGTCATAAAATAAATTAACATAAGAAACGCTATGTTGATTTAGTTGGTACAATTTAAGTAAGTTTATGATATTCTAAATGAATTGTCCTTACCTATAATTGGTAGATACATCCTTACCATTTATATACTTCTAGATTTAAGCTTGCAATGATTTATATGTATTTACTGTTGGTTTGGCTTAATAAATAAATAAATAAATAAATAAATAAATAAAATAAATTACGTATACACTTTGCCGTACTATTTGTATTTATTAGTAACTAAACACAATCAAATAATATCCAAGTGGCGTTGTATAAAGCATTCATAGAAAAACACCTCTTATTTCGCCGCAGTAATGTTCAAAGTCTATTGTGCATCGCTAATTAGAAAACTCATTTTGATTACGACAATTTTCTAGCATGATTTCGGAAAGGCATGGAATTTTTGTGGTATTAATAGTGAATATTGTAAAGACCACCCGATCTGTAAATATACTAGAAAAAACACATTCCATTAAATAAGCACTTGTAACTCACATCAAACTTAGACGCAATAAACAGCGACGAAGCGCCCAACAGCTGGAGCTCCTCCTTACTGAGATGCTCCCTCTCGGGCAAGGTCCTGCTGGACCTCGTGAGGAACAGGTCCACCAGCTTCACCGCCAGGTACAGCGTCTCGTGGTTCAGCTCGAAGCTCTCCTGGACCTCCACCATCCAGTCCACGAGGAGGGCCCGCATCCACGCGGTTATGCCCTTCATACGACCGAGGTAGTCGTCGATTATGAAGATAGGCTGTGGATGGGTTGTTTAGTTAGCAGATAGTTAACGACTTTTTTTTGACCGCCTCCTTGGTACAGTGGTTGACGCGTGAGCGTAACACCGAGGGGTCCTGGGTTCGATTCCCGGTGGAGAAGAAAAAAAAATGTCTCGGTCTGGCAGGACACAGAAGGCTGATCACCTTCTTGTCCCTAAAGAAAATCGATCAGTGAAACAGGTGTATAATGCATCTGCCCCTTACCCCACTAGGGGACATGGGACTTCACTTTTTACACTGCAACGCACCACGCAGCGTAGCGAACGAATGCGTTAACGAATAAAACAAATAAACAATTGTACGCGCGTGAAAGCAAATGCACGCGCGTCATATCTACGCCACTACTAAATATGCTTTCAGTATCTTGGACTGTACATATATATACAAGCAACGTTAAAACATGCGTTTACGCGCTACGCTGCGTACTGTCTATCGCTATGATGTAGGTACATATATCTATCGATTTACATCTGAATTAGATGTACTGTGGTCTGTGCTCAAGATAAACCTTTTATTATATGTACTACTTTTGCGCCCGCGGTTTCATCCACCTCATTATCTAAAACTTAACTCTCACGAAAAAACAGTCTGTTTTATCTATTTAAAAAAACCGCATCAAAAATGCGTAGTTTAAAAGATCCCAGTATACATGGGAACAGAGAGAAATCGGGAAGCGACTTACGTATATACAGGGTGTAATCGTTAAGTGTGCACAGGCGATTATTCCGTAACTGTTACAGATATCAAAAAACTTTAAATTGATATCGAAAGTACTTAACCTAATGAGTAAAATGGCCATAATAAATTTATAAAAATAAAACGAGAAATATCTAAAAAAAATAACTTGAAACCCTCCCATACATTTAGTATGAGATACGAATATCCCATGTACATTTAATTTTTTTTTTTTTTTTTTATTGCAACCCCGGCAATGGAGCAGGCGACCCACTTGATGGTAGGTGATAGTCGCCGCCCATGACAGTTCACAACATTAGGGAACGTATTGCCGGTTTTGAGGTGGAAGAAGGCTTTTAAGGTGGGTGTAGGCTTTTTTCTTGAAGGTTCCCATGTCATATTGGTTGGGGAACACGGAAGGTGGTAGTTTGTTCCACAAGAGTGTGGTTCTAGGCAGGAAATGCCGTGCAAAACGCACAGTTGACGAACGCCATGCATCGAGATGGTGACGATGATATTTTTGTTTGTGCCGAGCAGTGCGGTGATGGAATTGTGCAGGTGGTATCAGTGCAAATAGTTCCTCAGAACACTCTCCGTTGTAAATGCGATAAAATACACATAGAGACGCAACATCACGCCTCAAAGCCAATGGATCGAGCCGATCGGTTAGCTCAGGGAGGTCGACAATGCGGCAGGCACGACGCTGAAGGCGGTCAAAGGGAAGTAATTGATACTCGGGTGCTCCAGCCCACAAGTGAGAACAGTACTCCATGTGTGGCCGAACTTGTGCCTTGTAAAGCAGCAAAATGAAAGCTTTAGCTTTTTCTTTCTTTTTTTGGTTTTCAGCTTTAATTACTTCGCAAATTTGAAGGGAAGTTCATTTAGAAACTGTAAATAGAGCTCCTCATTGTATTGCACAATGAGGACATCACTTCGAAAATCTATTTTTTTCGTTTATTGATAAGTTGAATGAAAAAATAGATAATTAAAGTACACTAACACAGTTCCTTGAATTTATTCAATTCAAAAAATTATAGACATGATTGCCTATCATAGAAATCTAAATAACAAGACACATAGAAGTGCTATAATGTCATAATTCGTATGAAAACCGCTGTCGCCAAAATCAACACATTCAAACCGAAAGCTAAACAGTACACACAAGTAAACTATGCCTTTTATTGGACAGCTTGATTTTAGTGAAAACTAACTTATCTATTAAATTAAGCTTTTGAATATGTATCCTAACGCACGAATTTACGGTTTATTTTAGAATAACATCCCTAAGTATATGAGACTTTTTGCTCCAATACGAACAAACGTGATAATAAGAATGGTCGACTGTGTCATTCATTGTTATTTCGATTACTATGGTGACACTCGTAATACTTGTAAATATTCTATAATTTTAAGGAAAAACGGCATTATTTCTAAAAAAAAATATTTTCCGATGAAATATTATTCCTTTATAAGTATAATTACAACTTGTGGAAGAATTTCCGCAATGGGAATTGCTGAAACACACCATGTATACACTCATACGTCTCCAGAGCAACTGAACAGTGACGAATGCACTGGTGATGTGCAAATCACCTGAGTGGCGACAAGGTCACGCACGCTTACGACTTCTAGTGTCTTGTTATTTAGATTTCTATGTTGCCTATATAACCAACATACAACAAAATAACTGAGATCTCACTGAACTAGAAATTGAAAAACAACATTTTTTTTTAAACTTACAAGTTTTCACTTGACACTAACTCTCAAATACGACATTGGTACATTTCCCGCGTCTTTGCACTCGTAATGAATACAAAGACGCGTACTTCGTATGTACGTAATTTAACGTAAGTCTATACTTATATTATAAAGCTGAAGAGATTGTTTGTTTGAACGCGCTAATCTCAGGAACTACTGGTCCGATTTGAAAAATTATTTTGGTGTTATATAGCCCATTCATCAAGGAAGGCTATGGGCTATATACAGTGGTGGATGTTTAATTAGAAACAGGTAACACGATGAAGTAGTCATCAAGTTTATTTAACATTTGTGTATTAAAGTATTAGAGATTAAGCATTATTTCATATGTAATAGAACACCCGTTTATCTAGTTTTATAATAAATTGCTTAATTTTAATCAAACGTTAGCTTAAATTAATAAAATCAAACAACTTTAGGTGAAGTCTGATTTCCGCGTATTTTCAGTCTGGACAACAAATTAGAAACAGCATGTTTCGAGTGTTCTAAAGTCAAAACCTATTAAAATGCCGTCAATATTTTTTTCATCTATAAATATTTGCACCGTTTTTTAAACATTCTATCTAAAAGTTTCTGAAAATTAATTTACTTTGCAGCAAAAATGGGTAAAAGTAAGATTCGTGACCCATCAACAAGAAAAATAATTTTAAGTTTACAATTTGACAAAAGCTGGAGTTACAGGAAAATTGCAAATCATTTAGAGTGTTTGATAAAAAGATATTCAATGTTACAGTCTATTTCAATAAGCATGGTAGTTCTGATCAAGTGTCTAGAAAAGCTGGACCATGAAAAATCACTGCTCGCGAGGATAGGCAAATGATTCTTTTGGCAAAAATGGATCCATTTAAAAGCTCAAATTCTATTATAAAATTAGTTTTTTCCGAAGATGAACCACGCCATGTGTCGATGAGATCGGTTTTCGGGTGGTAAGTCGAGGCAAAATTGTTTGTGAGAGACGCCAGGAAAGTACAGCTTCTTATTAGGCAGGGAACGACGATTTGCATTTACTAAGAAATATTGTTTGAGAACAGTCCGCCAGTGAAAAAGTTTTATTTTGGGACGAAACAAATTAATTTAATCAATTCTGATGGCAAAAGATACGCGCGTCGTCCAGTTAACCATACCTTAGATAATAAATTAAAAACAGTTAAGCAAGGCGGAGGAAACATTATAGTATGGGGTTGTTTTTAGATTGTTATAATCTTTATAGACAACAACGGCTTTACAACGTCGTGGCTCAGATTGTAAGAGATTTTCACACGTTTGCAAAAACATATTTCCTAATAGAATTGGAACCTTTAAATGGATCTATCTTTGCGAAAAGAATAATTTACCTATCCTCGCGAGCAGTAGTTTTTCATGGTCAAGCTTTTCTAGGCACTTAATCAGAAGTACCATGCTCTTTGAAATAAACTATAGCATTGAATATCTTTTTATCGAACACTCTAAATGATTTGCAATTTTCCTGTAACTCCAGTTTTAGTCAAAATGTAAACTTAAAATTATTTTTCTTGTTGATGGGTCACGAATCTTACTTTTACACATTTTGCTGCAAAGTAAATTAATTTTCAGAAACTTTTAGATAGAATGTTTAAAAAACGGTCCAAATATTTATAGATGAAAAAAATATTGACGGCATTTTAATAGGTTTTGACTTTAGAACACTCGAAACATGCTGTTTCTAATTTGTTGTCCAGACTGAAAATACGCGGAAATCACACTTCACCTAAAGTTGTTTGATTTTATTAATTTAAGCTAACGTTTGATTAAAATTAAGCAATTTATTATAAAACTAGATAAACGGGTGTTCTATTACATATGAAATAATGCTTAATCTCTAATACTTTAATACACAAATGTTAAATAAACTTGATGACTACTTCATCGTGTTACCTGTTTCTAATTAAACGTCCACCACTGTATCATCACGCTAAGACCAACAGGAGCGGAGCCACGCAGGTGAAACCGCGGAGCGCAGGTAGTGAATATTATAAATCTAAAATAATATTAAAAAGTATGTGTATTGTGTTTGTCTCACAAAAACAATATGCATACTTTTTATTGCAAACATATTATAAGTCAACAGGTAAATAGCAAAAACAACATAAATACACTCACACTCACCTCTCTACTCTTCAAGTAGTTGAATATGTCCATAGCATAATGCGAGACCTGGTAGTGATCATTCCAGTTCTCCAGGTCAAAGTCAGCCACACCCTCTGGTGTCTTGTGGGGAGATTCCGTCTCATCGTCTAGGGACTTTGTGTCTGTGTCGTCTAAGTTCACCTTGTCGAGTTTTTCGCTGATCGTCTTGTATTCTTCTTTTGTTTCGTTTGGGCTACTTGGGATGGTTATAATGGGTTTAGACTTTAGGTACTGATAACAGCTAAGTGATTGTCTTAATAAAGTATTTGAATTGCAAACACAAGTTGTTGTTGCAAGATTTTGCAACCAAAATTATTTAGACATAATTTTTGTTAAAATTTATGACTATAATTTTAATATGACTTAAAATATAAGTGAGTGAGTGAAAGACCTCAATCAATTATTAAATTTAAAATATAAATTAATCACACAAGATGTACAACAAAGATTGATCAACAACCACTAAAGACCGGTCACGGAGCAGAAATAAATTCGTACAATGACCTCTTTACCTACTGACAGTGGTCACAAACATTTTTGAATGAAGTGAAAGAATTACATGAAATATTTGGAGGAGAAATTGGTTTTTACTAATTTATTAAATAAATGTCTTTTATTCATTTACTATACTTATTAGTTAGTTACATTTTAACTTTTTCAATAACCACGATATATTATATAAAAAAAGTGTGCGTGTACACACATAAGAAGTGAAACTTCTTTATGACCTTATTTTTCAAAAAATAATTTACTATGTACAATATTACAGAAATACGTTAGTCTAACACACGATTTCGACTTAGGCGGATTTTGATTGGACATAAAGAGTTTGAGGTTTATTCTTATAAATTTTGAATTCACAAAATCATAATTAAACACCTGACACCAATCAAGCAAACACAAACCTTACGCTCTCAGGTTAAGGTTTACAATCCCTAAGGACGGCGGTCATTGCACCTGTGCGAGCAAGACACATTATTTTTACAAGGGAGTGACAGTGACAGATAATAACAGGTTAATGTACGAAATTCTTCCTGGTCCGCGACCGGACTTTAATAACTTTTATTTGTGTAAATTCTGTGATTTAAAAAAAAATTATATATATTATTTCAGATCCACAAAACATAACTTTTATACTTGAGAATTGAGATTAAACAAGTACATATTTCAATGTTCTGCAAGTAAGATCTTGTAGTTGTAGTTGAAATAATACATCTACAAATATAATTTTATTTGATTAATTGAAAAGTAAAAAAGGTAAAATAATTATATTTAAAAAGAACCCTCCCCCCCAAAACATCTAATTTTTAAGTATGTATATAATTGTTAAGTATTTTTAATTTATAAGTTATAAATAAATATTAAAAAATAATATAAGTTCATAATAAAGTGGTATAGTGTAAAAAATACCTTGATTACATTAAATTTCTGAACACATTTGCACCTTATACATATACTTACTTATTTTCCAAAGCAGTCGTATACAGGGAAGGTTCAGAGACGTCACTCTTGGCTGATTTGGCAGAGCTCTGACTTTGATTCTGGTTTTCTTTGTCAAGTGATTTCCTAATAATGTTCTTGAGTATGCCGTTCTGAGCGCGAGTTGCCACAGGCTTTGGTGGATCCTTAGTGAAGTGTTTCTGAACACTTTCAACCACATTTGTTGCAACTTTTTGTAGCTGTCTCGCTTTTGAAGTCTTTCCATTGACAACTGTTTGTGGTTTAATGGTCTGCAATTTTTTAATTATGTAAATTTCTAAGATTTTTTTAATTAGTAATAAATTGAATAACAATAAAATATAGATACTGATGCTGTGAAGTAGGTAGTCTGTTTTTCTTAACATATAATATAATAATAAACATATAATAGAATAGGTAATAGTTAAGTTAGGTAGGTAAATTAACTTATGTGATCATTTTAGTTACACCATTGAATAGGTACTAACAAATTGAATTTTATTTATTAAGCTAATAATATTATATTCAATATAAACTGGTGATATAATTTTTAATTGCATTAAAAATTTAAAGGTAAGTTAAATACTCATAATATGAGTAAACATGTGTTGATATTACACAATACAATTTTGGAGGGAAAGATCAATGACCTATATTATCAACAAAAAAGTTATATGACCTGATTTACAAATGTTTTACTAGTTAATCGTAGACAATTAGATGCGGAAGCTGATAAATATTCTTGAATTACCCACACATGAAAAATAAAAAAAATATTAACCTTTACAGATGGAAGCATTTTGCTTTCCACTGTGACTTTTTTCAGTGCCATGCTTTTGTCTTTATCATTATTAGCACAGGATTTGTTGAAAGCGTTTGTGATGTCGCCAAAAGCCGCCCTTTTAGCCGTCATGTCTTTCAGGGGACTATCAGCTTTCCTCTTATTTGGCGCCTTGAGGTTGTCTTTGTAGGTCTTTAGAGAAGCCAATTGCTTACTCCTCGTCGTGATTCCATGGCTTACGAGGCCATTTAAGTTTTCGTTGACGCCGATAGGTTTTGATGCCAACCTTGTTGGCGCCATTATTAACTGAAAATAACCAAAACTTATCACGTGTACAATTTCGTTGGCGCCGTCTTGCGTTATTTATATTTAATTTCACATCTAAACGAACCTCCTAATGAAATAAAATTCAATAATCATCTAACGTCTAACGGCCAAAAATGGAGGCAAAACAAATGAAGTTTCAATCATGTCCACAGCGTCCTATAATTTTAAGGAATACTTACAATTGAAAAACGGCAGCGGCCGTTTTATGAATATTTTAAAGGTTTTATGAAATTACACAGCACTTTAAAAAGTTTAAACCACAAAAACTCAATCTTGAATTCTGTAACTCTTGAGTCTACATTTACGTTACTTCAACTCGCAACCGAATAGAGCAATTTACAAAAACCGTTGCTTTGAATGTCTATTGGCAAACGGATGAGCCAATGATAAGCAAGACACTAGATTACGTTCCTTTGTACACGTTCGGGGTGAAATTACATCTGAGTGTAAGTTTTAATTTTTGTGAAAAAAACCGAAACGTATCATTATAATAAATACATGATTATTATATTTAAAAATTATTGTAAATTGTCGTTAAATATAATAGAAAGCCAGTGAAATCGTGCATAATCTTACAAACTCAAAGATTATAATATACTTTAATAATATAATTAATTGATATGAGTTAAAATGTTAGTAAAATACATTTTGCGACCATTACAACATAAATATGTTTTTATTTAATAATTTTCATGCGTGTAATGGAAGAAAAATAAAAAATGTCAATGTCCTGCGGCTGTCAATGACAGCTGATAAGTTATAATAATTCTGAAAATAAATAAATATACAAATATTTATAATTTTATTAATTATATTGTGGTTGGCTGCATTAATGATAGAAAATTGGCTATATTTTACATAAAATGATAGGTGGTGTAAGATTAAAAGTATCATTTACCCATGAAAGATCTTGTTTTGCATACATAAGTCCAAAATATAGCAGTAACAATGAGCAAGTAAGTATACTCAAGAAATATTATGTGCAATTTTATATTTGATGTCAATTTCTATAATTATCTCAAATATTTTCCCACATTTATCCTTAACAAAATATTTTACTTGTAATGCAATTTTTGAGGTTAGTTTTCCTTTATTTCGATTTGAATGATAATAAAATACAGGTCAAGGCTGTTCACTATAAGCGTATCGTTTGTTTTGTTTATAATCATTTTTATTACCCATTTTTTGTTCTCATTTCCTTCAACTTTGATATCTCTGACTTTTAATTGTTTTATTATTTCATGTACAGATATTCAACATTGAACAAAAATTTGTATGTTTATTGTTCTAATGTTTAGTTCAGTATTGTTATAAGGGTGGTGGTGTGGATGGTGAAAATAAAATTAAAGAATGCATATTTTTACAACATTTGAAAAACTATAAATTTTACTTTTTATATTTTTACTGAAATATAATTGTATTCTAGAGTTCATTGAATTTGATAATTACTGGTATCCTTCATCTAAGATAATCTATCTCTATCTATCCTTAGATAATGCAAGCAATTAAAGTATAAATAATTCATGAATTTTATTATAATTATAAATCTCTGATACTACTTTGGTGATTGTTTTGTGTATTTTTCTTCTAATATTCAGATTAATATAAAGAAGTTTTGAGAAAACATTTATAAGTATCTATGTGTACTTTAATAATTTACAGGTAATTTCATTTTAGTTTCGTGGTATCTGATGTGTTTTTGCTTTGTGCACAAGACACATAAAAAGTTTGATATGATTCACAGTTTAATATCAGTACATTATGTGTCTTTTTCTAATTTTCGAATACTTACTAATAATTTTAATGTGTAGTTAAAATCCAATGTTTTGTCCACAGACATATATTAAGTAGACAACGCAAGTACCGCGATCTGTATGAAAACCAAGCGTGTCATATTTTTTGTACTGACCTTGACGCGTTATGACGTCACGAGCGCTTTTTAGTGATGGTAATTTCATTTTACGCTAAATCGATTAGGACGCCACTTGCGCGGCGATTCTATTATCGTCCTATCCCATCGAAGTAAATCGAAAGGAATCAGATCAAACTAGATCTATGTCTAAGAGGTAGTCAAATAAATGAATCGTAATCGATTACTAAATCGATTCAAGACAGAAAAATGATAATTACCATAGACAGAGGAATGATAAAATAAAGTTATAAACCTTTTAATATTCTAACAAGTAAACTAATGTGTTTTAGCTATTTCTTACATATGCCCATTGAGTTACCATGTACTACGTACTAGAGAGGCCATCGAAAGAAAGTAATGAAACTGTCAATCAATCAATCTTTATGTCCCGTTGCATCGATCCATTTTTCTTTTATGTTCGGGTTACTTGGAAAACTGAAAAAACAAACATAGTCTAAGCAATAAGGAGTTTTCTTAAAAAACTCCCAAGATGACACTTTAACTAATGGCGTCCATGTCATAATATTTATTTTTAGTACCTTTGTATTAAAATACTTAAAAGTTCTAGGTCAAGTCGTATTAAATGACAAAAAAAATCTATGCCTATTTTTCTGAAAAATTGCTCCTTCAAATTATCATTTTTCTGTTCGATTATAAAATCGATTAGAATCGAGAACTGTTGCATCAAATGAACATCACTAACCACAAAATTGGACAGAAAAATGAGAACAGAAAAATGAGAAGACGCTATTCATTGCTTATTATCATACGATGCGATCTTTACCGTGCCAAGTAAAAGCCGCAATGTATTCCGAATCATTCCGTATGGTTTGGTATCCATGTTTGTCACGATCGTTTTCCACAGATATTCTTTATTTGATTTTAAAATAAATAGTGCATATTCTGATTAGAAAATTACTTACCGGTGGAAGGAAACATCTCCGATAACTCGGCCACTCACAGCTGTGGAGTTTCTACAGTTTATAACGGCGCAATTCGGCATTTTACTTTATTCAGCTTCACGTCTTTCCTTGGCGAACTGCAAGCGCGGACTGAGTGTAGGCCAGTGTCAAGTAAGTTTCATAAACTTAGTTTGGACACGGGAAGTACTCGCTTAGTCTATCTTGATACATGTCTGTGGTTTTGTCTGTTTAAATGATTTCTATAAATTTAGAAGATATGATTGGTAATATAAATACTGTAAATTGTAGCTAAGTAATGATTTTGTTATTATATTCTTTGTTTCAAGAGCATTCTTTAACCTATTCAAATTTAATTTTTTTCCAGTCACAGTGTATCCAAGTATTGTATAAAGAGAAGCAGCTCTTACTCTGGGTGGTGTTCAACAGCAACACCCCAGAGGGTTACATATCCTGTAATCCGTTGCATTGCAAGTTGTTGGGGTTGGACGAGGGTGCGGAGGTGTTTGTGTCTCCGTACGGGGATGTGAAGGTGCTGGACGAGCTGTATATTGATACTGATAGTCCGGATGATCAGGAGATATTGGTAAGATTTTTTTATTAATTAAGACAAGTTTATCTTTTAGTTTACTGAAGCTCTAACAGTCCAATATACCAATAAGCATGCAATTAAACCTAACCAATTAACCATCTAACATATTGCACTTTTATATAGTTAAAAAAATATATAATTTGTGTGTATATTTGTCTTTAAAAAAATATGAATGTCAAAAAGCATTTTCATATTTAAAATTTAGACCAAATTATTAAACATATTTTTTTATTTGTTTTCAGGAGCATAATGCTGATGTCTTACAATTAAGAATTCTAGACCAAGTAAGGCTTGTTGTAGCAAATCAAAAATCAGTTGTGTGGGTCTCAACTTCACTACCTATTATATTTGTGCCGAAACAAACTGGCTTACTTGTGAACCACAGCAGAATTTTAGTCAAAATAGATGCCTTTAACACCTTCCATGCTCGTAGAGACACCATGGACACATTGCCACACGAAAAGAAGACATTCACTAACATAGGTGTTATAAATCAAGCGTTATTAAAGCCATATCTCAATGTACCAAAGAAACTAGTTTTAAGAGCACTCCCGTTGGACAGTGACGCAAAAAATGTCAAGAATTTAATACATCCATACACAGTATTTATACATGAAGACTTACTTGGTGACTCGTACAAAGAATGGACTGTTATATTGGCTACAATGCAAAATATACCTTCGATTATACAGAATGATAAAGAAAGTGAGGTGAATTTAATAGATTTGTGTGTGGAAATAGTTCCAATTGATAATGTTGTGTTTCGAAGCTTATCACATGAAGTTTATAACAGAAATATACCCACAGTATTGATTCCCAAGTCCTTAAACACTATTATAAATATAGAGAACGGATCAAAGATTATTTTCACGATTGTTGGTGATTCAGCTGAACAACCAGACCATATTGATATAATAACGTATTCGGACAAACCACAGACAGAAATGGAAGTCGTAGAGCGATTTAAGAATTGTGTTGTAGAAAATACGCATTACGGTAAAAAGTTTTTAATCAACGACGACTTGGTGAAACAAAACACGCATATATCGAGTGGGTTTTTGAAGTTTAAATTGAAACCAGAGAAGTTAAAGTATACAATGTTGAATTCGGAGTCGTTCAGACAGTGTTCGGTGTCAGCTAAATGTTTAAAAGATACGGACTTTGAAGCGCCAAAACTGGCATTAACAACATTAGAATATGATGATAGGAACTATTGTAGGTCGATAAAATGTATACAGGGTTTAGTGGAAAAAGTGCTGGATCATGTATATTTTGAAATACATAGAGAAGCCAGTTTTAAAGGTGCATCGGATATTAAGAGTAATGTTTTAGTTACTGGTGAGTTTTTAGATATTACATTTGGTTTTTTCTTAACATTAATTTTATAAAAAAGCATGTACTAATTGACATCGGCAAATCTAATTTTTGCTATAATCTAAACCGATTTCTAGCTGCATCGCTTGACAGATTCTGATCACAAAATACCGCGTTCAATTAATATAAAATTTAACAATCTTAAAAACTGCGATATATTATACCAAAGTCTTAGAAACTAGTTTGCATGTTTTTATTGAAAACGTATTTTTCTGTCATAAGAAAAATTGTATTTAAATTGAAAACATTTTGACTGATAAAATATTTCATTCTTTTATAAAAATATTTTTATTAAAATCAAATTTAAAATTCAATTTTCCAGGCCTCAACGGGCGCGGCAAAACGTCAATATGTCACATGGTCCAAAAGGACCTGACTCTATGGTCTCACATACTCCACTGCCGATCTCTCAAAGGCAGAAAGGATATACCAGAAGTGTTAGCTAAAGCTACACTAATGTGCCAGGAACATAGTCCAGCGGTGTTGATTTGTGATGACGTGGATGCGTTGGTACTCCCGAATATGGAGGGTGCCTCGCCCCAGGATATTGCATATTACCAACGGTAAGGGAAGGTTGGAAAATTTTGAAAAAATAATAATCTAGTTGCTGGTGGTAGTTGGTGAAATTTTATCTTATCTGTAGTTGGTTGTTTTGATTTGTTTCATGATAATTGTTTTGTGAAAGCTTAGGTTGTGTTTTTCAATGGTTGTAAATTATCGATTATTTAATTTGATTTCTGAAGGAAGTACAAAATATGTACATTTATTATAAAATCCTACATCTAGAAATTAAAGACTTTTTAACGGATTTTAAACGCGATTTATTCATTCTATTATTTTCCCGACGTTTCGAACACTTTACAGCGAGCGTGGTCACGGGGAGACTGAGATGTTATACGTCTTGACAGTCATTCAAAAATTGCTGTTTGTAAACTACCTCCACCTATTCCTCCGTAGTTGGTATGTGGAGTATTTTTCCGGATGTTGGCAGTATTGGCTGATCGTGTCTTCTAGTCTTTTGGTATGTTTGACATGGGGTTTTAAATTCTTAATAACAGGATCCCAGGTGTTAGAAAGTTTCAAACCATCTTCTCTATTGAAATTTGGGTGTTTTTTAATTTCAATAGCCTCGCGCACAAGTCTTGGAAAAAATTTATTTTCTCTGGCAAGGATTTGTGGTTGGTCGAATCTTATGAAGTGGTTGTTGTCCAGTGTGTGTTCACATACCGCAGACTTCTTGTGACGCCGATGCTTGATATCCGCAATGTGCTCCTTCAGTCGGTTAGCAATGCTTCTTTTTGTTTGGCCGATGTATGAGAGTCCACAGTCACAGTCTAACTTGTACACGCCTGCTTCTTGTAGAGGAATATTACTTTTAATTGGTCTCAAGAATTGGTTTATCTTCTTGTGCGGCTTATATATAGTTTTAATTGAAGCTCGTCTTAGGATTCTTCCAATTCTGTCAGTAACTCCCTTCACATATGGTAGGTAGGCCGGTTGTCTTTCAACTGTATGTGGCTTCGTTCGACTCCTGTGATGCTGTGGAGGCGCCTGCAGCTTGTTGTTACGTAGTACTCGCTTGACATGCTGCAGTTCCCCGCTGAGGTGGACAGCATCACAGAGGTGGCGGGCTCTCTGAAACAAAGATTTACCGACAGAAGCTAGTTGGCAAGGATGGTGGTGAGATTCACCATTGAGGTACCTATCAGTATGAGTGGCTTTCCTATACACTGTATGGTTGAGCATGCCATCCCGTCCCCTCATAATTAAAATGTCAAGAAAGGCTAGACGGTTGTTAGTTTCTAACTCCATAGTAGCGTACTACTCCGTAGTAATATTCCTCTACAAGAAGCAGGCGTGTACAAGTTAGACTGTGACTGTGGACTCTCATACATCGGCCAAACAAAAAGAAGCATTGCTAACCGACTGAAGGAGCACATTGCGGATATCAAGCATCGGCGTCACAAGAAGTCTGCGGTATGTGAACACACACTGGACAACAACCACTTCATAAGATTCGACCAACCACAAATCCTTGCCAGAGAAAATAAATTTTTTCCAAGACTTGTGCGCGAGGCTATTGAAATTAAAAAACACCCAAATTTCAATAGAGAAGATGGTTTGAAACTTTCTAACACCTGGGATCCTGTTATTAAGAATTTAAAACCCCATGTCAAACATACCAAAAGACTAGAAGACACGATCAGCCAATACTGCCAACATCCGGAAAAATACTCCACATACCAACTACGGAGGAATAGGTGGAGGTAGTTTACAAACAGCAATTTTTGAATGACTGTCAAGACGTATAACATCTCAGTCTCCCCGTGACCACGCTCGCTGTAAAGTGTTCGAAACGTCGGGAAAATAATAGAATGAATAAATCGCGTTTAAAATCCGTTAAAAAGTCTTTAATTTCTAAATGTATAATACTCGCGTAAAATCAAACATCAGAAATCCTACATCACTAAAAATATAGATATCTCACAATATGTAACACTATAAATAGAAAAAAAAAATTATTATCGAAATAAATCAATAATCATGTAATTTGCGGAAAAGAGTAACTACCTACAATAAAAAAATAATTAAACAGATAACCTCTTTTTGAAGTCAGTCAAAATTATACAAAAACAGAAAAAAAAAATCATAAATATAATTTTCGATATTTCCAGTTTAGCAGTAACCATCAAGCAATTGCTCCAATCGTGCTCAGGCGTGTGTGTGCTGATGACGTCACTATCCATGAAATCACTTCACCCCGTTTTGAGAGAATTTGGCGGGAAACCGTTGTTCACTGCGCATTTTGATATACCTATGTTGGATCAAGTGAGTGGAAACATGTAGTTTGAAAAATGTATTTTTGAATATAAAAGTGTTAGCTATGCGAGATTGTTTGTTGATATCTTGACGTGAATAGATAAAAATTTTGATAGATTAAAAAAAAAATAGAAGTACTCTTGCCATATGTCAGACAGTTAGAAATAAAGGGTATTTTTAATAAGGAAAAAAATGGTGAGGGGATTTATATCATTCTTTCTTATAATTCAGTTGATCGAGTTTACAAAACATTAAATTTTTGAAGTAAAAAGAGAAAATCGTTCTACTTCTATTGATCAAAACAATTATTTTATAAGTATGTTTCATTACCAGAAATAATATTAATATAATAAATCACAGTTTCTTTTATTTTGTATTAATAGGATGAAAGATCCGAACTATTCAAGCATTTGCTCAACAACAAAATACGGGAAGCGTTCACGGTAGAGGACGATGACGTCATCAAGATGGCGATGGACACGGCGGGCTCCAGTGTTCGTGATATTGTGGATTATTTGAATAAGAAGATATTTAAAGCTGTTAAGAAAAGTAAGTTATAATCAAAATGCGTATTATTTTTAATCTAGCTTTCCGCGCGCGGCCTGCGTTGCCTAAAAGTTAAAAAGTATTAAAACATTCTGTAAATTAATTGTATTGTATGGAATGAATAAATCTTATTATTTCACATTGAGCTATTACTACGTATAGAGGAGACACCACGAACAAAATCTGTGCTGCAAGCGCGGCGGCGCGGGGCGGCTTGTGAGTCATAGATTAAGCGATGTCATCGACTCACCGCTATTGTGGCGAAACTTTGCAAATATTTTGCTTATTACTAATTATCAATTAAGAACAATCAGTGTAACAAAAAAAAAAATAAAAAAAATAATCTAATAAATAAATTATTAATAAACTTATCATGTAAAAACTTTTCAATTAAAACCAATCAATGTAACAAAAAAAAATTGATATATAGGTAATTTATTTTCATCTTTCATAATTTAACTTTTTTTCAAATAATATCCACAGTACAATATTTTTTAAATGTGTAAAATTATTTTTTTCCACTATAAAAATTTACGTCATCTAATATTACTATCTAAACATCTTTCATACCCAATGCCGTTTCTTAAATTTTTAGTCTATGACAAATGACGCAAAATGGCGCCCGCCAAAAATTTTGCTCGAACCAAGTTTTAACAATGATTATCTAATTAATTACCGATGAAAAGTTATTTCTTTGCTCTTTGCCGCATTACTTGAATTATATGTGCAATATCGCAACACACTCGAGGGCATATTTGATGAGTTTCTTGGTTTTTTGCTTTAAAACAAACAAGACATGAACGCGACCATCGCACTAAAGCGACTGAGTGCAGTTTAGCCATATGGCTTATGTTGAGCGGAACATAATATGTGATGTAGGCGGTGTCGTCTCCATATGTATATCTCAATGTTATTTCAGAAACGTCTACCCCTCGGCCACGACTCGTTGAAGATATAACAAAAGATAGTGAAAAAGCGAAAGACTTTGACATTTGGGGCCCTCTGGGGGGCATGGAGGATGTGAAACAGCAGCTTACTGAGAGCTTGTTTTGGCCTATTATGGTAAGATATTTTTGTTCTTTCGAAAACTTTTGATAATAACTGAATAATAATATTAAAATTATAAATCCTAAAGAATATGTATCCACATAACTACGCTCGCAAAATCCCGCGATGTTGTACTTGAAGTATCATTATATGCAATATTTGTCAAGAAAAATTTATGTACTTACCATATTTTGCAACTGACCTAATATCGTATGAAATGTCCAAACTTATATAATACTAGCTGTGCTCCGCGGTTTTACCCGCATTGCTTCGCTCCTGTTGGTCTTAGCGTAATGATATATAGCCTATAGCCTTCCTCGATAAATGGGCTAACACCGAAAGAATTTTTCAAATCGGACCAGTAGTTCCTGAGATTAGCGCGTCCAAACAAACAAACAAATTCTTTCAACTTTATAATATTAGTATAGATTTCCTTTATTCACAGTACCCAGCGCTATTCCCATCAGCACGTTGTGGGATCCTCCTATACGGACCGCCTGGTTCTGGCAAATCCCACATCGGCTCGTGTTTAGCGCGGTTACCGCACGCACTGCTCGCTGTGAAGGGCCCAGAGCTGCTGTCCAAGTATATAGGGCAGAGTGAAGCCGCAGTACGGGATATATTCGATAGGTAAGTTGTAGGGCCAGGGATCTTATTGGTCACTATTCTATAGGTAAGTAGAAAGGAGGGAGGGTGGAATAGGTCAGGGATGGTACAGGAGGGAGGGGGGATATGGTGGGTACAAGTGGTCAGATATTGGTTCGTGTCTAGCGCGGTTACCGCACGCACTGCTCGCTGTGAAGGGCCCAGAGCTGCTGTCCAAGTATATAGGGCAGAGTGAAGCAGCAGTACGGGATATATTCGATAGGTATGTTTTCTTTCTCCACTTAAAAAAAAAACGGGGAAAAATCCCAACCAATATCCGCAGCCTCCTCATTATGGCGGCTCGATTGAACACAGTGGGGTTTTAATCGGTAAGAATTCGATATAATCCACGGCTTCTTCCCCGGAGGTATCTATGCAAGATTTGCCCGCTGTATAAAAGGGGTAGATCGATCGTATAGGATAGTGGTGGAAGGAAGAAATGTGAAGGGATAGAGCTATGATGCTCCTATACGGACCGCCAAGTTCGGGAAAATCCCACATCGGTTCGTGTCTAGCGCGGTTACCGCACGCACTGCTCGCTGTGAAGGGCCCAGAGCTGCTGTCCAAGTATATAGGGCAGAGTGAAGCAGCAGTACGGGATATATTCGATAGGTAAGTTGTAGGGCCAGGGATCTTATTGGTCACTATTCTATAGGTAAGTAGAAAGGAGGGAGGGTGGAATAGGTCAGGGATGGTACAGGAGGGAGGGGGGATATGGTGGGTACAAGTGGTCAGATATTGGTTCGTGTCTAGCGCGGTTACCGCACGCACTGCTCGCTGTGAAGGGCCCAGAGCTGCTGTCCAAGTATATAGGGCAGAGTGAAGCAGCAGTACGGGATATATTCGATAGGTAAGAAGGAGTAAAATGCATATAAAGTTAAAAGATACGTAAATATTTCAGATGTTTATGTTATTTGTTCTTTTAGACTATTTTTGTTTTGTGATAACTGAGTTGGTGTTTTGAGCGTTTATTAAATATAATTAAAAGTAGTGACATTAAGTTAGGTTTTGAAGGTTAAATTTTTTATATATTTCAGGGCGGATATGCAACATCCATGTATACTATTCTTCGATGAATTCGACAGTCTCGCACCTAGGTGAGTTATATTTTGTATAATCATGAATATATTATTAATAATAAATACTTGCTTAATAATATTAAGAAATTTATTTATTTGTGCTTTGTAACTCATTGACGTACAACAAACAACAAATCCTTTCAACGCAAAAAATGTGTCCGTAACAAAACTATGCCTACTCGCGCATTAAGCAGAGTTCATACGCGCGTATTAGGCAAAATTCATACGCGCTTATATTAATAATAGTTCATTACTGCCACGAAAAATTTGTTAATATAGCGCTGCTCGGCGTATTTTATATTTTGACGACTTTTAAATAAGCGATGTCAGTAGGTGTTTATAGTATTTCAATGTTTAATGTTGTAAGTAAATCGGATATAAAAAAAAATCTCGTGGATTCGTGCTCGAGGTCACTTTGATAACTTCAATCTTTCCCTATCTTGCCTTCTATAGACGTGGGCACGACTCAATTGGAGTAACCGACCGGGTAGTGAACCAGCTCCTGGCACGGTTGGACGGAGCGGAAAGCGGGTCCCGCGGGCCGGTGCTGGTATCCACGGACACATAACTGCAATCTTATCCTATCCTGTTTTTTCTTTTTGCCTCCAATTTTTGTATCGTCAGACGTCTTCGTCCCGTTCATTTGTAATCATTTGTTGTGTAGGCGTGGTCATGACTCAACAAACGTTCCAATCTTCTCTATCCAGTCTTTTCTATTCGTCTCTACATTTTCTCTTGTCTACGCAGGGGCATGACTTAACACGCATCCAATATTTCCCTATCTTGCCTTCTCTAGACGTGGGCACGACTCAACCGGAGTCACAGACCGCGTAGTGAACCGACTCCTAGCCCGGTTGGACGGTGCGGAGGGCGGGTCCCGCGGGCCGGTGCTGGTATCCACGTATACATAACTGCAATCTTATCCTATCCAGCTGTTTCGTCTCGTTTATTAGTAAAGTGCCTGTTGACGCATGATATTGAGTCATACGTTCTGATTGTTAATAACTTCGATCCTTTCGTATCCTACTTTTTCTTTTCGTCCCTAAATTCTGTGTTAAGACTCGACAGGCGTCTTCTACCTTTCCATTACTCAATCCTATATTATTTAGACGAGGTCACGACTCAACCGGAGTAACAGACCGCGTAGTGAACCAACTCCTAGCCCGGTTGGACGGAGCGGAGGGCGGGTCCCGTGGGCCGGTGCTAGTATCCACGTACTGCTCTTCTTGTTCATTAGTGTCTATGTAGACGCATGACGTTGAGTCATGCGTTCTGATTGTTAGTAACTTCGATCCTTTCGCTTCCTTTGTTTTTCCTCTAAATCGAGTCTATATTTTTTCCTCTCGTCTATAATTAGTAAATCCTATGTTATCTAGACGTGGGCACGATTCCACCGGAGTAACAGACCGCGTAGTGAATCAACTCTTGGCCCGGTTGGACGGTGCGGAGGGCGGGTCGCGGGGCCCGGTGCTGGTGGCCACGTCGCGGCCCGACCTGCTCGACCCGGCGCTGCTGCGGCCCGGACGGATTGATCGACATGTGTACTGCGCTCTGCCGGATGTGGTGAGAGGATAATCCTACGTAATATTATGATGTATATATTAATGCGAAAGTTTTTATGTTTGTTTGTTCGTTACTCCTTCACGCAAAAAACTGCTGAACCGATTATAGTGCATAGCTGGTATAATAAATTAGAAAGTTTTTGAGAATGGATATATGTTTGCAAATCTTTCATGAAAAATCTACTGGTGGATTTAGAACTTTACAGAAATATAGGTTATAGTATTAGAAATAACACGCGAGGCCGGGTTCAATATTAATTTGAATGTAATAAGAATGTACTGCGATTTTACACAGCTACCTAATTGATGTAGGTAGTTGATAACAAAACGCAGCAAGTCAACGACTATTAATAAAGTGAGGGTAGTTGGGTCGAACGTCGTATAAACAACGTCCGAGCCCCTAGGCACGATTCGCGCGAATGCGCCACGAGTCAAAGGAACGCGGCATTTTATAGTATTCGACAGCTAGCATGTTTTGACAGGAAATAGTGACAAAAGTTACGTCTAACAATAGTTTATACATCATAATAAAACTTGAGTTATAGAAATACTTGATATTACCCGCGGGTGAAACCGCAGGTGGTTCTTAATATATTCATATTTTTGGGTTAGGTAGTATCCTATGGAAAACTTGCTGACATTGTTATAAACGTAGCAAGACATGGATGGTTTTACAGGTTACGTGTCGCTGTGCACTTAATTGTGCACTTTATTGACGTACACGGTACAACACGCAACTATACTTACAATCACGTTTAAAAATGTCCCTGTAAGTAAATCGACTTACAGGGTCGAGTTTCATGAACATCTATCGGTTGCCAAACAGAGACTTAAAAAAGTAATTCAGCAGGAATTAAAGCTCTCGTTATAAAGCTTACATGCAGCAGCATTGTAACTACTAACTAATAATATTTTTATATAGCTCCTGTACCTAAAGATAATTCAAATTCCATAATCGTTATCTATTAATGAGACACAAAACTTACTGCTATATCACAGGACGGTCGGCACGAGGTCCTAAAGACACTATCACAAGAGGTGACCCTCAATACTGACGTGGACTTACGGACCCTCGCTGACAGGACGGAGGGCTTCTCGCCAGCTGACCTCAAGTCGTTGTTGGTCACTGCGCAACTTGGAAGGCTTGAAAGCCAATTGGTGAGTCTGTGTTTTACGTGTTTTGGTTCTCAAGTTATTTTTTAGCATTTAACATGATATTGATTTCCGACAGTCAGTATTTTATGGTACCTAGTTATTCTGGGTACTTGTATATCGTAAAAAAGCGGTTTCAGTTTGAGACAGGAAATTATCTATACTTATAACGATGGTCTTTTCGATTCAATATTGAGTCTGGGTTTTCGTTTAATACTTAGGGACAGAATACCATTCCAGTATCAATTAAAAAAGCGTATAATTTTTACGGCGATATATTTTGTCCTATCTACCTTTTTTTTGCGTCTTACCTTTTTATCTTCGCAAATCGATGTCTAAAATTAAAAATCTGTAATTCTAGGTAAATAGTGACAATGGTAGGATGGAATCCATCGTAGTATCTACAGAGGACATAGAGAGTGCGTTAGCTGAAACAAAACCATCTTTATCACCAGAACAAAGGGCGTACTATGATGCCATGTAAGTATTGTTTATCTTCATCCTCATCCCCATTTTAATCCTCATCTTGATGGTGAATAAATGGAAGAACCTTTTTATTATTAAAAACTTCTTCATCTCTATCCTCATTCGTATCATGTTCATCCTTTTCGTCATCTTCATTCTCATCCTTAACAAAAAAAAAAGACGTGTGGCACTCGGGGACTGCCGCGGTAAAGCTATTGCATGCTATGCCTTCAAGCCACACCTCCGTGCCCGTCGGAGTGGGGAGCGTGAGGTTTTTTCGTTACGGAATTTCTCGATTCGGTCCCCGCGCTCAATGCCCGCGATAGAAGCTATGCAATAGCTTAACATAAATCTTCAATGAGAAGTAATTTGTTTAGGTGTTTAACAAGTTCTAAAAAAGCGAACCATCAGTTTTTCTTTCTTATTCCTCCTTAAATTATTGTTTATGATTAGTTTTTGTCATATTAAATAAACATTTTCTCAATGAAAAATTAAGAACGGGATCCCGCCTTGTGATCGCATTTATTCTATTTTTTATAAGCTCCTCTTTTATTCATTTGAATGCTATAAAACTTAATATTATATATTTTTTCAGATACAAGAGGTTCCGGGGCGAACCACTATCTTCAGACCAGAATGCAATAGCGCAACAAATGTTCAAGCAAAGAGTCACTCTTGCTTGAAAAACTTTAAGTCCTTTTCATACTATCCGATACGATATCGGATTCAATTTATCGGATGGTTTGAAACGCTTTTTTGACTGACGCCTTTTTGTGATGTAAAATAATGTAGAAAGCAAATATCTGTCTCTTTTTGCTTTGACTGGTATGAAATAGCAATATTATTATGTAATTTATATACAATCATCGCGTAATGCAATAAAAATTTTATTAGATAAATAAAATAAAACATGTAGTTTGAATATCTCTCATTTAATTAACAAAAACAATAATAATATACATTGGACTTAACTTATAACCATTCCATATTTAAGTGATGTTGTAAAAATTTATATGTATAACATATATCAAAATTTAATAAAAAAAGTTGAGCAAAGAAAATAATAAAATACATCACTTTTAGATTTTAAATTAGTTCCTATTTATTTTATTCGACAAACTATGTTTTAAAAATTGATTGAAATATAACGCTCAATGCTTGACTGAAGCTACTTTCGTCTTTCTAATTTTTAAAGATCTAAAATTTTTAATATTTATATTCGTAACTAATGTGTTTTAAAAATAATAGGAATAATATGTAAAAAAATGTTTTTATGTCATAATATAATGTGGTATAGGTCTGTGAGTTGTGACGAAAATAAATTACGCATATATCTTACGGTTAGTGAGAGTTTTAAAATGAAATTGCTTATTATATCAAATTGGGTATTGGTAGGCTCTAAAGGTGTATTGGTTTTCTTTATCCAGTTTTATATTTGCATAATGTTTGATTGTTGAAAATCACAGTTCAAAAGTTGCGTAGATTTTTTACAGATGGCGCTGTTAAACTACGTTTTATGTTTTGATTGCAATATACACGCACGCTTACTTGTATAACCTACACATTACTGATAATACTCACAAAATATTTATGAAATCAATAATAATTAATTATATTTAATAGTTATTGCAATAAAGAAGTACCTAGTGGTTTACATAATTGTTAATAATATATCATGCATATAAAAGACACCAGTAAAAAGAAATGTCAATGGAATGCTTTGTTGAAGTGAAACTTCTTTATCGGGATTGGAAAAAAATTTAGTGTAACATTTTTTCGTTACGCGTGACATTTTGCCGTTACGCGCCATCTTTTTCTTATCCCTACCACGCGTGATTCGACGTATTTCTATAAAGTTGCATATAGTAAATTATTTTTTTGAAAAATAAGGTCATATAGAAGTTTCAATTCTTACGTGTGTACACTAGTACACGCACACATTTTTTTAATGTTATTTTTGGAGTGAATTGTTTAAAGTTTAAACCTTTATTCTATAACTTAAATAAACATTGGAAAATTCTACAAATTGAATCCTAAGGGGAACAATTTTATTCCATTGCGAAAGCGAAGCGATAATGTGTAAAATGATTTATAATTCTGTGTATAGTCTTTATTTTTCCGTATGCAATACTGTTGTCTTAATAATATTAAGTATTGTGATGGATTGTAGGTGCTAAATAATATCTAGGCTTGTTGACTTAATTGTATATTTTGTTGCTATTTTTATATTGGATTGTTATTTTATCGTTGTGAAATATATTGGGATTGAATGATATATTTTGTTTTATTCGGTACCTTTAACTTTCAAGTAAGTAACACTTGTTCCTCATTTGATATAAATTATATTTATACTAGATTTCCGCCCGCGGCTTCGCCCGCGTTTTCAAAGGAAAACCCGCATAGTTCCCGTTCCCGTGGGATTTCCGGGATAAAACCTATCCTATGTGTTAATCCAAGTTACCCTCTATATGTGTGCTAAATTTCATTGTAATCGGTTCAGTAGTTTTTACGTGAAAGAGTAACAAACATCCATACATCCATACTTACAAACTTTCGCCTTTATAATAGTATTAAGATAAAACAATATCAAATGAGTCAAATTTAAAACTCAAAGTTATTAAATTTGACTCACTTTAGACATGCCTTTGTATCGTCATCCATACTAATATTATAAATGCGAAAGTAACTCTGTCTGTCTGTCTGTTACTCAATCACGCCTAAACTACTGAACCAATTTTCATGAAATTTGGTATGGAGATATTTTGATACCCGAGAAAGGACATAGGCTACTTTTTATCCCGGGAAAATGAAGCAATCCCGGAAATCCCACGGGAACGGGAACTATGCGGGTTTTTCTTTGACTGAGCGGGCGAAGCCGCGGGCGGAAAGCTAGTATTATATAATAACTCGACAACAATATATATATATAGAATAAGTCTAAGGTTCCGACAAATTCCATGTCTGAATAAAACACATCCATCGGCATAATATTTTGTTCCAAACCCAAAAAGAGGTGACAAACACGTGAATTGTTGATCAACATAATATTAGACAAAATTTAAAGATATAACAAAACACATCAACTAGGTACTTAAAGCTTTGGCCTATTGAGATTTATATTTATTCTATATTTTTTCTACATACTGTTATATTTATTATTACCGCTCTACAAATACACCTGGAATAAAATATGTATTTATAATACTCCTGGAATGAATGGAGTTTTCCACGTTTATTAACAACATACAGGAACAGGAGGTAAGTTAATGCAGATTAAAGTTAAATTAACTTATGCTATCAGGCCGCCACAAGCGTTAAACATTAACTTGTAAATTCATCCAATTCATTACAACTTGTTACAAACGCTAGGAAACCGAGATGTTCGCGGTTTACAGAATTAAAGTTCACTGGATGTGACACGATTACCTAAGTACTTGTGTTTTGCTCATCCTATACGGAACATTAATATTGACTTACAAATTTAAGCCACATAGGTACCTACACCTATACGGCAGTAGTTGTGATTCGCCGGTTCTGGCGCTTGCGCCAGAACCGGCGAATCACGTGTTGGCGAACCCGCAAATCAGTGGTACCCCATCCTAAAAAAAAAAAAAAAAAAAAAAAAAAAAAAAAAAAAAAGTTTGGACTCTTTTCCCACTAAAGCGGCCACGCTGAGTCGATAGCACTCACTCCCGAAGCGATAGGATGCACGGTTTCGGAGATGTGCAGATCGATTAACTCTTATCTAATTGATATCCGGTGGGTCATTAGCGTCCCATGGTTCACCTTTTCCTATTAGCTAATTACACCGTCCGGCGTTCTTATCTATTACTCATTGTGCACCTCGCTTATCACTGCTTTTGTATTAAACTTCTTTGTTATGACCTACCTCACTATTCTAACCAAACGATGTATTATTATATTCAAGAAAAAATACGTCTAAAATCATATAACTATATTTATATATTATCGTAGTATATTATCATAATTGTTGCTTTTTTAAAAAGCGATTCGCTTCTGGCACTCGCCGGCCGCTGCCGCGGCACGCTCGCTTTGCTCGCTCGGCTCGTGCGTTGTTTATCAAAGTCTAACCTAACCTAACCTAATTGTTGCTTTTTTAAAAAGCGATTCGCTTCTGGCGTTGTTTATCAAAATCTAACCTAACCTAACCTAACCCAATTATTTTTCCGGGTAATCTGATGTATCGAACTTTGTTACGAGCTACCTCGCTATTCTGAATCATCAATAAAACACATTCATTTTACTGCCATTTTTATTTTCAAAATGTTGTTGCTTATTATCTACTGGTTTGTGTATTTGGCGACCATTTGTCCATTTTGCTATATAAAAATAATTATTGATGAACATTTGAATTGTAGCCTTATCTACTTATAAAATAGGAGCGAAACATCTCATCCACTAAAATATCGTTGTACAGTGTGTTCCCTGTAAATATGCTCGTAAAACTATGCATTGAATATCCCTGAAACTTATATAGCAAATACATTAAGCAATATTCTCCACAAACTGAAGTCCAATCATTCTGAATCCTATCAACATTCCAGTCCCATCTCTTACAATTCCTTTTCAAAAACTGGAGATGATATCGCTCAGGTGTTCGTCCATATGAATCAAAATATTGACCGATGCCATTCGTATCGATATGTACAGCTACCCAGTGTGAACCCGGTTTATCATCCGCATCCAAATTGCATATTATATACGTTGGTACATGGGTATACATAGGCAGTCTATTAGCAGCATAAACATTATTTTCTAGACTGGGATGAATCTTTTTCATATGTTTTTGTAATTCTAGTGTATCCATGATATTACTGTTATTAGCAGATTATTACAGTACCAATCTATTCAATGGTTGTCATAGGAATGTTCAATTATAGTGTTTTGTATAAGATTAAATAGGAAGTTTGTAATGAAATAAAAAATAGTAAATTGCATACAATTTGTTTTATTTAATTTTATAATGTTTCCTTTAGTTACATATACACAAAATGCATTAAGCATAACACATAAATCTAAAATATAACACACATTATAACCTTAACTACTATAGTCTACAGTAACATTTCTATTTTTATCTATTTCAATAATATTATCAAACTCAGCATAAACAATACAGTTAATTGTTTGTGTTAGTGAGGATTCAAATCGTACTTCTAATCTTACACTACCATGCTTTATGAGATTCCAATGAGCTGATGAGTTAGCTGATAAATCAGGAGTTAAATCAAATGCTAAAAGACAGTAGCCTTTGGCATACTGTTCACGAGAGATTGCATTTCCTTCATTAAGAAAGTGAATACCAGTCCCCGAGAATAGAGTATGATATGCCGATGTGAATATATTATTATTAAAAGATGGTTGCAAAGCTTTTGAAGGTATTTGTTGACCATCAATATATAAGCTGAAAGAGTTAATACCATAGTTTTCAAAGTTAAATGGATTTTTAGTAAGTGAACCATTAAATGCGGAATTGTTTAGAAATTAAAGACTTTTTAACGGATTTTAAACGCGATTTATTCATTCTATTATTTTCCCGACGTTTCGAACACTTTACAGCGAGCGTGGTCACGGGGAGACTGAGATGTTATACGTCTTGACAGTCATTCAAAAATTGCTGTTTGTAAACTACCTCCACCTATTCCTCCGTAGTTGGTATGTGGAGTATTTTTCCGGATGTTGGCAGTATTGGCTGATCGTGTCTTCTAGTCTTTTGGTATGTTTGACATGGGGTTTTAAATTCTTAATAACAGGATCCCAGGTGTTAGAAAGTTTCAAACCATCTTCTCTATTGAAATTTGGGTGTTTTTTAATTTCAATAGCCTCGCGCACAAGTCTTGGAAAAAATTTATTTTCTCTGGCAAGGATTTGTGGTTGGTCGAATCTTATGAAGTGGTTGTTGTCCAGTGTGTGTTCACATACCGCAGACTTCTTGTGACGCCGATGCTTGATATCCGCAATGTGCTCCTTCAGTCGGTTAGCAATGCTTCTTTTTGTTTGGCCGATGTATGAGAGTCCACAGTCACAGTCTAACTTGTACACGCCTGCTTCTTGTAGAGGAATATTACTTTTAATTGGTCTCAAGAATTGGTTTATCTTCTTGTGCGGCTTATATATAGTTTTAATTGAAGCTCGTCTTAGGATTCTTCCAATTCTGTCAGTAACTCCCTTCACATATGGTAGGTAGGCCGGTTGTCTTTCAACTGTATGTGGCTTCGTTCGACTCCTGTGATGCTGTGGAGGCGCCTGCAGCTTGTTGTTACGTAGTACTCGCTTGACATGCTGCAGTTCCCCGCTGAGGTGGGCAGCATCACAGAGGTGGCGGGCTCTCTGAAACAAAGATTTACCGACAGAAGCTAGTTGGCAAGGATGGTGGTGAGATTCACCATTGAGGTACCTATCAGTATGAGTGGCTTTCCTATACACTGTATGGTTGAGCATGCCATCCCGTCCCCTCATAATTAAAATGTCAAGAAAGGCTAGACGGTTGTTAGTTTCTAACTCCATAGTAAATTGGATGTTTTTATGTATGGAGTTAAGATGATCTAAAAATGCAGGTATATGTTCAGTAGGGAGTATTGTGAAGGTGTCATCTACATAGCGTTTGTAAAGTCTCGGTTTGACTGGTGCTGTGGCCAAGGCTCTCTCCTCGAAGTCTTCCATAAAAATATCAGCGACAACGGGTGATACTGGAGAGCCCATGGCCACCCCATCAACCTGCATGTAAAATTCACCATTCCACAATAAATAGCCAGATGTAAGGCAATGTTCTAAGATCTCTGCATATTCTAATGGCATATTGTGTTCCCCTAACCTTTTCTTAACAATATTGATGCAATCAGTCACCGGGAGATTAGTAAAAAGAGACTGCACATCAAAGCTAACCATGGTTTCATTGTTTGCGATATTTAGATCTTTTAATATCTCAACAAAATGGTATGAGTCCTTAACATAAGCACTGGTGTTACCTCTGAGGGGAGCGAGCACCCTAGACATGTGTTGTGATAGTTTTTGAGTGGGTGTATCAATTTGACTCACAATAGGTCTTAATGGAGTATTAGTTTTGTGTATTTTAGGTAAGCCATACATCTTAGGAGGTTTCACGCAAGATGGAATAAGATACTTAGTGTCAAGATTTAATGTCGTTTTGTGTTTGTTTATAAGGTCAGTTGTTTGTTTCATTACCTTGTTTGTTGGGTCCTTGTCGACTTTTTTGTAGGTGTTTTCGTCCGACAGTATTTCCGACATTTTGTTGTTGTAATCTGACGTATCCATTATAACCGTTGCGTTTCCTTTGTCAGCTCGGAGTACTATTATATCTTCATTCTTTCGCAGGTGTTTTAAAGCGATAGACTCAGAGCGAGAGATGTTAGGTTTCGGCGGTTTGCAAGTGCGTAGTACACAAGATATGTCTTGCCGAATCGCCTCTGCGTCTTCTTTAAGAATGTTGTTTTTGAATAAAGTTTCCTCCACATGACTTATTATTTCTTCGCAAGGTATTTTTTGCGGCGCAGGAGCAAAGTTTAAACCTCTATTCAGTACCTCAATAGTTTTGTTATCAAGAATTTGTTTTGACAGATTGACAACTGCTGTCACTTGAGGTTGACATTCAGTGACGTTTGGATACTCAGATGACATTGAGTTATTCTTCTTGGCCAGTAATCTTTCAAATTTTTGCTTTTGTTTATCCGTGCAGTATTTGAATTTACTATGTGCACGATTATCTAAGATGTTCAAGCACAGTTGCCAATCTGTTTCTAACATAAAATTCTTTAAGTTACTTGCTACATTTTGGATTTCAATGTTGAGCCTTTCAATATCCGATCGGTGTCCAGCAATTACTTTAGATAACAATTTTTGACTTGCCTTGTTTAGAATACTTGCGCTTCCAGCTATGTCCTTTTTTGGTGCTATTCGACAACAAACTGGGATGATATTATGTTCTCGACATTGCTTCATGAAATTCAGGGATGTCAAAAACCTCGAGCGCTTTGTCTTCAGTTCTTCTAAACGGCGAATTTTGTTAGCATTTTCCAGTCCGTACTGGTCTACATAGTATTTTCTGATGTTTGATTTTACGCGAGTATTATACATTTAGAAATTAAAGACTTTTTAACGGATTTTAAACGCGATTTATTCATTCTATTATTTTCCCGACGTTTCGAACACTTTACAGCGAGCGTGGTCACGGGGAGACTGAGATGTTATACGTCTTGACAGTCATTCAAAAATTGCTGTTTGTAAACTACCTCCACCTATTCCTCCGTAGTTGGTATGTGGAGTATTTTTCCGGATGTTGGCAGTATTGGCTGATCGTGTCTTCTAGTCTTTTGGTATGTTTGACATGGGGTTTTAAATTCTTAATAACAGGATCCCAGGTGTTAGAAAGTTTCAAACCATCTTCTCTATTGAAATTTGGGTGTTTTTTAATTTCAATAGCCTCGCGCACAAGTCTTGGAAAAAATTTATTTTCTCTGGCAAGGATTTGTGGTTGGTCGAATCTTATGAAGTGGTTGTTGTCCAGTGTGTGTTCACATACCGCAGACTTCTTGTGACGCCGATGCTTGATATCCGCAATGTGCTCCTTCAGTCGGTTAGCAATGCTTCTTTTTGTTTGGCCGATGTATGAGAGTCCACAGTCACAGTCTAACTTGTACACGCCTGCTTCTTGTAGAGGAATATTACTTTTAATTGGTCTCAAGAATTGGTTTATCTTCTTGTGCGGCTTATATATAGTTTTAATTGAAGCTCGTCTTAGGATTCTTCCAATTCTGTCAGTAACTCCCTTCACATATGGTAGGTAGGCCGGTTGTCTTTCAACTGTATGTGGCTTCGTTCGACTCCTGTGATGCTGTGGAGGCGCCTGCAGCTTGTTGTTACGTAGTACTCGCTTGACATGCTGCAGTTCCCCGCTGAGGTGGGCAGCATCACAGAGGTGGCGGGCTCTCTGAAACAAAGATTTACCGACAGAAGCTAGTTGGCAAGGATGGTGGTGAGATTCACCATTGAGGTACCTATCAGTATGAGTGGCTTTCCTATACACTGTATGGTTGAGCATGCCATCCCGTCCCCTCATAATTAAAATGTCAAGAAAGGCTAGACGGTTGTTAGTTTCTAACTCCATAGTAAATTGGATGTTTTTATGTATGGAGTTAAGATGATCTAAAAATGCAGGTATATGTTCAGTAGGGAGTATTGTGAAGGTGTCATCTACATAGCGTTTGTAAAGTCTCGGTTTGACTGGTGCTGTGGCCAAGGCTCTCTCCTCGAAGTCTTCCATAAAAATATCAGCGACAACGGGTGATACTGGAGAGCCCATGGCCACCCCATCAACCTGCATGTAAAATTCACCATTCCACAATAAATAGCCAGATGTAAGGCAATGTTCTAAGATCTCTGCATATTCTAATGGCATATTGTGTTCCCCTAACCTTTTCTTAACAATATTGATGCAATCAGTCACCGGGAGATTAGTAAAAAGAGACTGCACATCAAAGCTAACCATGGTTTCATTGTTTGCGATATTTAGATCTTTTAATATCTCAACAAAATGGTATGAGTCCTTAACATAAGCACTGGTGTTACCTCTGAGGGGAGCGAGCACCCTAGACATGTGTTGTGATAGTTTTTGAGTGGGTGTATCAATTTGACTCACAATAGGTCTTAATGGAGTATTAGTTTTGTGTATTTTAGGTAAGCCATACATCTTAGGAGGTTTCACGCAAGATGGAATAAGATACTTAGTGTCAAGATTTAATGTCGTTTTGTGTTTGTTTATAAGGTCAGTTGTTTGTTTCATTACCTTGTTTGTTGGGTCCTTGTCGACTTTTTTGTAGGTGTTTTCGTCCGACAGTATTTCCGACATTTTGTTGTTGTAATCTGACGTATCCATTATAACCGTTGCGTTTCCTTTGTCAGCTCGGAGTACTATTATATCTTCATTCTTTCGCAGGTGTTTTAAAGCGATAGACTCAGAGCGAGAGATGTTAGGTTTCGGCGGTTTGCAAGTGCGTAGTACACAAGATATGTCTTGCCGAATCGCCTCTGCGTCTTCTTTAAGAATGTTGTTTTTGAATAAAGTTTCCTCCACATGACTTATTATTTCTTCGCAAGGTATTTTTTGCGGCGCAGGAGCAAAGTTTAAACCTCTATTCAGTACCTCAATAGTTTTGTTATCAAGAATTTGTTTTGACAGATTGACAACTGCTGTCACTTGAGGTTGACATTCAGTGACGTTTGGATACTCAGATGACATTGAGTTATTCTTCTTGGCCAGTAATCTTTCAAATTTTTGCTTTTGTTTATCCGTGCAGTATTTGAATTTACTATGTGCACGATTATCTAAGATGTTCAAGCACAGTTGCCAATCTGTTTCTAACATAAAATTCTTTAAGTTACTTGCTACATTTTGGATTTCAATGTTGAGCCTTTCAATATCCGATCGGTGTCCAGCAATTACTTTAGATAACAATTTTTGACTTGCCTTGTTTAGAATACTTGCGCTTCCAGCTATGTCCTTTTTTGGTGCTATTCGACAACAAACTGGGATGATATTATGTTCTCGACATTGCTTCATGAAATTCAGGGATGTCAAAAACCTCGAGCGCTTTGTCTTCAGTTCTTCTAAACGGCGAATTTTGTTAGCATTTTCCAGTCCGTACTGGTCTACATAGTATTTTCTGATGTTTGATTTTACGCGAGTATTATACATTTAGAAATTAAAGACTTTTTAACGGATTTTAAACGCGATTTATTCATTCTATTATTTTCCCGACGTTTCGAACACTTTACAGCGAGCGTGGTCACGGGGAGACTGAGATGTTATACGTCTTGACAGTCATTCAAAAATTGCTGTTTGTAAACTACCTCCACCTATTCCTCCGTAGTTGGTATGTGGAGTATTTTTCCGGATGTTGGCAGTATTGGCTGATCGTGTCTTCTAGTCTTTTGGTATGTTTGACATGGGGTTTTAAATTCTTAATAACAGGATCCCAGGTGTTAGAAAGTTTCAAACCATCTTCTCTATTGAAATTTGGGTGTTTTTTAATTTCAATAGCCTCGCGCACAAGTCTTGGAAAAAATTTATTTTCTCTGGCAAGGATTTGTGGTTGGTCGAATCTTATGAAGTGGTTGTTGTCCAGTGTGTGTTCACATACCGCAGACTTCTTGTGACGCCGATGCTTGATATCCGCAATGTGCTCCTTCAGTCGGTTAGCAATGCTTCTTTTTGTTTGGCCGATGTATGAGAGTCCACAGTCACAGTCTAACTTGTACACGCCTGCTTCTTGTAGAGGAATATTACTTTTAATTGGTCTCAAGAATTGGTTTATCTTCTTGTGCGGCTTATATATAGTTTTAATTGAAGCTCGTCTTAGGATTCTTCCAATTCTGTCAGTAACTCCCTTCACATATGGTAGGTAGGCCGGTTGTCTTTCAACTGTATGTGGCTTCGTTCGACACCATCCTTGCCAACTAGCTTCTGTCGGTAAATCTTTGTTTCAGAGAGCCCGCCACCTCTGTGATGCTGCCCACCTCAGCGGGGAACTGCAGCATGTCAAGCGAGTACTACGTAACAACAAGCTGCAGGCGCCTCCACAGCATCACAGGAGTCGAACGAAGCCACATACAGTTGAAAGACAACCGGCCTACCTACCATATGTGAAGGGAGTTACTGACAGAATTGGAAGAATCCTAAGACGAGCTTCAATTAAAACTATATATAAGCCGCACAAGAAGATAAACCAATTCTTGAGACCAATTAAAAGTAATATTCCTCTACAAGAAGCAGGCGTGTACAAGTTAGACTGTGACTGTGGACTCTCATACATCGGCCAAACAAAAAGAAGCATTGCTAACCGACTGAAGGAGCACATTGCGGATATCAAGCATCGGCGTCACAAGAAGTCTGCGGTATGTGAACACACACTGGACAACAACCACTTCATAAGATTCGACCAACCACAAATCCTTGCCAGAGAAAATAAATTTTTTCCAAGACTTGTGCGCGAGGCTATTGAAATTAAAAAACACCCAAATTTCAATAGAGAAGATGGTTTGAAACTTTCTAACACCTGGGATCCTGTTATTAAGAATTTAAAACCCCATGTCAAACATACCAAAAGACTAGAAGACACGATCAGCCAATACTGCCAACATCCGGAAAAATACTCCACATACCAACTACGGAGGAATAGGTGGAGGTAGTTTACAAACAGCAATTTTTGAATGACTGTCAAGACGTATAACATCTCAGTCTCCCCGTGACCACGCTCGCTGTAAAGTGTTCGAAACATCGGGAAAATAATAGAATGAATAAATCGCGTTTAAAATCCGTTAAAAAGTCTTTAATTTCTAAATGTATAATACTCGCGTAAAATCAAACATCAGAAAATACTATGCGGAATTGTTCACAAATCCAATAATACATCTTTTGGGTACCTGTCCCAAGAATATATTATCAAGAGTTTTTCCTTGAACACCTGATGGAATTGTTAAAACTTTAACTTCAGCACGAGTAATAGGATATTTAGCAGTTGTAGAAGCTAAAACTTTCTGATGTGCGAGTAATACACTTGGATTAATTCGTGCTCTTCGAACAATAAGAGTTGCATCCGTAATGCAAACTTTAAACTTTTCATCATTTGACCCAGCAATTAAATTAAAACTCTCTCTTGACCGAACTAATTTTACACTCATTTCAACACCATTAATTAAAAATTTATCTTGATTGAAAATGTCACCATGAAGATGACCAATCATTTCTATTTCCCGGCTTTCATTAACTAATTCCTGTCTTTTAGCAAATCCTGTGTTTTTACCATCTGTGGAATCCATTTTGCCTGCTGTATCATCATACCAAAGACTACAAGTAAGATGAGATTGTTTAGCAGCAGGAGCATAGTTTAAAAGGGTTTCCATGTATGCTCGATAGGCATAGGTATTATTAGGTGGTGATACAAGTTTTTGGTTTAAATAAACATCGAGTTGACTAAAAAGTGAATGCAACCAATTATTTACAGGTGCTACTACTGTAGCTGATAACAAGTTTGTTGAATCTTGATTTAATACTTTTGCCTTTATGTGGAGTAATGTATGAGACAAATCTATGTAGTCATCGCCTGTTCCAGGAACTTGAAACTCGATAGGTCCATCATCAGCAAGAGATGAAATTGGTTTATAGTGAATCCACAATCCATTTTCAATGCTTGTTTGTGTGGACGGTAATGCAAACAAATCTAATTCTGACTTAACGCACTCACAAGAATGATTATGAAGGAAAGACATACTTAATTTGAAAATATATCTTTGATGTTTTTTGGTTTTAGACCAAGTTTTTTCGTAGCTTTCACTTTAGCTGTTAGTGGTGGAATGAACGAGGCCAATCGTTTTCTTTTAGTTATATACCCAGATCCTGTCATGTTTAATCGATCAATTTTGTTATCAGCCTTTCGTTTTAAGTTCGTACTAACTTGCTTTAGACGATCTTTTATTGAGGCTTCCATAGGACGGGCTTGAATCATATCCGATAAAAGTCCTACTCCAGCGTTTAATGCCTCCTTACCAACCACTCGAGCACCACTTGAAAGTAAAGGTAAAACTGATCTAAATAATCCTCCTAAGAAGCTCCCAATACCATGACCGCGTTGGTATGGTGAACCCTTATAAATTACTCCAACTCCTGATCCAGCTTGATGTGAATAATAATTTTCATATGGACATTTATGATGATCATGAGGAGAATACATTATTATAATTTGCGGAAATGTAGTTTAATACACACGGTCCCAAACTGGAATGGTATTTTTTGTCCTGCGCTCGATCTTATATCCATTTCCAGCGTATCGAACTCTCTTCGCATAACGGGTAAGTAGTGAGGTGGAGAGAAAACGTGCATTTTATACGCACCATAAATGTATTTTGAAGGATCTAATGAAATGACTCTTAATAGCGGAGTCATAACATCACCCACAATCTGAGGATCAATAATGTCGCAATATAGAAATAGTTGAGATGGTAACCCTAAATGTAAATTAGCAGGACACTTCCCAAAATTTCTGTCTAGGAGATTTGTATTTGGTTCATAACCTAGTTGTAAACTTAATTTGGGTGATAATGTTACGGATGTTATATTTTTATCCAAAACAGAAACAGACACAAATTTTGTTATTTCATCATAACGAAATTTCAAGTTCTCTCCGATACCATTTAATGCTCTCAAAATAAGTTCAACGTTATCGTAGTTGGTAGCGGGAATATGTTTTTTGTAGTACACTGTTGATGGTTTATCTTCATTAGGAATTAACATGGTTTTTGTGATGTATACAACATTTTCATGATCTTGAACAGTAAACATTGTGCATGGATATTGAAACTCGACAACTCCAACCAACCATTCACCTTCTAATTTCATAGCTTTTGGTAATTTTGTTGAAAAATTTGTGGTCTTGTTATCAGGAAAGTATTCCATTGAACTATTGCTGAGCAAAGTTAAATAAAAACTTTCTTTATTCATATTTCTTTTAAACTAGAAGCTAAAATCCAACTGTTAAATTTATCTGGATAACCTTTCCACTTCACTAATACTTCTTTTCTGGTGCCCGAATAACGAGTACCAATTATTTTATCTATTTTATATTGTGAGGTGGGGTTGTAAGTGACCTTCTGTAATTCTCTTTCATAAAAAGTACCAACTATTGGTTCATTTTGTAAATCTGTAATTGTATAAACAACCCATGGAGATCTATCAATTATTGAAGATATAATAAATATTTCATCACTCCAATTTGATTCATATCCTTTTTGGAAAACATGTTTATATTTAGTTATTCGAACATAATCACCCACGTTGAAATTTGGTTTTGAATTTTCTAAAGAAAGTTTGTTTGACCCTCTATCATAAAGATTAGTCCAAACTGTCATAATATTGTTGGAACTTACATCACATGGGCACATCTTAATACTCGAGTGAATGCTGTGATTATAAGAGTATATTAAATCTTGTAAAACATCTATATATCTATAAGTATTATTATGAGTGAAATAACGCCACATTTTCATTTTTAGAGTTCTTTGAAATCGTTCAACAATACTAGCCTTAATATCAGGATTGTTAGTGGTATAGTAATTTATCTTTTTGGATTTAAAGTATTTTTGTACATCTTTTGAAACAAATTCTGTACCTTTATCAGATTGTATGTGAGTAGGGGTTGAATTACTTTCAGTAAATATACTTTCAAAACATTCTTTAGTTGTTTCTGAGTTTTTCTTTTTCATTGGTCTTGCAAAAGCATATTTACTAAATACATCAATAACACAAAGTATGTAGTTGAAACCATCATTATATTGAGAATAAGTTCGCATATCACTTAAATCGGCTTGCCACAGCTCATTAATATTTGATAGAATGTACCTATTACGCGGGAATTTTTTCCGAATGGGTTTATGTAATGTATATGTTTCTTGTGATTGTAACCATTCCTTCACTTGCTTTTTATCCATTTTACCCTTCATAGCTTTTGATAATTTATCAATACTACCAAAACCAGCGGGGTTAGATGGATCATAATAAATCCTGTTAATTTCTTCTAGTACGGGGTCCATTTTTCCCAATCGATCTTTTTACGTATTTTAGTTATATATCTTTTATCTCCACTGCTCGGTGTAGAAAATTCTTGAACTTCAATCTCAGAGGTTTTGTTCAGATCTTTCGCTTGAAGTTGGTTAATAAACTCACATCTCTTTGGATTTCCAATATAAGTAAGTGGTACTTTAATATCTTTCAATGCTTTAGCAAATCTATCCCACCCTATCGGATCACTTTTTTTTAAGGGTCTAAGTGAATCATTTATTAAATCAACAATATTACTTCCTGGAATTTTTTCATTATCAATTATGACTGTGCCTTCATTATCCCAACGTATTTTACTTTTACTTGTTCCAATTAAGTTTAATAATGACTCACCTTTTTTATTATAAGTTTTTGGTATTAAACTGAGTATTTGTGTTGGTGAATACAGTGGATTTGCCTCACTTTCTATACTTTTAATGGAACCTTTCTCCTCCAACAAAGATTCAGCATCAACTGAACTTTTTAGATCTCTATCTTTATTTTTAAAACCAATTTTAGACTCATTTGAATATTCATTAGATGTATCAGAATAAATTGGTAATCTGAGTGGTTGACGATCCTCTTCGGTAAAGTGAAGGTATCTTTGTAGTGTTTGTAAATATAACATCCACTTCTTTCGGTCTTCCGTCTTACTATTCATAATATTTTGCATTTCAATATCTAATCGAGACAAATTACTTGTATCCTTATTTTCTTGTTTTAATTTTTCAATCAATCCAGGTTCAATAAGTATCATTTTCTTAGCATTTTCCATGTTAACTGGCTAGTCCACTTACTAATCCACTCAATATTGCACCTAATATTATTGGTAAGAAAGTCCCTCCTTTTTGTATAATAATATTTTTTCTTAGTTTATGTTTACACTTACGCACCAGTTTACGGAGTATATTTTTGTGTTTATTCAATTTTTGTTTATCTTGATCTTTAAGTGGTATCTTTCCTTGTAAAACGTTATGAATACATTCACAAATACAATTTATTTCTTTTTCATCACACGTTTTAAGTAATGCTCTTTGATGTTTTGGTTTAAGCGTATGCAAAGCATTTAGCAAATGTTTATGCGTTGTGACTCGACGATGCATCATTTAGAAATGATTTGAATTGTTTGATTCTTGGTGTATTTAAACTCTTTCGTGGGGACGTAGACTGTACAGTGACCATTAAATGGGAATACATTTGTCTTGATACGACAAAAATCATTTGTATTCTGTTTTAAATCTACCATTAAATATCCATGTGCTTCTAAAGTTGCATCCCTGTAGGCGTCTTCAATGAATTTTGTGTTATCTGGTGACACTTGTCGTGCTAAATATCTTATTTGAGTTTTATCTCGAGGGTTTTTAAAATAAATTATATAACTTGAGTTTAAAGAAATGTCTCTTTGACCTTTACCTTGATGAAATAAATTTTGTGTTAAATAAAATACACTAAGGTTCCGGTGATGACTGCCTTTTGTAAATATATCCACAATTCTTCCATCAGACTCTCTCATTAGATCATCAATAATAATAAGGTGTGGGTTTTCACCATCAAACATATTAAGATTTGGAATTCCTTGATGATAGTTAACATTTGGTAAATTATATAAAGGTTGCATTTCATCAAAGCACCATGTGATATGATTAAAATCACAATTACATATTTCCTTAACTGATTTTATGAAATTTGTTACAAAATTTGACTTCCCACATCCACTTGGTCCGGCCACAATAGCAGTAAACGGATGGATAAAGTGAAACATTTCACACGTCTAGAGTTTAAAGGGATGAAATAAAAAATGAAAATGTTGGTGTAAAAATTTAATATATATATTATATTGCTAAAAATAAATGATCTGTTTACTATTTCTAACACAATTAGTACTTATCAGAATTTCACAATCACCTCAACATCAAATTTAAGTACACAAATAAAAACTACAATTATTTTACATTATTTACAATCAAACAATACTAAACTATTATAAAACTATTAATAAACTATTATATAACATTATAGCAATATCATAATTTTTTTTACAATCAGTACAAATTTTGTATACACACACAGAAATAATAGTAAAAAGTCACTTATTTGTATATACACACAGAAATAATAGTAAAAAGTCACTTAGCGTAATTTATAATGTCCCCAAGCCAATGTATCAATGTTGTTGTTCATAATACATCGTTTGGTATCATTATATGATAAAGATGTTTTATTTATTTTTTGTGTAAAAATAGTGTGTTTGATTGACTTAAATCGAAGCATACTACAATATAATACATTTTTATTAAACAAACACGATTTGTAATTTTCCATATTCATTTTTTTGGTAACACTTTTGTTAACCCCTTTTGCCTTTGCTATAAATTTATCTTCTATTTCTAAGGCATACATTTTTGATCGCAACCCTACAAATTCCTTCAATACTTTACCATTATTCTCATCTTTAAAAAAACCTAACTTTTTTTTATTTATTTTTGGATATCCGTAAATATTATTTTCCGGGTAATCTGATGTATCGAAATAGTGAGGTAGATCTGGTTTTATATCCTCATAAAAATTGTCTGTAAAAATTTGATATATCAAACTATCGGTATCGGTGTACAATAACTTAATTTTATTATGAAACTTTTTAATCATGTAGTTGTAATGAAATTCATACATAAGGGTCTTAGATATATCTAAAATACAAAATCCTAAATAAATCGGCTTATCATAAATTAATTTTGTTTTACGTAATTGTATTGCAACTAAATGTTCTGAAAATATTGATAAACTATGGAACTCTGGTTTTGCAATCCAATCCTGAGCACCTAAAACTTTACCACGATTATCCCAGTGAGTTAGTAGTTTAACGTTTACTCTTTTTTCAATATTTTCCATAGTCTTACCGAAGACAGAATTATTCATTAATTTAAAAAAGTCTTTTTCGAAGTTTGATGTAGCTAACGTTCTCAAAGTAGTATTTAAGTCTATGTATTTCTTTAACCAAGAACTCTGTTTAAATTTTAAAATTCTATGTACTTTAATTAATTTCATTCCCATTTCAATGCATTGTTTTAAATTCCTGTAGTGAATGATGTATTTATTTTTATTATTTAAATTAGGAACTAATTTAGTTTCATTAGTATTACCCACACATATGTTTTCAGGACATAACGGAAAGTCAGAATGCAAATTATGAAGTTCATCAGGATATTCCAAATCAACTTCTAAAACATAACCGAAATCAGAGTTATCCGGCACATTATAATCTGTATTAGAATCTATCCATTCGAAACCGCCAACAGGAAGAGATTGAGACATTGCCCAACCATATAAATTATTCGCATCAAAATATGTTAGATATGAATTAGGTTTTTCACTATCATAATCCTCCATGAATTTATTATTTGCCCTAGCAAAACGATTGCTACACTGAGATACACCCCCTCTAATACCAGCTTTAAAAAAAGCAATTTTGTCATAGTCCGTTAACAATTCTAATTCTATTTTGGTAAATTTTAACATTGCATCCCAACTTAAACCTGGGGCAGTATAGTAATGAGCAGGATCTAATCCATAAGTTTTAATACAAAGCTTTCTAAAGTTTTCGAATACATCAGTCAAAAGTAAAACATCAGTTTTTAAATATAAATCGGAATAATCGGACATACTACTACACTTAAAATGTTGCCAAATATCTTTTGCATGATTATAATCATCATTTGAAATATTTGTATCTGTGAGTGAACTATAAAAATGGTGTTGATCAGGAAGTGATGGATGTTTCAAGCAATCACTATTACACATAAATTCATAAGGATAAATACCTTTCCGTCTTAAAAGTGAAAAATCTTCATTATTAGGATAGTTCCTTTTTAGTTCTGTAAACTGATCATCATTAAGATTTTTAGCTAGTTGATCTAAACTACACGATAAAAATTTCAATGAATCTACAAATCTTAAACTTACTGATTGATTATTATTTATTGTTAACTGTTTTGAAAATGATATGTATCGTTCTTTATTTTGCGGAATAACTTCAACTTTGCCATCATAGAGGTTTAATGCATGGACAATGAAATGAGCATCGTAGTGACTGAGGTTATGTAAAAATATTGGAATATGACGAGGGGTTCTGTACTTAGTACTACACACTTGATGTGCAACACCTCTAAAACTACCAGTGTACCAATCAAAATCGTTAAAAGGATCTCCATTTAACTCAGTTTCACAAATATGACACATGTTTGAATTTGAAATTTTAATTTTATCTTCATCTGATAATGGAACGGGACATTTTTGGAAACTATTTTTTTTAACTATTGTTTTCACATCTTCGCAAAGGCGATTCATAAACACTTGTGCACAGTTTGGCCCACTATACGTCTCATATTTTGATAATCTGTTATCATATGAACATTTAATGTAATAACCAAAACTATACACTTCATGTTTTTGAATATTAATTGTACTAGGCTTGGATGGATCGTTACTACATGATTCTATCGGGTTCAAAAATGCCTCAAAGTCTGCATAAACCACAAAGGGCATTTCCAACTTTTTCGCGAATTTATCAAATTTTAATTTATTATTTGAGGTTGCTTTACCAAACCAATTCAATTTGGAATCCTCGCCGTTTGGTAATTCCGTACAAATGTGAGCGCAATCATATTGTTGATGGTTATTAAGTCTTTCCTCTGATGGGAAATGAAGTAAACATGAATCACATATATAAACTGCATGATGATGACTTGATATTTGTGAACTAACTAATCGCGATAAGTTTTTAATATAACAGTAATGATTGTTAGTACCATTCGATATATATAGTAGGTTAATATGATTAGGTGTACGACATTTTGTTAAATATAAAGGACCTACAACAGAATTACACTTTTTTTCTTTATTATATTCTAGGCCAAAAACATTAATACTAATATTGTTTAATTTCTCTACTTTTGATATATCTGCAATTTTAACCGGAAAAGAAATACCAGTAAATTTTAGTTTATTTCCATGAATTGCGTAAGATGCTACCCGATCTACACTTTTACATACAGGATATAAACCAGAGAGTAATGCCCATTTAAAACACATATTATCATTATTTTTAACATTGATTACAGCTTTTTTTGATTTAATATCTTGAGGAAGGTCGATATATGAACTACCACGTAGGGGGTTGAATTTGTTAACATTCATATCTATGTATTTAATTTGATTAAGACTCCAACCACTATCTTTTTTTTCAAATTGACAAATTTTACCGACTACAGTGTCTATTAATGATGAATAAAAAATATTTAAGTCATCTCCCTGACAAATGATGTAATTAAACGTTTGAAAATCAAACGTATTTTTAATATCTTTAGTTTGTTGTATGAAATCAGCATGCAATATGAAGTTTATTTTTAAAATTGTATGTTGTTGAATACATTCATTTATCAAAAATAAGATATCGATTTTTAGTGAATTTAAAAACGATTCTGGTGTTTCAAAATATTGCCCCGATTGAAGTGTTTTACTATTAATTCTGTATGTTAAAATTCGATTACCAAAAGCGGTTTCAACAACTGTTACATTTGTTAATGAATTATGTGATTTTAAAAGATTATTTTTATGTGTATTACTTTTTAAATGGTTGTTTAGATACCTTTTATTAATATAAACATGACATGTATCACATTCCACCTTATTGTTGTCCACGTCATTGGTTTCAATTGATGATGTAGAAGCTCCCTCATCAAATTTTGCTTTCTTGGTAACCTTATTTTCATCTGTAGTGATACCTCGTTTGATACCTCTTCCAACTTGTTGTTGACTGTAACAAAAAAAGAAAATTATTAGATAAATCTTAAAATAAAACATTACTACAATAATATTTCTTATTGAGTTTGTACTTCTAATACTTACATTAACGTTGTTTCAACCATCAAACATTGATTATACAACTCATCATCATACGATGAATCGAACAGTTCACGCTTCTCCATTTCATCACAAACTTTATGCAGCTCCTGATTGAATTCGCTGTTGAATTGTTCTATATTCTCTTCAATGGGTGCGGAAAAGAAAGCACTGGTGCACATTTCACTAAAGTTTTCCATCTTTATAATAAAGAAGAAAGTATGTAGCACAGTAAGTAACAGTTAAGTGTTGGTAGAGTAACTGATACTCAATTTAAAAAATGTTCAATATTTATAGTCTAGCATAGGATTAGGAAAGTTTTGTAAAATCTAATGAGTACATGGAAGTAATTTAAGAAAACAGAATCACATTAACTAATGATCATTGTTAAAATAGTAACATTAACTAATGATCATTGTTAAAAAAGTATTTTTTCACTTTTTCACTTTCTGCTATTGTCTTTGTAATATTGTATACGAGGGCGTTTGTGTTGTCATAGATGCTATCCTTATTTTTCTTTACGTAATATTTAATCCTCGTGGTAGCGTGCTTCCAGTGATCACTAGTTGGAATCTTGGATAGTTTCTTCATATCATACATTTCAATTTTTATGAGATGCATCGCTTGGTCTCCGTCATCAGAATTTGTAGAGATGTATGATACGCCATCTCTAGCAGCTCGTGCCACAGTTGACGATAGCAGCTTCTTCCTTTTTATTTTTGGTGCCACTTCAAAAAATTGATCAATTGACTGCAATTTCCTTTTTCCGCCATCGTCTGTGTTATTAACGATGATGTCATCACTCTCTTCTTCGTTTTGAGGAGAGAGTGGCGAGTAGTAACACAGTTTATAGGTATTTTCATCGAAGTTGAATGATTTCTGCAACAACAGAGTTATCGCGTTAATATCAATTTGTTTACACTTAGTCTGACACACACACACACACATGTTAAGAGAAATACAAGTAAGTTTGTCAATAGAATAATCACTTACCTCCATGATCATTGATGACACAAAACACAACACAAACGTAGTATTGGTAGACGTATACAATCCACTGTGGTCCAACGACCATAGACTGACTGCATGACTGCAACTGTTCGATCATATATAGCACCATTCTTATCTAAAGCAAATTCTTAAGTACAATGAAACTGATTGTAACTCTATGAGTCAACAAACTTATCTCACGTTCCTTCGCAAATGGCATCAACCTGCTTTGTGACTCTCACAAAAGAATGCGATTAAATATTAACAAAACGAAACTGATAGTAACTCTATGAGTCAACAAACTTATCTCACGTTCCTTCGCAAATGACATCAACCTGCTTTGTGACTCTCACAAAAGAATGCGATTAAATATTTACAAAACGAAACCGATAGTAACTCTATGAATCATCAAACTTATCTCAAATTGCTTCGCAACAGGTATCAACCTGTCATACTCTATTCTCGGGGACTGGTATTCACTTTCTTAATGAAGGAAATGCAATCTCTCGTGAACAGTATGCCAAAGGCTACTGTCTTTTAGCATTTGATTTAACTCCTGATTTATCAGCTAACTCATCAGCTCATTGGAATCTCATAAAGCATGGTAGTGTAAGATTAGAAGTACGATTTGAATCCTCACTAACACAAACAATTAACTGTATTGTTTATGCTGAGTTTGATAATATTATTGAAATAGATAAAAATAGAAATGTTACTGTAGACTATAGTAGTTAAGGTTATAATGTGTGTTATATTTTAGATTTATGTGTTATGCTTAATGCATTTTGTGTATATGTAACTAAAGGAAACATTATAAAATTAAATAAAACAAATTGTATGCAATTTACTATTTTTTATTTCATTACAAACTTCCTATTTAATCTTATACAAAACACTATAATTGAACATTCCTATGACAACCATTGAATAGATTGGTACTGTAATAATCTGCTAATAACAGTAATATCATGGATACACTAGAATTACAAAAACATATGAAAAAGATTCATCCCAGTCTAGAAAATAATGTTTATGCTGCTAATAGACTGCCTATGTATACCCATGTACCAACGTATATAATATGCAATTTGGATGCGGATGATAAACCGGGTTCACACTGGGTAGCTGTACATATCGATACGAATGGCATCGGTCAATATTTTGATTCATATGGACGAACACCTGAGCGATATCATCTCCAGTTTTTGAAAAGGAATTGTAAGAGATGGGACTGGAATGTTGATAGGATTCAGAATGATTGGACTTCAGTTTGTGGAGAATATTGCTTAATGTATTTGCTATATAAGTTTCAGGGATATTCAATGCATAGTTTTACGAGCATATTTACAGGGAACACACTGTACAACGATATTTTAGTGGATGAGATGTTTCGCTCCTATTTTATAAGTAGATAAGGCTACAATTCAAATGTTCATCAATAATTATTTTTATATAGCAAAATGGACAAATGGTCGCCAAATACACAAACCAGTAGATAATAAGCAACAACATTTTGAAAATAAAAATGGCAGTAAAATGAATGTGTTTTATTGATGATTCAGAATAGCGAGGTAGCTCGTAACAAAGTTCGATACATCAGATTACCCGGAAAAATAATTGGGTTAGGTTAGGTTAGGTTAGATTTTGATAAACAACGCCAGAAGCGAATCGCTTTTTAAAAAAGCAACAATTAGGTTAGGTTAGGTTAGACTTTGATAAACAACGCACGAGCCGAGCGAGCAAAGCGAGCGTGCCGCGGCAGCGGCCGGCGAGTGCCAGAAGCGAATCGCTTTTTAAAAAAGCAACAATTATGATAATATACTACGATAATATATAAATATAGTTATATGATTTTAGACGTATTTTTTCTTGAATATAATAATACATCGTTTGGTTAGAATAGTGAGGTAGGTCATAACAAAGAAGTTTAATACAAAAGCAGTGATAAGCGAGGTGCACAATGAGTAATAGATAAGAACGCCGGACGGTGTAATTAGCTAATAGGAAAAGGTGAACCATGGGACGCTAATGACCCACCGGATATCAATTAGATAAGAGTTAATCGATCTGCACATCTCCGAAACCGTGCATCCTATCGCTTCGGGAGTGAGTGCTATCGACTCAGCGTGGCCGCTTTAGTGGGAAAAGAGTCCAAACTTTTTTTTTTTTTTTTTTTTTTTTTTTTTTTTTTTTTAGGATGGGGTACCACTGATTTGCGGGTTCGCCAACACGTGATTCGCCACATCACAACTACTTACGGCTATACAGTTTAATCACCTATCTTTTATGTCGGCTTTTTGGCGCTTTTCTTCTGCCACATAATACGAATTCTTTTTAAAACTTACTCGTTTATTAAATGTCGCATCTAGGCAACATAACTCCACACCCGCGACTCGCGTCTAGCATGTTGTGTGAAATCGCTCCATCTGAATTATTATGCAAGTTTCGAACTAATCTTAATCAGTCGAGCGCAAAGTTTTTCAATAAAACATCATTACCTCTTAATAATTACGTCTCAGCGTTGAATTAGTTAACGTTCGTTAATATTATTTTAATTAAATGTTAGGGCGTGCTGATTTATAGTGTTACATTCTTAATTCTGTATGTTTAATGTTTATGTAATTATTAGTAGAATAGGCCACAGCGCATAGCTAGAGGTAGAAATACTAAAGGCTGAAGAGTTTGTTTGTTTGGTTGAAGTTTGAAATAATCTCAACCACTGTTTCGAATTGAATAATTCTTTTTATATTCGATAGTCAATTTATCGAGAAAGGTCGGCCATGGATAGTTCAGCCGCAGAATATAATATTATAATAGTAGATACTACGTTCAGCATTGAATGATGTTGCAAAAGCGGGAAAAAATATTCATAATGCGTGGCATATCTTTATGAAAACGTGGTAAAATCATTTCATATTATGCATATGCAGTCATATACCTAAAGTAAGTAGGTAGGTGTGCTTTTTTTTTTTTTTTTTGTGTGGTCTCTCAATGTTAGCCAGAAGGGCTTCTACATTTTAACGCGGACGCGGGGGTGAACTGAAGGTTCACCCTGGTAGCGACATGCACAAGGGCGTCCCCCCTTGACGGGGACCACGAACCTCGGCTTGAGCTGTCGCTTGAGTGGAGGAGGCCAGAAGGGCCCTAATCGGACGGGAGGTAGGTGTGCATGGGCTGAAGACGTCAACTGACTAATTTAGACACCTACTCTTTGGAAACTATGTGTGCTCAACTTTATAATTTTGTTACAATGCAGTACTCCATTTAATTAGGTATTTTGGCCAAGAAAATGCAGGGCAGTATTACCAGTAGGTAATACCATTTTCCTACATCATTGGCACAATTAATTATTTAAATTCATATAAAATAAAGCCAAATTTGTATTACTCGTATAGCTAGATAGTCATACAGCTTGGGGAGCGTCCATAAATTACGTGAGGTGTTTTTGTCCATTTTTTGACCCTCCCTCCCCCTCTGGTGAGATATCATGAGATTTTATTGAACCCCCTCCCCCATCCCCCCATCTCACGTGAGATTTTTCAAAATGTTGGTTTCTTATGTTTCTTATGTTTATTTGTCATTGTAAAAAGAAAAAAAATTGCTTCGTGCTTTTGTTCACGACTAGTTAAAAATAGTAATTAATATTGCTGAAAGTTATAATAAGGGCCGATTTTTCAATGCTTGGATAAAACTTATCCTTAACTTAACTTATGTCACGTAAACTGTCAAATACGGGCAATTAGAATACGTTTTTAAAATGGTAGTCTTATATAGATACATTATTCCACGAATAAGTTTTATCCAAGCATTGAAAAATCGGCCCTTAGTGTAAGAAATAGAATAGAATATTTAAATAATAACAAGGTAACAATAGAATATTTAAATCTTAACCGTAGTCCGTAACATTAAAATCTTAAACATGTTATTTGGATTAAATGGACCAAAAGAGTACCTATAATTTGCTTTGTTTCAATTAAAAAAAAAATGTGTGATATTTGCCGACACCCCCCCCTCTCCCCAACGTAAGGTTAGATGAGATTTTACTCGACCCCCTCCCCCCCTAAAACAACTCACGTAATTTATGGACGCCCCCTTGGTAATTATATCAGACGCTGACGATGGAAGTTTCAGCGTAATTAGCCAAGTTCGGATTCACAGGAGATTGAATAGCGATACTATCTAATACGGAGATGTAATGACGACATTTGATATAGTATTATTCAATTAGGATTTAATGTTTTAATGTTTTTAATTCAATACCTATTAGGCAATATTTTACAAGCATATAACATTTGAGTAAGACTACCTACCTAATACCAATAATGCCCATCCCATCTCACATTTTCCTTGATAATTAGGTAATTAATTTAAATTAAACCATCATGTACTCAGATATAGGTATCTACCTAAAAGCATAGTCTATTTACTAATGTGTGGTAAAATAACATAGTCTGTAGTATAGAGGCCCATATTTTTTCCAACATGGGCCTCTATACTACAGACTATGTTATTTTTTATATCGTTCAAGATAGGTCTATCTTGAACGATATAAGAGCATAAAATAATAAGATTCAGCACTATGCCGTCACTTGTAAGCTGTCCAACTGAGAGCAGATGAGAATTCAAAAGTACAGGTAGAGATTTTTTCCCCATGTCTCCATGATTTTTGTACGGCGTTGCGGAATAATAGATTAAAAGCAGTATTGAAATAGATGCCGTACAAAATCAAATGACCAAATTTACCCCGGCAATTGTCGGAAAATAAAAATAAATTCTGTCTGTGTTTAAGTCATTCGTAAAAATTCAAACACACAGCGATTTTTTTCTGTAAAACTAGCTTTAAGATTCATTAAATAAAGAAATTCAACATATTTAGGTACCTACATACGATATTTTTGTTCTAACATTCGAAACTTCGACTAGACTTTTATAAGAGAAATGAAAATTGAAAACACTGTAATGAGCTGCATTGAAACGGCTATTTGAATTTGTATCCTTAAACTTTCTTACAAGTATCTAGGTACTTATTTTATCAAAGAGTTTGAGAAGAAATGTCTTTACAAATTGAATAATATCTACAATGTCTCATGCTTTTGTGAAAATTAATGAAGACAAAGTAGATAATTATAGTCTGGAAGGTTATAAAATTTACAATAATCCATAAATTGAAACATTTTTCTATTCAATAAACGAAAAATCTCAACTTGACGAAAAATTTTTGTTTTCTTTGAGTTTTCTCGGCTTTTCTGCGGTAAATAGGTACCTACAAGTGTCATTGACGATTGATGATTCTATTAAAACAATTAAAACACAATAAATTATAAGCTATACGTAGAAAAACATAGGTCCTCTTCTAACACAGTTAACAACACTAGGTATATAAGTTATGTAACATCACTACATAGTATAAAACAAAGTCGCTTTCAGACCTTTCTCTGTCACTATGTCCCTATGTATGCTTAAATCTTTAAAACTACGCAACGGATTTGATGCGGTTTTTTTTAATAGATAGAGTGATTCAAGAGGAAGGTTTTAGTATATAATTTATTATGTTTTAGACAAAGCGGGCGAAGCCGCGGGCGGAAAGCTAGTCTAAAAATAAATGTTAAACGAGTACTCCTTTAAAGGACGGAGGGAGGGAGAGTGCAAAGGTGAAATTAGGCACATTGTGAGCAAAGAAAGCGGTTTTTATTCGACTTAAAGTAATTATTATATTTTTGTGAAAGAGTTTGTTAGCGGACCATTCAAGATCGAGGACACGGACGATTCAGAACAGAGCCGGAATAAACGAAATTATTTTTTCTATCTTTTTCAAAACAATTTTAATTACAAAAAGTAGGACCATAATTAATGGACCAACATATATTTTACTTTATTGTGAGAGTCAATAATTTTTTTCTAAAAGCTTCGCAAGTGTTTATTATACCTATACCTACTTGCGACGAAAACTAATATTCTCTTTACATATTATATTATTAAAATGTTAAATCATGTTTAACAACAATATATAATTACATTCGCGGATGACACAGTCCTGCTTTTTAATGGTACAAGTTGGAGGCATGTTTTTCACAACGCGCAAAGTGGTTTTCAAATCATACTGGACTGGCTTCGTTGTAATAAGCTCACAATAAACCTTAAAAAAACTAAGTGTATTAACTTCAGTTTAAAAAATGATGTTTTGCCGATCGACCTCTCAATCAAAGCTCACACTTGTAATTATAACAACATAAGTTTGTGTTCTTGTCATACAATTGAGAGTGCTAATAATATTAAGTACCTAGGGGTTATTCTAGACTCCCGTCTGACGTGGCAATTGCATATTAATAATTTGTGTTCTCGTACTCGTAAACTGATCTGGACCTTTAAAAAACTACGACAGGTAGCTGAACTTAACCTACTTAAAACTGTTTATCTTTCTCTCTGTCAGAGTATACTTAGGTATTGTATTGTAGCTTGGGGTGGCACTCATAAAACTGTTCTTCTACCTTTAGAGAGATGCCAGAGGTCAATACTTAAGGTGTCAGCATTTAAGCCAGTTCGTTTTCCCACAAAGGATATATATAATTTATTCAATGTATTATCTATTAGACAACTCTATATAGTAGACACTGTCCTTAAATTCCATAATCTAATAAACATTAATGTAAGTTTTTCTAACATAAACTTAACTCAGCGTTCAACTAGAGATGTAGTAAAACATCAAACATTCAATACGACCTTTTTCCGTAGGCAATTTCTATATTTGGGACCACACTTATATAATGTAATAAATAAAGAGTTGAAAATATTTAATTTATCTCGATATAAAAGTAAAAAAACTATAACTAAATGGCTGCTCTCAAAGGATTACTACTACACAGAAAATGTAATTATCTCTAAAACCCGCTGTTAACGTGAGAGTTTATATAAGTTATTCAAACGTAAACACATTCTACTCATACTCTTCTACCATTACATGAACCCACACTCCTCCAATCATGATGCACACACATAAAGACATGACACACACACACACCCACACACACACACTCATACATTCACAAACACACCCACATATATATATATATATATATTTATTTTTTACTTTATTCTCTGTTTAAATTACGTCAATATATTTCTCAACTGTAACATGGAAGGACATCGGTACCCGTAATACAGACTATAGTCTAGTACGGGACCATCGTTTTTGTATATTTTGTAATTGTGGTTGTGAAATAAAGATATTTTTATTTTTATTTTAATATTTAATTAACACAAAAATGGAATCAAGATGTGAACTTCACAAATCTATATACCTATAAGTATTTGTCTTTGATAATCAATTAATGTTCTATGTCTATGATATGTCAAACAAAGCTTATAGAAAAATATATATTTGAATCCGTCCCTGTACCGCGAAGTATTCTTGTTTTCTTTGAGTTTTCTCAGCTTTTCTTCCCGTTTTCTTTCGTTCGGCGTCCTAATTAGCTCATTCATCGCCTCCCGCCCTCGCTCGATGTAATAAAACAAGTTTTTATTCTCAATTTTATAATGTACTTAGAGACCTCTGAACCCCGTATTTATAGGTTAAAATAAAAATTTATACCAAATATTTGACCTTTTATGGATACCTATATAAAATGCAAGGAAATAAATGTTACCATCATAAAGATTACGAAAATTTTTACTTCTTATTAAAAAATTAACGAGTTTAAGAACGTATTTTATTGAAAAGTGAAACAAAGTTAAAAGTTAAAACAAACCATGTAATTCGCTATCTTCACCTGAGCCGCCCAGTCGTGACCGTAAAAGAAAAACGGACGAAGTCTTGCGGAAGCGGGCTCTTCTGATAAGCAGCTGCCATAATGGCGCTCGCTGATAACGTTCCCGCCTTTTTCGCGCGCCAAAACATCGCGCCATTGTCGCCCGAGAATACCAACACAAAGCTGACAAAGCCAACAATGTGGGTCGCACTCATATTCGACGGCAATAAATTCTTCATACTCTATTCACCTCCACATTCTATTTTATGAGCGAATGTATTAAAAACAAATTAGCTTACGCCACACGCGTCCAAAATAAACCGCTTAAACATTATTAAAATATTAACGATGTTATTACACGTTCAAGTGCTCTCAATTTGATGCTTTAATAAAATTTTAATTGACACATATTAAGTTTTTCGAGTAAATTACAAAAGCGGGGGAGCGGTTTTCCTTGTCTCCCCGAACATTAGCGGGGGAGGTGGGGGCGTACGACAAATTTTTGTTTTTCTCTTGCGCGCGAAACGGTGAACTGTGTGTTTCGTGCAACAGAGAGAGACGACGGTACATGCACACATTGCTTTTGTTAAAGAGCAAAAATAATAGAGCGAGGTCGTTTATCTCTTTTTATGGCGGGCGCGGTATCTCTGCGACGCTATTATGGAAGACAATTTTGGCGCGAAAGAAAACTGCTTATTACGTCCTCTTATTCTTGGAAGCGTTTGTGAACGTTTTATAGTGAAAATGGAGGTTGGGAGCGGGGAAACGGCGCTCGGTTCAACTCTTGCCTATTATAAACTGAATGAAGATATCAAGTAAATGAATCGTGGAATTTTGTAATAATATTGGAACTAATTTTGTAGATATATTTACTGGGTTATCGTAATAAATTTGTGCCGAAGAGTGTACATACTTAGATTAATACATTACGGATGATTTTCGGATATGTATAAACTATAATATAATTGGAATTAGGTACCTATACTTACACCAAAAAAAAAAAAAAAACTAGTAAAAAATTCAGTAAGTAGACTTTTACTACTAACATAACATTGTATCAGCTTTTTTTTTTTTTTGTAGACACAATTCATTAAAAAAGCAATTTATAAACACTTTTATAAACCATCTCTTAGCAATCCATATAGGTATAAACTCGAAGATAATTTGGAAAATTTACAGTTATACAATACAATACCAACAAGTAACAACGTATACAATTTGTTAATGCACAATTAAACTTAACAATAAAAGCTAAATAACTGAACGCCCCTTTAATTCCCACAACAAAGAGTATAATTTCCTCCATTTGTTTGTGTAACCGCGATCACAGATTAAACACCGATAAATAAATACTTAACGTTTTAATTCGTTTACTTCGCTAGCTGCTTGAAGAAAATATATTTAGTCTATGGTTCGGTTAGCTGAAGGTTATTTGGAGTCAAGGAATTGTAATATATTGTGAGGTATCTTAATTGTGTTTGAGTAAGTGGGAAGTTGGTATTATGCGATGTGAATTAACGTGGACAGAAATAAATTTTATTTATTTTTATAATACGGGTTAGCTTTACATTAACATTTTTTTTATTTGAACTATTAAAGGTAGAGTTCAGTTATTATGACATGATACAGTTATGATTTTATTAACTAGACCTTCAATTTTCATTTGAATATATGAATAGTGATTTTTTTTATTAAATTATAATGAACCATATTGAAAAACTATATTTAGAAAAAATTATGTTTTAGGATGTCGGACTCCTGTTAAAAAGTCTGGGGTTTGAAACTAAAGTAACGTACAATAATTAAAAAGTTTTTGTCACGTCGTTTTCCTTTGCATTGGACATCATGCTCCAATCGGCATTGGATAAGTTTATTTTCAATGACATATACTTACTTAAAGCCTACTTATGAGTACGCCAATAAGATATTCTACTACCTAATTGATATCGATTTGTTTTAATGGTCTATAAAATACCTACATTTATTCGATTTTGATTGATTCTATTTTCATCACACCGGCTCTAAATTTATAAAAAATCAGACAATTTCATCAATAAATTGATTTATTTACATTGAAATGAATGAATTGCAGGGTGACTTATAGCCAGGGATTGAAGCGAATACTCGTTTCAATCGGAATCAAATTTATAAGAAAATATCGAGTTTTATGAGAACGACGTGTGATGCTTTATGATCCCGAATTCTATTTACGATAATCGATTTCAAAATATAAATATTATACCGTCTGATTGAGTAAAGAAGATTCTTTAGGTACTTTGCAAGGATAATACTGGCATGTAAATTTTTTTTAGACGGTCTGGACATAAATTTATATATAGGGAACGAAATTTCAAAATAATGCAAAACGCACAGTCAATTATATTGCTCTTTACAAATATTAATTAAAAGGTATGATATAACAATAGACATTAATAAGGGTATTTCCCTAAACCCATTAGCTTTTCATTTGAGCGTCCACTAGCAGCGGCCAGATAATTGAATTTCCGCAGGTCATAACCAGACGTGTCTCTAGCGAAAATTCGCTTCAGTCTTGAAGCGAAATTTAACGACGCTGCAGTGCTAAGAAAATGCAATCACCGCTATATACCCCGATGCAAATCCCAATTACTGAGTCAAATGCCCCGCCATTCCTTACGCTAATAAAACCTGCAGCGATGCTGTCTCGCTCACTGATGAACGCGAAATGACGTTATGACAGCGCACGCCGCTATTTAACGCCTATTTGCTTCCAATTTCAAATCGCGCGCTCCCTCGCTTCGGCCAGTACGGGCCATAGATAATAGTGTTTTGTTTTAAACATAATGTCTAATGTCATCTTTGTTTATGTTAGTGAAAATTAATAATTATTATGATTAAATTTTACTGTGTCTCTGCCATAGCATTCAGCAGTGAGAATTGAGATGACTCTACCTTTTATAACATTAGATTTTTTGAACATCGACTAAATTTTTAACTCTTTATTTACAATGTACGTAGGAAATACTTAATAATTGTCTTTTGTGAAGACTTTTCGAACCTTTATATTCTTTTATTTCATAAGCTATACGCGAATATCCGTTCCGCCATTTTGGTGACCGGAAACGCGAGGATATTCACTTCGCGCCTTTCTACCCACCATGACAGTTTTCAATATTTTCACATTTATTTACAGCTATTATTTATGCGTAGCATTCTTCTTGAGGAAGCGCGTTATTGATATCTTACAACTATTTTGTAAACCAAATAACGATTTTCTGTATTGTAGAAACTATAATTTTTACCTGAAACTCCGCTTGAGTTGTGAATATAAAAAATAATGATATTTACTTACCTACGTCCCATGGAAATCTATTTTTTCATCTTCTTTCAAAAGTCTATTTTTATGAGGAAAAGCGACACATTATAGCTTGGAAAATAGGTATTATAAATAAAAAATATAAAAAATATTTTATAATAGTATTCAACCATTAAAATAATGATGAGGTCCCAGTGATGGAATCTCGACCTTCTCATCTAACGAGTCACACCTGAATTTCAATGCATGTACTGCGATGAAACATAAGTGCATTAAAAATGTATTTTAATACGATAACGAAATACATATTATGATCGCCATACATGCAGACAACATTCCAAAACACATGAGATGCCCTTATCAAAACAGTAATTGTACCAATATATAAAAAAAAAAAAAACGTTTCTCCAAATATACAAACAGCGTTATAGACATTTGCATTGGACTCGGGCTTTGAGAGACGATTATAACATTACAATGCGGCTTGAAAGGCAACCGGGAAGCTATTCAAATCGACTCTTTCGCGTTCACCAAGCCGTAGTGGTCACTTTGTGAATCATCATTCGCTGGAAAGTGGACTGGATGAGACATACTGTATATTTATTATTTATTTAATACTGGGTAAACAAGTATGTTTAGATATACGAGAACTATATTTACCTAGTATTATTTTTTAATGGTTCCAATATGAGTTCTTCTCTCATATTTACTTACTTTACTTACTTACTTACTTTAATAAAAATAGTTCTATAGTACACATTACGTATATTTCTGTAACATCTATCAAATTCATACCAGTATTTCGAAGATAACCCAAAATCAAAGATAGATACAGTTTTGGAATTGACATCATGGTTCACCATCAGTGATCAGATTGATTTAAAGAAGTAATCATAGAATATAGATAATAATAAGTGCAACAAAGTGTATATGTATAGGTAATCAGTGTGACAATTGTTCATTATTTAGTGCGAATTAGCGGTTATTGTATTGTGTGAATGGCACATGGTGGCGGTTTGAGCTGTGATTTTCGCGGTTTTGTGGCTAAATGGGCATAATGAGGCTTTAGTGAGCTGGTGATACAAGTACACATAAGTGTTTAAAAGTTATGCAGTTAAGTACTGTGGTATTATATAATGTGAGAAAAGTGGAAGATATCTAATTATTTAACATATTATTGTGCATGAAAACATACAATACATAGAGGTATGACAATAAACATAAAGCACAAAGAGCTAACAGCGGCCAATTAGCACTGTGAAGTTAGTAGTTAGTTACACCTCTACCAAGCAATCAGGCAGGATTTGTATAAGTTTTTGCAAAAATCCTGTCTGAAAATGGAATATTGTTGCATTTGGATATCATAAATAGAAGCTTTTTGCGCAACACATCTACGGGAACCCGACTCATAGGTACCAACTGAAAATAAACGCTGAGCGAATCTTGGTTCAGCATTTGTAACTGAAATTCCTTTGCGTCAATTTTGTTAAGAGTGATTTTTTGTTTTAATAAATCCTTTTTTCTTTATGTCTTCTTATTCTAAATGTTATCTGTTTTTCATTGAATAACATTTCAGCCTATCAAATTGAAAGTAAGTATGTACCATCCCATTTCTCTATATCTTCGTCCCTAAATCTGTAGAAGAGTATGCGCGACTTTTATACAAGCACGTTATCCGATTAGGCTCTCAGTAATCTGGCTTTTGCATTGTGGCTATCGATTTTATATTAGCGTCTAAAGAGATCGCGGGATTTCTTTGTGTGGACACTTTAGTTAGCGTTTTGTTTGGGAATTTCTGGAGAGTTTTGATTTATATTAAAGTGTGTCATAATGAAGATATCTGTATAAGGATATGATAATACAAGGCTGGTGAGAAATATCTCAGACTCTCAGAGCCAGACACAGATTCCCAAGTAGTTACAACGTACCTAACTACGATGTTGTCTATTTCAGGCACCTGTCTCTCACAACTCTATCTTCTAGCTTGTAGGTAAGCGTTGAGAGGACTAAATAAAAATTATTTTTATAGAAAAAAAAGATATACTTAACTACCAATTTACACATTTTAGATATTAATGCCATTTATGTCAAAACTCTATGGGAAGTTTAAGTTTGTGTGATTTTTTTAAACGAATTAACTAAAATTATCTAATAGAGAAGTAAATTGATGAAAAATAAATAAAGTAGGACAATGTATGTAGTAGGACAATTTCTTATAAAAAAACAAAAACATTCAAAGATAAAGCACCAAACAGAAGCGATAATCTGTAAGTAAGTCACGCCCACAGCTCATAAAGGCGTCCTTTATCGAATTACGACGTTTTGCGCCCCGCTATTATGCGAAGAATCGTCACAAACGAAGCATTGTTAACTACACTAGCTACCATTGTCTGTTGTTATCGCCCTACCTCACTTTTTGCTCGCACTCTTCCGTTTTGCAAAGATGTGGAGTGCAGAACTGGTAGGAGGTAAAAAGTAAAAACTGCCAATACATTTAAAGAAATTGTTTTGTACCACTTATGCTAAATGGTTTAAATTACTGTGCCGTTGGAATTACTATGCCGTTGTATATTTTAGTTGTATTCAATTATTAACATAATGAAATGTAAAATAAATCAAATTGCAATTTCAGAGTGACAGCTTTATATGCCTCTTGCGGCATTTTGTAAAAAATATAGGTACAAATTGATATACATTATTTGACGATCCGTAAACTAGATATTTAAAATACCTTGTTCACGAAAGTACCTACATATTTGATATTTTAGATTATTAGGTATTTATTTACCAAGAAACAATTAGAGATTGCCAAGATTGTCAAGAGCTCTCAGAGGTTACATTAAATGTTGTATTAATCTATGCGACACCGCATAATTAAATTATTGAAACATCATTGGCAACCTCGCGCCCTTACAAAAACTTATCGCGACATTTGTACAGTTTTTATTTCGTTTCGTTGATAAATAACCAATTTAGCCTTTCTATTAAGCCCATAAGGTCGAGTTTTGTATCGATTTTGTTTGTGAAGAAAATATAATGTCCTTTATGCCGGGGTCGGGCGGAAATAAGCTTCTTTGTGACACTATCGTATCGAATCGTCGAGAATTTCCTTTCTACAGATTATTGTAGTGCAAATAAAAGCTATCGCCTTTTTGACCTGACTATGACTTGACTTTATCAGTTTTAATGTGGGGTCGAGGTGGCTCCAATTACCTTGTTTTGCAAGGGTGCTTCTTGTATGATATAATTTATGCACTAGTTTGGAGTTGTTGATATTGTTGACATGAACCTGCCTTTTTCTAACTTAACATTTTATTTATTAATTCTTATGTGTATTGTTGTCATGGTATGCGATGGCTACACAATTACACATCACGAGTACTAGAACTTTTTGTCAAATACCACTGTACACACTTAATTAATAACATATAACTTGAAAGAGAAAATAAAGATCTCTGTTAATCGATAAGGTGATTTAAAGTGGATGTTTCTATTGTTCTACACTGTTTGTTATACAAGTACGCCAAAACAATTGATTCGATGAAACATCAGTTTTGTATTTTATTACCTACTAAAAAAAACATCTACCTACATGCTACAAAAACTCTACTTTTCGATCGTAGCTCGTAGGTATTTCTAGATTTGTCTGCGTGTATATCCTAACTTTGTCTATGATTATACATAGCCCATAGGTACATAGTGTTCAAAGGGGGTTTTTCGTCCATGAAAATGTTTATAACCTAAAAGAAAATCTGTTTCTTTTTCAATGTTTTCCATTTACCTATCGTCCCAAACTCTATAATTGCTCCACATTTATAGTTATTTCTAAACTTTATTCAACAACTCCAGTTTCCAATAAGAATTACAATAATAAATCAACAATGCGTAGGTGTCATGGCGGATTATAATGGCAATTTTTATACACACGGCACTGAATGCGAGATGCCTGGTAAACGGCGCCCGTCCTGCAAATTTGCTGCCTTTGTGCGCGCACGTGATGCGAATCAGATAGTAGCTTATTATGGACTTTGATGGCTATGTATTTGGATACTGTGAATATTTGATAGACTGTATCGATGGGTTTGTTTTGAGGCCCAGTTTTGATTTGGGTTGTGTAATAGCAAGTACTTCTTGAAGTTAAATTATCATGTACATGTGTGCAGTGTGATTTGTAAATTAAGGAAGTGAAAACTTCTTAAGCCACATTGAGCATTTTTTGGTAGGAGAAAATATTACGAAATTTTAAATTTAAATACTGAAATTCTAAGCTATAAGCTACGTTTAACTTCAATCGGCAGACCTTAGACTGCTTAGGTTAATTCCAAAAAGCGTGGTGTTCATTCTACACAATTTTCTCGACTTGCATCACCAAAACAGAACTTTAATTATGTTAGTAAAATAGAAAAAAAGTACACTACTACATGAACATAAACATAAGAATTTTTCACAAGTATAAAAAACTGTACTAAAATAGAACATTATAAGAAGAATGAAAGAAGAATAGAGCCCAATATATCCCTTTTCCATTTACTCATGTGATCGTGATCACTTTGAGCGCTATTTGTTTGCCTTTTCCAAGAAATCAATGGCCAACCCTTCCACAATGTAGGTACTATCCTATTTTATGGCCAGTTATTTTCACTGCTGTTAATATTATGGCCGATTATTTTAGCAATAGTTTATTTTTATACTGTTACATTATGAAGAGATAGTTTTTAACATTGTTTGTATGTATCTATGTATGTTTAAGTAAGTAATTTTCACCTAAGTATATTAGGTATAAAGAGTTATAGTTTCTTAGTTTGTATGTAAGTATGTTTGATTGTAGGGGGTTATCTTCGGAAATTCGGAAATAGGTACTAATCTGATTAAGAAAATTCTTTCACCAACAGTAAGTTACACTATTCAGGAGTGACATATCTACATTTAATTATTATTGAACAAAAATTAAGAGAAATATCATGTATGTGTATGTAAATCAAGTCAGACAATAGCGGGAGATGTTATGCTCTACCTAAAGTCTAAACCTTGTCTAAACGTCTCGCTATAGGGAAACGAACATAATTTTCACTAAGAGCACCCAAAAATGCTGTCCTTTATTAATTCTAAAAAGTCTATGGTACTTTGTAAGCCCCTACGTGTAAACCACAAAGTTTTTTGCTGAATTAATTTTTTTTTTTAATAAAGAGATAGGTAGGTAATGAAACCTTTGTTTATATCACATTTGAATTGAAATATTTTTTTAATAACCATCGATTCCTACAAATCTCAAAAGTACCTCTAGATATGACGCCATTTTGCCTTCAGGAAGGTATTTGATAGACCTCTGAAATATGTATGACATGAAATTGTTACGCTACATCAAGGAGAGGTCCGGTAAATTGCAGGCTGAATTGTACGATACGTATGTCTTCGTACATTTACATGAAATTGACGTATTCATGATTCATCTCGATACTGGTTCTCGAAAGTTCTAGAAGGATTCGAACGATTTTGACGTTTTATCACAGGTTTTATTCTTTTTTATGCGTTCTTTTTGTAAGCGGTCTAGAAATTTTCATGTTGGAAAGAGGGTTTACTAAAAAACTGTGCTTGAAAAACTTTTAAAATTCGTCAGCATGATAAATAGGTAACTGGTAACGTAGTGCAGAATATATTATCTTGTAAGTACAAAACTTCTGATATCTGTCTAAAAGTCAAACACGTGTATTAAATTCTAATTTAGTTAAATAGCCTTTCAAATTCTTATTAAAACTTATGAATTTATGGTACAAAATATCCTCAAAATCAGGTACCAAAATAAATATTTGATGAAATTGCGAGCGTAAAAACCTGCTTAAAATAATGACATTCCAAATCTCACTAAGCCACAGATTAAAAATAAAAAATAAAACATCACCCGTTTGACTGAGGCGGGCTCTAATTGAAATTCGCTTGCGGTCACAGACAGACAGATTGAAATTTACACAGCAATAATGTCGCTGAAGATGTTTTTAAAATTATTTCACAATTTCACTGTAAGAGCTTTGTGTAATTACTTGCCGTGTTTATACGTATTATACGATAAAACGTATTTTAATTTTGATTGAGTTGAATAATGTAATGTGATGAATTGTTAGAAGGCGAAACTTGCTCTAGCTTACATTGTCCACGTCATATGTAAATAATAAAAAAAAAAAACACCCAAATTCTATAATCGAAAGTGAAAGACCAGTAGATAATATTTTATAAAAACCACATTTGTTAAATATATTAATGACTTTAAGACCCAGTCTCATTATGCTCTGTTAGTTAGTTTAACACGCTGTTAATTCTTTTAACGGATCATTAATTTGAGAGGATTATTTTCCTTAACGCGGCATTAGAGGCTCTTAAATTTTTAACCGACGATTTGAAAATATAATTTGATGTTTTCTTGCTGTCAAGATGGACTCTGCCTGACTCTGCATACTAAACTAAACTAAAACTTTCGATTTTCAAAGTCAATTTTAGTATCTACGTAATAGATGATAATTTTTCTGCCTTTTTTATCACAGTGTCAGTCACGTCTTGATGATAAGAGACGATCATCACCCCGATGCGTATGAAATGTTACGCATTACGAAAGATTTTTGCTGCAACTGATGAGGCTCTTCCTTTACATGCCTATGTCTCATCGTAATAAAAACTGTTATAAGTAGATAAATAGCATCGATTTTTTAAACTTTACCTATAACTAGCTTACCGCCCGCGGCTTCGCCCGCTTTGTTTAAAACCTAATTAATACTAAAACATTCCTCTTGAATCACTCTATCTATTAAAAAATACCGCCTCAAAATCCGTTGCGTAGTTTTAAAGATGACATAGGGACATAGGGACAGAGAAAGCGACTTTGTTTTATAGGTACTATGTAGTGATATACATGTTTGAATTTTCGCCATGGTGTTAGTATTAAAATAAGTATTGATAATTTGAACATTTTCTCGGATAAAGCGATGAAATCCGCGGAGTTATGGGCTCAATAAACGACGATCGGTTGCCACCTCCGCAATTAGTAGCTAAAGGGTGTTTAGTTAGAGGGAACTTTGTAGGAGCACCATTTGTATGGAACTTGTGGGACTTTTAAAAATTATATTGTTATTTTTGTTGGTTCAGTTATTTTCAATTATTGTTTATATTTTACATTCCAATGTTTAGTGTGCAAGCAACTATGATCCAACTCTACATTATTTCAAAATATAAATTCATGAATATTTTTTTTTCTCAATCAGTTGACCTTTTTCACATCAAATCAAAGCTCTATAATATGCACCAAACTATACAGAAAAAAGGAAAATCAAAATATTGTCGAAAAACGAAAGTTAGCTTTTAAAGTACTGAGTACATCAATTCCGATGGATATCAGGGCACTGGGCAAAGGCATTAATAAGATTATTTATTTGTCCCACATTAGCCACTGCACTGTACAATATACACCCTACACAGGGTGTGAAGAGCCCCAGGCTCCCTAATCGTTTAACCGATTTCGTACATAAACTCGCATTATTGTTTTTTTTATTGTGAGACAGTAAAATTGTCACTTTCCAAACCGCTGTGGGGACTCGCTGTATTATGGAGGGTTTGCTGTGATTCCTTTGAGTTTACTGGCTGACCCCAAGTACCGCAAGTAAGTAAGTAAGTATATATATAATATTGTTTGATATTTCTTTATTATCAAGATAATGACTATAATAAATGCAGTAAAGTAGATCTTTACACGCAGCAAACGATCATGAATTATATAAATGCAATGCTGTGTACCTACTTTAGATGGGAAAATGGTTGGTGATCAGTTTCTCCGATTCTATAAAATTTCAGTCAAGTTTAAGTTATTTATGTAAAAAGTAAGTACTTTGTAATTTGTATGTTGTGATGAGACAACTAGAATTTTATTTCAGTTCATTTCTATGTCTCCTTTCTAAAGCTACGGGATTTTTTAAATCGTAAACCTTGAGCTAGGAAAATTAAATACCTAGATATTAAATATCTATTTACTTATATTAGATTCGTCCATGATTTTTCCATGAAAAGTTCCAGAGAGTTATTCTAATAGACATCTGTAGATTTCAAGTACAATTATTCCTTTTATAATCGATTCTATATCTGGATTTAGTGAAAATAAAGTGAAAAACACGACCCTTTCCGCGCACAGTCGGACAATAATCTTTTGTTACCGACACATGTTCATTGTTCAGTATTTATTCGCTTATAATTGAGGATCGGATTAGTCCCCTGTTGTTTTCAGACGGGTGACTTTGGAGTGCCTCTAACGTAGGGCTGTCACTTTTCTAAATTATTCGCACATACGATATTCTGGACAGATATAGATGAAATTTAATAAAATAGGTATGTGCGAAGTAGGGAAGAAGAATTGTTATTACCTTACACCTATTGGACTATTTATAAATTCAAAATGAGTGTAAGTAGTTGTTTATGTATAAGCGTGTCTATTACTAGTTCTTGCCTGTTACAACTAATTAAGTTTAGTTATTATGTAGTTTTTTCAGAATGGATCAGGCTGGCAGGCAACAAAGTAACTGATAGTATTATATACGCAGGAAATTCTTTAATGATATTAAATAATAAATAGTAAATACCATCCTATCCCATATAACTCATGAAACAACAATAACTTAACAATATTTTATTAATTTGATATTAATCGTAAAGAAAAAAAGACAGAATTGACAACCCTACTTCTGAATGACTTTCAAGTACACGAAGAGTGGTTCGCAGCTTCTTGCACACATGTCGTTTTCTATTAGTTTCAATTTTCACCAAACTGTAATGTGTATAGTGTATGTACAGTAATTATTTTTCATGGTGTTTTTGTTTAAAATTGAGAATTTATGCAGTAAGGAAAGTTTATGAAAATATTTCTGTTTTGGACTCTACATTATACCTACTTTGCAAATGAAAAGTGCGTTAGACAAAACGATTTATTTGACTATATGTATATGAGATATTGTTTATTATTCGAGTTAAATAACATATACTCATAGATAAATCATTCATTCTAACCTCGATATAGATTTTCTTTTAAATATATAGGTTTCAGTAGGACTCTACTACTCGATACATTTTTGGTAAACTTGAAAATAAAAGCAACTATTTATATGTTTTTTTATTTATGTAGGTTAGGTGCATAAATTAAACAAATTGTTCATTATTGCAGTTTTATTAATAACTCAAACAAGGACGATACAAAAAGTATAAAACTTAAACATAATCTTTTACAATTCAATCAACAAAAGTTTAAAAAACAACTGTCTACGAACAGTCGAAGTATTTTAACACAACAATAAATCAACTTTAATGAATACATAACAATTATTCTAGTATTTACTGGCGCTATTCATTTTGATTCCGAAGATAAATCGAATGCCATTTGCTGATATATTACATGGTTAGGGAGCCAGGTGCAAATTTGGTTAATTATTTCCTCTCAAGAGATAATTCGTCAGACGCATCAGAGTATAGTATTATAAAGCCTCGTGAACGTCAGCTGGCGCTCGGTTGGGGGGGTGAGCGGTTGTAGCCTCCCACGCACGTAGGAAAAAAAAATACATTCATTCATTTCCTCTCAGCTAAAAATTTGTCAAATTGTAGCTAACCCAATATCTCAACGAAAAAAAATAATCAGCTGGTTACAACATGGTGTATTATACGTCAGCTGGTGTCTCGAACATGAAAAAAATAAAATTATTTTCCGTGATTTCCTCTCAAACAAAAATTTACCTGATGATAGCTTATATGTAACTGTGGATATATATATAGGTCAGCTGGCTGTATCTTGGTGGAAAAACCGTCAGCTGATACTTTGAAAGTTATTACATAGGAGTTAGACAGAAGCATCTATTGCCAATTTATATGCATCAACTGACTAGGTTTTCCTCGAATTATTGCTAGCTTTTTTTTTTATTTATCGCATCAGTATATTAACAATCAGCTCACAAATTTTCATCTGAGATGAAATGACGTATCTTTAATTATTATCGTTATTTTTAAAAATTCAAGCAACACACGCTAGCATAATATAGACAGTAATAAGGTACTTGGAGGTGGTTAGTTGTGCGCATGATCGGGGTACTACGTACATTCAGCCACATCGGTAAACATGTTTTTACAAATATTATAAACTGCATTTAAAAATAACTATCATATCATCAAATTCACATAACTACCTAAAAGTGTAACAAATATGAAATAACCCACTAAAAACATTAGTTAACTATAATTATTAAAAAAATAATAGTATAATATATAATTAATAAAGTTATTACTTATCTTTTACGGGGACTTATGTTGATGGAATTCCACGTATCTCGATGATTTTGTTAATGTCTCATTATATTCGAGACACCAGCTGACGTATAATACACCATGCTGTAACCAGCTGATTATTATTTTTCGTTGAGATATTGGGTTAGCTACAATTTGACAAATTTTTAGCTGAGAGGAAATGAATGAATATACTTTTTTTTCTTACGTGCGTGAGAGGCTACAACCGCTCACCCCCCCAACCGAGCTCCAGCTGACGTTCACGAGGCTTCATAATACTATACTTTGATGCATTTTACTAATTACCGCTTGAGAGGAACTTGGTCATAAAATCTGCTTCTGGCTCCCGGACCAACATGTTCATAAATAATTCGTCAAAATACGTGAGGATTATTATGATTTAAATCATTTAAATGTTTTATTTTTAGAAGTTTTTGTTCTTTCTATATAGATTCTCGTAGGTAACTTATCAATGACAAATCATAGAAAATGGTGTCAATGAACGCGATCTTATGAAAAAAAAAATTGAGAGCTCTATGTCAAATAGAAGCCTCTATTTGAAAAGTATCGTTATGCATAAAAAATCTAAGTACGTCGTATAAAGATTCTAAGAATATATCTTTGAAAATAACACACATAGTGTTGATAATATATGTACTTACCTATATTAGGAAACAATATTCAATGCGATATACAAGCAAATAACAATTCGATTGTACCTCAGAAATCCATCAATTTTAAATATTTACATTGTCATTTATAGCTCTCTATGCACATATTATTTACAAAAATACATTGACAGAAATTACGGAAGCTTAGAAAAACAATAATTTCAATTATTATATTTTGGCACTACAATAAAATAAAAAACTTAAGAATTATATTCGATAATAAAATATTCAAGGTGCTCACCTTTTATTCACGGACTCTACAAATGTTAGTCAAATCTTAGAAAAAAAAGGACAAATAATGTTTTTTATTTATACAATCTTTACAATTATTATCTTACATGATATGTTTACTATTCGAGAATTAAAATTTATCAGATTTCTAAAAAGAAAATATTCTATTTTATAAACAGTTATTCTATTTTATAAACAGTTGTATGCAATTGACAAAAAAGCTTTTGACGTGACAACGTCTTATAATTCGATAGAGCCGGCTGCACGCACGAAAAAACATGACTCATGCGGCGTTACCTCGCTCTGAGGCGTTCCATGTAAGACTTGAAGTGCAAGCGAGAGCGCGGAAAGAGCGACAAAGAAGCACAATCGGACGTTGTCACGTTCAACTATCGTCAGTAAACCGACTTTACAGACAACCAATTTTTTTTTAATGAAATGGGAATCAACTACCTTTCTTTTAAAAATAAGACAATGAAATTTAAAATTTCAACATTTCTCTGTTATTTTTATTAATTTTAAACATTATTGTAAAAGTTTCAGTAGGTACATAGTATTTAATTTATCTAATTTATGAATATTGCGTGGGATTCTTATTAATATACAATATTATAGATACCTATTTTGCTACTATATACATATATGATTCATTTTCATATCTATTAACCTTTAAACGTTAAAATTAACATTGATATAAATCGGGAAGACATAATATTTCGTTCAAAAATAAATTGAAAATTTATTAAAATAATAAATATATAAATTACATGGAAGTTAAAAAATTTAAACATAAATATCAAAAGAAGCAATTAAAATTATTAACATTTAAACAATAATACGAGTAAATTACTTAAGAAGGATATAAAACGTCATTTATCATTCAGTCTTACTAAACATACTTAACATTACGGTTCACATTTATCCATTTAACAATTTTACACGTTTTTATCTTGTGTTCTTTATACATTTGTTTGTCATTATTTATAATTCAAAACAGCATTTAAAAACATCGCTTTCGCTTTAATTTACTATGATGTTGAAAATAGGAAATTAAAAAGCAAATCTCCAATTCTTACTTATTCCTGAATCCTGTACGTCCTTATTTCTTAATCATTGTTATAAGTTCACTCAAACAGTCAAAAAAATGATAGCTGTAAACAGCTTCGCAAACCTGAAGTCTTGCCATCTTTATTACATGATACATCTAATTCTATGTCATCATATCAAGCGTCAGTTAGAAATTAGCGTGATCATAATAACGGATGGCCGGAAAAATGAGCTAATATTATTTGCTATTGCCATAATTGTTGACCATAATACAGCCGCGTTTCCACTAGGGAACATTTGCTCGCAACATGTACGACAACGTTGCACAACAGAGTGCGACGTTGCCAGTTTCACGCATCATGATAGATTGTTGTTATTGTTACCACTGCCGCGGCCGTTGCAATCAACACTAGTAATTCCTGTAGGGTCTAGGGATGTCGACGACTGACATAGTAGTAGAGCGTAGATAGAGGATGTTGTTAAACAAAAGTTCCAGGCGAACTTTCGACATCTTGGACGTCATGTTGTGCAACATATCACGACAAATGCTGCCTTATGGAAACGCGGCCTTCTGTTGTCTAGACGTCTGGTAACCTAGACTAGGTTATAATCTAAGTCCTAATCTAAATGCTATCCGGAGTGCTGCTATCCCTCTCCGTGGATGTGGAGGGCCGCTCCCAGTGCGAGTATGGCCGCGCCGGGAGGGCGACCGGCCTTCATATAACGTGCTGCGGGGGCTCTTCGTCCTTCATGAGGATGTAGGCCACTGGCCGCTTGACGTCCGGGGGAGGGGAGGGGGTGCGGCGCGGGGGACAGCCGCAGGGGGACAGCGCACTGTTGTACAGGGCACTGCTGTATAGGGCCCCGCCGTACAGAGCCTGCAAGGTTACAGCGTGGAGTCTTCTTGTGTGTGGTCATGCATTGAATTTCAATGTTTAACAGTCTAAGACTAGTGAGATGTGTTGATACTTCTGATGGTTTTGTTACAGTTACATATAAAATCTGTAATAATGTCTCAAAAAATGGGATCTCACCTGTAAATGCGCCAACTCCGCAGCCAGTTTTCCATCATCGGATGGTATCTTGGCGAACGGATAGAACGGGTATGGTAACGGTGGAAAGAGTCTGCCCAGATCTGGTTTATCCTGCAGTAAATGGTGTGGTACAGGTAGCTGGGGCACTGGTTGTGGTAGTGGTGTCACCAGGCGTGGTACTGGCGCCATCAGCCCGGAGATATTGAAGCCGAATTTGGGCTCTTTCTTGACTAAGGCTTTGGGCTTCCGTCTCGGCCGGTACTTGTAGTCGGGGTGCTCTTTCATGTGGAGGGCTCTGGAAGGGAAGGTTTAATAAATTTCGTTGTTTTTATATGAGAGCTTTAATCATATAAATCGAAAATACTCCCAAGAGGAAATAAATATAAGGTAATATAAAGTAATAAAACGAAATGTTGCTGAATATGTTTGGCCTTAAAATTAGAGAAGATTAACACATTTTCCAAAAATTTGTAAATTTTATGAGAACATAAGCACAAAATATTCTGATTTTCTTGAAACCTAGTAGTCTATTTGTCTGATAAGCATCTAATCTAGCGACACAACAAATCATTATTATTTTATCGTAATCAGCATGCAACGCCGTCGATCCTATCTGCGCCCATTCCATATCCAATTTGTAGCAATTCAACGCTGTAACTCGATTCAATCGAGTTTTAACTTTATAACTCATACATAAGTTTTACAAAACGTCACAATGAAACGCCACCGGGCAGAATAACATTATTATTTATGCAATAAAGCGTACAATTGTCGCCCGCCGCCCTTAAAACAACAATGTCAATTGAACAATACTCGGATTATTGCATTGTCCTGTCAGAATCTATGTTATTCAGCGCCCATCACTATGTCGGGAATACGTGTAATGTAAACGCGACTGTATACAGTTGAAATAAAGTATACATTCGTATGAATTGTTTCGCAGTTGGAACGTTTAGTGCTGGCCGGATTGCCGACAGTGTCCGATTATGCGAGCTTTGTGATAGAATCGCGATTGTCAGCTAGTCGATTGTAATTATTCGAATGGAGTACTGAGGGTTGATAGTTGAGGTTTTCGAATACTGTTTGCTGAATACTGCTTGAATAATAAAGGACTAATTTTATAAGATCATGGGTATTTGGTACGCATCAGATTTAATGATCTTCAAAGTAATGGGAATAATCATGCTATAATATAATATTAATTGCACTTTGCAGCTCTGTCATGGTCACATTTTATGTCTATCAAAGAAACGAGAAAGATTCATAGAAGCGTTTAAATATTGTATGATATGATAAAGCGCTTTTTATAGATAGTTTTATTGAAAAAAAAAGAAACGGAATCAGAAAATTTTGTACCTACATTTAAGAAATGTAGAGTACCTACGTAGAGGCTAGAGCAGTCAAATTTTCGTTTTAATTAAATAGATTTTCTTAGTAGCTACCTAAAACTAAACACTTTTTTTGCAATCAAGACGTAAGAAAAGTCTTTTAATAGAAGGAATTCGAAATTTTACTTTTATAGAATAATGCTTTTCGTTTATTTTATTTTGTTGACTTATCTACGTGTGTTTTAATGCAATCTTAATCAGTAGCTATTCTATAGTGTATCTATCATCATTAATTCCAAAGTACTTCCAAGAAGAGCTATACTTCGTCACCAGTAACCTTCCATCTTGACCTCTACAAGCCCTACAGTATCAACAACTGTGGTATCAATTTCGACACAAGGAAAAAATTGTCTTTCATATCGAGAATCGTATCAATGTTTACACAATTCGATTAACTCCGCCAAAAAACTGTCGGATAAACGATATCTCTTTTTATATCGATATTCGTGTGTTTTTCTTGGCTATCGTGTTTGTCAAACAAAGTAATGAAGGAATTGATAGTGTGGTGCATTGACCTCAAGTTTTGGGACCAGTGGACACGGTGGCTATGACTTCGTATTTATTGCTTACTTGGAATTGTGTTTTGTTATGGGTGATGGAAAAATTCTGCAGTTTAGGAATAATAATGCTAATTTCTTGATCAACAACCACATCAAATGAATTTGAACTAAATAACTATCCGTGATCCTACCATTATTTTGTGCATTTAATATACAATTTAAATAATTTTATAGAGCAACAGTAATAATAATGAAAACACTTTATTTTCAATGCACAAACAACAAAATAACAATACACAAAGATACGTACCTACTTCGGTTTTAATCACAAATCGTAATTAATTTTGCCCTACAAAAACATTTATTATAAAATTCTACCTTCAATACAATCTTACATTTAGGTATCCCTCATTCGTCCTTTAGTAACAACAAAACTCACGCGTAAATCCATATCCACACACTAGCGATAAAATTGATATGACAAACCATGAAACACATAAAAAGCTAAGACATTGTTTTTTGTCTGTATTGGAATTGTGTCTGATCAAACAGGCCGATAAGCAGGCAAACAGGGGAGCGCCTTTGACCATAGTGACCGATAGCGGGACACGTGGTTCCCAATTTGTTATTCAGTGTTTAAAATTTGTATAATAGGTGAAGAATAGAGTCTAAGAACTGGTTATTAAAGAGGAAAATTAGTTGATATCCAAACGGTAAATGTTAGGAAAGTTAAAGAAGGACGCGTGACATATTCTTGTTTCTGTAAAAATGTTTGTTGCAATCGTTAATATTCAGCTCATTAATATTGTTATGTTGTTATAACAATCTGTATTAAAAACCTATTACTATATCGTCCTCAAAATGTGTTTTTATTTTGTTTGATTACATGTGACGTTTTACAATTTACAGTAAGCGGACACAGACGGCCACATTTCCACATTTTGATTCTGATGCAAACTTATTATTTCACCATTTCAATGATTATTTTATTAATACATATATGTACTAATGATGTTGAGTAAATATAAATTTAAATAGGTAGGTATCATAAAAAAAACGAAAGTCGAAATTTATTTTACACATTATGTTTCTACATAAACCCGAAGGTAGAGTTAGTGAAAAGCGCTAATAAAAAATGTTTTAAAATTAATTTTTTAAATAATAATAGCAATATTTTAATCGTTTACATATTCATTATGTGTCCTTATATTATGATGACAGTAAATTACTGTACAATTTCCTTACAAAACTCATTGAAAAGTTGCATTATGGGAAGTTACAGAACACTCACACTCTAGGGTTACCTCTCATATAAATATAATCATAGAATTACATAATGTTATAGATTTGGACTCATTTTCATTTATAAAAGTCAGCTTTATGGAAAACTAATAAGTATATACTGATACACAATTAATTAAAAAACGAATTTCAAAAAACGAAATGGGGGGAGAGGGGGAAAAAATTTAGCTATAATTTAACGTACTCTATTAATACTTATAGTATAATTTGGTTTTGCACAGCTATGATTGATTTTTCTAAAAAATCGAGCACTCCACCGAAAAAAACACGAATTGTTTTTTTTTTATAATTAAGTAGGTATCCGTAAATTGTATGTAATCCGTAACCGTTTTAAATAGAAGGCGCATCAACATCTGCTGTGTCCAAGAACTGAAATGGAAGGGTTCGAAGTCCAGGGAAATCGGCCACAACTACCAACTAATCTACAACGGGTCATCAAACAATAAGAACGGTGTGGGTGTTATACTCGATCAAAATTTTAAACAAAGAATCATCAAAGTGGAGCGAGTTAGCGACCGGATCATATATGTAAAACTGGCCCTAGATAACCAGCCCTGCTTAAACATCATATCTACCTACGCACCCCAAATAGGCCATAGCAGTGAGGATAAAGAAACTTTTTGGGAGGAACTAGAAGAAACATTACTCAGTATACCCGCTACCGAAACAAAAATACTGGCTGGAGATCTAAACGGCCATGTCGGCAATGTCCCAATCACCGAAAGTTCCGTCCATGGGGGTTTTGGCTACGGCTCACTTAACGATCAGGGAAAGAAAATACTTGAAGTCGCGAACAACTTTCAAATGCCCATCATTAACACTTTTTTCCAAAAGAAAACAGAACACCTCATAACTTACAAAAGCGGCACATCCGCTACACAAATTGATTATATCATGACTGATGCCTCACATCGTAAATATTTCAAGGACTGCAAAGTTATTCCGGGGGAACCACTCACAACACAACATCGTCTGCTTCTTGCCTGTCTGACTACGAAACGTATTCCGAATCTTAGATTAAAAACCAAAACAAAACCCCGACCTCGTATTAAATGGTTTAACCTAGATAAGCCCCAAGGTAAAAGTCTCATCAGCGAACTTGTTAAGTACCTCTCAGAAGATCTCGCTAAAACACAGGATGTGAACATGATGTGGGATAATTTTCACTCTTTCGTCACAACTAATGCCAAAAAACAACTCGGCGAATCAAAAGGAAAACTTAACACAGGCAAAGAGGCCAGCTGGTGGACACAGGAAGCTAAAGAGAAACTGAAAGAAAAGAAAGGTCACTTTAAGAAATGGCAAGAAACACAGGACAACAAAGATAGAGAGCTCTATAACATTTCTAAGAAAGAGGTTAAAAGGATAGTAGCCATAGCAAAGGCGGAAGCCGATAAAAGTTTCATACAACGTTTAGAAAACTGCGTAAACGAGGATCAAATTTTCAAAATAGCTAAATCGCGCCACTCACAAACCCAAGACTACAAACATAAGAAATACATCAATGATGAATCTGGCAAATTACTGACCACCGACAGAGACATAAACAGAAGATGGCACGACTATTTTCTACACCTTCTCAACGAGGAATATCCACAAGAAGAGATACCAAAACTACCTCCAACCTCGGGCCCAATAAACTTAATCGTACCGCTAGAAGTTAAAAGAGCACTATCCGAATGAAAAATGGAAAAGCCCCCGGACCGGATGAAATTCCCGTAGAAGTATGGAAGAAAACCGGCTCCCAAGGTATCAACTGGCTCACTCATCTCTTTAATACAATCATTGTAGAGGGAATGCCTAATGCTTGGAGAACGAGCAACATGATTCCTTTCTATAAGAACAAAGGAAGCGTGGCGGAATGCGGAAATTACAGAGCTATTAAGCTAATCTCTCACACCCTCAAGATCTGGGAGCGGGTTCTTATAGAAAGACTTAACAGCATCATGAAAATCACCTCTAACCAATGTGGATTCACCCGCGGCGTAGGAACCATAGACGCTATACACACAATAAGGTTGCTGAGCGAACATTATAAATCCCAAAGGAAAGACCTGCACTACATATTTATCGACCTTGAAAAAGCCTTCGACAGAATACCCCGTAAACTCATCTGGACAGCACTCAGATCTCAGCTCGTTCCAGAAATGTATGTAAATTTAATCCAAGATACGTACCGTGATGTCACAACCCAAGTAATCTCACCGGCCGGAACCAGCGAACCATTCGAGGTTAAAGTAGGCGTGCATCAAGGCTCAGCTCTTAGTCCATTACTTTTCAATGTGGTCATGGATTACATCACAAAAGACATCCAAAAAGAGGCTCCCTGGACCCTGCTGTATGCAGATGATGTTGTATTGATAAACGACTCATTACCAGGTATCCAATCGGACCTTGACACATGGGTAAACGCTTTAGAAAAAAGAGGCCTAAGAGTGAGCAGACAAAAGACTGAATACATGCACGGAAATTTCTCTGGTCGAAGCGCGTCCCTATCACCGTCCATTGCTGGCACACCTTTAAAAAAAGTAGATTCCTTTAAGTACCTTGGATCAATTATAACATCAACAGGAAAAAGTGACGCAGACATAGAAAATAGAACGAAAACGGGATGGTTAAAATGGAGATCCCTCACAGGTGTTCTGTGCGACCCCAAGATCCCAATTAAAACAAAAGGTACAGTCTATAAAGGAGCAGTTAGACCGGCTTTACTGTATGGGTCCGAATGCTGGGCGGTGCGGAAACAGGACGAACAGATGATGCACGTCACAGAAATGAAAATGTTGAGATGGTCCGGCGGTGTCACAAAATTGGATAAAATTAAAAACAAGTACATACGAGGGTCCTTTAAAGTCGCGGATATCCGAGACAAGATGAGAGAGAGCAGACTGCTCTGGTTTGACCATGTGCAACGCCGTGACCCTGAACACATGACCCAGAAAGCAATGCTTATGACCACGGTAAACCAACAAAAAATAGGAAGAGGCCGTCCACCGACTAACTGGACTTCGACCATCAAAAAGGATTTAATGACGAAGGGCCTGACGCCTGAAGCCGCAAAGGACAGATCATTGTGGAGAAGGAGTGTTGGATGTGCCGACCCCAAATAAATGGGATAAGGCAAGGGAGATGATGATGAAGTAGGTATCCGTAAAAAAAATACCATCACCAATAAGAACATTCACAAAATGATCATGATATCGAAGTATTTTATTGTATTTTTTTTGTAATAGAGTCTCCGTATTAACTGTTTACAACAAATCGACACAGACTATCCAAGCAAAGCTATAACTGCACGCAAAATCGGAATCCATTTTAAAACCCTTTAGAACCAAAAGACGCGACATATGATAGGTAGAGAAAAACAAAGGCGTAACCCTAGCGCAGACGGGAGCATAAGCTTGTTTTTATAGCCCTGCCGGCCCGTGATAACGTGCCACCCCTAACAATGCCAGATATTATAGCCGTGAATACTAGATAATTGTCTTTGGGGCGCTTTTTGCAATTGATTTGTTATGATCTTTAGATAGCTGGATGCAATTAGATTGCGTGGGGTTCGTTTGTTGAATGGGAGTTGATAAACTATTCTTGGATGTGTGGAAAGCTTTTGAATGAAAACGCTTCATACTGAAATGTGGTATGACTATTGATATAATGATTAAATAATATTAATATGATATTAGATAATGTTCGTCAAACTTGGTAGTTTTATTACAATAAGAAGTTAGACATTTTATTCTTAATAAGATCCTGAAAACCAAAATTGTAGCGGTGTAACTTATAAAATATATTTATTCTCGATTCCATGTACAAAAAAAATCCACGTGGTAGTTAGAGATAAATTAAAGTATTATGAATCTAAATGCAAAATTTGAAACATTTAGGTTCAAATATTAAAGGTAAATTGAAACCACATCAAAGAATTTCATTTTACGTTGTTGGTAGGTAATTTTCTTTGCGTTCACATGAATTAATTCACATATTAATATCTTATCTGTAAATGTCCTGAAATCCAACACTCAAAAGCATCCTAACATCCATGTTAAACAACAGTTAACAATTTCTCAAATAAAAGGTATATTTAAAAACCAAACACCCCAAGATAGTGCAAAAAAGTGACAATACATTTATCAAACGGCCCTAATTCAAACAGAGTGAGTGGGATAAGGAACACAAACATCCGCAGTAGTGTCTTATTTGTTCATCCACTGTATTGTGGGTTTATATTTTTATATGATTAACTAGGGACCGCCCGCGACTTCGCCTTGATAACTATGGGACAATTTTTGGTAGAGCATGGGTAATTTGTACTTTTGGATGTTGAACATTTTGTAGTTCTGGATAAGTTGAAGTATGGACATAATTAGATAACTAAAGCAATTATTATGAATAAGAAACGAGTTTTTATATTTATGTTTCACTATAAAATTTTCACACATAAACTAGGTACCTACTGGAACAAATGCTAAAAATCTTACACAGAGAAAGCTACATCTTAACAAGCCTAGGTTATATTTTTTAAATTAATGCGAGCGAGGGCAAACAGAAAGAAAAATATCTACAAATATTTGTGATCAATGATCATAATGAAAAATTAGGTAGGCAGTAGTATCTAAGTACATGTACATCTATATAGTTACGGCGCCCTGAAATCCACGGGAAAAGCCGGGGCAGACCGCTTATAGTAGGTAAATTTAAATTACAATGTAACCTAGACCCAAAAGAAAAAACAAAACAAATGTTTAGTGATATTTAATTTCATACACTCATAATGTTGATACCGCTTTTGATGTGATATCTATTCACAAAAAGATCCAAGAACAAATTTCGTCAAGTGGCACCAAATTCAAAAGCCTCGGCCCTCTGTTTAACTAATTTAAGGGCTTATCAACCACTTTTTGTCTTCCTTGATAACTAACAGGTGTTCGTTTTGTCTAATGATAAAATTATCCCAAATTAAATAGTGGAAACCGTTGTTTGTTGACCTTGTTCAACCTTTTATAACCCTGTTAAGTTTGTAAATAAATTAATTTGAAAGATCCTTGAATAGTTAAAGTTTACCCAATTGTGGGTAGTTTTTAATTTTTTGGATTAGGTAGATATGTGTTAGACCGAATTATAACCATGATCTTTTCGGTATCTTGTCATTAGAAATAGTAAAGGGAAGAAAATTGAATTCCTAGTTTTATAAAATTTGGGTACATGTCTAGTTTTACTCTAAGATTATCGTCATATATACCTACTAGGTCCTAAAAGATATGGATTAGTATGCAAACTTGCAAAAAGGATTTAAAGAACCCAAGGAAAGGGTATTTTTTAAATAAATAGATATATTTTTTGTTACAATTTAACCCAGGGGAAAATAAATACCAACAACATTAGCTAAGATAGATTTCAATTTGTTTAAAATAACATTAAATAAAGTTTAGTAAAAAGCTTGTAATATCTCTTTTTCTTTATTGACCGTGATCAATTGACTAAGAACTAAGTGAAAAAAGCATTAAATATTATTAAATAGAGATTATAATTGAACACAAGTACCTACAGTCAAATCATATCAAACATAATTGATAAAAATAAGTAAATAGGGGAGCGCCACTTTATATTTTCTCTCTTTTCTGATAAAGTATTAAAATCCCGCATGTTAACAAATTTAGGTACCTACGTACTATTTGAACAATACCTTTCTTTGGATAGTTGTTTAAAAGACGCACGTTTCTTTGAAATATTTTCTATTAGAAACATCCAAACTATTGCGGTGACTCAAAAATATATAACATCTCATACCAAAAATTCAAAATGTAACACCACCATAATAATACATTTTGTCTTACAATTATTTTATGTACCTATACTTAGGTACACAATTTATTAAGATTATTGGAGATACGTAGGCGTTTATGAAATCAATCTATTTCATTCTAAACGACAATAACTAAACAAAGAAACGTTTTCCACAGAGTTATCTTTAGATAAATAATAAGAGTTCTTATTAACACTTATTAATAAGGGTATACTGAATATTAAAGAGTAAAAAGCATTATACTGGATATTAAAGAGGTAGCAAGAGGTTATATAGGAGGTTAAGAGGTTATATATTAGTTTGTGATTCTTAAGTGTATCAAACACTGAATAATAATTTAATGTAGATCTTGCTCTATTGGCGTCTTTATATGTAGCGTTTAATTGTTTTTTTTTTCGTCTTTAACTAGCGTTTACCTGCTTAATTGTTTTTTTTATATATTAATTTGACTTATTCCTACAATACGTCTACATAATAGTTTTGATTTATCGAATATGTATAAGGAAATTTAATTAAAATATCCTATTACGCCGCATGAAAATGAGAAAATATTTTTAACATCAGCTCAAACTCTTCTGAAGTTTGACTTTTGAAAAGTAAAAACAATTTAGGTACCTATCGTTTTGTATTCGATAAATTACAATTTCCAATTATTCCAATATGAACGAAAATCTATTTTAGTGCTAAATTTTGGTAAACAGAAATAAAAATTGGAAAGTTTTGCTTCATTTGAAAACTTAAAAAAATATTGATTTAGATATTATTTTTATCAATAAATAGTAGGTACCTAAATATTATAGGTACCTACTTATGTGGAGAATTATTTTATTAAATGTCGAATAATTAGATACATAACAAATCTTCACTCCAGATCACTTAAAAAAATATGTGAATTCTTTGTTATGTTTGAAAATGATTACAAAGTGACTTACCTTAATCTCTTCGCTTCATCTATGAACGGCCGCTTCTCCATCTCCGTGAGAAGTTTCCACTCCGCCCCCAAACGTTTGGAAATTTCTGAATTATGCATTTTTGGATTGTCCTGTGCCATCTTACGTCTTTGTCCCCTGGACCACACCATGAAAGCGTTCATCGGCCTCTTTATATGATCTGTGGGCTGTTTCCCGAGCGACATGTTCGATAAAAACTTTTTAAACTTCGTGTAAACTTCAAACTAAATTCCATGCACTGCCATTATCGAATTAAAAAAAAAGTTAAATGTCAATTGGAATTCGAATTTTTGAAATGAGAAGGAACGTGCCGGTTCCCGCGCGCTCGTGAAAAGCTTCCGAAAGCTCAATGCGCTTTTCTTGGCTGTCGTTAGCGGGCTGATAGTGCCCCCTCTCCCCGCGCGCAGTGGCCAATGAGCGGCCGTCGTGGGCGGACGTTCGCGCCGCATTGGCTGAGGTGCTGCCCGTCTCCAACTTGCAACAGGTGACGTGCTTGTTAGCATGTTTATTAGTTCGCATCTTTTTTTGAATCTTGGACGAATCGATTTTTGAATGTTTGCGGTTGTTGCGAATTCTTGTTAGGTCGTTCATTAGTGGCGTATAATAGTTGCGCACTATTATTGTAAGGGTCGTGTCACACTGTTTCTTTCTGCTAGGTATAAAATTGAATTCTTAGTTCTTACTTATAGGTATTACCCTACCTTAAAAATTATATAAGTATTAAGTACTAAAACTAATAAAAAATGGAATGGATCATAAGACTTAAATTAAAATTATAATAATTTGCCATTTTTTCCATTTGCCATGTACCTAGCTACCTAAATAGCAACTTGTATAGTTATAAATATGAAATTAGGTAGGTACCTAGCTAGATCTGTTGCAGCCTAATCTTAATGTTGAAAAATATAATTGCTGACATTTTTTTAAATGTGTATAGATATAGGTATAGAAATATTTTTTATTTGTTACTTTAATACTATTTCTTTGTGTACTTAGATAAACTCTGAACCTGAAGCTACCTACCTACTAAGTTTTAAAAATTCTTTCAACGTTACAAAGACAAATGACATGACTTTTCTATATTTTTTCTCTTTTTTACATTTACCTACCTAATTTTATAACGAGAAGACCTTAAAAATTAATAATCCTTATATACAGGGTGTCCCAAAAAGTAGTGATATACTGAAGCTGGGAGTTAGAGAATCTAGAGGGCTATCCGAATCACCCCCATGTATGTTATGCGATTTTTCGTATTTTCGGAGTTATGACGTTTTTTTTATATTTTTCACCTATCGCCGAGTACGATGAGATTTTCACTCATGGTGACGTCAATTATTGCGGAAGATGCTTGATTTTTTTTGTGTGCTAAGCTGAAAGATAGGCCAATTCAGTATGGTAACATTTACTATCATTAGATCTTTGAATGGAATAAAAAAAATAATTAAATGCCAAGAAAGATAAAATTACCCAGTATGTTCACCACTTCAAGGGCCCGTAAAAAAAAAAATCACAAAAAAAAGTTTTCCGTTTGGCTTTTAAAAACTTGCTTTATCTATCAGGTAGCTACCCTGAAAATTTTCATTTTATTATTCAGAAGGCTTCAATCGAAAAATTGAAATCTAAATGTGGTAAGTGCAAAAATTGAATTAACATGATGATTAATAAAAACAAATTAAAACCAATAACCAGGTGTTTAATTACCAGAAATTTTAAAATGTCCCCGCTGTTGCTCAGTGCAAGTGCGACATCACCGTAAAAAGTTGTCTTTTAAATGTCTGAATGCCCTTTTATCATTTTTAATGGACGAATGGTTATTTCGTCCAAATTGTGGCAGTCTCTCGTCTTTGTAGTATCCCCACGGAAAAAAATCAATAGGGTTCCCGGACATAAGTCCGGGAACCGTGGAGGCCAGGCTAAAGGCCAAAGATACCCTGAAAGATGGATTGGTCGTTGCAGCCTGCGCATGCGCCACCGACGCCTGCCTTAAAGCCTGGCCTCCACGGTCCCTTGACCTAAACCCCATTGATTTGTTTCAATGGGGATACTAAAAAGACCTCGGCTACTTGAGATAATGCCACAATTTGGACGAAATAACCCGGAAATTCATAGTAGCAGAAGAAACTATTAAAAATGATAAAAGGGCATTCAGACATTTAAAAGACAACTTTTTACGGTGATGTCGCACTTGCAATGAGCAACAGCGGGGTTATTTTAAAAATTTCTGGTAATTAAACACCTATTTATTGGTTTTAATGGTCATCATGTTAATAAAATTTTTGCACTTACCATATTTAAATTTCAATTTTTCGATTGAAGCCTTCTGAATAATAAAATGAAATTTTTCGGGTAGCTACCTGATAGATAGAGAAAGTTTTTAAAAGCCAAATGGAAAACTTTTTTATGTGATTTTATTTTTTATGGGCCCTTGAAGTTGTGAACATACTGGGTTATTTTATCTTTCTTGGCATTTAATTCTTTTTTTTATTCCATTCGAAGATCTAACGATAGTAAATGTTACCATACTGAATTGGCCTATCTTTCAGCTTAGCACACAAAAAAATCAAGCATCTAGCGCAATAATTCACGTCACCATAAATAAAAATCTCATCGTACTCAGCGATAGATGAAAAATTGAAAAAAATGTCATAACTCCGAAAATACGAAAAATCGCATAACATACATGGGGTGATTCGGATAGCCCTCTAGGTCCTCTACCTCCCAGCTTTCGTTCATCACTACTTTTTGGGACACCCTGTATAATATTTAATAATAAGTACACATGTAGGTAGGCACATAAATACAAAAGGAAATGCATGTATCCTTTTGCTCTCTGATACAACGAATTGGTTTATTTAGACCTTCCTTCTGTATGTAAATTTTGTATGAAGCAACGTTTTATGCAAAAATTACGAAACAAATAAATAAAGCATTTACCTACTTACCTATGTGCAAAAAAAAACAGGTTTTTATGAAGAAATATGTAGAACTTTGTACATAGGTACCTACACCCTTTATTTTTCTACCTAGGTCTAATCAGTTATTCAATGAAAAGCTGTTTTCAGGATTCCGAACTTCAAAAAGAAAAAAACTGAACCCTTATAGCTTAATAAGAATACTTCTTTTTCAGTCTGTCTATCTGTCTGTTTGCTCAAGACACAGAAGTTTTAATCTAAAATTTATATCAGATACCTACTCAGGTTTATTGTCCCTTGAAGCTGTGAAAAATCAAACTTCTAAACCAACGCAATCAAAAGCCGTTTATGCTGCTAATTTTCAATATTCATAATCAAAATTTACAGGCTGCCGTTAAAACATACCTTATCTTGAAATTTGGTACCTACGAAGCAACGTCTTAAGCCATCATTAAAGGAAAAATTGCAAATAAAACAGGTTTGATCAAAAATACGAACAAAATAAAACATGTTTGTGCGGAACCCTAGGTGCGGGGTCCGACCTTGGTCACTTGGCCGGTTTTATTTTCCATGAATCTGAATAAAATTTCCACTCTAATTATTTTCAAAAACATGACTTTTTTCTCTAGCAGATCCTATTTTGACTCTTAAAGAATAAAAATCTTCTATGGAATAGATAATTTTAACATAAAACCTAATCCCAGACACCCTTCTCTCTTCTGCATAAATGTTTTAAAAAATAATACTTCTTTCTATGTATAATCCCATGGTCCGTATGTGTCGCCTGTATAATGATTTGACTTCGCGTAAGCCAAACACAGAACTTGACGTATTTGATCCAAAACTGGGTAAATTTAAAAATCAGGTCAAAACCGTGCTCAAGTCTAATCTACAAGTTCTATGATAATTTAAAATTTAACTTCCATAGTTCTTAGATACTTTACTGTTTATTAGACATAATTTATTGTTATAACTACTGTGATGAAATGTAATGAATTTTATTTTATGTGATTGAATGTAATGTAGGTATTTATTGATTTAACTGTATTTTATGTGATTTATTCTGTTGTAGCTATATTGATGTGATATTTATTTGTACTATGATTTGGATTCAATTTATTTAATGACATGTATATTTTAAAAGAAATATTTTACTTGATCTATGAATTGTTTGAATGAATTGTTGATAATTTAATCTTTGACTTCCATAGTTCTTAGATACTTTACTGATTGTTAGACATAATTTATTGTTATACTGTGATGGAATGTAATGAATTTTATTTTATGTGATTGAATGTAACGTAGGTATTTATTGATTTAACTGTATTTTATGTAATTTAATGTATTGTAGCTATATTGGTGTGATATTTATCTGTACTATGATTTAGATTCAATTTATTGTATGACATGTATTTAAAAAATATATTTTACTTGATCTATGAATTGTGCTAAATAATGTAATTTTTAATATTTTTTTTTAACCTCAATTGTGCTGTGTACATACAATTTGGCTGGCATTTTACCGCAACATGTGATGAAATTTGTGTATAATTATTAGTCAAAATTGTCAGCTGTGATGTGTACCTATTTAAAAAAATGGTTGCCTGTAAAGTCGGTTTTACGGGCGAAGATTTTACGTGACAACGTCTTTTTCTCGGTAGAATATTTATGTGCTGCGCGCGCGGCAGACCGCGGGCCTCTCTCGTTTGGTGACTCATCGTAACGTTACCGAGCGTTACACTTTTTCATAAGTGACTCCCAGTCGCAACCTAATTTAAGACGTTGTCACGTCAATAAATAAATAAATAAAAATAAATAGAGAAAAATGTATACCACACAGAGCAAACTTTTTGTTAGCCATAGTACCTATATTGTAAGTTCTATACAGGGTTTATACAAATTGCTAACTATTATACTAGTGTATAAATACCTGTGTATAACACGTAAACACCGCCCGTTTCCTATACACACAAACAGGTTTACCAGTGTCTGTTCGTACGTAAAACAATTCTGTGTCGCTACAACGCCCGCACAATATCATGTTATGGAGCGTTTTCGCGCTTCGCTGCCACGCCGCGGGCGTTTTTGCGCGCCAATGCGAAATAATCGCCTAACTACTATACACATGTACTCGAAAACATACTTTAACTCTAGAGAATAAGGTTGATTTTCCGTTGTTACGGAGGGAAGTTATACCGTTATGGATGAAATAGTTCGTAGACTATTATGTAGGTATATTGAATACATCTTTTATATTTACACGGTTATGTAAAATGGTCTGTTAGCCTCGTTGATGTGTTTTTGATTTTATTATGAATTATGGAAAATTGGGCTCGAATATCGTTCGGCTTATTTATGAGGTAAGTACTAAGTATATCAGTGAAACTCCCGCTCATTACTACAACAATTAATATCTAATTATAAATGATGAGAAACTAGGTAGAGGGATCTGATTATTTTTTTGAACTGAGATATTTCAACCAAGGTTAGCAAAGCATTTAATTTAAATGGTCTATGAATTATATTATAACTAGCTTACCACACGCGGCTTCGCCCGCTTTGTCTAAAACCTAATAAATTATATACTAAAACCTTCCTCTTGAATTACTTTATCTATTAAATAAAACCGCATCAAAATCCGTTGCGTATAGTTTTAAAGATTAAAAGGCCCTACTCACGGTTCAACACAACCCACAATCTGCTGACACAATTTGTTGCAGTCGCGATTGAGCGTTCTCTACTCACGATTCATCCAACCCTCAATCTGATGACACAATTTCATTCCGCGATTGCTTGCCACAACGTGTGCACGTCACGTCACTTTTTTTAATTCTCTGTAAAAAGAGGTTCTCTTATTGGATATAAGATTTTTGAGAACTTCAACTGTAGCATCCTTGTCGAGATCTTTGTATATTTCCAAAATAATTCTGAATGAGTCATTTCTCATCTCTTTGTTCATATAATTTTTGTTTTTTTTGTCCCATAAATGAGGCATGGCATGTCCTTATAGATTTCGAAAATCTGGGTCCACATAGTTTTTTCGACCCGGAGGCGCAAGAAACGTACAATCCGCCACAACGCTTGATCGCGATTGAGCCAAGATTGGAGCAATCACAATACTCACGTTTCAACACGCACACAATCTGCTGAGACAATTTGTCTGGTTGCTTCCGCGCCGATGCAATTCGCAACATGTTGGGTTACACCCCCAACGTGCCCTCAACTATACTATTGACGACACAATCTGTCAGCTCACTGCAGATTGTGTCAACAGATTGTTGCTGAAATTGAATCGTGAGTAACTAGCTTAAAGCATACAAAGGGACATAGGGACAGAGAAAGCGACTTTGTTTTATACTACCTATGCTATGTAGTGATGATGATGAAGGGCAATCAGAATACTTGTATATTAATAATTGGTGGTCGACCAAACTTATATATTCAGGATGCTCATTCTTGTCCTGATCAAGACATATTGTTCATATTATTTCTGCACATTTCACTTTTAATTTGCTTTTTACAATGACATTATAACTTTATAACAAAAAATTGTAGATAGGTTATAAGCGCCCCGGGACATTGGAATGTGGCTAATACGCCACAAATCACAATATTTCAATCATGCCAATTGCCATATAGGTACCTATAAGTTCGTCCTTTAATCGCGTGTGCCGCATAATTCAACCATCGTCAGAAAAATAGAGACAACTGAAATAAGTTCTAACTAATTAATAGCCATTGCATACAGCACAAATAAGACACACATCAAAATAAGATAGCATGATTCAATTATCGTGAGCGAAAAAAGACAAATTAAATTGTGATTCTGGCTAATTAGCCATTTTCGACGTTCCGTTCCATTAGCGCTTATAATCTTTATACGCCTTTTCACTATATCATTGTACATCTACCTATATTTTACCTACTCCATTTCAACTTAGCAGGTCACTGCAAGTATTATTAGAATGTCCTTGAGCTATTCCAACCTCCCCCCTTGGGCACAGAACGTGACGTAGCATGTTGACTTGCCCGGCAGCGATTCTGTCGCACTATTGTTGTTGGTGCTGGCTGTAATGAAATCCATGGGATGACGCAATAATAGTTTGACTGGCCCTGCCCCGCGGGTTTACGTAGTTTTTGAAAATATGTAAATACGCTGTATGTTCATCAAGTGTCAAGTTAAAACTTTTTCGATATAAATACCAACCCAATTATATTAGTTAGGTAGGTACACTTACCAAAACCAACCTACCTAAATTCCAGGTCTTCCTAATTCTCCTATGAATATTTTAACTTACCTCTAATTTGCCGCTAATGAAATGATTAGGTAATCAGTCCGTCAAATAACATATTATTATAATATTATATAAAAAAAATAAAATAAAATCAATCAGTAGGTAAATATTTTCACAGTAAGTATAAGTAATAACTAATAAGTTTTAGAGTAATAAGTTTTAGTAAGTAGGTAGGTATAGTCTACCCTACTGACATACATTGATTATAGTGACTACAAAACTGCTTTAACAAATGTGGAAAAGTAAATGGAAAATGGCACCTATAGGTAAATAGTAAATACTTACAGCAATATTCACCGCTATAATATTATGATGATGTTGTAATTTGTAAATGAAATCTCTATGAAAATCTGGAATGGTTGAAGAACCACCTAGAATCAATAACTAATGAATTAAAATAATTGAAATTCAACTCAAAACTACGTATCTAAGCCACATTCTAAGCTTTGTGAAATATTTTATGCACATTCATTTGTTAATTATTAAAAAAATATTAATCGAAATTAGCTGTGGAAATTAGATTAGCGCACGCGGCCGCGGCGCGGGCGTTCAAAAATCGAACGGTCCATTTTGTTTTTTTTCCAGTTTTTTAAACTAAAGAAACAGATTGTTGACCAAAGAGTTTTAATACAAAATATTATGAAATTAATAAAATTACAATTTAATACATTTTTAAATGAAAATAAGTAAATATTAAGAATCTATTTATAGATATTGTGTTGCTTTCACATAAGTGAGTTTTGACAAAGCGCCTTCGCGAATGTCTCGGTATTGAACGGGTGGAAATAAAAATGCTGTATCAATAGAGCGCGGTATGCACGGTATAAGTAATTGAAGATTGTTCTTTAAATATTTATGTAATAATTATTTGTGGACGCAGTTTTAAAGCTTGAAAAATTGCATTTTAGATTGACGTTTTCAGGAGGGCAAGGAAATTTTACCTAATTAAATTAATTTATGATTATTTTTTTAATCTAATACATAAATAAGTGTTTATCATGCTCTCTCGCCGCCTCCTCGGTACAGTCTGTGGTACAGTGGTTGACGCGTGAGCGTAACACCGAGGGGTCCTGGGTTCGATTCCCGGTGGAGACGAGGAAAAAAAAAAGACGTGTGGCACTCGGGGACTGCCGCGGTAAAGCTATTGCATGCTATGCCATCAAGCCACACTTCCGCGCCCGTCGGAGTGGGGAGCGTGAGGTTTTTTCGTTATGGAATTTCTGGATTCGGTCCCCGCGCTCAAGGCCCGCGATAGAAGCTATGCAATAGCTTAAAAATGTCTTGGTCTGGTAGGACACAGAAGGAGGAAGAAGAATTCTTTCGGTGTTAGATAGTCCATTTATCCAGGAAATAATATATCATCTCGCTAAGACCAACAGGAGCGGAGCACTGCGGGTAAAACCGCGGAGCACAGCTAGTTTAAGATAATAATCAAAAATCCCCGGACATATCCGACACTGACGTACCGTGTGTACACACATGGATGGGATCCAACACAAGAGGTTTATTATACGAGCCGGGACTTATTCTTTTCTATTCACTCAAAGGGATAGCTGTTTGTTCGCTTTATTTTCATATCTTTATTTAATAACAGTATTATATTTTTCTTTGTTTGGCTGTTTGATTTGCGGAGTTTATTTTTGGGGAATTTATTAAGATTTATTGATTAATTTGTTGTAATTATATTACTTAGCCATTTACTATAAAAAAATTGAGACTAAATTCAAAAAGGTAATAAAACATAAACTGAAATGTGCTGTCTACAAGTGAAAGTCGGAGCAGCCGTTTTGAAAATTAGGCAGCTGCCGCGCCGGCACGAAGCAAATTAGTTTACGTTTGTTATGTATAACTGTGCATTTAGGTACAAAAAATGATGATGACAATAAATATTTTGAAACACATTGTTTTATTTTTATATTTAACACAAGGATATTATATATACAATACAAACAAGAGTGTAAAATGATTAAAGTTCTTCTTATGAAACCTACAAAGTTTGATATCACTACATAATATAAAACAAAGTCGCTTTTTCTGTCCCTATGTATGCTTAAATCTTTAAAACTATGCAACAGTTTTTGATGCGTTTTTTTAATAGATAGAGTGATTTAAGAGGATGGTTTTAGTATACATATAGTAATTTGTTAAGTTTTAGACAAAGCGGGCGAAGCCGCGAGCGGAATGCTAGTCACTACATAGTACCTATAAAACAAAGTCGCTTTCTCTGTCCCTATGTGATATGTCCCTTCGTATGCTTAAATCTTTAAAACTACGCAACGGATTTTGATGCGGTTTTTTTAATAGATAGGGTGATTCAAGAGGAAGGTTTATATGTATAATAACATCCATTAAATAGTGGAAAAGTACTGTTATTTTTGAAGTTTCTAATGTGATGTCGTAAAAAATTACATTTTTTCCGCTTACATTGCAAACGCAGGCTGAACCCAACGAGTTTTATCAAAATAATGTACTAAGTATTATACACATTGAAAAGGTCTACAGAAAAGTCCGCGATGGTATATGTCTATCTCTTATGGATAACCCACAATAACTTTTTTTTGTCATTTACTTTTTACGACAAATAATGGCTAATTTTCGAAGCGATTTTAACCAATACAGCATTAATCCTTAACCAATTAAATACCTTGAATTCATTGTTCATTTAATATAAGTAGATCTATATGGCCCTTTACACCGTATGATTTAAGTGAATATTTTCGAAGATATTACAGATTTAAAAATTGCGGGACGTAGCGTTTGCGGCGGTACCGGCCGGCCGCCCGGCTATATATTTTATACCCGTGTGAAGTCGGAGCGGGCCGCTACGTTTTTATATACAACGTTCACAGTTTTTCTGTAGTGTATTTAGTATCAGCATTGCACCCGTGCGAAGCCGGGGCGGGTCGCTAGTTATCAATAAGTCGTAATTTTTCATAACTCTACCATTCCTATTAAGTACCTAGTCCATAATTATAAATAATCAGAGCACAAAACTGATTGATAAACTTTGTTTCAGCAGTTTTTCGGAAACACTTGTGTTCTCAAAAAGCATCTATCCTATAGATAATGAAAGGTTTTTTCTTGGCAAGTTCCTGTAAATAAATCTACATACACATAGATTGTTGGGAGTCGTGACTCACCGCGATTTGAAGCATAAAACGGAGGCTTAAAATTCGCAATAACAATAAGTTACGGCTTATTGAGACTTTTAGTGTTCACGACTTTTGTTAACATTGTTGGTTATAAACTTGAAGATCCTACATGTAGGTACCTTAAACTATTTTAAATCCTAAGTACCAACCTATTTTATTTTATGCTATGTAATAAAGGAATATGAATTGTTACGTTTTGAAATTATCAATCATTTCATGAAATGAGCAAATCTACGATATGGCCACGACATTAACACAAGATTTTTTAATGTCAATATCTGATTGATAAGAAATTAATTTCCTGAACCATTCCTGAACGCATGCAGTTCGCCAATGATCAGTCATACAAGCGAGGAATAATGGAAGGATATCAGTAATTAGTAATTACTATAGCTTAAGATACAATTACTGAAAGTGAAAAGTAGAGTAAATCCTAGAATGCCTATTTTATAAATACCTTCTATGGTGAAATCCTAAAAAAAATCTCATTTGATATTCTTACAGAGTATACGTACCTAGTATATTATTATTAGTCTGTGTTACAGATATTTGGTTCTTCATTTCTTTATTATTAGCTAAAGCTTAGGTAGTTAAGCTGCCTGAAAGTATAACGTTACAAAATTAAAGTCGTGCCGTCGTGTTGTACGGTATAAAAAGCATCGTCTCCGCGACGACAGGCCAAACGAGAGCTTTTTGTATCTCACATTATAGCTTTATAGGATCTTATTTTCATAAATATAGCGGTTTAAATACCCCCTTTATGTCCGCCGTGATTTACAAAGTGTTGCTAGGCTCGCTGAGTTTACGATTGTACAGTCAGAAGCATAAATATATTACTATTTGCAGATTAGCAAAAATATCTGTCACAAGAACGAGTTCAATAATATCTGTCTAGTCCATTGAAATGTTACATTTTTTAGGCCTAACCTTGCGTTTCTTAGAGGACGCAATTTTATTTTTTTGATATGTAGGGGGGGTCAGTGTGAAGCTTAAACCAAGTTTGTGGGGTCGCCACCCTTGTCCCACGGCCACCATCTTGAAAATAGCGGTTGAAATGGTTTTTACGATATATCTCTTAAACTATTTATCTGATAAAAAGAACTGTTAAGAACCCGGCGGAGGCCGCTCGCAACTGCAATTCGAAGCGAAGTCAAAATACGCTCGAATATTGTTGTCTCTGTTGCACAATTCCCGCCGGCCCCACGCTTGATGCGACAGCACGACGACCGATGAAAATTTGTGATTAATTTGAATGTGTGCCGTAATACCAAAAATGATGAATGAAAACTCGATGCTTTTCCAATTTTTTTTGCATATTGTGTAACTTAACAATATAAGCCATGTTTCGAATTACATTATATTAAGAATATTGCCGTTTTTAATACAGAATTGATGAGTAGAAAACATATCATTTATACTTAAAAAATGTGAGAAATACAAATTGTTTACAATTCGTTGTATTTAAGTATTTTGCAATAAAAATCATTTGGGAACCTAGATAAATACTGTCTTATTCCAAATAACAGCACAATAAAGTGGAAATATGCTCAAACTGAAAATGATTTTGGTATTACGTTTGTATGGAAAAATTGTCGTCCGCCGGCCCCTTAACACTATATGTTGCAAATTAAATTCTCTAAAACTTTGGTCCAATAACTTTTTGTTGTAGAACTATAAATAAAAAAGTTATAAGCGAAAATGTTCATTAATTAGAGCTGTTTATATTTTTCAATAAAACTTTTTTTTATCATTTTACGAAGAAATAATATCAGACCATTTTTGTAAATTGTTTTACGAGGTACAACTTTTGTATACAACATTTTTTCATTACGTCAATAACTAAGGTTTTACAGCGCTCTGAAGTGAGTACTATTTTTAAGTACTCTCAACTATACATATATTGGCTATTGGCTCTTTTCCTAGACTCCAGAACAATGGAAGCACACTGCAGAACATTTCAGCCCTGCTTTCGACGTAAAAAAAACGCGCTTCCAGACTCTACCTCCTGGGTGGTGGGGAAAAGAGCCAATAATTAATTATATTTTTAATAATTGCAAAATTAATTATTAAAAGTATTATAATAACAAAAAAAAAAACAACTACTGATAGCAAATTATTATTAGTACACATAATATAATATATGTACAGTACTCCAAAATTAATAATGCGCATGCAGATCTTCGCTAATTATCGTATTTCCAGAAACACCCGAATCACCCCGAATCATTCAATCGTAAGTGCCCTAAACAATGTACTTACATCTTGCACCTTGTTCGAAATAAATAGGAGTCAATTCAGAGTCATACACAATCAAAAACAATTCGGGCGATAGGTGACGGTAGCCTGTCAGTCAAAAAATTCAAAAATCCGTTAGTCGTCTTTATATATTGGTGGTGACCGCACGTATTATCTCTGTATGGAATTATATAGAGCTGCTGTTACATACCCTTCTTAGTTTTGTTTCAAAGTTGAATTTTCCGATAAAATGATTATTTACACAGGTAGCAGATAGCAGTGGGGAAAGTGAAAGTTAATAAGAGCATAATGAAAGTTCTGATCATTCTACGCTATCAGAAATAGAGATAATCCCTGATTCTGTAAATCCTTTGGACTGAGATTTTGATGATTATAGATTTCTACAATTTAAATGTAAACCAGTGTTTGAAAATATTTAAATATAAACTTTGTCTTATTTTAACCTTCCATACTACGCCAGCTTCAGTAAGACACTTTAATAGTTCTAAGTATATAATTTTCCAAGTAAATCAATACAACAAATATATATATATTCGCAATTTTCGCGTGTGGCTTATCCTCTCTATTAACTTACATTGAATTATCGAAACAAATTTCGTTACTTATCTCTTTTACCATAAAATCACAATAAAACTCATAATTCTAATAAACTATGCATGAAGAAAATACATTTAACCACTCTATATACATATCGTCTTCGGAGGCTCGGGGAATATGACAGTTGCCGAACAGTGACGAATTTTTCTATGCGCATTATCAGTTTGGGAGTACTGTATACTGTATAGTTAAGAGAACTGAAAAATAGTACTCACTAAGGGGCGCTGTAAAAGCTCAGCTATTTATTTAATGAAAAAATGTTGTATATAAAAGTTGTTCCTCGAAAATCAATCTACAAAAATGGTCTGATATAATTTCTTCGTAAAATTATAAAAAAAAAAGTTTTATTGAAAAATATAAACAAATATATATATATTTATTATATATAAACTGAACATTTTCGCTTATAACTTTTTTATTTATACATAGTTCTACGACAAAAAGTTACTGGACCAAAGTTGTAGATAATTTAATTTGCAATAAATAGCGTTAACAATTTTTTTTATCAGATAAATAGTTTAAGAGATATATCGTAAAAACCATATCAACCGCTATTTTCAAGATGGCGGCCGTGGGGCAAGGGTGGCGACCCCACAAACTTGGTGATAGCTTCCCACTGACCCCCCCTACACATCAAAAAAATAAAATTTCGTCCTCTAAAAAACGCAACCCCAAATGTAACTTTTCAATGGAGTAGTCTGCCCTTAGACAGCAAAAATATCTGACATTAGTAGGCAGCATAATAAAGTGGCATCAAAATTATGTGACGAAAATGTACAGCAAATAATTGTGATAACCTCTCACAGCATAAATATGTGACGTCACCTAGGAGGCAATAATATCTGACACGATTATATTTTCAGTTTAATTTAAAATCAATACAAAACAAATAAATATTATTTTACGTTATTTATTGTATGCATACTACATAATATAACGTTATGTCTAGATATATCATATTATATCACGATCAAATTGAAATATTCACTAAGTGGGTAAATATTTTTTATCCGCGGCTAACATGTCACATTTAGAATTTCTTTTGTTGTGTTTGACGTTAGGGGCGTTTGACATAATAAATATATATCTATGTCGCAGTCATCTGGTTGAATGTGCTATTTGATTGAATGACTAGCGCATTCATTGAATGGCGACATTTATTTAATGACTAAAGGACAACTCGTCAATTTCTAAACGTCATTTAGCACAGTAGTCGTTGGTCTGGATATGGTGGTGTGGTTGAGTTCGTTATAATTTTTAACTACACAGAAATAGGCGCCAGCGCTGCTCGCAACCGTCTTCTTGTGGATAGTGTAAATTCTCAGCAATTTTTGTTATTGAACGCACTAGTCATTCAACAATACGCCGAGCCTTATATCCGTTAAGAGCTATGTTATAATCCGCTAACTAGTTGGACGTTGAGTGACGGTTGTAAAATCAACGTTCGGCCTAGTCATTCAATTGAATGTCGTCATTCAATGATCGCGTTAGACATATACCGGTGCTCTATGTTATAATATATCAAACATGTCATGGAAGCTAGATATTATTTCCACCTAGTTGATGTCACATATTTATGCTCTTTGTGAGGAATCAAGGAAAAATACAGAAATATGAAATTGTGCCAGATATTGATAGCCTCCTAGTTGATGTCAGATATTATTGCTTCCTAGTTGATGTCAAATATTTATGCTTTTTGTGAGGAATCAATGCAAAATACTTAAATATGACATTTTGTCAGATATTATTGCTTCCTAGTTGATGTCACATATTTATGATTTTTGTGAGGAATCAATGCAAAATACAGAAATATGAAATTGTGCCAGATATTATTGCCTCCTAGTTGATGTCAGATATTATTGCTTCCTAGTTGATGTCAAATATTTATGCTTTTTGTGAGGAATCAATGCAAAATACAGAACTATGCAATTGTGTCAGATATTATTGCCTCCTAGTTGATGTCAGATGTTATTGCTTCCTAGTTGATGTCAAATATTTATGCTTTTTGTGAGGAATCAATGCAAAATACAGAAATATGAAATTGTGTCAGATATTATTGCCTCCTAGTTGATGTCAGATATTATTGCTTCCTAGTTGATGTCAAATATTTATGCTTTTTGTGAGGGTCAATGCAAAATACTTAAATATGACATTTTGTCAGATATTATTGCCTCCTAGTTTATGTCACATATTTATGATTTTTGTGAGTAATCAATGCAAAATGCAAAAATATAAAATTGTGTCAGATATTATTGCCACCTAGATGATGTCACATATTTATGCTTTATATGTGGAATCACATCGAAATATAGATATATAAAATTGTGTCAGTTAATATTGCCTCCTAGGTGACGTCACATATTTGTCCGTATTTATGCAAAATGGAACCACTCGACAAATTTCGTTTTTTACTTTTATTGAAGAATACTCATTCAAAAGTGGTCTAAATTATTATACAAACAAGAACCACATGATTTTTACGTTGGAAACAAGGTATACTAAAAGCAGAAAGGAACCACCAGCAACTACGAATAATACATATTAAGCAAAACCGAACCACAGCACCACGGGACTGCTTTGTTCAAACAAATAAACGATATTACTATCATGTCATTTTATACAAAACAGATCCACACCTACTTGGTACCATTATACATTACACATATTTCTATTAATAACAATTATTTTTAATACACAAAATGGAACCAGGTTTCTATGGTATGGTTATGCGTAAAATAAATACATAATTTAATTGTAATTTTTTATTGCAAAATAAAACCACAAGCATTCGGTTCTATTATGCATAAATAAATATTGTAAAACATCCTGAAACCCATCATCGCTATATGGAACCAAATGCCTTGACTTGTTACAATGCTTCTCATCTTTAAACAACGTATTTCATTACTTAAATAGCTCAAAGTGCAAAACTCCAATTTTTTAAGTAAAACGTCGAACATCTGTCAATATAGGTGACATTCAGCGAAGTAGTTCGAATACGTGACGGTGTTTTTTTCCTCCGCGAAGTAAGTTCTATTGTTTTTGTTAATTACCTACCTTTAAAATTAAATGTGAAAATGTTTAGTAATAAATAAATAAGCAAGCAATGGGTAAGAAAAGCATTGGAGACGAACAGCGAAGATAATAATGAAGATACAACGGGTAAGTAGTTTTATTTAATGCATTTAAGTACTTATTGAATCTGAGTTGCAGGTACGCTTTATCCACTTTTGATTCATTCCCGATTGTGGTGTGATTTTAAGAAGATAGTTCATTAAGTAAGTGCAACAGGAATCCTCTGTGGATTTACGTATTTTAACGACAATGTTGTTGTTCACGAAGGCGAGTCGAATTAAGAGTCATTTTGTTACGATTCATCTGTCATTGTGAGATGAAACTACTAAAGTCTAAACCCTGTTTTAAAAATAACTGTCGATGATCTAGGTACCTACCTGCTATTTTGGTAAAATACGTTTAGATTCAGATTCAGTACAGTACATTCAGCCACATCATTCAGCGCATATAATTATTTGTTTGATTTTAAAACTCGCGCGGCCACTGTTTTGACCGGAACAAGGCCCTAGCCTACGAAATTCAAAATTTTAACAAGTTTATTTAATTTTTTGCTAGGGTTGCCACTGTTGCGTATGATTTTTAGGGTTCCGTACCCAAAGGGTAAAACGAGACCCTATTACTAAGACTCCGCTGTCCGTCTGTCTGTCCCTCTGTCTCATGAACCGTGCTATTTAGACAGTTAAAATTTTCATATGATGTATTTCTGATGCCGCTGTAACAACAAATACCAAAAAACAGAATAAAATAAATATTTAAGAAGCTCCCATACAATAAACCGTGATTTTTTGCCGTTTTTATAGATAATGGTACGGAACTCTTCGTTGCGCGAGTCCGACTCGCACTTAGCCAGTTTTTTGTACATGGCGCATGTACATACAATACAACATAGTCATAGACACGGCTTTATAAGAACTAATAATATTTTGCTGTCGCCATATACCTACGTATAAAAGCCACGCGGCTTTGTTTTGATTTAAAGCTTTTTTCTTTTTATTACAGAAGACTAGCTGTTGCCCGCGACTTCGTCCGCGATTAGGTCGTTTTTCGTCATTCGTCGTTTAAAAAAAATACGTGACACTTTATTTTTGAATGTTCTTAATTATTGTCTCTTATAAAATTTAACTACTTACATTAAATTGAACACTCTGATAAGAAAATCTTAAAATCTGAAGAAAACATGAATGAATGTGATTTAAATTCTACATTACTTAGTATCAAAATATAATAATCTAAATTAAATGTAGATTAACAGTTTGAGCACACCATTATAGAATATGTACTTAAGTATTAAATTACGTTAGTTAACATAGTAACTTTACTAAAAACACGATGACTTTCTTTCGCGCTCGGTACCACAAACTAAGCATGTTTGTGGTAAGTGGCCCGCGTCACTTGACCCCCCGCGAGTTCCCCTCCGTTGCTATGCGAAAATACATTCGTTGCTCTATTTTAGGAAAAATTTGTAATACTGTGGCCTGGGCGTTATAACACGTCCAGGGAGTTCCTGAGTGCCGATATCACCATCTTGAGGAAAAGCTTCTAATGTCGATTTAAAACTGCATACATACGAATTAACCTGTTCTAAAATTGTGAAATGAGTTCAGTTTTAAATTTGAGAAATATTGATTTCTTGTATTCCACTATTCGTTGTAGTCGAATATAAAATATATTTAAACAAACTTAGGTTGGCCTACAGGCAAAAGGGTCGATCCTATCAAATGGTAAACTTGACCTTGTATCTTAAAAGTAAGCATGAACGGACCTTCTGATAATTATTGAGCACCAAAGGATCATTTGAAACGCGCTACTATAAGAGCGAATATTGTCTAATAACAGTTTACATTGCACAGTATGTTCCTCTAAAAGTAGTGATTTCAAAGGTTCCGGTGTATCTTCAAATGAAAGCCGACTCCTTACTACACTTTAAAGCATTACAAAAAGAACATACTACGCCTTTACAGAAGATGATCTGTAATCAATTATTGTGAGGTTATAAGCAAACCCACTTTTATATTTGTCAGACCACACCACCGAATTCGTAGATTGTTTACCTCAAGTCATTAAGACTATGACGAAATCTGTCTGCAGTAAGACGGGCCTCTCGCTATTCGTCCGTTTCCAGAGACCGAATAGTTTCAATTCTTAATCTTTCATTAAACAAACTCATTAATCGTTCTTGTCTCATATAATTGTAATATTCGCGTCCCTACTCTAGTCATTGCTTATGCTCATGTTCATCTTCAAGAGATCGAATAATATTATGATGCACCCTATCATTTGTCAAACGGTCTTCATATTGAGTAAAGTTTCAGATTCTCGAGATAAAATATGACTGTCGTGATCAGTAGTGAGACGTAATTCCCTCTCAGTGAGGGTTTCGGTCTCACGGGATAGTACAATATGCCGTTTGCGATCAGCTGTGAGACGTCATACCCTCTCAGTGAAGGTTTCGGTCTCACGGGATAGTAGGGGAGACCGGGTTTGGTTGTCTCACGGGTTGGTTGTCACAGCGGTCTTAACACAAAACTGAACTATCGAATAAGTCTGTTGAACAGCGTGGCAAGAGCGATACAGTGACAACGCTGTCCCCACTTCGCGTCAGACCGCCCCGATCTGCCGTGAGGGCCTCACACGTGTTTATTGTTTTCGCACAGATTTTTTATGATATGAGGACCGAATATGCTCCTCATAACATCACTTTTTGTGAACGAAACGACAGCGCGGTTTAATTTAATGCCAACACCATTAGAAAAAAGGATTATTATTAATTGTGAAAAAATATCATGATTTACACTATTAACACTCTTTTAACATAAAATATAAGTCTGTGAGTGTGTAAAAATAAATCCAGCTAATTACACATCAAACTTATGTTTATAATTAGGTATACGACATGAAAATATATTAATTACCAAGCAATAATAATACAGATAAATACTGAACATAAGTAGGTATAATAGATATTAAGTAGTATTAGTTAAAATATACTTTGACTGTTAGTCAAAGTTTATTTTTACTAACAACATGTAAATGAAGAAGAAATAATAATTACCAACGAACTAACCTTTTCTATAATACTTAACACGGCACATTTCTCAAATTACCTTGCTCAACCCTGCTCAAAAATTTGAGGGTTTTGTTGGAACTTTAATATGTCAAAACTATGATATATCTAAACTACGATACAACTTGCTTGCGGAAATGCTCATTACAATTGTGAATCTAAAGAATAACTAACAACATACTATTCAATTTTATTGAGCTGATGAATATCTTTTGCCTGGAAGAAATCACCGTCGCCTAATAAATATACTGTGTTTTCTTATAAAACCGTTACATAATTTATTTTATCTACTTAAATAATGAAAATGATATTATATTTATAAAATATAAAACATATTATGTAAAATGATTAAAAATAAATAAATGAAGCAACTACGATTCAAAGAAAACATCTTTTTCAGTGTTAAAATGCTCTTAGCAATCCTGGATGATGAACTGTATCATGTACTCTGATCCCAGTACGGTCGGTACCTCGATAGCCATAACGATAAATATTATAATCAGATAACCGCAAAGTCAAAATAAAAACATTACTTGTACAGTTGTGAGTGCAAAATTTACGTTTCATTTGGAATAACATTTTTTTCGGTACTAAAACGTAGTCGTTTGATATGTGGTTGGCTGCCCCTCCTCTCCTTCCTGAAAAATATCCTCCAAAATTTCCCGAGATACTTCCAATGATTGAACCATTGGACGTTGGACATTAACTTCAGTCAAAAATTGACGAAGCGGATGATTACTAATTTCCACTTAATCCTCGCTGCTACTATCTTTACCATCAAATCATCAATTTTCAAGTGGTGTTGTAAAAATATCAGCAGAAATCGTCTTCCAAAGGCGATATAATTTTATGAGCATTGAATCTGTAAATAACAAAATCAAAAGTTAACTGTAAATCTATAAAAAAAGCTACTTACAAATAAAATTTTATCAAAAACTACTGTTCCCAATGCACCTCAAAATAATAAAAGAATTCATCATTTTATTATTTCATTCTAAAAGTGTAATATAATACCTACCAACAAATAACATGAATTGCTATCATTATAAAAAATAAATACCTATAAGTAACAACTTACTTTTTGTGGGAACGCATGATGGTGAAAATTCACAAAACACGAAGATTGCATTTGATATTTTTGGTTTTATGGCATTCAATTGCTTTATAAATATCACTACATAGTATAAAAAAAGTCGCTTTCTCTGTCCCTATGTCCCTTTGTATGCTTAAATCTTTAAAACTTCGCAACGGATTTTGATGCGGTTTTTTTAATAGATAGACTGATTCAAGAGGAAGGTTTTAGTATATAATTTATTAGGTTTTAGACAAAGCGGACGAACCCGCGGGCGGTAAGCTAGTAAATTTATAAAATACGAAGATTTTTAAAATTGTAACTAATGAACGCAATCAATATTAGATTAACTGTAGATAATGGTGTCTAGTTTTACTTAAAATAATAAACATCTACCCTCACTTTAAAAAAATGTAGTATATTTATTATTTACACGAAATATACCTTATAGGGAAGGGAAGATATGGGCTAAAGAGTTAAATAAATAACATAATTATATTTAAATTATTAATTTCCAACTGTGTATTCAGTAGTGTTAACATCTAAATTGATTTGATTTTTACGAAATGTCATAGATGGCGCTGTTACAAAATTAACATTATACAACTTACATTCTTTAAACTATGTTTCTCTTCCCAAGTTACTTAAATGGCATAATTTTTATAGTGTCAATCTAGATATTGTCAAACAACATTTATATATGCGTCATTTGATTATTAATTTCCAATAGTTAACGTGTGTTTGATTTTTCTAACACTTCATAGATGGCGCTGTTTCAAATTTGTCTTTATACTGCTAAGATTCATTTAACTGTTTCTCTGCCCAAATTACGTAAATGACAAAGTTTTTATTTTGTAAAGCTAGATAATAGCATGGCTTACTCGAACCAACATTTAAACATGAGTCTTTAGATTGTACGCTGTCGTAGTACACGGAATATGTAAGAAAAATAAAGGCTCACAGCTCCTCCCCCGAAGGTGATATCATGATAATATGTTTAAACTATCCTCACCCGACCTCTTAGGAATATTCATGCAAAATTTGAAGTAAATCTATGCAGTACTTTTCGAGATTAGCCCGGTCAAACATACAGACAAACAGACAAACAGACAAACAGACAAAAATTCTAAAAACTATATTTTTGGCTTCTATATCGATTATAGATCATGGATTATGTATTCTTTAAAAAAAATATTCAATGTACAGTTTTGACTTTCCTACGATTTTATTATATGTATATAGAACGTATAATAGAATAGTAAGATAACGAAGAACCTTATACGTCGGTGCCTCTGGAGAAGCTTTCTTCACCTTCAAGCGATATTCAGTCCATATTACATCTCATTCCACAAGATGCACAGTTTTTATAACGGTCTCATTAGTGATGATGCAATAGAAGACCACATAGATGGACTAGACACGGTGGATTTCGAAATGCAATTTGATGATAACGTCGAATAAACGTCCTCTATAAGTATTATTTTATATATTTTTTTTAATTAAATCTTAATTACGATATTATAAATACATAGTTTCATTTATATCATTAAATCCCTGGGTTGTGGTTCCTTTTTGTATAAGAGAAAACCTATCAAGTGATAAATGTTAAAAGGAACCACATGCATATTTTCTTAATTATCTAGAAAGTTTAAGAGTATTCAGAGCAAATTTATATACACATACTTAAATAAGTAATTTATCAATGAATTTAAATAAAATAAATTTTAATTTTACTTCATCTAACAGAGCTGCAAATGTTTTTGATATCAATCCTTTGATATCTCAGAAGTGCGTTTTTGCTGGGTGGTTCCTTTTTGCTTAAATACGGACATTTATGCTGTGAGAGGTTATCACAATTATTTGCTGTACATTTTCGTCACATAATTTTGATGCCACTTTATTATCCTGCCTAAGTACTAATGTCAGATATTTTTGCTGTATACGGGCAGACAGATATTATTGAATTTGTTCTAGTGACAGATATTTTTGCACATCGCCCCCAAAAAAAAAAAAAAAAAAAAAAAAAAGGGGGCGATGTGCAAAAATATCTGTCACTAGAACACTAGGCATATATTATTGCTCGTGACTGTACACATAAATTTACCGGTTTTTTAGCTTTTCCCGCGTTTTTCTTATCGTTTATATTGTGTTGCGACTTATGGTTTCGTAAATTTTTGGAAGTTTATGTTTTGATGAGGCAGTGGATTTAAAACATGATTTAAAATGAATTTAGATTTGAGTAAGATCATAACGTCATGGACTCATGATATCGCATTATCCGATTTAATCACCACAGATAATTTTAAATAAGTAGGTAATTGTCTAATAATAAATTAAAAAACTATTTATAAAAAATAGGTAGGTATTCTATTTTTTATTATTTTTACACTATATACTTACTATATATACTCCAGTGTATTATTGAATATGAGAATAATTATTAAAAACAAAATAGGTACTTTCCGTAATTTATTTTTAACCATTGTAACGCCATCTACTAAGAAACGTGTAAATACAATTTTATGTATCGCGCCATCTAGTAATAGCTAAATGTCAACAGTTCAAATTTAGAAACCGAAACTTTAAAGGCCCAAACGTGATGCTGTCATGCATTCATAGTTGTCGCTGAAATAAAAAAGAAGGAGAATTAATTTTTTTATGCCTTATGAAAAATGCAGACAACCCATTTTTGATTTTGATGCTTTTTAAATATTTAAATGCCGTTGTATCAATATATCTATATTATATTTGAGTATTTAGACTAAATCTTAGAATCAGATTAAAAAAAAATATTTGCAACACATGGCAACACTCGACATTTTATAAAATTAAAATTTTAGTTGTATATTTCATGAGTAATAAGTGGTAATAATTCTATCCTAAATTTTCTTAATATTTATGTTCGAAATTAGAATGTATCGCTATAACTGATGAGTACCTATGCAAAATACACATGGATTGGTTTTTGAATAGTTGCTCTTGCCTCTTCTTAATATAGGCTCTTTTATATATTCTACTGAATACAACGAAACCTATGACTTCGATCTTCCATCGAAATAGTTAACAAACAAGGAAGCAGTACCATCAAAAAGCAATTTAATTATTCCGATTTATCAATCCCTATCAACAAAGCTAGACATATTGTGATCAATCGAATGAATGGTGTATTGTGGTGTGGTCTATGGCCACACCTTGCACAGATAATATAATACCTCAGATAATAATATAATACTGTACCTACTAGTACTTAAGTCTGTCACAATACTTATCTACATCTATATTCTGTAATGTGAAATGAATGGAAACTAATGTATTGGGATTTATCCATTTTTATATTAAAGATGCAGTACTTGCACGATTTACAGCTATAAAATCGATATCAGTAAGATAATATTTAAACACTTTTATGTATTGAAAATGTTTGTCAAAATCTAGATAACGAATCGGTTATACCTACTAAATATTTATGTGAAATTACAAAAAAATAGGCAAAGCAAGGATTTTTAACCTTTTTGAGAAAGTTGATTCAGCTCATATAAAAATATATTTGATTTTTATTTCCTATTTATAAAAAAAAATACAAGTAGGTACATACAATATAATTTAGAATCCCAGAGATATGAGGTAATAAAGTGAGGTAAATGGTCGTGTATCACAGCACCATCCAGGTCACTGCCACCAAAAATATAACAAATAAAAGCACCATGTATCCGCAGCTTTACTAACCTCTGTCTCTGATCCTGCCATTCAGACTTCCTCCGATTATCTCGCAGAAAGCAATCGCTTGATAAGGCTAACTGTTTAATAGATCACTGCGCAGGCGCGCCTTACACAAAACATACCAGTATCATTTGACAATTTGCGAGCAATCACGGCATTGTCGCCGCTCTTTATTCAACATCAGATAATACATGAAAATTGTCATGACCATTGTGTCCGCGCTTTTGTTGCTTTAATGACTGCGCTCCGATTTAGTTTGCTTCGAAAACGGTCATCAGTTCACATTTGTACGCCCATCCGATCGGTTCGGACATCAGACAGTTCAAATAAAGAGAATAAAACGTTATAACTCATAGCTTTCGTATCTTCTAAATGCAGACTCTCAAGCTAAAATTGGTGAAAACTTGGCGCGAATTAAAGATCTGCAAAACAATGGTCATTAAGTCGTTGGAACGTATTTTGAAGTTGTAAAACATGTAATAGTCAAACATGGCATATCCATTGGACGCTCAGATCAAACCGATACAGAAGCTGGCGAAGAATTCCAATCCGTACCACATAAAGCGGCCGATGAACGCATTCATGGTCTGGTCGAGGTTGCAAAGAAAGAAAATATCGATGATGAACCCGAAGCTTCACAACTCAGAGATTTCAAAGCGTCTGGGCTTGGAATGGAAGAGTCTGGACGAAGCAGAGAAACGGCCATACATAGATGAAGCTAAGCGTTTAAGGCTAAAGCACATGCACGATTATCCAGATTATAAATATCGGCCGAGACGGAAGAACCGTCTGGAGACTACGTACAGCACGACAATCTACTCACGAGATTCCTTCGTTGAGATGGAACCGAGATCTGACTACCAGATGCCAATAAGCTATTCAGATCCTCAATACATGTACAATAAAATGATCTATTCGCCGATCAGCCAGCCATCTTTCGTGCCAGTGAGGAAGGAAGAAATACCGATAGATGTACGACCTCTGCCGTCAATTGAGAGCATTTCTCCAAGGCCCTTTGCGGTGGTGAACCAGCAGATGATGGTGAAGGCGTACCAGAATCTGCATTATGTGCCTGATGATGTGGCTAGGATATCGTATTATCCCTTTAGTGTTCAATAGATTTAGCGGTATTAGAAGTTCTATATATTTTGTCTAAGAATCGGAAAATGGACGTTTCTTACGTTATGAGATATAGGTACATTCGACAAATCTACATTATAATTTGTAGGAAATAGAGACTATAGATTAGGTATATTTATTAACGTATTGATTAGTTCTGTGATCTTGTAAAACTAGTTAGTTCCTTCTTTATTCTCATAGAAATAGAAATAACGTTAGGAAATTGTATCATTAAAACTGATTATTATTTATTAACAGCTTGTCATTTCGTACCTTTTCAGTATCAATGAACAATATTTATGGGAAACTGAGAGAAACAAATGAGAAAATCATACATTCTTTAAAAATGACTGTTTGTTGAATTTATATTTTTGGTTTTATGGCATTCAAAATGCTTTATAAATATAAATTTATAAAGAATAGAAAAAATTCGATCACGAGGCGGGACTCGAACCCGCATCCTTCGCGCCATTCCGGGGCGGATGCCTCACCAACTCAGCCACTCGTGACCCGCCCGAGTGATCGAATTTATTCTATTCTTTCAGTTTTATGTGTCTGAAGGGACACACCGCGCGCCATCTATTGAGATGATTAACAACCATTTCAACCAATATGAAGCACTTTACAGTGAATACAATATTGTAACGATGGAACACGACCTTTTTTGTTGAATTTATATTTTTGGTTTTATGGCATTCAAAATGCTTTATAAATATAAATTTATAAAGAATAGAAAAAATTCGATCACGAGGCGGGACTCGAACCCGCATCCTTCGCGCCATTCCGGGGCGGATGCCTCACCAACTCAGCCACTCGTGACCCGCCCGAGTGATCGAATTTATTCTATTCTTTCAGTTTTATGTGTCTGAAGGGACACACCGCGCGCCATCTATTGAGATGATTAACAACCATTTCAACCAATATGAAGCACTTTACAGTGAATACAATATTGTAACGATGGAACACGACCTTTTTTGTTGAATTTATATTTTTGGTTTTATGGCATTCAAAATGCTTTATAAATATAAATTTATAAAGAATAGAAAAAATTCGATCACGAGGCGGGACTCGAACCCGCATCCTTCGCGCCATTCCGGGGCGGATGCCTCACCAACTCAGCCACTCGTGACCCGCCCGAGTGATCGAATTTATTCTATTCTTTCAGTTTTATGTGTCTGAAGGGACACACCGCGCGCCATCTATTGAGATGATTAACAACCATTTCAACCAATATGAAGCACTTTACAGTGAATACAATATTGTAACGATGGAACACGACCTTTTTTGTTGAATTTATATTTTTGGTTTTATGGCATTCAAAATGCTTTATAAATATAAATTTATAAAGAATAGAAGAAATTCGATCACGAGGCGGGACTCGAACCCGCATCCTTCGCGCCATTCCGGGGCGGATGCCTCACCAACTCAGCCACTCGTGACCCGCCCGAGTGATCGAATTTATTCTATTCTTTCAGTTTTATGTGTCTGAAGGGACACACCGCGCGCCATCTATTGAGATGATTAACAACCATTTCAACCAATATGAAGCACTTTACAGTGAATACAATATTGTAACGATGGAACACGACCTTTTTTGTTGAATTTATATTTTTGGTTTTATGGCATTCAAAATGCTTTATAAATATAAATTTATAAAGAATAGAAAAAATTCGATCACGAGGCGGGACTCGAACCCGCATCCTTCGCGCCATTCCGGGGCGGATGCCTCACCAACTCAGCCACTCGTGACCCGCCCGAGTGATCGAATTTATTCTATTCTTTCAGTTTTATGTGTCTGAAGGGACACACCGCGCGCCATCTATTGAGATGATTAACAACCATTTCAACCAATATGAAGCACTTTACAGTGAATACAATATTGTAACGATGGAACACGACCTTTTTTGTTGAATTTATATTTTTGGTTTTATGGCATTCAAAATGCTTTATAAATATAAATTTATAAAGAATAGAAAAAATTCGATCACGAGGCGGGACTCGAACCCGCATCCTTCGCGCCATTCCGGGGCGGATGCCTCACCAACTCAGCCACTCGTGACCCGCCCGAGTGATCGAATTTATTCTATTCTTTCAGTTTTATGTGTCTGAAGGGACACACCGCGCGCCATCTATTGAGATGATTAACAACCATTTCAACCAATATGAAGCACTTTACAGTGAATACAATATTGTAACGATGGAACACGACCTTTTTTGTTGAATTTATATTTTTGGTTTTATGGCATTCAAAATGCTTTATAAATATAAATTTATAAAGAATAGAAAAAATTCGATCACGAGGCGGGACTCGAACCCGCATCCTTCGCGCCATTCCGGGGCGGATGCCTCACCAACTCAGCCACTCGTGACCCGCCCGAGTGATCGAATTTATTCTATTCTTTCAGTTTTATGTGTCTGAAGGGACACACCGCGCGCCATCTATTGAGATGATTAACAACCATTTCAACCAATATGAAGCACTTTACAGTGAATACAATATTGTAACGATGGAACACGACCTTTTTTGTTGAATTTATATTTTTGGTTTTATGGCATTCAAAATGCTTTATAAATATAAATTTATAAAGAATAGAAAAAATTCGATCACGAGGCGGGACTCGAACCCGCATCCTTCGCGCCATTCCGGGGCGGATGCCTCACCAACTCAGCCACTCGTGACCCGCCCGAGTGATCGAATTTATTCTATTCTTTCAGTTTTATGTGTCTGAAGGGACACACCGCGCGCCATCTATTGAGATGATTAACAACCATTTCAACCAATATGAAGCACTTTACAGTGAATACAATATTGTAACGATGGAACACGACCTTTTTTGTTGAATTTATATTTTTGGTTTTATGGCATTCAAAATGCTTTATAAATATAAATTTATAAAGAATAGAAAAAATTCGATCACGAGGCGGGACTCGAACCCGCATCCTTCGCGCCATTCCGGGGCGGATGCCTCACCAACTCAGCCACTCGTGACCCGCCCGAGTGATCGAATTTATTCTATTCTTTCAGTTTTATGTGTCTGAAGGGACACACCGCGCGCCATCTATTGAGATGATTAACAACCATTTCAACCAATATGAAGCACTTTACAGTGAATACAATATTGTAACGATGGAACACGACCTTTTTTGTTGAATTTATATTTTTGGTTTTATGGCATTCAAAATGCTTTATAAATATAAATTTATAAAGAATAGAAAAAATTCGATCACGAGGCGGGACTCGAACCCGCATCCTTCGCGCCATTCCGGGGCGGATGCCTCACCAACTCAGCCACTCGTGACCCGCCCGAGTGATCGAATTTATTCTATTCTTTCAGTTTTATGTGTCTGAAGGGACACACCGCGCGCCATCTATTGAGATGATTAACAACCATTTCAACCAATATGAAGCACTTTACAGTGAATACAATATTGTAACGATGGAACACGACCTTTTTTGTTGAATTTATATTTTTGGTTTTATGGCATTCAAAATGCTTTATAAATATAAATTTATAAAGAATAGAAAAAATTCGATCACGAGGCGGGACTCGAACCCGCATCCTTCGCGCCATTCCGGGGCGGATGCCTCACCAACTCAGCCACTCGTGACCCGCCCGAGTGATCGAATTTCGCTCAATAGATGGCGCGCGGTGTGTCCCTTCAGACACATAAAACTGAAAGAATAGAATAAATTCGATCACTCGGGCGGGTCACGAGTGGCTGAGTTGGTGAGGCATCCGCCCCGGAATGGCGCGAAGGATGCGGGTTCGAGTCCCGCCTCGTGATCGAATTTTTTCTATTCTTTATAAATTTATATTTATAAAGCATTTTGAATGCCATAAAACCAAAAATATAAATTCAACAAAAAAGGTCGTGTTCCATCGTTACAATATTGTATTCACTGTAAAGTGCTTCATATTGGTTGAAATGGTTGTTAATCATCTCAATAGATGGCGCGCGGTGTGTCCCTTCAGACACATAAAACTGAAAGAATAGAATAAATTCGATCACTCGGGCGGGTCACGAGTGGCTGAGTTGGTGAGGCATCCGCCCCGGAATGGCGCGAAGGATGCGGGTTCGAGTCCCGCCTCGTGATCGAATTTTTTCTATTCTTTATAAATTTATATTTATAAAGCATTTTGAATGCCATAAAACCAAAAATATAAATTCAACAAAAAAGGTCGTGTTCCATCGTTACAATATTGTATTCACTGTAAAGTGCTTCATATTGGTTGAAATGGTTGTTAATCATCTCAATAGATGGCGCGCGGTGTGTCCCTTCAGACACATAAAACTGAAAGAATAGAATAAATTCGATCACTCGGGCGGGTCACGAGTGGCTGAGTTGGTGAGGCATCCGCCCCGGAATGGCGCGAAGGATGCGGGTTCGAGTCCCGCCTCGTGATCGAATTTTTTCTATTCTTTATAAATTTATATTTATAAAGCATTTTGAATGCCATAAAACCAAAAATATAAATTCAACAAAAAAGGTCGTGTTCCATCGTTACAATATTGTATTCACTGTAAAGTGCTTCATATTGGTTGAAATGGTTGTTAATCATCTCAATAGATGGCGCGCGGTGTGTCCCTTCAGACACATAAAACTGAAAGAATAGAATAAATTCGATCACTCGGGCGGGTCACGAGTGGCTGAGTTGGTGAGGCATCCGCCCCGGAATGGCGCGAAGGATGCGGGTTCGAGTCCCGCCTCGTGATCGAATTTTTTCTATTCTTTATAAATTTATATTTATAAAGCATTTTGAATGCCATAAAACCAAAAATATAAATTCAACAAAAAAGGTCGTGTTCCATCGTTACAATATTGTATTCACTGTAAAGTGCTTCATATTGGTTGAAATGGTTGTTAATCATCTCAATAGATGGCGCGCGGTGTGTCCCTTCAGACACATAAAACTGAAAGAATAGAATAAATTCGATCACTCGGGCGGGTCACGAGTGGCTGAGTTGGTGAGGCATCCGCCCCGGAATGGCGCGAAGGATGCGGGTTCGAGTCCCGCCTCGTGATCGAATTTTTTCTATTCTTTATAAATTTATATTTATAAAGCATTTTGAATGCCATAAAACCAAAAATATAAATTCAACAAAAAAGGTCGTGTTCCATCGTTACAATATTGTATTCACTGTAAAGTGCTTCATATTGGTTGAAATGGTTGTTAATCATCTCAATAGATGGCGCGCGGTGTGTCCCTTCAGACACATAAAACTGAAAGAATAGAATAAATTCGATCACTCGGGCGGGTCACGAGTGGCTGAGTTGGTGAGGCATCCGCCCCGGAATGGCGCGAAGGATGCGGGTTCGAGTCCCGCCTCGTGATCGAATTTTTTCTATTCTTTATAAATTTATATTTATAAAGCATTTTGAATGCCATAAAACCAAAAATATAAATTCAACAAAAAAGGTCGTGTTCCATCGTTACAATATTGTATTCACTGTAAAGTGCTTCATATTGGTTGAAATGGTTGTTAATCATCTCAATAGATGGCGCGCGGTGTGTCCCTTCAGACACATAAAACTGAAAGAATAGAATAAATTCGATCACTCGGGCGGGTCACGAGTGGCTGAGTTGGTGAGGCATCCGCCCCGGAATGGCGCGAAGGATGCGGGTTCGAGTCCCGCCTCGTGATCGAATTTTTTCTATTCTTTATAAATTTATAATGACTGTTTGTTATTTCAATACCTAAGTAATATTTAATAATAATAATTTTCAATATTTTGTAAATACATAACTACTAATGAATCGTAATATACGATTTCCCCTTATAGAGTACCTTAAATATCCAAATCCAAAGTTTTAGCAACAAAAAACTAAATGCTATGGTAATGGTACTAGATATTTTCTTGAATCAACGCATACATAGCCGGGGTGATTGGCTAGTATACTACCTAAACTACATAGATATCTCAATCAGAATAAAAACAGTCGTTTACAAGAAAAATGGTTACTTCCGCGAACGGTTGGAAAACATCTCACCCTGTCATTTCCCGAATGATTGAGAAATAATGCTATCACGATGACGCGAAGGTTTGCACGGACAGATTGACAGACTGGTAATTGATTGTGTGTTTACATTAGGGAGCGGATCGCGTGGGATTTGATATCTTTCGTTATATCTATGGTAGGTCTTATAGGGTCTTTAATTATATAAAGTTGTAATGTAGCTGTGGTACGTCTTAGGAGGTTTGTATAGAGATATTTAAATAGAGTCTGCAGAAGTCAGTATATAAAAATAAGGAAAGCCAAAGCAAATTATGTCTTGATAAATTAAATAGATACTGCACTTTCACTAGATCTTCATTCATGCTCTTGAAAATGTTCCTAGAATAGGTAGATAGATCGACAAGTAGTGAAGTAGATAGTGTACTTCAATTAATATAAAATTTTAATCTATACTTAATATTATAAAGCTGAAGAGTTTGTTTGTTTGTTTGAACGCGCTAATCTGGGGAACTACTGGTCCGATTTAAAAAATTCTTTCGGTGTTAGATAGCTCATTTATAGAGGAAGGCTATAGGCTATGTATCATCACGCTACGACTAACAGGAGTGGAGCCACGGGGGTGAAACCGCGCGGAGCAGCTAGTAGTACATATTTGGATTGTGGTTCGTAATAGCTAGGTAGTATGTGTAAATTTTGGAACAATGAAAGCTTTTAAAATGTACTACTTACACAGTACACACATTATGATTTACTGTTTTACACAACGTTTCACCCCCTATCATTTTTTTAACGACATTGATGATGATGAAGTCTAAACTCAACTATAAAGTGAATACTTTTCATTTTTCAATAAAATCATTTTTTTTTTGAATTATGATTTTACAATACTAAAACCATTATTTTTGACAACACAAAAATTACGTGTTTTCTGCAATTCCCATCAATTTAATCACTAATTACTTTTCATCAGCATTCAGCATTTTGAAATAGGAATCGAACCCAGAACTATCGTTACACTTACCAACCACCGTACCACAGTGACAAATTCGCTAAATGCTCCCTTAAAATTAATCCCGTTACATAAAGCAGTAATTAACACTCAATCAAGTAACTATTGGCTTAATCGAGGAGGTTTCAATTAACTTTGTAACTACTTTCAGTTAGATTCAAGCGTTTTTGTAAACATCGTGGCGGCTTGTTATATTTATATGGAGATGTTAATACCATTAGATATACAAATTAATTTAAAATTGAAAATGTGATGTTTATTTGAACTAATGGATAAAGAACAAGGATATATTATGTAAAAACATTTTCCACCCTATAATAAAATCAACTAAGTATGTGACTGTGCTTATGTTTGCAGGTCTCGTCAAAAATTAAAGAAACTATATTTAAAATTCTTAAATAAAAATCTTATACGATTAAATTTAAATAATTGCAGCGTTAAAGCTGTCAGAATAGACTTCCAAATTACACGCGAACACACACAACAATAATTATAATGATTTTTACAAATTATTTACTTGTATATCAGACACAGGGTTTACGTTGAAATGAAATCGAGGACTGGCATACAAAATACGGGTATAAATAATTACCTAATTATTTAAAGAAATTACCTGAATTCTGACAAAACAGCTCTTGCAATATCCCAATGAAAGCTGGCTATAATTAAAGAAACCTCACGTTTCTTGCAAATTGCCAGTCGTTCAACAATTTAACCCTTCTTGTTTGAAGTTATTGTAAACGGACTGAATTAGAAATATCAATTTCTGAACTTCAATGTAAATAATTATAAGTGGGGTTAGTAAATTGGATATTATATAAAGTACAGATTTGATTATTTGCTGAGTTTTGTTGGGTTTACATTTTCAATTTTGTGTTTAGGTTATTTGGTGTTAGGTTGTTTATTTTTGTATTTTGTTTAAAGAAAGTCAATTATATAATTATTTATGTATAACATTATTAGCATTAATTAACTGGGCGACTGTGTTAGATGGTGTTATTGAATTTGCATTTATATATTTATTTGAATACCAAAGTTATTAAAAATATTATAACAAATAAATATAATTATATAGAATGACTTCTGTACTGTGATTGATGTTCTCAGTATAAGAGAAATGAGACGAGGCCCTATTATTATACACATTAGCTTGCATTCGTACCATTTGATAAGCTCTTTGTTTGAAGTTGGTTAAAACTGATCGAGCTTTTCTTGTTTCTTCGCTTTAGGTACATAGAGCATGTAACAAAATGTCATTAGTTACTGCTTTGCGACGAGATCCAACTTACACGTCACGGGAACGACACGACAGCGTCAGCTTATATCGTTATCATCTCGCATTCAGGCACCAACAAAGCGCACACACTTCACGCCACTTTAGGCTCTATTCCAAGGGAATATGGTCGAAAAACTCATTACAGTGTTTTATCAAATGCTTAGCATTGTTTATAGCTTAGGTGCACTTCCTTGTTTTATAAAGATGTATGCTTACTAGACAGCTTAGGCGAATTTCAATCCTATTGCAGATAAATAAGGTTTGTTTTACATTATTTTTCGGAAAGTACATACGGTGCATTTTACAAGAATAGGAAGTATGCTTAAATTTGAACACGTACACTTGACGCAGACGAAAATGTACCTTACCACAACGTGTTAAAGGTGTTGTTAGCTGCATAATTTAACCGGTTTAAACCCGTCAAGCGTCTTCCACGTAAAATGAATGATGGATGAATCGTATGCGTTTCAGTATAAAACGTTTTCAGGTTTGAAAAATGAATTCGATTGTATTTTTACGTCGCGAAAGGGGCGCGAATGTTAAAAATGTTTTATTGTAGGAATATGAGCAAGATATAATATGTTCCTACTTTTAATATCGCATAAGGTTTTATTTAGACGTTGAAACAGTATTATAAAAATGAAGTGTCATGAGTTCACACTAAGGAAAAAACTAATTTAATAAAGTTTTTAAAATTTTAATAGAAGGTGATGTCTGTTAGGAATGTTTTAATCTCTGATAGAAAAATAAGTGGCTCGGATTGATAAGCTAAGTAGACAAACATATAGACATTCAAATATTGTAACTGAAAATTTTGGACATTTATAGCATATGTTTTAATAGCATTACCCAGGCCATAGGTACTTCTTTCTTCACCAATTAAGGAATTTTTACAAGTTTAAAACTGCTCTAGAACAAATTAAAAAAAACAGCTATTAGTTTTAACTCATATAATTTGCTATGGTTCATAAAAGCATTACTAGATCGCTCGATCCAAGGGTCCATTAAGAAATTAACATAACGCAATAATCGGGGACAATTTGTCGCGAATAACGGCCAAATAAAGTTCTATTGACAATCCCCTAAATAATGGCTAATGGATTATACAATCGATGTACGCGAAACGGATGTGTAGTTTAGGAGTCGGTTTACAACCCTGCATGTAAAAATGATTATTTTTTTAAGTGAAACTTCTTGAGGCGCGTTGAGAGTAAAACTTCAAGGTCGCGTCATGGCGATACCGTCACATCATGGAGTGGTGACGATTGTGGTATCTTTGAATCTTGCCAAAGAAGTTTCACTTCTGACACGTGTGCTCGGCAAGCACGCTTTTATTTGCGTTATTGTTGCTCTTATGAGAATGACGAATTTTGATATTGTTGAAAGTATGGAAGCGTGAAACGGTGTGAATAGAAATCTTTATAATAATTAAAATAAGCGATGTCTTTATGAAATAATCATCGTTCATTTTCTGTACTCGTACTTGTTTATTCAAAAAAGTTTAACTGTTACTTTTCCTTAAAGGCTTCTTTATTTCATCAGTTATTATTATGATTATGGTGAGTGTTTTTATTTACTTTATTCAAAAACTTGCCATCGAAGTCGCAAGTATTTTACTTTGACTACAACGTGCTGTGAACTATTTGTTTGCTGAATGAGCGTTATTGGTAATAGAGCTTTCCATCGATGAAGAAAAAGTTCGACCATGCTAATTTACCATTTGTGTGTCCCTGTAGTGGGAACAAATTTAAGCTAGTGATGAAGTAATGCTCATCAGGAGCATTATATTTTCACCATGCATTGGGAAGAGAAGCGGAAGAGAGAAAAGCTGATGAAGATGATAATAATTATTTTGTTACCCATCTCTCTGCCTACAATCCGGATACGAATTAGCAACACTGACAAACCAAATGGTACGGAACGTATGTTTAGACTTAGCGTGGGCCAAGGGGCAAGGGACTGGGGCCTGGGGTATAAGGGTCGTATTGACGTTAACTTCACGGACTGTTAAACTGGGATTTATTGTTGTTTGCTTCGAGTGGATTTTGTACATAAGCTGTTGACAAATACCTACACTAATAGTGGTCATAAATAGGAATGACCAAATGTCAAAATAAGATGAATACTTTAGTCAATTTATGTTATAATTCAAACACAAAATATTACTATAGTAGGGTTAGTACAAATAGTAAGTACAGTCTATTTAGAACTGACTACCTAAACCCTAATCATGTCAAGTACCTATAAAATGTATTTCACTGTGTTACCTTTGGCCTTTGATGATATATGGTCAAAATATACTGACCTATATTTTATCGACATTTGTAGAGTTGAACTCTGGTGTTTACTGAAAATTACGCACCTGAAATCCTTCATTCAAGCTAAGCTAGTCAAAATTAAAAAGTAATATTCAAAATCGAACTCAAAGAGCACATGCCTAATTACCTAGGTATATTGTAAAGAAAACAGTAGCGTGGTAGCATTGTCACAGTATCAGACATAATCCCTACTAATATTATAAATGTGAAAGTAACTCTGTCTGTCTGTCTGTTACACTTTCCCGCTTAAACCTCTCAACCGATTTTGATAAAATTTAGCACAGACAATCTTTAGACCCTGAGAAAGAACATAGGCTACCTTTTATTAAAACACGCGGGCGAAGCCGCGGGCGGAAGCTAGTTTATCTAATAAACATTAATTCAAATGTAAAGGTAGCATAATATGCAACAATTCTTTTACTTTACTTTATAGAAACAAATTGAGAAATACTTGAAACAGTTCACAACTTTCTGCAATCTTATTCGTAATTTCTTTTAGAACTTATTTCACAACTGAATAGAAAATTGTGTTTATCTTGAGTATATATTTTTGAAGTTAGATTCTTTATTATGGAAGGTTATACATAAATGTTATTTACAATGTGTACTCCTTACCTACAGACTATTATCACAGCTATTATGTCTCTATATTTTCATTACTAGATGTCCGCCCGCGGCTTCGCCCGCGTTTCAAATAAAAACCCGCATAGTTCCCGTTCCTGTGGTATTTCCGGGATAATATGTAGCCTATGTCTTATTTTGGGTCTTCAGCTACCTACATACCAAATTTCATTGTAATCGGTTCAGTAGTATTTGCGTGAAAGAATAACAAATCTTCATCCATCCACATACAAACATTCGCATTTATAATATTGTAGGATTTAAAAATGAAAAAGAATAATTATATATATATAGGAATAGAAAACCCTTATTTAACAAACATTTCAACTCTTACAAATCTCAATTATACCACAGACTATCCAAGCTTAACAGCTATAGACTATAGAGTATAGAGCATAGAGACAGCACAGTTTAAAAATATTCCCGCCTAAAGCTTTTCAGTTTTCACATTCAAAACGCATTGAATGCTTCGTTTTGTGACATGTAAAATATGTACAATATGATGCACACGGCTTTTTATGTTTAGATTTTTATGAGTCTAAAGAAACAAAAAATTTGATTTTACTCTACAAGTTCAAATTATTAAGAGATGAAACATCAAACGTACTAACTATTTACTGCTTAGTAGGTAATCTGTGATAAAAATGTTATTTTTTGATAATAAATGATTTCTATGTCAACTACTTATTCATAATTGTAGGCATTCATATTAACACATAAAAATTTCAATCCATTATTTTCGCAACAACCCATTAAATATTTAACCTTACCTTCAAACAATTTATAAAATGTCAAAGTGTCATTTTATAAATTGTTAACAAAATCATGTTTTTCGGTATATAATTGTTTTTGCAAACAAACTTTACTTAAAACTTATGAGAGTTATGACATAATTACTTGGACCATTATCCAGTATTTAAGTATTGAGTTTTGTAACCAAATTCAGAATTCTTACGCAAGCGACCTTTCACGGTCTTTCTTTGTAATTTGTTGTTTTTTTGCTTAAAATTAAGTACCTATTTAAGAAGGGTGAAGCTTTTGTTCTACATAACGTTCCAAAGTGAGGTTATAAACTTCAGTTCTTCGTAATATTATGCAAAATATATTAAACGGAGATTTTTAAAAGATAAAAAAATACTCCTTAGGAAAAATGAGAGTTTATACATATGAACTTGATAAATAATTATACTAAACTTTACAACGAATTGAAAACCCAAATTGAATTAAGATTTCTCTCTTTAGGTGGAAATAAACTACCAAAAAAACTTAATAAATTAGTTGCGAAAAAGAAAACCCATAATGGGAATTGGGGATTATTTCAGCAGTCATAATGGATCGGGGAAGGCATTAGAGGCAGGAAATGGTACACAGCATTGTGGCGGGAAAAATGACGTAATGTCATAACATCCTTTATGACCGCTAGAGGGCCGGCCCGCCCTGCTGTCATAGACTATGTAACTGCAGATTCGTCTGTGGACTAGATAAAATAAACCTAAATATTGTTGAAATAATAATTTTATGTGAATATTGATATAATTCGTATGTATGTATTCATACAAATTTATTTTAGGATTTGTTAATGCCAATAATTTATCAATGTATTAGCTATCATCGCAAAAATTACTGAATGTATACAACACAACATATTAGTCCAAACATAAAAAAAAATCTATGTTAATGAAAACTAAAACAACATAAATCATTGTAAGTATTATTTGTTAGTTATTTTACAATAATTTTTGACGATGATATCTCTCCATTTGTGACTAGTAGCCGCATGTTGTTTTGTTGCTTCTTCTGCTTAAACGAATGGATACTAAAAATATATCAAAATAGACACATTAAACATTACAGTACATTTCTAGAAATTAAAATTATATGTAGAGTATGTATGCAGGTACTAATCAAACCATAATCATAACTTGTAATGTACTATCTACATTGATACTCTTTGCCAAATCCGCCCTTCACGAGACAAATCATAGCTGGTCATTTGTCAAAAAACCTGCATCCGTTACTGAACACGGCTTTGTGGAATTTGCCACATTTTTTTATTTACCCACCACCCTTATTGCATTGGACTAAGGGTAAATATAGCATAAAGTGGATGTAAAACAAATATTGTATGAGATAATGGATGAAAGGCTTTTTAAGTTTTGTCGCTAAAATATGGATACGGGTGCGGTTCTTTGTCATTTTGTTTCGTATTTGTGGTGGGATAAATAAAAACATACTATTTGCAGGTAGCTTTTCATCGTATTATTCAACTTAATATATAAAGTATTTTTAAGAGAATTAGGATAGCTTAGTGATAAAAATTTAACCTCTTGTCATCATCGTGTTTCACTGCGCGTTATGTGCTGAAATGTACATTGGAAAAAATTGTATTGTAAAACGAAAACAAAATAATACGTTATATTGATATAGTGGTTTTAAATATATTAAATGTCATAGGTTAGATTACAATATAGACTTACCTATGCTAAGTATTAGGGGTAACAATAGATATTTACTTATTCGAAACACATAAGAACATATTGGCGATCTTTTTCGTACTTTTATCAATTAAATATAAAGTAAACTAAACATACATATTATGCATCGTATGTAAATAGTTTTAAGATTTTTCTAGCATCTATTGTGTTTCCAAGACGCTCTTATACGTCATTGCTCTAATTTTTATCTAAGGCGTAATAGAATAACTAGTAATCGTTTTACTTTTTGTGATTAACATAAGAAAGCATCAGATGTTAAAACTACAATCCTTCACTTGATTATTTTTACAACAAATTGGTTAGTATTTATAATTATTTTATCTTTATGTCAAACAAGAGATTTATATCAGTGAATATTGAGTTTAATACACAAAAGGACACCCGGACAAAACTTTAAAACAGCTTCATTTTACCATAGACATTATAAAAAAATAATATCAAATGGACAATTTATTTATGGAACTACACAGACACTACACAGGACTAGCAAAGCGTTGTTATACCTTTTAAAGGATAATGAAAACTCAAAGGAAATTAAATGAAAACTCAATAGCGATAACGTCTGTCTGCATAACGTGCGATAGTTTTTCGAAGTTGGGCTTATCCGCATTTCAAACCAGCTAGTCACTGCACCAAAGAGAAATTGAGTAAAAATAGCACATGCCAAATACTTTATTTGATATTTCTTAAAAACCTTTAAAGCATTAGACCTTAAAATTAGAAAGACCTAAATACAGAATCTCAAGTATAAAAAAAATTCAAAGAATCGTAAAGTCCTTAAGAAGTTTTAGTAAGGTCAGTCGGGGTGCAAATCGAATTATTTCGGGCAATTGAACGATAATCAGCCATCACTAGCGCCGTGGGAGCGACGCCGCGGGCACAACACTAGTGGGGTGAGCATAATGTTAGAGGAATATAAATATTATTAAATTGTTAATGAATTTGCGACTATACAAGTCATTATTAGTAAGATATCATTTTTGATAAATAAAAAATGTGAAAAGTGAAATTAACGATGTTTTAAAATGTTATTAAACTTCTAACAATAAAAGAAAGACCTAACAACTATTTATTTTGCGAATTGCATTCCTCCTCCAATAATATTTTATAGCTATCAGTATCAAACACAGATACCCTTATAACAGTGAATACTAATTCTTATCTTTGCAAAAAACACTCTTGTGAAAACTGTCTTCATTAACAAGATACTACTAATCGCCAAAAAATTAACACCTTAGTAAAAAACTAAAACAACACCGAAAATTCCCAAGCACGCAACCTCTACCACCGGCTCCCTCCGGAGCGCGTACCAAAACAACACCCCATGAGAAACCGCGACCACTCGACTCATCGAGATGCAATCACACCACTTTCGTTCAATACCTTCCATTGTGACCACAGCCCGCGTTTCGAGTGCCACCGATACTCGAATTGTAATCAAAACCAATTATGAACGTGACTTTACAAATCGTGTGAGTTTCGCTTTCGAGGTTCAATGGTAATTCATATTTTAAGACGTTATTAAATATGAAATAATGGACGTTTGGTAATAACGTATAGTTCGTGTATGTAAATGAAACAACGGTTTGAAAGTTTGAAGTAATGTTGGAATGCAATTATGACGTTTTTGAGAACGTATGTTTGAAAGTTCCTTGATGTTATTAATGTGAAAGTGAATCTATTGAGTTGTGTTTAACCCCTTAACTGAAAAAGAAAGAAAGAAAAACCGATTCAGAAGATATTTTGATTACCTATGGATTAATAGCACAAAGGAGAAGATTTAAGACACTTTTTTTAAAAAATAAAGTAAACTACATGTTCTAAGCTATCTCAAAAGTCCTCTCTCATACATGATGTAATAAAAAACGTTTTCGTTCAAAAACAGAACATTAAAATCCATTAATAAAGCCGCAGACGATGATAATAAACAATTATTTTTGCCGTAAAATCGGATACAGGGTTTGACGTGACGCGTCGAAATGATCGTTGGACACAGTTACTATAAATTAAAAGTTAAAATGTCGGTCTCTCGTAATCTGTAACAAACTGTATATGTATATAAATTATAAATAAATAAACAAACTTAATACCTAATAATTAGAATTAGGTATGAGCAGTAGTTTTAAACATAATGAAAGATATGTTTTGAATTAATTTAATATTTATTAGGTTAGATATTAACGTTATAATCGAATCGATTAATTTTAACAAATCTTACGCCATACATACTTTTGTCTCCCTTTGCATTTAGTGAGGAAATATTATTAATTTTTAGGAATTATTATTTTCGTCGATAATTCTCATAATGGGGCAAACTTACAACCTCTACTGAAAACAACGAATTATTTAAAGCTACGTCGTAGCTGTCGTAGCATATAAGATTTACTTCCAGTTATAGGTAACTATAGGTAATATCTCATAAACGTCAACAACATTTATCTGTCTAAGCAAACCTCTGGCTTCTACAAAGTGCGAATCACAAAATCGATAATAATATCGATTACACGATTACTCGAGTGCTCACTCGATTCAAGGGCTCAGGGCTTTGTTTCCTTACCTTTTGTTGTTCCCTGTTCGCATCTGATAACATTTGACTTGAACTTCAAGATCGAGATAAGCGAATTTATTGTTTCAAGTATCGTGAAATGAAGTTATTTTTATTTGACGTTGAGGGTAGCTTTTGTTCTGTGTTTGTGAGCGATTGTGAGCCTTATTGTTTGGGAAATAGAGAGTAGTTTTAGTTTGGTAGTTTTGCTACGATTTCATTGCAAGCTGATGGTTGTGAGTGAAATCGTAGTATTTTTTTACAAAAGTCATCAACTACGTTAGGTCGCACTGTTTTTCTTCTACACTATCCAATATTTATACATGAAATAATTAAACTATTAAACACATTATTACATCTTCGTAAATATTGAGAATTCTCTATCTCTGCTTCTCTTCTAAAAATGAAACTACTTTTAACTTAGTTTCCAAAGATTGTAAACTGATATGGTTTATCATAATCAAATGCATACTTATGTTTTTGATATCAATTAACTTAATACTCTACCTGTTTGAAAAAAAAAGCTTTTAGGTAGATACTAGATAAAGACATGGATCAGATCCATCGATTATTTATTTATTTATAATACTTTATTGTACAAAACAATATAGGAAAACAAGTACAATATAATAAGGTACAAATATTTTGCACATTAGGCGGCCTTATTGCTACACAGCAATCTCTGCCAGGCAACCTGGTAGGAAAGGAAATGTGATTATCTAACAACGAATAGAATATTTTCCATTCCACTTACCTTAAAGCAATATTCACTCTGCTTTCACTCTGTATTCCAAGTCTACCAAAATTAAACTAATCAATACATTAGCGTATTTAGCAAACCAATTACGACCTCTGGTCTCGAAGACCAAATTCAGAAATTTACAACAGAAATTCACGGTGCCATATTTGTGACCGCGACGTATCTATCCATGCGGTCAGTTGACACCCGGATACCCGAAATCCGCCATGTTGGAATATATTTGATTTATCTTAGAAATTAAATTGGAAACTTAGTTTATGTTAACGGTTTGATGTGTTGAGTTTGTATTTCGATTTATTTAAACAAACGCTAATAAAATACATGAAAATTTGGTTTATAAATTTAGTTCAAAAAATGTAGGTATATGCACAAGATAGATTTAAACTAAATAATTATTTATATATCTAACTACATATACCTATAAATAATCTAGTTAAGGGAACCGTATTTCACATGGGCACAGAATAATAACTAGTAGCTAGCTTCATGGGCCAGGATTATAGTTTTTTTCCTACTAGAAAAACTGGCCAAGTTTAAGTTGGACTCGCACACCGAGGGTTCCGCATAAACCTGTTCATAGTAAAGGCTATGTTATTTATTTGACAATGTACAAATTATGTATTTTTATTCATATTATTTTGATTTACTATGTCAAGCCGTCCATTTCGGCTTGTTTGGAAGTACATACCGCCACTGCCTGTACCGCCTTGCAAAAAACATTTCATTATTTTACACTACAAAAAAAGGAATTGATCTCACGCCCTTGGAAGCAATGGTCACCAATTGATCCCAAATACACTGTTTATGACAGGCCAATTGTAAAACCACAACTAATAATAGTGTTTAGTAATCATTATTCCCGAAATTGTACGCCTACAGCAATGAGGTATTATTAGGAAGTATTTGGGGCTTGAAATTGGCTGTTTTCACACGTTGTAATTATTGGGTTGAGATAGTTTGAGCTTTTTTTGTAGAGAATGGGTGGTTTTTGGTAGCTATAGTTTGTTTTTGTTTGACATGGGTGTCCAGTGGCAGATTTCAATGTTTGAGGGCTTGTAAAAAAAGAAGTATTATTTCTAAACAAAATATTTTTATTAAAGTCAAAAGAAGACGAGTGCGGATTTTATCTCCTGAAAATTACATTTTCCAAATGCCGCCCTTCTACTCTCACACACTCCTCAATCTATTCCGCATGTTGAGAAAAACTTGTTTGCAAAGGGAACTGGGAATTCTGTTTATTTCAGCCCGGATATTTTCCTTCAGTTGTCTTATGGTTGTTGGATTTGATTGGTAAACCACAGTTTTTAGATAGCCCTACAAGAAAAAGTCACATGGACTTAGGTCTGGTGACCTGGGTGGCCACGGGATGGTGCCGTTTCGGGATATGTGCTTTTCAGGAAATAACTGCCGCACTGAATTCATTGACACATTAGCAGTATGAGCCGTAGCAAATCTTGAATAATCTGAATTTAGTATGGATGGAGCTTAACCTTTTTTCACATAATGACCTGAAAAACGATTTAGGAATTCCCAATATCGACGAATGTGTGCGAAGTGATAAACGAGGATTTTCAATTACAGAATTCATAACAAGTTTAATGTTTTCTATCGTGGATACTGATGGTGCTGGTCCCGGCCTAGGGTTATTAATGACTGAACCTGTAGCCCTAAACCTTGCTAGCCACGACTGTATCAAATTTATCGAAGGTCCATCTCTTAAACGATGAATTTGATAATGGTTATTAAACCGACGGCGTGTTTTTGCTAGCGAAATCACCCGAAAAGTATGCCTCAATAGCATAAGCGCGATGCTCTCCGCTCCACTGCTCCATGGCGACTAAAAAATCCGCAGAACTCACGCGCTGAATGACACCCCCCGCGTCCCCCTCGCACGTCGCGTTTTAAAACTAGAAGCGTTCAAACATTGAAATCTGCTGCTGGACACCCTGTATATATGATCTACTAGGTTTCCGCCCGCGGCTTCGCCCGCGCAGTCAAAGAAAAACCCGCATAATTCCCGTTCCCGTGGGATTTCCGGGATTGCGTCATTTTCCCGGGATAAAAAGTAGCCTATGTCCTTTCTCGGGTATCAAAATATCTCCATACCAAATTTCATGAAAATTGGTTCAGTAGTTTAGGCGTGATTGAGTAACAGATAGACAGACAGAGTTACTTTCGCATTTATAATATTAGTATGGATTATGTATTTGATGTAAGTATGATTTGTTAGGTACTGTAACAATGGTAGGGTTTGGATTTGAAAAGATTGAAACTGTATTTTAGGTATTTGGAAATCACTTAAAACAATTAAATTTAGAAGTGATGGATACTAGGTTTAAAATATAAACGTGTTCGTTATCTAGGTATCTACCGCTTCAGAATCTGCTTAAATAAGCTTTATTTTCGGCCTTCGGAAATACGATCACGTTTCTATTTACAGAAAAAAGCTCAAGTGGCTCCCCATCCGTTTTCGCCGGAATCTTCATTTGTTGCAATTACTGTTCCGTATCCTTTTTGATCCTTCTACTCCTATTTATCTCAAAAACAATTTTTCCTTCCTGCGCAATGAAAACTATACTCTTCGCTCGGCTGATAGACTCACCTTGAGTGTTCCTGTTCGACGTACTCACTTCTTTGCTAAATCGTTTGTTGCCATTGCTGTCAATCTTTGGAATTCTTTGCCACTACCTATTAGACAAGCTAAAAATGTATCTTCCTTTAAAAACCTTTTGCGACGACACTTTCTCAATACTGCTTTCAACTCGGCACATTAACTATGTATTCACATATTATTATCTATACACAGATATGTATCTATCTATGTATTTATAGTATTTTATATTTGTTTTATGTAGTATGTATGTATTTAATATTATTATATGGTATCATGTATACAGGGTGTAATCGTTAAGTGTGCACAGGCGATTTTTCCGTAAGTATTACAGATAACAAAAAACTTTAAACTGATATCGAAAGTACTTAACCTAATGAGTAAAATGGCCGTAATAAATTTTTAAAAATAAATCGAGAAATATCAAAAAAATTATCTTTAAACCCTCCCATACATAAAGTATGAAATATGAATATCCCATATACATTTAATATGAAAGATTTTAGCTTTCTTTTTCTTTTTTTGGTTTTCTGCTTTAATTACTTCGCAAATTTGAAGTGACATTTTCCACGTTTTTCCGGAAATTTTCACGCATTTTCCGGATATTTCCCAGGCATTTTCCGGGGATTTTCCAGGCATTTCCACGCATTTTCCGGGCATTTTCACGCATTTTCCGGGTATTTTCCAGATATTTTCCAGGCATTTTCCGGACATTTCCCTGACATAGCCTGTAAATGCCTGGAAAATGTCTGGAAAATCCCCGGGAAATGCTCGGAAAGTCCCCGGAAAATACCTGGGAAATTCCCGGAAAATAACCGGAAAATGCCTGGGAAATGTCTGGAAAATATCCGGAAAATGCGTGGAAATTTCCAGAAAAACCGTGGAAAATGCCTGGAAAATCCCTGGAAAATGCCTGGAAAATATCCGGAAAATGCGTGAAAATGTCCGGAAAATATCCGGAAAATGCGTGAAAATGTCCGGGAGAAGCGTGGAAAATGCCTGGAAAATCCCCGAAAAATTCCTGAGAAATGTCCGGAAAATGATGGGACATGCGTGGCAAATGCCTGGAAAATCCCCGGAAAATGCCAGGGAAATGTCCGGAAAATGTCTGGAAAACATCCGGAAAATCTCCGGGAAATGCCTGGGAAATTCCCGGAAAATAAGCGGAAAATGCCTGGGAAATGCTCGGAAAATGTCTGGAAAATATCCGGAAAATGCGTGGAAATTTCCGTGGAAACCGTGGAAAATCCCTGGAAAATGCCTGGAAAATATCCGGTAAATGCGTGAAAATGTCCGGAAAATGCGTGAAAATGTCCGGAAAATATCCGGAAAATGCCTGGAATATCCCCGGAAAATGCCTGAAAAATGTCCGGAAAATGTCTGGGAAATGCGTGGAAAATCCCCGGAAAATGCCAGGGAAATGTCCGGAAAATGTCTGGGAAACATCCGGAAAATCCCCGGGAAATGCTCGGAAAATCCCCGGAAAATGCCTGGGAAATTCCAGGAAAGTGCCTGGGAAAATCCAGGAAAATAACCGGAAAATGCCAGGGAAATGTCTGGAAAATGGCTGGAAAATATCCGGAAAATGCGTGGAAATGTCCGGAAAAAGCGTGGAAAATGCCTGGAAAATCCCTGGAATATGCCTGGGTAATGCCTGGACAATATCTGGAAAATATCCGGAAAATGCGTGAAAATGCCCGAAAAAAGCGTGGAAAATGCCCGGAAAATGCCCGGAAAATGCTCGGAAAATCCCCGGTAAATATCCGGAAAATGCGTGAAAATGTCCGGAAAAAGCGTGGAAAATGCCACTTCAAATTTGCGAAGTAATTAAAGCAGAAAACCAAAAAAGAAAAAGAAAGCTAAAATCTTTCATATTAAATGTATATGGGATATTCATATTTCATACTTAATGTATGGGAGGGTTTAAAGATAATTTTTTTGATATTTCTCGATTTATTTTTAAAAATTTATTACGGCCATTTTACTCATTAGGTTAAGTACTTTCGATATCAGTTTAAAGTTTTTTGTTATCTGTAATACTTACGGAAAAATCGCCTGTGCACACTTAACGATTACACCCTGTATAAAAATTATAGTCATCTAAGTATATTATATTGTGTAAGTAATTTGTATGATGTATATATTAATAATGAATAATATAATTGTATATATTCGAGTGCAGTATATTTATCCATATGTATCTTTATTTATATATCTATCTGGTAATATATTTTAATTATTAATTTTATTTTATTTATTTATTATTATTTTTTTTTTTTTTATCCTTGCCATTTTTTCTACCACCTACCATTGTCATTTAATAAGCTTGTTACCTTTTGCCCAGGTTGCCTGGAAGAGATCACTTCTAAGTGATAAGGCCGCCTAATAAACTATACTGTTTTTTTTTTTTTTGTTCTGTATATTAGCAATAAGTTTTCTATGTATAGTTTTATTGAAGAGTAAATAAATAAATAAATAAATAAATAAATAAGGTAAATTTTAAATAATTGAATTATCGTTTTAAATAAGAAACAAAATTTGAAAGCTCAAAGCTGCCTTTACCGCTGATGGAAAAAATGTGTAGATTGAAGACAAAGCAGAATAGTTGTCAATGTTATTACTTTTTTATTTTGGTATTAAAACATTCGTTATTTTATAAAACATAGAGTTACTAGAAATCAGGCCATGTGCATATAGACGCGTAAAAAAGAACATTTCTTTGATGATATAATATTTAACAATATAAATGGCAGTAATGAGAGAAATTCAAAAGACTGAAATGTATCGCCAACTAGAATAAACTTAAAAGTATACAAAATCTTGGTGTCTAATGAGCATAATCAAAAGGGACAAGGAAGGCGCGAGAACGGAAGGGCTCAGGGCTGACAATGACTGAACTGGCCGCGGGCGTACACTAATTGTCTAAGTGCATAATGAACTTGTTTGTGACAACCCTATCTTGCACACTGTACGACTGAAAATATACCTTATTGACATAGCTTTAAAGTCGAATGTAACTTGTACCGTAGACACGCAAAACAATGTGTTATAAGAGGCAGTTACGCAAATTAGGGTTGTAAATTCGTTACTTTAAAGTTGCAATTTGCATACATTATTTATTGATGAAATGTCATCTTGCCACCCTCCACACGTGTATGTTTTAAAGTCGAGTTAATTAGAAAGTTAGTTCGCAAAAATCACAAGTTCGCGTGAAGTTTGTAATGAACTTTTATACCTAAGTTGTAATGAGGTAATGTAGTTTCACGACTTCCCATATTCCATAGACGGAGTATTTTCTCTATGCTGTTTCTGTAGCGATCTTTTTAATTTTATTGGCCGTCACACGAGGCAGATTCTTGGTTTTTTACCAACCTATACCTTTACGTAGAATATTGATACCATCTGAATCATACTATACTTGTATTAGGTAGGTATATTGTATTTAAACGAGGACAATTTTGAATACAGAATGAAATTGAACAGGTTTAATCAGAGATACCTATATGATAATATTTAAATTTTTGTTTAAAATAGATATAATAAGGACAATTATTGTATCTGAAAAAATACACCGGCCGAATTGAGAACCTCCTCCTTTTTTTGAAGTCGGTTAAAAAATGTTATCACAATAGATTGTATTCGAATTTTTTGCGAAAAACAATCGAAAATAAACACTAATCAAATCTGCATAGGTAATTCATGTAAATATGCTTTTTTTGGTTAATATACTTAGTTACCTGCATTAATTTGTAATAAGATGCTATTTAATACGATTACTTACAACAATTATTTCACAGATCCCATAAAAAGGCGGCAAGATGAGACAACAGATTATAACATCGATTTTAAAAAACAATACCTCCAATTGTTTAAACTTGGTTTAAACAATATCTAGTAATAATCTAAACTGTCATTTTGACAGTTACCGTTATTTTTGGCGCACAAACAATTATTTATTGCGGTTATAAGCGTCCATTGTTTTTGAATTTAGAACGTTTCTAAGGACAATCATCTTTCGTCTATTCTTTCTGGTAATTTGTTTAGTTTTATGGATTTTTCTGATGAGGGTGTTTTTTGACGAAGCTCAAATACCTACCTACGCAGTTTTAAACGTCACTTTTTTTAGGAAAATGCTTTTACGTATCATTGGGACAATTAAAAAAAACCTTTTGACAAAATAATAAGAGCGTGTGGTATTAATAGATAATATGTTATCTGTGGTATAGATTACCTATAAGTACCTATTACACGAAATAGACATTAAAACATTGCCTCCAAACACGTCATCGGAAGAAATAATGGTTTTTATACTTATTCATTCAACTGTTATTTCAATTCAAACTGTTATTTTCAGCTACTGACTGCGGACTACCATAGTTATAAATTTAAGAAAGGCTATTTAGCTCTATGTCCGTCTGTCATTCGTTCTTATCCTATCACTTACTTTTAAATTAATTAAAAGCCAATATCAACCACAACATAAACAGTGTTCCCCCAAGTAATATAGTAAAAGCATAACGTACAAAATAACATTATATCTCATATAAATGAGCACCGCACCTAATTACTTACACTACAATGCTGGAGGGCGTCTATGAACCACAATTATATATTTCCCTCTCTTTCCAACTATATGGTGTGTGAGCGAGAGGCAAAATGAAAAGCTAGTTAGTTTTTCGCTCAGTTCGCGTTGAGAACAATGCAAGTCGCAGCCTTATTCGCTCTATCTTCCTATTTTAATTTATTCAAATTTCCCTTGACACCTCAGTCGACATATCATTAAAGTATTTTTCAAGCCCCCAGCGTACCTACAGTGGCATGGCGGTAACTGCAGTTTAACTGGCGGTTTAAATAAAAATCAAGTTAACTAGTGATAGGTCATAATATTATGACTTTTGGTACTTTTGATTTGAATTAGGATAAAAAATTATGGTTCAAGGAAGATCAAAGAAATAGATGTAATGCATCATGCAACACAGTCTCAGAATACTAATTACTCTACAGAATGGTAGCTAACACAGTTGCAGACTCTTTAACTTGGTAGAGCCAACTCGATTCAATGTAATATACTGTTCGGTTCTGCCCTTTTTCTATGTTTTCGCCACAGTCACGTTAGATTTCGCAGACGCAAGACTTGCGCAAGACACCACTATTAAGTACAAACTACTACTACATACAAACACTCTTACATTAATAATTGTAAGCTCTACGCTATGTCAGTTACCTGCCTATTAAAGGTAAAAATTATAAAACCAGTCATGTATAGTTAAAAAAAGCATATCAATATTGAAGAATTTTTGAATTTAAACGACCGTTAAACCTCAACCTAACCTTCGTTTAGCACAAACAGCCCCACGCATTATTTTTCAGCTAGAATGGCTCCAGTGGCTCCAATGATAACACGTCGTAGGGTAATCTCAATAATGTCGCATTGTCTGCGCTGCATTTTTTATATTATCCAATTATCTTAATGCAGATGTGGGAAATGTGCTGTAGTGGTCTGGGCGGCTTCTAGATTATATAGAATAGTATATGCTTATAATCATTCATATTATTATGCCTACTAGCAGTGCATCATGGCTTCGCTTGTGGTATAGTACCAACTCAGAATCCATAGACTCACGTACAACACTTTGATGAAGATAATCATGATCACATGTAGGTATAGTTTACGATTCTGAAAAGGATATCACTTGAACAAATGCTTTGTTTACGATTATAGGGAGGTCTAAAGCGCATCACACACGGTGAAGATACTATAATATTTTATGTTAAGATTCTCTAATATAAAATATTACAGTATCTTAAGGTATCCGGTATTCAGCGTTCTGACCATCATTTTTCTTTTTGTCATTCATGTTAAGACCCCTGTAGAACCGCCATCCTGTTACAAATGACCCGAAATTTTGTGTCAGTATCTCCCGGCCTATAGATGGCTTATCGCTTGGTATTTTAAGATATTGAAGGTAAAATATATATTATCTTCGTCGTGTGTTTTGGCCCATAGGATTTGTATGGCGAGCGATAATCGGAAATATGCTCTAAGATAATATATATTTTACATTATCTTCACCGTGTGTGATGCGCTTACAGTACTCCAAAATTAATAATGCGCATGCAGATCTTCGCTAATTATCGTATTTCCAGAAACACCCGAATCAACCCGAATCATTTAATCGTAAGTGCCCTAAACAATGCACTTGCATCTTGCACCTTGTTCGAAAGAAATAGGAGTCAACTCAGAGTCATACACAATCGAAAACAATTCGGGTGATAGGTGACGGTAGCCTGTCAGTCAAAAAATTAAAAAATCCGTCAGTCATCTTTATATATACCAATATACCGGTCACCACCAGGTGACCGCACGTATTATCTCTGTATGGAATTATATAGAGCTGCTGTTACATACCCTTCTTAGTTTTGTTTCAAAGTTGAATTTTCCGGTAAAATGATTATTTACACAGGTAGCAGATAGCAGTGGGGAAAGTGAAAATTAATAAGAGCATAATGAAAGTTCTGATCATTCTACGATATCAGGAATAGAGATGATCCCTGATTCTGTAAATCCTTTGGACTGAGATTTTAATGATTAGATTTCACAATTTAAATGTAAACCAGTGTTTGAAAATCATTTTTTTAAATATAAACTTTGTCTTATTTTAACCTTCCATACATCCATCATTACTTTAATAGTTCTAAGTACTTATAGAATTTTCCAAGTAAATCAATACAACAAATATATATTCGCAATCGTGTGGCTCATCCTCGCTATTAACTTACATTGAATTATCGAAACAAATTTCGTTACTTATCTCTTTTACCATAAAATCACAATAAAACTCATAATTATAATAAACTACTAGCTTTCCGCCCGCGGCTTCGCCCGCTTTGTGCTTTAAACTATCCTATCTCTCAAGTTGGATCGAACTGCACATGGTGTGCGAATTTTATTATAATCGGTTAAGTGGTTTAGGAGTTCATTGAGGACAAACCTTGTGACACGAGATTTATATATATTAAGATGCATGAAGAAAATACATTTAACCACTCTATATACATATCGTCTTCGGAAGCTCGGGGAATATGACAGTTGCCGAACAGTGACGAATTTTTCTATGCGCATTATCAGTTTGGGAGTACTGTAAAAGCCATACAGACAAACATTCAAACATTTTCTTTATAAAATTCATTATAAAGAGGTAGGTGTAGGTATTATTAGGCTATTAGTGCACCATTAGTAGAAACTAGAAAGTACCTCTGTTAGTTTGATTTTGTTAGTTTTAGGTATTATCTGTAGTTTTAGCATAAAGTATTGAATGTATTGGTATTAATTTTAGAACTTAGGTAAAGTTAAATATGTACCGAGTTTTTACGTGCAATGTACGGTGACAGTTTTTTGTCACTTCTATTGGATAGAAATTAGAAACCATGCCATATTTAAAAATATTTAACGTGAAAATATAATTTTATTTCATTCTAGATATAAAATGAGAAAAGTGATTTAATTTGATCCATTGGAATCGTCTCTTCTAAAAAAACTACTGAATTTCTCAATTGGTATCGTTTCAAATTAGAATTTACGTGGATATTGGATAGATATAAACAAACAGTATACCTATTATTTATTTATCTTTGCGTAAAGAAAAAGGATCCATAGATCAATCCGATTATGAGTAGCTTTCAAATGATCGAGAGATACTCGATCCATAAGATCTAGTTCCAAAGCACTCCGGTAGATGGCGTAAGCTATATCATTTTTAGAAGCTGTTATTTAAATCGATGATCGTATGATTATTTAATATTAGGTATAATATAATAATAGTGTAATTATACTATTCAGTACTTTTGAAAATGTTTTTTTTATCGAGTTAAAATTACTTTGATTATTTTTCCGACCCAAATATCGACCAATAGAATTGCACCATTCGACGTCACGTGGTACAACCTACATGGTATTATACTGATAATTTTTTGAAAATTTTCTCTGGTCGTTGACGTCAAACTGACAGGTTCAATTCAATTGTGAAATTATTGGCCGACATTTGGGACGGAAAAATAATCTCCCGAATACCACACGAGCTTCAAAATTATCTGGCATTTCCCTCAAGGTTCCCTGCAAACAAATAAAGTCGTCAAGTTTTTTTTTAACCTTGACTAAAAACTTGACTCCTTCATTTGTTTGCAACGAACCTATCGGAAAATACCCGATAATTTTGAAGCTCTTGTGGTATTATAAGTGAATATTTCTTAAAAGTTACTATTTAACTGTTTCTCAAGTAACAAAAGCTTTTTATAATACTTTTAAAGCAATATCATTGTTCATTTAAGACTGCAATAAAATTAATATTTTTATGATATTTGTAGTTAGCGGCACACGACTCAGTAATTATGTGATTATGTTTTATTGTTCTTTTAATTTTTTCACACAAAGAGCTTGCGACATTCAGGTATTGAAGACTTTTATAAAGTTTTTAAATTGCTTTTTATTATTTTAGGTTTAGAGTTTGTTTCAATAATATTTTTTTAATGTCATTTTAATTTTTAATGTATCATTAGATCGAACGAAAAATAAAATAAAATATAAATAAACGATAAAATATCGATGACATAATTATGACTTATTTTTTTCGTAGGTAAGGTACCTACTATAACCTAAATAAAAATGTTAATGAATAATTTTCCTTCTTTTCCTTGAAAATTTTTTCTGAAGCAGCCTATGGTTTGCTCATTTGATAAAATTTCGTTTGTAATTGACGGAGTTGTGTTACAAAATTTGAAGGTGGCCAAAATAACACGTGTTTTATAATGATAAAAAAGCTATTTAAAAGAATCATAATAATATAATAATCTATCGGCATAGCAAAATTTAGAGAAAACTGCTCAGTAAATATACTCAATAGAGCAACTAAGTATCTAAGCTTATGGATTTTTTGAAGTGAAACTTCTCTATGCGCGAAGAGTGTAAAATTTCAAGGTCGCGTCATGGCCCTTCCGTCAGGTCATGAAGGCAACGATTTAGGTACTTATCTTGAAACCTAAAGAAGTTTCACTTCTGACACGTGTGTTACATACAGAGGAATAATATGACTATTTAACTTTATTCACAAGAAAAACAAAATGACACCTAACAAGCAATGAGTTTTTTATTGCATAACATAAAAATTTTGCACAATCAAAAACAATTATCACAATACCTTTAAATTGCTTTGTCGTGTGCCGCCATTTTAGACAATACAACGAAACTTATTAGGCAAGGATACTTTGTGTAACTTTCGTAATTGTTACACGTAATGATTTACTCTTTTTTGTAATCTGTGGAAAAGAATTCGAGTTTTTAATTTTTTATCTGTAAACATTTGACATGCCAAAAGCTTGTTATTCTAATTTCAAATGTTATTGTAGATTACAATATTTCCCGCTAATACAATACAAATAAAAACATACCAAGCTCATACGTGACATACTGGTTGGCATATTTTTTTTAATAAAAAAAAAAAAATTCGCTTTACAATAAATACATACAAAAAAGCGCTTTTATTAAATTCACTCTTACAAAGAAAGCATTGATATTTGATACATAGTTTTATTTCTAGATGGCGCTACTAGTATTATAAATGAAAAATAAGAGACCTACATATCATTGTGTTCAAAGTTCAAACTTTTTAGAATCTTAACATGATTAAGTAGTATTAAAAGTAAGTACTTTCCTTCATGTTAAAAATATTGTAGCGTTTTAAATAGACTAAATATTATTTTTTAAATTAAAATGCGAAATAGGTAAAGAAACATATTTTTTAACTCGTATGTTACCCATGACTGTTGACTGTGTATGTATATTACCGGACGTCCATTTTTATTTCTCTACGACTTGTAATAATATCAGCTATTCAACAATATATTACCATATTTACCTAAATTAAACATAAAGCCTCACAAGGAAAATGTCTACAAATGATATCAATTTACCATTTCCCATTTATATAAGACGGTAAAATCTTTGAGAGCGACAAATAATTCAAAGAACGCTAGTACAAAGGTACCATAAAATGGAAGAGAAATATAACTAAGATTTATAATTATTTTATTGCACTATTAAAAGCACGCTTCGTGGAACGCTTAGCGAACAATAGATTAGGATGCTGTTTGCAACACTCCTAGCTTTTAAACCCTCATCTCTATCACATAAAGCTCAATTTTCTATAACAAGATATGATACTTAAGTCCTTTTAGAGCTTAGTGTTCTATATTTAAGACATGGTAGTTACGACGTTTTGATTTTTTTTTTTTTTTTTTTTTTTATTGACGATAGGGAAGAGCTTGACCACAATCTCGCCTGATGTTGAGCTGAGATGTGGTCTAAGATGGTACGCGCTTCCCTAGAAGGTACCTGTTCACTCTACGCTTGAAGACCCCCATATTGTACTCGTCGGGGAACACAGATTCAGGAAGCATGTTCCAGTCCCTTGCGGTTCGGATAAAGAATGTGGAATCGAACCGCTTAGTCCGGGTACATGGAACGTCCACCATATGGCGATGCCTAGAATCTGTGCGCCTCGACGATCGATGGAAGAACGGGGATGGCGGAACAAGATCGTGCAGTTCCGCAGCGCACTCACCAAAGTGTATCCGATAAAAGACCGATAAGCTAGCCACTCTACGGCGGTGACCGAGGCTCTGGAGTTTTCTGCCTACAAGATCATCGTCGTTAATGAGCCTCTTGGCACGCCTCTCTAACGCCTCAAGCGCCTCCAGCTGGTACTTGGCGGAACCGTCCCAGAGGTGAGAGCATATTTGGAAACAGTTTCGAATATTTTTATGGTCCTCGATCCGTTATTGTTTTAAGGGCTGATTTTTCAATCCTTGGATAAAACTTATTCGTCGAATAATGTATAAAACTACCATTTTAAAAACGTATTCTAATTGTCCGTATTTGACAGTTTACGTGTCATTTTAATATTATCGTGTAATACTTTATTGGACGGATAAGTTTTATCCAAGCATTGAAAAATCGGCCCTTACAGAAATAACAGAGCTGTTAGCTTTTAAGTTACGAGATTTGTTACTTCTCAAGAAGGTACATATTAAATAATAATAGAATTTATGTATGTGCTGGCTCTATATTTATACTAATATATTATAAAGAGTTTGTTTGTTTGAACGCGCTAATCTCAGGAACTACAGGTCCAATTTGAAAAATTATTTCGGTTTTAGATAGCCCATTTATCGAGGAAGGCTTATAAGTTATAGGCTAGATATATATCATCACGCTAAGACCAACAGGAGTGGAGCAATGCGGGTGAAACCGCGCGGCACACTAGTTTTTTATAAAGCTAAACTTAACTATGGAATTTACTAGAAATCTTGAGGTAAAATTTATGTTTGGTATTAATGATTGGCTGTTCATGATTATGATTGGAATACAATATCTACTTAACAATATTTAGGTAGTTCTATTATATTTTCTTATAGATATAGGTACGTTACTTTTAAAGAAAAGCTCTACAACAATGCGAATGTAAATATGTCTGCCTATCTGTCTGTCACACTCACACTTAAAGAACTAAACTAAATTATTGAAGTGAAAACTTTTTTAGCGGCGTTGGGTATAAAATCTTAAACTCGCGTCAGGACACGTGGCCTGATCGAAAAAGCGTAAGACGGATGTTTTTTTTTTTTAGCCCTTATATTCCATGCGTAAGACGGATACCATTCCAAAATATCAAACATGCTGAACGTTAATAATCAAGTTTTCACTTCTGCCGGCACTCCCGGAGTGCAACCCGTCTTTTTTTTTTTAATATAAGCTGAGTTTGGAGAAATCACAAATGTAGGTTTTATCCCTAAAGGGATGAAAGTTTTTCTCCAATATTTTTACGTGGTTGAAATATTATTACAATAATGTCTTATTAGATTAATTTCTAACTGGAATGGATAGTAGTGAATTTCCTAAATTTATATAGGTAAGTACCTATGTAGAAAATATTATTTAGGTAGCTATCGATATTTTCATACTGGTTTCGAATCCGTGACATTTCTTAAGTAGGTACGGGAGCCTTAACCAATCAGCCACTACAACTCTGAAGAATTATTAACTATTTCATAAATACATTTTCTTTATTTAATAGATAGGTAGGTAGGTACCTAGGCATATGAACCTAAATCCTTATCAACTCCTCTAATCAAAGGACGTACCTAAGTTTGATGTAGAGTTTCTGAGTCAATGCACAGTCAATCTCAATACTTAAATCACTAAATTCCTTAAATTATTAAAATATTTGTCTTAAATATGCTGGAAAGTGGGAATTAACATAACATTTACGAATACGTAACAAATTTAATTCTCAAGATATTTGCGAGCTTTCTTATTTACATAGAGCCAAACTTGTAAAATATTGTTTCTGTTTGTTTAATTTAATAATAAATAATCTACCTATCTACTGTGTTGTTGCTAAGTAACAAGTAGGTATAGGTACAATAAAAATATATAAATTATAAGTATTCAATATATAAATATTTGTATTATAATCTCGCTATTATAAATTGAAAACATTTACTTAAAAGCTTTATAGTTTATTGTATACAATCGTTGAGTAAACCAAAGCTCTATAAATAGTCTCATTTAATCACCCGTAACATTATATTATTATAATACGTAATGCAATCCATACAACAATAGGTAAACATGTTAGACGCCGCCATTTATCGACAAGCAGAGCAAATCCAAAAATAAAGTATTACATTAAAAACATCCATTGCGTTTCATAAACTTCAATAAGTAGCAATAAAAAGGTCTTCGATTGAAGCACTAAAGAAACTTCGGGCGAGAAGTGTGAAGCAAAGCTCGCTGTATTCCAGCGGTTATATCATGCATAAGTCGCGTCGATGTGCCTCGCCAGCTGGCGGCGAGCGAGAGGCCCGTGAGAGAGGGACGGAGCGCGAGGTGGGGCGCCGCCGCCATTGGCCGCGCGCCGCCCCCGGCCGCGCCCGCCGGCCGATACCCGCGCGGCCGCCGCGCTCTCTCGTCAGTCTACCGTTCGACTTCGACGCGAAACAATCGCCTTCTCAGTGCCCATTCACCTTTGTGCCATACAGCCCATGCTATAGTGCTCACCATGTCCACACTCAGCCATCACCCGTACGCGTTCTCGATGCACCCGGGCATGCTCCCGGAGTACCCGAGCGCCCCACAGCCGCTGCCGGCCTCGTCGCCACAGTCGGAAGGCCACATCAAGCGACCGATGAACGCTTTCATGGTCTGGTCCAGACTGCAGCGCCGACAGATCGCAAAGGACAATCCCAAAATGCACAACTCAGAAATTTCTAAACGGCTAGGAGCCGAGTGGAAGCTGTTGACGGAGATGCAAAAGAGACCGTTTATCGATGAAGCGAAACGTCTGCGCGCTCTGCACATGAAGGAGCACCCCGACTACAAATACAGGCCGCGCAGGAAGCCAAAACCGCCAACACCCGGCGGCGCACCCGGCGCTGGCGCATTCCCGAGCTTTCCTTTGCCTTACTTCGCGGGACCAGCTCCGTCCGTGGGCCATCTCGATGCACTATCATACTCCGCCGTGCCACCGTACTTCCCACACCAATTGGACCACCTACAGTTCTCAAAATTGATGGCACCGTCCGCCGAGAAGATGCCGACGGCGTCGTCAGCGGCGGCCGTGGTGTCGTCGTTCTACTCGTCGCTGTACACGACGCCGACGGGCCCGCCGAAGCCGTTCTCGTCGCCGCTGTTCCCGCAGTACGGCGCGCCGGGCTCGCCCGTGTCGCCCGCCACGCCGACGCAGCACAGCCCGCACGACGACCAGCTGCGGCGGCCCGTGTCCGTGATCTATTGAAGGCCGGTGCACCTTCCCTGAACCGAGTGTCATCAGTGAAGCGATAGACTATTCGAGAACACTATTTATTGTTTTCTAGTTAAGCTTAGTTCAAGTGCGACTCATATCAAGTGTTGTAAATACGTTGGAATCGTAGCCCCGTTAGAGGTAACGGTTTTATTTATGTAGCTGTGATTTTTGTTTCGACGCATTCGTACTTAGATTAGTAACAGTTTCGTCAGCTCAGTGAGATCGGTACCAAAAAGAGATTAATCTTGTAGGTGTCTATAGTGAGCCTTAAGACTGACGACGGAGTTTCTTGTCACTCTAGCATTCCTTTGTTAAGTTTTATTGTTTTAAGATCTTCAGTGGGGTCTAATGGATAAGCTGTACATTATTTATTGCGACCAGTTTAATTGTGAAGAATTTATTTGTATAATAGTTGATTGTATAAGTGAGTACCGTCTGTAAATATTAGTGTTAAATCTAAATCGATGTCATTACCAACGATGTATTATAGATTAAAAAAAAACTTTGTTAACGCCATAAAATAAACTAAATTGTTTTTATTTTACACGTTTTGTTTTCTTTCCCCGACCGTAAAAAGGTTCTATTGTGTTAAAAGTATTTGGGACTTTTGAAATTGCTTTACACTTTTTATTCAATTTATTTTTGAGATAGAGTTGCCCACAATTAATGCCCAACACTTTACCTGTAATATACCTTAATATTCAATAACACTTTGGTGTGTAGTTACAAAAAGAACATAATATTATCTATCTACCAGCTATATCATTCAAGATTTTTGAGAATTGAATGAAACGGATCTTTGAATTAATATTTTGAAAATAAAAAATTAATGTCCATAATTATTAAAAGAAGTTAATAGAACAACATTATTTACTTATTTTAAAATATTTCAATACCTATGAACCTTCTGTTTAATTTAATTGAGATATTAAAAGTTATTTTTCTTTTGTTGGAATTAATAAAAGTGCAGGTTATCCGACGCAAATAAATTGCATTTCAACTCGATGGTAAAAATTTAATAGATAGGTAGGTACCTACAGTGTATTGTATCTATAACCAAATTATTTTGAAACATTCACAAAACTTTGGAATTGGTAGGTAATTTGAGGATATTTACCTTGAGACTGTCTCTAGATATGAAAGAGTCAGCTAGAGTCTTATATTTTCACAAATTTATGATAGGTACCTAGTAGGTATAGGTATCATGGATTTATTTTTAAATATATTAATTTTATAATAGGACCTACGGACAGCAACAATTTTTTAATAAAATTTCACTACTTCAGTTATTATTAAGTAGAGCTTAAATAGAGCTGATAATTCATATTATAAAATTGAGAACTTGCCGCCGCGCCGTTTCGATAGAATTAAAATTAAACAGAATTTACACTGAAATCGGTTCAATCGTTTTGTAGTATCATGGGGGGCGAACGTAATATTGATAAATTAATTAAACATAGTATAAAATAACTAGTGAAATAAGTTTAAGTACCTAATAACATTTTGACATCGATTATAATGAAGGTACTTTTTATTTATTCATCTGAGGCGGATATTATTTTGTATATTTATTATAAAAAAAATGTACCTTCCTAATTCCTATGTTTGTGTGTTTGTCTTATTGCACCGGTAGAGGGCGATAGGCGACCAAAATATACTTATAATACGCGCTTGGCGCTGCTATACCTAGGTAAAAATTATTGTTTTTTTATTTTGAAAATTACAGTTCATGGGTATATTTATGTAACTTCTATATAGCTATACAATTATATGTTATAATTAATTGAGACTCATCCTTCATGTATGTAACTGTATGTAGAAATCTATACTAATATTATAAAGCTGAAGAGTTTGTTTGTTTGTTTAAACGCGCTAATCTCGGGAACTACTGGTCCGATTTGAAAAGTTCTTTCGGTGTTAGATAGCCCATTTATCGAGGAAGGCTATAGGCTATATATCATCACGCTACGGCCAACAGGAGCGGAGCTACGGGGGTGAAACCGCGCGGAGCAGCTAGTTAATAATAAACAGGTAGAGAAAGGCCGAATAAAATACAGGAGTTTTTTATTTTATGATGAACTTTTAACAAAGTTATTCTTATAATTTGTTTTTTTCGTTTGCAGTCAAAATAATAAATTCTCGGTTAAATACAATATTTTAAAATCTGGTATTGTTTGTTTTATGCGAAGCACAATTAGTAAGTACCTGCATAGTAGGTATAAAACAATGTCCCTTTGTATGCTTTAATCTTTAAATCTACGCAACGGATTTTGATGCGGTTTTTTTATAGATAGAGTGATTCAATTTCCTATTTTGTTTTTAGTATATAATTTATTAGGTTTGAGACAAAGCGAAGCCGCGGGCGGTAAGCTAGTAAGTAGTAGGTAATCAATAAACATGACAACTGGCTTTACCAAAGTATTTGGTAAGATAGAGCTTAGATATGTCTTAAATTGTTTTAGTATTTTATAGCTTAATCGCAACAAACAAAAAATATTTCTTCCTTAAAATATTTATACCTACTTTAAATATTTAGGTACCTACGTAGGTACCTAATAGAACAACCATTTTGTCAAATGCTTTTTTTATTCAACACAAAAATCAATTCGGAGCAGTAGCTTGAAATTCACGCGTTCAAACAAACAAACTTATTTATTACTAGCTTTCCGCCCGCGGCTTCGCTCGCGTTTCCAAAGGAAAACCCGCATAGTTCCCATTCCCGTGGAATTTCCGGGATAAAACCTATCATATGTACCTATTAATCTAAATTTCATTGTAATCGGTTCAGTAGTATTTGCGTGAAAGAGTAACAAACACACACACATCCTCACAAACTTTCGCATTTATAATATTAGTAGGACTTAAAAGATAAACCAGTCAAGTTACAATTCCATACCGATAAAGTCGGTTTAATTATTATTAAATAAAACAAAGTAGGTACCTATACCTAAAGCTGGTCCCTGTCGATTAGTTGACGGTTGCCGGGGGCTCTGCCATGACACGGGATTCAATTTAATAATTACGACCCCTTTCTTCCGCTGGGGGTTGCCTTTTATTTTAGTACTTCACAGTTGCGGCTAGGGAATACGCGATTTTGCTTTTTACGAAGTTATTTATAATCAATTTATAAAGAATAGAAAAATTCGATCACGAGGCAGGATTCGTACCTGCGACCTTCACCATAAAGCATTTGAATGCCATAAAACAATAAATATCAAACAACAATATCACTTAAAAAAAATTATTACTTAACTACTAGGTTTACAAAAAAAAGTTTATAGTTTATCGTAGAATTGATCTTAAAGAAATAAAAAAATTGCCCAATTATTAAGTTTATTGGGAAATTTGTAAAGAATATAAAAAAAAAACTGGAACGAATAAAAAAATAGCGTAAGTAACATAAGGTTCGGGTTAGAGTGAAATGCTAAACACAAAATTAATAATAACGCTGTTTATGTTCAATTCTATTGTTTTCCTTATCATAATAACACATCTTTATAATAATTGTTTAACAAACCAGATTACTTTAAGATAAACTGTATTTATCTTATTTAATCTAAGAAGGTAATTTTCAATTACAAGCTACTGTTTAAACTATTATCTTTTATTTAAATGTCCTTCTGTCCGTATCTACAAAATCAAACTGCCTGCCAGGTTCACAAAATTAAACAAACCATTACCTACCTATTTGTATTAGACCGCCTTGGTACAGTGGTCAGTGGTTGACGCGTGAGCGTAGAACCGAGGGGTCCTGGGTTCGATTCCCGGTGGAGGCAAAGAAATAAAGTTTCGGTCAGAACACAGAAGGCTGATCAGCTACTTGTCCCTAAAGATCAATGAAACAGATGTATGCATAATTGCATCTGTCTTGCATGGGACTTCGCTTTTTTTTGTTACTTCCTTATATTATGTCTTCCTACGTAATATGGCTTTCGATCATTTCTTTATGATAAGTAAAGGTGGATACTGAATAAACACGTAGGAAGGTATTACCTACTTAATATTTTTTCAATGTTGATTTTTAGTTTTTACCTTATTTTTTTGCATAAAAAGTTCTACTTAGAGACGTATTCAACCTACATAAGTTTTATTTCTTTATATCTAAAAATTATGTTGGTTTTGGAAGCAATACAATATCCATTACAAATAAGCGAAAAAAAAAAATAGAAAGTAGGACGCTCATTTCGTGGCCCCACCAAGGAACTCAACTTTTGAATTAATCATTAGTTCGTTAGGTCATTGTTAGGAATTAGACTTTGAAAGGTTTTCGGCGATTTCTTCAATTTGCCGAGTGGATTTGTCTGTTTTGAAAATTAAGCTATTGTTCCCGCAACGAGACTGCAAAGTTGGGGATAAGTTGTAGATAACATTAATATTTATTGTACCTATTGAGGTCGCGGTATGAATTTAAAAGAAGTAACTCGTCTTGGAGTTTATAATAATGTACTGTTTGATATTAATGTAACTCTATTTGATTGTTTGGTGCGTTTTACGCTACATCCGTGTCACGGTTTTTGATGAATTTGGATAGATAGATCTTGAAGATCTTTGTGGAAGAAAATTAAAAGATAGATACCTTATAAATTAGAGGCAGTATATCTAAGTATATAATTCAGTTCAAGCCTTTTTAATTTTTTAAAAGAAAATATGATTTGCCTTTGAACAATGTACATAAAAACTCAATGATCAACATATAAACATGTATTACCTACTACACTAACAATCTACATCATACAATTTCCACATAAACACCAAAAAGAAAACATAACATCAACAACCCCCCCTCCAATTTACTGCCTCAATACCAGCCCAATGATTAATGATTGAAAATGACCACAAAGACCCTGTCAAGATTAATTAAAACCACTGTTCCCTAAATAGTTAGTTAGCCACAGAAGCCTTCAAAAGACTTAAAACCTATTGACATCTTACAAAACTGTTGATTCGCTAATTCTGCTTTTGTTTGGTGTATTTAACTTACCTACCTATAATATTAACAAGCACCATTCATTGCTTTATCTAACCTTTCAAATAAAAATATCATCATTATGGATATGATAAATATATATAAAATGATAACTACTATGGTTCTTATATTTAAACCGGCTCATCACCTACCATCATCATCATCATCATCATCATCAGCCCATTGTGTTCCCACTTCCCACTGCTGGGACACGGGCCCGTAAGGCCATAATCCACCACACTGGCCAAGTGCGTACATTACCTACTTAAATCTTATAATTTACTAGATATTGTTTCATCTAGTTTTATATATGTCGCAGGTTTTTCATAAAATTAGGTTTTTGATCAAAAACCTAGGTTTTTCATCAAAAACCGGAAGATGACACATTTTAAACTCAATTTCATCAAAAACCTGTAACAATCCAGATTTTTGATCAAAAACCTGAACTATTTTGGGTTTATGATCAATCTGATTGGATTGAAGGAGGAGAATATTGATTGGATCATGGATGTAAAATTTTGATAAATGGGTCATTTTCAAAATATTTGTACGTCACGAAATTGTCAGTAAACTGTTTCGTTAGGAAATGTCAGGAAGTTGTAAAAGTAAGGCTGTATTCAGAATAAGGTAATATTACATATAAAAAAGTAAGAAGTCACTAGTTAAAAAAAATATATATTTTTAGTTACAAAATAATCAACAAACAATCAATTTTTATAATTCTCTGTTTGCTTTTCCTTTTCTTTTCTTCTATCATTAGCTTCTTTCCATTTTTGTCTTCGAGCTTCTTTTTCACTGTCATTAAGATCTGATATTTTTCTTTGTCTCTGTTTCACTTTCTCGAGGTGTTTTTTCCTTTTCTTTTCATATTTTTCAGGGTTTTGCTTTTTTAGTTTTTCAATGTATTTTTTTACCATTCGGCACCGATTAGCGGCATTCTGAAACTAAAAAAAGCTGTTGGATATATGTATATGTATTTTGAATAAAAATAAAAACAAAAGTAAGCATCACTCGTGTGGGTGGAAAAGCGATCAACACTAAATGCAATAAGGCAAGCGTTATCCCATCAGAAACCACTTGTAAAATTGGAGGCCAAGACTCACTGATCCGCTTTCACTATAAAAAAGTTATCAAATCCCAGGAAAAGTCAAGTCCCTAAGCCCGACTTTACTAACCCTACATCATGGTTTAAAAAAGTATGGCCTGTAGTTACAAAAAAATAATCTTGAGAGATTTATTGTTTTTCTCCTTTATTTTTATTCGTTACATTAATTTAACACACATTTTAATATCTTATTTTCATACTTTACACATGAGACCACAGCTTTACTGTCTACAATTTACTGACGTCAGTAAATGTCAAGAAATTGTTCGTCAGTAACATGTAAAAAATAACCTAAGAAATACTTTTACACAAAACATAATCACATTTACCATTAGATTGAAAGTGTAATCTATTACTCTAGTCATAATTTAAGTATATTACAATTGCGGTAGGTGAATTCTTCAAAATGTACTTACTTTTGTTGAGAATACGTCGTTAGGAAATTGTAACTAAATTTTTTGCACAGCACACTACTGGACTTCTTGCATGTCTGGACGACGAACAAAATGGCGGCGCGTTAATGTGACCTTACTTTTCGTGACATGACCAGTGTTGCCAATGATTAGAGTTAGATTCCTCTTCTTTGTGATACAAGAAGTTGGTTAATTATGTCAATAAATCAGTGTCACGAAATTGTAACGATTGATAGGGACATTTCTATAATATGTAATTCTTCGTTTATTTAAGGTAATTTAAATAGTTTAATCTATCAGATATAACACTTCAAACATTGCTTTTTAATTATGATACAAAAAAAATAGGAAGTTTCATACAAAAATTCTGATAAAAATATTGGTTTTCATTGTCGTCCACATAGGGGACAATAAAAAAATGTATGGAGCTTTTTTTGTTACTTTATTTTCACATTAAATTTATGTAAGAATTTGAATCGCAATTCATTGCTTTTTATCAGAAATGATATGCAGTATGCTTAAGTTTAGTCTGTAAAACGTTAACAATGATTTATTTCAGTCGTAACCATATTTTTTTCGAAGATTTTTTAGGGGGACAAACATTTTGTAGTAATGTACAATTATTTTGAAAACGACTCAAATAAATGATTGTTTTCTTTCTACCAAGTTGCAAATGATGATGTATTGTTTTATTTATTTCATTTAAATTTGTCATAAAACAAAGCAAACCCGTGATTTTGACAAGAACTTTATCATAAACCCAAACTAGTTCAGGTTTTTGATCAAAAATCTGGATTGTTACAGGTTTTTGATGAAATTGAGTTTAAAATGTGTCATCTTCCGGTTTTTGATGAAAAACTTAGGTTTTTGATCAAAAACCTAATTTTATGAAAAACCTGCGACATATATAGGTACAGAACCGCTAATATATACACAAAAATCTGTCAAATCGTTTCGGAGGATTTTATTTACAAACATTCAGATTATAATGACATAAAAGATCTTTGATGTTAGTCAATTTAAAGTCGGTAGCAAATGTGGGTGTATGACCCAATTTGAGAAAAAGCAAAACTCGACTGCACACAAACTCCCACGTTTTATATTTCAAGTTTTAACATTTTATTCTTTAATAGATGTATGATATACATTAAAATTCATATGTATGTATGCTAAAAATAACATTTGCTGTGATATTTTATTACGTTAAGCAAGATAAAAAGATATAAGTCATTGTTTTAACATCAAAACTTAGCGTTAGGTTACAAACATAAACAATTTTTCAAAGACAATTCATATTGTAGATAGAAGCGCGGTGATAGGTTCCTGAAATAGGTCCAGACTTACATAGATACAAGAACACACAAAACAAACTACAACAGTCAACACTCTGAAACAAACATCCAAATATTCTTAAAAACTTTCGCGTTTATTATTCCTTATCATCCGCGGCTTCGCTCGCTTTGTCTAAAACCTAATAAATTATATACTAAAACCGTTGTCTTGAATCACTCTATCTTTTTAACAAATCCGCATCAAAATCTGTTACGTAGTTTTAAAGATGTAAGCATACATATTACATAGGGACATAGGGACAGAGAAAACGACTTTGTTATAAACTATGTAGTGATTCACAAAAATCGATTCCAAACTTACCATACTGACCTAAATTATGGAACTATTTGACCGAGAAATACTCAGATCAGATTTAATATACATAATCGATCCCACTCCCAGGTCACCAGTCACCATCAATCGAATTAAAATAAAGTCGCTATAAACCTCAAAGATTTCCAAATGCATAACATATTGTAATTTATTTTGTACGAGGGATTACTACCCTTCAGTAACAAGAAAGGAATATCTATTATACACATATACAAATAACGTTTTATTCATTTTATTGTGTATTTTCTCGCATTGGAAACCCTTATGAGGTAATACTATTGATTTTATAAGCACTTTGTGTTGCTGAAACTTGCGTGGGTGATATGTGAATGTTATTTAATGTGAATAATATTGGTAGAGTCGAGGTTTAAAAAATAAAAGCTTGAAAAAGGAGAATCTATCTGGACTAATAAAGAAGTAGCTTTAATTTGAATTGTGGAAAACATGTAGGTTGAAAAAAATATAAACTATATATATAATCTGTATATATTATATAGGTAAAAGAAAGTCGTGTTATTTACTCCACTTATAACTCAAGAACGGCTGAACCGATTTAGCTGAAAATTGGCAGGGAGGTAGTTTAGAGCCAGGAGAAGGACATAGGATACTAAATATGTACCACGGGCGAAGCCGGGGCGGACCACTAGTCATAAATAATGTACTTACGTAAATATCGTATGCTTCATTTTTGAACGGAGGTCGCTATAGTAACTCTTAGACAAACTTTGTGTTAAAATCCTCACGTCTTTCTGTGAATGTTTTTTTTAAATCGATGTACCTATAAATTAATAAATTAGTGTTCTTACAAATAAGAATTAGACAAAATTAACTCGAATAATAATATCTTTATGTGCACGTATAATGTTAATCCGCTACATTGTTGTCTTAAAAACTTCGTGACCATTAATTTTGACAGAGATATATGAACGAGCCGATACACTAGAATAATTAAAAGGTAATTCACGCCAACAAAGCCGTTATACCGACAAACAACAAAGAACTATTAGGCTATTGCTATTATCTATAGAGCTGGCAATAAAAATCGCGAACGTATGCATTAGCGCTACAACTCTAGCATGCAAATTCAGCCCATATGCATTCCAATTACGATCTACATTCAATCAAGTTACATCCACTCCATTAAATTTACCACTAGAGCAAAATTAAACCTTATCTCTATCTATTTTGGGTTGAATCTCGTTCGTATCATCAGTTTTTCGGGTACTGACCTCAACAAAGTATGAATATATTAATTTGTAGTGGCGAGTATTGTACTGTTTCTATTATTATGTCGCGTAATTGTTAAAGTTCTGTCAGTAACATTGGGTTAATGGTGTTCCGGTGTTTCAATGGTTATTTACCCTTTTAGGATGAAATGTTTCAATGTGTTTCAGATTGTATGGAACTGTAATACACTGCTCGAAGTTCTTTGATAGTTCATAGAGATGGGAAACAATAGCTTTGTGGTTTAAATTATCATGTGCCATCTAAGAGTGGACTTGTGAATTTGATTTGAAATATACAAATGGGGCCTCTTCACAACGGGCAGCGGTGGCCCAATAAATGATCGTTGATGGTTGCGCCATTATGGCGATTATGAAAAAACATCCATAATGACCGCCGATCATAGACATTTAGGCCTTCTACACTATCGTGATTGCCTCTACTCGCCCAATGCAGCCTACTGTGAAGAGGGCCTATAAGGACTACTTACTACAATGTACCTAATAGACTACTGAGTACTGACACTTTTAATCACACATAAGTTATTTAGATAGACAAACATTTACGTATCAATTAAAAGTATTGAACAGTCAATTGCCTTGAGATAACGAATTTATAGAGTTCTAGTTGCTAAGAATGTTAATTTTTTTACCATGTAAATAAAACATCGATGTTTATCAAGCAGCTCGATCATTATTACCTAATTTTAGCACCCTAATCCTACCATGATACCTATTATACGTGTGAACTATTTTAACTCAAAGTACTGCTAATAAGGGGATTAACGAATTGTTTAGACTCTAAACTTTAGAGTCACCCGCGCATTACAATTATGTTACAATCCAATAAATTTGCGTAACAATACTGTTTTCGTAATAAAAAACATCACACGTGGTTTCGCGTATAAATGTCAACCGTGTCTTGGGCAATTTATCTTAACAACAATCATTTTTACAGCGTTTCCCCTCTGTGATTAATGATGGATAGATTCCTGAATAATTACGAAGACTTTTAATATTCAAGTGATTCCGTTTATATAGCAATTGCGATTCTATGTCGTGCGGCGTAACGTCTATATTGTTTTGATTGTTTAAGATGACCCTTGATGTGGGGTGCATGTGAAAAAGACGTATGTAACAGAGGCGTCTTTAGAGAATACTCACCCCAATTTGTTGCTAAAATAAAGGTCATATTCAAATGCATTGTGCAAGAATGCCATACAAAAGCGTAAGTACCATTGAATGCAAATCTCAACTGGAGTTTTGAGGGTAGTATGCGTTATTAATTTGTTATAATTGTCCCCCGTATTTGCTCGCATGTGGCATTTTTATTACGAATTAGTCGCAATCATTAATTTTGTTTTTCTTTTCAATGTAAGTGTTTCGAGTGCTCGTATTATTTCATTTGTGTGCGAAATATGTATTATATTTTTACGGAGTTATTGTGGCATCGGTTACAATGGATGTAATGTATGAAACCACTCGTGTACCGATCGCCTTTGTATGTAACTGCGGTTAAATAACATTAATGATTTTTAATTGTATACAACGATATTTTTTGTGTTCGCTTAATCATATTTTGTAGAAGGTAATATCCAAGTGACTGTTCAGTAACGATTTATTATTTAGATTATCTGTGTCCAATGTCTATAACCGAAAATGACTACCTAATACTTGAATATCAATACGAAGATTGCTGCATTGAAAAAACTTCTTGGCTCTACAATCAAGACTAGACCATACTTCCACTATTGTGTTAAGAAACAACTCTGGCTCTACAATAAAGACTACCCATACTACCTCTACAAATAAAAAACTATGTACTCTATAATCAAGATTACCCAGGGTTCATACTTCCATCACTCCGTTTAGAAACAACAGCTATTAATAAGACCTAAGAAAGAGCTTGGGTCCATCAGCCATCTCAATCACTTAATACTTACCATCTCCTAATCTGTACATCACAATCCGACCACGTGCTCGTTTATAGCATAATCGTTAAATTTATTGCAATTTTAACGCGACTCTATAGAAAACACCCTCCGTTTGAGATATTAATTTGCATAGCTATTATTTGGAACCCTCAGCCATATGTAAATTGTTGTTTATTTGTCAAATTGCGTTTGGTCTAAGCTTAACATTACAATATGGTTCTGCGCTGGGGATTGGCTTGTGTCTCTATAGAATAATTGTGTTTTATTGTTTTTGAGTTAAGTTATTAATAAATATGTGCAATTTTATAATTCGTTATTCTGTGTTTAATAAAAGATGTCGTGTCACCTGTGTTATTATTATTTTTATTTATATTATATTTTTATTATATTATTTAATTAGTTATTGAGACTAAGCAACTGCATATGATATATCATATAGGTATATTTTTATAGAAGAGAAGTATGCGCGCTAACGTGGCGCTAACATATCTGCATTCTCTTCTTCATAGTTCTTATGATTTTAGGCTCTATCACTGAATTTTACAATTATTGTAGTAGATATATATTATATCCTACGGAAGACATCAAAATTCAATGAAAAAATGTTCATACACAAATTTTCTAGGGTAGGTACATAAAAACTGTTAAAATGTCGCTTCTTATTCTTCATAGACGAACAGATACCTATAAAGTTATGATAGTTCAATTCACCTTAGCCTAAACGTTTTCCTACCATTCATTATCAGCAATGCTCGATATTAATTGACGAATGTGTACTGGTTTGTGCTTAACGACGACAAATTGTTCCGTGTGGTTTGTCGCCGAGGGCCACTGAAACATTCATTAAATGGGGAGATTTGAGACGTGCTCCTTTACGATATAGGTGATTAAAACATGGATCAGTATTAGGATATTATATTCCTGCACTACTTTATATGATAGGATATTGTTATTTGGAAGTAGTTTTCTTCTACTCTATAAGAACTCACTATTCAAAAATATAGGATTTGCTGCTTTGTGATCTCACTGATTGGAATTTGGAAGTGCCAGAAACTAAAAAGAAGAATGAATTTGTTAATAAAAAAATCTTTTATGGAACAAGGAATACATTACATAAAATTTGGACCCCTAATGCCTAATACAGCTTTCGCTGTGTTTCAGGAGCTATCCCGATAAATATGATGTTGTACTACAAAGACTCTGTTTTTTCAAGTACCTAACATCTCATAGTTGGAAGATGCATGCATCAATTGATTGCGTGTTAACTCGTAGATAGCGTACTAACTAATTATGTATAATAACATTTTTTTTTAATATATTGATTGCAATTCACACAACCTCACGTCCAAGCCCTCTCACCTTTTCAATACATTCCTTTGCTTCCCTTCCTCTCATACAGTCCTCTTGAAAATTATCCTTGTATCATATACATACCTACCATTGTTCCCAGGTATCCATATTGTTATGATATTAAAAAGATATTATACCGAGCACATTAAGAGCTATTTATTGGAGTCGTTCGCGCGAAAACTGGCGGTGCGTTCCGGTTCTCAAGTGCTCTATTCATTTCTTTGTGCTGACCAGCCAAGGGAAATTAGACCTTATGTTATATATATAGAGTTGATTATGATCATAGTTTGTTTTGTAAAGGTCTTTTACGTTATAAGTGGCCGTATCCGTTTTGGTAATGATATACCGAAGTGCGGACGTATTTTAAATATAATTCATTGTGTAATCTTATTTTATAATGAAATTAATAAGGATAAGTGGTGTTTCAGTGTTGTTATATTTTTAGCGTGAATTGAATAAATTAGGTATGCAATAGATATTGATATTGTTGAATTGTCACGTATTTGCCTTTGAATACTTGCGCTGTAGTGTTCGATCTATAGGTACTAATATTATAAAGAGGAAAGGTTTGTAATGATGTATGTATGTATGGTTTTCACGCATAAACTACTGGACCGATTTCAAAAATTCTTTCGCCATTAGAAAGCTGCATCTTCACTGAGCAACATAGGCTAGGTTTTATCCCGGAAATCCCACGGGTACGGGAACTATGCGGGTTTTTCTTTGAAAACGCGGGCGAGGCCGCAGGCGGAAAGCTAGTTTATTATAATTTTGTTTACAGTTAAGTTTAAATTCAACGCTACATAAATGTGTTTCTGATTTACGTAGGTATTGTATTAATAGGGAACTTTTAAATAATAATTTTAAATCGGATGCATGAAAACTGATACTGAAAATCGTTATTTTTCTTCTTGATAAAAAAAAAAAAATAAAAAGCTCTATATGAAAATAAATCAATTTACAGTGATTCATCAGTATAACAATCAATACATCGTAATCGACAACCCCTAAATAGTAAATATACATTAAACGCTTCCATCCCTTGAGACTGGACCAGTGACTTGCTTCTTACACCCTCAGGGATGTTTCACATAAACTAGAAGGTATATTTATTCAACTAGACTTCGTTTAGAAGCGGTTATTAAACGTGAAAATACAGAAAATTTATAATTTAGAAAAAAGCTATGTTATTGGGTTCAAAACTCGAGTAAAAATAGAGCTTTCTTATAATTTCAGCAGTAGAGACGATAAGTACCTTTGTACCTTTTAACTCAAATGCCATTATTATATCAACATTAAACCCTCAAAAATACGCTTTGAAAGAAGGAAAATTTCATGTTCCACGTAAAGTTGAAATAATGAAAAGCTATGATTTTATTTTATTTTAAAATAATCACTATCACTACATAGTATAAAACAAAGTCGCTTTCTCTGTCCCTATGTCCCTATGTCCCTTTGTACGCTTAAATCTTTGAAACTACGCAACGAATTTTGATGCGGTTTTTTTAATAGATAGAGTGATTCAAGAGGAAGGTTTATATGTATAATAACATCCATTAAATAGTGGAGAAGTACAGTTATTTTTGAGGTTTCTAATGTGATGTCGTAAAAAATTACATTTTTTCCGCTTACATTGCAAACGCAGGCTGAACCCTACGAGTTTTATCAAAATAATGTACTAAGTATTATACACATTGAAAAGGTCTACAGAAAAGTCCGTGATGGTATATGTCTATCTCTTTAATAGATAACCCACAAATTTTTTTTTTGTCATTTACTTTTTACGACAAATAATGGCTAATTTTCGAAGCGATTTTAACCAATACATCATTAATACTTAACCAATTAAATACCTTGAATACATTGTTCATTTAATATAGATCTATATGGCTCATTACAACGTATGATTTAAGTGAATATTTTCGAAGATATTACACATTTAAAAATTGCGGGATGTAGCGGCAGCGGTACCGGCCGGCCGCCCGGCTATATATTTTATACCCGTGCGAAGCCGGAGCGTGCCGCTATGTTTTATATACAACGTTCACAGTTTTTCTGTAGTGTATTTAGTATCAGCATTGCACCCGTGCGAAGCCGGGGCGGGTTGCTAGTATATAATAAAATCTAAACTAAATTTATAGTTAAGAAGTTATGTATACAGAAACATACATACAAATAAATCTCTTGAGCCATATTATATGAGTGAACCCTCAAGCAAAGGGCCATCCATAAGATTAACTGACTACGCAGTGTGCTATGAATAACTTAAGAGCTATTTAAGTATCACGCCTTGCAAATTTAGCAAAAGCATACATTCTGTAGCCTTTGGCCAGTTATTTTCTTTTTAAAAGGGATGAGTAGTTTTTATCATAGAGGAAAGGAAATTTCATCATCATCATGTTTTGTTCCCACTTCAGGTTGGTTTATCTTTTTTGTTTTTTACAACGATGTTTTCCTTGACCATATGTGCAGATACGTGTAGTTTTTTCTTGTCTTACCTTGGTCGATATCTATACTTATATAATAAAGCTGAAGAGTTTGTTTGTTTCTTTGAACGCGCTAATCTAAGGAACTACTGGTCGGATTTGAAAAATTATTTCGGTGTTAGATAGCGCATTCATCCAGAAACGCTATAGGCTATATATCATCACGCTAAGAGGAGCCACGCGGGCGAAACCGCGGACCGCAGCTAGTAAATGAGACTTAAGCTTTAAAAGCTGCGCCACTTCATGCTATTACTTTATAGCAAAAAATTGTTGTATCTACTATAATAAAGAAAAACTCTAGGTATGCTTTAGCTATAAACACAGTCTAAAAATGCTATAAATATAATTAAAATAAGAATTTCGAAATCTATCAATTTAATATCCATCAGGCCTTTCCTGTAGAGCGTACTAAAGAAATACATATATTTGAAACATAACTTTTTTAAAACATTTCTCTTCTATTGTTGAATTCAGGTAAATTGATTCTCGAAAGAAAAGCATTCGCAATTCAGAATAGTTAATAGAAGTTACCTATGACCTATTTATAACGTGTCCAATAATCGAAGTCGAAAAACATTACCTCTTTCGTGCAGTCGGGTAAATTCTAAAGCAAAAGGCATTAACAACTGAACATATAGGTACATGGATGATGGAATATAATACGTTCCTGTATGTTGTTGACAACAATAGCGAAGGGAGAGGGCCTGGGTTTGATTCGATCAAAACCAATTTTGTATTAAATTACAAATGAGTGTTTTGGTTTTTAATGCACCTTGTAGTGTGTTTGATTTTTATTTTATTGACATAATTATTGATTTAAAGCTGTCTGTTTTTACTAATTACTTACGTAAAATTTGTGTAATTTCTTGTTTGAGTTATACTTAGGAATATAAACAGATTTTTTTATCCCTTTACATGTAAATTAATATTAGGTATTTAGGAAAAATAATCCACGTCATCGTCGAGTATTTTCTAGCCTTAATTAAATCTTTAAAGCTGTTTTGATAAGATTGAGTGACAAACTTACATAAACTTTCGCATTTATAAACATCAAACCGCGACATACCGAGAATTTTATCTTATTGTCCAGCATAAAATATTATCCATTCGAGTCGTGTCGGTCCCGATAAATGATTGACAGACAGACAAAGAGCCACTCTTTATGGTCAGCGTCATTTTCTTATCAAAATCAAGATTGTATCAAAAGCATTCATTTTGACATGGTTCCACATATTTTTAACTTGCTCTCACATGTGAAAAGTTGGAACTATGTCATAATAATTTGAGTTTGTATGTGTGTATGGTAAATGGTGGTCATTATTCGTATCACTGTAACGACTGTGCCCAATCTGATAAAACTTTTGGACAATGGCAGTGGAATGTCTTAAATTGATTGAGGATTGATATGTTTTGTGCCTATCTTATTTAAAGTTACAACTTACAGTAGCTTTACAATCAAAAGGCCAACTCGATATAATAAAATGTACAAACATTTAGCTTCATACGTCATTTCATTGATAACATCATCCAGACTGTAAAAGCAAACTATAAAAAAAGACGAAATTTAATAAACTTTATCACAATTAATTTTCATTCAATTCAACAGTTTTAATATCTATGGTCTGTTGGTTTGGCCAAAATAAAATCTTATTTCATAAATGAAATGATTTAAAAGCTCCAAGATAATATAGTACTAGCTTTCCGCCCGCGACTTCGCCCGCGTTTTCAAAGAAAAGCCGCATAGTTCCCGTTCCCGTGGGATTTCCGGGCTAAAACCTATCCTATGTGTTAATCCAAGTTACCCTCTATATGTGTGCTTAATTTCATTGTAATGAGTTCACACATACACACACACACACACATCCTCACAAATTTTCGAATCTATACTAATATTATAAAGCTGAAGAGTTTGTTTGTTTGTTTGATTGTTTGTTTGTTTGTTTGTTTCTTTGAACGCGCTAATCTCGGGAACTACTGGTCCGATTTGAAAAATTCTTTTGGTGTTAGATAGCCCATTTATCGAGGAAGGCTATAGGCTATATATGATCACGCTAAGGCCTAAGACCAACAGGAGTGGAGCCACGGGGGTGAAACCGAGCGGAGCAGCTAGTTTATAATATTAGTAGGATTATAAAGCTGAAGAGTTTGTTTGTTTGTTTGAACGCGCTAAGCTCAGGAACTACTGGTCCGATTTGAAAAATTCGAAAAGGTGTTAGAAAGCCCATTTATCGAGGAAGGTTATAAGCTATATATCATCACGCTAAGACCAACAGGAGCGGAGTAATGCGGGTGAAACCGCGCGGAACAGCTAGTTTATAATATTAGTAGGAAGAATATATTTATATAGTTATTCAATTCGACAATCACGCACAATACGACAAAAGCACGTCAATTGCATGTTATATAAGTAATAGACATTGAGAATTATGTCTGCTAACATTGTGACAAACATATACAAATTGCCTGTAAAGGCTGTTGTGGACACGAAATAGGGCTGGTGTAAGGGATGAGCGAAGCGGGGTTGGAAGTTATAAGCGATTAGCGATTAATCCTAACTGCATATAATAATAATAATAAAACACTTTATTGTACAATGCACAGATATTAAATACAATTTCATACAGAAGGAATCTTCACCGTACAAATTGGCGGCCTTATCGCTTTGAAGCGATTTCTTCCAGGCAACCTTGGGATATAGGAAAATGAAAAGATTGAAAAGGTAGATAGTGCATTACAAGAAGTGAATACACATAAATATAATAGATATAGGTAAAGGTATAAAATTATAATATATATAATAAAATTATATAACATAAGAAAGAAAGATATAGATGCGTCCCGCTTGTGATCATGTTGACATGGTATTAAAATTATAATAAAAAGTACTTAACTAGTAAATAAGCATAATATTGCACTAGGTAAATATTGCACGTAGGAATATTGTAGCTTTTTCTTGATGAAATAATTTTTGAAACTGATCAAAGAGATTTTGAGTTTATTCGTTAAAAAAATAGTTTAGTGCAAATATTTCCTCTATATAATCTAGAACCTAGAAAAAAAGGACTAAAATTAATAATTACGAATAATTTACAGTTCTATATATAGTTCTATACAGGGTTACTTGTAAAACACCAGCAACCTCGCAGGACAGGATAGCTAACATCATAAGTAACAACATTTGTTCTACGACTATTGGCATAACGCAATAAATTATTTTTAAATGATTTTTAAGCTTTTATTGTACCCTCCTAACATTTTTAAGTCTATGTTCTATTCATTATCGAAAGGACGACGTGACGCCCCCTTCCCCCTCTCGTTGGCTTGATGCGCGTAGAGTTTATAGTATTCAAACGGAAAATTAAATGAATATTTATTTTTGTATGAAAATAAAATATAACAAATTATCAAAAGTCATAGAACAAATGTTGTTACTTATGATGTTAGCTATCTCGTCCTGCGAGGTTGCTGGTGTTTTACAAGTAACCCTGTATATAAAACATGTGCAAGGCAAAATGAAACGTAAATATTAAAGCAGTGACATTTTTATCATCTCTAACTCTAAGCTATAAGAATAAAGTACAACATTCAAACAATCATTATGATTAAATTATATAAAAAAGTTCTCTATCATTCTCAAATACACGCATGTTTTACACGCTCCATACAATTTACACAATTCGCAACCTTCTATGACTTGTAACGGTTGCCAAAAAGCTGAAAACAATCTATTATCACATGATAATCATTCCCAACTACCTACCAGCCAAAACATCAATGTATCTAATTGCAAATGATGACACTAAAAACTCATATTTTTCCGCGTTAAATATTATGCAAATAATGGATTAGTATGTCTGTCGGCTTCTTCTTTATATTTTACAATAACATTGTTATCCATAATTTATAGAGATTCTCTGTAAAGAAGGATTTATCAATGTCTTTGATTAGCATTCGAGTAACTCAATGAATTTGAATTGATTTGAATGTACTTATGTATGTTTCGCTTATTAGTTTCCAAAGTCTTTAGTCTGTATACCGAATCCAGGACAAGTGTGTATGCCTATAATGAAGATTTTAATGACAGTTGATACAGTAATATCAGAAACAAAGATATTTTAGTTGTTTAATAAGTACTATCAAGATTGTTTCAAAGGTGTGCTGCTTTAATAAGCAGCACACCTTTGAAACAATAGCTTAATAGCTATTGCATAGCTTTTATCTCAGACTTTGAGCGCGGCAATCGAATGTTAATATTCCGTAACGAAAAAACCTAACACCCCCCACTCCAACAGGTACAGCGATGCGATGCTATGCAATAGCTTTACCGCCGCGCGGCAGTCCTCGAGTGCCAAACGTATTTTTTTTTAGGAGGAATAATAGGAGGCGATTAGGTAATTCAAAAGCTATAAAAATATGAGGATATGACGAGTCTAGATAATCTAAGGAGATTAGCAAATACATCACAAGGATGTTAATTCTTCTCATTATGAGCCTAGAACCGGCGCCATTTGTGAATGATGTGCAAACAACTCCATAGCTCTACCTCGTAACTGTATTTATTTGAATAAAAAAAGTATTCAGATTTACATTCAATTTATGACTTTAAGTCTGTTGAGTTGTTACTGTGCCGTGTTTTGATAAAATTAGCCACTCAGTAAGAAAAAAAGTGACTTGTTATCTATTCTAATAAATGGTCAGTCTAACTCGACCAGTAAATTATTTGCAACGAATCCTCTCAAAACAAACAAAACATTTCAAAAGAAATCCTGAAGTTATTGTAAAGAATAATTACAACCGTTTCAAACATTTTTCACACGTCTCAAAGTGGACAGGCTGTAAATTAGGTTTCAAGTTGTTACTATGAGTGTAGGTTTTAAATCTATAACAATAGAGTTAGCAATTATAGATGTGTCGGAGTTTGAACAAACAGACAGACATGATTATAGTATGTATTAGAAAATAAAAGTATGAATATTGTATAGTCTAAGACCTAAGTCGTCGGTCCGGCCGCGGCAAGGCGAAGACGCAGGTTCGAATCCTGCCTCATGACCGAATTATTCAGATTATTACATTTATTTTCTGTAAGTAAAGTTTATTTTCCATTAACAACATTCTTTCAAAAATAAACAGATGAATTACCCTGACTTTTAGTTAGGTACCTTAAACTTTGAAGAATTATTATAGTAGCCAAGGATCTACATTATTTTGTATTTTAATCACCAAAAAACCCAGATAAAAATTGAACAAAATTCGCCATAACGTCTTTAATTAATTTAACACTTATAATGCTGCAGGGGATCATAATGACAATATTTTTGAATCTTATTTTTGAAGGGATAAAGGCGGTTATCGCAAATATCCTTGTAACTATAATGGGATATCGTTAATATTATGTGCAAACAAACAGTTAAATATTTTTACGGCAGATCGCTCGTAAAAGTTGATTGAAGGCCAGTTTGATAACTTTGCGACAATGGAATATATTATTAGCCCCTAAACGTGTTATGGGTGTACTTTATTATGATTTAAGTCTAATAAAGGTGGTTTACATTGAGGAAATACTTGGGGAAATTATTTTTGGGATAATAAAAACATTGTATTAAAAAAAATAAAAAATAACTATTACAGAAGTACTTCTATTGCCTAGAAGCCGTGCGTTAATATTATGTTATGTACCTACTTCAAAGAACAATAAATTCAAGTTTTACTTTAAACGAGAATAACGTAATCGACAAAATGACTCTCCATTCCTTTATTTCACGTAATGTTAAGTCATAGTTGGATAATTTAAATCTATTTAAAGAACTCAATGATACAACATGTCACGGGGCCGTCAAAAACATCAAAAACACGTCATAACTGTTTAATATCGGAGTAACCCTACAAATCGATACATATTGTCCAACCATGGGAATTTCAATCAGCCGAAACTTACAACAATGGCCTCCCCTTCGAGACGTTAACTGGTTTCACATAATACGTATTTAAAATACATGTGTCCATACACATTATTGATATTATATGATAGTTTATTTTGGACATTGTGTCTTAGAAGGCATTCTTTCGGTTTATCGCGGAAGGGTTGACCGGCGTCACAAAGCGTTCTAAGGATTTTGGTTGCAGTCGTTAGTTCGGGTCATCGCTCGGGATGCGATTTGGAACAACTTTTGACAAGCCCGTCATGTGTTGTTAATGACAAGTTTAGTGTGTCTCGATGTTTATTTAACATTTTAACGTATTGTTGGGGAATAATGAGTGCAGGTTTTATTTTTCACAGCGGTTTGGGTAGATCAGCTTATACTATAAATGGTGATCGAAGTAAGCTTATGGACATAAACATACTAATGTATGCTTCTATATTGATATTGAACTGGCTTCAAGTGTTAAATAGGTAAAGGAAAAATGTGTGCGTGTACTAGTGTACACACGTAAGAAGTGAAACTTCTTTATGACCTTATTTTTAAAAAAATAATTTACTATATGCAACTTTACAGAAATACGTCGAATCACGCGTGGTAGGGATAAGAAAAAGATGGCGCGTAACGGAAAAATGTCACGCGTAACGAAAAAATGTTACACAAATTTTTTTTCCAACCCCGATAAAGAAGTTTCACTTCAAAAAGCTTTTGAATCGTAAAGTTATTATTATTAAGCTGATAATTAGATATTTAAAAGCTCTACATCTCAATTCTCAACATACATATTATAATTTATAAGCTGAACCAGTGCTCTTACTACAAGAATTAGACCTCAAACATCGTTTACTTTTTAACAGACATTCCCAAAAACGATGAAAGCTTTTCAATTTTTAGCACATTTTAAATAATTTATTACCTACTTATGCACTATTAAAATGGACGAAATAACACACATTATATTATAAGGTCATATTAATTATTGGTGACATAAATGAAATTATTGGACATAATTTCCTTAGTAGGTATATCGCCAAAAAATATGAAAAGAAAAAATTATTTGAAAATGATCCAATACATAATTATAGTGTAAATTACACAGTCAGTTTGAAAGTGTTAATTCCCAATAGTTCAACCGAACTCGATAATCGTACTAATTTCCAAAAAAGTCCGCTACACAATTATTCCGTAGCTACTTAATTACCCAAAACAACATCGTTGTTTGTTCAGTGGTTTCTAGGAAGACAACGTTATGGTTTACTTGGAGATGTATTTAGCGGTTTCTGTAAACGAGAATGGGATTGGTGATAATTGGTGGGATAAAGCATTTTTGATGGGGTTCTTTGTTAGTTACTAATGTAGATTATTAGTTAGTTAGTTACAAATATAGTTTATAAATTATTTTTATTTTATCATCTTATTGATAGCTTGGCCACGTCGACATTTAATTCTGTAAAATAAGAAATTATAATGTGTCAGTAAATGTAGAGAATTGAATAAATTCATAATATAAATTATTTCATCAATAAAATTGTTGTTATATTGCTTTGAAGAAAACAATTAACTTATTAACAAATAAATTCTACAAGTTATGCATAATGTACTTAAAGGGAGACCTTTTAATGAAAATATTCAATAAAAAACTATGTCTCGGTAAAAAACACGGAAAGAATAAAAATAACATTATTATTATCTATTTTAGACATTAAATTCAGCTCAATATCGATTTTATTTTAAAAATGGCAGTAGGTACTTATGTTGTAGAGCATTTGTAGAGAGATTAATTCTTATTAAAAACTTGACATTTCATACAAGGTTGTTAAGAAAATCATGTATATACGAAGAATTTGTGAGGGCTTCGGTTAAAAGTGTTAATTTGCTCAAATAATGATCATGGACCTACTTAGTGGGCGAGGGACGCTTCTTAGAAGGGCTCTGTTTATGAAAATATAGAACTTCTGTAGTACGCGCTTATGGAACAGGAGTGGGGTGGAGTCGTATTTGTATTTTATTGCAGCTTTTTTAAAGGATAAAACGATTAGAAAAGTAAATTTGTAAAAGTAGGTATTTCATTTGTAAAATATTTTCAACGCATCGAAATATAAAGGCAAAAGTGTAGCTTAGAAGTGTAATTTGATAACTGATCGAATAATAATCTGGTTCTATGTTTCTTCTTATCATAAATATCATCAATATTACCTATTTGGGTCTAAATCAAGATTCGTATCGTATTCGTTCGTAAAACCTTTATTTTAGTAGAAACTAAACACATTATGAAATATTATCTATTTATTTCAATTCTAAAATAGACCTGATTTTTTATATCAATTGAAAATCGCCTCCACCCCATCCCCTGTCCGCAAAGAAATGTTCCTGGCACAGTCCATTACTTAAACAAATCCCGGTGTGTGTACATCGTCCACTTTACACCCACAACCCACGGAGGGCGCAACCCACGGGACGAACTTGTATGTCGCTATATTATTTGTTGTTTGAATTATTATATACAACTTATTGTTACAATGATGAAACAGCTTTTGTATTATTCGTATTTGTGTCTGATTTTTAATAATTAGAAACTCAAATATTTAATTATTCAATTAGACTTCTCCTAGAAGCACTCGTCGTCAGTTTTACCATTTACCATCGATTCCGAAAGCAGTAGGTATCTATGGAGAAGAACCGACAAGAAACTCCATATTATAATTTATACCTACTAATAATATAATGCTGAAGAGTTTTTTGTTTGTTTGAACGCGCTAATCTCAGGAACTACGGGTCCGATTTGAAAATTTATTTCGTTGTTAGATAGCCTATTTATCGAGGAAGGTTATAGGCTATATATCATCACGCTAAGGCCAACGGGAGCGGAGTAATGCGGGTGAAACCGCGCGGCACAGCTAGTAATTTTGATATAGGTCACGGTGTGTAAATAAGAAAAATAAGGAACAGCCTATATGTACCAATTAAACACATTGAGACCCGATTTGGTTTTAAAAATATTAATTTCAACAGCTTATAAATATTTTTTTCAAACGTGAATAATCTATTTTCCATAGCTTTTTCTATCTTCCTTATTATCCTTAGCCCTTTGATCGTATTACCTATATCTTTGTTTGTATTACTATGTTATTGAAGTAAATAAACATTATTACTTATTTTTATTAGAATCTATATGATATATGATGGGGAGCATTTCGACAGGAAGGCTTTGAAGCTAACCAGCTGATTGTGATCACATCGCATGTGCTTGTGATATTCTGTGGCCACATTCTTAACGATTGCGTAAAGGTGCGTTTATAATGTGGCTTACTATTTGATAAAAATATAAAAGTTGTTAATAATACGAAACATAAACTGAAAATTATAGTTATCGATTAGGTAAAACAGATAGGTGAAGGTGAGCCATATAACACTATGTTATAAATCCCTGAAAAACAGAAGCTCTTGGAATTAACTGTGTAATTAATTGTGTATGTGATGTAAGATATTATTTGACGATGTAAGAATCAAGGTCTCAGAAAAAGTCAAAATTTTTGTAAATCAAAAGTGGTGTAAACGATAATTAATAAGTAAATAGCTATGCACCCCGGCTGTTCTTGATGTACACTGTCGAAGATTGGTTGTACCAGCCGAAAAACCCTCGTGGGCTCATGCACAACATATTGCTGAAAATCACAGGATCAAATGCAAAGTTTACGATTCTATAATGGACATTGGACATACAGACAAACATACATTTTTATACATTTAGAAAAAAACATTTTATCCAGCTTTAATGTTAGTCAAAATTAATAAAATATAGCGTATTAAAGCCAGATGGACGCACCTTTAGCCAACAGTGTGAATGAGTATTCATCTCTGTGTATCAGCTCTCAAAAAGGAAATCACGATGTTTTTCTGTCACATATTATGTCATTCTTACTATTAACGTAACAGTTAAATATAACTAGCTGTTTAACAGCTTCAGATATGGTTTGTGTATTGCTTTTATGGTTACATTGGATCATAATATTTTGAGAAAATTATGTAAGTAGGTATACCTATACAGTAGGACCTTTTGTAGGTTAAGTTTATAGAGATATTGAAGTAAATAATACGGCACCAGACTTAAGTATTTATTATAAAAATCCCTGTAGTGTAGAGGCTATCCTCTATGGATAAATGTTTGAGTTTGAAATACACAAATATTACCTACGTCAGAAAGTACATTACCTCATACATATCTCTCTGCATTTAGAGCTGATTTTTCAATCCTTGGTTAAAACTTATTCATCGAATAACGTATTAAACTACCATTTAAAAAATGTATTCTAATTGTCCGTATTTGACAGTTTACAGTTGACATTTTAAAATGTTCGTGTAATACTTTATTGGACGGATAAATTTTAACCAAGGATTGAAAAATCGGCCTAAAAGATTTATTCCTACATTTCAAAAAAATAACTATCATACCATCTATAGAACGTTAAATAACAGATCACCCGGCCCTTCACAAAACCGCAAACTTAAAAAAACTTATCCAAATCCCTAACATTTATTGAGCAGTAAAGAGTTGTTTGGAAACATACCTCTCCCATAAACACACAATCTTTACGATTCCAAGACAATGGGGAATAAATAATACATCTTATAGAAATTTGCACGCTTTCGCAAAGCTGAGAGCACAATTGGCTAGGCTTTTGCCGCGGGTTTGCACGGTTGTAGGGCTCAATATTTTATGTTGGGTGGATTTCGTCACAATATAGGTGCAATCTGAATATGAAGCTTATAGGACAATTTAAACAGCATGCAGCTGTTACCACAGATAATGTAATACTATACATATATAAAGGTATCTTTTATTAGATGTTTCGATACATATTGGGGTGAATAGTCGATGACAAGATTCAATAAAATTTCAGTTTTTTTAATTCGCATCAATATATTTATCACTCAAGTATTAATGCACCCGTTTCACTCCTCATTGTGTTACACAATTTTTATAAATCAAGTTAACTGGTACAAAGATATTTTCAGATAGGTACTTAAATATGTAGATGTCGAATGTAGTCTGGATAGCACAGACAGCGCATTTCCAATACCCGTAGTTTACCGCAAACTATATACAAATGCTAAAACATTTCATAATCTTCTCAGCCGTAAATCTAGAAGGTTCGACAAATATCCATGCGGTTTGGAATACTGGGATTGTTTGAAGATATAATAGTGGTTTCACTCCTCATTGTCAGTTTTATTGGTCCTTTTGCTTTGGACTTGGTGTCCTAATCTGTACCATTGGTATAATAGAGTAATAGTGGAAAAGTATTGGTAGACGTTGGTAATGATTCTGTTTCTGGATGATTACGGGTTAGGGCATTTGTATAAATTATTTTCTTCAATGCTTTTATAGTTAGAGAGAATAATAGACCAACTAAATCGGTTAATTAGGAACTAAATCTTAAACACCAACCATTTGAGACGTCTGTTTTGAATATTGGAACTGGAAGTCCAACTATACACCAACGCGTGAATTCGCCATTAAAGTTCGTAAAATGATAAATTTTTAGTCGATCCATGCATGTTGAGGTAATGCCGAGTTAAAAGACACGCGTGAGAAACCTCAGCTTCACGTTCCTTACATCCTAAGTTATAGCTTGGAGCAAGTTTGACGTTGACAAAAGAAGGGACTTCAATGCAACAAAGAACACTCTGAGAGCCACAGCTAATTGTCTCCTTGTTTTTGATTTTTTACGAGAAAACCGCGTTTTGCCATTGTGATGTCGAAACAAACGAGGAACGGGACGGTACCTCGTAAGGATATTGAAATATTGTCTCGTAAAAATCTTCTTGGAGCCAAATCGTTCCGACCGACGTTTGACGTATGACTTCATTTATCGGACTTCGATATAGTTTTGCAAAGTTTCATCTACAATCCAGGAACTGTATTCCGACCCTTACAACGAACAAGATAAGGTTTAAAATGCTAAAGTTGGATTGAAAGGTTAGGGAGTATAAGTTGTTGTGGGAGATGATTTTGAAAGCGTTTCGACCGCAAGGCAATGAGATCGCTCAGTTCTGCAAAACAAAGATTCGGTTTTTAGGTGTGTCCGTGATTTACTGGATCAGGTGGTTTGGCGCGTCATGGTGGGAGTGTTATATTTATTTGTCTTGGAAATCTTAGAAGATATTAAAAATATTATTATCCCTTGACGTGGGCCTATTTTATTATGTCGAGCTTTATTAGTATACCGTACCGCCTTCGAGTAAAAGTTACTAAATATCGGTTTCTCTCTGAAAACACTGTGAAAGGGAATGTCCCATGAATATTTCCATACTCAGCATGTCTTGTTCTGGCTGTAATTTGACAAGTATTTAAAATTCAAACGGTTCCTAAATAACTCTTTTGTACATTTATTTGCTTCATAACTTTGATACACATTCAGCCGTACCGTTTTAGTGATTAATTATGAATTTATTAAAACTTTTATCGTGCATTCACAATGCATTATTCTTGCATGGAAATATAAACCTTATCTCTAAGGTATTGAATTAAAATTCGCTTGCTGTGATGTTGGTTTATACGATATTTAGGCGCGTTAAGTAAAGCTCGTAAAAGCTTAAACTTAGTATTTTTCGCAGGATTTATACCGACAGACCACGGGATTGCATTTTTGTTCCGCTTTTGTGAAAACAAGTGCTAGTGAAGTTTCACTCGTTAATTAAAGTAATCATTGTTTTTGAAAATTCAATACTGTCGATATTTCTTTCCTAATTGGGCTTTTCACGAGATTATTGGAATATTTTGAAGCTTGTAATATAGAAGGTGCAGATGATTTTTTTTTATATTACTATTCATTTAGAAGTGTTACACACACACACACAAAACCGTACATAATTATGTTCACTGTTTCTTAAACTAAAGGAGTAGGTACCTATGTATTTTAAGAGCAACCTTTTCTTATTGGTTTAAACAAAACAGAGATCATGATTTCACAAAAATCATTTAACTAAAAATAACGGCACATTATCACTACATAGTATAAAACAAAGTCGCTTTCTCTGTCCCTATGTCCCTATGTATGCTTAAATCTTTAAAACTACGCAACGGATTTTGATGCGGTTTTTTAAATAGATAGAGTGATTCAAGAGGAAGGTTTTAGTATATAATTTATTATGTTTTAGACAAAGCGGGCGAAGCCGCGGACGGAAAGCTAGTAATAGATAAACAACAAAACATTGTGAGTATAATTCGTTGAAAACCCATCACAACGTATAACCGGGCAGCGTTGCTTTACCTTGCACATGCGTGTCCCAAACTCATTTATAACACATGCAAATCGCAGATATCGCAAGAAACACGTAAATTTGCCACCGCTGCAAGCTACACACCTGCTGTGCTTAATGTGATGTGATTCACTAGGTGAATACGATGGGTTTGTTTGGCATATTAGTATATTTTTAGATGTGAGTCAAAATTATTGTTGTTCTATATTGTTTGAAATTACAATTTTGTAATTTTTAACAACTGTCTTAGATCAAGAAAACTAGAGTGTATAAAAAATTGTATGATGTAGTTATTTATTCGAAAAATGTACTTTAGACACATTACAATAGTTCAAAATTTTAGATGTTTCCTAATTATTTCTTACCCATTTAACACTGATCTTAATAAGCCTTTACTCATAATAATAAATAAACCACAATTATTTAAAACAATCAAAAACGCCTTCATTATTTTTAAACTACGCGACACATCAAAAAACACGACGCCAACCCTAAATTATTAGCACTTCATCCCTATCAAATCTCACCCCAAAATATCCAAAAACAGATAAGTTCTGGCTTATCAGACCGACCACAATCCCTGACCCCTTAGTATCAGACCAGTCGAACAAAGCTGGTACAAAACTATAGCCAGCAGGGGTCATGGTACCTGGACGGTCTAACAATTGTTTCACAGTATAAAATAATACAATAAACACAATCGTTTTGTACACGCCCGTCAGTTTTGATTATGCATAGAGTAAGCTTGGTATAGAGACTGTTTAAAATAAAAATTTGAATAGATTTCGATTTTTTCATTTCAGTACTGCGTATATCGTCGTAGCAGTTCATTAGCAGGCAGTTGTCTTCTCCAATTACGTATGTAGAGTGTTCTCGCTAAGTTTTGTGATAACGACGTTTTTTTCTTATCAAAATGTAGATTCGTCGAATGCATGTTTCGTTGCGCTGTGTTCATTGGAACCACAGAGTGGAACGCATTTTTTACTATCAGCCTATCTTTGCATGTTATAATTCTTTTTTTTTTTGTATTTTAGATTAAAAGCAATTTTTTTGGATTGAGTACTAGAAAACATTAACTGAAACATAAGATATACAAGTTAATCAAAATATTTTTACAACTTACATCGTAAAAATTTGCAAAACACTCGTTAAAACTTCTTGAAAATAATAAAAACCTCTGTGCTTCCCTACTCTGTGTCTCAGTTAATATGTTCCCAACAATTGGCATGTCGGTCCGCGTTAGTGTCTCAAAAGGATTTAATTTTACATTCATGACGTCACACACGCTAATCCTCTCCATTGATGTATGGTTCGCAAAAACGTTCCTGAGGTCAGCTGGGACAAATGCACAAACTTTTTTCTTTGTAATTTTTATTTGTTTGAAATAAATTTTAGTTTTAGTGAGATTTGCTTGCTATAAAACATATAGAACATGTACGGAGCTTTTTAAAAATAATGTGGTATTAATTATACTAAGTGACTAGTATTATCACATTATAGACCGGACTCTCAGTGGAGTTTCGTTTGCAAAAATCGCGGACCTAAATCTGACTTCTGATATATATTGTATAGATCCCAGACATCCTATAGACAGATGTTGCCAACCAGTTTTGTGGTCCCCCTGCCCGCACCCCGGTAATTAAATATGGCATACAAAGAAAAAAATAAAAATTTCCAAAACATGCCGTGTGGGGTATCAAATGAAAGAGCTTATTGAGTAGATCACGAATATATAGCATACTATATACATTTCTTACACTTTCTCTAAGATTTTTTAGAAAATTTACGAAAATGGTCCATTTTTCAGTTAACTTTAAACCACTATAGATTGAAAACTCATAAATATATTTTTTAAATTATTATTTTAAATAATTAACAATAGTCCATTGTTTACGATTCAATATTTCGTACAGTGAAATAGTTGCATGGGGGAGTGGGGGGAGCATTCAAAGATGGCGAGTATATTTTCAAGTTCATATAGTATATAGTTATTTTCATCAAATCCACCACATAGCTCACTTATATTATATTACGAACTATTGAATCATAAACAATGGACTATTGTTAATTATTTAAAATAATAATTTAAAAAATATATTCATGAGTTTTCAATCTATAGTGGTTTAAAGTTAACTCAAAAATGGACCATTTTCGTAAATTTTCTAAAAAATCTTAGAGAAAGTGTAAGAAATGTATATAGTATGCTATATATTCGTGATCTACTCAATAAGCTCTTTCATTTGATACCCCACACGGCATGTTTTGGAAATTTTTATTTTTTTCTTTGTATGCCATATTTAATTACCGGGGTGCGGGCAGGGGGACCACAAAACTGGTTGGCAACATCTGTCTATAGGATGTCTGGGACCTATACAATATATATCAGAAGTCAGATTTAGGTCCGCTATTTTTGCAAACGAACATCTCCTTGGAGCCTGCTCTATTATTTTCAATGTTTCGAACATAAAAAATCTGACTCATTAATAGAGAATTTATTAAAATTTTATTATCTCACCAAAATTCAAGATAACCTTAATCTAAGATACACAAAACATATGTCCATCAAAATACAGCAATTCATATATTATGTACCTACATAACAAACATTTTAATATATAGCACAATAACGTACTACTGTCATAGAATATACACTCTATTATGTGTATTGTGTATTAATTACTGAACTGGCTCCTATTTTGCCAACAGTACTCTGACGCTATCTTATCTCCAAGCTATTCATATGCTATTGTAACACCACCCATCTCCTTTGTGCTTGCTAACTTTGAGTGACATCTCAGTAAGAGTAAGTAGATATTGTAATTGGAAAGGGGCCGTAATTCCGATGGATATTTAAAAGTGTTAATTGAAGCATATGGTATGTCTCTAGAGGACTGGTCGAATAATGTGAGGGTGTTTGTTTTATTTCATTTATACCCATATGTGCCTCGATGGACCAAGTATTGAACATTGTGTAAAACAATGACAATTTTAAAACTATACCTCATTAAAATTAAATATATTAAAACATATCTCTATATAAATAAATAGTTTGGAAAATCCAAAAGTGCACGCCTCATATTTTTTTTTTAATAATTATTTATTAATTATTATTTTTGTTTATTTAATAACAATTAAACCACATCGAATCAGACCCTGAAAAATGAAAGGGTTCTATTCCTGAGCATACTCAAGCGTAAGAGAAAAAAAAAGACTCGATTAGTAAAGTATTTCGGTCGCTATCGTGTTAACAAGAAAATCCTCCGCACATACAGACACACGGACGTCCAAGACATAACTTTTTTAAACTGTTTTTTAACTAGTTTAAATAACAAAAATGACATCAAAAATATCATGAATGTTAAAAATAGTGTTTTTTCTTAATATGTGTGTGTATGTATTATCTTACAAGTGCAATGTATGATACATAAAGACATTTTAAGTTTGAAAAATCAGATGTTTTGCGCGAAGTGACAGTAGTACCCACCTCAACGCTTCGCTTATGAGGCGTGCAATAAATAAATAAATAAATAAATAAATAAATATTATAGGACATTATTACACAGATAATATCATAATTTGTACCATGAAATGTGGAATAGGTATTATCGAAAATACTTTCCCGTGTAAGTAAATTAAGTAGGATATGCAAAATGTTTTAATTATGATAATAACCTTGTTATCTATATAAACAATAACACCACAATGTTGCAAGGTAATTCATATAACCAAGACATCAGAACACAATAGACGCTCCGGCCGGGAGTAAGACGTTAGAACAAAGACGCTCATTAATTTTCTGTTTGTGTTCTTTCACAAAGAAGATTCCAAAGGCTGGCCAGTTATTGCGTTCACAATGGTCACCACCATGTCACTTATATTGTCATACAAATTGTATCGACACGGTATGTCAAGAAATGCGACGACTGAAAGACAGCCTTTGACTGTTTGTTGCGTTATTTGTTTTATTTTGTTGAATTGTTGGAATTAGTTTGTAGGAAATGTGTTTGATTTTGCGTGGATAGATACTATGTTTACGTCACATAGTAAATTTAAGAAACGTCTGGTAAAATACTGTAATGTCAATAAAATCGGTTAGTCTAATTTTGGTATGAATTTTGCTACTGCCAAAAAGTAATAAGTATAAACGTTTTACTTTTTAATATCTGCTTATTTCTATAAAGATCTTTTTCGACAATATTTTAATGGTTCATAAATAACAAATTTAGTGACTAAATCATAACATTTGAAATGACGATTCTCAGAGAATTCAAAGCGGCTAATGGCGACCTCTTGACCTTATTCTGCATATATTAAAAGAATTTCATATTTAAATGTAAATTTTAAAACAAAATATTTGAATGAAGACATAAAGTTAGTTAATTTGATGAAAGAAAGTTTAATTTTAAATAATTGTCACTAAAGAGGTCATTACTCAACCTATTAATATAAATGTTATTGTACTAACTACTACTCAAAAATAAGTGCAAGTGGAGTGTATCTCGAATTTTCTTATTTTTAGTTATATAATTGTAGGCAAATACGTTAATTAGCAACAGCAACGATTTCTGTTTTCAATTCACGTGTACCTACACTGAAAAAACGTAACGGCTATAAATAAATAAGTTGCTGCTATTTACAACCGAGTAACTTGCTTCGGAGGGAGCCTGCAAAGTTTGTTGCTAAAATTATACAAGTCAACTTTGTTAACGTATGTTGGTAATATAAGCCCACTAAGGTGGTAAAAAAATACGTATTAAGGGTTTGTTGCTTTTAACCTATTCACTCAGTAAACTTAACAAACCTATTTACTATAGTGAATCGTGTTACTCTGTTAATAATACCCAACGTGCTCTGTTGTTTTTAGCAAAGTAATTCAGTGAGTTCAAATATGTTGCTTCGTAAAACTAGCTAAGTAACACAATAATGTTAATCATATTTATTGGGTAGGGACAGCCAATCTACTTTGTTACTTCTACTCAATTAAAAATTTGTATACGTAGCCAAGTTACTGGGTACTGTCAATCGTGTTCATTGGGTAACTATATTATAACTAAATATACTCTGTTCTTTCTAGTCAATTAAGATTGGTATATTTAGCCAAGTTACTTTGTATTCTTAGGCGGGTTTATAAGGTAACCATAGCTAAAATACTTTGTTGCAAGTAATAATTCAAACGACACATATTAAGCTATATATTTTCAGTATACCTAAGCTGACCTGTGAATGTTCGTAAAACCTATACAAGGTGTAACAGAAAGGGGATATACACATCCGAACAGGGCGTGATGTACTGTTCAGTTTCATCAGTACATCACGCCCTGCTTAGATGTGTACCCCCTTTCTGTTACACCCTGTATACAATGTGAGGTCAGCTCATACTGAAAATATTTACCTAGTTCGATATGTTGTCATTTGTACCATTATTAATGCAGTGGGCAAAATTTTGGCATGTCGGAAAAAAAGCCAATGAAACGTTCATGTAGGAAAACAACACTAATTTTGCCGACACACCAACTTAGAAGAAACTGAAAGAAAATTATGCACATTGATGAAATTAGCTTTATTCAGTACACGATACAATCATTTCAAGTAACATATCTACTACTTACACCTAAATACTTATTTTTAAAAATAGTACACAATTCACAATGTCAAGAAACGATACTGGAGTTCTGTGTTTTAATTTTCACAATAACAGGGTGAAATATAAATCATGAGCAAACTTTTAAGGAATGACTCAGACTACGAACCTGAACAACTTTAATTAGGTATAGGACCAAATCCAACATCGTAAAAGAAATATCAGCTGTTTCATATACAAAAGTGGAATTATCTTATTTCGCGATGTTGGAGTTTGTTCTCTAATGAAAGTGGTTTAGGTTTGTTTACATAAAAACAAACAACCATTATGGTAATGTAAGCAAGTTACTACACCTAAATAATTGTACTTATAAATGTATTTGATAAGTCAAAAGTTTAGGCAAAAACTATAGAATAAGCTAGGAGAATAAATAATCTTTTTGATCTAATAATTTTATTACAACCCAACAAGTAAAACCGTCATTTTTTTAAACATTTGAATTTAATCTCATTGAAACATAATTCACATTCGTCGTCGGGAAAATGATCATAAATGCTAAAACTTAAACATTTTTTGCACCAAAAAAAATTAAAGTACAATAAGCTCTTTACATATTGTTCGTTTTCTATTATAAAATGTTCTGGTTGAACCTCGTTACAAATTTGATGTGTAGATATGTAGATATCATATCGGAACTATATCGTTTGTACCTACCTTATGTAATTTACATATTAAAGTAATAGGTATATGACAATATGATGCTTGATCAGAAGTAACTTACTAATTCAAATATATTTTTGGTTTGATTGTGGGGAAGCTTTCAGTGATTTCGGTATATTGTCCTTTGGTTTTCAAAATCTTTTTCTAGCTGTAAACAAATAAAAAAAAACGTAAGTAAGTATACAAAAGTAATTAAACTAAAGCAGACAAAAAATTCTAAAAAACTGAACTCACCAGAAGATATCCTTTGGGTTTTTTAAGAGCAGCATATTCATTGTATTGAGGTATTGGAGCTATGGTTAACTCTTTTGCAGCAATTAGCCTCGTCTCTGTAGTTTCTTGCCACTTTAGTTCTAGGGCTGTCCATGGCTCAGAGGAGTTTTTGATCCATAATAGTTTGTCTTCTGCATCTTGCTCTTCTATAATAGTTTGATTAAAATTCAAAATGATGATGAAAAGTTATTGTTTTTAATGTAAATTTGAATCTGCCTTGTAGGTGCTGAGGCGGCGCTTCAACAGACACGTTCGTCACTCGACTATGATTTGATAGAAATGGCCGACTTTGCAGGCTACGCAGCCAATTCCTTGTTTAATTTTTATCAAGTTACTCGGTCAAAAATAGTATTCGCTCCATTGTTAATAATTGCCGAGCTGTGCTTATGTACCAATAGATAAGTTACTTGTTTGTTTTTAAGTAAGAAACACGGTTATATGCTTCATAGCAAGTGATTTAATTTTAGCCAAATAATATTATGTCTAAATTTAAATGATTTACTTGTCATTCAATGATAATGTAAGCTTGTTTATTTTTAACCGAACTCTGTGTAAATAGTAGCCAACTATGGTTAAGTCTAAAAATAAATAACTTACTTTTCATTAAATAATAACGTAAGCTTGTCTATTTTGAACCTAATTCGGTAAAGGTAATATTGACCGAGTCGGTAATTTTGAAATAAATAAGTACTTTTTTAATAATAGCTAAGAATATTTAGCAATACTTGCTTGTATAATACTAGCAAAGCTTTAATGCACATTTTAAATATGTCTTGATTGAATGCAGCAGAATAATTTTTAACCGAGCTAAATTGGTACTTTGCAAAAGCAAATTTTTCTCAGTGTATTGTACAACTTATTGCACATGTTAAGCAATAAGTTGTACAATAGGTTGTACAATATGTTACTCATCATTACTATTAGAGGCATTTTTTACTCTCCTGCGTATCACATCCTATATTCGATATAAATGAATGCAGTTAATAGGTTCTTAATTTCATCTACCTATGGTACTTTCACATACAAGTTTTTTAGTTCGCACATCAAAATGATTTAAATTTCCATTCTCTACATCACGGCATGGTTTTCCCATTTACGTTCTTTAGTTCTACAATAATTTACATTTAAACCATCTTATGTCCCATTTATGTCAATTATACTTACGCATTGTCAAAAACAAAACACGTTAGACTACTGCCACGGTAGTTCCAAACTTCAGTTCACAAAGACACGAAATGCGTGACCACCACGCTATTTGTCACTTATTGTGAACGCTAGTACAAAATAGTAATACGCCGTCATTTTTTAAAACTGTGGTAATTATTATGAAATGACTTCCAACAAATGTATTGAAATGGTCGAGTGAATAATTGGTTATGTATTATGCGGTGTTTACTGCTTGATTGGGTTTCTCAAACTCAAACTCAAACATTTATTTATTCAATTAGACTTCTTCTAGAAGCACTTTTGAATCGTCATTACATATTTTTAACATTTACCACCGATTCGGAAAGCAGTATCTACGGAGAAGAACCGTACCGTACCGGTTCTTTGGAGTAACGTCACACATGTTCAGTTTGACTTGATATAGAAGGCTTTCATATATTTCTACTAAGTCATTGCTATGTTTATCGTTATCTACTACTGCTTTAATAAAGGTATTTCAGTTAATTGAAAATTCATGTCTTATCATAATATTCGTTAGGTATATGATCATATATCATGCTCATGATATCATCATGTGTCATGACTCATGCTCAAATGAAAAGTTTCAATAACAGTTCTGATACGCTTCCGTTAATAATAACGATGATTTTACATCTATTTGAATACAATTTCACAATATTTAACTGCTATTTAAATATTGTAAAATTGTTGTTCCTTGTTCATGCAACCAATCTGTGTTAATCATATTTAGCGACCAAAAGTATTACTTAAATGAATCAATCTAAAGCGTTCCAAACATCGAACTGTGTTTAAAAATGTCAATGAATCGAAGCAAAGTGCTGCAATAATCAAGCGCGTACCCTCGACGTCCCGGCGCGGCCTAACGAAGCTTGAACCGTATTGTTTATACAAGTTGTCATGTATGGGTCCAACCCTCGTGCTGTCGCGGTCGGTTTAAAACACATCATTATACGCGCTTTACGACAGTTTAGTAATAGACGGTTCGATTTTGTGGGCATGCTTGTCTTTTGAAACTGTCGCAGTAACAGTGTAGGTTGTAGAGCTTTTATCAGACGTTCTCGTTAAATGTTACGCGGTACTTGATGAAAGAGGTATTGCAATCATTTTTAAAATCTGTTTTTCTAAGATAAACTTGCCAATTTGATTGGTTCACTGAAAAAGTTTTACAACAATCCCATGAAAGAAACACACACAAAGGCTTCGCAATATTATACATCTAACATAATCACTTACTAGAAACCCTAGAAAGTCAACAAAGGGAAAAATGGAAAAGCGATTTTCGACATAAATAAGATGGAATACAGATATTATCTCGGTACGGGGACGATTACACTCAACCCATGTGGGACCTAATCCATTTTGGGGGTGAAAATTCAATCCGATGTCTCGATGGCCCTTCAGTGATTTTTATTTGTTAGGTCATGTATTTGTTTAACAGTCCATGGGGATGAAACACTCGTTTTAATTTCATGACTGGTTTATATTTCGTTTCGATAGACGAGCATAATGAATTAAAATGTTTTAACTTTAGGATGCGGATGTCCTGATTGTTTATGCTAATAATTTTCTTGAATATATTAATGATATTGCGTTACGTGTTCCATTTGTGAATATAATAAGTTTTATAACAAATGCAGAAGAATATTTAGATGCTACTCATAATAATACAACTTTTTAGTATGGAGTAATTTAGCTACATTTTCACTAGATAGACGTGAAAGACGTAGACGTAGTAATTAGTAACTTAGGATACTTCGAAGAAGAAAAAATTCATTTGGTCGAATAAACTTGTGAGTTTGTTGACTTTCGTTTTATTACACAAATAGTACATTATGTTGTGGAAGTAATAAAAAAGTTCCAAATATTTCATGAATACGAACTCAAAAAGTGTAAAACTTTTCCAGAACAATCATTGAAACTCAAAACTTTTCCGCCAATAAATGCCGCTAACGTTTAATTTAACCACAAACAGAGATAGAAATAATACAATTTTAAACTACTTTATTCACACTCCAATAGATTTATCACCATTATTCCCAACAGATCGTTTCCACGCATCTAATTCCATTCATCGAAAAGCTTATGTAAAATTACTGAACCGTACCAAACATATTGCGTTTAAATTCTATTGTACACTCTAATCCCGTACGAAAGAGATATCCGCCCTCTCTAAGTGCTTGTTTAATTTTATTGGTGAATTAATTGTCCAGTGCTGTAGAGTATAGCAAATAAACTGCAGCTCAAATAGACCGGTTTATGCTCAAGTGTCATCTGCAGGGAGATTCGCGTTAGGGTCTAGAGAGCTTTCTTTAATTAAATTATATTGTTGGCATGACTGGAATACGGCGCGAAATTATGAGATTTCGATTTACGATTCGCAATTCTGTTTTCATTACGTAAGTGTTGAGATTGTTTTTTGTGAAAATCGCTTTAATTAATTTTGTTTACTGATATTCTTTTGCATTTGTTAGATATGTTTTCGTTGTGAAATTTACTTCGTCGACAGTTTATGGGGTCACGTGTGAACTTTTAACAAACGAGCAGGTGACAATGGAGTAACCGCACACAAGTAGTCTATTATTGCTGTGCATTAACAGAAAATGTCTTCTCATCAACGGTTCATCTAGTTCGGACTTAAAAAATTGCGTAATATCAGTCATCTATGACAATACTTCGTTAACTCTCCGTTGACTTACAGTCACACGAGCACAATGACACAATCACAGTTTAAGTTAAACTGTGTACGGAATTGCAGCCCCTACATCTCAGATCTTAAGACCGTCAATCGTGTGAATAATATAAAAAGATGGTCCAAGGATTGGTCTTGGGGTAACCCCGTGTTTACATATACATATAAATCTTTGAACAATAACAATGAGAACAAACGCTCTCACCTCAGTTATAACTTGTAATATGTTAATTTATATTTAATATAATAAATTCGTGAGTGAATAGGGAATGTCCGGGGACAAGAGATATTGTCGTTGGAATACAATGTTTAAGCAACCTTCAATTGCTTTAATCCATTTTATTGCGTGTCACGAGTAGCTTTTTGTGGCACGATAAAGTACAGTTGTTAAAAAAGTTCATTTTATTAATAGTCTGAAGTTGCTTCAACATAGTCTGTTTAGACGGAAAAATTTTATATGGCAATAAAATACAGACAGTCTCCAATATATTATTTTACTAGATTTAGACATATTATACTTTTCTGTGTATTTTAAAATAAAAATTATAAATTATCATCTCGTCTTAAACAGCTTATCATTTTTCTAACTTCTCATTTTCCTATTTTTTTACTTAGACACAAAAATAATATAACATAACTGTCTTAAAAACTGCTCCCGTTTTTTCCGACCGTACTCCCATCACATTAAACTCTCATACCTGTCCCCTAAATCAAATTTAATTGTCATAGAAAAATCACAGCGCATGTAAATAGGCTAGCCTAGGCGAGATTAGCTCTCTTTGAATAGCTGTAATTAGAAGATTTATATGCAAAGCTTCGTTGTGGTACTTTATAATGGTGAAAAGATGGTGACCATACGCTAATGCTACTTGGAGTGGCCCATTGTAACACCAAATTTGTGGGTCACACCCATAGCAATAGATTTATGACGCGTAATGATTTAATAAGTACATGAAAAAGGATTAAATTTATGGCATGACATATTCTCAAGGATAAACCGTTGGTCAAGCATAATTTTATTGCATCCGTTATAGAAATTGTGGAAACAGATGCTTCGGAACGTGGAACCTACAAAAATTAAAATATTGGAATTGTAAATGAAATCATACAACATTCAGCTTTAAAAACAGTTGAAAACAAAAAAAAAAATTGCACATACAGTTCTGCAGTCATGATTCCATATCATAGCGATTCAAAATTTTCCCAGAATCCGTTATACAAAAAAACGCGACACGTTGATTGACAGAGATTTAGGTATTGTTGCGAAAAGCACAGTTCATAGGTCGGTCCGTCTGCGCTATCTTCATTGTGACATGAATAGGCGATGTCAAGTCTTGAAGACTAAACAAAAGCACCTTTGTCAGTTCGCCTTTTGTCGTCTTTGATACTGTCCCGATTTCTCAACAGAGATCTTGTATTGCAGTTTTAATTTACATGATGTGCAAAAAATTGCATCGCTTTTTTTAGGGCTCGCCCTTTGTTCTGAATTGCTATATTGTTTGGACTTTGACCTTTGTTTCAGTATGTGTATATTTGGATGATATTATTATTTCGTATGTTGATATGGGACTGTACTGTTTGATGGTAAACTTGATAAGTAGGTAAATAATATTTATATTTCGTAAGCTGTAGGTGATCGTATTCTATTATTACTTATACCTTTCTTGTCATTATTTCCCGAAACATCGAAGATAGAGATGTAAATTTAAAAATAATAAACAGAAAACTAACATTTACCCCGTTCTAGAATGAGCTATTTTAATCTGAAAAAGTAAAACATTGCCAAACAACTCCACTTCTTAAAGGTAACGTATTTCTTCCAACTTTAGATTACGAAGCAAACTTCATCAAGCGAAACCAATGCGCCAATGTTTGCTCGGTAAAATTAACAGAAAAAGATTCTGAAACAAAACGAGAAACGGATGAAAAAACTTTGCAAACTCGTTGCGGTCCTAGGTACGGAACTTTAGCACTGAAGTTTTGCACGTGAATTAAGGATTATCGTTTTTTTAGCTTTTTTCCAAGTCTTGATAGCTAAACGGCTGTTGCTAACAGTTTCTGTTGGGGTCCGGAATATTTATTTTATTTATTTATTTTTATTTATACTCTTTATTGTGCTGCCAAAATACATAAAATACAAACAAAACTTATTCTAAGAGAAAAACAGCACAGAAGGCGGCCTTATCACTTAAGAGTGATCTCTTCCAGGCAACCAACTGATAGAAGGATAAATAATAAACTAGAAATAGGAGGTAGGTAGGTAGAAAGTACACGCAAAGATAAATAAATAATAATGTTATACAAAGATAACAAAAATACTATTAAATAAAGATTATAAATAAACTAAATACTATAAAATAAACACATACATAAACAAAAATAAACATAACATAAGTAAAATATATATATGTAACATTTACATACATATGAATACATATACATATAAAATAATAAAAGACAAAGGACAAGGAGTCATTAAAGAAATAATATACATATTATAATACATATAATGAGCTAAATATGCTATACCGAGTCAAAAGCCAGATTTAAATAATGATTTCGGACGAGATTTTTAAAACAAGTTAGGGATTGGGCTTGTCTGATGTTTATCGGCAGTTCATTCCATAGGTTTATAGCAGTGACTGTAAAGGAATTACCAAAGTAATGTGTGCGACGAAAAGGAGTAGACAGAACAAGCCTATCGACCGAACGAAGAGAATAGCTTTCACAATGCAGGAAGTTGAATTTCGAATACTGCATGAGGACGTTATTTTATTCGTTGACTTTTTGTTGAAACTGTGTAAGAACTTAGTAACACATACTGTCATACAGTACAGTATTTCTTTAATGTAAATCTTGTTAATATTTTCAAAGTTAATTGGGCTTCAAGACTATTTTATTGAACTGAACTTGCGATTAGTCTCAAAGCATGATTAAATACTTAACCTTAAAAACCGGCCAAGTGCGAGTCGGGCTCGCGCACAAAGGGTTCCGTAGCAGCAAATATAATAAATTACAGTTAAATCAACCTATCTCAAAAACTATAAGAGATACTTTGATCAAACCAAAAATCGTTGAAAGAGTTAATTAGCATGCATCACCTCTATTTTTTTTAGAATTTTATACCCCGTAGTTATAAAAATAGAGGGGGGGGGACATACTTTTTACGACTTTGAGAGCTGATATCTCAAAAACCGTTCACTTTAAGAAAAATGTTTTTTAGAAAACTTTATATCATTTTAAAAGACCTTTCCATTGATACCCCACACGGGTATGTACATCGAAAAAAAAAATTTCATCCCTCAGTTACATGTATGGGGGGCCCCACCCCCAATTCTTTTTTTTACTATTTAGTGTCATATTTTTGTAGCGGTTCATACAACACATATTCCCATCAAATTTCATCACTGTAGTACTTATAGTTTCCGAGTAAATCGGCTGTGACAGACGGACAGACGGACAGACGGACAGACGGACATGACGAAACTATAAGGGTTCCGTTTTTGCCATTTTGGCTACGGAACCCTAAAAACTGACTTAAACTAGATAAAACTAAACCAAAACCTATGCGAAAACATCAGTCCTAAAACAAAGAACACCTATTCGAATATATACAATTTTAATCTGTCTATATTGTCTAGAAAACTACATGAAGATGTGCATATTGCACTCCTATAAAATAAACCTTACTACACAATATCTCCACAAACTTATATATCAGTCTCCACAAAATCACTCTGAAACCGACTATGGTGATATGGTCAACCAATTTAATGTGACCCATTGAAATATATGGAATTTCTCTAATAGTATTGTTCGAATACTAGCGATAGACGAATGGAGGGCTCAAAGCCACTGGTCTAGGTCCAATGTATTTGTCTTTAGGCCTAGTATGGACGTATCTGAGACAGGAAATTAGGTTTGGCTGTTTGAATATGGCGTACCTCGTATCTGCTGGATGGTGGTATGCAAAATGTGTGGTGAGTGAAAATTAAAACCGATTTTATATTGAATGCAATTTTTTTTAATAGCGAATAATTTTGTAGAAATAAAGATTACATCAAAATTTAAATATTTCACATAAACAATATAAACATAGTTTATGAATTGTAATTGCAATAAACTCACCTTACCTTAAGGTAGGACTCCGAGCTATGTACCTACTACATTTCGAAGGAAATTATGGGATCCTATAACAATAAAGGAAGTAAAACACAATCAAAATGTTCATAAATGCTAAAATTTATTTAGCATTCTGTACATAGTTCGGAAGTATTCGTCCATAGTTCCGACATTTTTTTAATAAAGTGGTCTCTATTATTTTGCAATAAGCGTTTACTTTTTACACAATACAATATTATTATGGTGAGTAATTATTATTTAATGCAAAAACTGAATTAAATCTAGATGAAAATTTTAAACATATTACAATACATTTAGGCAAGAAGTTTAAGTAAATATTAAAAGTAAATACCAGTTTTCAAATTAAAGATATAAATAACTGTCACACTTCTACATAAAACCGTCCTCCAATCCCATATTCGGCCATCGTCTTTTCACATGGGCTTTGCGATAAACGTACAGATGAACAGAGCCACGTGAAGTCGCATTCGATTGATTGATTGAAATGTGGACTGAGATGTTACGGTTTATATACTGTATGTATTTTATACTGTGGCTATGCGTTATTTACGATAGATGTTTTCAGTGTTTATGCGTTGTTTACGTTGATGTTTGTTTTAGTTGCAGCTGAAATTTTTATAATAGCAAGAGAAGTTCGGATATGCAGGAAATTATGACTGAGATTTATGAGTTTGTATGCGTTATTAACTTATCTTTACGGTCGTGATAGTTGTAACTCAAAGGAGCAAGTGAACTGAGGCCAGCTTTACCTATGTAGAGTCGTCAAGGCTGAAATTTGGAAGAGATTTTTCTATTACAGATAGTAATACAAATATATACAACCTAGCGGAACGTAGATTTTTATTATTTGATGGATAAATTATTTCTGAAACTTTCAAGCTTTAGGCATCTGTAAAATTACCAGTGTTGCTCGAGATTATGAGCTGTGATTTCCACTTTCTCAAAAACCTTCATGTTCCGACATTTACAAGAAATTTACAATTCCGACATTTACAAGAAATCTATAATATAAAAATGAATCGCAAAATGTGTTGGTAAGCGCATAACTCGAGAACGGCTGAACCGATTTCGATAATTCTTTTTTTATTATATTCCTTGAAGTACGAGGATGGTTCTTATGGAGAGAAAACGTAAACATGTACCACGGGCGAAGCCGGGGCGGACCGCTAGTTTACAATAAAATAATTAACACACCTACTTAGTTAAAAATACGCTTTAACTCATGAAATAATTATCTTGTTGAGTGTACAAAGTTTTAAAGAACTCAAAATCGAGTCTTAAAGAGTCTGTTACATACAAACATGACCGTAACATACAAACATACAAGTGAAACTAATTAAAGCGTTTAATTTTCATAAATAAAATATCACAAGTTACAGAAAAACATCCAACCAAAAACCGTTTGAAAAGTCAATCCAAACTAATTGCGATTTAAAAAATTAAGGCAAATTTTTAATTTTCATCTTTCGGCAGACCTTTGTATCTAATGAGTCAGCAAGGATATTGTCTTGACATGTTACTCAACATAATTGGGAGGCGCTAAACGATTTTATAATTTCATGCAGATTATACAACCATTTGGTTTTGATCGATGTTTCTTAACGAGAGAGATACCTGTAAAAAAGAACATTATTTTGGGATGATTTTTTGGAGAGTAAGGTCTATTGTATATCGTTTATTAAAGGTTTAATCTTTCAGTTGTAAAATTTTAATCTAATACCTACAGTTAGTAATAGGTAGGTATAGTAACGAATTGCAGGTGCCAAGAAAGTTGTTTCTATTTTTTTTAATTTTAGTCATTTAATCGGTATTAAATATTAATTATTAATAACTAAGTTACATTTAATAGTATAATTTTCTTCTAAAATTGCGTTTCATAATCACACTTTGGAAAACAATACACAAAAATCTACAAACTGCAAAATTAATAATAGTATATTTATTGTTAATAAACTCAAACATTTAATAATTAATCAAATCATTGCAAAACAACCAGACGTGCTGGCGCGTAATTAAAAATATCAATTTCAAGTTTTAAATATGGAATTATCGAACTAGTCCGTACAAGCGTGAAACGGCGCTCGTCGACAATCACTGTCTCCGCGGGATGTCCCACGTGGCCGGCGACTACCGGGGCGAGCAGCGACGCGAGAAAATCGAATGATTGACAACAAATACACCGCCAAACTAAAACCAACCTTAACCTCTAGCTATACAGCTGCATTTACCTCGTCAAATGGTAAATGTTTTGAGCATGAACGAACTGAGATCCCGAGTTTTCCGCTAATTATGATGCTAATACGGTTTCATTGCGCACGCTCACTGAATTTTTAATTTAAGAGGCTCATCTCGCAAGACTTCGAATACCAACAAATCGTTATGAATTATGATCCTCCATACAATGGAGCTTTGAAATTAATGAAGGCGCCTTTTGGATTGAGTATATTTGACACTTGATAACTGTTATGCAAATTATTGTACTGACAGATTACGGATGTGAAATGTTTTTATTTTATTTGACATTTCTGATCGAATCGTTGTATAATTAATATTGAAATTACTCAAGGATTAGGATAAATAGGCATTAAGACAGTGATAGTCTCCTTACTCCTAATAAGTAGAGGAAAGTAACCAAATATGGGCTACCATTTTGTTTTTGGGCCAAAAATAAAAAACTTTTTGAAAAATAAATTTTTGTTTATGTAATAGTAATTAGTCATACATTTTTTCATAACACCGTAACAGTTTTATTTTTTTATTAATAAACTATAATATTAAATTTGAACAAAAAACAAAATTAGAAAAAAGGCACCAAATATGGACCAGACCCTCAAATATGGGCCACCTATGTATTTCTTAAGAAAAAAAAATGGTTGCCTGTAAAGTCGGTTTTACGGGCGAAGATTTTACGTGACAACGTCTTTTTCTCGGTAGAATATTTATGTGCTGCGCGCGCGGCAGACCGCGGGCCTCTCTCTCGTTCGGTGACTCATCGTAACGTTACCGAGCGTTACACTTTTTCATAAGTGACTCCCAGCCGCAACCTAATTTAAGACGTTGTCACGTCAAAAACAATTATAATATGTTAATATCTACGTAGAGATCAAAGAAATTTGGTAATTTTAAGAAATTAATAGTTTTACTTGCAAAAGTCGCATATCCATGTATCAAATTCTGGCCCAGCACAATCATTATGTGCCCAAAGCTCGCACATCAAGCACCGAACCCAGAGTTCTCCACTTGTATTCTCTGAAAAAAAGTTGCTGGCAGAACATACATTCTGCATCTGCAGAAGTAGGAGCTTCTTCGCCGATTATAGGATCAGGATCAGTGTCCGAATCTAAGGGGATATCCTCTTCATCTTCAGCAATCACCAACATAGCCCATAATCGAAATTCTTAATGAAAACAAACTTAACCTTGCATCTTTTAAATAATAGAAAACAAATAAGTAAAACTTCCAAACACATGAAATTAAACTCATATCCTACGAATAAAACATATAGTCATTACACTAATCCCTTATTTTCAATGATAAAACAACATATTTTTACGTACCTTACAAAATTTTGCGGCAGCGGTGCAGTGACGACCTCTTACCCCAACGGCAACTCGCGCCACACTGATGAGATAGAGTGATTGCGCTCATAGGACGAATGAATGCGACAGAAGATAGTCATTAGTTGCGGCTTTCGATTGTTTGTTTATGAGAAATGTTACTAGCCCATATTAAAGCACTAGCCCACATTTAGTTACTTTCCTCTAATAACATTCACTAGTATCATTTTTTATTAATCATGACGCTTTCATATCAAATGCCTTTTGTTTTGAACATTAAAACACCATAGACAACATAATGCTTAATCACGAACAGTGAGCATTCACGTCTAGAGTAGAACAAAAGTATTTGCAAGTAACGCACTTATTAAACTAACTGATTACTATTTTCATCGACACAATACAAAATAATCAAGAATGGAGGGGGCTAAGAATGCTATTAACGGTACAATAATAGGGTATAGCCTGCCGTTACAACAGGAGCAATCGAGATAATTCTAATTACACACACTTCTATTCGATGTAGTCGATCGATTCTGCGGCATTATGGCGAGCGACGGGCGGTCTCGATTGTAGCGGCGCATCACTACCGAGCGCGCCAAAATTCAAATGTCATCGTTCCAATTCGAAATTCAATTAGGTGTAATTAATGCGCCGCTCCGGTGGCGGAAGGTGTTTGAAAACAATGATACCAGTATAGGAACGCGTCGGCCGCTCAAAGCGGTTTCAGAACGCAACTCATTGCTTTTTTTTCAGAATGGCTTCGCTTTAATGTTCTTTTCAAATGGCAGTGATTGATTGTATTTAAAATTTGGAATGATTTTTATTGCTGTTAATGTTTTTGATTCTATGTGTAACGGAGTTTAATAGTGTAATCTTTTAATAGTGTAATCTTTTAATTATTTACGTGAAATCTAACCAATTTTCCGCTTTTCCAACAATATTTGTTCATTCAGAAGAATTACTACGTAAGTTTATTACAGTTTAGTAGTTTTTTGTAAATCTTACTTTCATTTCTTGTATTATCCCTATTTCCAATCCTATTTCTAAATAGTTCTAACTAGCCATTTGTAAATTAACATTTTATTTTATTCATGGATTGAAGCATAATTCATTGAATAAACCGTACTTTTATGCAAATAAATAAACAACATTTACTCGCGCAATCTTCATACACAAATATAAATATATATAAATATATATAATAATAAAAAATATAAATAATAAAAAATATAAAATATAAATATATATAATCTTCATACACATAAAAGGTCACAATGCAATTGTTTTATTTATATTTCCAAGGCCTTTATAATATTTTTTTTTCATTTAAACTACTCTCGTTATTTGTTATAAAAAAACGATAAAATAACTATACCGTTACTGTTACACAATCGGTATTGAAGACAATGAGTTATTGTATGGAACAAGTATGGAAGCTTGTTTACATCATACGACTGGACGATATTTTAATGTGTTTTCAATAAATACTTGACAGAAGTAACCAATAGTGCACAGTGTTGTACTTAACATAAATTATTTTAAAGTATTTAGATTTTTTTTTTAGATCTTTGCACTTTTATATTATCACTAGCTTACCGCCCGCGGCTTCGCCCGCTTTGTCTAAAACCTAATAAATTATATACTAAAACCTTCCTCTTGAATCACTCGTTCTATTAAAAAAAACCGCATCAAAATCCGTTGCGTAGTTTTAAATATTTAAGCATACATAGGGACATAGGGACAGAGAAAGCGACTTTGTTTTATACTAGGTATGTAGTGATGTAGAGCCTCTATCGATTATAATGAAATTAGGCATAGGTATTTGTATTATTCACTTTAGGATGTTTTATCATGTTGAAGTTTTGGGAAATTAAAAACCAAATATGGGTTGATAACATTATTGGTGAAAGTACAGAAGCAATTTGTTCGAAATTTGGTGTGCAGATAGAATTTCACTTAATGAATATATTTTATTGCTATTTTTTCAAAAAACTACCGACTACACAAGTCAAATTGCAGTTTGAATTTATTATACACATCAATATGGTAGTCTTCGATTGATATAATTTACACCAAACTTTTCTACCTTCCGATCTCTTCACGACACGACATATCGCACACTTTAAAAACGAATCGGTAGCAAAGCATATGTAATTATCCCGTGGGTGACTTATCATTGTGACCAGACAATCGGGGGGCGGGGACGCAGCATCCGTCCTCGTGTTCAGGTGTTAGGAACATTGTTCATACGTTTTTTGGTCACTTCAATGTATTGTAATGAACTGTGTAATGTAGTTATTCTTCTTTACTACACGTCATGTGTTTTATCCGCATTTCTCTGGTAAATTTAAGCCTATAGCCTTTCTCGATATAAATGGGCTATCGAAAACTGAAAGATTTTTGAAGTGAAAACTTCTTTAGCGGCGTTGGGTATAAAATCTTAAACTCGCGTCAGGACACGTGACCTGATCGAAAAAGCGTAAGACGGATGGATATCAAACATGCTCAACGTTATTAATCAAGTTTTCACTTCTGCCGGCACTCCCGGAGTGCAACCCGTCTTTTTTTTAAATCGCTTGTTCCTGAGATACCTACCCATAGTTCCTGGGGTTATCATGTAAATCAGCGAAATAAATTAATCAGACCTAACAAACTTTAAAGCTTTATTATATTAGTATAGATGTAAGACATAAACTTAAAAACTATTTAATCGAATTTAAAATTATTTTATCTGTGGAAAGCTTTTTGTTAATAAAATGTGTAGGATTGGTTTTACAGGAGGAATTTAAATAAAAAATCAAATCACATAGGTAAGCATCTAACCTAATTTTTAAGGTTTTCTTCATAATATTTCTACTTAACACCAACTTTTGAAAACGTCTCTCCAACACTAGTAAACACATGACAACATATGCAAGAGATCAATACGCAGCAATCTCTCACCCTTGGAGCGACCTCACAAAGCGGCACTTGCTGTACAAAGTCACACCTGAAAAGTGCCTTATTAACAGCTTTCTATGTAGTGTGGCTTATCAAGCCAAAGCTGGGGTTTTTGAGAAACTTCAAAGGTTGTAGGAAAATGTTTTCAGCCGGGCTTTCGCCTTTTTTCAATGGCAATTAGTTAACGTTTCCGCCGACGCCTGCTCTTACGCGTTATGCAATTATGCCGTCGAGTAGTTCGTTGGGCGATGTGCGAAATTTGGATACGATAGGGCTGCTACCATGTAGTAAATATAGTAGGGGGAGTCCGGGAGACTTGAACCGCTTTTTACTAAAAACTCTATAAAATCTGATCAGTGACCTTGAGAGCTTTAAGATCTATACCATATGGAAGCCTTATTATCTGGCTAAGATTTTATACCATTCTGAAAATAAAAATTGCAAGGAGAAGACAGTAAACTAAGTTGAAATGAAAAATGAGTTTTGATTCAAGTCTCCCCAACCGGTGGGACACTTGCTCATAAGGTGCGGGACACTTGCCCATACCTTTTTAGAGAGGAGAAACGAAGCAAATAAAGCATATTACACATTATTTAGACGCGTTTAACAATAACTAGAATATTCATAATCACCTTCTAAACAAATTAGTGAAAATAATTAACCAAATGTTTTCAGAGCAACTGCATAACAATTAAATACTCGTTTTGAGGTAACTACTGCTATATAAATCTACAAAACTAATTTAAAGACACACACACATGCAAAATCAACATAGGTTTAATAAGTGGAACTTTAATTCAATGAAATTGGCGTAGTCGAATGCTAGTTGCATTGCTTGTTTTCTGGTTAAACCATAGTGCATTTTACTGCAGGCCAATAAGTAACGAACGAGCAATTTCTCTTTATTTACATTGAAAATCTGGGAGCATTTGTATTGGCTCCCCTTGTCTTGCAAAGGTGTTAACTTTTTTTCACCTAACAGTTAATACCGTCGTAAAGTGGTTCTGTCTATCCCATACTTGATTGAAATTTGACGAATAGATTTGCCACTCTTTATTTCTCTGCCTGCACTTTCAATCTCAGACTAAGTAAACGGTTTTCTGCAACGACTACCTTCCTTAGGCTTATACTGAAATGGAATTTTCTTTCTGAAACAAAACAAAAGCTAACTTAAATAGTATACAAACTGCAAAGGGAGAGTTAAACCACTGTTTAAGTCTCCCAACTGCAGTCTGGTTCAACTCTCCCACACCCGACTCAAGGCCATATCTTGATTTTTTCCAACAAATCCGCTTTTAATTGGAGAACAACACTGAACGTACGACAAAATATGATAATCTAGTAATGAAATAACGTAGGTGTTTGATACATACCTTCATAAATGCGTGCATAGCAATTAAAACAACAAATCCAAAAAAATTCACTCTGCGACGATGAAAACACTTTTTCGTAACTCACGGTCGAACGCGTCTGTTATCACTCAAAATTACGAGTTGCTTGTGATTGGCGGATTATGCGCTTTCATATGTTTGCCACTTTGCGTAATTTGGCGCCTAATTTAAAAAGTTATTGAAAGTGGTTCAACTCTCCCACCTGGGCAAGTCTCCCGGACTCCCCCTTTAATTACGTTAAAAACTATGTAGGTAGGTACTATGTTTATGAGGTAAGTCTCAATAGGTCTTGGTTAGTATGTTATGATTATGATATAAAATGAAATGTCTGGTAATTGTTCTATAGGTAGTATCATTACTTTTAATTGTAAACTTTAAATTATAGTGAATGATTGTGCAAAAATCGTTAATTATCATAATAAATTATGTTACCGGCAAATAAATATTGAACTGTAATTAATTCTTAATGTTAACTATATAGCATCCTAAATAATTGTTTTAAAACATTTCATCTGTGACCACCATGGGAAATATAAAACATATTATAAAACTTCAAACTTATATCTCACTTAGAAACATATAATTTTTTGCCACATCCAAACCGCCGATCCTTCCCACATCCATGTAACTAGAGGGTGTCTTAACTCAAACTAAATATTGATATAAAGCTCGTGTTAATTAAGCTTTTCACTCGTTTAATTTTTTACTCAGTTGAGTTTAACCTTTGGTTAGTGGCAATTTATTTAATTATTAATTAGCAATCGTTTTGATCGCTGGACCGTGATCGCCATTGTATTGGTTCCATTAAAATATTTATTAAATATTATTTTTAGAGCAATTAAAAAAATAAAAACAGTGTATTTCGTAAACTACAGATTTATACACAAATTATAAATTATAGCTGTTTACACAATTGACAACATTTCATTTTTTATAAGGCTATGAAAGAAAAAAACCGTTTCTTTATTTTGCTCTTGCGATTACAGAAAAAAAATTATTTCATTTTTTAATCGCATATTTTAAGAGAAATTAAATAAAAACGATAAATGTGATGATGACGTCATACATACGGAGGAATAAAAATGCGCCTTAGCCTAATTTAAAAAAAGTTAAAAAAAAAAAACTATCACTGACATTTACAGGGTATGGCATGTGTCAAATTTCATATGTCATTTTTGTGAATTATTCATGTCAACAAACTTTTAAATCGTGATAATGTGTTTTGGTTTTCTAATTTAATCTCATTAGCGTTATGTTTGTTTGATTGGAGTTGGACCAATTCATTTATATTATACAAATAGTGCCTATAGTGTTCATAATTTTCTTGAAATAAAAGACTTTGTTTACTTACTAAAAGTTGTATTTATTTAACACTTTCCAACGTTTTTGGGATAGTATATTTGTTTCCCAGAAAATTTCAGCGCCCCTTAACAAATCCTGCATAAAGTCATCATCATCAGAACTTGTGAATAAGTTTCTTTTGTTTAAAATTTGGATCAGCAAATAACAAAATAACAATATTTACAAAGCTTGACGAATCAAAGTGACAAATGTGCCAAACCGTCAACTGTCAAGATTTTTTTTTTTAATTTAAACTAGGTATGAGGCAAAGGAAAAAATGTATTCCTCCGTATGTATGACGTCATTTGGCGCTTAAGACATTTTAGAATGAGATGATTTTAAAACTCAAAAATATGAATGAAAACTTCGATATTTAGAAAAATCAAAAAATACGTGTATCATAATTTTTGATCTAGTTTTCATTAAAATAAAAAAATAAGTAGCTTAAAATTTTGAAATGTTGTCAATTAAACACAGAGCTGTTTATAACAAATTATTGAAATTTAAATTTATGTAAAGGTTGTTTATAAAATTAAAACTACGTCCCTACAGCTCTGCCGACAAAATGATCGAAGATGTGCGTCGTATGCGTTGAGTCTGTGAAAAATCCGCGACCGACTTTTTGCGCGCCATGCAGACTTTTTGTGCGCCGCAGACTCGATCGCACAAAAAGTGTGCCGTCTGCGCAGGGCCTTATGGTAGCCTTAATTTGACCTGTAAAAGAAATATTAGATTAATGCATATTTCCAACCCATAAAAAAATTTCTAAATTATTTAAAAGAATAACAAGAACAATTTTGAACGTAGTAACGTGAAAAAGCATGTAGGTATTTTAATCGCACAGGCTTTCGCAATAATTTAACTTCAACATACACTTAACACAGTTAAAATTTATAATTGGCGCCTTTTATAATAAATTTTGTATGTGAAATATTTTAATTAAGCAGTATTAACGTTTTATAAAATTTTGTTTAACGAAAATACGCGCTAATTTTTTATGTCGCATTAATAATTTATAATATCTAATAAACTATACAAGAATGAAAATTAATACACTATACATATTTAACTTTACAAAATTATAGTAGTTCTAGTTTATTGGGTTGTTTATCTATACTAATATTATAAAGCTGAAGAGTTTGTTTGTTTGAACGCGCTAATCTAAGGAACTACCGGTCTGATTTGAAAAATTCTTTCGGTGATAGATAGTCCATTTATCGAGGAAGGCTAAGTATATAATATATTATCACGCTAAGACCAACAGGAAAAGAGCCACGCGGGTGAAACTGCGGGGCACAGCTAGTTATATATATAATTACAATCATCTTTGCAGTTTTATGACCGGTTATTTTAAGTCCGCTTTCTCTGGATACCTGCTTTATAAGTTTTCCCATTCAAACTTTGTGACTGTTGACCTTTTATTTGTTTATCAATATAATATTATAAGTATAAAATATTGAAATATTACATAATAACATTGAAGTGATATTTTTGTCTATTGTATTTTATCATAACTCATAGAGTTTTACATCTCAATTTTGAGCGCAGAGTCATGAAAAATTCAATCTTTTGCCTAGATAATGTTTTTAAAGTAGGTAGGTCATCTTATATATAAAAATGAATCGCAAAATGTGTTGGTAAGCGCATAACTCGAGAACGGCTGAACCGATTTCGATAATTCTTTTTTTATTATATTCCTTGAAGTACGAGGATGGTTCTTATGTAGAGAAAACGTAAACATGTACCACGGGCGAAGCCGGGGCGGACCGCTAGTACATATATAAATTCTCCATATTGGCAACTTTGTACAATGTACAAAAACACTTTTTCGTAGTAGATAATATGTACCACAAAAATACCGCACTTATAGCACGAGACGCAAAAAGAAATTGTCTGTAAACAGAGACATTCTTCTATTTTCATTAATTAAAACTCGGGAATACATTATGAAAGCCCTAACACTTACATCGCAAAAACACCTCAAAAGAGAGATCTCATTAAAATCGTATAAACTACCATGAACCAATTGGCAAAGCATCCTATACAGTTAAAACAGACCTTTCATTTGAAGAACTTCTAATTAAACTGTGCACTTCTCATTTCGTCGGTTTATCTCAAAGGATCTCACGGGATTCTGGTGCGTTTTGCGATCGGTATAAGAGGCATTATTGTGTGCACGAATTGGTATAATAGTAAGACTATGTGGGTGCGAGATCCTTTGACTAGGGATACCTAATGTTCGGACTTTTTGATACAGATAGTGTTTTGTGTGTTTCTGTTTTCGTTGATTGTAGTTTCACAAAGTCTTTATGTATTTTTATTGCTCATCTTACTTATTCTACCTACATAGATGCGTATAATAATTACCTAAAGATATAGGTAATATTATACGTGATTCGTGATCAGAGCATAGTCTGTATGGCTCTAAATCTTCACAACACACCATACAATTTCTGGAATTTCTTGGCTTCAATAGAACTTAGAAAAATTTCTATTAAAATAAACAACAAACCATTCTACAACAAACATGAATAAGCGTACCTATATGTCTTAACCAACTTCAAAAACTTAGATTCCCATATTGTAACAAAGTCGTCTACATCATGGATACCCCATCAAGGGACTTTGAACTCAAGTGCATCGTCAGTGAGGAACAATGGGAACTCAAAAAGGCAATTGATCTCAAAGACGATTAGCGGCTAAGGCGTTAAGGAGGAAACGGAGGGCCAAGAGGAAAAATATCGCCTGCACCATAAATGTCGCGTTATGTGTTTAGGGAAAATGCCTTGGATTTTATGGTTGCAAAATTAAAACTTTTCTTTATAGGCTTCAGTATTTTATCATTTCCAAATCAGACTGCAAATCATATTTAATTGGAAAGAACATTACAGATATTATTAATTACTTCTAGGATATACTTTGAATTATCAACAAAAAAGAAACCTAAAACTAACCATTCTTGAAAGAATTAAAACATTTTGCAACTCTATTGTGCGAAGTTACTGATATATTTTGTAATAAACAAAACCTGGCTGAAGCCGGAATACAAGAAAACTTTGATAACACGAAATTTCCATTTAAATTGAACAATGGACAGGAAAGTTGTTACAATTAGAGATTATAACGCATAAAACAATAAACACGAACAAAGGAAAACAAATTATACGTAACTTGGGAAACTCCGGGATGTCCAGGGCGGTTACATAACCGAAAGAAGTAAAAACAAGAAACAGACGAAAGCCTAAAGTTCAGTATTACTTAACATTGTTGTCACACTTGGAAATGTTTAGGACAAAGAATGTTTGAACTTTGATATTACAACAGATGGTGAAACATTGCAGTCGTAATTAATAAACTCACTCAACAGGAATGAAACAGTAATTGGATATATTGCTAACTAGCTGTTCCCCGCGGTTTCACCCGCATTGCTCCGCTCCTGTTGGTCTTAGCGTGATGATATTTAGCGTGACAATAGCCTTCCTCGATAAATGGGCTATCTAATACCGAAAGAATTTTTCAAATCGGACCAGTAGTTCCCGAGATTAGCGCGTTCAAACAAACAAACAAACAAACTCTTCAGCTTTATAATATTAGTAGGATAGATAACTTTGAAAATATGCAAATAGTGTTTTATCCCTGATAATGTCAATATCAGAAGTGTATCGATTCTTTTAATTCGTACGTATTTTTGAAATATAAGATGAATCTGTCTAGATTTATTTTAGAGGCAGGAAAACGAATCTATCTTTGATTCTCAACCTATATCGTTTGGAACGTCGCGTCGGGTTGATTAATATAATCACAATAACGTTTTTTACCATGTTTTTCTGTACAACATTGCGCCATTTTTACACACTTTGCTTGGTCACTCTTTATAATGATACAATAGACGGTAAATGTATATATTTATGAATAAGTGGTCAATTTAGCATAATAGCTGATTAACCAATGTTTATCACATCATACCGTCTGTCAATTGAGTTAAACATTAAAGAATGGGAAATTTAAGAAGCTGTATGATGATGACGCAGCTAAATTCTTGGTTCACACATGTATATCGTACCTATACTTAGCCAAGTCATGTAATATCGTTTCTAGAAAAATTTAAAAATTTGAAATTTATGTAAGTCAATTTCTGTTGTTTGCCCATTCTAGATTCTCAGAATGTATATTCAAAACTTAATTTTGCGGATTTAACATTTTCGCTTTTAAGATATTCAAATAGTTTAATATATAAAGTTAATTTAGTAATTTGTGTTAAATATTTTAGTAGTTATTTCCTCTTATGAATAGAGTAAAGTTGCATGCAAATTGATTGTCCAGAGTTGGCAACTCAGCCTCGCATTGATCAGAAACTTGAATACGTGAATGCGAAGTGTAATGATACAGTAAAATCGCGCCAATTCACAATAACAACTGACAATAGGAAATTTATCGTTTATAAAAACATCACCGATTCAATAGACACGTCAATAGTAAAGAGCGTCATTTGGCTGCGTACGCGCAGCGTGAGTGAGCTACCAAGCCATCGCCAATTCCTTTCAACCGAACTTGCCACGTTTAAGGTTCAATTTCATACATCATTATGGACAAGTTTGATTTATGATGTGGCGCGAACACCCAGCAACAAAAACCTGGATGAATAGAACAAGGCACATAAATGAATGTGTTACAATACTTCTAATTGTTTAAAGGTTCTATATTTGACAATGATATACACTCTGTCAAGGATGACAAATTGCGATATTATCTCTTAAGCCAAGGGCATAGAGCTTCGAATTGAATAGAATTCAGTGGTTATTATGACCATTGGTAGTCGTACCGGTGTAGTGTAAGTCATATCTCTTACCATCAAAGCTTTCGCCGCGCGTCCAAAGTTAATTTTTATGACATCTCAACAACAATAGAAAGGCAGTATAAAGAAAAGACATTCCATAGTTTCTATTTCTTCTATTATTGTGCGTGCCTCCTTAACTGTTGTTTTAAGGACCTTCAGTTAAAATCACTATTGTCCACCATCTCTTACGGTCATGCTTGATTTTATGACGGAGCTATAACTATATTATTTCCTCCATTGTTCCATCACAAAGCGTGTTTGGAGACAGTACTTTGGATTTGCTATTTAACTGTTATTTTAATTGTTTACGCGAAACAGTTGGGAACACCACAAGGTTAGTATCGAGTGTGAAATTGCTAATTCATTTCAAATCTTGGGCTCTTTGTTCCAAGATTGATTTTCTGTTAACTAACGTTAAAGTGTCTTGCTGTTTCGGAACCGCACTAATGAGAGCCGTTAAAGGCGGATTGTTTTGAAATAAAGATGTTATTTAGTGTATTGTTTGAAATAAATCAATATAATTATTGCTATTTAGCGAGAAACTGTCAGTTTCGAATAACAGAACTTTTTGGAACGTTCAATTATTACTATTGTTATGTTTAACATGATAATATGATTTCTTTGTTTTTGTTTTTCTCTATTATAGTGTTTAGCTAGAAAACAGATGTACGACATCATTTCCAAGGACTTTATTAAAATTCAAGTATTTAAGAATATATAAGGTGTTACAAAACCATTCGCAAAACATTATAAAATTCTCCAATTCCCTTTATTTGCTATAACCGATCAAAATAATCTTGAACATCATAATTCATAAGCAAATTAGAAGCGTCAGACCAAGTATAATTCACAACCGCAGAGCCAGACTACAGAACTATAATAAAACTTCAATTAGCATTGAGTCGCCCCAATGGAAGCAGTTGATACCAATCAAAACTTCGGGAAACTTCGATGAGTTGATTTTAAACCGAGAAATATAAAAAACAATCAATTAGACGAGCTGTCAACGACAGGCGAAATGCGCTAAGGGTTTCTTTCCAATGAAGGAAGCTAAGGTTTAAGGATAATCGAGAAGATTGTTTGGTTTTAATAGATTTCCTTGGAAAGGAGAATATAATTTGCTAATTTTAGAAGCTCGTCTTTGCAGTGGAGAGATACCTTATTATCTTGGCAGTACCTAATGATTAGGGCGGTTGGAGTTTTATTTGAAGCGATTGTCAATATTAAGTAAATTGTTAGCGCCAAGTATATTGAATTGGATTTTTATGATTGTCTACACTGTAATGGAGATACGCAATGCGGCAGGGTGAATCATTGTGAATTAAGTTGTGAGACAAAATGTGTTTCTTTCGCTACAATTTGTGGATTTTAGTCTCGAAATGAAAAATATTAAGGCATTTTTAAGTGTCCAAAAGCTTAAGTACCTACAAGAGTACCATTAATTGCAAATCTTAACAAGTTATATGCAATTGGACTGCCCATTGTTGTTCAGCACCAAATAATTTAACCAGAATCGTCATCAAATCAAAAAAACCCATCTTACAATCTGGATTCACACCCTAATCTCGTCGAACTAATTGCACAAAAAGCTCCCTCGGTTTGTTACAAAACAAACATACAAACACAAAGGACAGATTAGGGAAGATTCCGATCGTATTTAAGATAAATAAGTATTTTTGCTAAGTGTACGGCGGCTTTAGATCGAGTGATAAGGGGCAGCTGTAGTGACGTCATTGATATGAAGGTGATCCCGGTTTATTTGAGTTTTTGTGAGATCCCCTCGGTGGTGATTGAAAGTTTTAGGTCTCATTGCCTATCTTTTACCCGCCGTTTTCTTGTTTCTTAGGGAAAATCGAATTTGTTAATTTAATGAGATTTGAGGTTTAAATGCTTCCCACAGGGATTGTAGATATGTTTGTTTCTTCGTTTAGTAAATTCCCAAAATGAACGTGAACTTCTTAGTTGGTATATTTCTCTTTATTCTTAAAATAGTTACATAATTGTAGAATATATAAGAGAAAGAATCTCTAACTGTTTAGGTAACTTCATAGGTATATCTCTACATTTATATGAAAAATGGTTTTTTAGAAAAGGGGTAATCGATGTATATTTTTTATTATTGTTTTTAATTCCAAATACATTGAAAATGTTATACTAAAAGAAATGTGCTTCATGTTTCCTTTTATCTATTTTCCAAAACGTGATACATTAAATATAATATTACGCCCGTGCCCCATAAGTACCTATATTCATAAGAAAAATACTCACTTTTTAGTCCTTTAAAATTTATAAGCCGTATGTTCAGTGAACAAAAAAATGACCCAATTTATTTCATAAGGTCCGGACAATTAATTCAAACGTTTTATTATAAAAGTTTAACAATACGTGGAGGATTAACCGCTGTACCTTCGTCGCTTAATTGGTAACAAAGGGCGGCCATTTTGGATTATAATGTTCGATATTTAAAATTTACACGTGGAATATTTATTGTCTGTGGATACAGATGATGGAATGTAGTAGAAGTATCCACCTTTATTTTTTTACCGTTTGTTTTGACAATGTTTGTTCCAAATTCGATTTTGACAAGACGTGAGCCATGCCTTTGATGATTTTGAAGTTGATTAAAAAAGTACCTAGTTGTCAAACTATTTTTCCCGGGCATTACAGGAGAGAATTTTCCCAAAATATCTTTTTTACTTCTTACTACTTACGGCTCGATAGCTTAATAAGTCGATAAATCATTTTTTCTAAAAACATACAAGATATAAAATAACATATTTGTTTCAAGGGCGATTTCCTCTCGAATCCAATACACATGCCATCTCTCTCGCACACGAATAAGCTGCTTATTGTATTTTTATAGTTATTTTGATCGCACACACGTTCATTGTGGAGATTATCCGACATGAATACAAAATAGGTATTATGTACAGCTGTATTCAAACAATTGTTCCGAATTGCAAAACGCTGAACGCTTTTATTAATAACTTGTAAATCGCGGAATTGATGGGCTTTTGTTATTTGTTCATTGTTCGTTCATTTGTTTTGATTTATGAGTTGACGGGATGGTGATGAATAATTTTGGTGTCTAGATGTAAATGTCAGTGGACCTCTGTTTTAGTACCTAAACTTTGTTGCTTGGTGGTAATTTATAATAGTTATCTACTGGTTAAGAATTCAAAATTTTAAGGACATTTTAAAAACGTATTCTAATTGCCCGTATTTGACAGTTTACGTGACATTTTAATATTATCGTGTAATACTTTATTGGACGGTTATGTTTTATCCAAGCATTGAAAAATCGGCCCTAAATGTGAAACGTCAAATGAAATTAATAACAATTTAAATAACTCATCTCGTCGATTTAAATCCAAAAAAACAAAAATGGATTTGGTTTATTGCTTTTATCAAGAGATAATTTTAATTTATAGTTTGTCTAGTTTGCTACAAATATTTGTAATTTTCTCATATTTGTTAACCCATAACGCCGCAAAATTACACCCTTTCTCTCACAGCCATAATAGCGGACAATACCAAATTAAATGTTAAACCCGCACATCAAATAAATAAAAAATACTTTACACGCATTGAAGTATAGACAATTGTAACCGATAAATCATAGATGACAAGAAACTGATTTTTTACAACCCCTAGCACTACACTGCCAATTCTGTACTAACATGATTCTAATTACAATAGCTATAAGGTCGATATTCGTAGTATCAAATGTTATAAATAAGGTTGTCACAACACCGCCCTGTCGTTCAGTTGGTCTGGTTTAGCGTAAATTATGGGACAACCCTAGACAATAGAAAAAAGCTTCATTCGCTAATGGATTTTGTTCTCAAAAATTAATTTGGGGTACTCGACAAAACTGTACGCACCCAATAACGCAACCCTAACGATAGGGATGAACATTGTATTTTTAATGAGTGAATAATATTGAAGATTACATTTATTTGCGTATAAGCGTTGAGAATGATCTGAATTAATGTTGGAGGCTTAAAATAAGCCAATAAACTATTGGCTTGACTTGAATTGATTTTTAATATATTCATTTTAATTGCTTTAATAAGGAATTTTCATATTATGATGTCACGCCTGTTTCACGGTTTATCACTGCCTTCACTTTATAATTGAAAAATAGCTACTTTTGAATCCCAATCAGTCTACAAAAATGTCACAAAAATAAAGAACAAAGGTAATCCAAGTAAGAAAATGCAACATTCGTTCGCAAAAGGGCTCAAATGAAGAGTTTTGAAATATCATCACTACATAGTATAAAACAAAGTCGCTTTTTCTGTCTCTATGTCCCTATGTCCCTATGTAGGTATGCTTAAATCTTTAAAACTACGCAACGGATTTTGATGCGGTTTTTTGTAATAGATAGAGTGATTTAAGAGGAAGGTTTTAGTATATAATTTAATAGGTTTTAGACAAAGCGGGCGAAGCCGCGGGCGGAAAGCTAGTTAAGTATATTCTATAGATATTGATTTTCTTAAAAAGTATTTACTTTCTATAAATCCTTACTTCTACCATCCTTCGAGTCGTATTACACATTAAAAACTGGAGAAAATAGAAGCCGCATAGCTCAACTGTAAAATCGTAAGTAACGTCAACCCTGAGTCATGTAGGGGTGTCAAAAATCAAAGTATAGGGTGAAGTGGCATTGTTTAACCCCATTCAACTTTCTAATTTATTAACTAAAAGGGTTGCTATCGTAAAAATAATTTTATTATTCGTAACGACGTCTCGGCCTACGTGATAACAATTACTGTCTTATAAATAACATTTTCACCCGTCCAGCGTATCTTGAACTTTTGAGTCTTATAAAATCCAGGTAACATAGACTGTTTAAAATGGTCGAAGTCAAGTGCTTCATGTAATAAATTTTTATGTACTGTTAAAGGTTGTAATGAGACAATGAGAACCTGTTTTGTTCAATTAGAAATGATTTAATGTAATGGGAATCGCGCATAGACAATGTTGCGAGGACAATAAATATTGTAACGTTTATCTATTCTTTATGGTACCATGAAAAAGGACTTCTACCACATAGTGGATAGAAATACCTGCCAGTTTCTCAAAGTTCTGTATATGTCCTTTTTAGCACCGCACCGTGACCAATAATGTATTAATATATAATTATATTTTTGGTCTTATGCGTCGAGCAGGATATCAGATGGCTATCAAATATTTGTCAGCCATTGCTGAAACTGGCCGCTATTCTGAGAAATTTCTAATTTAAACACAGTCTCTACAATAGTCAACAAACACAACAAAGTTCGTCCGCCAAGAAATAAATTTCCCGAATCTGACCGATGGATTACATTTCTGTAGTTCAGCGAAATCTCGTTTTAATATAAATTCAATAAATAAAACCCAGGACACAATAGAACGAATCGAAAAGCTAACCTTTCAAGGAATAACAATATATAACTTTTCCACGTTGAATGGATGTCGGGAAGTTCGGTAAACTAAATTTTACTTCGTATTCAAATGCGGTCTATTATAAGAGGGGAAAACATTATCGAAATCGCGACAGCACTCCGTGGAGGCCGCGTGTTGATTCTATCAAAAATCTACTCGAAAAACGACAGTTAGGGTAAGATTTGTGCAGTAGACATTGTTTGATCTAATATTTGTTTTTCTATACAAAAGTTAAGCTATGTAGCCGCTCATAAATACGGTTTCAAGCAGGACGTCAAAATTAATTTACTCGAAGTATAAGTACCTATACTCATTACTCATAATATGTAGACAATATAACTTCTCTTTAATCTTCAAGTGAAACTGTTAATCCTACCTCAATTAATTCCACATCGGACCTTTCAAACTTCATACTCAAATTCTATAATTTAGCCAACCTAAGAAAACACACAAAAATATGTAATACATTGTCAGAAATAAGAATAACCTTACTCAAGCCCTACGCGGTTCCGAAAAGGTCAGGTCTCAGGTCGGTATTGTGGTGAATATTTTTTATGCAGATATATTGGAAGTTAGATTCGGTGGACATTTACATCTACTAGAACTTAATAGAATATTAAAGATCGTATTAACTTACAACGTCGATGGAGAACCGTTTGTTTAAATATGGTAGATCTTGTAAATAAGTTAAATAACTGAAATGTAGTTTAGATAGAAGAAGAATATCCGAAGGTTTTGCTCTACGATGTGTAAAACTATCTAAGTGAGATGAAAGAGAAGGTAAAATGTTTACTTTGTATCCACGAATGAGTATCCAATAGATATTTGTAAAAATCTTTCAGTGAGTAGTTAGTCAGAACTTGGAGGAACAATTTTCTTTTCCGTAATCTCTCCTGATAGTAAGCTAAGATGTAAAACAACAGCTAATGAACTATAAAACTGATCAATGTCAATTAGAATATAAAATAAACAAAAACAGTATAAATAACGTAAGTATCGTAAGTTGAAACGATCAAAATATGTTCAATTTTAATAATCCTTACTTATAGAATGGATGATAAATAAATTCCTCGACACTATTTGTAACCGATACATTATTCAGCCGGGCTTAGACATGCGCCCGCGCAATCATAGTGCTTTGATTGTTGATAATATGTTACGAGGGGAGGCACAACACGCACCTGCCGTTAGAAATTCTTTATGGATACGTATTACAATGTTTTGTAACAAAGTAATGGATATATTGTATAAGGAGATTTTAAGAAAAATGTATATAATAATTATAATAGATCGTGGAATTATTAACGAAGGTAATTAAAACAAAGACGCGCACTCACCATAACTGTCTTAATTGATTTAACAGGCCCCGTAATAATCTGTCTATTCACAAATATTAAAAAACAAGACATTCCAAGAACCGCAATTAGGCACAGTGGACAGCCACAAAGACGTGAATTTATTGTCCACCACAAATGTTCCTCGCACAATGCACTTAAAACACTAAAATTTCCAACAATACATACCCTTATTCATGACGCCTTTACAAGCCTGAATTCCTGCTAAATTCTCCCGAAGCGCCCGCAGTGTCACCAAATGCGTGAAATTATACAACAATACACAGTAATGATCCTTCACGGTTCAAAAATAAAAATAAATACGTGAAACATTATAATGCAAAGTTATTTCCACCTCTGCCACACGATTGTGAACCTTATAGCCGCACCTAAACAAGCGTGAACTGAAGTCGGATATCAAAAATGCAGCAATCAAATTGTCGAGTAACAAACTTGTTTTACCAGTCGGTAAATATTTTTTATGAGTTGTGACAGAGATATAAGAGTTAAAATAAAACGATGTTCGAATAAAATCAGCTATGCGGCAGTAGATGCAAAGAAAACACCTTTACTCGATCCGTGGGGGGCTTTCGACTGATTGTTTCACGGCTCTTTTGGGATATGGTTAAATTCGTACATTGTAGTTTGCAGAAACACATTTTCAACTATTGTCACACACAAATGGTTGGCTTCTGCTAAGTTACAAGTCTTTGTATTGAGGTAAAAAGCGGAAAAGTGCGGGCGTGCCTGCGGGCGCAATTTTTGGTCACACATTGTTTCTTTCTTATATTGTTCACACTTTCGTCTAATAAGTAGAGAAAAAAAATGTTTTAATAGAAATAAAAGACGTTTAATGTTTTTATTTATAGCGTGAAATCTTATTTCTTTTTGCATCTGTGGTATACGAGGTATGATTTATACATGAGCATAAATTCAAAGCATCTATTTTAAACAGAATCGCATGCATATCGCGGGCTTAATGTCGTCGTGTTGAGATTCGAATTATGCACGTAAATGCATATTTATGTTCTGGTTAAACAACTTTTGATGTACTCCCACTCCCATGGAATAGATATGAGTTATCGCTTCGAAGGATTAAGACAAAAAATTTATCTTCGTGTATTCATAAATCAAAATAATCACCAGGAAGCGTATGTGTATTTAACTACAAAATAAGGAATAATATTGATAAATTTAAAGCTGCATGACTTTTCAGTTCACGTTATGAATAAAATATAAAGTTTCTAAATGTTAATCAATAAAGTTACAAGACGATCCCCGGCGACATCCCGTCTGCTCCGAACGGCGTGGAATGCGGTCCAGGCAGGTACCAATACACTCCTGATTGCACCATTTTAAAATAACACTCACCCAGTAATACATCCATTACTGACATTGTATAGGATCAGAACAAAAGCTATAAATGGGAGTACGCAATGAATAGCGTTATAGACGAAATCGTAAAAGAAAGTGAAGTATTTGAACGGGGTATGTATACCTGTTTGAATTTAGGATCAATTGTATCATTGTACTGTATTGTTTAAGGAGTATTTCTTATTGTTAAATAATATGGGTAAAATTGTACAGTTCTATTTTATCCTATGTTAATAATATAATAAAAGTGAAAGTTTGTTGTATGAATGCTTTTCTTTCACGCAAAAACATGGATCTATAGATCTGTTCAGAATTCAGATGTTTTTGCTACACTTTAAATTACTTCCTTATTTAAAAGAAAAATGTGTAAACACATATTCATAAGATAAGATAAAATAAGATTATTCTAACCTAGAAAATTTGAATTTAAACTTTTAAAAGCCTTAATATTTTGAATTTACAATTATAATTTGTGATACAATATTCATTATCCAATACAGTTTTTATTGTTGAAATGTGAATTATGTTTCATTCCTATTACAATTAAATTAACAAATAACGGTATAATTTCAACTTTGGAATTATTTATTCAAACATCATAATATAATATTTCTGATTCAAAATCAAATATTAAATTATATTCGAAGGTAATTTATTGTCAAATTATCATAGATTAATATTCATAGTTTAGCAATCGCTTCGCAATCTCATCACTTTTATTAAGACTAAACGAATAAACAATAATTTATTAACAATAATTCATGTCTGTAGAACTATTTTAAACGGAGGATATTTCGGTATGAAGGTCAGATAGAACGATGTACTACTAAGAATTTATTAATATTTATTTAGCATGTTTGACTACTTTAAAGGGTATTTACTATTTAACATTAAAATTTTAATCCTAAAATAATAATAACCGATTGGAAAGACTGAAAATAAGTAAGTAAATATATACGGTCGAATTGATAACCTCCTATTTTTTGAAGTCGGTTAAAAAGTAAAAAAACACTTTATTGTACAATGCACACAAAAATGAAATGTTCTTAGAAATCATGTCATCGATTCTAAATAACAATGGAAAGAAAGAATCGGAGGAAATCCAACAGTAACCAATCTTGCTGCGCACTTGGAAAATGTAGAGCTCATATCTTTCGCTGTGAGCAATATCCAAGATAGAGTAGCTGATGGCCTGATGCGGCCTGATAACATGCTTTTTTCCAGCTTTGCAAAAAAGTTGTTTTATGCCTAAGTCGTCTATTTGTAAGTTCGTTGTTGCCTTATTAGTTAGCGATACATTATTCTTATATATAAAAATGAATCGCAAAATGTGTTGGTAAGCGCATAACTCGAGAACGGCTGAACCGATTTCGATAATTCTTTCTTTATTATATTCCTTGAAGTACGAGGATGGTTCTTATGTAGAGAAAACGTAAACATGTACCACGGGCGAAGCCGGGGCGGACCGCTAGTACCTAAATATAAATGGTTTTGTTTACCTGTTATATAGTTTTAATATCTATCTACTTTATTTGGTTTTTCGAAAGCCCTCTGCTTTTTTAAGTGTTATTTATTGACATTTTATGCTACAGTTTCATTTCTAATTGAATCGATTTTTCCTTGTCGATACAAAGTAAGAACTTTCTAGAATGCTGTACCTACATACATGAACCATAAGAATTAAAAAATATCACCTATTTGAACATTTATTTATTTAAACTTACACATACATACACTAATGTAAACACATTACTTCATATTAGACACAGTTCGGTCCTGACAGTTTATATAACTAAGAAAACAATTTTATGCTTACTTCTTTACACAAAATAGGCTGTGATCATCCCACACATTGGGTTCCAATCACAGGTTTCCAATAACATTATTATAGAGTCCATTTTTACAACATAACTTCAAGCTATTATCAATGACCCTACAAGCAAATATAACCCTTATGTACACTACTATAAATATGACACATTTTCATACTGTTAGTACCAATAAGGTTGTGTATTAAAATATATTTTTAAGTTCTTTGTCGTTTGATCAGCATTCAAAGGGGTACAATGAAGCCGAACGCTTGTAACACCTTAGATTTATATAACATCCTGTCACAGGAGAAATGGTTCCAATTATATTCTTCGGCTCGGATTGTGAGTCATACAGTATTGTGACATGCGCACAAGGGTACTGAAAATGTAAGGCGGGAAAAAAGGGAAACGATAATTTTGTGATTTTGATAAATTGTTTGCGTGATTCGGAACATTGTGTTCTTGTTTTCATTTTGTAATACATATTTGGTGATACTGATGACTGTTAGGTAGGTACAAAGTTTTCAGGATTATAGTTGAACATGAAGATTTAATAATAATTTGTCAACTTGCTCTCGTGAATATTCATGGATGCGTCTTATTAGATAAAATAACAAGTACTTATTTATTGATTTTAAAATCTCTTGATTTTATTGAAAATCTAGGTTGCCTGGCAGAGATCGCTTGAAATAGCTTTTCTTCTGTATGTGTGTGTTAAATAAATAATTTTGTATTGTATTGTTTAAAGCAAATTATTCGATAGGTCTACCTTTTCAGATAATTAAACTATAAAATATTTAAAGGAAATGCAGATAGTAGATACTGAAGACGAAATTAACAAGGCATAATCAACAAGTCAAGATTTCATGTACCTATAGGTAATGCATGCAATAATTTAAACATTGGATAAACAGGTACCACATATTAGTATCTAAGATATTAAAGTATACAAATTATCTTCAATTTTTTAAGTCTATGGCATTTAAAATAAATGATTTGCGTATTAATTTAACAACGCCAGATCAAAACGATCTCAACAAAAAGCCGTAAAAGAACACACAAAGAATAAACCGAGAAAACAGATGATTTATAACAATACAGATAATCAAAATGTCACATTTTTATTCATCAGATAATAGTAAATTGCACTAAAACTTCGATATCTATTCACTATCGCAAGTTTGTCAATAAAGCTTAGTGCTCATTGTTTTGTGTCCATTATCTCGCATCTCACGATTCGTGAAATATTTACAAGAGTTATTACAAAGGTGTGCTGGATCGCACTGCGGCCGCGGGCCGGCTTTTGATGTTGTTAAGGCGATGGTTCTTGCTCGACTGAGGGAAAAAAAGGTGTAATGGTTTAACTCTCAAAAGCATATTTTTTAAATATTTTTCGTGGTTACTTTGATTACTAGATTTAATTGGATTGACGGAATATTAACAGAAACGTATGTATTTCTGTAGAAAATTAGTTCTTTGTACTACTTAAATAAATCAATTGTATAATGTTTTTAATCATGTGTTTGTGCATTAAAAAAATATTTATTTACAAGAGTAAAGGCAATCACGCAAAAGCAACCTACATAAAACATAGTACAATACTCACAAACGAAAATTATCCTAAATATGACTATCCCCAACAACCCACAACCAAAAAGTATCAACTGCGCCTTAACCAATGATAAGAATAACTTAAGAATCACTTATTGTTCGAGCCAGCTCTTTAGATGAGGCTGATAAGGCTGATGTTGACAAAAGAGGCTGCGACCGCCGTCATGTTTTGGAGATCATACGATTAATATTGTTGTAGCATTATGTTTGTTATTATTCGAGGGGCTATTTATTACGCGGTTCCAATTGAGATGTGTTTTTGGGTTACGGGATTAATGAAATGAAATTCATCTTAACTAGAGACGTAAGGGAGGGAACTTTAATTTTAATAATAATTGTAAAAATTTAAATTAATTTTAGGCAGGAATTAAAAAAAATGTTGTAAATAAAAAGTGAAAATCCAGACTTGAAAGAACCAAATATTAATTAGAATCACCTCTTTAAATAATTATGATACCCCTTATGATATTCACTTGAAATCATTCTATAAAGACGAAGAGATACTCAAGCTAACAAACAGTTGATATTCAAAAAAATATATCTTCCTTCAGTATTAAACTATCCTACGTCCCATAACCTTCCATATAAGTCGGTCAGAAAACTAAGCGTCAGCCGCTCCACAAAGAAAAACAACCTAAGTAACATTTATTAAACCCTTAATTTTAAGCAAGCAAGGTTAAGTCCACATTAATAAGCGTGTCATTAACGAACCCTTTTCACAGTTAATCCGTTACGAAAACAAACCGCCTTTCGGAGTTTTACTTTAATATTTTATATGAATCACAAGATCGCGATGTGAATTATACATAATTGGGTAATTTTTTATGTTTTTTGCGTGTAACGTAGTTGAGTTTAGTTTATTTGTTAATTTATATTGTTTTTACCTTCGGTTTGTGAAAAGCCGAGGGATAGTTGTATTACCTAAAATATCTCGAGAAAATTAACTTAAGGCGAGGTCATTCTATTGCATTCCCTTACAGTTTTAATCTAGCTATTTATGCATTTTCATTTATAAAATACCTACCTTATTTACAAACTTTTACCTTAAACCGTTTAACTAAAATAAATTCAAAGTCGTTTTTTTAATTATAGCCAAGGCTCCTAGACTTGGGATAATATGGGGAAGGTACAACTTCTTATAAATTTTCTGCATGCAAATAGATGCACAACATCCAAACATTTTTGTAAATAATTAAGTGTCTCCTAATTACATGACATATATCTTATCAAGGATGCGGTCAAATACCAAACATTCATCCATTTTTATTTCTAACACGAAAAGCCACAAAATTTTACAATGTAGCAACATTTGGGGCACAAAAAATTATATTTACACGCATATTAAAGACGAGGTGTCACTCCGGAATGCTCGGGCATCCGTTTTTTGTTCTTAACTTTAGATTAGTCATCTGTAGATGATATATACGATAATATTTAAATGCCTCTGTAATAGATCTGGATGTTATCTTTTTGTATCTGTGCGCAGTGAGTTCAAATGCAAAAATTACTATGCTTTTTATTTTTTGCTGTCCAGTGCCAAGAAATATGATTATTAAATTATGTCTCAGTACATATTGGTTTTACAGCTTCCTGATAATAATATGTTCTGTGTAAGCTACACATGACAAAAAAGTAATGAAAATTTACATCAAAAAAGTAAAAAAAATGTCTGTGAAATCAATGTCTTTGCAAGCGGTAAAAAAAGACCTTAATCTTAAAAAATAAATAGTCGAGCTAATAATTATTTAATGAATAATTTAAATACAAAATTCTCTATAATATAATGTCTATACAATTTATAATAATATGGGTTTAATATCGCACTGAAATTAGGATGTACAGCCATTATTTCCAACAAATTTCACACAATAAATCGCTGTAGCACATTCAGGCAATAAAACAATTATACATAATTTACACTTGTATCAATAAACGTTGAAAATAAGGGCCACAGCCGCATGCAGCGTCTAACAGCGCTTTGTGCTAATTGGAACAAGAAAAGCAGCCGTAAATTTCTCGCGGCGATCCGATGATGTGATTCGAGCCTTAATTAAAAACCGTTTATGATGTTGTAAACTTGTCTAAGAGAGTATAGAGCTAGGGATGTTTAGACAGAGACATTTATTTTTTTATTCTTTTATTTACTTTATTTATCGTTTATAGCGCATTTAATTATATATTATTACTCAATAATGGTTTGATGAATTAATGAAATTAATACCTATAAAATCATTTTTTTAGAACAACGTAGTTAACTGTCATTTTTGTTAAAATTAGTTAAATTGAAAATTTTACACCTGATTTTTTTTATTTTGTTCTCGATAGCTAGTAGGTACTGAAATGGAAGTTTATGTTATTCCCTTTTTCGATTAAAATAGTCCACTCTACGAGTACCTATCACAGAGATTTTACCCTAAAACAAATTTCACGGTTTTAAGGTGTAATATAAAACCAAGTGACTCCTTTCAAAAGCCAATCAGACAACAGACAGACAGTCAATTCAAATCATTGCCGCGTCTATTCTCCATAACTCTTCACCACAGAGCCAGTAGCCCGTCATTAGGGAGCGCAAACTTACGACACTACATAATTGGCCGCTATATATCAATCCTTTAGTGCGGTAGCTGCTATAAACTTGGAAATTTAATTCTGTATCGTATTTAGTATTTTTTCGTATATTGGTTTTATTAGATTGATTTCCGTTTGATTGGAGTGGGCGAATGTCGAAATATAAAGAGAACAATATCTAGAAAAGATGTCGTTAAAAACGTAGGTTCAACATAATATGTACCAAAATATGTACCAAAGGTACATATTTTAGGAATATAGATATTTTTTTATTGTTATATTGAGAAAATACATTTTCAAATTACGTGACTAGCAAATTATTCCTTCTTGTGCAAATTGTTTTTCTCTCAACATTTGTGTCTGTGAAGCTAATATGTAGATATAGTAGATATATAATATAAAATATTTCTCATAATCGATCACATTACAAATAAACTAAATTATACCTTTTTTGCAGTCGCTACACAACACAAGCTACCGCTGCCTACAACGCATCTCGTTTTGTTTCCAAACCTTCGTTTCCTTCTCCTTGTAAAAATATCGATTTTTTGTTATTTTTATCGATTATTTACCACGTTAAAGTGACCGGCGGCCAACAAAAGAGAATCCATATCTTACCGGATACGTGAACCCTTTTTGAGTGTTAATGCCGTGACAAATGTAGAATTTATTCGGACTGCAGCATCAGGCCCCCGCTGTGACGGGTTGACCTTTCAAAGCTCTAATGTTGTTTTAGTTTCGTGAGGGAAAATTGCGGTTTTATGGGTACAGAGTACAGACTAAGGACCTCGTAGTTGTTACTATTTTTGATATACATACAAATATTATAAAGCTGAAGAGTTTGTTTGTTTGTTTGAACGCACTAATCTCAGGAACTACTGGACCGATTTGAAAAATTATTTCGGTGTTAGATGGCCCATTTATCGAGGAAGGCTATATATACATATCATCACGCTACGACCAACAGGAGTGGAGCTACGGGGGTAAAACCGCAGGGAGCTTGTTTTTGATACATATTGTCATAACAATCTTCATCTCTATTTTCTTCACGTTGCAAGGCTACCAGGCTACTATGTATGGTCCATAGGCTGGTCAGGGAAGGGTATATTGACCAATATCGTCCAAACGATATCTATTTTGTTCTAGTATATGTTAGCTGGATTATTATTGGAGCAGTTTCTATCAAGATTAAAGTCGGTAAACGTGCAAGTGATTAGTCATTCACTTTCTTTTTAACTGCGTTTCAATCACATGTAGGCTGTAGGTAGGTATGACTGGTAGCTTATTACGAGTGAGGTATACTAAGCCTTTCATTTGGTATAATAAAATAAATAATAATATTTCTAATTAAATATCCTTTGAATCACAATCACACGAAATAGATAAATGACTGTCCAAAATCCGCGGGAGATTTTCTTGTTAACTTAAAAAATTAAGAAACAAGACTTTCGATGACACTCTGAGTTATTCATTTTCCACGTCACTGTACAATAAACTTTATTGGTATGTAGATAAAGTAGATTTTAGGAAATCGGTAAATAAAAATAAATTTATTTTTCCAATCCAGTGGCGAATTTTATCGGCAATTCTTTAATTTAATTTGTTCATTTTATTTTGATTCGTAAAGAAACCGCGATTCTCATTATTTATTAGCAAATAGGAGAGGTGTCGGGATTTATTTATGATTTCATTAATTATGTCAAAAATGTAGCCTTTGAATTCATTTCGATGTTAGATTTTTATTTGTTTCTTATGTTTTTGATTAAATATTGGTGGTCTAGGTACAAGTAGTGTGTTACAATCCGGCTTCTCTTCTATATTTTTAATTCTCTTAAAAACTCTTTTTATAAACGTTGAAAAGTGACCCCATCAACAGTTTTGAAAGTGCGATAGTAAGCTATCCCATATCTCTATAGTCTATATAATATTTAAAAACTATGATTATCGACTAAGTAGGTATATAATTTTTTACCTACATAAATATCAAAAGTAGGATAAATATAAAAGGAGTATTTAGAAACTAGACTTTAACGGATTTTAAATTTACGTTTAATTAGTAATTAATAATTATATATATACATTTTAATCCCGACGTTTCGTACACAGCAAGAGCGGTCGCGAAGAGACGGTGTTAAAAAGTCTATAATTTCTAAATGGTATCCTATATCCAACTTATATTTTCAAAAGTGGGATAGTAGGCTATCCCATCGCTTTCCCACCACGATCAGATACAAGCAGCCGCGTCAAAGATGGTATTTTAATTGAAGCGATCTCTATCTCTAATGACACATTGTGAGCCGCTACCGTGTGGCTTAACCGACTTCACTAAATGATGTATTCGGAATTAATGTTTCAATGATGAAAATAATATCAGCATTGGGTTGTATAAATTTATAAAGCATTTGAATGCCATAAAACCAAAAATATCAATTTCAGCATTGGGTTAGTTTGTGTTTTATGTTACGGTAAATAATTAAGGTTTCGATTATAACTGTATGTATCTGCAGAGTAATCATTTTAATTTTTAACCGACGATTTCTAATATCGGGGGTCAAAATTAAACATAAATATTATGCTATAGCAGATTCTCGGTATGTAATCTGGGTGTCAACATGAATTTGTTTATTCTTACAGATGTAACCGCTAAACCGATTTCAGTGAAATTTTTAATACAGATAAATCATGTATATTGCTCTTAAAAATCGTGGGCTACGAACAGCAACTACATACTACTAATTACTTAAACAGAGCTTAATAAAAATTTTCAGTATAATTAATCTGCTCCACTAAAGCTCACGTCACAAAAAATAAAGCCGCGTTCATAACGTATGATTTATAAACGTTTATTAACAAAACTAATGAAATTTCCGCGCGAACGAGCACAAAAACATTACACACGGTACATTATACGTACAAAAAGATAAATGGTGTTAAAAATAATAATATGAAAAGCCATCGTTTGGAGTAAATGCCGATTGTTGTGCAAACTTGCGATCGGACACGGCAAATGGGGCGGAATTAAATGCCCATGTGAACACTGCCTAATGACTTAGAAGAAACACCAACAAACGAATTTGAACCCTATAGCTATAAAGCTAAGACTCAGTTTAGGTTGTTTTTTAAGTGGCACATATGACAATGTCGATATAGTTATAATCGTTTACCTCGTTTCATATTTTTAGATTTTTTGCCAAATATGGCGGATCTATAGATCTCTTGAAATCATGCGCACATAAGTGGCATAATTTAGAGTTATTGAATTTTATAATAGTTTATGGATATGATATGGGATTTCCGTTTCGGCGTCTTTTAATTTATTATACTTCCTATTTTTTATTTTAATAATTCAGTACAAAATAAAGAGCGGCGCTTTTGCGATATATCAAAACCGTTTTCCATTTGTTATTTAAGGCGAATTTATGGATTCACTTATTTTATTAATGATCAAATACAACACGTACTTACTACCTAGTATAATTATTAATCGAAAAACTTTTGATTTTTGGGTGAAAAACATTACCAAAACTTTATAAAAAATTGTTAGCGCTTAAAAATAATAATTATTATTTTGTTGCAAATACCGATCATGCTGGGAAGAAGGGATCATACCACAGAAGAAGTTTATCTAAGAATAAAAATTAAAACGATTTTATTTAGATTAGGACTTATTTAAATTAAGGATCTATTTTTTAATAAAAAAAAGACGTGTGGCACTCCGAGACTGCCGCGGTAAAGCTATTGCATGCTATGCCTTCAAGCCACAGCCCGCGATAGAAGCTATGCAATAGTTTAAAAACAATTCGAAGTAAAGTGTAGTATTAACGAAAATACTACTTGAGATATTTGAGATACATAATAGTTAAAATAGTCCACATGAATGAAATATTCAAAATTTCAATTAACATATTTTATAAACACTCCAAAACGATTCAATTAGTTATAAATATCGTCCATACAGATTCCTAAACATTCTTATCGATACAATATCTATCTTATTAATCATTCGGTATATCAAAGAGTTGGAAAAATAAAAACAAAGTAGACACGAACGAATCTATTTGAAATCTTTAAAACAATGTAATTTAAACTCTATAGTAAAGTAATAAGGTTGTTTATCGTTCAAAAATAGGAATACACCTGTTATATGCTTAAATGCATTCCATAGTTTGATAGTCGAAAAGCGATTATAATTTTTTTTAAAGTAAGGTCAATAGGAGACTGATACTTCTATTGCTATTTGCATAGAAATTACGAAGATTATTATAGGAATTGACTCTTAGAAAACCGTTAAAGTTAGGTCAATTCATACCTTTCAAACCTTTAAAAAAATTGTGAAGAGCTTTTTTTTTTTGTTAATTTTACCAATTAATTTACTATAAAATAGAGTAGTATCTCTACTTTTCTGTCATTATTATTTCTTACATTGTTTTTTCCAAATAAACAATTAGGAGTAAATTATGTAACCTTAGTTTTGAATAAAGTTACAATATCTAAGCATTAATTGATCTCTTTTGAAATAAATATTTCAAACTTATTAAATATCAACAAAGATAAATTTAATTAAGATAATCATAAAGACATCCCCGCAATACATACTGAATAAAAGTTATAATAATAAAAGGGCTTGGCGTCTGTCTGTCTGGTCGGGACAGATAAAAACCGGATCCCATAAACCCTTGTTCACTGCATGTGTTGTTTTTTCATCTCCATCTTAGACAATGCAGAGATCATTATAATAACTATACATACTTGTAATGTTATTAGGTATACGATGGTAATTATACTTTTGAGATTTTTAAGCATAACAAGGAAAGGGGACGGAAAAGTATCTATGCAATTGTTTTATTTATAATTTTTACATTGGCATGATTTATGAGCGCAGTTCGTATAAAAATTTCCATCAATTTTATTACCAACTAGCGGTCCGCCCCGGCTTCGCCCGTGGTACATATTTACGTTTTCTCTACATAAGAACCATCCTCGTACTTCAAGGAATATAATAAAAAAAGAATTATCGAAATCGATCCACCCGTTCACGCGAGATGCCGTGACAACGCGAAACGGGTTTCATTTTTATATATATATTTAAAAAAATATATAATATTCTATTTAAAACACGTTTCTAGTACAACAGACCAATTAAAACAGATAAAAGGCAAACAAACATCTTCCATGTAATTACTTGGCATGAATCCGAACAAATGCTTCGAGGTCGACAATTTATCTGACAAACTCCAACCGTCAAATTTAAATAACGATTATTTCATCATCTCCACAACAAACTTACTAAAAACCAGCATTGTAGACCTTAAAATCAAAGCCATAGAAGATAAAATCGAGCACCATGAGATCGTAGATACAAATGAAGAAAAACGTCAAGTCAAAAGTGAGACCATTAAAACGTAATGAGTGACCGATCAAGTGGTCCTTTATACAACCACGTGCCAGACCAAATGTGGGCACAAAGAAACAAACTACCGTACGAATGTAACAAAAGACGAAGAAATAATTGTACAATTAATGTCTCAAATCTTAGTGTAATGGCACTTGAAACAGTCGAGTAATTGGAAGTCAAGATTCTTTAAGAAATCATGGTTTTCTAATTGCTTCTTCAATAAGTCAAGGATGGCTGTTAACAAAACGTTGAATACAACCATTTTAATAATATAATTGCGGTAAATTGTTCTAACATTTTTAAAAGCATTTGATTTTAGATTGAATGAAATGATTGCGCAATGTATCCAATTAACGGGTGCCCGTATGTGTATAAAGGAAAACCAAGCACTTGAATGGTCAATACAGTACGTACGTACAGTAATAAGTACCTAAACAATGAAAGAAATTGATATCTCATAAAGTATAGAAGTCACACAGATGTTTTAAATAACATTCTCTAAAAATGCATTACTATTACTATGTAAACGAATTACATAGAAAACAATACCTAGGTACCACTACCTAAAACTCAGGAATGTCTAAACTACTATTTCTTTGATAAAAATGTTAAAAGAGTTGTTTTTTTTTTCAAAACAGTAACCGTATATACCACAGTGTTCTAAAAGGAATTAAAATCCAATTCATCTCTCTTTGTTATCTGACCACAATCGCGAAAGACAAGGGGCAATAATATTAAAAAAGCAAAGGGTGGTATTTATAATCTTGCCAACCAACCCAATTTTGACTAATAAAAATTCAAACAATTATAACTCTTATCAGCTTATAATAAGCTCCATAAGTATTATAAACAATGGTACGTATATTTGTCGGGAAATAAATCCAAGATATCGCATGAGTTAATTTTTCCATTCTAATGCCTTTATTGAATATGTTTTAATTGTAAGGGCGACAATCTGATACAGACTTCTCACGTTTTTGTGACACCATCTTTATTTACCATCCAGTATATCTAAATTAACCTTTTAATAACAACAATGTACGACGAGAGAACACCACTGCACTCGGCAGCACAACGGTGAACATGGAAATCATTTATGTAAAGCTAAAAGCAATTGTACACATGAACTAAGAAATGGTCCAACAACAGATACGCTCATAATTGGTGATGTTTGTATAACAGGAGCCATTCAACACACAGAAGCCGAAAAGAGATTTAAAAATACAAACCTTAGAAATGCATCTTTACTTGTCTCCGCAAACAAAAGCGTTGCCTTTCAAGTGGGCGAACCGACCAGATATGACAAAGCCCTGGTTGCGGGGAAACCAAATATTAACACGCACACCGTCTGACTAACTGTGGCGCAAACATTCATGGAAGTGAATGAAATATTGGTCACCTCGTGGACAGTTCTCATGAATCGATTGTACGTACATACAGCAATAGATGGAGTGCACAAAGAAACTTAATTATAACTGACTATAAGACAAAACTCAAAACATACCCTAATAACAGAAAATCACAAATGTAGGGAGTCATATTCATTTTGCATGGTAATTGGTAATCTACAAATGATATTATCAAAATTATTATCCGAATAATAATTCCACACCGGACAGCTGACCGTGTACAGATCCTTGAGGGACACCTCGTTAGCGTGCGCCTTGAGACAATTCCCGTTTTGCGAATTCACATCCTTACAATTCGGTAACAATGGGGTATTGTCAAAAATAGCCAATAGCCAAAATGACGGGTTATCTTTGTGCTTAGCTGACTATTATTTGCCTTTGTTATCATCCTCGGGGAATGATCCAACAATGCCACCGTGAAACGTTTTTATAAACGTTATGATATGAATGGATAATACCTACGATATTCGATTGTGCTGACACAATGTGCGCAAATCATAACCTTGGGCTTGTACAATTTGGGAATTAGTATGTTATTTTTTGATTTAACATGAAAGTTTAAAGAAACAGATACATTAGGTATTTAGTTTTACAATTTTTAGTCATAATGCGCCTTAAAATTTAAATATTTTAGAACAGATTAAAGCGCATCACACACGGTGAAGATACTATAATATTTTATGTTAAGATTCTCTAATATAAAATATTACAGTATCTTAAGGTATCTGGTATCAGCGTTCTGACCATCATTTTTCTTTTTGTCATTGCGTACTAAGACCCCTGTAGACCGCCATCCTGTTACAAATGACCCGAAATTTTCCAATCCAACCAATATGAATTTTTCTATTCTTTATAAATTTATATTTATAAAAGCATTTTAATGCCATAAAAACCAAAATATCAATTTCAACAAAAAAGGTCGTGTTCCATCGTCACAATATTGTATTCACTGAAAAGTGTTTCATATTGGTTGAGATGGTTGTTAATCATTTCAATAGATGGCGCGCGGTGTGTCCCTTAGACACATAAAACTGAAAGAATAGAATAAATTCGATTGCTTTGGCGGGTCACGAGTGGCTGAGTTGGTCAGACATCCGCCCCGGAATGGCGCGAAAGGATGCGGGTTCGTGTCCCGCCTCGTGATCGAATTTTTTCTATTCTTTATAAATTTATATTTATAAAAGCATTTTAATGCCATAAAAACCAAAATATCAATTTCAATAGAAACGATTTACAAAAATAACCTAAATCATACAACAAAAATCTCATCAATATTTCGTAAAGCAGAGTTGACACAATAAAAATAATTGAACGAATACTAAATACCACAGTCGGCCATTGTGATCTCGGATAAAGAACGAAAGATAAAAGAAAGAAAAAGATTGTTTTGTCTGAACAAAGCCGTGTCACAGCCAGGCCAATGGCGATCGGGAAAAGGAATAAAATGTTCGTTCGCTTTGGGTAGGTAATTTTATTATTTTATATAGGTACCTATCTATTACCTGATAGATAGTGAGTGAGTATTTCTTCAGCTTAGTATTTATAAACGAGAAGTATCTTTACCGAATCTTACAAAATTTATAGACCAACGCAGGTAAGTCTACTTTACATGAAATGAAAGTATATCTATAATTTCCGCTGTATAAAAGATTTTTTGATTAAGTTTATAATCAGATCAATTAGTAAATATTATATCGATAAATAAAAGAGAAGTAATAGCAGTTTGTAAATGTGAAAATAATATCTTCCCCGCTATATTTTGGGAATAGTTAAACCTTCATTTATAAATCTTGTATCGATCAAATTAAAATGAGATTTCAATTCACGAAAATATGCAAAGCTTGCTAAAATAACAATACCTAATCTTAATACAAATTCAAAGAAAATTAATCGACTTTAGCTCACTGCGCCTAAAATAACACCGCTTTGTGCCACGATATTGGATTCGATTGCGTATGCGCTCCTTTGTGACACTTTTTGTTGACTTTTATACATTTTTTGTGTGATTTGATACGCTGACGGATCTCTTTTGTTGATTTTTTATATATTTTTTGACACCTGAATCTAAGAACGGAGTAGTGGCTGATCAATTTTGGCCTATTGTGAAGATAAATTCCGCAGGAAGCTTCTTTGTTGGAATCGGTTGCGTGTTTTTATATCATTTCTAGCCCATCGAGTGAGTATCTCTCATGCAAAGGGGTCGTGTGATTTTTCATTAAGAAAATATTGAAGGTGTTCGCATTAGATATACACATAATCAATAGGTGCATTGAGTACATACATATCTTCGGCGAGAGTTATGCTAAAATGGAGTAGAGCTGAATCGACTCGACGGTTGGTGCTTCTGTGTTCAAAAAATTCTCAAAGAAACAATGGTCGAATGTCTAGCATTAAATTACTTATCTTGGTAATATTATCGATTTATTAATAATACTAAAATGTAGGTAGTATTTACTGTATGAATTTAATTTTTATATTGCTAACTTAAAATTAGTTACAAATAAAATAAGTTAAACTTTTAGAATCAATGGGAATTACATCTTTATAATTTTCTCATACACCGATAGTTACATTAAAATTAAACACAGTTTTGTTAGTATGTACCACTTTCTCCGCAGGGCCTCCAGGGCCGGCTGGGCGGATTGCTTGCTGTGAGGCCCCGCCCTCTCTGTAAGGGAATGTGCGACTTGGAGAATTCACAAGAAATTGTTTAAATAATTTTGTAATGTTGCATTTGTTTTATGGATGGAGGAAGTATTAAAATGTGAATGATGGTAAAAATTATTATTAGTGTATTTTCCTTAGTTTTATTAATCTGGGTATTAAAATGGCTAATGGACATGTTCGTTTTGTAAACATATGATGCAATTATTGACTAAAAATACTTATTGCATTATAAAAGATACTTATTACCTAAATTAAGACTTAAAGAATTTATTAATAAAAGAAAAATATCATCTTAAATGATTTCTGAAACGAAGAATGATCAGATGCAAAATCATCAGAAAAATTAAAAACCTCAGCAGTTACAATAATTATTATTATTGCTCTACCAAATATTTAAATGAATCACACCTTCAAACAGCAGGTATTTCACAATAATAAACAAATGAACGATATTGTAACACGATTAACATTTACTAGTTCACTCTGGTCTCACCAGGGCAGGACTGGGCGGGCCTCTCGCTGTGAACCCGCCCTTTCGGAAGGAATTCGCAACTTTCAAGTATTCTCACGTTATAGAAGTGTTTAATTATAGTGGTTGACGTACTATTTAAATGAGCTGGTAAATGGAGCATATTTATTTCTAACTAGCTTTCCGCCTGCGGCCGTTTCCGGGATAAAACCTAGCCTATTTTGCTCAGTGAAGATGCAGCTTTCTGATGGTGAAAGAATTTTTTAAATCGTTCCAGTAGTTTATGCGTGAAAACCATACATACATACATAATTACAAACATTTCCTCTTTATAATATCAGTATAGATGGTATTTATTTTTAAAGATCGTCGGGAAGTTTGTGAAATTATTTATTCCTTTTTCTATGCACTTTTATTCGTTGCGTTGGGTGTTTTTTAATTTAATTTTTATTGCATGGTCTAAACGGTAATTAATTACTACATGCGTGAGACAGGAAAGATCTGATTTGGATTTGGTGCTGGATTTGATAAAAACTGAGTATCGATTAAGCTGATCAGCAGGCCAAGACTAATGTCAGAGAATAGAATAACGCTAAAGAATAGAAACTACTATCGCTAATTTTTTACATAAACTCATGATATTTTAGTAATGGTTCGGTCACACTACCAACGGCGACGACGACTACGACCAAAATTGTCCTCCAGACAAAATTGGTTTAAAAAAAATATTAAAATTTCCCGTCATACTGGTACTCGAAAAGAAAAAAAAATTCGAGGATAATTAATATAAAAATAGACGGTAAGTTAATCATATAATCATCTTTTACCAAAATTGTAGATCATAAAATTATCTATAAAAAACTTCAAATACATTTTTTTCTAGGAGCCACCGTTTCTACGAAAAATATATTTTTTCATTCATTGATCTCAAAAAAAATTCCAGGCACCAGAACGACAGGAAATTTTAATATTTTATTTTTAATTGTGTTTTGCACAATTTTGTTAAATTGCGACTGAATGAAAATTTTGTTCGTGGTCGTCGTCGTCGTTGGTAGGGTGAACAAATCCTTAGCAAAACATCATACGCTTATGTCAATTAGTATCGATAGCGGATTCTATTCCTTTGCGTTTTGACGTTTGTCTCGGCGCTCAGTTGCTGCACGATACATTGTTAAAAACACACATACAAGAAAGGAAGGTAAATAAATTTGCTCCCCTCGACCCTGGTGCCTAAAAAATAATATGACATAATTTAAAAGAAATTTTACGTAAAAAATTAATTAGGCATTTCTTTTTTATTTTGTAGCTCAGTTTAGTCATAAATTTTACTAACAGTTCTTTTAATTATTTATGGTAGTACGTGTTTACTCAATAAAAGTTAAGTAGTAACTACTATACAGTCACTATTCCACGCGGACGAAGTCGCGGGCACAGCTAGTCAATAATAATTACATTTTTATTTAGGTAGCTGGCAATTGTAAATGTCATATTATTAATTACTAGCTGTTGCCCGCGACTTCGTCCGCGATTAGGTCGTTTTTCGTCATTCGTCGTTTAAAAAAAATACGTGACACTTTATTTTTGAATGTTCTTAATTATTGTCTCTTATAAAATTTAACTACTTACATTAAAATTGAACACTCTGATAAGAAAATCTTAAAATCTGAAGAAAACATGAATGAATGTGATTTAAATTCTACGTTACTTAGTATCAAAATATAATAATCTAAATTAAATGTAGATTAACAGTTTGAGCACACCATTATAGAATATGTACTTAAGTATTAAATTACGTTAGTTAACATAGTAACTTTACTAAAAACACGATGACTTTCTTTCGCGCTCGGTACCACAAACTAAGCATGTTTGTGGTAAGTGGCCCGCGTGACGCGTCACTTGACCCCCCGCGAGTTCCCCTCCGTTGCTATGCGAAAATACATTCGTTGCTCTATTTTAGGAAAAATTTGTAATACTGTGGCCTGGGCGTTATAACACGTCCAGGGAGTTCCTGAGTGCCGATATCACCATCTTGAGGAAAAGCTTCTAATGTCGATTTAAAACTGCATACATACGAATTAACCTGTTCTAAAATTGTGAAATGAGTTCAGTTTTAAATTTGAGAAATATTGATTTCTTGTATTCCACTATTCGTTGTAGTCGAATACAAAATATAGGGTAAAAGTGGGATAGATGCCCTTACCGGGATAGATGCCTCATTTTCAAAAAACCTCACTTCCCAGAGTCGTGACTACGAATTAATGATTTAAATAGGAGCTCCTATCACCCCGCACCTCGGGTACGCATGAGCTGTTGTTTGGTGAAGACGTGTTTCGCTAGTACGTGTTGTAATATCCGCGGCGAACTTCACGAACACGTTAAAATTTAAAAAGGTTGATATTTGCCTTTGCATAACTTTATAAGCATTAATAAATTTCACTATATTTCTTATTATGTCTATACACTGGTTCATTAATTACAAATCTAAGTGAAAATAGTGGCTCTTTTGTTTTTATTTAATAAAAAAAATACTGGGGCAGCTATCCTTATCAAAAAGTATAGTTGCCCCTTTTTTTTCGAGGGATAGATACCCTTAGGGGCCTCTAAGGGCATCTATCCCTCAATACATATTATGTATATGTTATTATCGATAATCACAGGTACCGTTTATATTTTTACCTGATTGCGCCAGAGGTTTTCTCTATGTTAACCGATTTTACTCGTTTAATTTGCTTTTTTTTGTTATGTATACTTACTTATTAATGATCTGCCCTTATACTGATTGTAGGAGAACCACGCCACGAAAATACAAAAGAAAAGAAGGAGTGCGAGCGCAAGTATATTCTTGGATAACAGAACAACTATGTTAACATGACATTTGCTGGTTTATCATATAAATTTTATTAGATTTTGCGTTTATAGAGTATGTAAGGCATCTATCCCACTCTGCAGGCATCTATCCTCAAAAAAGGTGTTCTACAAAAATGTTTATTACACATTATCTATAAATGATAGGATAAAAAATATATATAGTAATTCAAAACAGATAATTAACCTAGCTATATTCATACAAAGTGTTCGTATAAGATTCATGTTTTTAAAATTATGAGGCTATTTCAAAAAGTGGGGCATCTATCCCACTTTTACCCTATTTAAACAAACTTAGGTTGGCCTACAGGCAAAAGGGATCCTATCAAATGGTAAACTTGACCTTGTATCTTAAAAGTAAGCATGAACGGACCTTCTGATAATTATTGAGCACCAAAGGATCATTTGAAACGCGCTACTATAAGAGCGAATATTGTCTAATAACAGTTTACATTGCACAGTATGTTCCTCTAAAAGTAGTGATTTCAAAGGTTCCGGTGTATCTTCAAATGAAAGCCGACTCCTTACTACACTTTAAAGCATTACAAAAAGAACATACTACGCCTTTACAGAAGATGATCTGTAATCAATTGTGAGGTTATAAGCAAACCCACTTTTATATTTGTCAGACCACACCACCGAATTCGTAGATTGTTTACCTCAAGTCATTAAGACTATGACGAAATCTGTCTGCAGTAAGACGGGCCTCTCGCTATTCGTCCGTTTCCAGAGACCGAATAGTTTCAATTCTTAATCTTTCATTAAACAAACTTATTAATCGTTCTTGTCTCATATAATTGTAATATTCGCGTCCCTACTCTAGTGATTGCTTATACTCATGTTCATCTTCAAGAGATCGAATAATATTATGATGCACCCTATCATTTGTCAAACGGTCTTCATATTGAGTAAAGTTTCAGATTCTCGAGATAAAATATGACTGTCGTGATCAGTAGTGAGACGTAATTCCCTCTCAGTGAGGGTTTCGGTCTCACGGGATAGTACAATATGCCGTTTGCGATCAGCTGTGAGACGTCATACCCTCTCAGTGAAGGTTTCGGTCTCACGGGATAGTAGGGGAGACCGGGTTTGGTTGTCTCACGGGTTGGTTGTCACAGCGGTCTTAACACAAAACTGAACTATCGAATAAGTCTGTTGAACAGCGTGGCAAGAGCGATACAGTGACAACGCTGTCCCCACTTCGCGTCAGACCGCCCCGATCTGCCGTGAGGGCCTCACACGTGTTTATTGTTTTCGCACAGATTTTTTATGATATGAGGACCGAATATGCTCCTCATAACATCACTTTTTGTGAACGAAACGACAGCGCGGTTTAATTTAATGCCAACACCATTAGAAAAAAGGATTATTATTAATTGTGAAAAAATATCATGATTTACACTATTAACACTCTTTTAACATAAAATATAAGTCTGTGAGTGTGTAAAAATAAATCCAGCTAATTACACATCAAACTTATGTTTATAATTAGGTATACGACATGAAAATATATTAATTACCAAGCAATAATAATACAGATAAGCAGTGGTGGCTCAGTGGTGAGACCTCGGACTTCGAATCGATAAGTCCGGGGTTCGAGACCAGGCGAGCGCGCAGGAAATAAATTGATTTTTCAATTTATCTGCGCATGTTGTAACATCACCACTGCTCGAATGGTGAAGGAAAACATCGTGAACGTATATGGGCTGATGATGATGAATAATACAAATAAATACTGAACATAAGTAGGTATAATATATATTAAGTAGTATTAGTTAAAATATACTTTGACTGTTAGTCAAAGTTTATTTTTACTAACAACATGTAAATGAAGAAGAAATAATAATTACCAACGAACTAACCTTTTCTATAATACTTAACACGGCACATTTTTCAAATTATGTTGCTCAACCCTGCTCAAAAATTTGAGGGTTTTGTTGGAACTTTAATATGTCAAAACTATGATATATCTAAACTACGATACAACTTGCTTGCGGAAATGCTCATTACAATTGTGAATCTAAAGAATAACTAACAACATACTATTCAATTTTATTGAGCTGATGAATATCTTTTGCCTGGAAGAAATCACCGTCGCCTAATAAATATACTGTGTTTTCTTATAAAACCGTTACATAATTTATTTTATCTACTTAAATAATGAAAATGATATTATATTTATAAAATATAAAACATATTATGTAAAATGATTAAAAATAAATAAATGAAGCAACTACGATTCAAAGAAAACATCTTTTTCAGTGTTAAAATGCTCTTAGCAATCCTGGATGATGAACTGTATCATGTACTCTGATCCCAGTACGGTCGGTACCTCGATAGCCATAACGATAAATATTATAATCAGATAACCGCAAAGTCAAAATAAAAACATTACTTGTACAGTTGTGAGTGCAAAATTTACGTTTCATTTGGAATAACATTTTTTTCGGTACTAAAACGTAGTCGTTTGATATGTGGTTGGCTGCCCCTCCTCTCCTTCCTGAAAAATATCCTCCAAAATTTCCCGAGATACTTCCAATGATTGAACCATTGGACGTTGGACATTAACTTCAGTCAAAAATTGACGAAGCGGATGATTACTAATTTCCACTTAATCCTCGCTGCTACTATCTTTACCATCAAATCATCAATTTTCAAGTGGTGTTGTAAAAATATCAGCAGAAATCGTCTTCCAAAGGCGATATAATTTTATGAGCATTGAATCTGTAAATAACAAAATCAAAAGTTAACTGTAAATCTATAAAAAAAGCTACTTACAAATAAAATTTTATCAAAAACTACTGTTCCCAATGCACCTCAAAATAATAAAAGAATTCATCATTTTATTATTTCATTCTAAAAGTGTAATATAATACCTACCAACAAATAACATGAATTGCTATCATTATAAAAAATAAATACCTATAAGTAACAACTTACTTTTTGTGGGAACGCATGATGGTGAAAATTCACAAAACACGAAGATTGCATTTGATATTTTTGGTTTTATGGCATTCAATTGCTTTATAAATATCACTACATAGTATAAAAAAAGTCGCTTTCTCTGTCCCTATGTCCCTTTGTATGCTTAAATCTTTAAAACTTCGCAACGGATTTTGATGCGGTTTTTTTAATAGATAGACTGATTCAAGAGGAAGGTTTTAGTATATAATTTATTAGGTTTTAGACAAAGCGGACGAACCCGCGGGCGGTAAGCTAGTAAATTTATAAAATACGAAGATTTTTAAAATTGTAACTAATGAACGCAATCAATATTAGATTAACTGTAGATAATGGTGTCTAGTTTTACTTAAAATAATAAACATCTACCCTCACTTTAAAAAAATGTAGTATATTTATTATTTACACGAAATATACCTTATAGGGAAGGGAAGATATGGGCTAAAGAGTTAAATAAATAACATAATTATATTTAAATTATTAATTTCCAACTGTGTATTCAGTAGTGTTAACATCTAAATTGATTTGATTTTTACGAAATCTCATAGATGGCGCTGTTACAAAATTAACATTATACAACTTACATTCTTTAAACTATGTTTCTCTTCCCAAGTTACTTAAATGGCATAATTTTTATAGTGTCAATGTAGATATTGTGAAACAACATTTATATATGCGTCATTTGATTATTAATTTCCAATAGTTAACGTGTGTTTGATTTTTCTAACACTTCATAGATGGCGCTGTTTCAAATTTGTCTTTATACTGCTAAGATTCATTTAACTGTTTCTCTGCCCAAATTACGTAAATGACATAGTTTTTATTTTGTAAAGCTAGATAATAGCATGGCTTACTCGAAACCAACATTTAAACATGAGTCTTTAGATTGTACGCTGTCGTAGTACACGGAATATGTAAGAAAAATAAAGGCTCACAGCTCCTCCCCCGAAGGTGATATCATGATAATATGTTTAAACTATCCTCACCCGACCTCTTAGGAATATTCATGCAAAATTTGAAGTAAATCTATGCAGTACTTTTCGAGATTAGCCCGGTCAAACATACAGACAAACAGACAAACAGACAAACAGACAAACAGACAAACAGACAAAAATTCTAAAAACTATATTTTTGGCTTCTATATCGATTATAGATCATGGATTATGTATTCTTTTAAAAAAATATTCAATGTACAGTTTTGACTTTCCTACGATTTTATTATATGTATAGATATTTATGTGAATAAAAAGCTTTCCGCCCGTGGCTTCGTCCGCTTTGTCTAAAAACCTTACAAATTTTATATTAACACCTTCCTCTTGAATCACTCTATCTATTTAAAAAAACATCAAAATCTGTTGATACCTAGTTTTAAAGATTTAAACATACGTAGGGACACAGAAAGCGGCTTTGTTTTATACTGTGTAGCGATAAAAAAGCTAGTGACAACGTAACTGACTGACAGATTTACTTCTGCTATACTTATTCTTTATTTCATTATTTCATGTTTAAGATTTAAGCAAAATCAAAATCTATTTAAATTTACATTGATAAAGGCAATGTGGTTCTAAAAAATTATTGAATTTAAAGCAGGAAAAGCAGGCAAAGGAAAGTGAAATTACCGTTATGTGGCGCTATATTTTAATCGTTTCTAATAAGCACCATACACATAGATAATAAAGCGCATCCTTACACATTAAAAAAAGCTGTAACTAACCGTTTAAGAGCTCGCAGAAGAGTAGAAATCATACGGATAAGATAAGCTTCTCTAGTAGCAATCGTTTAACTTTAAACTCGTATATAAAATATTCACACCACACACGCTTTATCAATAAATTAAACACCCATTCATGTAACGGGTAACAATGTCTTACGTAACAGCAGGAGGCCACGGGGCCCCGATGGGCCGGGCCCTACATGCTGAGATGATTGGAGACAAGAAAGTTTGAGAAAATAGGCGTTTCGAATTTTGTGGGAAATTTTAGCGAAGTATTTTTTAAGATATGCAGAAAAGCGATTGTATGTGTTACTCTATGAGTAAAATGCGTAGATTATACCAACGATAAATAGTTACCTATGTACCTACCTATTAATCTTTGTAAAAAGGTGAAAAATAATGTTTTTACTTCCTTCCTTCTTTTACATAAGCAAAAGTTCTTTCTCATGGACCAATGTTTTATTAAGTTTAGTTTAAATATTTTTAGGTAAGAAAAGCATGAGAGTCACATACTTTTGTACCATCCACGTAGAATAATAATAATTCAATATGACTTTTTAATTTCACGTCATAAAATGCACATTCTAAAGATATTCAAATCGAATGCGTGTCTAACAAACGGAAGGTAATAAAGCAGTGTTTAGATCGTAAAATTCTCATGCATGATGCAATGTATCTTAATTATTTATGCATTCATAGCCAATGTAAACAGGGCTTTATCCCACATTTGTCCAGCTAATTATGCGATATGGAGATTTGATGTGATCCTTGAAGGGTATAATTTGTGTCCACCGCGTTTTTGAATATCTTTAAAGGGCTTCTGTAGTTCTCTAGTTTCAATTTGTTTGAGGAAGTGTTGTGTAAACATTGAAGTGGGTTTGGTCAATGATTGCGCTTTTGGGAAAAGGTAAAGAGGAATATACGTTAGAATGGTCTGGTGGTCAGTTCGTTGATAATTTGGTCGAAAACTTTATAGCATTTTGAATTGTCATATTGTGGAATAATCAGTATTGATACACAAATACAGGATATGTTAGGAGAAGCTCTTCTGCTTTTAATAAAAGTGGTAAAAAAAAGGATTTGCTTGCTATCTGCAATAGTTAAAAGGTTTGTTATTGTTCAGTTATTAACTTTAAATATGTCATCACTATGTACATCAATAGCAATACGAATGATTGAGATATTTTACAGAGTACTTACAAATATAATAAACTATAGATCTATTCACTATAACACAAGTGTATCATCCATTTCATTATTATACACCGATAGGAAGAAACCGGCAAAACGGGATCGCAGGAGTGCTTGACGCTCAGACGCACGGGGGAGTTCCAATGCCGCCTACTTCCTGAACCATGGCTACCATGCTTATAATATTTGGTGTTAAAGACCTAAAATATTAAAAAGATATTTAAAATGTTCATAGTTGTTTATTATTTTTATCGGAATTTGAAATGAGCAAAATATAATAATTGAACGATTAGCTGTCGAAATTGTGAATTATTTCATTAATTATTTATATTAATTTTAATTTTACGATTAACCTACTGCGAAATCGGTTCCAGAAAAAAAAAGTAATATACTAATAATAGATAAAAAAGTAGCCTATGTCTTTTTCTAGGTCTTCAGCTACCTACATACTAAATTTCATTGTAATCGGTTCAGTAGTATTTGAGTGAAAGAGTAACAGACTCCCATCAATCCATCCATCTATCGTCACAAACTTTCGCATTTATAGGTAATATTTGTAGGAGAATTAAAGACTCGTAGATAAATTAATAGGTATAACATAGTTCAACGCTGTAAGACCTTATTTATTCGTGTGAAAAATACCCCAACAGCTGTTTATCCTCCATATTATATATTATAATATGTACATATTGAATGGTAACGAAGTCGCGGTAACAAGTTAGTGTAACAATGTTAGGCTTTACGCCTCTCGGCTTAGAACCAGTGCAGCGACTCGAAATACTGACTTATGGTCTTAGTCCAAGAGCTAGGTTATGGAAAATAAGTTGAAATTTAGGCATCAAGGTTTAAACTTGTACAGTTTTAAGGGAAGATCTAGGACTAATGGTAAATGTCAATTTTAGGTGATGGTAATAGTGTAACTTCTTACATTGAGTTCTAGTATATTATATAATAAGTGTCTCTTTAAAAGAGGCGTTGCGTCTGCCATTTGCATTCATAAAAATAATGACAAAATCTGCATGATTTCGTACGTAACGTCTCTTTAATTTAAGTCTACAATCTCCAAAATCTAATCAAATCAAACCAAATTAACTAAATTACAATGAAGGCAATACAGGATTATTACTATTATTGTATTATTTCCATCGCTAATCACAATACATAAAATGGCAAGAAATAATTCACAAGCTCTTAAATACCATCACAATGCGTAATCAATAACAATTTGAGTATATGGATGTTGATTTGTTGTCCACGATGTATTGGTCGAGCGAAAAATTAAATTACACAGCTTTTAATTTATGAGTTAGCGCTTAGGAACTCTTTATAAATACTCTTTATAAGAACTAGAGGTAAAGAAGCATAATTTATACTTTTGTATCTTGAGTGTTGTATATGTATATACCTAAGTTTAAGAGAGAATCTAAACAGCTAGCCAAAAATGCAACGGCAATAAAACCACTATCATCTATAGTCTATACTAATATTATAAAGCTGAAGAGTTTGTTTGTTAGAACGCGCTAATCTCAGAAAGTATTGGTCCGATTTGAAAAATTCTTTCGGTGTTAGATAGCTCATTTATCGAGGAAGGCTATAGGCTATATACCATCACGCTACGGCCAACAGGAGTGGAGCTACGGGGGTGAAAACGCGCGGAGCGGCTAGTTTTATATAAAATCTCTTAAATATACACTTCACAATAACTAGAGAATTGATGCATTTATACTTTTGAATCTTGTATTAGAGTTATAAAAGTTTTAAGGAGAATCTAAACAGCTACGCAAAAATGCAATCAAAATTATCATAAAAATTATTTATTATATAAATAAGTTAAAAGTTGTGTATAGAGAATATTATAGGTACTTAGTAATTGAAACTACAAGTAAGTTGCTCATTAAAATTAGAAAAGAAAGATCTAAAATTCAAAGAAAGTATCATCAAATCCTTCTAAATCTTATTAGTTTTATTTATTATTAAAAAATATTATTTATTAAAAAATCTGGTATAATAGTTACCCACAATAAATTCAATTTTTGCAAATTATTCACAAATAAGAATAACTTTGCCATATTTATCGTACTCAATAAAACGTAGCTATAATGGTGTAAAAATAGCCGATATCACAAGAAGTACAATAAAATTAAAGCCTTCGTGCATACTTGTATAAATAACGCATAAATGGGTCCAGTATAATCCTGATTTACGCGCCTCCCGCGGCTTCGCGTGGAATGTGCCTAATTGGGGAAACTTGGTAATGTTCAACATTTATTTCTTGATATTATTGTTGGTACCAGTTTTCGTAAGTGAATGTTACCTAGATTTGCAATCATTTTAGCAAAGCTTTTTTTGAAGTGAAACTTCTTTATCGGGGTTGGAAAAAAATTTAGTGTAACATTTTTTCGTTACGCGTGACATTTTTCCGTTACGCACCATCTTTTTCTTATCCCTACCACGCGTGATTAGACGTATTTCTGTAAAGTTGCATATATGTAGTAATTTTTATTTTGAAAAATAAGGTCATAAAGAAGTTTCACTTCTTACGTGTGTACACTAAGTACACGCACACATTTTTTTTTTCTTACACTTTCATGATGAGTACCTACTGTTTTTTTCTTACACCTACTGTTTGAATCGTTTAAAGTGAGAGTATCTATTACATATTATTACTTATGTTTAAAATGAAATCCCTAATTCAATATTTTCTTTATTTCTGCTCTTTCATTTTTTAGGTTCAAACTGGTCGAGCCGTTTTTGACGTTCAACAATTTTCGCAAACAATCATGCGAATAAATGATATATTTTAAAAACTGAAGTCGCAAAGCAACTAGTGTGTATATTTAACAATTTATTATTAAAATACAATTTTAGAGATTGAAAAGCGTTGCAGCCTGAAGGGAAAATTAAGTCCACAAAGAAAACATATGGCGTAACAAATAGTAACAAAACATTTATTGTTTATTATTCTTCGCAAATTACAATCAGTAAAGCTGAATTATAGTTAAGTTATGAGCGTGTAGCGATCATGTGTAATGTGATTAGTCTAAGGTTTTCTTTTAAGAGTTTCTTTTATAATAAAAAGTTTATATTATTTTTTCCTTGTAGTACCTACCTACCTACCTACCGATGTATCTGATCTTTATTTCACTGGTAAAATTTTGCTGAATGATGGATTAGATTTCTGTGCTTTCTCTTTCCGAAACTTATTATTCATTATGTGATATCAATTCCCATACATGAACCATATATAATATTATGTTGTATTAATTGAAAAACCACATTTGCCAATAATATATCTAATGTACTAGAGACGATGATTAATCTAAATAAGTGGTACATAAATTTTATTCTACCACATGGTGTGATTATTATAATTTACTTGAAACCTCCAAAATATACATTATACTTAAATATTTGTTTATGGTTTGAAGTTTATCAATATATTATAAGCTAATCTTTCAATCTAGTCTTAGGCCGCCTGTCCATCTGCAAGAAAACTTCCGCAAGAAATGTCCGACAGTCTGTCTGACAGCTTGCAAGTCTAATTCCGCGTTTCCACCTGCAAGTAGGAATTGCAAGCTGCTGTCAGACTGACAGTTGGACATTAATTGCGCAAGTTTACTTGCAGATGGAAAGGCGGCCTTACTCTCTACATACTTGCAATATCGCTATCACCTTTGACTTATGACTTATTGACTTGCCCTGAAGCTATGCACATGGCTTTTTAAACGTTTTACAGACAATAGCCAGAGAATGGTTTTTATGTTATTGTTGAAATTAGCGATAATGTATTGTACAGGAAATATGAAGAACTATAGTGACAAAATGGCGCGGGGAAAGTAATTGGGTTATTGCTAATTTTATGCAGAAAGTAACTTTGTCTGTCTGTCCTTTTTCTCTAAGGGCTCGCTTTTTATGACAAATTATTTTTTGTTTTGTTTTGTTCTTCCACCCTCATATCTTCATACATTATAATTATAATAATACCTGCATGAGCTGCACAAGGTCCAATTCAAGGTCCAAGGTCCAACAGTTATCAATATTTTTTATTCATAAACTGTGCGTTCGTTAATAACATTCATCATGAAAACACCGTTTTTAAAAGAGACCCGTTATGATGTTTCTTAACGAAAATAAGTTGCCATTGCGAAAGCATCTATAATATACATAATTTTCATTTAAAAGGATACATACAGGTAAATTAGCTTGGAGAAATTTTTGCGTTTGTAGTAGTGTATGGTCAGCAAATAAAATAAAACAACATTTTATTTTTAGTTTTTATTTTATACAGGGTTACTTGTAAAACACCAGCAACCTCGCAGGACAAGATAGCTAACATCATAAGTAACAACATTTGTTCTACGACTTTTGGCATAACGCAATAAATTATTTTTAAATGATTTTTTAAACTTTTATTGTACTCTCCTTACATTTGTAAGTCTATGTTCTATTAATTATCGGATGGACGACGCGACGCCCCCTTCCCCCTCTCGTTCGCTTTTTGTTTACGTAATTTTTGGGAGGCGTAGAGTTTATAATATTCAGACGGAAAATTAAATGAATATTTATTTTTGTATGAAAATAAAATCTAACAAATTATCAAAAGTCGAAATGTTGTTACTTATGATGTTAGCTATCTTGTCCTGCGAGGTTGCCGGTGTTTTACAAGTAACCCTGTATATATAAGGGATTTTAAATTAAACTATATGTGTTTCTCCTCTGAAAAAGATGAGACTTTATTTTAATATTTGCACATTTAACATACATATAACTTTTACATTAACAATGTTACTAAAATGAAAAATTTACTAACCTGAAAAAGAAACGACATTTAAAGTTTAATTCTTTAGTTTGAGAAGTCAAAGGCTTGCCTCGACCATGTTTTAACACTGGAGCCATATTGAATTAACAATATAAAGTTACAACACTTACACACAAATTAAACACTAGTTATGGCCCTGCCTTCATACAAAACTGCTGAATACGCCGTTCGCACGGGAATAGAATGTGGATGCGATTTCCCTTAGTTAGCATCCAAGCTTACGTCTTTATAATTATTAAACTGTATAAATTCATTCTTTAACTCCGGTCTGCATCGTGCAGACATGGGTGTAAAAGTCTCATTTTAGCTATTAAATGTAGTTTTAAAGTACATCTGAGTTTTCATTTGGGGCCTCCGGCTGCGGGACATGTAATTCACTTCAACAAATATTATAACAATAATAACAAATAATAACAACAATCAACAAATACAAAATTTATCAATTAAACTACGTACATAATAATTATAATTTTTGAATGAAATGTGCTTTATGTTCTAACGTTACCAAACGACTGCACGTGGCACCTGCGGACAGCGTAAACTGGTTTATTCTGGTTTTGTGCGTGTTTCCACTTTCCACTATCAAGTGACGATTTATTTATTTGTTTTGTTTCGTAATTATTATGGTCAAATATTAATTATGAAACAAATTATTATGGACACGATATTTTATTGTTTCACGGTAGTCGCCTTGTCGTTTGCTCAAGGACGTAAAATTGAATGATATATTTTTTTTTATAAAGTCAAAACCATTTTCTTTCAAATAAAAACTTGTTTTTATTGAAAACAAAAGTGTTGCTAGGAATAAGTATAAAATTAAATAGTAATGTTAGGATATCGAAACATTTTTGTATAGGCCAGAACGATATAGTGGAAACGCGCTCTAAGATCTGAGTAATATACACACCACTACATATGCAAAAATTTCTCCAAGCTAATTTACCTGTACCATGGATACATATCAATACTCCCCCTTCCCCCTCCGGTAAGGTGATCCGGAAAAGATCACGCTTTCTCTCCGTTGTCATGACAACCCTAGAAACATCTTTATTAGCGTTTTTACAGCATCCCATTACTAATTTATGACCACTTCCTAACCACCTTTGCTTCCTATAGCTTTATCTATACAATCCTCCAAATTTCAAGCATTGTAAGTAATATTACACAATTTGCAAGCGGAACAAAAAGCGATGAAACTTTTATATTGTGTAGGCCGGATGCGCGCAGCTTTGTCTAGCATAGAAATAAAAGATTGTTCCAATAAATGTGGAGACAGTTCGGATTGCAATAAATCGTAGGTGGACTAGGAAATGTGTGGAGTAGATCGGTATTTTATAATTTTAATTTTATTCATGTATGTAAATTCTTTTTTACACTGCCAGAAAATGCAAACTTTAGGAATTTAAATGGTCAATTTTATTAATTTTACATAATTTTGGCAAAAATTTTATGAGATTTTTTTACTAGTATGTACTACTTTTTTACGAAATATTATTTCTTAATTTAACTTTTACAATAATCATGTCCTCTTACCATATGTACCTGTATTAGCATTAATTAATGCTCTAAGACCTGTATCATATCATGGTAAATTCCGGAGCGTTGATTTTTAAACAGTACCTATATTTTTTACCTTTAGGATTACGTCAAAATTGTTTTGTAAATTTCATTAAAAATATTATCCCATGAGCTACTCTACACATTTTCTATTCCAACACGTAACGCACGGAAGACGTTTATAATTTCATAATATTAAAATGTTTCGCATTGATCCGTCCAACAAACAACAATTGCAACAATGGTGTACATAACAATGCTTCTATGGCAAACATGTGAAATGTCATTGGCACTGCTACTTCGAAAACGACGTAACAACCAATTATTTGCTATAGCATTTTTACCTCTATAGGGGTGGTTTTTGTATCAACATTAGGGCTAACTGCAAGCTCTTTCAAACTCAGGTGTTAAAAATTGTTATTTAGCAAAGTACTATTGTGAAATACAATGCGAGCTAAGGATGGGCGATTGTAGGCATTGTGGCGGGTGTGTGTGGACAATGGGGGATCGACTTTTGGAATTTTTGGACAATTTTTGGCTTTTTGCAACGGGTTGCACCTTGATTGCAGGGCCGGAGCGGTGATGGTCAATTTTATTAATTATACATAATTTTGGCAAAAATTTTATGAGATTTTTTATAGAAATACCTACCTGTACGGTGTACCTTTGATATACCTACAAATTCGATGTTCGAGGTCAAATAAATAATTAAAAATCTTCGAATTCAATTCAACATAAATTTCAGTGTCAATTCAGTCAGTTTTCAGTGCAGTGTTAAATAATTTTATTAAATCAAATTATCAAAATTGCATCCAACATTTCATTTTAGAACTCTTACAAACATAATTTCCAGTAAATACTCTTATAAAATTAACCTTAATTTTTTTTTCAGATTATAACTTCAAATCCGTCCCTGTACAAATTAGCGAATCACCAGGGTGGCATACTTTCGGAGACTACTTGTCGCACAAAGGGACGGACTCTAAACGGGGCCAGCTAAATGGGACATAACAATTCTGTGCATTATGTGGAAATAAGTTTTATGGAACACCTTGATATTATTGAATTTAATTTTGACTTTACGAGACGACTTTAATTTGGTCTTAGCGAGATGATATTATATAGCCTAGGTATACCTAGCCCTAACACTGAAATCATTTTTTTAAATCGGACCAGTAGTTCCTGAGATTAGCGCGTTAAAACAAACAAACAAAGAAACACTTCAGCTTTATAATATTAGTATAGAATATAGATTATAGATAAACTCATGCTATAAAACTAAATATCGAATTATATAAGATTATTTTTCAAGAAACCTCTAGAGAAAATCATAAGTTAGGTAGGTAACTCTTTTGTTATTTTTTTACTAACATGAAATGCCTTATTTTTCCTCATATTGTTAATATGAAAAGAAAAACCTCCTATTTCAAGTTTTCCAAATTTGTTTTTGTCTCAAATAAAGAAAGAAACATTTATTTAACCTCGCAAAACACATGTCAGAACACATGAAAAACAACATTTAAAACATGACAATACAATTAAAACAAAACAATACAATTTAGTGAAAACAACACAATTAAAAGCAAAACAATAAAGTCAAAACAAAAAGAAAAAATTGTAAAGAAAATACGGCCTACGCTGCAACTCAGTTGCAACACTGATTTTCAGTGGCCCCTATATTAAGTATTAAAAACAACTCTTTGAATTTGATATTTTGGTTTTATGGCATTCAAATGCTTTATAAATAAATGACTACATAATATACATATATAAATCAATGTGGGGACACTAATATTTAAAAGCTGAAGAGTATGCTTGAACGCACTAATCTCAGGAACCACTGGTCCGATTTGAATAATTATTTCACTCTTAGGCGCGGGTCAAACACAAGCGGCGCGGGCGCGGGCGTGCCATAAGCGCACCTCTTGAATCTGTTTTGCACCACGTCCTTCTTATACATTTTGTATGAAAGAATTTTGGACAGGCGTCGAGACGGCACGCCACGGTTGTGCCACGGTTGCGCCGCCTTTCCAAAATTATTTCATACAAAATGCCAATAGCGCACCCGATGCACGCCGGCAGCGCGCCCGATGCGCGCCCGATGCGCGCCGCGCCGCTTGTATATGTCCCGCGCCTTAGATAGTTCATTTATCGAGGAAGGCTTAATAGGTAGGTACTATGACTAATAGAAGCTGGGCAATGTGGGTAACACCGCGAAACACAGCTAGTATGAGTAGTGTTTTTATTAATAATTTGTGACGTCAACTAATCTCTGAAGTTCGAAATTATTCAAAATGATCTTCAAGTACTGAAAACATGAATGAACAAAATACTGAATGAATTGGAATCCGCAACCTTATCTCTACTAGATCGAGATTTGTCCACCGGATTACCGAAACTAGCATCAGCCCCGGGTTTGCTCATTCACAAATATTTATTTTCACTAAGCCCACTGAAATGCCGCTTCATTGATACTCGCTTTTGTTAATTTCGGACGTCCAGCTATTGTAGGTACTTCATTCACAAATAAATGTAATACTGAGAAAGTCATTGTGTGGTTTTATTTTTCATCTTTCTACGTAATATTAGTGTGGATGTATGCTAGAGTACTTGTCGCTTTGTTTAGACCGACTGCTTATTTGTATTTTTTAGATGTGGGTTTGTATTTAAACTAGCTAACCGTCCGCGGCTTCGCCCGCTTTGTCTAAAACCTAATAAATTATATACTAAAACCTTCCTCTTGAATCACTCTATCTATTAAGGGTGCTATAACATATTTTTAACAAAAACCGCTATTTTACGGTACAATTTTAACTCAAAGCACTTACACGTGAGAACAAAGTAATATCTTAATTTAAAGATAATATATTCAGTTCTACGATCATCTTATAAAAATTGTACGACGTCATACAAAATTGTCGCTGAAATACGATTTTCCCAGCACAATGATGGCATAAAATGCAAAAAAATGGGGTCTAAACCGGTACACTTTTAAGAAAATTAAAAGCCTAATCTATCTTCTTACCTATAAATTATTGAGGGATATATAGTCCTTTATAGATTGTGATAATTTTTTTGTATCTAAATCAAAATTTTATTTCAATTATAAGCTAAATTAAAAATACTTGTCGATTTCTTCATACATTTTGCTCTCGCGGGTCGTCAGACCGCGCTCAGAAGCGCTCTTGGAAGGACGGGTGTATCGCTCCTCGTCCCAAAAATAAAAACGAATTAGAAAAAGATTATTGTGCGTATACTGTCGTTTTCGTGATTTGAAATATTTGATACTTTATAAGAGTAAACTGTATAAGTTTCATATTCCAATTATTTGTAATTTAAAATTATGTTTTAAAAATTATGTTGACTGAGATCCTCTTTTTTTATGGGTTGTTGAACGGATTGGTGGGGTAAAGCAATTTGACAAAACTTAAATCCAAAATGGCGCCGACGAAAATTTGCCATCTTTTCGTCATGGGTGTCATTTTCATGGTTTTTGGGGTAGCTATTAACCAATATGAGGTCAAAAATAAAATCCAAGATGGCGCCGACGAAAATTTTACATCTTTCCGTGATGGGTGTCATTTTCATGGTTTTTGGGGTGGATATTAACCAATATGAGGTCAAAACTAAAAATCCAAGATGGCGCCGACGAAAATTTTACATCTTTTCGTCATGGGTGTCATTTTCATGGTTTTTGGGGTAGCTATTAACTAATATGAGGTCAAAACTAAAATCCAAGATGGCGCCGACGACAATTTTACATCTTTTCGTCATGGGTGTCATTTTCATGGTTTTTGGGGTAGCTATTAACCAATATGAGGTCAAAAATAAAATCCAAGATGGCGCCGACGAAAATTTTACATATTTCCGTGATGGGTGTCATTTTCATGGTTTTTGGGGTGGATATTACGCAATATGAGGTCAGAACTGAAATCCAAGATGGCGCCGACGACAATTTTACATCTTTTCGTCATGGGTGTCATTTTCATGGTTTTTGGGGTAGCTATTAACTAATATGAGGTCAAAACTAAAATCCAAGATGGCGCCGACGACAATTTTACATCTTTTCGTCATGGGTGTCATTTTCATGGTTTTTGGGGTAGCTATTAACCAATATGAGGTCAAAACTAAAAATCCAAGATGGCGCCGACGAAAATTTTACATCTTTTCGTCATGGGTGTCATTTTCATGGTTTTTGGGGTAGCTATTAACTTATATGAGGTCAAAACTAAAATCCAAGATGGCGCCGACGAAAATTTTACATCTTTTCGTCATGGGTGTCATTTTCATGGTTTTTGGAGTAGCTATTAACCAATATGAGGTCAAAAATAAAATCCAAGATGGCGCCGACGAAAATTTTACATCTTTTCGTCATGGGTGTCATTTTCATGGTTTTTGGGGTAGCTATTAACCAATATGAGGTCAAAAATAAAATCCAAGATGGCGCCGACGAAAATTTTACATCTTTCCGTGATGGGTGTCATTTTCATGGTTTTTGGGGTGGATATTACGCAATATGAGGTCAGAACTGAAATCCAAGATGGCGCCGGTGAAAATTTGACATCTTTTCGTCATGGGTGTCATTTATAAGTTTTTTGAGACAGCTACTAACAAATACCCAATGTTACCATCGATAATTTGATATATTTTTTTTACAACCGTTTACATATTTTTCGAGCAGAATTTGGAACTGTATACAGCTAATAGCCTTTTGAAGTGAAACTTCTTTAGACGCGTTGAGAGTAAAATTTCAAGGTCGCGTCATTATAATACCGTCACGTTATGGAGTAAGGCGCCGATTTTGGTATCTATGAATCTCGCCAAAGAAGTTTCACTTCTGACACGTTATCTCGGCACACACTCTCTTTATTATTTTATTCTCTTCGTTTTAATGTTTTAGATGAAGTTTATTTTAAAAGTCTAGCGAATATATTTAACGTTGATAATATCTCTCGGAATATTAACATGATTGCCACAGAGTTGCTAGAGTAAATTAAAAATACTTGGCCACTTCTTCATACATTTTGTAGTCGCGGTTCGCCATCGGTTCGCCATTCCACGCTCAGAAGTGCTCGTGGAAGGACGGGTGTATCGCTCCTCGTGCCAAGTGTTTTTGTGTGCGTGCGTGTATGTGAACTGTCGATTACGTAATTTCGGGAAGTTTTTGATACTTTATAAATGTAAGTATGGGTTTATTTTATTTGTAATTATTTTATAAAAATGAGTGGAATTAGCTTAGGTTCTTAGTGAGGTTAGGATTTCGATGTAATACCGGGAAAGTGTTGAAGTATTTGGTTGAAGTAGACTGGTAGGAAGCGTGTTATGATTTTATCTATAGGTATATGGTAAATAATATGGTATATGTCAAAATGTAATTCAAAGATAGCGCTGACAAAAATTTAACATCTTTTCGTCATGGGTGTCATTTTCGTGGTTTTTGGGGTAGCTATTAACCAATATAGGGTCAAAACCAAAATTCAAGATGGCGCCGACTAAATTTTGACATCTATTCGTTATGGGTGTCACCCACCCGCCCATCAAGCTAAGCCTTTGGTTTTTTACGTACAGTATATCAACTTCATATAACGTCACTCGATTTAACGGCAAACTCTAAAGAGTCTAAATCAATTGGCTTTGTTTGGTTTTGTTTGTATTCTATACAATGATACTTTCAATAATGACAACTATTGAGTAATAAAAAGTACCTTTAAGTCTATAAAATAAGTAGAAACGTATCTGTGTACGTTCTTTTGTCGCTTTTTATCCTAGCCCACAATAAACTCTATTGTCTTCATCATGCATACGGAACTTTCTAAGAAATTTGTTCTTTTGTTTACAAATTGAAATTGCTTGCACGTGTAGACTCTGTTAAACTACTACTTCCTTTATCACTAATATACCTCAATATCACAAGATATGAATAAAGTAATTTAAAAAAATACAATTTTTATATAGGTACATAACGTTTATTTATTTTTTAGATGCCCCGTTTTCGGAAGTTTGGACATAGACCAAAAAAACCTAAATCTAAAAGGAATGAGCCTACGTAAGTATTTTCATTTTCTAATTTATTAGTTAATTGAGGCCTTATTTTTGTATTTTGTTGTTAAATATCCCATCACATTTGCCGAGTTTCACTTATTTGATTCCAAGTTATTTTTTTCTGTTTTCAGTGAAAGCAGCTTTGATGCCTCGTTAGACCATGATGAGCAGAATGAAATTTCATTTGTAAGTTTAATCTAAGTTCGTTTATTAATTGATTTCTTTTTCTATATAAGTTCCCACTACTAGTCTCGTTTAATTTTCAGGAAGAAGAATGTTCAGTACAATTTAAGCCAAAAGGAAAAAGAATAGTTGAGTTTGATTATCTGTTTGAACAGTTAATCCAAATAGGAAGTCACACGTCTCTATTCGATTGCGGCGTAAAACATATGTCAATTTATAAAGAAAAAAAGCATGGCCTGCACTCTAAATTTGAAATTGTCTGCAAAATGTGTGGTGAAAATTTTGAAATTCAAACAGTACGACAAGACAATTTTAAAATGGACATTAATCAGGTTGTAGTATCTGGAATAATGTCTACTGGTGCCGGTTACAGCCAACTAAATACAGTCCTTGCACATGCCGACATTCCACCAATTTCTCTGCGTATATATCAAGAAACGCATGATCAAGTTTCTCAATGGTGGGAACAAACAGCGGACCATTGCATGTCTGAAGCAGGAAAAGAAGAGTTCGAACATGCAAAATACATTAGAAATACGACATCGGAAGGTACTCCAATGATAGCTGTTATAGCGGATGCCTGTTGGAGTAAACGTTCATATGGCACAAATTACGATGCTTCTTCAGGCGCCGCGGCAATTGTTGGCCAGCACAGCAAAAAAGTGCTATACTGTGGAGTGAAAAATAAATATTGTGTGATATGTTCGCGATCTCACAACAAAGGAATTGAGGCACCTGCGCATACATGTTTTAAAAACTTCACCGGTCCTTCAACTGCAATGGAAGCTGCAATTATTAGTGAAGGGTTTAAAAGTTCTTTATCTGAGCATGGACTTATTTACTCTCATTTAATTGCTGATGGAGATGCTAATACATATGCATGCATTAGAAATGCTCGACCATATCAAAATTTAACAGTTGCAAAAATCGAGTGCAAAAACCACCTGTTACGAAACTATTGTAAAGCATTGCTGGCATTGTCAACTAACTTATCTTATCATATAAAAGCTAGGAAGCTTGTGAAAGAAAATTATTTGAGGTTACGTTGGGGAGTTGACTCCTCAATAAAACATTGGTCTAAACAAAACATTCCCTTTTCAGAAAAGACCGACAACATAAAAAAAGATATCCAAAATGGGCCCCACCACATATTCGGTGATCACAGTCAATGTGCACCATACTTTTGTAATAAAATTAATTCAGTTAACTTTGTACCGGAATTGGTAGCCTTTGGGGTGTTTCAAAAACTTAGCGATTTGGCGTATAGGCTTTCCCAACACTCTCCAGTTTCGCGTATAACGAAACCAACAATTTAGTGGAAAATTTTAATGCCAGAGTTGCCAAGTACGTAGGAGGAAAAAGAGTAAATTATTCACTAAAAGGATCCTATAGCGGAAGATGTGCGGCTGCCGTTATATCGTTCAATACCGGCACACTCCAAACATATGTGCATAAATTTATATTTAATACCGATGCAAATGATCAGATAATTCGACTTGAAAATAAGCGCAAAAATAATAATTTAAATCGCAAAAAAATAAAAAAGAAAAAGCCACTGAAACGTGTTGCCACTAAAGACGCCCACTATGGTTCTCACTGCCAAAAACCTGACATGGATACATCGACATACAATGAAAGAAAGGAAGAATTTTTAAAAAGTTTAATACTCTCTGCAGAAGAAAGGAATCATTTAGAACGAAGCACTGTCTTGCAGAGCGCAAGCCCAAAGTGGCTAGAGACTAGGCGCAAACTCCTGACTGCATCCTGGTTTGCAAGAGTTTGCAAAAGGCGTGAAAAAACTAACTGTGCTTCGTTAGTAAAACAGATTTTATATAACAATGACCTAGGTAATTTGCCGTCCATAAAACATGGAAGAATGAACGAGCACACAGCGCTGCAAGAGTTACAAATTGCACTTAATATAAATATTCAAGAATGTGGATTATATATAGACAAAGAATTTGCTTTTCTGGGGGCCACTCCAGACGGCACATGCGAACTTGGCATTGTCGAAGTGAAATGTCCATCTTCTGCGTATGCATTGAAATTAAATCCAGAAGATGCAATAAAAGAAAAGAAAATAGACTTTTGGGTGTACAGAAATGATGCTTTTACGGTAAATAAAAAAAGTAAGTGGTATTACCAAATACAAGGGCAGTTAAGAGTAACTGGGGAAGACGTCTGTATATTCGCAGTATGGATAGGCGTCGGTAATCTCAAATATGAATTCGTGAAAAGAGACGATCAATTCTGGAAAGAAAATATGGAAGGACATTTAGTTAAATTCTACAATACCTGTTTACTACCAGAACTTGTGGACCCTCGATACTCGAGATCAATGGATTTAAGGGACCATAACTCACATAAATGCAATAGACCGTTGACTGACAAAAATTAAGCAAAAGTTCAATAGCAATATAACTGTTGGCATAATATAACTGTTGAATTTTTGCATCATTTCTTATATAAAAATGATATATAGAGATTTTTATGATTTAATTTTTATTTTACTTACTTTCATCTAAAATACTGAACCCACCCCATATTCTCATAGCTCACTGTGGAGCCAAGATTTATTGTAATTATTAATAATATCGGAAATTACATAATTAGAAAATGTTTTGTTTGTTTTATTGTACCTACTTACTAATACAAACTGAAAATTATTTTTTTAAAATAGATACTTCAGCTTCATAATATTAGTATTAGCATAGAATAAATATAAATTTGTAAATGTAAAATGACAGGACCTCATTACTAAGATTTCGTGTTTTTATCTGTCACCAGGTATCTCATGAAACGTGATAGGTAAACAGTTAAAATTTTGAGAGATGAGGTTATTTCCTTTACCGCTACCAATAGCAACAAATAAAAATATCGAGGTTAAGCATCGGTTGGCGCGGTCATAAATTGGATGGATGATCAATTTTTTTGCAATATCTCTTAGTTTTTTTGTACGGAAAAAGAAACAGCGTGCTTAAATAGAATAACAAAAACGTTAACATCTTTGTTATTTTATTTTAGTTTACTTCTTTATTATTAAGAAAATTACACCTATGACGAAAAGATGTCAAATTTTCGTCGGCGCCATCTTGGATTTTGGTTTTAACCTCATATTCGTTAATAGCTACCCCAAAAACCATGAAAATGACACCCATCACGAAAAAAGTCAAATTTTCGTCGGCGCCATCTTGGATTTTGGTTTTAACCTCATATTCGTTAATAGCTACCCCAAAAACCATGAAAATGACACCCATCACGAAAAAAGTCAAATTTTCGTCGGCGCCATCTTGGATTTTAGTTTTGACCTCATATTTGTTAAGAGCTACTCCAAAAACCACCCACACTTGCAAATGTGTTTGCTACGTAGGAAAAGTTCAGATTTAAGAGTATCCTAGGTAATGTGTTATGTGACGAATACCTATAATTTATTTCATTCCGACTATTTTTCGGAATAACATACATTTACTAAGAATTGTATACAATGCCGGATTTAATACAGTGCCGGTAACATCATATGTATGATAATAATTCTACATTTCTTAAAAAGCTTTGATATTGTATACAATTCATAGATTATTATTCAATGAAATAATTATGTGAAATAGTCACACTTTTTTAAGTTGTTTGAATATACTTATTAGGATCGTACCTACTAATAAAAGTAACAAAATGAATTTTTAAAGTTCCTAGTAATCTTCTGGAATCAATTTCAATAAAAATACATAATATCAAAAATTAAAAATAATATCAAGTATGAAGATGGTCTATAAAATGGAATGCGCTATGTTTACGTGAGCGTGATATTGCCGCGAACAAATTTACGTCGTTAGATACCTAAATTTGAGTAACGCAGATTTGTGACAGCGTCCTTAAAAAAACCGCATCAAAATCCGTTGCGTAGTTTTAAAGATTTAAGCATACAAAGGGACATAGAAACAGAGAAAGCGACTTTGTTTTATACTATGTAGTAATAATAGATTAAGTGTTAGTTGAGGTCATTGACTTTAAGTATCAGTTTAAGACTTAAAGACCAGTTTCCCGCTTTTCCTATATACTTACTATCATCCCCTATTCCTTATTATATTCCTATTCCCTGCAGGATAGAATTTATCAAAGCCTTTCTTTACGGTTGCGTACATAGGGGTTGTTATCTACTTACCAAATTTCATCCTGATCAGTCAAGTAGTTCGTTAGGTATGTTGATAGATCAGGCAGTCAGTGGCTCAATGCCAAGATGACTAATTGTTGCCCGCTGCTTCACCCGCGTGGTCAAAATAAATTTTCAGCGTACAAACACTCATCCCCATTCTATTCGAGATAGAATTTATCGAATTCATTTCTTATTCGATTTTTAATTTCAAACTAATCAAACTAACAATTTTTCAAACTAACGTAGGTTGCAGAATAAATGGAAATAATGTTAATTGTTAAGTAATGTGAATGTGAGTGAATGAGCAGTACCTAGTTAAGTAGTACCTACCTTTTAAATTAACAACATTACAATATAACTCATTCAAGAAAATAAAACACATTAATACATTTCAATACACGAATACGTTTTATATCCCCCATTCAAAGGCATTCAATTCTTTCATAATTTCCACTTAAGTTCATCTCTTACATAGTTCATTGAAATTAAATATTTCATTAATATACAATACACCTACATGGTCTTTTATTTGTAATCTTCATTCACAACACACCTTACTAAGCCGGAAAGATCAACAATTGACTTATAACGTAGTAACACTTTGTTAAAACCGCTTTACTTGTGGATCTGGCTTCGTATTGCGAATGGTTTAGGTAAAGTATACACGAGCGGGTGAAACGCTGATTTTTAAACTAGTAGATATGACTATGGCCAATATGGTGTGTGGTAATTATGCTGGAATGAAATGGACATGTACATTATGAAGGAACAACATGGTGGTACAATTATTTTTTCCAATTTTTAATTGAAATAATTTAGGAGATTGTGTTTATCACGAATACAAAATTACAATTCATCCAGTACCATTCGCCAAATGTAAATTAATTAATTGAAAATGTTAGCCTGTATAAATAATAACTGAAGATTACGTAAGTATACTATTTATTAAAAAATCTGCAACATTTAACTCTTACTAACTCATTAATAACGTTTTCTAAGCTATGTTCTACTGGTTCTACTAAAATAATTGCTACTTTTCAATTTTCCTTTTAATTCATTCTCTTACTATTCAAGGCACACGACCCTTACTAAAGATTGGACGCGCACACCCGTTTAAAACGCTAGTCCGTAAACCGCCTAATCCCAACAAAGCCCAGTGAAGTTACCGGCACTCGGCAGACAGTACGGCACTGAGATTAACATTGATGAAGCATTTCATTAAGCGGGCGATCATTGTGCGTTTTGAACGCATTAGTGTGTGAAACCGTCTTAACACGTTCGCTGCGAAACAGGGCTTGAAACACCCTGTCCGTGTCTCGTCGTTATAGCGGTAGGAAAAAACTTAAACTTCTCTGTCGTGCGGGAGGCATAACTTCCATCTGGTTCAGTGTAGGAAAGTGATATCTATATATCTGAGATGTGCTATTGATTCCTAGTTCAATGGTATACCGACCTTAATACCGGGTTTCTTAGACCTCGTGCCGCACTGAACAAATAAAAATTCTAACACAGTGCGGAACGAGGTTGCGAACACCTCGTACCACCGCGCACCTCGTACCGCACCCTAAGCTAGCTTCACGCGGTTAGTGTTGTGCAACGCATTCGAGACTATTTGTGGAACAACTTATTGAAGCTTTTACAAAGAAGGACTTGAATGTGGATACAGGTACCTAATTTTCAAACTACTCGTTATAATAAATATCGTTAATAGAAACGTGAATGTGACATGTTGAGTAACTTTCTTCAAATAGGTTGATAATCATGATTACTATTAGTGTGTTTGTTCATTGAATCAACTAGCGGCAAATCCAAAACACCCGGCAATCGGTGTATGGCTCATCAAAATTTAACTCTTGCCCAAGTCAACAAGCCAACAAACAAGGCACATCATCTCTTAAAGGGATCAAAGAAGAGGAGATGTGTAGGATGTTACGAAAAACTCCGCATCTCCTTAACAAGTCGTGAGGCCGACAAAAAAGTAAAGGAAATTCTCACAGAATGCACTGGTTGCAAACAATATTCTGGTTTGGCCTGTTTTAATAAAAAACATCCATAAGTTTGATAAATAAATACAATTAAATAAAATCGATATTTCTTTTCCCATCACTAAATTATATGAAAAACTGCTATTGTTCAGTGCGGTATGGGGTACATCAGACCCCACATTTTATTTTACCCATAGAATCTAAACTAACTAATCTAACCACGGGCGGCGGTAGATTTAGGTTAATGAACTCATTGTTAATAATAATCAAGACAAAAGCCGCACACTTTGTCTTATTTGGCGCCAAAAAAAGGATTTTGGTCTCCTACGGGCGGTGGGGTTTAATATGCCTCGTGCCGCCACAATCTCTGGTATAGGACAAGGTTTAAAACGACCCGTAACGCAGTAATGGAAAGTACAGATATATCTGTGCCGCAGCGAACGTGTTAAGTGGGATTAGCTACGTCCAGGAACGCTACTGATTATGTGTTTATGAATGAAATGTATTCTGTTTTATATTCCAAAGAATGTATCAATGAATCTACGAGAATTGGTGTCAAGTAGAAGGTTTTTATAAATGGATGTGTTACTGTTAGGACACCTAAATAAGTACAGTACATTAAAATTAAAAATATGAAGGGAATGAAAATACGATTTCTTATTTATTGTCTCTACTTCTATAGGAAGTTTTTCCTTTTACCTCAGAAAGATACACTTTAAACAATAATTTTCATATTTCTCATACATGTGACCTCTTCCCATTGTGTTATTATTTTGTAATTAAAAACTATCTACAATAATTTATGATTTCTTTATGATTGTTTCTTGAAGCGTAAAATCATATTAGGATGTAGTTGAGTCACCACAATGGCGTACTACACATGACTTGTCCCGGGAATCGAATCCCGGCTTATCCGATGCATGCTGCGACCAATTAACCCGTGGGAGCTTCAATTGTAAATAGTAAATATTTTTATTGAACTTATTATAAGGTTTATAAAACTGATAGGTATTATGCAAGAGAAGAAAACATCACTACATAGTATAAAACAAAGTCACTTTCTCTGTCCCTATGTCCCTATTAAAAATACGCAACCGATTTTGATGCGGTTTCTTTTAATAGATAGAGTGATTCAAGAGGAAGGTTTTAGTATATAATTTATTATGTTTTAGACAAAGCGGGCGAAGCCGCGGGCGGAAAGCTAGTTATAAATAAAAGGCAAATCGAAATTATTATTTTTTATTTGACAACCATTTTTAACAAATAGCTCTAATCTTTTTGATATTATTATTTAGCTATAGGCAGTACCTATATAAAATCTTCTACTTGATTATAGGTTGAATGGGATTCACTGTTGCTATCATGAGGCAGTTATTTCCCCTCTGGATCTTGAAGTAGCCCTCTTCTCCAAACTTTTTCCCCCACGAATTCTTTATTATCCAGAAAGGAATGCCGTTCTCTAAAAAAAATGTCATTTTCATCAGTCCATTTTATTGGAGATTTTAATGACATATTTATTCAATTGTTTCAGTATGGACACATGCACTAATGATATCATTTTAATGGCAAAACAAGCAAAGGATGGGCCACGTTATTTCAAATAGTCATCACGACCCATTATAATTAGTAAGGGAATTAACACTGATGAAGTTAAAGGAGTTTTTCGGGTCTAATAATGACGAAAATCGTGAAAATTTACCTGTTCCATATCCAACCAGAAGAACAGCATGGTTAACACCATCTGACTTACATTGAGATTCGCTGACGATGCCCGATTTGTACCCAAAAAGCGCTGAAGCATCAACACCTAGCGACAAATAAATTATTTTATCTATCACTTTTACAGTATAAATAACTGGATAAGTTTTTGAAACACAATCTGATATTAATGCATTTACAAACTTATAGTAAACAGCTCTTCTCTTATGATTTGATATTTTTAGTTTTACTTCATTCAAATTCTTTATAAATATAAATTTATATAGAATAGAAAAAATTCGATCGCTCTGGCGGGTCACGAGTGGCTGAGTTGGTTAGGCATCCGCCCCGGTTTGGCGCGAAAGGTTGCGGGTTCGAGTCCCGCCTCGTGATCGAATTTTTTCTATTCTTTATAAATTTATAGCTCTTATAATATATATAGGTACTTTGTAATTTGTATTGTTTTGATAGAACTGCTTTTTATAGTTTACATTCTTGCTTCAAGTCATCAGGTGATATTGTGTTCATGATTCAATATAATAGTTTCTCTGACCATCAAACAATCTTGATAAATAAAGGCTTAATACGGTTTATCGATATTTGCAAAGTTCATGCTTTTTTTGACTCACCTACAGTAGCTGGTCCATGCTCATGGAGGAATTTCTTCAATTTCTCTTCATCATTATCCAGTTGAACGCTTCTGCAACCTTGTACTGTCACTAACACTTTAGTTTTATCGTATTTGCATTTACCATTCTTTGCTTTGTAAGGATAATCTTCCTCTGACATTGCTCCATTTTCAATGAAATAGCTTAAAGAAGACGAAAACATCACAGGATGTTATGGACAACATATTATTAATAAGAATGTTTCTTCCTGATACATAAACTTATAAGGATTAAATAAAAACTACTTTCTTAAATAATAAGGTGGTATTTTTGGCTAAAGCTTACGATGTAAATGCAAATTTTACAAATTAATGAAGAAATGGCTAAAAGGATTATATTTTACCAAGAGTTTTATATCAAACTTATATATGTACTTCCATACGTATAATAATATCAATAACATTTTACACTGCCACCATTTTGCACAAATTGGGAAGATGACTAGAATGAAATTGGACTTACACAAATGGATTTTCTAAGCGATCAGTGCCATCGCAGCCAGAAGACTTCCTGTCGCAATCAACGAGCTGCTGTTCCGATACCTCTTGGATTTTTTTATTCACGATCGCGTACTGACTCTCCACAGCACCTAGCATTATTTGGATGTCATGAATTAATTGATAAAATTATTTTATTTGACAAAGTTTGGCACGTCGGCAACGCATTTGCGGCCTCTGTAGATAAATATGGGCGGTGAACCCGCTTATATGATCGGGTGCTCCACAAGGCAGTTTGCACAATCACTACATAGTATAAAACAAAGTCGCTTTCTCTGTCCTGTCCTTTCTATGTATGCTTAAATCTTTAAAACTACGCAACGGATTTTGATGCGGTTTTTTTTAATAGATAAAGTGATTCAAGAGGAAGGTTTTTGTATATAATTTATTAGGTTTTAGACAAAGCGGGCGAAGCCGCGGGCGGAAAGCTAGTCTTTTATAAAGAAAGATTGTGAAAAGTGGGAACCACTGCTGGGAAAAATGGAATGAATTTAAAGAACATTATTCTGCAATTATTTATCAGTCAGATTATTGTACCTGAAGCACCAAATGCCCAACAGGATCCACATTTTCCCTGATCCTTCACCCTGCTGACTACGTTTTTGCTCCTCCAGTCGAAGGCGTCTGGTGCGTCAGAGAGGCTCAGTGCTACTTCACAGTTCACATTATCAAATTCTCCTTTCAAACCTGTACGGTATTTGATAAACTCCTCTTTGGTGAGGTCGGTAAATTCAGTTATACCTGTTAAGAAATTATTTTGTATTACATAATTGCATTTTCGAAGATTTATAAATATCCAAAAAAATATTTAGGTAGTTAAATAACTACTTACCATATACTGCATCGCCTGCTTTATTCAATTCGTTAATTTCCCTAAGGTTCTTCTTGAAAACCAGAAATCTAATTTCCTCTTCAATCACGGTATCGTACTGTTTATTATGTTTTTCTTTGAACTCAGAAAAATGGCGATCAGCTTCCTCCATTTTATACACATTTTGGCTCTGTACGAGCAAATAATTTACAAACAATAATAAAATTACACCCAACATCGTCGTTCCTGAATTTTTACTAATATGTAATAACAAATGCCTTATATACTTTATTTAAAGTAAGGTCGTTAAAATTCTTTAAATATTCCCGCATTTTTTCATAAAATTATTAAAATTGTCGATTCATTGTTATTTGTTTTAACCGATTAGCAAAAATGAGGTTTTTGTTCGTCGGTATCTATTTTTTTATGAAGTCCCATTACAATCTTGTCAGATTCTGATGATGAAATTTCAATGAAAACGAGTAAAATTAGCATTGAATCTAAGAAGCCAATTTTTAACGCACTCACCTTTCCTTGTTATTCAGTACTATTGAGCTGATCTTATGGTCCATCGTCAGGATCAGTGAACATCGTGTCTTCTAATAGAATATTATATAATTTGCGTATTTTTGTTAATACCCAATGCCTTATGTACTATTTTAATTATGTTTGTAAAAATTCTTCGAATGTTCGCATTTTTCAATAAATTATCGATTCATTGGTATTCATTGATACATATTTTTCTTATCAGAGCATATTACGTTCAAATACTTACATTTTATGTTTTTATTACAGCATAGTGACAAAAGTTATTACAAAGGAAAACGTGTATGATAAGATAACTGCCGAATATAACTAGGTCTCTTCATTTTCTTTGTTCTATACTTGTTACTAAAGCCTTCCTTGTAAAACCTTCATGGTTCCTTGTTAATGTAACCAAATTTCTTCTCTTACATTCCTGGATAAAAATTATAGATTTAGAAATAGAGAATTATACATATACCTATTCCTCTATGTGATAAGTAGTTTTTAATTCAGGGAATAGGAATAAATGTTATATTATAGCTATTCCTTTTTCCCAAATGAACTTTAAATAGCATTAATTTTTCTTTTCGCAGCAATTTTTTGTTGAATATTTTAGAAATAATTACGACTAGACTAATATTGTCAATCATAGGCTTCCTAACTAGAGAAAGCGATTATCTACTACCTATACTTATTAAATTTTATTACATGTTTTAGTACTTTCGCACTTATTTACCCATCATCTCCAATTATAACAAAGTTTAATTTTACACGATGAAAAGGTATAAATGAATACAAATCTATTCATTACAGTCGCCATTATCACAAGAATCGCTCAAAGAATGCCTCTGTGAATTTCATTTGATATTCCCATTAAATTTCAATTCCCGAACTCATCTCGGCCACAATGAGAGAACGTACAATGGCTGCTCTCAATGCCGTTACTTCTATATTTTATAATTGTTTGTCTCTGAAATCGGCCTCTCTCCACTCCAGATACATTGCTATTCTGCTAGTGCTAATGTATTAGAATTGAGTTCTAGTGTAGCAATGCCTATAGATTCGTATTGAGTCGAAAGGAGGTTAATAGAAGATATTTTGGCGTAGTAATGAATTGATCGACTGAAAAAGCATCCAATCGACCAACCATCCGACCAACAATCTATCAACCAACTCGAAAAACTCTGCAACTGAAAATTCTTAGACTAAATTATGTTAACAAATATTTTTCCAACTTAAGCATGAAACAAATCGAGTGATTATTTCACACTTCAAACCTGTTTCTCCATCTAACCTCAAATTCGTTCCGCCTGAAATAGTTTGCATGTTATTGACAAAACGACGCTATTTCTCTTTAGTCCCACAACAATAGAAAAAATAGCTACAAACGCGAGGCATTAAAACGGTTAAATATGAGCCATGAATGGAACCGTCCTATTAATATTGTCCAGACAGTCTGGAACCATCGAACAAATAGCTCGAGAGGCATTATTTATTCCGTCCTGTGTTCGATATTAAATGCCAACGATAGTACATTGTTGAAAGATGGAGTTTGTAGAAATTTATATCCTGGTCACAAAGGGACGCTAAAAAAACTATCAATGACAAACGTTTCGGAGAAATATTTTACGTATCATGCTGTTGTAAGGTGGTAGGATGGAACGCGTGGTTAACCTGTGCATTCAAGTTTTGTATAAAAAGAAACGTATGGTAGTTAATAAGGTTGTCTAATTGAGATTTAAAAAATTGTTAGGTATAGTCACTTTGAAGCTTACCTACTCCAAGGGACAAAAATTAGTTGTTAAATGGAATGTTTATTAAAGTGATCAATATTGAGAAAATTTATTTCCAGAAATTGCGCGTTTACAATTACAATACAAACTAGATTTAAATTCCTTACATATTTATTTACTATTTAACATATCCTCGAGCATCAACATGATCTTCGACCACAAGCGATAAAATCCCATAAATTAATGTAGACATAATATTAATATTCATTACAGAACTTAATTTGAAACATGGCTTTGCGGCATTCAATAAACTGTTATCGCGTGTTTTATCAACCCTCTGTGAAGGCGTTGGTGCGTGACCAACTTCATACGGAACTGAGAACATATATCCATCCTCGTCTTCACAATGGGGTCAGACAAAGATATGTAAATTAGGTGAGAACCCGTTTCTAGTGGAACGTGGGTGAAGGAACAGAACTAGTGCATGATGAATTTTAGGTGCATGATAACTTTGTTCAACTAGACACACGAAATTGTTAGCCAAGACTTTGAAGTGAAAGGCTGGTTGCCTATTGTTGATATTTCGTGTAAGCCGATTGATAGCATTATTTTATCTAAGTACTACTGTTTACTAGCCAAGTACTTCAAGCAACCATCTTGCCTAAGATAAAATCTAATAGATTGATACAATTCCACTTCTTTCACTTCATTTTTCTACTTCAAACGGGGCATACCTATTATTTTATTTTCAAAAATATATAGCGGTAGGCTGTTCGGACAATCAAAGTATTTAAGAAACACTCTTGCATAAACTGAATATTATTATAGTTAGAGAACCTTTGCTATAATGTTGTAGATATCTAGAAAATCTATAATTTTATGACAGATCGGGTAATCGAGCCTTACTATCTATTTATCCAATTGGTTAATGAAATAAAATATTTATATGATCTAGCATACAATTTATTCATCGTAGTTAATACCTCTGTCCATTAAGAATTTAACATGTCACCCTCAAACAATCTTAAGTTCTATTCGGAGATATTTCTAGTAGGTATTCTTATAAGATCCAGATCATACAAGAAAATCAAGTTTTCTAACTGCAGCACGTTTTTCGTAAGTAGGTACTAGGTAGCCTATGTATTTTCCTACGGCCTAGTCTATCGCTGATCTAATTTTATCAAATGCGTTTATTTAGGAGGGAAAGGCACTAAGTTAACCTACAATAACATTTAATCAACTAGGAATTGATCACATATATGTTCAAGCTGGTGATTGAATAATAAAAATGCCAAAAATTTGTGTCCAAGCCAACAAAAACATCAAATGTATCGTCATAAACGAAGTCGATAGTCAAAGTGAGTGAGATCATAAGTGGCTTACTTTTGATCCGGTAAATCAGTATTTTGGAACGGTTTATCAGTTAAGGGCCCTTCACGGCTCTCCCTTTGGTCCGGTCAAAGGGATGCTTGTACCGATGCAAGTATCGTTTATTCTTTTACCGATTTTTAATGGACCTTAATTGAATACTGGACTGGTATATTGAGGATCTTGAAATGTACCAGTTTCTAAACGGTTTAGTGCTTTTATTTATTAAGATTATGACTGTGACATGATATCCAAAGGGCACCACATGGGCACCACTAGGATTCCTATTGAGGTCTACAGGAGTGTATGAAGAAGTTTTGCCGAAGTAGCGTTTAAACTTTTTAATAAATAATTTAGTTTCTTACACACACAAAAACAGCATATTTATCACACTCAAAACTTTAATTTGTTAATTTGCATTTTGACAATTTTAGTGGGATCGTACTGAATCGATTTACAAAACAGAATTAATACTAAAAATGAGTTATATGTAACAGATGCATCTATCACTAAGCAATATGTAATAATCACTTCATAACAATTATGTAGTAATGGACAAACAGACATATGTTGGTGTCGTCGTGTCAAGTGTAATCGACTGGACATAATTTGATTTGATTACGATTAGAGCATGCCCATTGACCATGCGTACATCCGTTGTTATTTATTGAAATTATTTCTGTTTGCATATTAGTTTGACACTTTAGTTAAAGTGTGTAAAATATAATTGTGGAAAAAGAGCTTATTTATTATATTTTTTGCGATTTTTTTAAGAGGCTTCTTCTAGTAGTAAGATTTCGTTGACATGCTGCATTATTATGCAGCATGTCAACGAAATCTATTAAATAAGTACCTATTGGTACTTTTGTTTGCAGAAGTTGTGAAGCAGAAGTTTGAGTACATATTAACTTTTACGTTTACATTACTGTCAATCAATTGACATAAAGACCTAATCGTGCTATTAAATGACCTCACAGTTTTCACAGTTTAATTTACCTAATAGCTAAAGGATGCATTATTCATTTATCATTAACTATCACAAGCACCTTGCATCTTTGAATGAAATTACGAGTTTCGCATTCTATCTCTATCGCTTTATCCCAGGTAACAATTTTTTCAACCAACATTCATAACAACTGAAGGACAATCAAAAAATGCATCGGATAAATACCACAAATGGTGCCTGTCTGTCTGGCCGTCGCAGACACCGTGGCACCCACACCACGGCTATCTCTCTCTAACACTAGCCTGATAGCTATGATAGAAAGAGAGCACAGTAACATACCTCTTCCCTTTGAATGGAACCAAAAAAAGATGGCGCGTACGATGATATTTGTTCTAGCCGCTAGCCGCATGTCATTATGGAGTGTTACCTTCGATGAAGGTTATATTTTTAATTTTTTTTACCTTTTATAAGTGTGAGGAATGATATTTTTGAATGTCGTATAAGTTGGATTATTGGATAGTATAGGTAGGGAAGCAGATGAATCAGGAGAAATAGAAACTAAAAGTGTTAATAGATTTGTTAGCACTTTTAATGTTAATTCAAATATATTTTAAAAATGTAATGATAAAATTGTAAAGGAAAAAACGGGATTTTTTCCGACAGGTTTACAATAGGTCATATAGGAGTAACTAAAACTCTGACATGTTTGTTCTTGAATATGCTTATGTCCATCCTATCACCTATGTCATTACAGTTAACAATCTACTAAATTTCATACGAAAATTGGGATGATACATTTTTTCTGTGAAGAGACACATAATCCAAGTCAAACAGGCTAGTTACCACGTTCCTAGTATATACTCGTAACAATCACGTGATTGATCTCCCAACCCAACATATACTCTGCGCCCGCGCATCGCTTCTTTATTAAGGGTTTTATAACGCGGAGTGGTCCAGAGGCGTTTTTATTCGCTCCCGTACCAACGTGGGAAAGATCACAATGACGTAACAAAATTTACTCCTTGTTCAATATTATCCTTCAGATGATTCATTAAGGCCACAGTATGGGTGTACATATGGTCTATAATGAAAACTAAACATTTGGGATGTTGTATAGGTAGTGTTACCTTTTAAATAGAGGGTTTTCTTTTTGAAATTAGATGGTTAACATATGTGGGTAATTGTGTGCGGAATTGCTATGATTTTCTCGTGTTCTGGAAGATGTCTGTAACAATAATTAGATTATAGAAATACTAGATTTCCGCCCGCGGCTTCGCCCGCGTTTTCAAAGGACAACCCGCATAATTCCCGTTCCCGTGAGATTTCCGGGATAGAACCTATCCTATGTGTTAATCCAAGTTACCCTCTATATGTGTGCTAAATTTAATAATTTTGTAATCGGTTCAGTAGTATTTGCGTGAAAGAGTAACAAACACACACACACACACATCCTCACAAACTTAAACATTTATAAGTGTTTATAATATTAGTAGGATTAAATAACTGCCTCTTCCTACTTTTTCTTCTTACAAAACAAAATAAGTTCGATCAAATGGCAAAAGTATTTTGGTCCTTTTGGTATTTGACTGCCGTATCTGCCAATATCAATTTCAGAAGAATAAATTCACACAACTTATTATCGCACGAAGTACAATTAAATGTACTTATTCCATAATTAACTACTACACAATAGTAAATCGTCAGTTTTTAACTAGATACCGAGCACCAAAACCGGCCAGGCACGGACCGGTGTAAGCCCCTCACCTGCAACCACAGTTCCCATAAAAAGAGATTTAAAACACGCACCATAAATAATATTTACTTTATATTGTCGCATTGTATGAAGCGATTTAATTAGCCACGGTTTGTGTCCGCCTTTACAAGGGCTGCGTAAAATAGCTTAACGTCAATGCCTTAAATTATTCATATTGTACGATGTGTATTGCGTACTTAGAGTAGGTACTTTATGGGTACCATTGATTAAAAATAACGACGCATGTCCCGGTAATGCTGTATTTATATTGAGTGTATAAGTATCGGATTGTCATTTAAAAACAGGATATTTCAGACAATATTTTCTTTAATATAGTTATTACATATAATCAAAATGCAACAGATTGTTAACAGATGACATTCAATTAGACTTTAAGTTTTATCCTTGTAAAGAGACTTTTTGTAATTAATTATTCGTATGCATATTTTATTACGTAGGATGAACACCTTTTACTTATCTTCCAATATCAATATACTTACACAAACTTCTTCACATATTTATATTTTGTATGTACTTTAAGAGACTCATACAACTGAAGAAGAATTTCAAATGTTTTTCCATCCAGTATTCAATAAACATATTCGTTATACAAAGCGTTATTTCATTCACTGCTCACAAAACCGTGCGCGAATGATCATAAATCCTGTAAAGCAAATAAAAGCTAATATTAGCAATGTCTCCGAGTAATTTGTTAAACTGACGTGCTAACGCCCACTTTCCCCTTACTATCATCTTAGCCATTAAATATAACTTCACCCTTTCAACCATCCCTGTTCTACAAATACTTACTTTATTTGTCAACCCTATTCGCGAACTTATTATGGCTAAATTATACAGATTTCTTCCGGGATTTTTCGAATGTATGACTTTTATTGCTATTGACGATTGATGCAGAAATTTATGCAAGTAGCATTGATATATTATGTAAAAGATATACCTATAATAGAATAACGCCTTAAAATCATTGTTCAGAATTTGGTAGTTCGATCTTACACGTGTATTTACCCTAGAGGATATTATTTAAAACTAGCTGCTCCGCGCGGTTTCACCCCCGTGGCTGCACTCCTGTTGGTCGTAGCGTGATGATATATAGCCTATAACCTTCCTCGATAAATGGGCTATCTAACACCGAAATAATTTTTCAAATCGGACCAGTAGTTCCCGAGATTAGCGCGTTCAAACAAATAAATAAACAAACTCTTTAGCTTTATAATATTAGTATAGATATGACTATTTCAAACCTTGCAAAAATTAATTTTCAGAAATAATTTGTTTTGTTTACACATATTATGTAGAAGTAGCAAAACTCGCATGGTATCCTGACAAAAATCATTATGTACTCTAATCCAGACTATGGGCTCTTTCAATTTATGCGTTTCGTATCGGACCGCTACAGTGCCGTAGCGGTGCGTTTGTCGTACGGCGCACGGCCGGTCGTTTGTTTTCATACAAAATGCACGGTGCGGCAGCAGCGCGGCGTCCGTACCGCGAACGCTCGACATCAGGACGGCAACGTCGCAAGTCCCATAGGGATGTCGGAAATGCAATAAAGTATCGATATGTATATCGTATCGATGTTTTTTGAAAATATCAATATCGATATTGATATTTTTATTAAAAATTGGTTGTCTGTAAAGTCGGTTTACTGACGATAGTTGAACGTGACAACGTCCGATTGTGCTTCTTTGTCGCTCGTTCTGCGCTCTCGCTCGCACTTCAAGCCTTACACGGAACGCCTCAGAGCGAGGTAACGCCGCATGAGTCATGTTTTTTCGTGCGTGCAGGCGGCTCTATCGAATTATAAGACGTTGTCACGTCAAAAATATCGATATATCGATATGATTTGACAGAGAATATTCGTGCTCTAAAAATTAATTTTTTGGTCTTATCTAATTCAATCATCTTTTACGGAGGCGTAGTTTTTGTTTATTTTTTTGTTTGATGTTTTTCAACAAGAGCACTAACAGTAATGTTTCTTCGTCAGAGTCCATGGCTTAACTGGTGTCAAATAAATTTAAAACAGCACTAGCATACAAACGCACGGCAGTCAGATACGCTTTCAATTTAAGCGTTTGGTAGCGGACTGCTAACGTACTGCAACGGCACGGCAGCGGGTTATAACTAGCGGCACGGAAAACGTGCGGCAGCGGCCCGATACGAAACGCATAAATTGAAAGAGCCCTATGGTCTATGTTTGTACCAAATTTCATATAGGTCCAGCTATTTTTATTTTATAGAGTAACATACATACATCACCAATAATGTTATAAATACAATTTCCTATTTTTATATACCTTAGTAGTTTTATTTAGTAGGACTAGTAGGATTAACTGCTTCTGGTTTTAAAAGTCACATTTTTTAGATTTTGAATTAAATATCACATCCTTGTTTGACTTGATGATTAAATTATTTTAATAAATTAATTTAGAAACACGAAGTTAATTTATGAGCGAAAGGAGTTATTTAAAACTGGTTTTGAGTAGATTTATTAGAAAATTCGTATTTTTAACACGTTTTTGAGACAATTCGTATTCCACTATATATTTTTTAAATTCAAATTCAAATTACATTTATTTGCAAGAATGCAGTTACAATAACAACACCTGTTGTTATTACAATTTTATAGTGCAAATACTATTATAAATAAGTTTCTACTGTAAAATAACATAAAACTTATAAGTTCATAAGAACGATCATCAAGCCTAATATTGAAACATAAGGCAAATTATCGAGTAAGTTAGTTGTAATAATTACTACATTCTTTCAGTAGGTAGGGGAGACCGGGTACAAAAGTAACGGTGGGTCGAAAGTAACAAATGCTCTCTAGATTTATCCAATGAGCGAACACCGCTTAGCCTCTGTCAGGCGATAGCCGAGAGCGCCCCCCTTAATTGTATTCATTCGCCGCGTGCACCACGCGCTGTTAGGCTGTGTGACAAGACGCAACTTGTTTTCACGAATCAAAAGTAAGATTTTCGACATTTTTTTATTAAACGTTTACGTAGTCTTAAAAGGATGATAGAAGTCTGAATGTTTGCATATCCATTCTTGATTAGAGTAATTGTACATTGCTCATAATCATTTTTATGTAGCACGTTCCGTTTTAAAGTTTTGTTGCACGTCTTGGCAAAAATATAGACGGGTACAAAAGTAACATAGCCCTATGGGTACAAAAGTAACATGTTATTTTTGTCCCATTATGATTATGTATATTTTTATGTACATCTTTACTTCAACAGAATGCCGCGACAACGCATTAGAACTACTGATCGAGGAATTACCGACACGGCTGAAGAGCATTTTGAAAGATATTGCAACAATTAGAGGCCTTGCAAAAAAATATAATATTTGCCATGTAACATTATATAGGTATATTTTTAAAAAAAACATAAAAGCCGGTAATACTAGTGCAGCTACCTTGCGTCGATCGAGATTTACTAATAACAAGTAAAGTAATCTACGCGACTATTTAATCGAGTGCTCTGCAGTTTATTTTCGGTTATCTCCATCAACGAGCATAATGTGAATAATTTTTTTGATAACCTTGCTGAGGCATTGGGAAAGGTACCAATTTGAGCCAAAAGATATTTGGAATATGGACGAGACAGGGGTGACCACTATCCAAATACCTAACAAAATTGTAGATTAAAAAGAGATTAAACAAGTAGGTGCCATAACCTTAGCAGAGCCTGAAAAATTAGTAACTGTTGCTGTTGCCATTAATGCTCTAGGAGAACACGTCCCACTTTTTTCGTATTGCCGAGGGTCCTGTTGGTTGTGCTGTAGCTGGGAATGCTGAATGAATATGGATGGATGCAGGATGTAGAATTTTTAATTATAAAAGAATGATTCCCTTAATTAATCTCATTACTTAAACTAAGAATATTTTTTATCGATTTGTTTTATATTATATTTGTAAGAATTATATTTAAAATACAAAAGTTGATATGTGTTATTAATACAAAGTCTTTAAACAAATAATTTGTTGATTTACCATCATAATGTTGTATTAATTACCAACCCCTTTATCTTGTTACTTTCGACCCACGACGTGTTACTTTCGACCTGCTTACGGGGTCGAAAGTAACAACTGACGATTTTTTTTTAAATTTCGTTTATTAATATAAAACATTAAATAATGTAATAAATTGAGTCGCTAGTGTAAAGAATATGAACTAAATTTATATATGGTTATATTAATATAATGATAACAGTAACACCCAGTGAGTAATCAAGGCAAAAGTACAAAGTGTTACTTTTGTACCCGGTCTCCCCTATCTGCTTTAATAACCACAGACATTCTAGTTAAAATTGTATCTTGCCACAGACATAGATCTAAATGTATGTCTGTGTGTCTTGCTTTAATAAATTAATTCATCTTCCGTCATCAACAATTTATTGTACATAGGTATTACATGGATATAGATAAATATAAACATAATTATACATATAAGGTATTTTACAATGGTACAATTTAATTAAAAAAAACAATAAAGCCACACAAATAACTGCAAATAAATATATAATTGAGAAAGTCCTTTTCACAAGCCTATGACGACGTCACACAAAACATTTTTTCATCCGAACAAAATTAACAACTGCAAGTAGCGTTCGTAAAAAAACCGATCCGTCACCACGTCTCAAGACAATCAGCAAAAAAAGTGCAGAAAATATATTTCAATTGTCTCTTATTGAACCCCAATGGGACCTATATTAAATTTAAAACCCCTTTAAATACAATTGTATGATATTTATTGGATTTTTTTGTTGACGATCGATTCATAGCGTGTAATTCTTTTGACGATTGCAGAAGTAAGGAATGATGGTATGGGGTGCGTTTGTAACTTGAGGTCATACTCACACCCTTGCAGTACTTCCTGATCTATTTCTTTTAGGGTTGCCACTGTGGATATAATAATAATTTCCTAATTTATTATTCAATATTAGATGAGGATTTTAACGATTTGAAGGTACCTACGAGTTATAAATTGTATAAAATAATTAATGTTTTACCCAACATTCTTTAGCAATTAGCTGTGTATAATAATTAATAATCGTGTTATAAAGTAACTATGTAATTGGACAAAGATACCTACTATCTATAACTTTTGTAAATTTAAAATGCCTAGACTAAATAAAGAGTAATAGGTACATATTTAAAAATCCTTATATATACAAGTTCCCACAACACAAGTAATGTGTGAATCTTGCAAAAAGAACTTTACTTACAAATCAAAAATAAACTTACCACTTTATTGCTAACATAACTTCATACATAAAATTATCCAAACATTAGGTACATACTAAATTAAAAACTAGCAAGTGGCAACCCTTGCTAGTAAAATCTACGTATGACAGGTCACGGAGCAAGTAAGTTCCGTGAGAACATCGATTGGGCAGCTGAAGCTCATAGCTTAATACGCGTGCAGTCTGAAATCATGAAAATGGTGACATCCCTAAATAAGAAATGTATTAAGAATTTGGAAACTTTGTTTTAGTAGGTATATAGAGTCATAAAATAACCTGTGTTGTCACAGAATATTTTCTATCTTCCGATGCCTAGCGTCTTCGCCTGCATTAAATTGAATAACTTATACTTTATATAGCATATTCTAAACGATATCAGTGTATTGCCAACTAAATAAGTAGGTCAAAAGTATGTATCTTAATTTAAAAAAATAATTGCAACAAATTACAACAACCAGACAAAATTGTTCTTATTAAATTTTAGCTATTTACCTCACATTACAAAAAGACATTTCAATTGTTTATTATATCGTAAGTACTGATATGAATATATATGTTATATGAATCGATTGTAGCAGAAATCTGTTCCAATAATATAATCGCGAATATATTGTGATATCTGTGATATTACTTTGTTACATACGAAAGTGGGTACGAAGGTGGGTGATAAAATTCGCGACAGACATGCACATAACCTTTTTTTTCGGATATCAAATGAGTATCAAGACTATCAAGCTGGCTAAAAGAGGATTAGGTTTTATTCATCACATATTACGTTTCGTACGTACATTGTTTCGCAAATACCACGTGAGTGAACAATTTTACAGGATTCAAACAAAATAAAATTATACACGAAAGAAATAATGATCTATCTTTGACTATGAAGTTTAAGGGCTGATTTTTCAATCCTTGGTTAAAACCAAGGTTAAAACTTATTCATCGAATAACGAACTACACACAGACATAATATACATGTCTGTGGAACTACAATTTCAAAAATATATTATATTTTTCCGAATTTGACAGTATACAGGTGACGTTTTAAAATGTTCGTGTAATACTTTATTGGACGGATAAATTTTAACCAACGATTGAAAAATCGGCCCTTAGTGAAGTTAATACTGATAATCCGATGTAAAATTCCAGTTAAAAAGGAAGGAACTGACATGTATATTAACTTCGACACACTACTCGACATTTGTTGGTCGTTCAAGTACAATCTATTTTTAATAATACGAATTGTTACAAAATTGCAAAGAAATTAACAATAACAGCTTACCTCTTAATTCGTCGTGAAAAAGACATCCGTCGGTCCTCAAAGGTGCTATTTGTAATGAAGAATTAAGTGTACTAACTACAATGTACAGAACTATATTCTTAACCAAATCTCTTCAAAATACATTGTGGGAACCAGTATTGCAATAATCCTCTTCAAATTGCATTAACAAACACAGTATTTACAGAATCGCTGTACAAACTGCAGAATACAGATAACATAAAATGAAGTCCCGCCAAAAGTTTTTTTTTTTTTAATTTGACAAAGGCTAACCGCATTCAGCCTTGTCTGCATTTCGAATCTGGATTGTTATCTTCGTTAATACGACTTAAATGTCCAGTTTTTTTAAACATCCGGCCTGGTGGATTGTTTTTAACAATATCGACCTTATAGTATGGTAATACGGTGGTACTTTATTTAATTGTTTGTGGCTCAAGTAAGTGATACAATGTGTGTGCAATAAAAGCATTTAATCGGAAGAAAGTGTGATGCTGTCCGGCGATAAGGTTTTTTTTAATGAAGTGTGTTTGTAGGTATATATCTGTGTACCTATTGCATAAAGGATAACTGTAAATTTCGGAAAGGGTAATTATTGTAGGATTACGTTTTCAATGTATTGGCAGATGCTGTGGTTTTCAACGTCCTGTGAAAAATTAACGGTGAATATTTGAATGTAGGTATTGTAAATTGTAATAAATTGTCTGTGGAAAAATACATTTGGTTCATACACTTTTGTGTTTGATAGATAGATTTTAAGTTTTTTTAATATATTAGTAAGTTATTTGTTATTACTTACCTATAACACAAAATAATAACTTTATGACTTTTCCACTATGCTTTTAACGAAAAAGAAACGTTTATATTTAAGAGAATATTGGATCAAACCCTCACGTCGTTATTAAAATAAAGATTAAAAAAAAAAAAGAGAATATTGTTATCTACTAATTATTTTTAAACTTATGAAGATTAAAAATAATCAATGAAAACCAGTTAGCAAATTATAGCAAAAAAAAAACATTTTTTTCACGAGACAATTACATGCTAGACGTACCATACTTTTTTATAAGATAGTATCAGTCTGAGACAAGCAAACAGACACTCGTTTTAATCCGTGTTTAATTTAACCAACGTTTAACAAAAGGGTAAACCTTTATTGACATTAATTGTGCAGTTTTCTGGTTTCTACAGTGGCTTTATGGCGAATTTGTTTCGCACAATGGAGATTGATATCATTGCACCTAAACAAATATAATCTGTGTGATGGAAAATAGACTTTATTGAAATAGATATAGAGTGTATTTTATTTGTTTGTTTGTATAAAAAATTGTAGGACTTCATTACTGCCTCCTTCACAGAGACGTTTGGGATAAGGCATAAGCTGAAGCGTGGTTTGCTTTCGTTTGTAGTTTATACTACCATAGATAACTAAATACTACTACACTAGTTGTAGTAGTACACGCAACCCTTAATTACTATTTAGTGTAGTGTTCTGAGTTGAAACGATTTCTTATTAAGTTATTACATATGAAAAAGACCTTAAAAAATCTCTAGGTATATCGCACAGTTTTGGGAGCTGGATGTTTGTTATTCCGTCACGCGAAAACTACAGAAAAGATTTTGATGAAACTACTTCAATCAAATATTTATACCAACATTAATTTGTGTATTAGGTAGGTAGGTAACTCTTTATTGAGTTCACGCGAAGAAAGTCGGGAGTACAGAATTTTTATACAAAAGACTAAAGAGTGCATAGTGGTGCATATTAAATGATTAAGTAAATAAGTAAATAAGTAGGTACCTATTTAAAAAGACTGAATTTATATTTTATAGTGATAATATTAATCGCTTTTCTCTTACAACTTAAAACGTTACGCAAAATCCCCAACCGAAATGATCAAGCTTCTTACGCTCTATCGACCATCAAAAGGTGTTTAACGAGTGCGAGGGTATTACCAGACAGACATATGAATATTTGTGGCTTTAGTTTTTTTATTCGTCCCGATTCAATTATGGCTTTGTTGATGTCAGCTGGTGGATAACCTTTGTTTTAACCGACTTTCAAAAAGGTTTATACTTAAAAAAGAGCGTGTATGCCGAGCACACGTGTCAGAAGTGAAACTTCTTTGGTCAGATTCAAAGATACCAAAATCGTCGCCTTACTCCGTGACGTGACGGTATTGCCATGACGCGGCCTTGAAATTAGCTCTCATCACGCCTAAAAATTTTCACTTGAAAAGTGGGTATATAGATTCCTAATATACCTACCTACTTAGGTACCTGCCTACATAGGAAAGTGCCTATCTACCTACTAAGCAAAATATTATTTATCTAAGTAGGTAAGATGTAGATAATAATTGTTACAAAGTTTCGAAATGGTAGGTCTTTATTAAATTAAAACTACTCTACCTATCTAATAAAACATTTTTCATCAGAAATGATTTATATATAAAATCACAAGTATCGAGCAATCAAAAAGAGCCAAGCACGTAACTAACTGAATACCGCACAATACAAACAATCGATAAACCACATCACTAGCAGACGCACTCGATGTCAACAACCGATGTCTCGATAATCGATAATTGCACATCACTTGTGAGAAACGTAAACAATATACCTACTAATAGACCTACTGTCTGTATGTCTCAAGGGTAGTTTTATATATCTAGTTATGTAAAAGTTTGAATGGATGTTTGTTTGTCACGTCAGATTGGTTGAACGGTTTTGGATTAAATTTTAGGTTTTGATAATTTATAGCCAAAACATTTAAAAATGATGCTTGTAAATAGTTTGTAATTAATGGTAACTAGCAGTCCGCCCCGGCTTCGCCCGTGGTTTTCTCTACTTAAGAACTATCCTCGTACTTCAAGGAATAGGTATATCTAACAAAAAAACAATTATCGAAATCGGTTCAGCCGTTCACACGTGATGCCATGACAACGCGAAAGGGGTTTCGTTTTTATATACCTACTTATATAGATGTGGTTTAATATTATTAAACTATTTACCGACCATTATGTCTTTAACAACAGATGTGGCAGCAACAGAAGTTTTGTTCAATAAATCTAACAATGGTGTGATCTATTTAGATGGGTTTTTATCAAACAATAATAATTTAATTACCTACCTCCATCAAATAACAATTTCCAAAAAAATTCTCGTCTAAGCGTTTGAATAATTTTGAACTCTTAAGTCCAATAATGCAATAATGAGACAAGCAAATAAATAGAAACTAGTAAATCGTGATTTATATTCTCATGATATTTATTATTTATGTATAAAGTTTGTAAACGTAATTAATTTAACTGTACGTGTTATTTAATCAATGAAAATACATAGAATATTGAACTACAAATATATATATAATATAATTTAACTGTACGTGTTATTTAATCAATGAAAATACATAGAATATTGAACTACAAAGTCATATAGGTAGCAGAAAAATCGATTTAATAAAAATTTGTTTAAAAGCTACTATAATTAACCTTTTCTCGATGGTTGTTGAATGAAACTTTATTTAGCAACTACTTAGAAAAGGACGGAATTAATATAATAATAGTACGGTCTACGGATGGAATTCTCTTCTATCAAACATAAATTTTTATGCAAACAGAAGTAGGTAGGTACTTTGTATGACTGATTTTGATAAAGACGGTTAAAATTTTAAAAAGTTACTGTACAAATTATGCATAACTTCACGTCATTTTTCATTCATACTAAAATTATTAAAAGTCATATTACACACTCGATTTAATAATTATTTTAACGGATCATTAACGGTAGGTGAATAATTTTATTTACGATCTTAAATTCGTGTATTGATGGTTAATATAAATTCTTCATGCAAATTTATTTATCGATACTTATCGTTTTATCAATAAACGGATCTGTAACGGTCTGTCGAACTCCGTTGTTAATTCAACAATTGAATTTAAATTATACAACTTTATTGCTACCTGCATTTACACATGTCGCGAATCTACATGTGTATGGCATTATTGGGTTGTCATATGCAAAAATCATTTAGCGATATTTAAATTTCCTTTATGGCAGCGCATGTTCTAAACGTGACGAATGGATCAATGGATATTTTTTATTGGCAATAAAAATTGAATTGATATGCAGTTAATTTGCGTATGCTGCATTGTAGACCGCATTGTGATATTGTTGACGACACCTCGGGGCGCGACCCACTGCCCCCTTGCCCGACTGCAGACCTTACAATTCCATTATGAGCAGACCCCGCGATTGTGCCGTTCATATACATTTTAACAGCAGCATTTCACGGTAGCCGTGTATCATTTAAATTCGATACGATTTTTTACGATATCGTTTACGAATTTGCATGAAATTCGATTGTTGCGTTATTGGATCATATTTTGGATGATAGACATATGTTAATTTTTCCTTGAGAATTTATTGTTGCCGTAACCGTTACCAATTGAGTTATATTGGATTGTCCCACTTATGAATATCGATACTCAAGAATGTTATTCTTTAATCTAGTTACCTTTTATGTGGGGTATTGATGTGAAAATTTTTCAGTATTCCCATTGTGAGTGAATTTGTGACTTTACAATGTTAACGGTCGTCTTAAGAATATTTTTAAACGTCTAACAAAATGTACAAAAATAATATCTGTTTCATATGTAAAGTAGATATTTTCGATCAATGTATTGCAATTGATAGTGATATTAATACAACGGAAAAACGTTTCGTACTACCTACCTATGTGAATCGATACTGTTCCCATAATAAAGAGGGCGAAATTTTATGAATTACGTAAGCAGTAGACATTTCATACATAATAAATAATGGTAATATACAATATTAAAACTTAAAAGTAACGAGTTGCAAAGGATAAATTTATAAATTAATAATTATGACAAACAATATGGAGAACGGGCAAACATACCTAATGTAGGTATGTAGTATGCCAGTTAGGCTCAGATACTTACGTAGATAATATGATAGGAGGAGATTGTGGGTATAAACAATGAAACAATCATGTAATTTTTTTAAGTTTTTTCCAATTGCAACTTCATCGTTATTGAAAATGCAAGGATATTCCAATTTTCTACTATAGGTACCTACTTACGACTTTTTCCTCTAAAGTTCGTGCATATTTCTAAGTTTAATCTTTGTGGTCTAAGTTCAATTCTTAAAAGCCAGCACTTCTTATCGAGCTAAACTTTCAAAAAATAAGTTCTAGCCTCTAGGAAAATTTGTTATTTAATTATGAAAAGGTAGCAGCTGACCCTGCAATCGATGTCATGCCAGGAACTCCGTATTTCTTGTACCAAATTTAAGAGAAAAATTCTTATTCTAAAAGTATGTACATAGATTAGATATTATGTTCCTACAGCTACAGGAACCTACCTATTTCAAATCAGGAGTTTTATTATTTCCAATAAACAATTGAATCATTTATTTTAATGAATTATTAATGGTATTAAAATAATTTTCTATGTAAGTAGGTAGATAGGGTAATCTAAAGCCAATGTTAATTTATCTGCATCAATCTTCCCCATATTCCCCTAACACTAGACAAAATATACGTAAAACAATAGATTTCTAGGTATTTATAGAAATACGAGCTACTTTAGATGTATTTTCTATTAATTCATAAAGTAGCTTATTTTAAAATTATGTAGGCGTGTTGGTCGTATAACTTTTTAAATTTACTGTCTGCGAAGTTTTATAGATTTTAATTCTAACTGTTTTATTATGGATTCCTATAATAGATTCTCGTACACTAACCTTTGCTCTAATAAATTGCAATCTTTGCAGTAGGTAAATTAATCGATTTAAAAGTTTTATTTATTTAGGCTTTCGAATCCAAGTCTGCATAAATTTTTTATTAATTAAAATTTGCTGTTGCTCCATATCTCATATAAAACCAGTTATTTAATTTCTAATAAGACCACACGTAACCACGTGGTAACCCAAAACAATGTATTATGACAGTTGAAACAGTGAAAATCATACAATCAGTACTTATCTTTTATTTATTTCATAAAATTATTTTTAGTTACACAAAACAAAACAAAAACAGAGCGCGCCACACAACGCGCAACCAATTTGCATTGTGCCCCGGCTGGTAAACGCTTAAAATCTTATTTAGAATTTCGAGTTGGTTCTTCTGCATAATAACATCCGTAAGGTAATGGCAGTTGCTTGACCAATGGGATCGCTCGCCGCGTGTACGTGGGCGTAATGGCGCGCTGCGATTGGCGGAACGCCGTCAGTTATCACTCGGTTCGGCGGCGCGACGTACGCCGCAGTCGATTGTCGCCATTGTCGCTTGTAAGGAGTCGCTCGCGTTCGTGCTACGTACTAATCGATTGTCGATCAATGATATTGTGTTGTGTGTTACTGTAACTAACTGCAAAAGGAGTGTGAAGCCAGCAACGTGGATATTGAGTATCACCGTGCCAGCGGTCACTTGATGAGGTATTTGGTTCATACGTTTTGAATGTCCTTGTGGTGTCGGCGAACTTGTAACTAATGCATTGGCCACGGTACTGGTCCAAATTTGGGTTTTAACGTACCTTTCTTGATTTATCCTGTGAAAAAGTTTGATTTAAAGTTGTGTTGAATGTTGATTGGTTGATTTCAAACCTTGCTTGCGTTTTGTCAGTAATTGAATCGGGTGGGAACAAAGTTTTTGTTTACTTGCTTAATTAGAATGTTATTTAAAAACAATGTGGTTTGAATGATGGTTACAAAATAAATTAAAGCTTACAGTTGTTGTTGATAATATTTTGTCAGTAAGTGTACAATTATTGCATTTGCTTGTTTAATTAAAAAGAAAAACGCACCAATTGGCTGTCATACCGACCCTCTCCGGAGGGAAGGCGGAAGCGGGTAGGTTTATTATTTCTATCTCTCTTATTTTGTATGCCTAACATATCTAAGTATTTAAAAAAATGCTTATCGTTGTAGGTAGGTACCTAGGATCTATTGTTTTTATGTTTATAATTTATATTATGTCGGACGGATGAACACAAACATCATGTTACATATTAGGTATTTTTTTTTCTACCTATTTGATATTATGTATATTCTTCGATTAATTACAGCTATGACAATAGAATTTATACCCAGTTATTTATTTATTCAAATGTGCTTTATTGAAAAAGAAAGGGTTTTATGATTGACTAGCCGCGCCGCGCGGTTTCACCCGCGTGGCTTCCATCCTGTTAGTCTTAGCATGATGATATTATATTATAGCCTTCCTCGATAATTATGGGCTATCTAACACCGAAAGAATTTTTCAAATCGGACCAGTAGTTCCTGAGATTAGCGCGTTCAATCAATCAAACAAACAAACAAACTCTTCAGCTTTATAATATTAGTAGGTATAGATTATAGATTGATTTCACATTGATTGAACTGCAATGCAGACTATTATCTATCTCTATACCAAATTTCATGCAGATCAGATCAGCTGTTTTTGCTAGATTAACAAACATCTATACATTCTTACAAACTTTTCCGTGTAGGTAGGTATATACGTATGTAGGTTGGTACAATTAATAGGATAGAATACCTATCTACTTAGAAATTAACAATCTAGATACTAGACAGATACCTATCTGGGTAGGTTTGTAGATCTTAGAAGAGCTAAATGGTTCACTGAATATTTTATCGGTTAAGCTTATAATAATTAAAGTGAATTAGGTAGGTACCTAGGTATTCGTGAACAAGTGATAACTGCGTTAAAAACAACCGACTTCAAACTTGCACTTGCAACATTAACAAATACAGACAAAAATGCTCATAAAATAAAAACTACTGGGCCTATCCGAATAAAATTTTTATGGGACCAATTCGACACCATCCCGCATCGAACAAAAAAAGAATCACGTAAATCGGTTCAGAAACCTCGGAGTAATCGGTGTACAATTGTACATACATAAAAAAAAAACATACCGGCCGAATTGATAACCTCCTCCTTTTTTTGAAGTCGGTGAAAAATATCGATACCCATATACCCATCTTCACTAGAACAAACATTTGACTGCCAATTCAATAGTTTTACATAGATATTTTCATATTTACATGCATTTACTTGTAACCTAAGTAGGTACATTTACAACTAAAAGTTTCAAAATTCAAATATGAATGGGGCATTCATATAGATAGGTACTTAATTACTAATTAGATACCTACTTTTTCTACCTCAATTTTCTTATTCGTATCTTGTAAGTTAGTTGGTACAAAGTATTGAAGATTTAGGTACCTACCTACATCTATAGAAAAATATATAAGAAACTTGTATTTTCATCTTACCAAAAAAAGGGGTCCACCGCAATGGCGACTGCCGTGCTATTTGGTTAAAAAAACATTCCATTTATTTTGAAATACCTACGTTAAAAACTGTCTGACTATCTGTCTAGTTATCACAATGTCGAATCATTTTTTGTTTCATACCTAGATTGAAAGTCAAGTTTCTAGTTACATAGGCACTTAACATAAGTTCATTAATTTTAAAACCACTTTTATTATCTACTAGCTTTTCTACTAGCTTTCCGCGGTCCGCCCGCGGCTTCGCTCGCGTTTTCAAAGAAAAACCCGTTCCCGTAGGATTTCCGGGATAAAACCTATCCTATGTCCTTTCTCGGGTATCAAAATATCTCTATACCAAATTTCATGCAAATTGGTTCAGTAGTTAAGGCGTGATTGAGTAACAGACAGACAGACAGAGTTACTTTCGCATTTATAATATTAAGTATGGATAAGTATAGGTATATAAAAATGAAACCCGTTTTCCTTGGTCACGGCATCACGCGTGAACGGGTGGACTGATTTCGATAATTATTTTTTTATAATATAATATTCCTTGAAGTACGAGAATGGTTCTTATGGAAAGAAAACATAAACATTAAACATGTACCACGGGCGAAGCCGGGGCGGACCGCTAGTTTTAAATAAATCCTAGGTTAGGTATTATAAACGCGAAAGTTTGTTATTATTTCACCTAAAAACTATACTGAACCGATTACAATGAAATTTGGTATATAAATAGCTGAAGACCCAGAATAAGACAAAGGATAATTTTTAACCCGGAATTCCCACAGGCACGGGAACGTGAGGTTTTTCTTTGAAAACGCAGGAGAAGCCGCGGGCGGAAGGCTAGTAAATTATAATTTAAAACTTACCTAGGTATTCATCGTTCTTTCTTTTCCCAACAAATACCAATTATTATTGTATTAAAATTCATCTTATTACAATTTCGCCACAATGAATGTAAACCTCAATTGGCAACATACCTCAAGCAGTAATGAAGGCACAATCAGAGTTTACAACCAATAAAGTTTTTACACATTTATGATAGCGGCGAGCTTTGATGTTCACGAATTGTTTAATAGCCTGGGATTCGATGGGACGATTTTTTTATTGTACCCACCTGTGCCCAGTTTAAGATATTTTAACGAAAAGTCATATCTTGATAGGAACAAGTAACTAACTGAATAACCTATCTAAATTTGGATAATAATTAAAACACACTCAGTGTTAGGTACAATTTTCAAGTAGAAAAAATGATTTATCAAATCTTAAACTTCGTTTTCACAAAGTATCCGATAACGCATGTAAGAACATCATTTATTTAAGGCATCAAAAATCACCATATTTCTGATAGATTCCTGTCCTACATACCTATTAGGTACCTACAAGATATAGCATTTAACGTTTTTAAACTCATTCATGTTTTTTTTTTGTTATCTATTTTCTATTCTCCATTTATTTTATACCTGATTCAAATTTTATTTAAAGAAATTGCCACAGCTTCTACTATAATCTTTGAGGACATCAGTTAGGTAGGTACCTCATCATATCATCACGTCATGTTTTTCTAAAACAATCCCTAAAGATAATGCTAAAGAATATCCAATTTAGGCTATATTAATTACCTCTAACGTCGCGGGCGAAGCTGCGGGTAACGTCTAGTCTTCTATATAAGTATATACTGTGTCTTACCTCCAGCGAAGCCGCGGGCAAAAACTAGTCTTCTACAATTTGTGGCATGCCAGCAGTAACCTCTTACATTATCACACCTACTCGTAAAACAATCCATTCCTCTCATCTTGCCGCAAAATAAACACTCATGATGTGCGTATGCGCATCTAGTTAGCGCGGATTTCACCGTGATTGAAAGGGTCGAGGTTTTCTTTACTTAAGTCGTGTGTGCAGGTTTTTTAACATTGTCTAAGTATATTGAGAAAAATATGCTGAGAAAATGTAGATATTATTTTTGATGTTTCTGGATTTAATGTTGGTTGTAGGTTAGTAGGTCTTTTCTTGTTAACAAAAAAAAAAAATTCTTCCATAAAATGTATGTTTTTTTTATTACAAATTTAACAATGTAATCGATAAACTTGCAAATTAAAATTGTAGTAAACTTAATATCTGGGTCCAAATTGTTTATATTCAGCCTTGAAAGTAATTTCTAATGATATTATTCATGCGTCCATATTCATAATTATCTTATATCATTGTTTCGTTTATTAATAACTTCTTAACAGTAGTGCACACCCGTTTATTATAAAGTTAAAGTTCATATTATAATATGTATTATCAAATTGACCTCTGTTTTATCCCTTGTACTTGTTGTACCTACATGTGTACATGTTGTGTTTATGGATTAGTTACGGTCTAGGTATTTAATGTTTATATTGTTATGTATAGACATATTTATTATTTAGTTAAGTATTTAACGTTATGGACAAAATGGAAATTATCATGTATGTGTCGTGGCCATATCGTAGATTTGCTCATTTCATGAAATGGCCAACATAGTTTGATCAGATCGTTAAATCGTCAACGTTTCACGATTTGGTCATCGACATTTGGCCAGATTGTATAAAATATCTTAGAGAGTCCATAAAACATTAAAAAATTCTGAATATTTTAAGAACTTGTTTATTGTCATTTAAGTTAGTGCCGCGGTAGCGCCGGCGAATACCAGAAGCGAATGGTTTTTTCAATAGAAAACAGTGAGGTTAGGTTAGGTTAGACTTTAATAAACAACGCCAGAATGCCAGAAGCGAATCTCTTTTTAAAAAAGAAACAAAAATGGTCGCATTTCGTGAAATGGCCATCCACGTTTGGCCAGATCGACGATCTGGCCAAATGTGAATGACCAAATCGTGAAACGTTGACGATTTAACGATCTGGCCAAACTAAATTGGCCATTTCATGAAATGAGCAAATCTACGATATGGCCACGACATATGTAGATTTTTAAAATTACCATGCTGTCTTTGACGATATGATGGAAAATAATTGGATATTTCGTTTGTTACATTAAACATTTTCATTTTCAATATGTACCACAAATACCTATTTAACTTTTTCCTTTCAACAGGCATTCAAAAAGTCCAGTGGCAGTAGTCAGTACAAATATTTGCGTAGGAGTTGACATGCCACTGTGAAATTGTTACGCTTTTTTTTTCGTTTCAAAAAAGGCATTTGTCACTGTATTCCAGTATATTTTTTTAGAATATTGTTGTATGATAGTTTACAAAAAGCGTATTACGCGTTATTCTCAGTAACAAATTAGGAGAAAAATATTTGTGGCAGAAGTTATCCTAATCCCATCAATTGAAGACAATTTCAACTAATAAGCTGATGTTCTGTACCGCTGTAAGAAAAGCCACATGGCAAAATAACCTATAGGTACTTACCTAAGTTAAAAAAATATTGAATTCTTACTTACAACATAGCTTGGGAAATGAAATAATTCCAAGCTTATGAAAATTTAAAGACACAATATTTGGGTAGGTATATTCCTCAATTTTAAAATAAATAACTTAACTTTTAGTATGTACCAAAAATATTTATATCATAGGTATATCACCTTGTATTAATACAAAAACACATTTCAGGTAGGAGGAACTAAAATATATTTAAGGTTAGAAATTAGAATCGCACGACAATAAATATTGACACGCTGACCCTTCAAACCCTTTTTGACCCAAATATAGTATTCTCGGAAACAAAACGGTAGCCCGTAGCAGTACAATGTTGGGGATTAATTATTTATTTTTATAGGGACAAACATTTGTTTTAAGATAGGAGTGTCAATATGGAGCATTTAAAATACGGAATAACATATAGGCTTTAGGTACCTGAAAGTAAAACACAATTGTATCAAACATGGAAAATATTTGGAACGTTTTATAATATCTTCCTATATCACATTGATTTTTACATTTAATGTCAATTAATTTATGTAATTGTCTTTTAATGACTTTAAATTATGTACTTACAAGCTGTGTTAATGGTTAACCAAAAAAACGTAAAATAATTACTTATAGCTTTTTTTTATCCAGCATGATCTAGTCTATTCTACTATAATCCACTTCACATTCCTCACACAATTAAATTATCATTAATTATATACTGTTAAATTAAAAACAAGTGTATATATTATATTGTCTGATGCAACTGTAATACGCTCGCCGAGTCCCTCCCAGCGGGGGGTAAAGCTTCGCAAAAAACAGAATAATCAACGTCCTTTGATATCCCTTATGATTCATATTTTAAGGTATGCGATTGAGTTAATCATACCACATTTGTTAAAAGCAATGATGAATATGTTTCATACATAATTTTAGTTTTGATAGCGTTTGTGTCGCGCGTGCAAGTCATTTTTCACTTAAAGTGGCTTAAATATTGCATTTTTTTAAAAAGCAAAAATATCTTACCTGAATATAATATAATGTCATTTGATGCATAACTGTTCAATTAAGTATAAAGTAAAATTATTCATTAGTAGATTAAACATTGAAGTTATGAAATAAGTTGATTTAAGAGTTGATTAAAGATAAATAATGAGTAAATACATAATATAGACTACTGGACCTATTAAACAATATTAATCAGCAGAAATCGACATTATGGAATAACAGTCTATATTTTACTAGCTGTGCCCTGCGGTTTTACCAGCAGTGCTCCACTCCTGTTGGTCTTAGCGTGCCTATAGCCTATAGCCTTCCTCGATAAATGGGCTATCTAACACCGAAACAATTTTTCAAATCGGACCAGTGTTCCTGAGATTAGCGCGTTCAAACAAACAAACTCTTCAGCTTTATAATATTAGTATAGATTTATTTCGGACGAAGCAAGAAGGTGCGGCTCTAAATAAACAACGAATTAACATCATCCTATAAATCTTAAACCAAACCTGCACTTGATAGCCACCAAGCAATTACGAGAACCGTAATCTTAAAATACTTTAATACATCATTAAAAAGGGGGAGCGTCACCTAAGTAGCCAATTTGTGTCCCTCAATACCTTCTGCTTCCTTGAACACGGTAATTGTCGTTATATTAAAACTTGACACGTGGTACTTCTATGGGGAAATATTAAGGCCACTTTGTATATGATATTGTGTACCTACAGCTTTTATGGAATCGAAAGTTATAATGATAATGTATTGAGTGACAGTATAGATACATAAGATTTTAGGCCTACAGACTTTTAACTGATTTAAGTTTATGTATATGTTTATATCATTGAGCCAATCAAAGTCATTTATATCTGGTTACTATAGGTACTTAATGAATTATAATCATCAGTCAATATTCCATTGTACTTAAACCGTAATCAAATGTGTAAAGAATCCTGCAATAAACATTGCATTACAGCCATCTAGGAACCATTTTGGCTTCTATTTACAGGATACCTAGGAATCCTCAAGAGTGCTTACCTACCTACCTACTTCATAGTATCTTTGCTTCATGGTACTAATGTCATAATTTCCTTCCAGTGCCGCTGGTACCATGTGCGATCGCACGTACGGGTCCATGGGCCACTTCCCCATGACCCCGATCTCCATGAGCATCGGCATGGAGGCGGTGATGAGCAAGAAGTCCCAGGAGGAGCACATCAAGCGGCCCATGAACGCGTTCATGGTCTGGTCGAGGTTGCAGCGGCGGAAGATCGCGCAGGATAACCCGAAGATGCATAACTCAGAGATCTCCAAGCGATTAGGTTGGTTGATAGCTTATTTATGCATTAAAACTTCTTCTAGAAGTAGTAACATAGTTTTACCAATTGCCACTGATTCGGAAAGCAGTATCTATAATTCTTATGGTATTCAGAATATTTATTGATAGGCATTAATTGTATACCTATCAGGAAATTGTTCTTCAGAAGAACATGTCAGGAAGTCTGAATAATGGCTCATTTAAATCGGTTTCGATGGAATATCTAGAGATAAATTTTGTCAGTGATTGGCTGATAATAAAGTTTTTATAAAGTATAGAATTTGGAAAATCTTTAGTTCATTAGCTACGGTTCTGTAGCTCGTGTACGGTAATTCAACGAACTCTTGCTTGATAATATAATTTAGATACAAAGAATAGCTTTACAAAATCCATTTCCACCAAACTCAGATAAATAAACGAAATAATCATCGGAAAACCCATTAGAATAAGCAAAACCAAATTATCTGTAACTCTCAATTCGTCGAACCAAGCACCGAATTATTTAAACAACTATAGGGGACAAAATTGACAAATTTCGAACGATGTTTTTGCTGTAAAATCGAAGCTAAGCAAAAGGTTCGCCAAAAAATCGTTCTGTTAAAAATGGAGTCCGCAATCAACCGCTGAGGCTTCGCAGCAGGAGGCCTTGCCACTGTATTAATCAACGGACGTAAGCGGAGGGCTTTTTAAAAATAAGATAGTGCCGGCAGAGCGCGCACGCCGTTATTATATAATTCTTCTGCTGCGGCTTCGCTTCCGTTATTTGTGGCAAATGTAATTGTGATTAGTTTTCTTTTGTTTTCAAATAATTTTATAGATTTATACGGTACGCTAATTACTATAGGTCTTGTGGGTCTGTTGCCGAAACAGTAAAATTTTCTATATATATTTCCTTTAAAAGTATAACAAGAAAAAGTGTCCAATCTCACTAGAATAACTAGATAAATACATTACACCATTAGAGCCAGAAGAGTCTAGTTCCATTGTTTTAACTTTCCTTGATATCTCCTGGTTCAAGTCACATTGCTTTCAGAAAATATTCAATGTAATAATCGTCTAATGCGGACTTGCCGAAGTGATTTTTTTTTATTTTATCCTCATTCGATTTCATAGAACCTTCACGATTTCTGTTACCTAATAGTTTTCTCTTTAAGAATAGGAACTAGTTTTATAAAATCATAGTCTATTTTAATGAGATAGATATAACACAACTATTTGAGGATCTATTCAATTATCAAAAATGCATGTGTATATTAAAAAAAAACCTCAAAAAACTCAACATCCCGAATTCATTTAAACCTGCAATTGTTCCTATAAAAAGAATATACAGATACATGTAACAGAGAGAGAAAGAAAGCAAAAAAACGCACCCTTCTGACAGTGATGGCGAGGAGGCGAGATTTTCTATTTTTCCCGCCCATTTTCAACACGCTCGGTGTTGTACAGTTCTTTAATTTAAACCTCATGCTAGCTTTTTTTCGGAAATGTTTGGTTAAAGGAGGAGGCAAAGATAATTAAATTAACTTGTGCTGTTTGACTCAATCTTTCTTAATTATAAGTGACGTTTTGGATTATTTTAATGTCGTTTTCTCAAGAATAATATGTTTCCAATAAGAAGTAAATCACCTTGGAAAGATGAGTAGACCAATCAATCTTCCCATTAAAATATAAATATTGTATGAAAACCTATCCTAACCTCCCGATGATAAAAAATAATAAAAATTGCGATAGTTTTTATAGTCTGTGTACGAATGCTTTTTTCGTTCACAAGGTATTAAACAAATAATCTTACTACAACTAATAAACATTTCTTAGCTCAACCAAATAGAATCTAACCAATCAGAACCTGCTTTCAAATTTAATTCGTAAACGCCGGGTAATTTATAAGCAAACAAAATGCCCGTGTTTTGTATACTCTGTGCTCAACGATTTGAACGTGACAGTTGTCGACAATTGCACAGCACAATGTACCTGTCGATAATCAAGCGCATTGTTTATTGGCATTATTAATCGCCAAACAAAAACGTTCTGTTTGCTATCGAATGTCACGACAAATGTGCGCAGTGTGCACCTTTGTGACACACTGCGCGTAAGGATGGCGAATGTTTTCACGCTCGATTGATTGCTCGATGATGTTATTTTTGAAATTAGTTGAAGTAAAAATAAACTATGAAGTAAGATTTTTTTTAGTAGTTTCAATATTTTTTTTATTCAATAGATAGAAATCGAACACGATAAAGATGTGCCTAATCAAAAATAAATACATTAGTACACCAAAAATACTAGGACTGCTTTACAGCAGATCGAATATATACTGTCATCGTTTGTTTTTTTTTTACTAGTTTTCTTACAAGACTAGACTAGAATTGCAACAGTTATTCTACGTATAAGAAACGATGCGTGTCTAATATGGCGGATCTCGTCGACTGATTAGACCTGGACGATTCACACATAATTCAATTATAATGGCTTAATTTTTCCAATAAGATTAATGTAAAACGTGAATACAAATAAATTATGTTAGATTACAACTTTATTTGTGACTTATCAATTTCTTTAAAATTACCAGGATTAGCTGTTTTGTTGGAAATAAAGACGCACAGTGATCCTTTTTTTATTTCATGACGAATCTTCTTGCTACGCAAATGTAACTTAAAGTAGATAGGAATTAGGCTGAATATGAAGTTAATAAAAAATCCAGTAAGATGTAAGCGGTAAGCATAGCTCTGTTCGGATATGGAAGTATTAGACTTTAAATTGACTTTCTATCAAATAGGAATCTAATTAATAAAATGTAAAATTTATTTTTTAAATAAAAATAAAATTATGTACCTACATAGTAACTTTTCATATACATACTCACGACCATAATATTAACCACAACCAAATACACAAAAAAGTTTCGTCAGTTGTAAAAATTTTCATACACTCACAAGTCAAAACAAAACAGCATTATTAAAACCACAGCTAACAAATAAATATAATACAAAAAGTTTCGCTGTCCGTCCGTCGCTACCATGAGTTCGTCTCCACCCCTGTCGTTAATATTAATTAAGACGGGCTGGTTTTGTGTGATGTAATTGCTTTCCATTATCGACACCAGTAACACCGGGTGCATGAGCTTGTATATCGGATAGTTCTTGGGAGTTTGATACGTTAATAGAATTTCTAAGTTTAGGTACTTATAGATTTTTTTGTTTAATATAGGTAGGTGGTAAAATCAAGTTGGCCAAATGTGTTTAAGTGAAAATTATGCTTTTCTTACAGTGCTTACAAATAGATTGTGATTTGTGATGTTATAAAATTTATCATATTAACTTTAGGTATTACTAGCGGTCCGCCCCGGCTTCGCCCGTGGTACATATGAAAAATAGATGTTGGCCGATTCTCAGACTTACCCGATATGCACAGAAAATTTCATGAGAATCGGTCCACCCGTTTCGGAGGAGTATGCAGACTAACATTGTGACACGAGAATTTTATATATAAGATATTCGATGTTGATTTAGAGTCTAGACGCACCATAAATACATCTGGCTTGCCAGGTAGGTATTCTAGATTACGAATTGGTATATCTATTACCAGATAACCTTTGAAAATGTATAGGTGTATTAACGCTTATAAAATGTCTAAACTCTTTGATAATATCAAAATCCTAAGTACTACATCTAAAAAGTACCTATTTATCAATTAAAGCATTTCCATATTTCTAATTCCCTACATACCCTGGTAAATATATCGCACGTAGGTATAACATACATTGAATAACACCAATAAAACTAATTAACCGTTTGATTGCATGCCCCGTACCCCGTACCAATGTCTTCCATCCCCCTTTAAAATTAATTACAATTTCGAGCACGCCTCCCGACATATGGTCCAATTCAAATTTACACCAATTTTCTTCGGTAGCTCTATATACAGCTTTTTGTACTATTTTTTGTTAATCACCGTTTTTGTTTAATTATCTCCCATTGGATATAATCCAAGGGGCATGTCTTATTATAATCGTCTGATCAGTTTTTTATTGAAGAAGAAGCGGCCATTGTAAGTTGAATCTATTAGATGAGTGTGATTTGTGGCCTTGTGTTGATGGAATTTCGTTTTTGTCAAGCCACTGGGTATGTTCTGTTTTCTGTTAGATGCCTATTTAAAAGTTTTTCTGTAACATGATTATAATGAACTGTAGATTGTATTTAAATTTAGGTGGTTGACCGCGTCTGTTATTCGAGTGGACATTGTGAATTACGGGTATCATTTTCCTCAACATTTGTTGTGATCTTCTTCAACTTTGAGTTAAAGATCACTTTTCCTCCATTAACAACATACATGATACAATGCATCTTTTTCTACGAGATATTATTTCTTCTCTGATAAATAAATTATAATAGAAGTTACATTCTTCATCGTCTAATCTTAGATTTCATTTTCGTCGTCTTTTGTAATAATAAATTTACAAGTATAAATTTACTATCCATTATTTCGTCTCTTCCAAACTATGTATCAAACTTTCAATTCTCCAAAGTATTAAACAGAGAACGCTAAATGAGATTTACGAACACAAAAAAGTTACGACACTGCCTTTACAAAGCTTTATAAATGCGACATTACTGAAAAACGCTTACCTTATATACCCACACGGTACCTGCTTATCAGGGACATACAGGCCCGTCAGGGGCACGCAACAAAAATACAGTTGTTTTTGTTCATTGTTGCTCCTTGTCTGTTGTCGAAGGGGCCCGTTGTTTAATTACTACAGTCTCTTGTGCCTTTCAGTTACAAAGTTTTTCATATTTTCCGCTCGAATGCGCTGGATGCGTTTTTTGGACCCGTCGGCCGATCCGTTGACCGATTGGTCGCGGGTTTCGATCGTGAAATTGTGTGTAATGCTGTTGTTTTATATAAAGGACAGTTTTTTGTTGGCATACCTTACGTTATGTAACGTAGATTACATAATAATGTGGGTGAATCTGTTCTGTTTATCAACATTCCACATGAGATTAAGTTTTGCATTTGATATTTTAAAGTTGTGTCAAAGGTTATCTGCGAATAATTATAAAATATAGACAGTTATTCTGTGTTTTTAAAGTGTCAATTTAAATTCAATTTCGTTAAGCACGTAATATATCGGATTTAAGCAGTTCCGTATAATTAGAATCCATCTATTAACGTAAATTCAAATACAATTTTTAGATACAGAACATGAGGTATCGATAAACAGTCACTTAACCTAATACAAAAACCAAAAAGACCATAGATATTACCGAACTCTTTTAGCAAAAATGTATTACCCTCAAAGCAGGAAATAATTGAAGTATCCGAGCCATTATAAAAGCGCCTACAAAACTGCATTCACGGGTGTCGGATTAAAGCCCTGAATCCCCATGACACCACCACTCCAAGGCTATTAAACTCAAACTCAAACTCAAACATTTATTTATTCAATTAGACTTCTTGGAGAAGCACTTTTGAAACGTCAATACATATTTTTACATTTACCACCGATTCGGAAAGCAGTATCTATGGAGAAGAACCGGCAAGAAACTCCATAGTTGCTCTTTTAAATCATATCAGTATTACAATTTAATTTTACAAAATATGTAAGTAACTGTATCTTCTTATATATAAAAATGAATCGCAAAATGTGTTGGTAAGCGCATAACTCGAGAACGGCTGAACCGATTTGGATAATTCTTTTTTTATTATATTCCTTGAAGTACGAGGATGGTTCTTATGTAGAGAAAACGTAAACATGTACCACGGGCGAAGCCGGGGCGGACCGCTAGTATTATCATAATATGCCAGAGAACTGTCCTGTCGTTTTTACGCGATAACCCTCCATGGGTTTTTATCTTCCATATATTCCTTAATGCTGTAATAGGCTCTCTGAACTAATACGTTTTTTACATAATTTTAAAATTTAGCACTACTAAACTCTTTGATACTATGAGGAATTCTGTTGTAAAAAAGTATACCTTGGCCCATAAATGAATTTTTAACTTTAGCTAGACGATAAAATGGCATTTCAATTTTATTTCTGTTCCTTGTGCCATAACAGTGTCTATCTCCTACTCTTGTGTGTAAGTCTGCGTTTTTGTGTACATATAAAATGTTATTAAATATATACTGTGATGGTACAGTGAGGATACCAGTATTCTTAAAGAGATCTCTTAGCGAGTCCCTAGCACGTAAATTATATACAGGGTGTCCCACTATTGGTATACTAAGCGCGAAGAGCCTTGTAGTTTTGCATACACTGATAACGTAAAAAATACTTAAACAACAAAATTACGTCAAAAATTTTTTGCTAAATTTTTCCTGAAAATCCATGTTTTCTTCTCTAGCTTCGCGCAGCCGGCATATACCGCTTCGCTAATGTGAGCATTTTGTCTATGAAAACATAATCTTAAACGATAGCTCACGTGCTGGTGGTAAAGTTGGGCGGGTTGCTTGTTATGGGTGTACACATAGAGTTTTAAGAATTCATCTATTTGAAAAAAAATGTGTCTGGAATTTTATAAGTATTTTTTACGAACTCAGCGTATGCAAAACTATAACCTCCTTTGAGCTTAGTATACCAACAGTGGGACACCCTGTATAGAGCGTATGGCTCTTTTCTGTAATATAAATATAGTTTCTATATCTGCAGCCCTGCCCCATAGCAGAATTCCATAGGACATAATGCTATGAAAGTAGCTAAAATAAACCAATCTAGCCGTGTCTTCATCGGTGAGATGCCTTATTCTTCGAACTGCATATGCAGCTGAACTAAGCTTAGCAGCGGTGGTGGCAACATGGGCTCCCCATTGTAGCTTCTCATCTAGTGTCAAACCAAGAAAAACAGTGGAATCCACAGGGTATAATACCTCCCCGTTTAAAATAATATCCCTTTTTACCTTTTTTACATTTGGAAGGATAAATTCTACACAATTTGTTTTTTTTTGCATTTAATAATAAATTATTAGCATTGAACCAATTGGATATGCGTAAAAGAGCAGAGTTTACTTCGTCAACATTAGCCGACACTATTAAAATTTAATAAAATCATGACCCAAATAACGTCTTGGCGTTTCAATTTTCCGGACGAAAGGGTGGCTCCTTCGTCTTTGTTGGCGACCCCCCCTCCCCTCCTCCCCCCGCTCTATTGTCGTGCAGGCTTTCACAGTAATGAAGAGCATTTTCGTCCGATTTCGAGTACAATGCACGTTTTAATACAAGGCAGAGAGGAAACTCTTTGTCGCACGGCGTATTGTAGTGCGCGCGTTACATACGGCCCTTGTGTGTTTTTGTTCCACGATTGTTGTACAAAGCTGCTATGTAGCATTGTTTATTAACAATTTTGTTAATTGGATCATGGTGTTTGTTATTCTAATGCTTGGGCTAGTTCTAACGCTGGTATTATATCTCCGCTGATACATGATTCAATTAGTTTCATAAAATTTAATCGTATAATATGAACAATTTTCAAAGGAAATAAATTGATTGACCATATGTTATCCTTATTCCTTAGTACATTATACACTAAGTACATGATAAAAGCAATTTATAATTCTCATATAAGTACCTACTAGATAAATTAATATTGTGTAACATATCGTAAGATGTTGTAATCTCCTAATGGAATTTGCATTCAGATGACATCTGAATCTTTTGTGGAAATGGAACAATAGGTAACGTTTGTGTTTCTTTTAAATTAAATTTTCGAAAATTGTCTCAATTTGCTGAACAATACTTCTAGCTTTTTGGAAAAAATGCCTTAAAGGTGCAAAGATTTTCTCAAATTTTCTTACTCGTAATTCTCCAATCGTAATATTTTAAATATAAAAATTGTATCTTACTTTGATATTAAATTTCAAGTAATTAGCTTATCAAATGAATGATAGTAGTCTTTCTACTGTGATTTCAATAAAATGCCTAGCGTAATTTAAAATATCTTTTACCCAAATAGGTAACCTTAACATCAAATTCTAACTTTCATTAAAATCCCCAAATTACCATTATTAATTAATAAGTTTATCCACAGGACCTAAAAATAACTGAATACAAACTATTATGTACGATTCGGTATTGCCATTGTTATCGTGGCTGTAGGAAATAATTACTGTAGAGTGGCAATACTGGAGCACGTGCGTCTGTTAATTAAAAAGTATCAATGATTCAGTTTGTGTTCTTTTTGTTTTTTAGACGGGAATAGATTGAAGCACGTTTGTGTTGTTAATATCTTTTTTTGTGTATTTGTGAAAATATAGAAAATTAGCTTTTTATTATAAATTATCAAATTAAATGTTTAAATCTGGTGAAAATATAGAAAATTAGCTTTTTATTATAAATTATCAAATTAAATGTTTAAATCTGGAAGGCGAACTTATAAGACACTGAAGTTAAATTAATACATTCACTTTTCTATTGTTACTGAAGTAACAACCATTGTGATCACTTTTCGAAAATAGTATTGCCAATATGTTATATGATATACCTACTTAATGCTGTAGAGGTATGTGTGATTACAACTTGAGATACAAGTACATATTTAACTGTCAGAATATTAACATGGTTTTACTTGATTTACGAAACCACGACCTACCTTATAGTTTCTGTCACAATTCTGCATTGTCCACATTGTTACTAATTCACTATACACTAACACAAACAAGTTGACAACTAAAATAATTTTCACTTGTACCACAAACGTTAACAAATTAGCAATTGAAGTAAAGACAATATATAATTTATTCAAGAAAACGCATTTATTATGCAAATGCATTGCATTAATAGCATCCAATGCTATAAGATGTCTTATTTACATAACAATTGTATGGCTTTTGTTGGCGTCCACAAAAGACGAGGAAAAATTTCTTAGTCGCAAACTGAGTATTGTGCTCACAGAATATTAGATAGAAGAAATGCTTTATTTAAAGAATGAATAAAACTTAGCTTCAATGTCGTTTACAATGGATTTGTATCATTTTAATTATGTCTTCTGTTTTTTAAATAAAACGTAACGAGTGACGAGTGCTTTCCGTTGTTAATGTAGAGAAGACATGTGATTTAATCTTTATAAAGATGTATGAAAAGCTAGATCTGTATTCATAATTACTAACTCTGAATTAAAGACGCAAAACACGAAGCAGTATAGGCTTTGTAATTGAAATTATAACAAAAACGTTTCAATGTTTAAATAATAAATAGCAAAGACATTGTACCTTCAAAGTGACATGTGGAGGAAATGAGTAAACAGCAAACTCGATTTATTCGAACGCAACAGTCGCAAATACGATTCTTATCAGAGCGAGCGACAAAGAGCGAATACCCTCCAAGTATCAGCAATAATGAGTAACCGGGAAAAACTTGTGTAGCGGAATGAAAAGCGCAAATTCGTCATTAGGCGTCGCTTTCCGCCATTGTTGTCGCCGTCCCGCTCGCGCCCGCGTGCGGTCGCGCGGGATAAAGCGGGAGAGCGGATGGTCCTTCGGCGGATTGTTCCTTTCTATGGCGGGAACATTGTTTTCGCTTTATACCCGCCTGAATCGGAATTGTCTTGTCTGTTTCAATGGCCGGCCCCTCCACGGTATCGATGCCTGCCTCCAAAGGGGGGACACAAAGGGTTGGTCTTGAATCGAGTTGGGAGACAGGTCGTTCGATTATTGTATCGATTCAAAGGCTTTGTCTGCGCAATGGGGAATGGTTAGCGCAAATTACTTTTCTCATTTTGTCGCTGTTGTTATAGTTTGAAATGGGGATTTATATTACTGTTCGCTTTTGTTTGAATGGCTAGATTAGTTTTATTAATGGTCTTTTGTGGATTCTTGTGATTGTCGTGTCTAGGACATTCGGGTATTTAGATCATTCTTGTGTTGTTGAGACACTCATAACTCGTATTATGGTTAATATTTCCACAATTTATTAACCACACATTTTCGAATCCAACTTATTGCCATGTTTATCAATTAATCTATTAAATCACTATATCTGCAACTATAGGTATTTACTTCAAAGCCAAGTTATTTAATGAGATATCTTTCACGTGTTTTAACTTTAAATCTCAATCATATTTATCTCCAAGATTATCCAAATCAGTTTCTTTAACAATTTGATCAAACCAATCCTCTTACAGGTGCAGAGTGGAAGCTGCTCACAGAAGACGAGAAGCGGCCCTTCATAGATGAAGCCAAGCGTCTCCGGGCGATCCACATGAAGGAACACCCCGACTACAAGTACCGGCCCAGGAGGAAACCCAAGACACTGAGGAAGGAGGGCTACCCGTACTCTATACCGTATCCCAGTGTGCCTATGGATGCGTTGAGAGCTGGTAAGTTCATTCTTTTACCCGACTGCGAAAGAAGGGTTATGTTTTTCGAATGTGTATTTCTTTGGCACGCCCTACAGGCCAAACCGCTGGACGGATTTTGACTTATGTAAGTGTCGTTAAAAATAGAATTGTGGTATTGACTAAGGCTAAAAAATTAGCAGGCTGGTTTTGACTATGGCCATGCTCACGGTAAAGTATTGTTCAATCTGGGATGAATCCATACTAATATTATAAAATATGCGAAAGTAACTCTGTCTGTCTGTCTGTTACTTAATCACGCCTTAACTACTGAACCAATTTGCATGAAATTTGCTATAGAGATATTTTGATACCCGAGAAAGGACATAGGATAGGTTTTATCCCGGAAATCCTACGGGTACGGGTTTTTCTTTGAAAACGCGGGCGAAGCCGCGGGCGGAAAGCTAGTAATGAATAAATCGACTTTTCGTTAAAAAGCCTTTGATCACGTGTGAACATAATTTGTCCTTATTTGTGTTGTCAATTATGTCTATTGTCCTTGTAAATAGGATCAGCATAAAATTTAATAATAATAATTGATAAGCTAAATGCCTCGATGAGCAAATGTAATGACGTTAATGATTTAAACACCTAGAACAAACTGAAAGTAATAGTACCGGCAGCACTATTAACAGCTATTCTGTAGTACCGGGTGGACAATTATATATGTTATAAAATATATAAACTTATTTATATACCAGGAATCTTCATAGAGTCTTAATAACAGCAAACTAATGTGTATTAATATATAATTATTTCATTGAACTAATACGTAAAGACTGATTAACGAATAAATAAATAGTAAAGCGCCAATCGCAGCATTTCTACATTTCTTCATAATATTAGTACTACGTAACATACAAGCACTACCTCCCGTCCTATTTCTGGCCTATAGATTATTATAAAACTCATTACTATTCAATTTACTTTTTAATCCCAGTTAAATAAAATAAACAGGACACTGCAATAAAATTAACATATTGGCATAATAACACGAAATATTAAAACCAACATGACCAATATAACCAACATGATCTAATTCTAGTTTGACATTTATAGCGGCCATCTTTGTTTTGCGCGGCAATCACACGAAAAGCTATCATTAGGTACGTGTCGTAAAGCCGCGGCTAATGTCAGAAATGACCACAGATAATCAAAAACACCAAATCTACAATGTAGGTTTTATTGCGTTTTTATGTTACGCTGTATCTGGGATTCGATTTTGGGTGATAAAAATGTAAAATAAAATATTATTATAGGTACACTTTTACGCTAATAGGCTTTAGATGTCACATTGTATTTTATATCAAAGTATACCTAATTGTAAACCTAATTGATAAATATTCTGAACTTGTTCTTATAAAGAACGAATCTTTCTCTTTCTTCCAATTATTTCATTATAATTTGTTTATAAATTTTAATTCATCATATTTCATTCGATTCTTAACCTTGAGACAACGCTCAAATTATACAAATACTTAACTGTTTCACTGTACATCAGTGTGTCTCGTGTCTCATACCTACCTACTTCTACATCAGTCACAAATATCGTTGTTTCAATAGATGCAAAAGTTTAAAGATAGAAAGATTGGCTACAAATTATCTTTCATTCGATTCTTAACCTTGAGACAACGCTCAAATTATACAAATACTTAACTGTTTCACTGTACATCAGTGTGTCTCGTGTCTCATACCTACCTACTTCTACATCAGTCACAAATATCGTTGTTTCAATAGATGCAAAAGTTTAAAGATAGAAAGATTGGCTACAAATTACAATGGCCGTAATCTGTTACACAAATATTTTATACACTAAAAATAAACATACATACGAGTTACACAACAAACTCAATACTCGATACTTCAGATATTACAATGTGAAAAGGCTATTCGGGACAGCGAGCGCTATTCAATGAAAGTCATCGATTTTTGTCGAGCCATACTATTGAAGATTACGTAATCGATGTACCGTTCGCATTTGGCAAGTGAATGGCGCCAGTGGATGTTGGCAGCCAGTACAATGGCTCTAGTTACTTTGTCACATAAATTCGTTTCATGTTTAATGTGCAAAGTTGTTGAAATCTTGTCTTCATGATAAAGATATTTATTTCATCATCATTCTATTTGTCATCTTCTATGTTCATTTACACTAGATTTTACTAGGTATTCCTTCGTATTTTTCAAAATTATAGCTTTCATTTAAATTATTATTGATCTGAAAGTAACTAACTGAATTTATAATTAACTTCATTAAGTATCACACGTACTTCAAACTTAATATTTTTTTTTCTTAAAAGCGGACTTTTAATGGCTATATAAGCAGCGTTCCCTATAACTTCCAAAAATCCATCCCCATTACAAACGAACACTAACACACATTATACGTTAGTACATTCATTACTCTCGGCCACAGGCACATAAAAACATACCTAAAAACAATTAAAAACCCAAAAAAAATGTGAATATGTTTTTAATTCCGCTTTTATAAACGAGGCTCGGTCACTAGCCTCAACGGAATACGAGTCAATAGTCACGAATTTTTTTCGTGAGCATTAATAAAAACTTGTAAGCTATTATTTGAACAATCGTCATTTACTGTTTCGCATTATGGCTTATAAAAGGATTATTTAAGATGCCATTTGAGGTGTTATGTTTATATGGTTGAGATTTAAGATGGTTCTGATATGTTCTTACAAAGATATGGAAATATGGAATGATGTGCCGTTTTGTATCCATTTTTTATTACATTTTTGGTCATATTCGATATACTAATCGATTAAGTAGGTAGTAAAGTAGCAAAAATTGTAATAAGTTAAACGCAAAACCACGAAAAAGTACATGAACTAATTTACGAACTTCGGGTACTTTACACAAAAACATTTTAACAAAGCAAACAGAAACAGAATCTCATCATTTCCTGGAACAGAATGAAATCGCACTATCTATCTTCATCTGTTCAATAGAACACGCCATAAAAAACTAAATCGACAAAACGTTTGAAAATGGAACAATTTCCTACGTTATCACTTATCTGTGATCTACAACCGTCCCTAAGAACTACAACCGTTTCTATTTGAAAATGGAATGCCATTATAATCGACGACACACACGCGCACAATAATGAACACGAAAATGAAAATAGTACAAAAGATTCCAAATATGAAAAGCGTTTGAAAATAGAACATGGAACGCATAGTTTAAACCTTCTTGGCTGCTTTTGACAGTTGACAGTTTTCGCTGTCAAAGTGAAGGTGACAATGGCGGGGGTGCGTCAAACTTAGGGTTATATTGTGGCTATTGAAGGATGTAAAGGGGATGATATTGAATTTTTGGACTCGGACTCTGTTATTATGGTAATGGTGAAATTCTATACTTTTTAGTTTTGGGGTCATATCGATGTTTAAAAGATTTTGCGACTCAAAATAGCACCATTTTAATTCATCATTTTCATCATTTTAAAAACTGAGTTTTGTCATGTATATCTGTTAGCTCGGATTCATCGAATGTTAATAAATATTTTTTTTACTTTATAGAGAACTTGTGTTGTATTTTGATTATAACGATCGCGATAGTACTAGCAGATTTTTTAAATCATTTATTTCCTAATATTCTACGGCTTCCTCCTTCAAGAATTTAAACTTCCCCGATTTATACTGATTATTGACTGCGGTTTCACCGTGGGTGTGGCCGGCACGTGTGCCACCGCCCTTAACTAAGGGTCGCGACACACTAAAGTAGCTTTTAAGTTAATTGCATGCTAGGGGTGACTTATAGTGATGTTGCGTAATGCTAGGCGTCCATTAGAGGCGGATCGGGCCGGGCCGCATCGCAACGGGCCGTCTCTAATGGACGCGCTGTTTGCTCCTGCGTCCACCTGTACGGGGCGCGGCGGACCGCCTAGGCGGATTTTATCTAACAGACGCTCGCCGCTCACATCCGCCTGCCTGCGTCCACTAGACGGGTCGGGGCGGGCCGGGCCGCAGCGCACCGCCGGCAGAAATCCGCCTGCGAAGCGATATCCGCCAATGCGTTGCGGCCCGCCCCGGCCCGATCCGTCGCTAATGGACGATGTTTCATACAAAACATAGGCCGGCGTATTTTTGCGTTGCGATGCGGCCCGGCCCGATCCGCCTAGTGGACGCCAGCTATAATGGGCTTATGTAAATTCTTCATGTGGTTTTGTCTTGGATGACTGTTTTGGTAATAATTAATTTTCTGGGTAAGAAATTTCAGTATTGTGTGGAGTGAATGTGTGTGTGTATGTGTGTGTGTGTTAATAGTGTCTGAATAGATTTGCATGTCGGGAATGAGAACGGAGTTTAGAATATATAGTTTTTTATAAATGTTAGCTCTTCATATAAATTGACGTTTTTATAAAAAAAAATGCTATTGATCCCGATGGTAGACTAATAAAACACATCGAATGAAGTCTCTAAAAACTCAAACCATTTCATGTTTATATACTTCGTCTAATCAATTTCTTTGATCCACAAAAGCTTCCAAATAATTAATACAAAAATGTATTTAAATAACTTAAAAGTTCAATTAAGGGTGGCGACACACGTGGCGGCGCGTGGCGCGTAAGGGTCGCGACACACTCAGCACCGCCTCTTGGGGCGATTTGACCGACGTTAATATGTTTTGCCGCTAATTTGGCAGTAACTTGGCTGTGCTTGTAAAAATATTTGTGATATTTGCAGTACTAGACAAAGAAGGTATTTTATTAATTAACATCTAAGATTTGGACTAAAAAAGTTTTTGAAGTGAAACTTTAGGCGCGTTGAGAGTAAAATTTCAAGGTCATGGCAATACTGTCACGTCATGCAACACGTTTTTTTTTTTAATTTTGGTATCTTTGAATCTTGCCAAAGAAGTTTCACTTCTGACACGTGTGCTCGGCACCCACGCTCTTTTTTTAAGTCTATAATCTAAGTCCAATTTCATTTGGATTCACACATAGTATTCTTCTCGTTCAAAATTAAAATAAAATAACTACTATTAAATACAATAACTACTAACCCATTGAGCCCCGAACGGCCCGATCGGTCCACGACACAATAGATTTTCTATTGTGTCTGTGATTCCGGGGCCTGAGTTATTAATTACTTGTTCAATCAATATCAATTGCGCAATTCCATAAAAACAGATAAAATACCAAATTATGAAAAACAAACATACCCGACCTTCTTACATAACATTATAAACTGTAAAACTATTTAAATGCTAATTAGGCACATTTATAAAGGAAAATCAAATAAAAGACAAAGCATATGTCCCATTGTAATAATGCGGTTACAAATATTGATTTGATATTCTTTTGTATCGTTTAAACTTGAGACAATGTGTGTTTGGACAGATAAAAGGATGTTTGGATATTAAAAGACGTCAATAATAGGTTTAATTAGATCATGGTTTTACAAAAATAAAGAAGTAATTTTTGTTCAAATTAAAAATACTTTTACACTCTCCTGACTCCTTTAACCATTAAAATCATTGCGATAATATGAGGGTACATCGTGTTCTGAACTTCTGAAGTATCTACTTAATTTTTATTTCTCAAAAAATACAGTCTATACTTTCTTCATTAAAATATTAAAATATTACAAAGCTGACCATTGATGCTTGATTTTATCATTTAATAACTGTTAATGTCTCTCTAAAAATTAACACTTAATCTTTACCACTGCGAAATTGTATAATTATGCAATAAAGGCCATAAAAATAGCGAAAAGGGAAATTTCTTCCAATAAATCGCTGTGTCACCATTAGCATAGTAGTCCGTTTTCTTATGGGAAAAGGTATACATTTTTGAGTAAAGCAATGCCATTTGGTACAAATGTTGTACTCGTCCACCTAAGCCCAAATCGCCCGGTAGCCAGTCTTTACTCCCCGGCAGAAGGGAGGGAGGGGGGGTTATAGAACAGAGCGCCCGGCGCTCCGAAAAAAAATTCTGGCGGAGCCATTTGGACCTTTGAGTCGAGTTTGGTATCGTTATCAGGTAACTAGATGATGCCTGATTCATTCCCCATACCAATTTTTTAGGGTTCCATAGCAAAATATGTCACAATCCTTAAAATAATGAACTTTTGGTAGCGGCAAAATCCAAACAAACCAGTATATTTTTATATTTTTGTATTAAACCTGGTTTATAAAAAAATACTGTCTGAAAGGCCATTTAATGCAGATTATAAAAACATTAACATGTAACATATATTTTACCATTTTCAATGTAAAATAAATTATAGAAAGTACAGGAACGTTCGTCAGCGCAGCGTAGGGGACAGCTAATAGACCCGAAAAATAAGCAATACTAACAAACAAAAACCAGCCAAGTGCGAGTCTGACTCGCTAATCAAGTGTTTCGTACTTATTTATCCCATACCATGTTAACTTGTCTGGTAGAACCTGGTTAACTGACACACAACACTTTCGTCTTTATAATATTAGTGTGATTTTTAATCATCTTTAAATTATAAACGAAGTCAGGTAACATTGTTAAAAATAAAGATATACAGGGTGTCCCACTGTCGGTATACTAAGCCCCAAGGAGGTTATAGTTTTGCATACGCTGAGTACGTAAAAAATACTTATAAAATTCCAGACGCATTTTTTTTTCAAATAGATGAATTCTTAAAACTCTATGTGTACACCCATAACAAGCAACACGCCCAATTTTGCCACCAGCACGTGAGCTATCGATTAAGATTATGTTTTCATAGATAAAATGCTCACATTAGAGAAGCGGTATATGCCGGCTGCGCGAAGCTAGAGAATAAAACATGAATTTTCAGGAAAAAATTAGCAAAAAATTTTTGACGTAATTTTGTTGTTTAAGTATTTTTTACATGATCAGTGTATGCAAAAGTACAAGTCCCTTCGCGCTTAGTATACCAATAGTGGGACACCCTGTATAATAATAGAACGTTTTTGTATTAATAATAATGACAACCACCTCCGCACAATTACATAATTCGGTACATTTGAGCTGGCGTATAAAACACTTCAATCTGGAACCTGGTTGTCATTATTATTAATACAAAAACGTTCTATTATTATATATCTTTATTTTTAACAATGTTACCTGACTTCTTTTATAATTTAAAGATGATTAAAAATCACACTAATATTATAAAGACGAAAGTGTTGTGTGTCAGTTAACCAGGTTCTACCAGACAAGTTAACATGGTATGGGACAAATAAGTACGAAACACTCGATTAGCGAGTCAGACTCGCACTTGGCTGGTTTTTGTTTGTTAGTATTGCTTATTTTTCGGGTCTATTAGCTGTCCCCTACGCTGCGCTGACGAACGTTCCTGTACTTTCTTTAATTTATTTTACATTGAAAATGGTAAAATATATGTTACATGTTAATGTTTTTATAATCTGCATTAAATGGCCTTTCAGACAGTATTTTTTTATAAACCAGGTTTAATACAAAAATATAAAAATATACTGGTTTGTTTGGATTTTGCCGCTACCAAAAGTTCATTATTTTAAGGATTGTGACATATTTTGCTATGGAACCCTAAAAAACTGGTATGGGGAATGAATCAGGCATCATCTAGTTACCTGATAACGATACCAAACTCGACTCAAAGGTCCAAATGGCTCCGCCAGAATTTTTTTTCGGAGCGCCGGGCGCTCTGTTCTATAATCCCCCCCTCCCTCCCTTCTGCCGGGGAGTAAAGACTGGCTACCGGGCGATTTGGGCTTAGGTGGACGAGTACAACATTTGTACCAAATGGCATTGCTTTACTCAAAAATGTATACCTTTCCATACAAGCATGCCCATAAGAAAACGGACTATAGTGTTTGTTAGTGAGCGGAAGTGACCAATCGCATGCGTTCCGGAAGTGCCACCCCACCACCGCCGGTCGCGTGACGTCATTTTACATTTACGTGACAGATGATGGCGAGCGCTCGGGGAGAGAGGACGTGCGGAGAGCGATATATCGTTAACTGGTTGCGGAAATGAGTTGTATTTTTCATGGATTATGTGATATAGCGTGGGAAGGGATAATTACGATAAATGTTTGATGTTTTCCTAGCTTATATATCTCAGGGTATAAAGAACAGAACCTTACCAAAATAAATTGTATTTTTATTTTTAACAACAATAACTTATGTATGTAGTATAACACTTGAAAATGGTTAAAAACCTTAACATTTCTTGTACCTTTCAAAATTGGTACCACCATTACCCCATACCAAAAGCAACATCACAGGTCATTTGATGTTAAACAAGCGAAACTATGTTAGCATGATTTGCAAAAGCATAACTAATCTATCAATTTAAGCACGGTTTGTTAACGAGAGCCGGGTCGGGGTGCTTGTATGAAACGGCTGTATTTTCGCCATGTCATTGGTTGAGATGTTTCGGCCGTGGATAATCGTATTGAGCTGATCCACTTAGAGGTTCCGCAGAACTGACAGGATGGGGCAAATGAGCAAGCGACGTATAGGGATTTATAAATGGGATAGTGAAGAATTTTAATGTAGAAGCAGTTCAATGATTTAGTCCACGCGAAGAATAAATGGGTAGTCAAATGTATTGAACTGATTTTTGGTGTTGAAAGCAAGCTATATTTATAGAAAGAAATAGAACCTTCACTGTATAATGTAATGAAGTAAGAAAATGGTAACGCGCTACATAGATGGTTAATATTAAATGAAACCAAACACCTGACCCCAAAAAACATCAAAAGAAAGAGTTAATTGTTAGGGAAACCGTACAATATTAAAGGGTGAATAGTTAGAACTTTACGTAGTCTGTTGTTAGATCAAAGAACTGTTTGTAAAGAAATTATGAATAGACATTTATATCCATACTTTCCAGAATAAATCAAGAAAGCCCTATAAAAAGATAACATTTAATCGAAGTTCTACCCACGTTAGATCAGTTTAATGTCCTACGTATATAAAACTTGAACAGAGTATTAACAATCTACTCAACAAATTACCAAGGAAGAGTATACCTATCTATACTTAATATTATAGAGCCGAAGAGTTTGTTTGTTTGTTTAAACGCGCTAATCTCAGGAACTACTGATTTGAAAAATTCTTTCGGTGTTAGATAACCCATTTATCGAAGAAGGCTATAGGCTATATATCATCACGCTAAGACCAACAGGAACGGAGTAATGCGGGTAAAACCGCGGGACACAGCTAGTTCGATATAAAATGTCATGACATGTAACGTGGTTCGAATGTCTTCATTCTCTTTACATATTCACTTGGCCACAATCACCAATACACTCTGATCACTTCCACCTCGTGTAACCAAGATTTCGATCCACATTACCATAAAGCACCTTAGCCCAACAGCACAGAAAAATGGACATTTTCCGTAAAATTTAACACACAACAAAAGTGACGGGGGAGGCAGCCCATTGGGAATCCGTTCGACCTTTTTCAAACCGATCTCGCATGCACAATACCTTGCTATATTTACGTATTAACATATAGGAAGCCAGTCATTATGCTACCTGAATGGGGACGGCGAAAATGGACGCTTTGTCCGGAGAGGGGCCGAAATTACAGTTTATATTCCACGTCTTGCTAGGGTTTATTAAAATCTACTTTTTTCGTACGTAAGGGAAATTTTTGTTTCGATTTATTTCATGGGCTGGTCGTGTGATGAGACACTATTTTGGTATTTTCTACGACAGTATTGATCTTTGCGGGCTCTCATATTATAAATGTGTTGAACTTTAAGAATTTGTGTGTCTGTAAATTGATTAAGATTTGTTGGCGTATTGGAAAATACCTGTGAATATTTTGCACGCCTCATAAGCGAAGCGTTGAGGTGGGTACTACTGTCACTTCGCGCAAAACATCTGATTTTTCAAACTTAAAATGTCTTTATGTATCATACATTGCACTTGTAAGATAATACATACACACACATATTAAGAAAAAACACTATTTTTAACATTCATGATATTTTTGATGTCATTTTTGTTATTTATACTAGTTAAAAAACAGTTTAAAAAAGTTCTGTCTTGGACGTCCGTGTGTCTGTATGTGCGGAGGATTTTCTTGTTAACACGATAGCGACCGAAATACTTTACTAATCGAGTCTTTTTTTTTCTCTTACGCTTGAGTATGCTCAGGAATAGAACCCTTTCATTTTTCAGGGTCTGATTCGATGTGGTTTAATTGTTATTAAATAAACAAAAATAATAATTAATAAATAATTATTAAAAAAAAATTATGAGGCGTGCACTTTTGGATTTTCCAAATTATTTTATTAATTTATTCTACAATAATAACTGAGTTATTGAGTAATAAATTTAGACAGAAAATTGCAAGTTCCATTGTGCGCAATAGTTTATTCGTATTATTAATAATACAAATAAAGTATTGTCATATTTATGAATAATGCCGTCCGCACTAAGTAATATAATATTGCCCACTGTATTGGATATTTATATATTTTATTTCGATTTAAAGTAGCCTATAATAAATCAATACTAGCATCGTTATAAACATCTCAATGAATTTAATGTTCCAACTTTCAATAACCGTCGTTAAAATATGATATACTATTGACGTACACGTTTAATTTATTATCTGTGACAATAATTATAGAATCCGAAGTCCCGCCTAATTCAAACATTTAAATTAATAAAACTCTTGACAAAGTTCGAGGAGAAAATCCATCGTTATTCACGCCAATACCAGACGGAGACAGAATACCGCGAGATGACAACGAATTTAATTATAAAATATAATAAAAAAATCTCCAACGTCCCTTCTATTAAATGGAAATATCTCTTAATAGATTGTCAAGTGAATTTGACCTTTAGTACGTTTGAAAAAGGAGCGAATCGAGTTTCCGACACGCAAAATGGAATTGGCGCGCTTTATAATATGTTGTAGGTTCGAGTGACGTCACCACAAAGGGGATTCATATTATTTTTTTAGAATTTAAATTTCGAAGACATCGAGTGTTCGATTACGTGTAATGCGGATATTGATATGTCATAAATGACATCTAATTTGAAATTCAGAGGCGCCTAAACATAATGACGTTTATTGTTAGTGAAGAGGTTTTATCACATTTATTTGAATCACCTCCCAAATAATATGGAAAGCTTTATGCGATTTTTTGAGTTTATTTTCACCGCTTTTTATACCTGAAACCTATTGCGTTATTGCGTTATCAATATAAACAATAACAAAACTTCTGTATCGACAATTATATTGACTAGCCGCTAATCCCGTGTCTGTCCGAAATATAGCCCATGTGATTGAGGAAAAATACATCTTTCTGCTGCTGAAAGAACTTCTCAAATCCCTCCAATAGTGTGAAAACATTACAAAAACACATTCCTCTTATAATTTTAGTTTAAACAGTGTCTATAAATAGTTCATCTAAATCCGTACCGGGACAGAGTAACGAACAATACAGAGACCTCAGAATCGAGAGCAATTAATTATTTCATTGTGTAGACCTCTAGAGTACTATTAACTGCGGTCAGTTGAGGTCTCAAGGTGTTTATTAAACACAACTTAGTTTGGGTTAATGGGATTATGTTGTAATGAATAGGGTTGCAGTTCTGTTTGGCTGTTGATTTATAGATGAAGGTGGTTTTTACTGTACCTATTGTCGTAGTGATTTTGATTTATATAAGTTAAGATAGTTTTTGTTTATGTTTCTAAATCAAAAGATGATCTTCGAACATATCTATTTATGAATATTTGTTTAACTGAAGACGTTTTAATCCTCCTTAGATAAATTCTTGAATCAATAAGAATTGTGTTGATTTATTTTTGTATTTTTTCTGTTTTACAAAACATATTATCCAATACGATAACTATAAGGATCTATTTATTGATACTGACTTAATTGAAATGAACACAATTACATTTTAAAATCCTTCAAAAATATTGAGTTCAAAAATTGTGTTGATTATTTGAAAGATTTTATTTTTACATAGCGCGTTGTCGTTTCGGCGTGTTATATTACCTCATACAATAACTATGCTTTAACTTTATTCCATTGTACAGGCATGGCAGGCGGGGGCATGGGCCAGGCGATGTCCGGCTACTACGGGGCCGCGTACGGCCCGCTCGGGGCCAGCATGGCGGCCGCGGCGGCTGCGGCGGCACAGCAAACCGCTATATCGGCTGCTCTTACGCCTAATGCACAGGTATGTTGATAATATATGTTTGAGATGACAAAAAAGAGGAGGTTATTATACCTCACTTGCGCGGGTAACACTAACATGTATATTCTTGCAGAATTAGTCTAAAATGTAGTACTTTTTGGAAGGTAGTGTTTAGTTTGAATTGATATAATGTGAGTTTGGTTTCATTGGTACTGTTACGTTACATTATTAAAAACATTTAACTTTTAAGAGTCTCTGACAAAATCTAAGTTATCCTTTTTTTTAAACAAACAGACTTTACTTCGCTAACGGCTACATAGGTAATAATTAAATATATAGGCTAATATTATAAAGCTGAAGAGTTTGTTTGTTTGTTTAACGCGTTTTAAATCTCAGGAACTACAGGCACAGCTACAGGTCCGATTTGAAATCTTTCGGTGTTTAAATTTTAATCGCAAAGAAATGTAAACAAAAATCTCAATAATATAAATAAAGAAGGTATGAAATAACTTCACAAGAATAATTTAAACAATATTATTTTTATTAGCCTTTCGCGATAAATCGTACAATACGAGATGCGAAAAGTTACACTTGAACCTTTGTTTATTTAACACTTGCCTTTGAATGATGCCCTTATTGGGATATGACTTATAAATGAGTTACTTGCTTCTTTATTTTTATATTTATTTATAAAAATACTGACAGTATTAACAAATTATACAGAATGATGTGTAGGTAGGTAGGTACATACAATAATAGTAAATAGTATTATTATTTTAACCCTAGAACACTAACCTTATTTTTCGACGTTTAATACTAACCTTCTTCTTTTCGACTACGCTGTTTATTGGAGGGGATTTAGGGGCTTAATTAAAAAAATATATTTGTAGTTATGTTTTTATTTTAAGGACAATGTATTAATCTACATATAAAAATATTAAAATACTTATTTAAACATATTTTTCATACAAACAGTCATCAAAATGAGATCATAGTTTACACGCTTTATAAACATTCTTAAAATTTTTGAAAAATTCGTACATATTATTTAAACCACTAAATTGCTCGAAATAAACTATTAATTACAAAAATAATATCTGTAAAATTAATAAAAAATATAATTTTGATAGTAGCTTAGGATCTAAAACATTTGTGACACACATCAAGTTTGTGTTCCCCACACAACGATTTTTTGCACTTAGTGCACCTATTTTTAGTCTACCTTAGTTTTACGGAGGGACATATAGCATATATGTTTCTTTTATTTTGCTGTGGAGGGACATTAGCTGCATTACTTTGCTCAGTCTCATTTATAACATTCACATTACTTCTTCCTGGCATGTTTAAAATTTATGTAATTGAGTCCCGCAGAGTATCAGTAATTTCATCAGTAATTATACCTGAAAAACATTGAAGAAGATCTAATATATCTTGAAAAAACCGTACAGGCCCACGTGCTATGTATCTATGTTCCTTGAAGGTCTTCTGCTTTGTGACCTTGACTGTTGTGGTGACCATATGTGTTTATCTTTCCCAAGAAGAATGGTACGCGATGGTCTTATAATCAAATCGCTAGGGTCAGCTGAAGTGCTACGTTTTTCGTCTTCAATGGAACGTGGGGAGATGTATTACTACTTGCCTCATAATCTTGATCTGGAAATTTCTCTTTATTTACAGTAGAAACTTCATCATCGCCCTCCGTTTCATGCCTCATCAGCCTCAATGTGATCTTCAGGCTCTCTCGCAAATGAATTTTCCTCATCGCTTTCGACTTCTAATAATAACATATTAATCATATCTAAAAAATAAAATAATAGGCACCATTATAAAAGATAAAATAACGTAATTTTAACTTAACTAAATAGTACGAAAAGTTACGTTAATACTAACCTTCGTCGATGTGACGAGCCATGGTTGCTGGTACAGCGCGTGTGGACCTTCCACGAACAAAGCACTACCGTCCATCGCAAGCGCAACGGGTCGGCTGAGATTAGCTGAAGTAAGAAAACCATACGGTCGCGCGCGTAAAAGTTATAGCGATTTTTTTGGTGACGCGTCGTCGAATCGACGAAGGTTAGTAATCTAGGGTTAAATACAGATTTAAATTAATTAATAAATAATACAAAAGGTATAATAAAATAAATACAATATCTATTATCTACCTACTTTATTTAAATTTTAATAAAAATAGTACCTAATTTAAAAAAATCAATTAGGTACATAAACTTCTTTCAGGGTTTACTAAAACTGTAGTTAACCCTGAGTTAATTTTAATTAACCCGCATATTGCCTATGATCTTTAATTAAGCTCTAAATATTCCTTATTTTTTATGTATGACACAAATGATTACATCATCAAAACATGTCGGCAACTTAAGACGATCAGCTGACTCATCATTCCCCCTAATTATCTGCGTAAAACGTAATTTATTAAAAAAATAACACGCATGTAATTAATACGGAATGAGTTTACTCTTTAAATTAGCGAGGCGCTACTATTCGTACCTTTTTTTTGGGAAAGTCGGTAAAATTTTGACAATTCGTCATGCTAAACGGTAGGTGTGCGAAACGGGCCGCATGTTACGTTTTTTTGGTAATTTTTTTGAGTTAACTATGGTTTAACGTTTAGGATTAAATTAACTTATTTGTGTTTTTACAAAATAATCTTGGATGACTTTTTATAAAGAGCCGACTTTTTAGGTAGGTATAGACAAATGGTCGGAAAATGTTTAGGAGTGAATAAATCACTAGTTTTAATCACAGAGATGCTTAACATAAAATAATAAAATGGATTTTCATATAATTTTACAATTTTAATATCGTTTAAATACGCTAAAGATATTCACTTCAATACTTTTTGTAAAATTTATATAAAAATGGACCTAGCATAAAACCATTTGAATATCCTTAAAGACGTAACCTTATTAACATTACTCTACAATAACATATAAAAAAAATCCTAATTCTTATCAACTTTAAAAAATATCCTCGATCTTAACCCTAAAAAAACCATCTTCCCCAAACTAAATCTTAAAGTTATTTGTAATCCACGTTACGTTTCGCAGTAAACAAGGGTCGGGCCCGCTAATTATTTTGCGATGACCCTTCCTGACTGTAAACAATATGATGAGGGGTTTGTATGGTAACCATGGATTTGTTTTTTAGAATAAAAAAAACGTAAAAAAATAAAGAATTGTATGGTGTCCATGTATATGAATTTTAAATGTGTAAATTTTAAACAATAGATACAATTAAATAAAAAATAATAATACAAAAAATATGTTTGGCATAGTTTATATTTTGTTATTAGGTCGTTCTGCACAATAAAGTTACTAAGAAAAAAGTTAATTATGCATTTATATTATTTGTTATTTCAATAACATTTTTACACTGGTGTTAGTTCAGGATCCATCGCCCATTTTTGCAAGTGATTACTATCAAGCTAATTTTTCGTGAGTAGCTTTATTTTGATGAGACGCCCAATAATTTCCTGTACGAAACTCTCGATTGTGGTAGCTAACAGAGGTAACAAGGATAAAATGTGTTGATTTGATGGTTCTCAAATATTTATTACGCAATTTGTAGGACAAAATGTCTGTTGAATACTATAAATATTAACTAAGTGAAAACAAAAAAATCAGCTGGTTAGTAATCATTTATGATGACCTCGTTATCGATACACGTTGGAAAGAGTCCCCTCTTTGATCAAACAATAGATTTTGTAGGACAAATATTTTTTCGAATAATTTAGATAATTATCTTGAGATTGAACAAAAAAAATTCAGTTAGTAATACATATTAGAGAACCATCAAATCAAAACATTTTATCCTTGTTACCTCTGTTAGCTACCACAATCGAGAGTTTCGTACAGGAAATTATTGGGCGTCTCATCAAAATAAAGCTACTCACGAAAAATTAGCTTGATAGTAGATAATCACTTGCAAAAATGGGCGATGGATCCTGAACAATGTACCTAAGACATGAAAATGCATGGTTAAAAGTAAATTTTTAAGTTTTTGTAGTTAGTCAAACATTTTTTTAACAATATAAACACTACAACACACGCCTTAAATAAAAAAAAAAACAAATCAATTCGAATGTTTATCCAATAATTAAACGAATCGATTATACATGAGTACTCGAAGGGTGCTGGGATTAGACGTTAAGCGTGGGGGAGGCGTTTAAGGGATGAGATTAAGATTACACCCTTGATGATTATGGGATGTTTTATGGATGAAAATACTTTAATTCTAGATTACTTGTATTACGAAGGATTTTGTATGTTTGTTAAATGTTTTGGATATCAAAATTTTGACTTATTTCATCATTAGAAACTGGAAAGCTATGTCTGAGTGTCATAGGCTAAACATATTTTTGTTTTTATTCACGGTATCATAACTATAATAATTTTCATTACATGCTAATATTTACTTATCTAATTTTATTTACATACTTTGCCCGGTTTTTAAACAAAATTTTTTCCCCTTGATTATAAATCTTGCTCCACAACTTAAATACCTAACAGACCGTTTTAAAAACGGCGAAATTAATTTGAAGGAAGTATCCTATAATCCTTTCTCAGTTTTATGTGTTTTATTTGTTATCATTATTATTACGTGACAGTATATATATAAACAAAAGGCTATCATTCAAGTACTCGTACCTGCTTATACAATGCTCTCGATTTCAAAGTATCGATTAATTACTGCGAGCGAAAGTTTTGTTTCGGTAGCGGCTGTTAGGGTTGACACTTTTAAGTTATTGTACAAAGGCTAGGTACATATTTTTTTCAAATGTGTTTATGTGTTTCATAATGCATTTAAAAATATAGAGTAAACAATAATGGCATCAACTTTTAATTAATATTCTTAACAGTGCTATTTCTCACAAAGCGGATAAAAAATTAAAAACACGAAAAAATACAAATATAATTTAACATAAAATGAAACCTTTTGTATTATTCGCCGTTTCATTATCATGTAACAGTTTATCAATTAATTCATTCCATTAAAATCGAAGTCACATTTACCAATATTATACCTACTTATTTCTACCCACATCGTATTTTAAACCCTTACCAAACAACCAAAACAAAACAGTGCCAACCCTACATCCCCTCGCACCATACCTTAATAGACATCGTTTTTTTTCGATTAACGTATCGAATCGTGCCCTAAACAGAGAAAACAATACAATCAGCTACTATTGAGCTATATTAAAAATGGTGATAGTGCGTTTTGCGCAGGTAACTTCTAACGAACCATTGTGATTTTCACTCGATTATTTTGATCGATGATTTTTGGGAGCCGGTTAATGGGCTTTCATGGTCAATTATTGGACGTAATTGTTAACATGTGTTGTTGGGTAAAAATTTCATTTAAAATGTATAATAGCAGCACAATATGTTTATACTGGTTTTATAAAATTTTAAAATAGAGTTTATTGATATTATGGTTACCGTGTAACGGTGTAGGGCTGGATTTAGATTTTGTAGAAATATTTATCAAAGCATTATAATAAAATAAATCACCTGCAGGTTCAGTTAGTCGAAAAAATCTGAATTTAAAATAGAAACATATTTTTGATCAGTAAATTTTGTGATAAGCTAAGTATGTAGGTACATAAAAAAAAAGACGGGTTGCACTCCGGGAGTGCCGGCAGAAGTGAAAACTTGATTATTAACGTTGAGCATGTTTGATATCCATCCGTCTTACGCTTTTTCGATCAGGTCACGTGTCCTGACGCGAGTTTAAGATTTTATACCCATTAAAGAAAAAGTGCTCAACGCCGCTAAAGAAGTTTTCACTTCAAAAATCGCAAACCTACCATCCAACCAAAAAAAACAATTACCTATCAAAACATTCCATTTCAAATTCATCGCTTATACTACCAAGCATTTATAAACAGATACAATAAAGGTTATAAAACCTACGGTCGATGTCGCGGTGTCGGGCTAAGCCTGATTTAGCGCGCCCGTAAGTTAGCCGTAACGACGCGGGACCCGACAAAAGATAGATAAAGAAAGAAAAAGATCGTGTGGAATTTTTTGAAATTTTTATGAAAATTGTGTACCTGTACGTATTTTTTTTTTTTGTAATAAAAAAATCAACGAAACACGATGTTTTACGAAGATAATTTAATTGAATATACTATCACAATCTTTAAATATCAGATAGTTCACACGATTATTTAAAACCCACCAATGAAATATTAGTAAATGGTAACACATTCTGATGAAGTACAGAAATCGATAAATAATTTCTAAATGTTAAAGATTCTTATTGGCTTTATATTTTCTGCATTCGACTTCAGGAATTCTTAGTCTAGTAAAAAGTCACTTTTTTAAATATAATATTAAAGGTATTTTCACAATGCTATCGAAACAACACAGCAGTGTGTCACCGGCTATTTACCTCACAATATTGTGCGGCTCACTTCATTAAAAATTCCAAACTCGCGACTTTATCGAACGCTTTGTAAAGATCTGTACACAATAAATCATCGGATTATCAATTCTATTCACAATGCTATAGAGCACAGTTCACAATGCTGTTCGGTTTATAGAATTCATTCAATTTTTCAGTATTCGATAGGGTTACCTATCTTAATCTCGAATTTTAATATTCCGAATATCATAATCCAGAAAACGTTTGGACATTTTTTCATAACCCCGAATTTTAAAATTTCGAAGTTTTGTTTGCCATATAATCGCAACTCCGAATTTCATTTGCCCATTTCTTTATTTGCACGACGTTTTACAATCCAGACGAATGAGTTCCAGACATACGAAATCTAAATGTACAAAATCCAGATGACCGTAATCCATATGCACGAAAGCCAGATTTTTAAAACACAAATTTTTGAAATACAGTTAATTGATATCCAGACAAACAATGTCCAGATTTTTGAAATTCAAATAAACGATATCCAGCAAAACGAAATCCTTCCAGGGGGTCGCAGCACGAACCTAACCTAACCTACTGAATAGATTTTAACACTTTAACCTTTCTGTAATGGGCAAGTAAAACAATATCGAGTCGGTTCTGGCACTCGCCGGCCGCTGCCGCGGCACGCTCGCTTCGCTCGCTCGGCTCGTGCATGGGGGGTCACACTTCAAACCTAACCTAACCTACTGAGTCGAATTTGACACTTAAACCTTTCTGTAATGGGCAAGTAAAACAATAGCGAGTCGGTTCTGGCACTCGCCGGCCGCTGCCGCGGCACGCTCGCTTCGCTCGCTCGGCTCGTGCATGAGGGGTCACACTTCAAACCTAACCTAACCTACTGAGTCGAATTTGACACTTAAACCTTTCTGTAATGGGCAAGTAAAACAATAAATTTACTTACTGACAATGTTTATTTTCAGTCGATAGTAAAGGTATAATCACGATTGTATGGAAATCAAATAAAAAGATTATGAAAATCTGGCAATAGTTTATCTGTTATACGATTATATGGGAACCAAATAAAAAGATTATGAAAATTTGGCAATAGTTTATTTGGAAAATGGTACGATGGGAAACAAAAAAAAGTATTCTGAGAATCTGGTATATTGAGATCTGTATTATGAGAATACGGGAAACAAAAAAATACTTTTTAAAAATCTGGTTTTGGTGCATCTGGAAATTGATTCATCTGGGAAATTAAAAAAGGAATTTTAAAAATTTGTCATTCATTACATCTGTCTTTTAAAAGTTCTAACAACCGTTTTCGGGGTTTTAAGATTCGGGTAATAGAAATTCGAGTTTTTAATAGGTTACCATTCGATAGATTACAAATTATAATCCGATTCGGAATTAATGGAAGGTGCTGATTCGTAAATATTTTGACGTCTCGTTTGGGACTAATTTATAGAAATGTGGTTATGAATTAACTTTGGGATATATTATTATCTTATATGGAAATTGATGCATGCAATATGATTAATTATGAACAATGAACTAATCACTACAATTTTATTTGTATTTTTCATCATTAGTAACGTTTACTACGATCAAAATAAGTGATGTATGATAAAAAAAGATCTCGTGACAAGACTGATTTACATAGAGACCTTATAAATGGTGATAAAAATCGTAATCTTAGATCAAGCATTATCACAAAATTTGATGCTTTTCATCCAGTTAACAGCAGTTCCCGGAAATATGAAACGAAACCAAAATATCCCGTTTTATCCAACAAAAGCTTATAAATAAATTGAGGCCTGATACCACAATCCGACCCAAAATAGATCTATTAGTATACACATTATTACGCCTACATACCAATTGACTATTATATTTTTCTCGAGAAGCAAACAGTGTAGGCTTAATCCTGGACTTTATTTACATTCGAATATTTAGATACGTGTGAGAAATGATGTTTTGATGTAGATTGCAGCGCACTTGAATATAAAGTGCCCATGAAATTATTATGGATCTTACTAGCTTTAAAAACAGTTTTCTGAAGGGCAAGGTAGTTTTTATATGAATGTATGAGGAAAATCGAGAAAAACTCATAATAAGATTTTTTTGAGAATTCTTTGTGGATTAGAAATACTATACGATGTAAAAAGACTTATCTTAAATTTAAGAAACCACAACTGTCTACTTTTAATTAATCGATTGTTATAACGCCCCTTATGTTGTTGAACTGTAATTGCTGTTAGTGTTAATTTTAATGATGTTACCTATTATTAAGATTAAGCAAAATAATGATGACTAAGCAAATGTGATACTCGATAGCTCACTATTTAAGCCACTGTAGATACTTATATACTTTTTAGAGACAGCGCTTAGATATGGTTCACAATGAGTCTTATAAATAAGCATAGGGGAAAGGGGCCTAAAGTGGGCATAGAGCCTAAAGCGGGCACTCAGTATAGTATCGGAATTTTAAATAATGGCGCGCGCGCGACTCGTGAGCACGATCCCCGCACCCCTCCCACCTCGCGGCAGTCGTTGGATTCGCTTGCGATCACGCATTTACAAGCTGCAACAAATAAATGTTTTTCGACGATTTTTGAAAAATATTGCAAGGTATGTAATATGCGTTCTTTTTATTTTGGTGTTTACAATCCTTTAACCAAAATTTGTTAGTTATTAAGTGGCTATCTGGCCATATTTTGGTTCCATAAAAATCCACGTGTCTGTCAATTTTGAGGTAGAATGTCGTCTGAACCTGTCAAATGTCGAAAAAGGCAAAGCGGGCAGGGTAAAGCGGGCACGCGCCCGCTTTGCCCCGTCCGCTAAAATGTTACATTCTTTTGTTAATTTGCTTTTTCCTTTCAGATGACCGCTTATAACCGGCGTCAATATAAGCGTAAAACTTCACAAGCCTCATGGCAACGCTCAACTATGCAGCAAGCAAAACGAGAAGTGCAAGAGTTAGGAAAACCTGTCAAAAAAGTAACAACTAAATATGGGATTCCAAGAACGACATTGCAGACATCTTAAATCGGGTTCGTGTAATGTAAAGCTTGGTAGGTTTACTACTGTCTTTTCTACGGAACAAGAAATGGAGCTTTTGGAATACCCACATGGACTCTTTATTTTACGGGCTGTCTAAACAAGAATTTTTGGAACTTGTATACCGGTAGGTAAGTATACAAGTTCCAAAATTTTTGGAATAATTTCCAGAATTACACTATTTTAGGATTTATAAATAAATAAATATATAAAATAATTGTATCGCTTATTAGAGACTAAATAATGATAGACTGTAAACAGGGCGTTATTTTTTTAAATATTATTTCAGATATATCTGGAAATATTGTACCCAAAAGTTTAAAGCTCCTAAGAAGTTCCTTTGTTTCATATATTCACTAGCGGTCCGCCCCGGCTTCGCCCGTGGTACATATGAAAAATAGATGTTGGCCGATTCTCAGACTTACCCGATATGCACAGAAAATTTCATGAGAATCGGTCCACCCGTTTCGGAGGAGTATGCAGACTAACATTGTGACACGAGAATTTTATATATAAGATTTAAAAATAATTGTATGACTGTTTGAAATACATAACTTATAAAATATTTTTGTGTCTTTTACTCTATTTATTATTGTATATATTATTTGTGGCTGTATATTTTGGAATCTACTGTTTAAATCCAGGCCTGCACGCTTTACCCAACTACTGCCCGTTTTGCCCTAAACGAAAGCCCGCTTTAGGCCTCCCCTTCGGGCAAAGCGGGCAATCGTAGGCTTTTAGTAATCTGTTAATAATTATTATACACTTTAACTTTTGACAAATTTAACCACTTAGCATTCAAAAGTATTTATTAATGGAACTTTTGGCAAAAAAATAAATGGATTAACTTCTTTTCAAACTTCATTTTTTTTAATTTTCCCGTAAGGTGCCCCCTTTGGGCCCATCTCCCCTATGTGTTTTAATTCGTCCCTTTTTATCTTAAACAAATCTAATTTAAAATATGTTTGCTAAACTTTCAACTCTCTTACAGGTCGGTTCATCGATGGACATGTCGAAATACTCGATCGAGGACAAATACAGGAGCTATGGTATGTACCCTGACCCTGCTCGTGGCTACCTCGACTCCGCGGCCCTCTCCAAAGCCTACATGTACATGGACCAGCAGCAACAGAGATCCTACCCGATGGACATTAGCAAGATGTACTCAGAAGCATCCGCAGCCGCTATGGCTGGTCTAAGTTCAGTTAACCCCTCAAATATTTCACCAAGATCGTCAGAATCACCTGATGTGACCCCCAAGAATGATCGCACTGAAGGATCGTCTACAGGATCTAACCCCTCCCCCTCTTTACCATATTATCAGTCCCCTGGGCTCCTAATGCCTCAGTATCCTGGACAATACGCGCAGAGCACGCAAAACGGTGAATTCCGGAGACCGTTGACTGTTATTTTCTGACCAGATAGTTAGTTTCCGAACTGATGATACTGCTCTGTACATATTTTTAGATCTTTAGTTCGTTTTATTACCGTTATCCTTGTTTTTTTGTGAAGTTCACGTTTAGTGTCCGATTTTTAGTTAATTTAATTATCATGAAAGATGCATCTGTCTCTGTATCTTCTTTCTTTACTTCGTTGAACGTTTGTTGTACAGGTAAATTAGCTTGGAGAAATTTTTACGTTTGTAGTAGTGTATGGTCAGCAAATAAAATAAAACAACATTTTATTTTTAGTTTTTATTTTATACAGGGTTACTTGTAAAACACCAGCAACCTCGCAGGACAAGATAGCTAACATCATAAGTAACAACATTTGTTCTACGACTTTTGGCATAACGCAATAAATTATTTTTAAATGATTTTTTAAACTTTTATTGTACTCTCCTTACATTTGTAAGTCTATGTTCTATTAATTATCGGATGGACGACGCGACGCCCCCTTCCCCCTCTCGTTCGCTTTTTGTTTACGTAATTTTTGGGAGGCGTAGAGTTTATAATATTCAGACGGAAAATTAAATGAATATTTATTTTTGTATGAAAATAAAATCTAACAAATTATCAAAAGTCGAAATGTTGTTACTTATGATGTTAGCTATCTTGTCCTGCGAGGTTGCCGGTGTTTTACAAGTAACCCTGTATATATAAGGGATTTTAAATTAAACTATATGTGTTTCTCCTCTGAAAAAGATGAGACTTTATTTTAATATTTGCACATTTAACATACATATAACTTTTACATTAACAATGTTACTAAAATGAAAAATTTACTAACCTGAAAAAGAAACGACATTTAAAGTTTAATTCTTTAGTTTGAGAAGTCAAAGGCTTGCCTCGACCATGTTTTAACACTGGAGCCATATTGAATTAACAATATAAAGTTACAACACTTACACACAAATTAAACACTAGTTATGGCCCTGCCTTCATACAAAACTGCTGAATACGCCGTTCGCACGGGAATAGAATGTGGATGCGATTTCCCTTAGTTAGCATCCAAGCTTACGTCTTTATAATTATTAAACTGTATAAATTCATTCTTTAACTCCGGTCTGCATCGTGCAGACATGGGTGTAAAAGTCTCATTTTAGCTATTAAATGTAGTTTTTAAGTACATCTGAGTTTTCATTTGGGGCCTCCGGCTGCGGAACATGTAATTCACTTCAACAAATATTATAACAATAATAACAAATAATAACAACAATCAACAAATACAAAATTTATCAATTAAACTACGTACATAATAATTATAATTTTTTAATGAAATGTGCTTTATGTTCTAACGGTACCAAACGACTGCACGTGGCACCTGCGGACAGCGTAAACTGGTTTATTCTGGTTTTGTGCGTGTTTCCACTTTCCACTATCAAGTGACGATTTATTTATTTGTTTTGTTTCGTAATTATTATGGTCAAATATTAATTATGAAACAAATTATTATGGACACGATATTTTATTGTTTCACGGTAGTCGCCTTGTCGTTTGCTCAAGGACGTAAAATTGAATGATATATTTTTTTTTATAAAGTCAAAACCATTTTCTTTCAAATAAAAACTTGTTTTTATTGAAAACAAAAGTGTTGCTAGGAATAAGTATAAAATTAAATAGTAATGTTAGGATATCGAAACATTTTTGTATAGGCCAGAACGATATAGTGGAAACGCGCTCTAAGATCTGAGTAATATACACACCACTACATATGCAAAAATTTCTCCAAGCTAATTTACCTGTAATTCATGTTTGAACGAAATTTAAAGTTCCTTTTATTTTGACTAGTTAAACAACTGATTGACTGTAAATATTTATTATGTAAAAATTATAGGATTTAAATCGTCTTTTCAAGATTTGTTGTGAAGTTGTGTAAAGACAAGATTGCATGTAAAGTGACTGAAAACTGGAAAATTTGTGTTCATAATAAATTTGGAAAACTACTAAATCGGATGGAAGTGCACTAGAAAAATAAAATTAAACATTAAAAGCCTAAGTTTTAACCGATTATTTATAAAATGTAGGTACTTCTATTTCACCAAATATCAAACACTCGCTATATTTTTCAATCTGAATTGGTGGTTTTTCAATACATTTGTCATTCGGATATCCATAAAAAATCCTGGAACCAATTTCATAGCGGAATTTTTATCATAGCAAATCTTAAAAAGTATTTCAACAACGAATAAATAATAATATAAGTATTGTAAATAATAGAATAAGATTTAGAAATTTATTTAATATTATGTGCATTTATTTGAAAATTATATAAACATATCTAATTGTTATGATTATATGAGAAATACTTTTTTTTAGTATTTTCAAAAATATTTTGTTAATTTTAAACACGATCATCTCGTGTTCTTATTGCATTTATTTTGTTGCCATATTTAAACAAATTCGAATTTTTGAAGTGACAACCCTAGAATCATTTAGAATGTAAGCAATAGATCAAGAACCAATTTTTTTCTTTTATTTAGTTGCCATATGATTTAATTATGGATGAGTGGCAACCCTTGAAATCAATGTAGAAAATAAGCAATAATAAAGAAGAATTGCATTTGTTTTTATTTTGTTATAGCTTTGAATAGTGTTGCAATTTTGAATGCAAAATTGTTAAGGGTTGACACATTTGTTAAAAATATGGATATAAATGTAAAATATAATAATAAGCGTAGAATTAACTGTATAGACACGACTTAGACACGAAGAATATTACTCAAATTAAATCGTTGGAAAATCTCAACTATTGTTTTATTTATTTCTCTTTTTCTATGAACATTTACTCATGTTATTACGAACGTATATTAAAGTATCAAATACAAAAATAAAGACTTAAAATACTATTAAAAATCCAAACATATTGTCCATAGATAATACCTACCTTACAATCCATACTAATATTATAAATGCGAAAGTAACTCTGTCTGTCTGTCTGTTACTCAATCATGCCTTAACTACTGAACCAATTTGCATGAAATTTGGTATAGAGATATTTTGATACCCGAGAAAGGACATAGGATAGGTTTTATCCCGGAAATCCTACGGGAACGGGTTTTTCTTTGAAAACGCGGGCGAAGCCGCGGGCGGAAAGCTAGTACCTAATAAAACCATGTATAAGGAGTAAGGACCCTCATTTCGCGTAGAGCGGATTTCAAAAATAAACATTCGCAAAATAAACAAATTAAAAAACGTATAATATTTATTATATTCTAACCCTTTACAATAACAGAACTTGAAATCGAAAATGATATCATTTTTTACCACACTTAAAGTTGTATTCGTAAATTGGCGATCAATTTAAGCTGTTTACACACGAAGTGGAAAATTCTAAAGTCTAGAAATCCTAAAGTAGTAATTTGAATTAATTTTTCACACTTAAAGCAGGTACGGTCGCAGGACACAGGTAGGTACAGAAACCTGATATTTTAAAAATCTTGATGACGTATAATAATTAAGTACCTATGCTGAAAAGTGAAAAATTGTCTCATAGATAGCCATTGAATCTCATTTATGTTAAAAGCACAATACGCATAAATATTTGTAACAGCTACTTACTTTAATTCTAAGAGACAGTATTCTAAACACCAATCTGCGATAAAAAGTATTAGTGCAGTATTTCTTGCATGCAAGAACAAAAAGCATTTTTAAATACCTATCTACTATTAGAAAATGTAGTGTTTTACTATTACTTATTCACAAATACTTAATTTTATTTCATACTGTCACTAGGCATATTATATAGTCTAATACAATTTAAAACTAAAACAGATATGCGGCGTTTTAAACGTCACACCGCATTTAACATTTCACTCCTTACGGTACAGTAGTCCCCTGTTTTAATAAAATATGCAAGTCGATAGATATCACTGGCAGGGTAGTGATTTATTAAGAAAACAAGCGCTTTGTGGGGCAAAATACGTTGAAATAACATAAACAATTGCGCGGACCCTCTTGTAGTGTAGGTGAGCTATATACAGGGTGTTTAGAGCGTTAAATATTGTTAAAAACTTTTATTTTTATATATTACTAGCGACCCGCCCCGGCTTCGCACGGGTGCAATGGCGGCCGGCCGGTACCGCCGCAAACGCTACGTCCCGCAATTTTTAAATCTGTAATATCTTCGAAAATATTCACTTAAATCATACGGTGTAAAGGGCCATATAGATCTATATTAAATGAACAATGTATTCAACTTTCAAGGTATTTAATTGGTTAAGGATTAATGCTGTATTGGTTAAAATCGCTTCGAAAATTAGCCATTATTTGTCGTAAAAAGTAAATGACAAAAAAAAAGTTATTGTGTGTTATCCATAAGAGATAGACATATACCATCACGGACTTTTCTGTAGACCTTTTCAATGTGTACAATACTTAGTAAATTATTTTGATAAAACTCGTAGGGTTCAGCCTACGTTTGCAATGTAAGCGGAAAAAATGGAATTATTTACGACATCACATTAGAAACCTCAAAAATAACAGTACTTCTCCACTATTTAATGGATGTTATTATACATATAAACCTTCCTCTTGAATCACTCTATCTATTAAAAAAAATCCCATCAAAATCCGTTGCGACTTGCGTAGTTTCAAAGATTTAAGCATACAAAGGGACATAGGGACATAGGGACAGAGTAAGCGACTTTGTTTTATACTATGTAGTGATAATTTATAACACATCAGGATCAAGGAGACATTTTATTTATTGCTATACAGTGTTCTCACTATTTCATTTGTCCTAATTGGTAAATATGTCAACTTTCTTTTGCTTTTAAAATTGTATCCCGAGTAGTAAGAACTCTTTCTAGTAAATATTAATCAATTTTGGTTCCATATCCTTCCAACAATAGAAACTGGTACAGAGATACAATATATTACCTACATACTGAAATACCTACCTACATGATGAATATAGTCCAGTGTTCTTAAGGTGCTTTGAGAGTAAAATCGCGCATGGCCGCGTCATGGCCATGCCGTCACGTCATGGAGTAAGGCGACGATTTTGGTATAATGAATCTTGCCAAGAAGTTTCACTTCTGATACGTGTTCTCGGCACGTCATGTGCTCATTTTTTTCTTATCCTTACAATAACAGCAAGCAAGAATTAACAGCATTTTAAGACACCCTGTACACCTTAACTAAACACCTCCCCTATCAATGCGCATTATTATGACAAAACGAGGCAAAATAAATACTCGCGTCAGATGCAGGATTGTTTTTAATGCAAACACAATCAACACTAATAAATATACCCCGCTTCGCCCCCTTTCGAGTGGTTGATAAAAATGTAATGATAATATTAATGGGTACCTAATGCAGCCATTAGCAATAACAAAATGATTTTTGAATAAACATTTATCTTTTCAAACTGAAATGATTTAAAATTCATTGTTCGTTTTTCAAATGTAGACACATGTAACGTAATTTAGAAAATATGTACATATAGGTACCGAAGAAATTCAAGAGCAATATTGGCAGTCTAGTAAAAACAATTTTCGTCGCAGGTAAATAAAGCGCGGGACACAGCTTGTAATTGGCAAAACTGAATGCGGCATCATTACTAGATACCTACTTCGATAATTTTATACATCGTCATTATTTCAAACTCTAACTCAATCATTTATTTATTCTATTATTCTTCTTTTAGAAGCAAAATTGAATAATCATGACATGGTTTTTACTAGTATAGTATTATATTATCTGTGGTGTTACCATAGTAATCTGTGCCTATATTTTCAATTCTAAATAAACGCTACAACACACCGCCCGTCGCTCGCCAACCTTAGCAATTGACACTAATTGCAACTCCGTTTTACACATGCCGGTTCACATTTTGTTGGTAATAAACAAATGTATGCCTGTAATTATTCCTGAAGTAATTAGTTGACAATAATTCCAACGTAATGTTGGCTACACTGAAGACTGGTCATTATTGTAAATAATAAATGAGTTTGTATGTGTAAGGAAAACATGGATAAAGTTTATAAGACGAAGAAGTACTTACCTATATTTTAAAAAACATAATATGGATCGAATTGTATCGGCTTTTTTATTGCTAGGGTTTATGAAAAACATATTCCAGATTCGATTTCATACAAAAAAGGGCTATCCTGATTTAAAAAAAAAGTACACACATATACTACTTCAAGCAAGTAATTCATCAATGCTATACGTTTATTCTTTTAACCTTGATATTGAAGCACTCTGTTGAAAATACTGTTGTATGATAGAACAAGGAAGTAACTAGCATTGCAGTAATGCAGACCTCAGAAAGCATATTATGACTAACACAAACCTCAAATCATGTATAATCTGATTAGGTACGTCACACAAATTCGATTTAAACCGTTTAAATTTTTAATCCCACTTCAACTTGACCCTAAGTTAATTTAAAGAACAAACGTTCCCGCCTTCGGAGCTGTCAAAGGGACATTTGACACGTCAAATGTCATGTGTCAAACGACACGTGTCAGCACGTGCGGCTGTAATCGCGGTGACCGTCAGGATTCTGTCAAATTTACCGATTTGCGGTTGACGTATGCAATTTTGAATTTCGATAATTCTGAAATCTGACGACACGCGTTTAATCGACTAAACACCATAATTCGTTGTGTAATTATCTGGCAGATAATTACACAACGAATTATGGTGTTACTTTTTACGCAAGTCTTATGAAAACTCGCTGTCCGGTGATACACATATTGTGTTGATGTGTATAGGTTGCAAGCTGCTGTCTATCATAAACAACGATAATTATTATGGTAAATTCTTGACTATTTAACCAAACAAAAAAAAAAAGAATTACTTAACCATTCTGATACCACGATTACGTCACATCCGCTAGATGTAAAAATAAACGTCAAAAATTTCCATTTAAAAATCCGACGAAGTTTCCAACAAAAGAAAAATGTCAATAATCAAACAATAAGTAATCAATATGACGGAGGGTATAATCTTAGGGATTTAAACTCCTGAGGGGTTGCTAACAAAAGGTGTTTTTCATATAAACATCCCCCTGTTGACAGTAAAATATGTGTTTTTCCTAACTCTGGCCAGCTTCGGGAAATTTTGAAGTTTGACGTTTAACAATTTATTACTTTTCTGTTTCTTTCTAGTTTCATTCAGTTATAGATAAATCAGCATTATTTCTGTATTTAGTTTGCGAAGGTTTTGCAATGTTTGCCTTACTGTTTGGTTTGGATTTATTTATATTTTAAGGTAATGAATTTGTTTATCTTTTTAAATGTTGGAAATAAATGTTTGAGTAACCGTCATCAAGACGAAAAAGAGAGCATAATAATATTATCGTTTACCTAATACCTTTCATTCATATACAAATTATTTACAAGTAAGTAGGTACGATATTATGGATTGTATGATAGACAACCTTATAGGGTACCTGCCCCGATTTAGTTTTTACTTTTTATCAAAGAGGTTTCAAGATATTAGTTAATTAGGTTACAGTAAAAAAAATGGTTTATTATAATTATAGACTAGAATTGATTCTTTTGTCACACTTTATTATAAAATTAACTTACATAATTATAAACTATGAGCCTTCTTTCAAAACATGAGCTATCATAAAGGAATCATCTCACCACATTTTGCTCACGCAAAATTCATTGAGGCAGCGAAACAACCGGATATTATTCCCCTCCTTTCATATCGTATTGTGACAGACAGATGTCACATTTAAATTATATAGTTATCTATTACTTGTTTCTCAAGATACTAATTAATGTTTAAGATATTGTTTATGGCAAATAAATATTGGAAACATTTTTTATTCGTGAGTATTGAAAAGAAAATAAAGTCATGTTCGCTTTTTTTATAATTTAAGTATAAATGAAAAATGAAAGTTATCGTTTATGTACTTCTTGAACATGTAAATATTTTAAATACACCTTTCACCAAATTTTGTACAGAATACAGATCTACAAGTAACAACATCTTACTATCAAGTATCAAGAATACTTCAACCAAAAGCATACATTTTCATATAAATATACAAAATATATTCACAAAGGAAAAATTAATACATCGAAAGGATATTACCCGCAATTTCCATTATATGTCACACAAAGCACACAAAATCCGTGTATTGTATATATGTATATGTATATGTGTAGGTAGGTATAAAACATCCATTCTTGTTACATATTATTCCCATTTGATATACGATGTATGGTGACAAGCGATGTAGGGATACTGGATGTGTTATATTATTGTTTCTAGTTTTGTGATTACTCGAATAATTGTGATGGTTGTAACTCCAAGCCGTAATCCTCAATTACTTAAAACATTTGGGATAGTAAAATTTATACCTAGTGATGTAGCAATAGGTACTTGACTTTAAAACTAGATTATAACGCGTGGTCAAAGTAAAGTTCCATATTGCAAATTTCGTGTTACGGGTCTAATAAAAACGTTCAGATTTCAGAACGCAATCAAAGAAAGACCATAGGGCATAGAGCGAAATTCGTGTCGTGGCTTACATGCTCTACGACCACAACGCATTGTGGCAATTAAAAATTAATTGAATAATTATAACACAATGACAGGCTTTGAAAATATTATGAATTGTCTTATAGGTACATTTAATAAAATAGAATTTATATTAACTATTAAATAGTTTCTGAAATTAGTCGATATGTATCGTCAACTATATAAATAATTATCGTCATAAACCTGTGCTAAAAAAAAATCTAGAAAATAAAATATTCCTATCACATCTAGTAACTCTACATCCGCGTCAACTTATACAGAGATTGCGTGACAGTTTGAAAACGTCTGTAATGTATATATTGTAGCATTGTACTAACTACTGTTTGTTTGTTTCGAATGGCTGGATCCATTCGAGGATGTTGTAATGAATGTGATAAGCTCGCTCTAATCAGAAAACTGTTTTATCTTGTTATACTATAAATATCAAGATGATGATGTATGATGATGATGAACTGTAGGTATTTACCTACCTCCAACTCTTGTAAAACTTACCATTCCTTAACAGTTCAGTAAGTGAAATGGAGACATTTAAGAACATCATTTTTGTTTAGTTAAATTTAATTTTATTACTCAATAATTTATCTACACATTATTTAAGAACTATTGCTCTGAATTTAATATTTTTTGTTTTATGGCATTTTTTATGTCATTCACGGGTGGCTGAATGGGTCAAGCATCCGCCCTGGATTGGCGTGAAAGGATGGGTTCGAGTCCCGCCTCGAGGTCGAATTTTTCTATTATTTATAAATTTATATTTATATCTATTGCTCTACCAATATCTGTAGGAAAATACGGTAAGGATACATAAGTCTGTTCATACTTACTGTGACATGTCAATAACCAAAAGTTTTCCGACCCTTAGCCAACATGCTGGATTACAGCCTTAGGTAACTGAAGTGGAAACAACTATGGACTGATACAGATGAATGATAACGTAAACTTTTTTTTTAGTGGGGAAATCTTCCAAAGATACCCACGGCACCCGGGGAAGGAGCCGTGGGTTATGTCGGATTCCTACAGACTAAAACCCCACTGTATTCCGTCGAGCCGCTTGCAAATTAGTATAGTATTTTACATGCCACAACTTTAATAACAAAAACTAACGATACAACCAATAAATGCCGATACATTCCATATCAAACACCTTTAAACAGACCGCTAATCATCCGAACACGTCAACGAACAAAAAAACAGGGTGCACTGCAATAAAAACGTGTTTTTATAACTTCCTCCCCATTCACGAATGTTCTAAGGTGCTACAACACAGGTGTCTACTTTGTCAATGAGTTTATGGTCGGCCATGTTTTTAGAGCCTGTAATTTACAAGATTGATAGCTCCAATATTGATGCTTCATCGTTGGGTTATCTGCTTAATTGTGTAACTTATCAGGGTGTATATTTTTTGATATTTTTCGAATAGCACTTTTTATAGGTAGATACTATACTAGCTGCGCTTCGCCGTTTCACCCGCGTAGGTAGTTCCGCTTCTGTTGGTCAGCGTGATGCCTGCCTCGATAAATGGGCTATCCAACACCGGAATAATTGTTCAAATTGGACCAGTAGTTCTTGAGATTAGCGCGTTCAAACAAACTCTTCTGCTTTATAATATTATTAGGTAGTATAGATGAAAGTCATACATATACCTGTATTGTATAGCTAAATACATAACAATATCGAGCTTAAAACCATATCGACAATGCCTTAAAAAGTAAAAGCAATTCAGTAAACACAAAGAAAAAATACTTACCTAGTCTATAGGAATCATACTTTACACCAATCAAATACAAAATAGACACCACAAAATAACCTTTGTCGTTATGACAAGAACTAAAAAGAGCATAATCCATATCCATTCGTTCCAAAGGCGCAGACGCTATTCCTTACATACCTCAACTCTTCAACGGTCTTGCACCAAAACTTGGATCGGAAGCCACAAAATGGAGGCAATTAATTGAAATAGCTTGCCAATTATACAATACCTCGAAGTTGTATTGTATACGTCCCGGCCAGCTCCGCGAATAATTACGTTCCAGACTTCGATTTGATTTTTAATTAATTGCTTGTTCTAGTTATAAGTGCGGTTCTAAATTGATTGTCGATTGTTTGCTGTGCCTGTGAGATCGGTATTTCTAGCATTGTGTGTAGATAGATATAGTTGTGTAAAGGATTTAAGTGCAATTTCTCCAATTATAAATTTATCAATAGGTAAATTAAGTTATACCTAGATAATTAATCTATACAAATATATCTGAAGAGTTTGTTTGATTGTTTGTTTGAGCGCGCTAATCTCAGGAACTACTGGTCCGATTTGAAAAATTCTTTCGGTGTTAGATAGCCCATTTGTCGAGGAAGGCTATACCTAAGCTATAAAACCGCGGGGCGTAGCTAGTATTATTATATTCTTCCGTAATAATTAATCTCTTTATTTCCCCCTTTCAGTTACGCAGATAAAAATCTGTAGTATCGAATTACGACCGAAATTTTATCAAAATCGATCAAGCAGTTTTAGCGCTTAATATTAGACATAAAGACAAGTTTTATACATAATATGTGTATAATAGATTAACATATAAAACGAAGAAGCCGGACACATTGGAGCTGCGGCGAACGAACCGCGATCGATAACATTGTCTCGTCTCGCCATTGTCGGTTATTCCTATTTCTATTCTAGTACGCTATTAAGTCTAGACTTAACTACCCCTACTACTACCTACCCCTACTTTACTAACCCTAGGGTTAGTATTTTTTGTGGGGGAAATATTGTAAATATCTAGGTCTTTAATTTTAATTTAATCTGAGTTCTGTAGAAACTAGTGTAGCTGTAGGTAATAATGTGAATATACCTAAAGGTAGTTTTGATTAAACTTTTTAATAAAATTAGAATTAATGTCAATTGTTAATAGCAATTGATTATAGCTTTTAAGGGTATTTTTTTCCGAAACTAAGGGTATATTTTCATAATTAAAACGGTTTTGATTATAAAATTAAATGTATTTCGTACTACAGTAGGTATCTATACACTATTTAACGTAATATGGATTATCAATTGTAAAATTTATGTTACCTATATTTTAGGTATTAATTAGGTAGTTTCACTTTTGATTCATCATTGCAATCGAATGGTACACAACACTAGGTACTTACCTAACACGCAAACATAGCATTGCATACAAAATAATATCTACACCAAACGATACTAAAACATATCGACACGAAACATCATTTACTAAACTTTCTAAACTGTATCGAAAGCCATCAATCTAAATAAAAATACATGGTATATCCCATGCGTGCGTCTCAGGTCTCAGCCAATCGCGTGGCGGATTCTCTAGATGAAACAATACCGCTTTTGTGAAGGGAGTGGCTTCCATTGTGCGCCACAATAGGAAGATTGGACCGGCTTTGTGCGCATTGTGTGGCCGATTGTTCAGCTATATACTCGTAATTGAGTCGCTGACGGCCAAGTTTTCATTGGTTGACGCGGTTTGGCGAAATTTTCCGCGGGAAATGCTTGGTAGGTATCTTAGATTTGGGTTAGGTTAGGTTAGATAGGTGTTTTTTATTTTGTTTTTAGAGTTAGGTGTCTTTATTAAATAGGGTAAACGGTGATAGTGATTTGGATGTTTTTCAGTATTATTTTGTATAGTTAGATAGATTTTACATTTTGTTATAATGTAGCGAACTTTAGATTACATTGATTAGGTGCCGTGTGCGTGTAAATTTTTTCTTGAACTCAAAAAAAATCTTACTGTAAGCTGCCAATCATGGTAACAAAAACTTATTGTTTCTATTGTCTAGATAACTAATTAAAAATCATTATCATTATTAATTAATCGATAATGATAATTAAAAGAGTAAATATTTTTCTTGATAAATATTTTGTTCTGTAATTGATTATGAACTTGTATGAAAGGAGTTTTGTATTTTATACGATCAGTAAACATTATAAAATTACAATGTAATTTGTGCGAAATGCTAACAACTTAACAAGGCGACAGATAACCGTCTGCCATACAGGCCTACTTATAGATACCTACACCTTATCCCGACTATTGTCTCAAATATGAAAAGCATACAATACCATGAACTATTCAAAAGCGCTCAGTATTTTTACAATGGCGGTGCTAAAACAAATAACATTATATAATGCGAGATAATGACAGCGTCGCGTCGAGTGGGAATTTAAAATTTAATTAATAGAGGCGTTGCCCATTGTCGGCCATTTTGGCCCCCGACAGCCGACAGGGGCCTGATGTGAGCTTTGTCGTCACTTGGAGGAAAATGTTTCGTTTGAGAACTTGTTAAAATTAGTATTTCTTTACTAATCTATACTAATATTATAATGCTGAAGAGTTTTTTTGTTTGTTTGCTTGAACGAGCTAATCTCAGGAACTACTGGTCTAATTTGAAAAATTCTTTCGGTGTTAGATAGCTCATTCATCGAGGAAGGCTATATAGGCTACCTATATATCATCACGCTAAGACCAACAGGAGCATTGCACCAATGCGGGTAAAACCGCGAAGCGCAGCTAGTAAATGATATAAATAATCTAGGTAGATTGATTAAGTACCTACATACTTACATATTGGCTACCTACATAATCTGGAAGACTGGAAGAAACTAAGAAGCAGGCACTTATTATTGAAAAGCATTTCATATTTCAGTAACCATACGATTAATTTATTAGCTAATTAATTCGATGAAAACTAATGAACCAATTTTCTAACATTGTTACACAGAAAAATGTTTCTTTGCAGTCTTATTTCCATGACGAAATAGGTGCGACATGGGTTAACTTTTTCATATGAGTAATCATAAAAACATACTCTGAATTATTATAGTTCATTGAAGAAGTAATATTAAAAGCAATGATAATTTGAAACATTCCCAATACAACGATAATCCCCTAATCTGTTAACATCAATCAGAATTTAATGAACATTGCTACAATAAAATATAATTATTCTTGCTATTAACTGCACATTAACATAATAATTACGCAGTTGAAGAGTTTTCGTCATTCCTGTTAATTTATTCATATATTTGGGAAATTACAAGTCGTTTAAATTGGCTTTTTATTGAGCTCGGATGTTAGATAATAACAGCTTTGTAATACCGCATGTTGATTTGAATTTAGAGCATTATTTTGTGAACTAGTGTTTGTTCGTGACTTTGCTTGCGTTTTCTTCTAGATTTCATGGGATAAGTCCCCGTAGAACCAAACCCTCTGTTTCACCCCTTCAAGTTATCGTGCGTCTTGACAATAATATTTTGTTACTGAGATTTGATTGGATTGGATTCATCAAAATTGATTTAGCTATTTTAGCGAGAGAACAAAACTTACGACTTACCTACCTACCTACGCAGGATACCTATTACAACATAGGTACATACCTACTTGAATTAATCATAAGATTTAAATATGGATACCTACTTGCGGGATCAGAACCTAGGTACAGAGAGAAACCAAAGATCGTTGCTACCTAAAACCTATGATACAATTTTACCAACATAAGATGCGTGTTTAGTTTTTACGCCATTACCTTCCCTTTTATATAAAAACCTCAGTCATGTTATTGGGCCCTTTGATTTTTTCCCTTTCATCGTTTAAGGATAGGATTGTTGATAAATTAACTTTTGTAAAAAATATAAAACGTTCAAACTTTTTACATTTCTGTTCAATTAACCACGGTAGCTGTTTCGACAAAAAATCGAATTTTGATACTCCGCCTTTTTATAGGTCGGTTAAAGAGGGAGTGGGATTTGTTATTTTAAATCATCAATCAATTTTTTTACTTAGAATTAGGTACGTAAATAAGTAATTCTCACATAGATTAGATATTATATTATCTCACATAATTATTCTCACATAATATTAGATATTATATTATCTATGGTGGATTCTTACTTAAGTTTTTGTTACAAACTACAAAGTAGCTAGGTACCAAAATATTTAAGATAAGTAAAACATTTTTTAACAATAAATTTTTTTGTTAAATTTTATTAATAATTTAGGTTCTTACGAAAAATGTAGGGCACTGGGCACCTTATAATGACTCTTTAAACGACACATAACGAGATAGTCATAATCTTAGACTGTAGGTAACTACCTACCTACTTTATACACCTAGATAAGGTTTAAGACGATAGAAAGTATATTGAATATTCGTAGAAATTAAAAAATAACATATTCTAACATTAATATTTAAATAATCATATCTACGTTCAATACGACCTATCGAAAATAGGTACACTTTAGGCCACAGAAAACGGGTCACTTGAAAATGGCAAAATTGCAGAGTGCCAGTCTAAGGGGCAAACATTCGGCTGAGTGTTCCTACAAATTGGCTCTCCACTCAACAACTAGACCGTTGACTTGTCGCCTAATGATTTTGGCCTCAAGTGTAATTTTAGAAAGCCCTTTTGTGCTTTGAATATTGTTATATAAAGGTATGTATATTATATTTGTATTAATAACTAAAACATATAACTAAACAAAAGAACAAGACGAATGAAAAAAAACTTATTGTAGATACTTAACTGTCATGATTTACATATTTTTTATTCTATTCACTTGAAATAATTACAATCGCTTTTTGTCCAAATAAGTGCCGTTATAAAAGTAGGTACCTTAAGTATATTTTGATAAAACCACTTTTTTTTCATCAAACCAAGTAGGTAGGCCGTAGGCTATTCAACATTCATTTCGTAAGAAACATGATATCTATATATATAAAAGAAAGTCGTGTATGTTCCAACACTTATAACCATTCTTATAACTCGAGATCTGCTGAACCAATTTTCACGGTTTTAGATTTGTTGGATTTGTCTCCGTCCAGAATAGCAGAATAGGGGAGAGGTGCCATGAATGGGACAAAATTATATAGGTGTATATTTTGGGGAATATATGTGAGATAAAGAAAAAACTTTCATCTAGGCTTCAAATATATTTATTTATCTTTAAAAAAAAATAACTCTAATCATTTCTTCTGTGATCAATTCAGCATAATAATCAAATAAGAAAATGTTTGATTTTGTCCCCTTCATGACTGGGTGGTATTGAATGGGACAGTGCTAGTCATGAAAGGGACATGTACCAAATTCTTGATGATAAGTTGTAACTTATAGCACAATTATGTTGTATTATGTATAATACAACATAATTGTGCTATAAAGTAATCTTACAAAATAAATGAGATCAAAATTACTTTTTGAGTGGAGTTTAAGTAATATAGGTATTAATGACATAAGCTACAAAAAAAATTGAAGACGCCTTTTACTCCACAATTTTCATTTGCCCATTTCTGGCAAAGTTTACATTGGAACCAGTCTTCCTTAACCTTACTAGTTGAAAATTTCTGTTTACAGACACAGCATTTATGTCCTCCTGCGTATTTGAAAGTTTTCTTAATTTTTGTAGTGGTTCATTATTGCAATCAGAAAAATCCTCACTGGAATCAAAATTCAAAATTGTGCGATCACTATCACTGGATGACTCAACGACTACCTTGGTCTTTTTCGTAGTTTTCTTCTGTAACTGTTTACCTTTTTTCTTGTTTTCTTTTTTATCTTTTTCATTTTATTTTCTATTACTTCATTAACGGCTTCTTCAATTACTCTGGGGTCAACTCGTTCCTTCTTCTTTGGAGGCATCTTTATGTTAGGTGACCTTGCCTGCTTAATTATAACCTATAACAAAATTAGCAATTTAAAGAAAAATCCACAACCATGCTTAGCATTAAGAATATAGCCACAAAAGGGACGTCCCTTTCAAGCCCAGTGGAACTGTCCCAAACAAGACTAACACACATTTTTAATTATAATCTTAAAATAAAAATTATTATCATGCAAGTAAATGTAATTATAAACTCACCTTTTTTATTAATAAACCAGCTATTTAGTTCGCGAAACAACCACTTTCAAAAACTTCAATAATTATTCAAAAAACAAAGCTGGAAAACATTAAATAAATTACTTTGGGGCACAAAAATATTCAACGCTGTTTCGCCATTTTGTAACATTTGACAACTGAATGAAAGTTGCGTCAATATTGTCTATGGACTGATGTTGTCACAATGCAGAAATAAAAAACAGCCTATTTATTTCTAAACGAAAGTTATTGGATTTGTCCCATTCAAAACGTGTCCCTTTCATAGCACTTTCCCCCTAAATCATAAAAACAACAAAAACTAGACGAATAAATATTTCCCAAAAATTTTGATTTTCAATCCATTTGAATTTCATTAGTTGTCAATCCTGTCAAATACGGAAAATAATGTTTGACATTCATGCGTTCAAAAATGTATTATGTGTAAAATAATTAAAAAGTAAAAAGGGTGAATAAATATTGTTTGTATTTTTTTTTTTAATCAATTATTAAAAAGTACCTACAATAAAAGCAGATACATAAAAATTCCTCAAATATTTGTGTTTACGCGTGTTTTCAGAAATTGATAAGGTATTTTTGGTGAGGAAACTAACCAAGGAGGTTAGTTCGCTTAATTATTAAAAAGAAATTCTATAAAAACGTAAAAATTCTGACAATTGGCCGTAGATAAGCAAAAAGGATCCAACCCACAACATGACCGAAAATGAGTTATGTATACCAAACTGCTCGTCAAGGTCTTTATTTTCGATTAGCAAAAACAATCCAAGTAAAATATGAATATTTTGACATTAAATTGACACTGGTTACCAACCTACATGTATGGAGAGCCCCTATTTTAGTTTCGTAAAAACGATCCATTCTTCTTGGATCATATTGTAAAACGGTCAGTCTAAGAAAATGACACAACACTAAAATGTTTAAAAAAATCCAAAGCATGTGGATCCTTTTCGATTATTATATATTAAATCATGATTAAATCAAACCTATATGCAAAAGATAAATCGCTAAAAAGATTCAGAAAGCATGGATCTCTTTTGTTAAACTAAATTTTTATTTAAAAAATAAAAAATGTATACTGGTTTAATAACAAAAACGATTCAGAACATTTGGATAGACCGAATAGGTATTATGTATTTACGTACAGCTTTAGGCGTTAGGCATGCATTAAGTTCACACCTTACTATCTAACATTAAAAACGATTACACTCAGGTATCTTGAATCTGGTCACACATTTTTGCCTTTTTTTATACCGATTTTTCTAAAATAGAGGCACTGTTAAAATACCATGAAAAAATTAACACTTCTCGGGACTCGGACAACTGTCGATCACGCGCTCATTTGATCTTTATCACATTGAGTTGCCTATAGAAGACTGTTACATTTGTTTGGGATATAAATTAAGACTGAAATCGATTGTATGCGCACGTCCAAAGACTAAACAGTCTCGTCGTGTGAAAATCAAGAGGAGAACACAACGCGACTGAACAGTTAGTTGATGCAAATGTTGTAGGTATGTAAGCGCGGGCTCGAAAGGAAAATCTTTGGAGGTATCTGACGATTTCCAATTACTATGGCCAAATGGTAAAGAAAAGCCAAATAAGACGATTTGGAGTCAATCTTGGACTATATACCTAAATACTGCCTGGATTTCTATAAATCTTTAAGGGGCAATCCAAATCCACTTCATGACGATATGGCGGTGAACCGGACTGCGTACACGAAGAAGAATAGTAAATCGGATAGAATAAATATGTTATATACTTAAATAAGGAAAAAAAAATTAGAAAGTTAGTTGTTTTATTAATGAAATTAAAAAAATAAGGATTTTAGTAGCAATTAGCTACTTTGAATCGTTTTTGCGAAACGAAAATTCACTTAACATAATTGAAAATAGGATTTATCAAAAAGGATCCTAACACACATTTTGCTGAATATTTCAAGAAATAAGAATAAATTCAATAAAATTTGTATGTAAGAATAAAATATGCATTGACACACACATATTTTCATAAGAAGCAATATACGTAAGCAAGTCTTTATATGAACAATCACAGATTAAACTTCAATCTTCAATAACTCAAAAGTAACATTTTGTGGGTTGGATCGTTTTTGTTTATCTACGGCCAATTATAATTTGTTGCTATTTCGTCGATGCGACTGCTTCAACAATATTGCGTGGACATAATATTATTATTATGTAGGTATAACTTTAAAATTGAAACGGAGCTCCTGACTCATTGGTTCGAACAAGCTAAATTGCGTTTTGAAGATTGCATCCATTTACGCCATGCAAATAGCACAGAAGAAGATGCAGAAAATGTTGGTCTATTGATTTGTTTTACCGGCGTTACACAGGTAGCCCAAGTGAATATGTGCAAGATGCAATGACATACTATGTTATGTTCGTCATTATGGTCGGCCAGATATATTCATTACATTTATATGTAATCCGAAATGAATGGAAATTATTCAACTGTTGCTTCCCGGACAAATATCAAGTGATCGGCACGACATCACCACACGTGTTTTCAAGCAAAAAATCCGATCACTGATGAGTTACAATAAAGGAACACATCTTTGGGATTATTCAATGATGGATCAATAGATGTATTCAATCGAATGACGAAAATCTGGCTTGCAGCATGCACACATTTTAATTTGGTTAGTCGAAAGAATTCGGGCAGATAAAATACATGAGTGTGCGGGGATTGCTAATCCTGAAACCGATCCAGACCGACATGACGTTGTTATCACGAATATGATTCATGGACCGTGTGAAACCATCAACCACCAAACACCATGCATAGTTGACAGCGAGTGTACCAAAAGGTATCCACGAAAATTGATGGCAGAGACCATCACAGGCAACGATGGTTACCCACTGTATCAGTGTCGATCGCCCAATGATAATGGTAGAATTATTATCACAACTAAAGTGAAACGAAACGATGGCGTGGTCGATAACAGTTAAAGAATGAAAAGAGTTAATCCATGCTGCACAACTTATTAAAATTCAATCATTTTTCTCTGAGACGTGTTTGAAGTAATAAATTAAAATACTATTACATATCAATCCATATAAATATTTATTTTGTATACTTGTATTGCGTTCATCAAAGCCTAAATTAGTTCAGCTAAAAGGTAACACAACATTCATTGACAGGGCGGTACAAAGTACGCCGGGACAGCTAGTTAGTTATATTAATTGATAAGGAAACGTTGAAATTGAAATAAAGACAAAATTCAATCAAATTCATTCCTATAAAAAAAAAATAATAATAAAAAATGTTGTGTGCTTTTATGAAACCACGGTAAAAGTGAAACTTTCCGAACACTGCTTTATACCTACTCGGCAGCCGACCGTCACGCGACATGCGCTACACAGACCAAAAAGTTTGAGACGATGTAATAAAAGTTTCACTTTAAAAAATAAAAAGAAATCCCGGTAGTTATATATGTTTTTCTGTAGTTTTCCTATTTCTTGTATTGTTTTAACCAGGTACTAGCGCCATCTAGTGTAGGAAATTATTTCTCCGCACATAATGATGTTTTGTGATAATATTTTTTGTCTCTGGAATTTTTACATTGAAAAAAAATGAAATTTATATTCATTTAAGAATGTTTTATACTATACAGTATCATTACATCACTACATAGTATAAAACAAAGTCGCTTTCCCTGTCCCTATGTCCCTATGTCCCTATGTCCCTTTGTACGCATAAATCTTTGAAACTACGCAACGGATTTTGATGCGGTTTTTTTTAATAGATATAGTGATTCAAGAGGAAGGTTTATATGTATAATAACATCCATTAAATAGTAGAGAAGTACTGTTATTTTTGAGGTTTCTAATGTGATGTCGTAAATAATTACATTTTTTCCGCTTACATTGCAAACGCAGGCTGAACCCTACGAGTTTTATCTAAATAATGTACTAAGTATTGTACACATTGAAAAGGTCTACAGAAAAGTCCGCGATGGTATATGTCTATCTCTTATGGATAACCCACAATAACTTTTTTGTCATTTGCTTTTTACGACAAATAATGGCTAATTTTCGAAGCGATTTTAGCCAATACAGCATTAATCCTTAACCAATTAAATACCTTGAATACATTGTTCATTTAATATAGATCTATATGGCCCTTTACACCGTATGATTTAAGTGAATATTTTCGAAGATATTACAGATTTAAAAATTGCGGGACGTAGCGTTTGCGGCGGTACCGGCCGGCCGCCCGGCTATATATTTTATACCCGTGCGAAGCCGGAGCGGGCCGCTATGTTTTTATATACAACGTTCACAGTTTTTCTGTAGTGTATTTAGTATCAGCATTGTACCCGTGCGAAGCCGGGGCGGGTCGCTAGTTTTTAATATACAGCTTAAATACAATAGTAATATTTAAATAAGTGACATCTATACACATTTATATTAACTATAACGCCTCCACTGCCTGCTTGAGCTCGTAATATTCATATAATCGCATAGATGGCGCTGTTAACGAGCATTTATGACTCTTTGAAGAATTGGATCTATTTTTTGACATTCTGTATAGATGGCGTTATTATAAAAGGTTCATTGTTTTTATAAATCCTGGAGAAATAGAATTTTCGCATGAAATAAAGAATATTAAAGATTTTTTTACCATCAGAAATTAATATCATATTGGATTTAATTACTATATTAGAATGATAATATGATGTTTTTTAATAAAAGTACATATGAATTATTAGGTAAGAGACTGCATTTTGCAGACCTTGGTGCATGAAAAAGTGACCTAGTTTAATTGTTTTAAAATATGTTGTTAATGAAAAGAAAATGTTCTCTCGCTGCACTAGGAATGAGAAATAAAATACTACGTAAATATTTAATACAATATTTAACTTATAATAATTTTAATTTTATTTCGTGATTTATGATCGAATGATTATAATATCTATATCTATAACAATAATTATTGTTGTATTGTTTCTTTCTTTTACAAATGAATTTAATATGAGCACTTTTAAATTATATCATAGGTAGTAATTAAAATTATGATTATTCCTACCTATTCATACATTAAAAAAATACGTGATGAGTTGTTATATTCGTGATTAAAAATTAATTAAATAATAATTGTATGAAAACAAATCAAAGGCTATTGCACTAAAATCGATAGAAATAAAATAGGTACGTTAATTTCAATCGTGCACAACAAGGACCGTGTGGCCTAATGGATAAGGCGTCGGACTTCGGATCCGAAGATTGCAGGTTCGAGTCCTGTCACGGTCGACCATTCACATTTTTTGTTATTTTTATTATTTTTAAAATACTTTTACAACATCCATCCAACCAACAACATCAATTATTTTAAGAGTAAAAAAGCATTCATTCCAAAAAAGATATATAAATCAATTTTTTTTATTAACGTCGATTATAATTTTGAAGTGTTTTTTTTTGTTTATTTGTTTAATGCGACTACGCTCTAATCAAAAATGATTTCATCGTGTTCCCACAGTGCATGCTATAGGATGCTCTAAAGTCTAAAGTCTAAGTGTATCATGCACCACGGGCGAAGCCGGGGCGGACCGCTCGCGCTAGAGTTAATACCGTACTTGTAAGCATTTATTTTGCATACATTTTGAAATTGCGCCGACAGATACAGGTCTTTTAGTTTCGTAATTAGACTCCCATAAACTTTATAAGTTTTTCTCAATTATTATTAAGCTATTGCATAGCTTCTATCGCGGGCCTTGAGCGGGGGGACCGAATCGAGAAATTCCGCAACGAAAAAACCTCACGGTCCCCACATGGTCCCCACTCCGACGGGCTCGGAGGTGTGGCTTGAACTTTGAAGGCATGCTATGCAATAGCTTTACCGCGGCAGTCCCCGAGTGCCACACGTCTTTTTTAGGGTTCCGTACCTCAAAAGGAAAAAAACGGAACCCTTATAGGATCACTTTGTTGTCCGTCCGTCCGTCTGTCAAGACCCTTTTTCTCAGGAACGCGTGGAGGTATGAAGCTGAAATTTATATCAATTACTCAGGTCTACTGTCCCTTGAAGCTGTGAAAAAATCAAACTTCTAAGCCAACGCAATCAAAAGATACAGCCGTTTATGCCGCAAATTTTCGACACTTGCAAGGGAATCAAAACCTACAGGGTGCTTCCCGTGAACTCAGAATCTTGAAATTTGGTACGAAGCAACGTCTTATAGCATAGATAAAGGAAAAATTACGAAAACCATAAATTTTTAGTTACATCACATAATATATTTTTTTTTAATAATTTTAAACTTACTTCCCATTTCCTCATAAACGCGTAGAGGTATTAAATTGAAATTCATACCAAATACTCAGGTCTATAATACCTTTAAGCTGTAACAAAATCAACTTTGTAAACCTTGCAGGTTTGTACGGAACCCTCGGTGCGCGAGTCCGACTCGCACTTGGCCGGTTTTTTTTTATTTTTGAAAAGAAATAAGTTTGAGAAATTTTCGATTAAGTATAACAAAATATGATGATGGAATATGATACTAAACTAAAAATAGATACAGGAATTGGTTTGTCCAATTAAAACTGCCAACAATAATTAAACACACAGTACACACAAAGCCGCGGCTATCAACTATTTCATTCATATCCACATATCGAATCGGTTTTTACGATACACGGTACAGAAACAAAGGCGGGGAAATCGAATATACGCAACAAAATCAGAAACGGTATAATTTTATCCGGGGATTTATGGAGCATTTTTCGATCAGCCTGTAATATGCTTGACCGGCTTGCCCGGATGGAGCCTTTTGACCGGGCCATACGCTTGACCGGGTATTCCCTTGACTAGAGAACCGATTTTGATGAAAATCCGAATATTTGTGGTAATATGTGTCATAATAATATGTAGGGGAAATAAAGGGTTGAGATTTTTATCGCGATTTGGAGGCTTTTAGGGGTAAAAGCGAATGATTTATAAGTAAATGATTGTTATAAGAGAAATTGGAATCTTGAAATGAAAACAAGCGCAATCACCATTTCCTTTTTGTACCTATGTACCTATCAATAATCTAAACAAACCTAAAATTGTCTTCTGGTAAGCAAAATTAATAGACGATTGCACTACGATTGCATTCCAACTTTTTTAAAACATAAAAATATCGTTTGAAAATATTTGAAAAATAATATAAAAAAGGAAATTGAATGTAACAAATAGTTTAAGTAAATACTAAATACCTACTTATATAATTCACTCACTGCACATATTTACCTAGAGATCCTAATTGTAAGTTATTACTTATTGGAAGTTGGTTCGCTATATTTCCTAAACATTAATTTACAAATTCAAATTCTATATTTTAAAATGGAGGCGCCATAAAGCAATTGGATGGTGAATGTTGAATCGTGAATATCTCAGATGGGGCACTGGGGAGACATTCTGAAATCTACCATCATTTTCGTATACGAGGTAAAGGTATATTATAATTTATAAGATGGATGTTTGTATGTTTTTAAGTTTTTTAGTATCAATGTCCAACAGAAACACGTTTTTAATCTTACTGCTATTAATATAAAATCAATAAACTTTCTCATTTATAATTTTTCTCATTTTATCTAAAATAAGCTTCACTGAAATAAAGAGGAAGTGGAATAGATAATATTTCTAAAAATATAAGAAAACTTCATTCACATCGGTAAAGTCGTAAAAGAAAAGATAAATGATTATGTATAGTAGGTATACGAATATTACAAACTACATAATTATTTCATGACAATATCGTAAACATGAATTCTTCCTAAAACAAATGCACATCAAAATTCATCCTTACACAGAAAAGGTAGCGACATCATCATATACCTTACCAAACCTTTCCAAACAATTCGTACTACACAATTTGACCTGATCTGTCCTTACCTACACCTGTAAATATGAACCGTCATATAACAATATTGTGCTAACAACGAAACATAACGAACGGTGGTTACCCTAATATTATAAGTTGATCACGTAGCAGGAAAAATTCAGAGTTCTCAGATCAACACGGATCGCTGAAATCATCGAGGCGGGAAAACATACTGCTGGGATGTGGTACGAGGGAGGAGATTCGAGAGATGAAAAAAAAAAACAAAGATTATACAGGGTGTAATCGTTAAGTGTGCACAGGCGATTATACCGTAACTATTGAAGATATCAAAAAACTTTAAACTGATATCGAAAGCCCTTTACCTAATGAGGAAAATTACAATAAAAACTTTTTAAAACTAAAACGGGAAATGTATATAGGTAATTATAATGATAAGTTTAAAGATAAATGCTATATTTTGATATGGGACTCTCCATAATAAATGCTATATTTTGATATGGGAACTGAAATAATTAGAATAGCATTATAATTAATGACTCTGTGCGCGTAGTTGAAAATCTTCTAAAGACGTGGCATGACATCGAGTATAGGTTGATTAAAGTAATCTCTAATGCTGTTTTTTTTTTCAGAATTTAGGAAGTTGCTGCTAGCCTGAAGGATTAATTTTATTATCAGTTATTGGCGAATTTATTTCTACTTTGACAGTGGTAATAGGATTGGGGAAAATGAAGGATCCGCTAGAAGTTTAATTTATTTTTAACTATGGATTGTAGAGTCTGGCGCAATCTTAAATTAGTGAATTATGTATAGCAAAAATTTTATTTCTACTCATAAACGTAAATGCAACAATTTGAAAATCACCAATTTCACAAACCATCTTCCATTAAAATTTACTACCAAAAAAATCCACATTTCTATAACTTGCACCACACGCCAGTTATTCGCCTCACGCGCGCATAGGTATCCCGGTCAAAAGTCGATTCGTGCGTTCCACCGTGGACCCTGACAAACATCCCTTTGAGAAATCATGGATTTTTTTACTTACGCTCTCTCCAGAGATGTGGATGGTCGGATCGTGGACAAGGTGTGAATATCAATGGGGTACATATGATACTGTTGATCTATTAGTGGACGGATGAAGATGATTTATTCTCTGGACGTCATCGTTTTGAGGTCAAGGGATCTGAGATCAGATCTGAATATAAAATAAATTAAAAGAGAAAAAAGTTAGGAACACCAAGCTATATTCAGTATTACACGTAATGATTATATAGGTCTTGTTTTCTTTTTAATAAAAAATATTTCAGGACAATTTTCACACACGGCACGATCTGATCCCATACTAAGCTTTCGCTTGTGTTATGGAAACCAGATGGCTGATAAACATACATAACATATAATTTTAAATAAATACACAGAGCAAACATCTACGTTCATCATCATCACGCAAATATTTGCCCCGGGTGGGAATCGAACCCACGACCTCTGGCTTGGAAGGCAGGGCCACTACCAACCAAGCCAACCGGTCAGTCAAAATTTTTAATTCGGCTTAAATCAAGATAGAGCAGAATTACCAACAATTTTCATTTGTATTTGGTAAAATAATGACAAAATCAAAAAAAAGTAAATAACAAAAACGGATTTACGCAACGAGCTAATAAACCACTTTCGGTGAATAAAATCCTATCTTATTTATCCTCCTGGAAAAGGTACACAAAAAGGTTGTGAAGTATTAATTCAAATGACCCATATATTCTTAAAGCCGAGGTCTCGTTACCATGCCGTAGATAATCCAGGAGCTTCGATTTAAAACCCGCTCGCCAACAAATGAGGGTAGTCGGTGTAACTAAGCGATGCGGTCAAGCGCGCGGCCGAAAATCATCAGTCTCACTTCGACCGTCTTAGAGAGCGGACCTGAGAATTGCGGGGATTAAAAATTAAGCCAGTAAGCTAGCTGACGTGTAAATTTATGCTTGTAGTTTAGTTTGTTTATGGTCAAGAGATGCTTTTAGGTAATTGGTGTATCTTCGATTAGGGAAATTGAATGTTCCAATCAATATAGAAATTGGATGTTGTTTATTAAATATATTCGTGTTTGCTTTAGACATACTAGCATTGTATTAGAATTTTATATTGATTTCGATCTATTTGCTCTTGCTAAAAACATTGGCTGATTTTGATTGTTAAAAAAATGTAGAAGAAAATAGTGCGCGCGAGAAAATCCACATTTGAATAAAGAATTTGCGGTCGGCTCAGATAGTATAGTGTTCCGTCAACGTCGGAGCTTGCCAATGCTGAGTGTATTCAATGTAGTAAGAAAGAAAATTGGACGTAATCTGTAACGCGGCCGTTTCGCCTGAAATACGACCCTCAAGGATCGTAAGCGGCGCAATCGACGCTCGCGATACTATGTTACGGTGCTTTTGGCAATGATTGTTTATGTAGATGCTCCAAACGGTTTAGGTCTGAAATCAGGGTTTAAGCGGACATATTATATTGAATGGACTTGGGCGACTGGAGAGCTCTAATCCTTTGACGTTGAAACACAAAGATGTTTAAACTATTACCAGTATACCGTGACTCTGTAGCCCATTTAATATTTACAACGAATAGGATAGGAAGTTATAAGTAATAATTATTTACGAAAACACAACATGAATAAAATGGATTGTTATAAACGCGTTTCATATCTTATATCTGGTCGGTTTTTTTCATCCAGGCGTAAGTATAGATAAACATTTATAAAAATCAACAATACAAAAACGTATTCCAACCTTCACTACAACTTAGAAAAGACAAGGCACGTCTACATTCCAACGCAGATACTCTATGTCCGTGGCGCAAAATGGTTAATATTCATGACAGTCTGCGGGCAAGTGAAATTGGTTCACATTTTTTATGTCTACCGCGAGTACGCTACCGGGAGGAGGTCTTGCTTTTATGTAGGGCCTGAGAGCATCTTAAATTACTTGCTATATTGTGGAAAGTATGGGAATTCTGATTGGCTCCATTCAGAGCGGTATGATTAGACGTTTGTGTAAAGTGTTTGTGATGATTTCTATCGTGTCTTATCTGTCAGAATGTATAGGAGGGATGCTTACTACATCTGGGTACTCTGCCTTAATAGCACAATATTTGACCGGTCAACATTATCTCACAGAATTTGCGATATATCCGGGTATCCGAGTCGAGCCGGTCAGTGTTGATGCCGGATATTGCAGGCCGGTCAAATGACGTCATATACATTGTGTTCATTTTTCCATTTGAGTTCTAGCTGTGACATGTGAAATACTAGATATATGCATCAATTTTGGTCTGTACGGTCTACTCTGAGCATCACTTTGAATAAATGTCGTTAGTCTATTCTCAGTTTATCTATCTAACAGAACTTTATTCCAAATGATTATTTTTTCTCTTATTTCGATTAATGGATAAGAACAACATCCTTAATTATATAGCAACTTACATTATAAGTGAAGTTCCATGTCCCCTAGTGGGGTAAGGGGCAGATGCATTATACATCTGTTTCACTGATCGATTTTCTTTAGGGACAAGACAGCCTTCTGTGTCCTGCCAGACCGAGACAATTTTTTTCTTCGTCTCCACCGGGAATCGAACCCAAGACCCCTCGGTGTTACGTTCACGCGTCAACCACTGTACCAAGGAGGCGGTCAACTTATATTATGCTTCTATAAATATATTTGATTGTATTTTAAAACCCCACGACCCATACCTTATCCACAGATGAAGTTATATCTAAGCCTAGTCTCCCGCATCGATAGCCGTAAAACCGTCTTAAGAATCATTTCGAGCGAACAAAGTCCAATCCACTAAAACGTAAATAAATAAAAGATAGTAAGCCTTAGATAAAATAAATCCACACATATCCTCGGCTCGTTTAATCTGAAATTATAAGCGAAATCGTTTTTTTATCCCGAACATAAAACTCCGAAACACGTTTGCGGATTTTGCTTGATTTTCTTCGAGATGGACTATATTTTTATCTTGGTTATAAATCAAATATGTTAGGGCGTAGATCGTAAAAACTAGGCTAATGTAAAGCCTAATGTTATGTATAATGTTTTATTTCTGTAAGTGTATGTTCTGAAATATAAATGTGCTAAGTGTATGGAAATAGTAAATACCGTTATGTACGTTGCGCTTGATAGTATCAAATTGCTGTACATTTTTATACATTTTTAAGCACTTGTATTGTTGTTGTGATATAAAATTACTTATTATTTGTTTCGTCTAATCTCCGACGTGGAAAATTTGTAATGATAAGTGTGAAGAATTATTAAAACATCTTTTATTTCATCACAATAGAACATAATTAAAGAACAAACACATACAATAACAACAGATACAATCTGCTACTGTTTTAAAAGACACAAAATATGCATTACAATTTACATGCAAGAACATTAACACCTCTCCCTATTCCACATCCCTATAGTTACCCCTTCATTAAATACAATGTAACCCTGGCTATCGTGATGAAAACTTTGCATCAGCTAATTTATAGTGATTCACGTATGCAAATTGTTCATCAGCTATTCAATGTTTGGGCATTCGTTATGCCGGACAGCCTGCGTCACGACTCACGCAGCCGTGTGGGATACGGGATGGGATAGCGCGATTTAGGGATAATTTAAACTTTAACTTGAATAATACTTTTCTTTATTGTTGAACTAGAGTTGCATTAGATACGCTTTGAATTTTCAACATAATATTTAGTAAATTGTCTTTGTCTTGAACTTGAGGAGTCGAATATTTTTAAGCGAATTTGTTGTGAAAAGCCGTTAAAATAGCAGATAAAACTAATCTCAAAAACTATAAAAAATGGAATAAGGAAAAATTTCATTGTAAAGTTCTGTGATATTTTGGTAACAAAATGTCTTATGAATTACAGAACATTTTAAAGTTATTACAATGTTCGTGTCTACGTGTTACGTGTCTAGACGTAGCACTTCACACTTGTAGCACGAGAATCCTCGCACCGTTCATAACTTGCACCACACCAAACCTGCACTGGACATAAACGGAATGTTTTATTTCGCAGGACCGCGCGTACCTCCGGAACCATCGATATCATGCCGATATTCTGATGAACTGTCGCTTGCAGTTTAGGAGTGCTTTGCGGATTAATCAGCACAATACGAATGTAGTTTTGGTTGTTTGTTCATAAAGGACAAAGCTTTTGAGTGTTTCATAGTTGCTTATCTATACTTTTTATATTATAAAACTGCAGAGTTTGTTTGTTTGAACACGCTAATCTCAGAAACTACTGGTTCGATTTAAAAATTTGTTACGGTGCCCATTTATTAAGAAAGGCAATCTGCTACTAAAATTAATGTGATATTCTGTTTTAAAAGACACAAAATATGCATTACAATTTACATACAAGAACATTAACACCTCTCCCTATAGTCATCATGCTAAGACCATTTCTATATGAAATTGGTGGAAATTATTTAAGGTACGATACACTACACAATTTTTTCATTGAGTGACAAAACATAAGCATTGAAAATATAGTCAAATAATATAGGTAAATAATATAGTCACGACCTATATTATACCTATAGTACGATATATAGTTTAGATTAATAATATATTTCCTTCACAAAGCTCTACGTGTAATCAAATTCAAAACAAGCAATATCCCAGGTTGCATATAGTATAAAGCCCTTTCCCTAAAGAGTCGTGTGCGTAAAGTTTAGAATAACCCTTCCCCTTTGCGTAGTTTACCCTCCCGGGGGGGTCGTTAGGACTAATACCGTCTGTTTAATGTTGCCGGTTAATATTACATACACGGACCGCAGAGTGATGTTAATGTATAACGTAGAGCTATTTTATAAGTATACTACATTTCCGCCCGCGGCTTCGCCCTCATTTTCAAATGAAAACCAGCGGGATTTTCGGAAAATAAATCTTATTTGTTAATCCTAGTTACCTTCTACGTGTGGGCCAAGATTTCATGAAATTCGGTTAAGCAGTTTTGCGTGAAGGAGTAACCAACAAACATACAAACTTTTGTATTTATAATATTAGTAGGATTATTGTACATCAACGTCTGTTGATTTTCAAAATTCTTGAATGAAATGTACCTACCTTTTTTTTTTTATGACAGAGCAAGCAAAGGGGCAGGTGGGCCACCTGATGTTAAGTGGTCACCACCGCCCATAGACACTTGTAACACTAGAAGTGTTGCAGGTGCTTACCTAATGAAAGGAATAAATTAAAACAAATAATTTTTTATACTCGGATTAATAAACTATGACGTAAATTCAGTTAAGATATTAATATCTTTCATTTGTAAAACATAAACTAAAACTCTAATTCTAGATGCACGTCGTTATAACATTTATCATTTACCACCGGTTCTGAAAGCAGTTTTTTTGTTTCCCAAAAACTCTATATGGCCCTGTGTATTGAGTATCCCTCTAATCTAATAATACATCTATCCTATCCTTAATTCGTTTGTATCCTTAATCCATAATTCGCAATTGACATCCATGTATCACTGGTGGCACACAATATGTAGCCCAACACATAAATATATCAGGCAAATGTTTATTGCGACGAGCATTAAACTTCTTCGGGCGACTAATGCACTGTCTAATACATGCTAGTACTATAAGTTCTCACTTTTATGAAAATAATTCGACTTTACTATCGAGTTGTTTAAGATAGTGTTGTAGTGTGTGTCACAGTAATGTGTATTCACAGTAATCAAATATCGTAAATTCAGCGGTTTGTAGCGTGGCGAATGACGACACTCCTGCGAGAGCCAGTCGTCTGCCACTCGCCTAACTAAGCTAACGTTAATAAAGTATAAATGTATAAATATAATAAAGTAGTTCAGAACATACAGTATTTAATTTGAAGACCCCAGCCTCTGTACACCAAACTGGTGACCCCGACGTGATCAAAAATCGGCGTAAATAGTGACATTGGCTGTGGGGCAAGTTTTTGTTCGAGATCAAATTCCACGCGGCACGGCGACAGGAAGTTAGCGTGACGCAATCGAAGAGTACGCGTGACACGTGGCGACTACAGCGGCAGGCGGCTCATCAGCTCATCGGCAATCAAAATGAATAAAACAGCAGCATCAGACACGGAGATCAAGGAAGGGGCGTCAGGCGCGGCGTTGGCATCGATAAGCGTGTCCACCAAGCTACCGGAATTTTGGACAGACTTGCCAAGGTTATGGTTCGCACAGTTCGAGTCTGTGATGGCCCCACAGAAGCAGGGGGAAGAGACCAAATTCAACCTGGTCATATCGAAACTCGGAAAAGAGGCCATTCAGCAGGTCAGTGACCTCGTGATGTCACCACCCGCCCAGGACAGGTATACGGCGCTTAAGGAGAGGCTGCTGCAGGTTTATGAAGAGAGTGCCGAAAGACAAATGCATAAGTTGGTGTCGGAGCTGGAGTTGGGTTCACAAAGACCCTCCCAGTTTTTAAGGTACATGAAGGATCTGGGTCGAAGCGCACAAATTGCAGACAACACACTCAAGAGCCTGTGGTTGTCGAAAATGCCGTCATCAGTTCGAGCAGTCATGGCGGTTTGTGAAGATCAGTCTCTGGACAAGCTGGCGGCCATGGCAGACAAGATTACCGAATACACCAACGTCGGGGATGTGGCAGCCGTGTCATGCAAGAAGGAAACAGATGAGCAGCCGGACGAGAAGATGAGCAGATTGGAGCTGGAGGTTGCAGCGCTCCGCGCCGAACTGAGGGGTCGCGGGCGCTCTAGGAGCAACGACAGACGGACCGACTTCAGGAGAAGATCGACATCGCGGCCGAGAAGAGCACCTGGAGACCCGGACTGGCTGTGCCGTTTTCACTTTCGGTACAGATCGAGAGCTAGCCGCTGCGAGCAACCCTGCGCGTGGCGAGCCAAGCAGTCGGGAAACTAGACGGAGTACATGCGGGCGCGGTGGACGGATGTACTCAAGGTCAGGTAACCAAAAGCCATCGTTTATTAATCAGAGATAATTTAACGAAATATAGTTTTTTGATCGATACAGGCGCTAACATTTCCGTCATTCCAAAGTGGTGTGTTAGAAAGCCTATCGAAAAAGTCGATCTAAAGTTGTATGCTGCAAATGACAGCGAAATTAAATGTTATGGAATATGTAATTTAGAGTTATCGTTAGGCCTAAGACGGTCATTTAAATGGCCTTTTGTCGTATGTGATGTAAAACAGCCGATTATAGGTGCCGATTTTTTGAAGAATTTTAAATTAAATGTAGATTTGTATAATAATAAGTTAATCGATTCAGTTACCAGTTTAAATGTCTGTGGAATTAAAAGTACACATTTTTTCGGCACTATTAAAAGTATAAATAGCAACCATCCTTACGCGGATTTACTGGAACAATTTCAGGACATCACGCGCCCGCCAGCCTTCAAGGATGTCCCAGAGCATTCCGTGTATCATCACATCGAGACTACTGGACCACCTGTGCACGCGCGTGCCAGGAGGTTACCGGCCGACAGGTACGATAGGGTCAAAAAGGAATTCCAATTGATGCAAGAGCTAGGCATATGTAGACCTTCAAATAGTGAGTGGGCCAGTCCTTTACATATTGTACCTAAAAAGGATGGTGGTATCCGACCCTGCGGGGACTACAGGATGTTAAACGCAATTACAAAGCCAGATCGTTATCCGATACCTAGGGTACAAGATTTTACGTATGGGTTACATAATAAGAATTTTTTTTCAAAGTTAGATATTTGTAGAGCGTATCATTTTATAGGTATTAATCCAGACGACATTAAAAAAACAGCCATTATTACGCCATTTGGGCTTTTTGAATTCCCAAGAATGACGTTTGGCCTGCGTAACGCGGCACAAACATTTCAAAGATTTATCAATAATACAGTTTTATCAGGCATAGAACAATTGAATTATGGCAGCGACTATACAGGGGGCAAAGGTCAGTCAGTCGTGTTCGGTTACATAGATGACGTCATCATAGGATCGGATAACCCCGATATACACAGAGAACATTTACGATTAATATTTGAGAGGTTGAGTAAATATAAAATGTCTATTAATTTAAGTAAATGTGTTTTTGGACAGCCCTCTATAGAATTTTTAGGCTATTTAGTTTCAGAAAAAGGCATAAGTCCGATGCCGGAAAAAGTAAAAGCTATCGAGTCATATCCGAAACCAGAGACAGTAGAACAATTACGTAGATTTTTGGGCATGTTAAATTTCTACAGAAATCATATTCCTAACGCTGCCCGAGTTCAGGGAGTTTTAGATAGGTATTTACACGGGGCTAAAAAACGAGATAAGACGCGTATAGATTGGACAGACGAGGCGAATAGTGCATTTGAAGTGTGTAAAGAAAATTTAAAAAGTGCCGTTACTATTTCGCCTCCAATATCTAGTGCCAAATTAGGGTTAATGACCGACGCGTCAGATTTTAGTATAGGGGCAGTGTTAAATCAGTGGGAAGGAAATTCTTGGAAACCTTTAGGATATTTTTCAAAAAGATTATCGGAACCGCAAAAGAAGTACTCCACATATGACAAAGAGCTTTTAGCGATTTATTCAGGAATAGTTTACTTTAGGGATTTAATCGAAGGTAGAAATTTAACAGTTTACACGGACCATAAACCTCTCACTTTTGCTTTAAGTAAATTAAGTTCTAATAAAGAGTTACCTAGGCGAGCGCGTCAATTGTTGTATATCAGCGAATTTACAAGCGACATACAACATATTCAAGGCACTGAAAATCAAGTGGCCGACGCGTTATCGAGAATCGAGAGTATCGTATGTCCTAGTTCGAGTGAATACGTGGAGGTTGCGAGAGCACAGGCGACAGACGCTGAGCTCGCGGATTTAATGAAAACAAATGATAGATTGCAATGGAAACAGTTAGCGCTCGATAATAATGACGATATTAAAATATATTGTGAAACATCAGCTCAGAATATTAGGCCGTATATACCAGCACAGTTTAGGAAAAGTATTTTTAATAAATTTCATGACGTTTCTCATCCCGGAGTTAGAGCATCGCGTGCGTTAGTTAGTAAAAAAGTTTTTTGGCCAGGCATGAATAAGGACGTGGGGACCTGGACCAGGACGTGCGTTAGGTGTCAGAGAAGTAAGGTTTTTAGGCACACTGTTTCAAAACTTAGCGATTTTAACAATAGCGAGCGTTTTGAACATTTGCACGTGGATCTGATAGGACCTTTACCGGAAACCGAGCACGGTTTCCGTTATTGCGTCACTATGATCGACAGATTAACGCGGTGGCCTGAGATTTGCCCTGTGAAGGACATGACTGCGGAGTCGGTAGCTAGAGCAGTTTATGAAGGATGGATTTGTCGCTTCGGTTGTCCTAAAGTTATTACCACCGATCAAGGTAGACAGTTTGAAAGCGAATTGTTTACAGATTTAATGAAATTATTAGGTATTCAAAAAACGAGAACTACCCCATACCACCCGCAGTGTAACGGTAAGATAGAAAGGTGGCATAGGTCCTTGAAGTCGGCTCTGGTGGCTAGATTGAACAATAATCTATCATGGTTAGTAGAACTACCTACGGTCATGTTAGGATTGAGAGCAGCTTGTCAAGCGGACACCGATAATATCAGCGCGGCGGAATTTGCTCTGGGTCATTGTTTAAGGTTGCCGGGAGAATTTTGTTCGGATAAAAGTACGAAAATTGATAATCCACATTCATTTATAACTAAATTAAGAGACACTTTGAACAAAATTAAGCCCATAAAAAGGGCATGTAAAAATAGTAATAGTACTTTTGTGCATGCTGATCTAAATTCCTGTTCACATGTTTTTCTAAGAGTGGACGCGGTACGGAGACCGCTAACGCCTCCGTACAGCGGACCATATAAAGTTTTAGAAAGAAATAGTAAAGTTTTTAAAATATTAATTGATAATAGAGAGTGTAATGTGTCGATTGATAGACTTAAGCCTGCATATATTTTAGAAGAAAATGAAGTTAGACATGACAGTAGATTAGATCAGCATAGAGAGGCTAATGTGTGCACGCCTTTACAGAAATCACGTAGTGGCAGAATAATTAAAAGACCTGTAAGATTTTTGGACTGTAACTAGGTTAATGGTGCATTGGCATTTTTGTAAGCAAGTAGGCACGCGAAGGTTGCGTAATGTCATCTCAGCACATATTAATGTTATAAGTAGTTGTTAGGAATATTTGTATTCATTTTATTTCAAATCTCGGCTCAACCAGTTAATTATATTAATAATATATAAATTTGAGTGTCGGCTCATTTCACAAAGTTAAACTTTAAAGTTATCAGCATCAAACAATATTTAACAAAATGGGAAAAACATATTCGGTTGAAAAGAAAGATGAAGAAATTGTTATCGCTCAAAACGGAGCGAATCACGCCACAGCATAGACTCCCAAATGTTAATGTTTGCTAATATATATATATATTTTTTTTTTTTGATATTTGTCAGTTATGTAAATCATTTTTTTTTTAGAAGGGGGTGTATGTAGTGTGTGTCACAGTAATGTGTATTCACAGTAATCAAATATCGTAAATTCAGCGGTTTGTAGCGTGGCGAATGACGACACTCCTGCGAGAGCCAGTCGTCTGCCACTCGCCTAACTAAGCTAACGTTAATAAAGTATAAATGTATAAATATAATAAAGTAGTTCAGAACATACAGTATTTAATTTGAAGACCCCAGCCTCTGTACACCAAAGTGTGAAGGAAGTACGAACAAATAATCTGGATCAGGTGTATATTGTATAGGTCACTTATATACTTAATATACTTTTTATTACATTTATGACGAGATATTTAAGTACGAACTCTAATCTGTTGTCAGAATAGTTCAGCTTTTGTTATACTTTTTCCCTATATGTCAATCATTTTGTACAGAAACACGATGTAAATTCGTACCTTTAACCTCTATCTAAAAATTGACTAATAATTTACATATCTACAAATTTTCTCAAATATCTTCAATTTCAATATATTTAAGGCATAACGTATTTTCTTTGTTAACAAATAGTAGGGGTTCGCCTGAGAGTAAAGTTAGCCGTTCCAGTTGAATGTGTTCATTTATTGTTAGCTCAAAATATTCGGAGCTTAGCGAAATTCTGTTGACTGCTTTAAGAGCGGTGTAGTTGAAACCTTTTTACTTTGTCCTTTTATAATAGTAAAGAAAACGAGTTGAACACTTTTTAGTAACAATTAAAGTAGTATACAATTTTCTCTGTTAGTTTTAGGTTTTTTGAGAGCGATCGTCTTATTTCTTGCGTAATTGTGTTTTTTAAATTGTCAGTTTTATGTTACTTAAAAATTTAAATCTGATAAATTGCCGTCGAAATATACGCAGAAGATTTAACATTAATTTTGCTATAGCAGGACGTTTGGGCTTTTTGCATTATATTATATCTGTTTTGACAAAACCATAAGGCACTTCAATTATTGACTTATTTCAGTGTTCAGACTAAGATACGGTTAGCAAAAACATCATTTTCTCATCTGCAAAGTCAACATCTTTAACTTTAAATATATAAAATGTGTTATAACAATCCATGTGACGCCATGCGACGCGACACCCGAGAGGCGTCAGCTTGACTCTGAATACGTTTTGTGCCCTTATGTTTCTCGGAAATCCGTCTTTAGCACGTCTATTTTAATGTTCGTGAAATTTCTATATGCTTGGATTAGCTAATTCTTGACGATTTGGTTGGATAATCTTGTAAGCTTTTAAATTGTAGTCTTATCCTACTAATATTATAAATGCGAAAGTTTGTGAGGATGGATGTGTATGTGTATGTTTGTTTTTCTTTCACGCAAAGACGACTGAACCGATTACAATGTAATTTAGCACACATATAGAGGGCAACTTGGATTAACACATAGGATTTGTATTATCCAGGCGAAGCCGCGGGCGGAAAGCTAGTATAATCATTGTGTTATTTTAAGTTATTAGAGCAAATACAACGTAGAGTTTAATATGAGAACTTTACCCAAACTCAAACTCAAACAATTATTTATTCAATTAGACTTCTATTTATTGTTATTGTCTTATAAGTATTTTTGAATCGTCATAACATATTTTCTTATTTACCACCGATTCGGAAAGCAGTATTTATGGAGAAGAACCATAGCCGTTTTTATATTTAACAAACATTTTTTGAGATAATGCCTTGAAGCCTCATAGCTATTCTTTCCAAGTTCTCATCAAACCTGTAATTGGCATTATTCATGGTTTATATTTTATAACCATACATAATGTACTGAGATTTTAAGTGATGATACTGTTTCATGTCGAATCTTGTGGTTGATGTTAAAGATATTTATTCATACTGTCTACAGAGATATTCCAATTAATAATAATATTATGATAAATGCGAAAATTTGTTTGTCCGTAAACTGCGTCCACATTTGTGTGTATGTTTGTTGCTCTTTCACGCAAATACTACTGAACCGATTACTATGAAATTTAGGACATAGGATAGGTTTGAAATCCCACGGGAACTTACCTTTGAATTTATTTTTTTTGCTTTGAAAACGCGGACGAAGCCGCGGGCGGAAAGCTTGTTTTATATAATTTATAGTGTGTGGTTATAAAATAAACTTTCTTCCTTTTATTTCTTTCTTTATTTCAAATATTCACGTCCACTGCAAAGGAAAAATAGTGAAATTATGTATCTCATGTAAATGTGGAGTTTCATTCAAAGTTCTAACGGCTAACTCTTGAGATAACTTCAAGTGAAATAAGTGTTTCAACTTTTAGTTTGAAAGTATTATCGCCTGTTGGTTTACAGTTTCAGGTTATGCTACTTACGTCATTCTGTGTCACATGTTTTGGAACCTGGATCTGTCTGGATTTAAAAGTCTTATTTTTAACAATTTAACCGATATTGATGAACTTTTCACTGGTTCGTCAATCGTCTTTCGTATTCTTTATGCTCCAATTTGACTTATTTTCTAAAAGTTCTTGATCAACTTTAATAAATGTTTATACTTACTAAAATACTTAAACAACAAAATTACGTCAAAAATTTTTTGCTAAATTTTTCCTGAAAATCCATGTTTTCTTCTCTAGCTTCGCGCAGCCGGCATATACCGATTCTCTAACGTGAGCATTTTGTCTATGAAAACATAATCTTAAACGATAGCTTACGTGCTGGTGGCAAAGTTGGGTGGGTTGCTTGTTATGGGTGTACAGTGTACACATAGAGTTTTAAGAATTCATCTATTTGAAAAAAAAATGCGTCTGGAATTTTATAAGTATTTTTTACGTACTCAGCGTATGCAAAACTATAACCTCCTTTGAGCTTAGTATACCAACAGTGGGACACCCTGTATAGTTTCTGTAATGTATTTTTGTATCTTCAAGTAGTTACGTGAATCTACATACGCGTCTCTAATCTAAATATCCACAAAAATTTTAAGTTAGTTAAAACAGACGAAACTACCTTTCCAAGCACATTTGTTATCACACTCAAAACTCGCGCAGCCTTCACGCGTTTCGCTTTAAAAATAGATGGAAAAAAGCAACAAAAAATATACCCATCATTACTTCAACATCCATGAAATCCTTTTTGAAAGGAACGAGATTCAACACTCGCCTGAGGGTGGAATAAAAGTAATTCAAGTGAAGTTCATTCAGCTAGAGGATCGCGAGTGCTTGATGTTTTAAGTACTCAGCAATCGGGTCAAGGCTTAAAATTTGCTCTTTGTAATATTTTTTTGGTGTATTCAAAGGTATGGTAAGACGGGCAAAATGCAATGTATTATTTGGTGACGTCACGTCATAAAATTTGTCAAATAATGCAAGTGGCTGTTATTTCTGGAGTAAGGCATTTGGAATATCTGAAAGGTTAGAGTATGTTTTTACTGGGAAAGGAAAAAATAATATGGACTCCGGAGGAAATAACTAGTGCGGTCTAGGTAGTGGTAAGTTCTTAAACATATTAATTATTCAGACCTCATTTTTTTAATATTCTGTTAGATTTTTGACGTATTTCAGCTTGTTACACTGTCTCTATGTTTGTACACCAGGACTTCGCGTACTCATGGTACCGGTACGTTTTATTTACAAAGGCCTTATTTGCAGACACATTTACGATTATCAAATGTATTGTACAAATTTATTAAAAGTTAAAAAAATGCATATTCTATGTTAGTTCCAAAAATAAATGTTCCATTGTGACCACAAGACCAAGATGGCAATTGCATTTCCAATACACAACAATTGAATCACTAATAAGGCGAGAAATAGACAATCCCCAAGCAGTCGATCTAAACTAAACGCAAACTAAGCCCAGTATAACCCAGCACTCATTAAGCATTTATAAAACCCTCATTAATTTAAAGTACAGTGCAGTCTCAAAGAGATACCGGTGGAGTGGAAGTGTCTTTGTGAAATCGTCGAGTGTTCTTAGATAAACGAATGGATTTTTGTAGATTCTTTTAGAATAGAGACCAGCTACCGGGTGAAATGCAATTATAATATTCCATTTTAAAGATCTTTAGTGCTTCTGGAATGGAAATAACATTAAGTAGTAAGTAATTAGAGGAGATTATTATTAAACCATTTTAGGATAATGAAATTGAATATATCTTAATTCTGTTAAAGATATACAAGCAATATGGAATAGTACGAAGTACGCTCAGATGTGAAGTACGAAGTAAGTTACTGCAAATTTTGTAAGTTGCTTTCTTTGAAAATTGAATTCTTGTCCTAAAAAAAAGATGGAGACAAAAATTTTAGTATTTAAATACTGTTCATGTTATAAATTAAATATGTAGATTATTTTTACAGGAAAAAATCAGAGCAATTTGATCAAGAAATCAGATTTGTTGTGTAGAATAGGTACATTGATATCCCGGAGCAACGAAAGAATACAACTAATTTTGAGTTTTGTCTTACCAATTAATACATTGACTGAAAAGTTAGTCAGCCCATTAACATCTTTGCCAAAAATAAATATATTTAACACAACCACATCATTCCCACCTCATCCAACATTCATTCCCCATAAAACGTTTTGTCTATTGAAAGATCTTTTTCAGTTTGTGGAACAATAAATTCTCTTAATCCGTGGATCTTCCGTAGCTCGCTCCAGAGCTTACAGTAATCTGCACAGTTCTGATGCTCCTGCTAAAGGCTGAGACGCTGACTTGCGGTTTTTTGAATATTGTTTTGGTGTATTTTCCTTGTTTTCCGTTTAGTGGCTGTTACTTATTCAGTGATGGTAATTATTTGGATAGAAAAACTCATGTTGTTTGTCGTTCATGATTTCTATATAATAATTTGATTGTTTTTTTTAATGTTTCTAATTACTTCTATAATGAAAGAAAGAAAGAAAGAAAAGTTTATTGGTTTTAAAGTAGTAGTACAAATATCAGGTAAAAATGATACCAAAGATTGGAGTGAATTAAATAATTACAAGCTATTATAGTAAAATAATTTGAATCTTGTAAAATTTCGTTTTGTGGGTGTTTTTAAAAATAAATGTAATATATTGTATGTCTGATATACCCTGATCTCTAAAAAAAAGATGAACAATGAAGAATTTTGATTAATATTAAATATTATATATATAATTAAACCATTGTTTACCAAGTTCACAAAAGCGGTGTCCTCACTGAGCAAGGATCGATGCAGTAATTTTTGCTAAAAGCCTCCACTAAAAGCTCTCGCCGCGTATTACCGTGCGGTCGGCACTTGCTTGGCCAAAAGTTAGCTAAGTCCATAATTAAAATTTAGCACCAAAATTTAGGGAAGTTTAAGATGAGAGCGTCAAGTCCATTTAATATACTGGAAGGGAAGCTAAAAAATTGTTTGGTTCAAGCAATTCATAATTTTACGTTTTTCACAATACACACTATATATAACCTGAAAAAATAGGTTCAAAAGAGAGTAAATATATGTAATGAAAACAAATCAAGTGTGGGTTTCATTTAAATGCAAACACATGCAATATTTATTAATATTTTCGATATAATTTCGCAGTTGGTACATACGCCCTATTTTATCATATTATGTAAAGTGGAATTTTAAACGGACGAGCCTGCAGCAAACTATATCGCATTTCAATTAATTAGTCTATTATAACTCGAACTCACTTAATAGTTTATTAACCAACTGGAGTTCTTTTAGAAGCTCCTTAGTAATTAGTATAGTACAGTAAATAGTATAGTCATACTACCAGTTCGAGAGGCATTATTTAAAAAGAACAACCAAAAAACTCTTCCCAAACATAACACTTTCCAAAATTCTGAAATTTAGAACGGAGCCGTAGCTTCCAAAAACATTTTAGCTTCAAAACCACACCGTCAATTAAAGTTAAGTCTCGATGAAGATAGCAAACTGTGTCAACAATGATGGCAGGAGTCCATTTGCGATACGCCAGCATAATTGTGTCGTGTGTTGCCGTAACCCATTTGCTGGCTTTCATAAATCATACTTTGCTGAGAACTACGTAAACTTTGACGGGTAGCGAAAATGTGGTATACTTTTCCGTTCAAAGTATGAGTTATACGAAGTGAAGCAGGTATTGATAACTAAAATCAACATTTATGTTTATTTTTTAAATAAGAACCTGCGGGAATCTCTTTTAGTTGGTGTTTCTAGATTCTTTATTTTGCAGCAATGGAGCGTCGAGAGTCGTGGTGAATTTTGCTTGGTGTCGGTGTCTTCTATCTATCCTGTAAAAGTAAAAATAATGTAACAGAAGATTCAATAACATCTAAAAGTGTTTATTTTAGTAATATATTTGTATGAATAGGTGTTTCTTAATGAAATTCAAATTAACATATTTATACGAATACGTGTTTCTTAATGAAATTCAAATTAGATAGAAATAGAGAATGACTAATAGTCTGCTGTCTGTATTGCACATAAATACTACTATGTAAGGATATAATGCGATGATTTTTAATGCAATTATTAGTAGTAAAAAATTAATCAATTTCAACGTGTTTTTTTAAAACCATTCATTTCTCATCATCAAGAGCTTACGATATACACAGATAACGCACATTTTTCATATTTTTCTAACATATTAACATTGTACCCAGGTCCACAGTTTACGTGATCTAGATTTTAAAATGGATGACAGGTTTGGCTTTGTACCGCGGTGAGTGACTCCGCAATTTGGTGCAGCTCACTCCATCATGGTATGCCACTTATGCGATTATCCGAAATAAGATTTACATCATACATGTATCCTGGACAGTGGACAGATTTTCTATGTGTATTTTGTTAATATTGGCTATCAATGCCTTTAGTTTACAATTACCTACGTAGTTACTGTACACCCGCCTCCTTGGCACAGTGGATGACGCGGGAGCGTAGCACCGAGGGGCCCTGGGTTCGATTCCAGGTGGAGACGAAGAAAAACAAATGTCTCGGTCTGGTAGGACGCCGAAGGCTGATCACCTACTTGTACCTAAAGAAAATCGATCAGTGAAAAAGATGTATAATGCATCTGCCCCTTACCCCACTAGGGGACATGGGACTTGACACTTGTACGTATTTACTATAAGGTATTGGGATTACGTCACGTGAGCTTATGTCAATCTCATATATTGATCCTATTCTAGTACCACAGTATTACAATATTATTTTCCTACAGTAAGGAATCGCCTTTGATGTCGCGCGATGCCGCCGCCAGTGTAGGTACTCACGCTGCCACGTGTAAATATGCTAGGGTTGTCACCAAATGGGAAAAACATATACAATTCCTTGATTTCATACATTTCCGGTAACATATATTATATGTAATGAAATAACATTTCATCATTATTCAAATTTGGCGCGCTTCGCGTGTTCATGTTATCTGTGGCTCGGATTGACGTAGCAGAAAGAAAAAATGGCGAGAAACGATTAAAAATTTTTTTATTCGCGGATTTAATAAGACGTACATACATGATAATAAAATTATTCCAATAGGTATCTAACCCAATATCCTTGTCAAATGGACTAATAAGAAAGTAAAATAGATCTTATTACAAGTTAGCCTAAAGTACATATTATGTTGTTAAATGATATCGCCGAGGCCTTTGACACAAGCCGCCATTGTCGCAAGCCGCCTTTACTGCGATTGATGTTTTTGAGAATGTAAATAAACAGAATGGAAGCAATCTTATAACTCAATAAATAAAGTATATTTTTAAATGTAGTTCCGTTTATAGTAAAAGCCGCTTTGCGTGTTTTATTGTTTCGTCTTTCACATTCGTTACAAAAATTGTGATCCACTGCACTCTTCCTAGTTTATAATGTCAACTAATAAAAATGAGAAACGAGTTTCGACACGAAAAAAATCTCAATCGTCACCTAGGAACGTATCCCCTATAATCCCATATAAATTACCATTCCGTATTCACGGTTTCTGTATTCGCGGCATATTTATGGAACATATACCCCGCGAATAGGAACTTTTACTGTAATTGAGGATTTATTATAAGTGGACTTTAAATGTCGTTTCTTTGAATTTACAGGTGAGATTACATATTTTAAGTTGTTGTAGTAACAAACTATTTGTATGTTAACTATTGTGAAAACTTTAAAATAAAAACTTTGAATTAACAGAGAAACAAATTGGTTTTCTTGAAAATCATCAATAATATATTTTATATATATCTTATAGCTACTTAAAATATGTATAGTCAAAAACATCTTCAACATCTTTGAATTGGTACTAAACAGAATTTGAAAAACCTACCTCTCGTCGCGAGGAAATCTATGAAACTTTATGTCCTTGGATTTAAATGTAGATTTGCATCCATAAACACAACAGTTTATGCCCACCATTATAGAATACGTAAGTATAAATTATTACACAAAAAAACTCTGAAGCGTCTGCCCTTCGCGATAGGTAAAGCAATCTCAGCGTGATTGCTTTACGCGGCCCGCGTCGCCCGACCCCCGCCAGTTCCCCTCCGTTTCTCTGCACAAGTACATTCGTCGCACTACTGTAGGAAATATGGTAATACTGTGCTAGTACCGTTTGTGTCCTCTTACCTTCTGTAATGAAAAGAAACACACAATTAGATAACAATATAAATACCTAACTTAATTATAAGAAATAAATAAATTTTAATGACATTTTTAGGTACATATAATTTCGTATAATAACTTAAAAATATCTTATAGATAACAAGTATTTGTATCTGTTATTATGAATGTTGAATAAATGTGTAAAACGTATAATTTCATACACAGAAACAAAATAAAAAATCATGAAGAAAAGTGTATCTCTACATCGTTTTCTTTTCTTGTTTATCTACTTATATAATTCTGACCTAGGTCAATGGTAACAACATTGACATACCTAGGTTATTTGTAAAGTCATACTAATTAAAATCTACATTGAATTCACACAGAGGCGATAGAATATCTCATTGAAATATACATTCAAATCGTACATAATAGAAGCCTATTGACAAAAAGGTCAGTAAAATAAATTACAAATTTAAAATCTAGCTTTCATAATATAAATTACAATATGGTGTGTGTTATATTTTATCTGTGTGTAAGCTTTCTATGACTAAAATTTCCATTAAAACATTAAGTATAATTATGTCCTTCTCGTTTTTCTCGTAGCACCGATTTTGATGAAGTTTGGAATGAAAATAACTGGATTTACAATGAGTTGAAATAGGATGTAATTTTTAAATGTGGTTCTGTTTGCGGGTACGGCATGGTTAGTACATATTATTGCTTTGATTTCATATTGAAATAATAAGCTATAAAACATTTTGGAAATTAAAAATTAGTATTCTCTATTCACATCATCAATTACTTAACCTACCAACACATAATTCGGGAGTAATTACATCCTACATGGATGTTTATACTAAACCCGTTGTATGTTGTATGGTTGTATAGAATATATTGTATCGGTGTAAGGGTGCGAATCGACTTGTGCATGATACAACAGCTCGGGGTGTCGCGACCGCACTCCGTCTGTTTAAGGGGTCGACAACATTTGGTACTTATTATATTTAATTTAAATGTAATAATAAAAACTTGCTAAAGTTGATGAAAGATATCCAATTTGTGTTCTATAGGTTCTTAGATTTTCCTTTTGTACGTATACTAGAACTAGCACTTATACTCTATTCAATAATTAAAACAAATAAAATCTCATTTATTACGAGTTATTTCTTAAAGTTATATGATAATCCGTTTTACAAAGCGCTTTCTGTAAAGTTAAGTGGTCAGTAAGTTGAACTGAAAAACCACACACAGATTCTAATCGATCAATTGGCGTACATGACGTAACTTTACTTTCATGCACATCATTTTCTTCTTCCTACTATTGTTTGCGTGTATCTATTTTTACTTTAATTTAAAATAAATATTGTCTTCCAATAAAATTGGTTCCAATCGTGTTTAGCTCATATTATAATAACTATAATATCTTCTCCCCCTTTCTTTCAAATCATTCAAAAAATTGTGTTATTATTTCTTCTCGCTGCGTGTAGTTCAATTATAATTCAAGTTTCAACAAATCAAAATGTTTTAATCTTTCAAATAATAAAAATTTGTACCAAAGGTTGCCCATCCCTTGTCCATATTCAAAGTCAGTTGAGCGTTGAAATTTATAGCGTGTCGACGGCACATCCCTCGGCTGTGTCCATTGCACGGCCGGGGAAAATGGTATACTCATATATTATTAGTCTATAGTCTGGTATACAAACAGACAGAATAGTATATTGAAATTATTTGTGTTTAGGTGTTATAAAACAAAAAAGGAAAAAAGTTTGAAGGCAATAAATTAAAGATTTTTAACTGACCCTACAAGATTTGTTTATAATATTAAATAGTCAAGAGCAGACCAAGTAACAATCACAACATAGAATAAAATAAAGTCGCTTCCCGCTGTCTATCTGTCTCTATGTATGTTTAGATCTTTTAAACTACTCAACAGATTTAGATGCTGTTTTTTTATGATAGATAGAGTCGATATGACTGACCGGTTGGCTTGGTTGGTAGTGGCCCTGCCTTCCAAGCCAGAGGTCGTGGGTTCGATTCCCACCCGGGGCAAATATTTGTGTGATGAACATATTTATTTGCTCTGTGTCTGGGTGTTAATTATCTATATAAGTATTTATTTAAAATTATATATGTATGTTTAACAGCCATCTGGTTTACATAACACAAGCGAAAGCTTAGTATGGGATCAGATCGTGCCGTGTGTGAAAACCAGTGCCGTCTTTAGGATCAACGAGGCTATGGGCCAAGGTACTGGCTGGGGCCTATGTAAGGGATGGAAAATCCTTAAATTTTAACTTTATCATTTTTCAGTTTACAATAACGCAATAGGCTAAATCGTAACCCCGTCTCTTAACACCCCACATATGAGAGTTCAATAAATAAATTTTTTGAATCTAAAAAACTAATACCCCACCAATTCTAATTTAAATAAAATTGAATGAAAACCATATATTATAATCTATACAAAGAACAATACTTATATTTATTCATATACAAATATATGAAAGTGACGTCATCCGTGACATCATAGCCTATAACAGCATTGGTTAGCGAGCCACTGCATACCAAGTCTATAACTACAGCGCGATGCTGCGCCGAATCTTGTTTAATAAACAACAACATTTTCAGAATTGTGGGGCCCCTGCCTACCTCGGGGCCTCGGGCCAGGGCCCTGCGGGCCCTGCCTTAAAGACGGCACTGGTGAAAACTGTCCTGAAATATTTATATTAAATAGTTCTTAGTATCTAATCGCGATTACTTATTCAACTAACAGTGATGTGACACATTAACAATAACAGAGCATCCCATTTGACATGCTAGTTCACATTTGCATACATTTCCACAGACAGACTGATGATTTCATAATTACCAGCGAATTTCAAATACCATGTTCAGCGGTTTTCGGCCGTGCGTGTTGACAAGACTAGTAGATGCCCGTGACATTTTCTGGATAATAAATCTATAGGTTATGATGTATGTGTAGAAATGAAAAAAAAAGAGATTTGAAATGATTCTAGGCATAAAATATAAATTACTAGCTGTGCCGCGCGGTTTCACCCCGTGGCTCCTCTCCTGTTGATCGTAGCGTGATAATATAATTATAGCCTATAGCCTTCCTCGATAAATGAGCTATCGAACACCGAAATAATTTTTCAAATCGGACCAGTGGTTCCCGAGATTAGCGCGTTCAAACAAACAAACAAAAAAATCAAACAAAGTCTTCAGCTTTATAATATTAGTATAGATTAAAGAATTAAGAAAAAAATAACGAAGGTATGTATATATTGGTACCAATAGTATAAAATATATGCAAGTTTTGCTTAATGTTCAGGTCAAAACGGCTGAACCGATTTTAGTGCATCAAGATTCAGGACTGAGATTGAAAATAAATTTTAATACCATTAAGCAATAAGGACAACCACGTTATTTACTTATTTAATTTAAAAAATTTTATTTACTTATTTATTATGTTTGTTGTTGTTTATTTGACATGTGAATTCTGATCAATTGAAACAAAAAACAAACAATGTTGCTATTGACGTACTAATTATGAATCGCAATAAGTTAATTAAGGCTTATACATGCGCTAATAACCTTGACCATACTTGACGGATCTCAAACCTCTCCCGCTGCACCTTCTTTTTTCCTCGCATTTTGTATTTAAAAAGATACCAATCAGTGAAACAAAAAATCCTCGTCAGGGACTGTTGTGTAACTGATAATTTATTAAACATAAAATTTTCAGAGCTCTAAGTCAGCAGGTTACGAAGTTTATAGAGTATTTGCGGAAAAATCGATGACCACGGCACATTTTTTTTCTAGAAATCTATTAACTTTGGAAAAAAGTCCTCGCGAGCAATTAAAGATCAAAGACCATCCTATTTTATATATTTTTTTCGGTATTGTGCTTTATGTTGTACCAGACTTTATAGAGGTTGAACATAGTCGAAATTGCCGGGTAACGCCTTAATGTGAATTAACATCGTAATGTGTGATTAATTATTTATAAATGAACTTTCATAACATATTTATGAATTGAATTGACAAATTTTAAATCAAAATAGTGATATTTATCTCTTGTAATTTGTGCTACTACGGCCGCAGTATAATTTACCTATTAAAAATCATGTCATAATAATATAATATTCGACATTATTATAATAATTTATACTTTTAATTACTTTGCTCCATTTTAGCTTTTTCATCGTTCTGTATTCGTGATTTTCTTCCTGAATTTATAGGTAAAAACTAAAAATCATTCATAACCCTTTTATAATTTTTCATTTATGTAATTGGTATTTAGTACATAGTTTAAAGAATTCAAATTCAAATCATTTATTTGAGTATTGTGTTAATACAGAAGATCACATCATTTAAATAAAATAGTCCACACAATTCGCCAAACAATTGGCATAAAAAATTAATTATACATATAAATGAAACCCGTTTTCCTTGGTCACGGCATCACGCGTGAACGGGTGGACCGATTTCAATAATTCTTTTTTTATTATATTCCTTGAAGTACGAGGATGGTTCTTATGTAGAGAAAACGTAAATATGTACCACGGGCGAAGCCGGGGCGGGCCGCTAGTAAATAATAAATATAACTAGTAAGAATAAAATGTTAACATTTTGACTCGATTTTACAAATCAATCTCATTTTTTTAGTATAAGACTATTATTTTAACTTCAATACATAAAGCAATAGCAAAACGCGGCACTATTATGATTTGATTTAACAAATTCAGATACTATAAATTGCGTGATAGTATTAAAATACGAGCGTCATAAATTCCGTCGATAACCGTCGTAAACAAAGCGTTTGAAACGCTGTTATGGTTACTGAGTGACCGCTGACGTCACTGTTTATAATTTTAATACTATGGTATACATAACTAGCCATTTGCCCCGACTTCGGCTATTGTATACCACCGATTTGCAATCACTCTTCTTTTTTTATGCTATAGGAGGCAACAGAGCAGACGCGTCACCTGGTGGTAAGTGCTCCACGTCGATTCTTCTACCGAGAAGAATCGATTTTTTAGAACCGAAGAATGACTCAAATGTTACAATTTAAATTAAATAATTGTCAAAAGTGGTAAACTCCAAATATGATTTTCAAAATGAAAATAATTCAATATTAAATGTGAAGAAAATGTGTTAGTCATTTTGTTGAGATAAAATAAATAAATATTTCTGGACAATTTGCACACACGGCACTATCTGATCCCATACTAAGCTTTTGCTTGTGTTATGGAAACCAGACTGATAAACATACATATATAATTTTAAATAAATGCTTATATAGATAATTAACACCCAAACACAGAGCCCACGACCAGTGGCTTGGAAGGCAGGGTCTCTACCAACCAAGCCAACCGGTCAGTCAAAAAGGCGATCTTATGCGCAACTGATCACTATGTGTTTTATATATAGTATGTTAATTTTAATAAGATATTTTGTTCCAAGCTTTGCTTACTATTATTTAGTTAAGAATATTCATATACCATTAGTATCATTTCAGTTTGGTTCATAATAACGGTATGAAATTTTTTAAATTGCATTTATCTATCGAAATAACCACAGAAATAACCATTTACGTACGTTTTGAGAGGTTATAATTGAGTTACCAGCTTCCTGAAGGATATGAGTATTACGGTAACAATCAAAGATTGAAAAACTTAACCAATACTGAAGAAACCTCCAAGAAAACTGTAAAATAAAATTACTCACGAGCTGTTTAAATTTGTATAGCATAGGTGAAATCTCATTACTCTTAAACTTGAAATTCCAAAGCGACTGCAAATAAATCCACGGGCTTACACCCGCTAGGAAAGTGCCAACTTTACGATCTAGTCGTAATCGATCGACTACGTGACGTGTTTTTGATATCGTGCAGACTATAAATTTAATGGGTGCTATTGTGCACTATATTACCAACGATATGAGGAGAATAATAATAAAAATAATAAAAATCTTTATTTATCCATACCTTCAATTACACTGTCTATAGAATAGTCCTGGTAATCTGCTCTTATTGTTTTTGTTTTGATGTTTTGACCATAATTCTGTTGTAGGTATATCAATGCGTATATGGAATCTATCGAATATAACATACTAGCTTTCCGCCCGCGGCTTCGCCCGCTTTGTCTAAAACATAATTAATTATATACTAAAACCTTCCTCTTGAATCACTCTATCTATTAAAAAAACCGCATCAAAATCCGTTGAGTAGTTTTAAAGATTTAAGCATACATAGGGACATAGGGACAGAGAAAGGGAGTTTGTTTTATACTATGTAGTGATACGACAGTTTTTGTTACCTGTGTCTGATGCTGTGAGCATAAATTTGGGCTGATGATGTATCATAATATTATTATTCAAGACGTAACCTAATATAAAACTGAATGAGATGAAAATAACGTCAGTTATTAAGAATTACAATAAAACAAATATCAAGACAATAAATCGAACTTAACAACACATTATTCAATCCTCCAACTTCATTCACACCAACACCCAATTTTTACAAGCCACAACATAATTTGCGTCCATTGATGGAACTGCGCGGAATCCTCATACATCCGTGTTACAATTGAAAATCAATCATCCACAAGTACTGGGTTTTGCATCGTTTGTAATAAGCGTTTGCATTGCAGATAGCTTCACAAGTGACGTAGTCAGGTAATCAAGGGTCCTGGGATAAGTAAAAAAATAGGGCCTCGAATGGGCCGTCTCAATCACGATAGTGATGGCCCAAATGTCTATAATCGGCCGTCATTGTAGTTGTTTCTTTATTATCACCGTAATAGCGGCAAATGTCGACGATCATTTGTTGATACAACTCTCTCGATTGTGAAGAGAATCATCTCATCAAAATGGCAGAAATTTTCGAAAGTTCAGTTCGATCGAGATTTTCTGCTAGGACTTAATGCTTCCAGGCTAGTGGGGCCCCTCAAGCTCGAAGGCCCTGGCTACGTCACTGTTCACATGCAAATATTACGTCACTATGTGTATTGTGCGACAAAAACCAGCACAAATTGAATTTTCATGCTACGGACATGGCTAATATGTTTTGGTATCATGGTTAATATGGTTAGTCTGAAAGGCTTTGTCGTTATGACTTGTATGTTGGATTGTTTTTGTTTTTATGTCTTTTGTTTTAGGGAATAATATGATAGCAGTGCTACGTCAGTTAATTTTGTTATAATTTAAAGGATTTTTTTGACGCATAGCTTTGCTATTGCAACATCTTCAGAAATCTAAGTGAAAAAGTAAAAAAAAAAATAGGGTACGTTTAATTTATTTATGGAATGCATAGATAGTTGTATCATACACAAATTTCAAAAAACAGTTCAACGCTTGACAAAGTGCAAACTACATAATATAGATATTATTTAACTATTAAATTGTGTGATTTATGTTGAAATTTTAATAAAATCCACCCCACATACCTCAAGGTAATAACAATTGCAAGAAATTGCAAGGGCATTGTTACCTCCAGTAATATTTGGTAATATTTTACGACACTCCGAGAATGGGCAATAATCGGATACCTAACAGATGCCTACTTGAGAAATGCTCATAGATTATGAAGGATTGCAACAGATGCGGTACTGTAGATTTATAGTTATGGTCACTGTAACGGAAAACATTTTGAGCAAACCGGCATTCAGCAGATATCATAATATCATGCCAATCCACTAATATCTGCTGGACTGATGATGATGATGACGATGATCCTCATTGTATTATTAATATTCAGTTCTATAAGTGTATGGAATTTTTTACTAATAAAAGGCATCTATTTCTTAACGCATATAATGTCGTTCAATTGATATTCTATACAAAGACAAATATATTTTTTTATATTGTAATATTTCAAAATTTGCCGATTCTCTCAGTAGAAACAACATTTAAAATCGCTTGTAGTTGTATCTACCTATGACTGCAATTGAATAAATAAATCCCGAATTGGATTTCCTTTACAATATTATTGGTGGTTCTGTCAAATAATCTATGGCACGTCTCAGCGAGTCGAGAGCATGACAGATGGGTCGCGGGTGCGGTCGAGTCGCGTGACAAATGTGGCCACTGGTAACGGCCGTGCGGTCAGCGCCGAATGGAATTATGCGACCGACGACACGTCTACGTGTTTAGTCTGTGACCTGTTAGCGCTTGTCAGTGCCATTTTGGGGGGTTTTCATTTTGTCAGTGCGTTTGTTGGATGGAACGGGGATGAAAAGCAAACAAAAAAAAAATCCTTTGTTCTTTGTTTGACTGTTTCTTTTTTATTACATAAATTGGGTTCATCAAAATATTTGCATAGGTAGTTCCTTTACAAAAGCGATGCTGTCACCTGTTTGTAAACACATAATGTATTTTATGTTTCCCGGTAAACGTGAAGCAAGTAAATTTAATATGATAGTCGAATGTAAACGTGTATTAATATGAACATTAAACATTATTATATTATGTAATAACACAAACATTAATGCATTTGCGATAACCGTTAGATAAGTTAAATTAATTCACGGAAAGCCTCGGGCGGATAACTTGTATACCTAGAAGTACATTGAATATAGATTAAGATCGGAGAATCACAACACAACATAAATTAAAATTAAATTTTTCATCAGATTTTAATGAACTTCAGATTATAATTTTCAGCTTGATAAAAACTCGAAAACGCTTTAACTTTTACAATATCAAAAACACAAAAGCACGGTACATCCAATTTAACTTCGAAAACTTGGATGAAGGGGTTCCTTAATTATAATAAGATTGTGTAGGGGTGACTCAATAGAAAAATTCTATTTAACCATAAAATGCACACTTGGGGTCGGAATGATCCCTCCAAATTTCTGAGACATAATCGAATATCATCTTATTTATGGGTTGCACATTTTATAGCTTCCTGTGTTTAACGTGTCTGCAGGCGATTATGCCTTTGTTGAGGGTTGGATATATTTATTTGTTATAAGTAGCCACCCTTATAATTAAAAGTATTCGTGACCACTGCTAATTTCGCTGGGTATTTGTAGTCGCGATAAAGGTCTGATGTGGTAATTATTTTTGTTTTATTTTCTATTATTTGTTCATTTCCTTGGTTCATTTGGTAATTGTAATATTCTGGATATAGGTTTATTTCCTAGTGAGAAAATATATTTCTAACAGTGGAGTAGGTTGTCAAAAATTTGTTTCTTGACAGTGTAATATAATAAAAAAGACAGCCAAAATAATCGATCACATCGAAGCTTCTTACTTAAATGACAAATATGCTCCATGCAAACCATAAAAAAATATTAAACGATATATCTTTTATAAAAGAACCAAAGAACACTCCAAGAAAACAGTACGTAACATTTAATCGCAACATCCATCATTCATATTCCCGTGATCTCCATAATTGTCTAACCGTGAAACTCGACAAGTAGTACGATTTTATCTCGATCGACATCTGTAACTCGAATCGTCTCCAAACTTTACCCATAAATTACATGAGATAAGCGAAAATATTGTCTTCACAGGCATATTTTCTGAAAGATAGTAACTTTTCAAACAATAGTAACTCGATTACCGGTCCATTCCACAGTTTTATCGTGCGCATGTCTCACCGATTGGATTATACTCGATTATTATTTGCTTGAAATTCACCGTTCAAATTGTCACGAATTTCATATGAGTTTCACAGGTTTAACTACATCTTTACTTTTTCATATTATTAAGCTGAAGAGTTTGTTTGTTTGAACGCGCTATTCTCAGGAACTACTGGTCCGATTTGAAAAATTATTTCGATGTTAGATAGCCCATCTATAGCCTTCTATAGGCTATATATCATTACGCTAAGACCCACAGGAGCGGAGCCATGCGGGTGAAACCGCGGGGTGCAGCTAGTGTACTTATATGAATAAATGAATCTCTTCTAATTCGTATCGACATGAAAACAACGATACTCGTTCATGAGAAGAGAAAACTTAAAAATACACTTACATTTAAATAAATATCTGTGATGGATTTCAAGTAGTCAAATGTTCTAACTGTTACCACTTTTGTAACTATATCCAAATTTTCCAATACAGTATTTGTTAAATCTAACAATTCGAATTACCATAATTATATTTCTTCATTACAATATACTAATCTCCATGAATATCAAAATCCCATACAAATACAATAGTATCTATCCCGCACTAGAAGTATCACAGAATGATTAAATAACGCAGAGCCGTCACTAACCCGTAACTACACGCGGGTATAAATCACCCGTCACTACTCCCGGTCCATTTGCGCGTGAAATAGAAAATCCACCTCACTGTTCCACTGCTTAAATTAAATAGAATTATTTATGGTACAATTTTTATTTATTAATATTAAAGGGTTGGTGTTTTTCTTTGTTGTAGGATTTGATATGTTCATGACTAATTTTAATTGGACTATTAAAGGTGATGTAAAAGGATGTAGAGATGAAAATTAAAATACATTTACACAATATTTTATCAAAATAGAAAATACACTGATCAATGACAATTGTTGGCACGACCTTGGCAAATGTTTTCAACTAGAATGTTGTTGCTTCGATCTGGCTCTATAAAAATATTGTGCGATGAGGAACAGTGATTTACACTTCTTTCATTCTTTATGTGTATAGGATATAATTTGCATTTCAAATATATATTGTCATGTTTGTCAGTATTTTACTTCCATAGCATTGCGGAAATACACAAATGTGTGAATTTATTTAATACGTCGCAAAAACATTTCTAACCACTTAATACAGTAATATATTCACACACAAATGACGCTATTTACAATGCACATACCCTAAGCGTACAATAAGATACGTTGACAAGTGAAAAACTATAGCGTTTCCCAAGTTAGAGCGCACTGTGTTTCATTAGATCAAAAAAATTTCCCTGTGCTGTTTATTGTATTTATCGATCAAGGGATGTATTTACAATGTAAGAGTAGAACACCCACGTGTCAATTTCTTATACTTTTTTTTTAATAAAATGGCAAACTTTAGGTGAATTTTTCATGAAAAATATTGAAATGTATTCTGAAATCGTAACTGTCTAAGATATTTATTTTAAATAAATATAGACTTATAAAGCATCTTTGGGCGCATATTATCCAGTTTTTATTTTTGGAAAACTACCTCCGAATACCGAGAAATATATTTTTTTCAGATTTTCGTTTTTATTTTTTTTCTCCCTAAAAACGCAAAAGTGCGGCTTGTCACTAGCATAGAATTATTGCTCGTAATAAGGCCTATCACTCATAAAAAAACTACGCCGCACTATTGCGGTTTTTGGGAAGAATACGACATTTTCAAAAAGGTCAAAAAACACAACATAGGGTTGTCGCAAAAAGGTAAAACAAGTTTTTTTTTCTTCTAAGTGTGGATATACAAGGAATAAAAAGAGATATAACTTACATACTTATCACATCGCAAGCTTCTTCATGGAAAAAAATAAATTCCTCAAACACGTGCTTATCAATAGTATAAATAAAAAAAAAATTAAAAAAAGGTTTCCCAAGCAGGTCATTAGATTTCATGCCTAAATATCTCATTTATTGTAATATGGTAAAAAATATAGTACAAAACAAAATAAAAAGAATGATGGTCAAATTTATTGACAACCCTTACACTATATTTAGAAATCGGATTCCTTCTAAAAACCGCAATAGTGCGGCGTAGTTTTTTTATGAGTGATAGGCCTTATTACGAACAACAATTATATGCTAGTGACAAGCCGCACTTTTGCGTTTTTAGGGAGAAAAAAAATAAAAACGAAAATCTGAAAAAAATATATTTCTTGGTATTCGGAGGTAGTTTTCCAAAAATAAAAACTGGATAATATGCGCCCAAAGATGCTTTATAAGTCTATATTTATTTAAAATAAATATCTTAGACAGTTACGATTTCAGAATACATTTCAATATTTTTCATGAAAAATTCACCTAAAGTTTGCCATTTTATTAAAAAAAAAGTATAAGAAATTGACACGTGGGTGTTCTACTCTTACATTGTAAATACATCCCTTGATCGATAAATACAATAAACAGCACAGGGAAATTTTTTTGATCTAATGAAACACAGTGGAGCGGCCATAATTCGTCGGTCACATTTCCTACGAGCGACGCGAAGGGTGGCGCGTCTGTGAAATTTATACTCTATCCGCGGAAATTGACTGTGGCCTTTAAGTTATTATTTATAATTCAATTTGGTAAATGTTTGAGGATAGTGGAACTTTGATAGGTATTTGGAAACTTTAGGGTGTTGGATTTTATAGAATATAGGTATTTTATGTAATTAGGTTACACTGATCTTTGATTATTTTTATGATGAACGTAAGTATTAAAAAAAAAAGACGGGTTGCACTCCGGGAGTGCCGGCAGAAGTGAAAACGCGCGTAGTAGAGAGGGGATAGCTGTCTACTCTTCATCCGTCTTACACTTTTTCGATCAGGTCACGTGTCCTGACGCGAGTTTAAGATTTTATACCCATTACAGAAAAAGTGCTCAACGCCGCTAAAGAAGTTTTCACTTCAAAAATTCAGTAACATCAAATCGAAAAAGCAAACTTTGGTAGTATAGTTTGTAAAGCATAAGCGTCCAAATTTGTCGATATGTCCGCACTGCCACGGTTAAACATGCATCAGCGTATTTTGAACCTTAATTTAAAGTGAAAAATAGTCTAATTGAAGTTCACATTTCTTAACTGTATTTTTTATACAAAAAATCGTAAGTAAAATAACCGCCATTTGTAACAGTTTATCGACACGCAATCCATTCGAGGGTCTCATTTAGACAGAACCGCGGGTCGACGTTGACAAACCAGCATTGAGGAAAAAGATGTATACACGATAAAATTCGGTGTGACGTGGACCCATAAATTCCTTGGAGGCCATTCCTGTAACTCTCAAATACTTAACTTCGACTGACTATTGGAGATTTATCGAGTCTTTGTGATTCTGCTTCTGAAGGCACTCAGCCTTTTAAGATAAGTAATTCAACTTTAATGACGTTAGAATGAATGGTCGCGGGTTTGAGTCCAATAAATTAATGAATTTTACACATTTACTTGGAGTGCAATGTTTTTTCGTGAACTACAATTTGTTAAATGGTATCTTTTACTTTGTGCAAGGTTTATTGAATTGCCAAACTTAAGGGTATCAATTTTGTTTCATTATTTCTTTGTCTCAACAAATGTGATTTTTTAAAGCTATCGGTTTAATGATTCGGTGGTATTTTAATGTGTAATTTTATGAACAGAACATTATACTGCATATTCGGATTCATTGAAAACAAATATACATAATATAATTTAGGCTCAAATTACAATAGCCTTTTGCCGTGGTTCACCTATATAAAAACTAAAAACAACAAAACGCTTACCCAGAAACTAACATACTTCACCTTATCCTTTCAGAACTCGAAATTTTCCAAACACCACTGTTGACAAAACAGCTCTAAAAGCGAAGGAATAAAACACAAATATACCTATTTACTCTCCTGTATTGCCAATTTACTCCCGCATTTCTGTAATTGAACATAATATCAAATCTAGCAGAATCGCCAACAAGGCTGTGAATTTCACATAAATAGCACACACAAGAAACGCTGAATTTGCCCACAAATTTGTTGGGTGCATAAATTTTACCCTCTCAAATCATTTCCCTGGTTTTGTTATGACTGAATTATAGACCAATTAGAGTTATATTATGGACCAATATTTTCTATCATTACTATGTTTTTGGCTGGGGCACCTAGTATTAAAGTAATAATGATTTTCATGTAATTTTTAAAGGTTTTTTTTTGTAATCTTAATATACATATATAAATCTCGTGTCACAATGTTTGTCCTCAATGGACTCCTAAACCACTTAACCGATTATAATAAAATTCGCACACCATGTGCAGTTCGATCCAACTTGAGAGATAGGATAGTTTAAACATGTAGTTACCACGGGCGAAGCCGGGGCGGGCCGCTAGTTAATTAATATAATAGGTTCAGGAATGTCTTGTTTATAAGATATTGTATTTGCTGTGTTAACAGATAAAACTGATCTCCATTTCATAATTACTGAGATAATTTTAATGTATCCTAGTCTTAGACATATTTATATTAAAGAAAAAATATCTAGAGCTCTTATAAATCCTTAATCCTACTATAAAACACCCAACCAATTCTTTCCCACTACAAATACCTAAATAATTCGGACAATGCAATAACCGAGCTATATCAATTTACGGGAAAACTATAAAATCGGGACGTGATACCGTGGATAGTGGAGACAAACATGTGTTGTAATGCGGCTGGTCACGGACACATTAACGTCTTATATATAAGTACCCTCAATTCGTTTGTAAATTTTGTTAAGTGGGTTTTTGTAGGGGAAAAATGTATTGATAAAAAATGGAGATATTTTGGAAAAAAAAATATTACTTGTTTTTATTTTTATTTTGAATGTATGTTTTCTGGCGACGCATCACACCGTATTATAAAAATGGTTTGTATGCTACGAGCTGTATTCATTGAAAAAGCTTGTGTATGAAATAAGCGGTTTCCTTTGAAAAAGGGGATTGGACATTATTTTTATAAAAATTAAACTGTTTCCTTTGAAAAAGGGACTAAAAATAATTGTAAACTTAGTCTTACAAAGCATAATTTTACAAAAATGTAAAGTACTTGCATACACTATTAATTTTGTAATAATTCATCTTTCACAAAATATGTGTTCAATCGTCCTTTCACAATGCACATTAAACCCCCAATGTCGTTTATATCTCAAGCAGTAATCGTCGAATTTCAAAACATTTAGGGGTTGACCTAGAAGGGGTCATATTTCTTGTATGCTTCCAACAATTTGATATTTGCTCGTAATATATCGTATAGAGTAGACAACCGGAGAGATAATAAATCTATTTTTTGAATGTCATAGAGTTTTATGTTAGTTTAGTAAGTTTTAGTTAAGTAATGTACCTATTATAGATTAATTATTATTAATAATAATTACCTATATTTTTGGTTTCATATTTGGGTACCTATGTTATTTATTAATAATTTATAATTCTTATAATTATTCTAAGATTTTTTATCTTGAATATAAGGGAATTAATATTGACTGATTTCTTTACTTCTACGACTGCAAAAATAAAAACATTATTATTTTTTACTTAGTCAAAAGTAGTTTATAAAAAGTAAGTGAACCTACTTTATTACAATATAAATATTTTTAATTAGTCAAATAATATATAGCAGTGTCTGTTGCACATTACTCTGCGCACAACCTTGAAATTATAGTCCGGGAGTCGGGTGTGAAAACACACAGATGTTCTTAACGCAATTTGGATGATCGTTTGTGTAAATAAATAGCCGAAACTCAATTAGGGAACTATTGGCAACGAAGGCTTGTGAACAGCTGGACGGAGTTATCGTTGTTTTATGTTAATAATTTTGTATGAGCACAGTTTTAATTCGGATATTGGGCAAAAATTGTGATAATGTATGTTAAGTGTGGTGTGTTTGTTTTGTATTGGTCTTTTGGTAGTTTCAGATTTTGTGAGATAGTAAGTAAGAACAGCCAGTTCTTGGAATGTAAAGTAAATATTAAATTAAATGATTTTGAATCATCAAAGGATTAAAAATTTCAGTCTGTAAAAATGTCCGTAAATTATGTTAAACTATTTATAATTTGAATAAAGTATTAAGTATACAAATATTTCAGTAATTGCAATATTTATTGAAGTTCACCTTTTCAGTAAATTTCATGTAGCTTTTGTAAATCGGAAGACATCTATAAGAATCTCACCCCACATCAATTTAAATTATCTTTAATAGCTTGAAAAATCCTAATTGTTTACTTGTTCCCTACAAAAACACAGCCTAAAAAACACCCTATACAACATAAAATTAGTATAACTGTAACCAAAAAAGGTTACATCCGCCGTAACACTTAACGAGTTTACTTCGAAAAAGTGGGGACTCATTCATTTTTCGCCGGCAATCTATTAAAGACGCGATAAACGCGGGCCGCGCTAAAATAAATTGATTTTATTCAAATTCCTATTAAAGCGACTCTGTGTTTCTTCGGATTGCATGGGCCGGGGCAATCACTAGAAAGTGATGGATGCGGCACTCAGAGGATCTTTTTTTCTTAATAGACCGTTTGTACCTCGTAGCAGTTGAATACACGAAACACTGTTCATATAAAAATTTAAAAAGTACTAGAAATAGAGTATCGATTATGTGTTTGGATTTGTCAAGTAATATCGTGATTATAAATAAATTTGAAAATCTTATAATGGTCGTAATTATAATGTTAGAGCACTGCTACGCATTGCTACGAGCTATATTATTCGTAGAGGCGTAAATATTTTATTAGGTCTTGTATTTAAGACGATAAATCACACTGAATCGGTCTAGTTTCTAAATATATTTTTAGTGTATAAAAGCGACGATTATAATAATATGTTGCCTATACCGTTTAAAAACTTGCAAAAAATATTAAAAATTTAATTTTACCGCATCCACTGTTCGCGGATCATCAAAACTTCCCACTCAGGGCTTGTAATTGAAAAGTTTGTAGCGATGTAAAGTGATTTATAAGACAGACTGTCCGCTGACGACCTTTTTTTACCAAATTTCATTACAATGCTCTTGTGCGATTTCACTCGTCTGCATAAATTACATTGGGTTTGTGTAGATTCAATTATTGGACTCTCTGACGTGCTGTTAATCTATTCTTACTAGAGATGCGCCGAATAGTGGTTTTACCGAATAACCGAATACCGAATACTATTCGGTTAAAACCTTACCGAACCGAATATTCGGCCGAATTATTCGGTTCAATGTTTTGACGTGTTTTGATGCGTAAACCGGTTCTAACGGGTCGCAAGTAGCTGCTGGCTCGGTGGCGAGCGAGCCTTACCTCACCGCCCGCCACCCGCGTATATCGCCCGCGCAGTCCGTGCCGTCTCAATTGTGTTGAAACATCGCACGAATACGTTACAAATTAAAACAAAAAATATTAAAATTTTTATATTGTTTAAAAGTTTTATAGTTTTACTTTAAGTTAGTGTTTGCAATATGAGCGGGCGTAATGTCATTTTCTATTGGGACTAAAAGCATTGTCTTCAGACTTCAGGATTTAAAGTATAATAAATATTAAATACTGACTAAGTGCTAATAATAAACATGATTAAATTATGTTGATGTAAATTTACAAAATAAACGTTTATTTGGAATGTAATGATTGTTTTATTTTATATACCTTAGGTTCAACACATTCTTCATAGGATTTCCTTGACTTGTGTATAGTATGACATAAATCATTCATAATATGAAGTTATTTATTTAGTTCTATAGACAAGAAAGTAGAAATACTCATACCGAATATATTCGGCACCTAAACCGAATAATTCGGCCGAATACGAATAGTGAAAAAGATGCCGAATATGCCGAATACCGAATATGTATTCGGTATTCGGCGCATCCCTAATTCTTACATTCCTTTCAATATCTTTAAGGTACTTTGACGGGTTTAAATCGAGATTACTGACTACTGACTATTTTATAAGTTGTACCTACTTTTGATGTAGGTAATGCACTGCAATTATTTCGGTGATGAAAGTTTGTTCCTAAACTGTTAGGCTTTTTAAGCTATTGCATAGCTTCTATCGCGGGCCTTGAGCGCGGGGACCGAATCCAGAAATTGCGTAACGAAAAACCTCACGCTCCCCACTCCGACGGGCGCGGAGGTGTGGCTTGAAGGCATGCTACGCAATAGCTTTACCGCGGTAGTCCCCGAGTGCCACACGTCTTTTTTTTTACATAATATATTTTGACTGTTAAAAATGAAGGGACAAGGCAACCACGGGGAGGAAGGTAAAAAAAACGAAATATGTTGTGAAACAAAATATAAACATTTTTTTCTTTATGCGAATGATGTTTTAAAAATTTATTTACGAAGTAACAAAGGCTATACTTTCCTCCGTTAATCTGGGCGAAACCGGGATTAGCGGCTAGTGCGATTTTCAGCCTACCCTTTCTAATTAACACATTTTAAATAGATAAAAAAACGGCAAATGAGGGAAAAACGGACGGAATGAAATTACTTTTCGTAGCTTCTTAGCGCCTACTGATGATTTATTAAGCCGGTAACACGTGTGCCTTACGATCCATCATTGTTGAGTGGTTACCACGATTTATTTATTAATGGGACTTTTATATTAGTTATAAATACTTGTGTGGGAAAATAAAGAATAAAGAATAAAAATATTTACTTACGAGAAATTTCACGGAAAAACCTGTAGAGATATTAAACTAAGTAAAAATAACCACGGGTGTTTTCTTCTAGATTAAGGTTTACTTTTTATGTATTCTTCAGGAGATGAGTGTAATTAGTAGGAAAAAAAATGATTTAAGATTTAATTTAAGTATTGCGACAATTTTGAAATCAAATTATGTTAGTTTTCGTTAAATAAATACACGGAGTTATATTATTAATGTCGTGAAAAATACAATGATATATGAGAAAGTATTTCACACAGATCTCACATAAATTTAATAAATATAGTAAGAACATTAGTATGATTTATAAGCGCTAAATCTGACTGACTGTTATGGCCGTATCTCAAATTAACGATATATCATGGTCACCCTATTTGCTCCTTCGTAATTAATATTAATTGCTATATTATATTAATGATTTATTATACCCGTTCACTGTTAATATTTATTGAAGAACACCGTAATTAGAACAATTATTTTATCGTTCTTATATATATACAATACGTTATTATTAATATAAACAGTATTGATTATTTATATTGAACACAGTGTTTAGTAACTCCAACTAATAATTTAATTGTGTGTTAAATTATTTGCTAAAATTAAATCAATTTATTTTTAATGTTTCAAAAATTCCTCTGTATCATTTTTCATATTGTATTGTGTGTAGTTAAAAAATAAAAATTTTACGCGATTCGAACTCGCATCTTTTTTACTGATGCAAGTAAAATACATATTATAATAATATTTTACGAACATAAAACAGGTTATCCTAACAAAAACTTCGAAAATCATCACACAAAATATTTTTCTAACTAAATTAATAAATAAGACGAATAGAAAAATATACTTGTATTTTGCCAAGTCGTAACTTTATTTGAGCTAAGAGATTCTTGCGTGTACTTGGTAATTAGATTTTCTCAGTAATAAGTAATATTTCGAAGGAGATTTGTTGAGATTAAGCGCTTTCTATTGTTATCTTGTAATAAGTTTTCTTAAGTACGGAGTTAGAAAATATTAAATGGAAAGTCTAGATATAGGTCAAACAATTATGTCTCTCTTTAATTATTAAAAAGTTATATATTTTAAAAATAGAACCATTATATATTAAATTATTACTTATTTTACAAGGAAAAGTCAGTAAAGTAAAATCAAAAAGAAATCAACAAACTATGGAGTTTCTTGCCGGTTCTTCTCCATAGATACTGCTTTCCGAATCGGTGGTAAATGTTATATTAATATTATGTAATGACGATTCGAAAGTGCTTCTAAAAGAAGTCTAATTGAATAAATAAATGTTTGAGTTTGAGTTTCAAGTAGAATCAAGCCAATAATCGAAAAAAAAAACCTACTTGTAGCATAACAATATTCTATAAAAGCAGTCATTAATCTAAAAAATAAAAACCCGCACGTTTACCCGCAAAAGGATAAAACAAACTTAATAAAATTAAAAACATGTTCTCCAAATTCCAGAAATCATAATGAAATCATAACATGGATACACGCATTTGCAAAAACTACTATTTGTTAGAAACCCTTGTCACGCATTCGCTATACAAGACGACCAAGCAAAAATCATTATAAACCTTATGCCATTAGCATACGGTCTATTTTCGTATAACGAAAACGAGGGGAGGGTAGGTCGGGATGGATGTTTAGCATTTGTCACGGTGTTCGTTATTCGTGACATGGGTGGACTTAAAAATATCGGAATTTATATATTTTTGTAATGATGTCGTTTGAGTAATGGTTCGCGTCACGTCACTCTTGGGTTTAGTACTATTTACATCTGTATCTGATTTCGAGAGTAAATGCACAGTAAATGCTTCTTGAATTTGGGAATTTCTTTTTGAATTTTTTAAGCTATTGCATAGCTTCTATCGCGGGCCTTGAGCGCGGGGACCGAATCCAGAAATTCCGTAACGAAAAAACCTCACACTCCCCACTCCGACGGACACGGAGGTGTGGCTTGAAGGCATGCTATGTATGCTATGTATGTATGCTAGCTTTACCGCGGCAGTCCCCGAGTGCCACACGTCTTTTTTATATTGAGTATACTCAATTTACAAAATAATTTATTGGTGTTGGTTCGATGTTAGTTTGTTGTTTGATAAGATTTCAGTGATGTAATTAGTTGCGTTGGGGCTAAAATCAAATTTATATGCAAAATTTAACAAAATCGTTCAGAGATATATTAATAAACGTTAAAAATGTCTGTAAAATATTTTTCGGTGGCAATCAGAAAATAACATGGTTAATATCAATATGTACTAGTATAGTCTCGCGGTTTAACTCAAGTCATACCTGGAAAGCCTATATCCAGACTATAATCTATCTACATTTAAAATTTAGGTCAAAACGGTTGAGCAGCTTTTGCATGAAGGGGCAACAAAGTTTATTTACAACCATTAAAACTTTATAACTGTGACAATTATACAAGTAAGTACATGTTTTCATAAAAAAATATAAAATTAGAACTAGCTGACTCAGTAATTGATGTTCTGCCACGGCTCAGGGCACCCTTATCAATAGGTGGTATGAAAAATGGTTTACGACTTATTTATCTTCTCGGACCCACCAAATATTATGCTCAAAAAATCATAAATATAAGGAAAGCCGTTCCGGAGGTTTTTGAAATTAGATATCATATATAAAAGATAACCGAAAGCATAAATAATAATATAATTTCAGAATCATCAGAAAAATTTACCACGAAAATAAAAAAAACCATTGATTATTTTGAATTCAAATATTTACATATGAGTGAAATAATTCCAAAAGATTCCAGGAAAGATTCAATTAAATCGGAATCTTTTGACGCGCGAATTGTCAGAAAGGACTCGAATAAAAATCAAAATAGAGAGACATCTTTGTGATCTGGTTGAATTGAATTTGTTTATACGATTGAACATTTATTCTGTAGAATCTTACAATGAGTGATTAAGGGCCGATTTTTCAATGCTTGGATAAAACTTATTCGTCGAATAATGTATAAAATGAAATGAAATGAAATGAAATGAAATGAAATGAAATGAAATAACTTTTATTATGGACATATTATGAAAAAAAATAGATACAATTTAGATGAAAAAAAAGGAACTTAAAAAATACATATGCCATAATTAGGCCAACCACTCAGTGTGTCATCACTGATTTTCAGTGGCCGCCTTAGGATGTCTAATTGACAGTGGATGTATTTCCGTTCGGATTAAGGTATCAACAATATGCAAACTGTATTAAATATAATTTAATCGATATTATAAAACTACCATTTTAAAAACTTATTCTAATTGCCCGTATTTGACATAAACTGTGACATTTTAATATTATCGTGTAATACTTTATTGGACGGATAAGTTTTATCTTGGTTTTATCCAAGCATTGAAAAATCGGCCCTAAGTTGAGTGCCTTATTAGCTTTAGGGCCGATTTTTCAAAGCTTGGATAAAACTTATTCGTCGAATAATGTATAAAACTACCATTTTAAAAACGTATTCTAATTGCCCGTATTTGACAGTTTAGGTGACATTTTAATATTATCGTGTAATACTTTATTGGACGGATAAGTTTTATCCAAGCATTGAAAAATCGGCCCTAAATAAATTAATATATTTGTTTGTTTCAGGATATAAATATTTTATAATATTTAAAACGCTCTATTTGCACTAGGTATATATTTTAGAACAGAAAATGATCAACTTAAAGTTGTCTAATCATAATTATATACTTTTTGTAATGACGCAACCTAAAAGAGCTTTAAAAACACATTAGAAGTATATTATAGCATTGATTACACAATATTTTTTTCCAGCAGTCGTAAACATTTGGTCCAATAGACCTTACTATCCGAATCAATCGAAACAAACCTTACCAACGTTTAAACAACCACCTATTCATAGCTAAAATCTTATTCTCGTTGAAACAAGTCTAGAAATATAACTTGAGATCTTAATGTACATTTAAGTGTGACGTCTCGATAGCATGTGGGGTGAGAACAATAAACTATTGCGGTGTTTGGGTCCAAATGACCCTTCATACCCCTTGTAGAGGGTTAACTTGAAAATATTTTCCGTGTTCTTTGTATCTGCTCTTATGTGTAAATGTGTATCGATCTTGGCTTCTAGATAATATGTAAGTATAACTAAGTTGTATTGTTTAGTTATTTTTAAAGCAATGGCGACTTAATTAATTGTAGAGGAATGCGCGGAGTGCTGTTAAAATGAATTAATAAAAATCAGGCGAGATTGTGGTCAAGCGCTTCCCTATTACCAATAAAAAAAAAAAGACGGGTTGCACTCCGGGAGTGCCGGCAGAAGTGAAAACTTGATTATTAACGTTCAGCATGTTTGAAAAAAAAAAATATCCGTCTTACGCTTTTTCGATCAGGCCACGTGTCCTGACGCGAGTTTAAGATTTTATACCCAACGCCGCTAAAGAAGTTTTCACTTCAAAAATCTATCTAGTTGGAGTAACTCGAAAGCTGCAAAAGTTCTACATGGAATATTTATAGCCTTTTTATTAATATGAAAAAGCTTACAAAATCTAAAAATAAGGATGCAATTTAATAACCCTATAGCAAAGTAAAGTCTTGTTTTTACTTCATAAAACCACTCTAAAGAATTCGCAGTCAGTTTATTTCCTCAATTTTTAACACATTCTGAGCAGAACCACTAGTGAGTAATAAAATATAGTTAAATTTGAAATGAGTTGAAACTTTCTGAATATTAAAATGTGGAAATCGTACCTACATTGCGTTGCCAGAGTTAAAGAACAGTATTCGCCTTAGCGCATGCGGAATTAGGGCTACTAGAAGCATTAAATTGAATTTTGGTGGACCTTTTGACGAATTGAATCTGCAAAGCAACCAATTCGTTAGCTACCTACTTGAAATACCGTGAAATAATGTCTGAGTAGACAGTATTGGGAAAAATGTTTTCGAGATGTTGAAATAATTATAATAATTAAACAATTATAATGCAGTATAACAACAATCCTTTACAATAAATTATTCGTTAATCGTAATATACTTAGTTATAATTTTTTCAACTCTACGGATATTTTCAGTTTCAGTTTATTCATTCGATTTGATATTTTTACAACTACGAGAAAACTTTCATTTTAAGCTCCTCTTGTCTCGAAGTGCCAATTTTTTTTAAGTTTTAAGTATCTTAACCACTGAACTACTCTTAGAATGTAATAAATTCGGTATTATTCGATAAATTTTGAAACAGAATACCTACAATATAACAAATCCTGTATCTATACATCAACGTAATCCACAAACTTCAGTAGGAAGTAGTTAAAAATTTTTCTCTTACGCAAAATCGCTTCAAAAACTCAAAACCCTCTAATGGAGGGAACCATTAAGCATTCATCGATTCTTAATTTATCTTTCTTTTTCCTTTCTTTGATTCGGGAAGTTAATCGTTCGGATTCATTCGGGTTCAATTATAAGGAATCGTAAATCTTGTCTATACGATATAATCATTTTGTTCGGCGCAGATTCCAAAGTTTTTGTGCTTTCCGAGGAAAAATGTGGGCATCCGATTTAGTAGTAAATTGGTTAAATGTTTTTGGTGAAACAGCAGAAATGTAAGTCGAATAGGATTTTAGGTATACTAAAGTTATTCTGTATTGAATGGAGTGATTAGATTTACAAAATAGAGTATTTAATTCAAGATTTAATTTAATTAGAACATATTTATTTAATTAGAATTCATTCATTTAATTAGGACATTATCTAGGTAATGAATTCTAAGATGAATTCAAATAAATAGCAGAAATTGAGCAGAAACAATGTTTTATCGAATGTCATTAAAAATAAAAACGACAAACCTCTTTCCAAAAAAAATTGTTATCTAAAAACAAAATTTGACAGTGACGTGCCTCATACCTACATATCGAATTAAAAACATAATAATTTATAAAAACATTTTATTTTTAGTGTAATGTTGTATAATGGAACCTTATAGTTACTCGTACGCCCCTCCTTTTCCCCCCATACCTGATGGAACTTACCCTGATCATGGCGACGGTTTTGGGGACTATTATGAAATGGGACCAGAGCCATCTAAAAGTAGCAAACGGTATGAATATAAAGACATAATATTTTAAGTAGTGTATTTTGAGTATGTTGTAAAAACCGCATAGCGTAGTGTTGTATAAGTTTGTAAATATTTCCTACCCAGTATCATATCAGTGATTCATTTAATCTTACACTTTAAGAATTAAATATCTATTCCAGGCAGAGTCGATCAAAACATAAGTCAAAACGCGACGCAAGGCGGTCCCGATCTCGCAGTAAGACCTCACTATCTGACCGTTCCCAGTCACGGTCGAAGTCACGGTCGCGGACAATATCACGGTCACGGTCGCGATCACGTAGTCACAGTAGACCGCGAAGTCACCGGGAGCTGAATATGAAAACGCCAAGCTTTTTGGACGATTTTCGAGTAATGTATTTAACACGTAAGTGTGCACAGTATTTACAATAATTAATGTTCTAATTTATAATCTCTAATATTTGTAGTCTCTATTGAATTCTTGGCTGGTTTTTCAAGATCCATATATTTTTAGAGTAATGCCTATTTTCTGTATAGGTTATTTAATTTAAATATTGAGCAATTGCCTAAACTTTTCCATGCTATTCCAGCTAGTAAGCATAAAAAGAGCACAACCAAATATTTAGCAACCAAAAAGCGGCAAGATAAAGTTCAAGAAATATTGAAAAGTGACGGCCTCGGCTCCAAGCGGTGGTTGTTCTACCCACGGTCAAGCGCCCGTGACGGTCACGGTAAAGTCACGGTCACGGACGAAGTGCCAGGACCACGGGACAACTGTGATCAGCGAGTGAAAGTCGATGGTCACTTTCTAAGGAAGTACAAAAAAAGCAAGCGGGTTGACCGGGATGCGCCGATTGCTAAGTTAAAAAGATGGGAGCTGATTTTTTATAAGAAACTAGGGTTTATACACGCTGTGTAGTTTATATTAATAAATTTATTATGATTTGGAGTTTGCGCGTTTTAATTGAACCTTTAGAATATGGGAATTAAGAAAGATTCAATTCGATAATTTAAAATAGTAGCTATAAGCTCTTTATTACTTACAAGGTGACATTGCGAACTTTACTGCTTTGAGAAATTTCTTCGCATTTGTTATTGTAATATTTTACAAGTCAAAACGTAGACATATCAGAGGTCATTAAAATCGATCTAGGGACTTTGAGTTTTTAATGATGTAACTTTCCCGACTTGTCTTATAAGTGTGCAGACAGCCTATCGGTCAATTAAGGAAAGCTGGCATGTTCACAGTACTCACACTTATGCAATTTCACTTACAGTATGTTCAAAAATAAATGCGACTCTAGTTTCATTTTAGACTTGAATTGTAAAATGGGTGCGTTGTAGATAAATATATGCAAATATAATTATGAAAGCTCTCATAATTTACCTGTAAAATTATAATTTAAAAGTAAATCAATTGATGAAGTTAATTATATATTCTAATAATAATCAATTGGATAAAAGTATTAATAATCATTCAATTATCAAATAATAATTAAATTTCAGGTCATAAAAACAATACAAATAACACGTGCGCTCACTCCCATCAAGAGACCGTCTTCTGCAGTTGCGGAGCAGTCTTGTCCTGACTTTGGTAGTAAGTACGTAATACCTACCAATACGCGCTAACAAATATGTGTTACATGTTTATTGTATAATTTTCACATTATTGGTTTTAAACTCAAACTCAAACATTTATACAATTAGACTTCTTCTAGAAGCACTTTTGAATCGTCATAACAGTTTAACAGTTTTAACATTTACCACAAATTCAGAAAGCAGTATCTATAGAGAAGAAGAAGAATCTATTTAATCATAATCGTAATCTTCTACTTCACTGAAACTTTCATCGCTCGAAGAACTCGCCGTCGGAATTTCTTAATGTTATTATAAATGAGTCAGTGTAATTATCTACTTTTGGTTCTAATTGAATATATTTTTCCTCATGTTCTCGCGTCTTTCTCCAAATGTCACTAAACATATCCAGACTAATAGCATTTGCTTCCTTTCTAAATAATTCTTCCACAGTTTTCAAGTTAAAGTTCACATTTTGTGATGCTACTTTCCCTTTAATTATGCCAGTATGTTCTGGATGGTATGGTGGAAGGCGCAATACACTATGTCCATGATCTTTGAGGATTGCATCAAGTAAAAATTGTGTATAGTTTGGCTTATTTTTTTTAATAATGTGATAACTCTGATTATTAATTAGTAATTTGATTTTTGAAAAAAAAAAATTCCGATTTTAGTCAAAATTTATATTTTTATAACAAGATCCTTATCATCCAATTTCCACCTTGGTGAGAAAAATTGACATTTCAAATGAAAATGAACAAAAAATTAAATGATTTTATTAAATACTGTAAAATAGTCTATAATTCTTCCATTTACTGTATCACAAAATTCTTCATAGATTTTTAGATATTCGTACTACACCAATTACATCACCCTGTATTTATAAACAATTGCAAAATATGACACATACATAGGCCGGGAGATACTGACACAAAATTTCGGGTCATTTGTAACAGAATGGCGGTTCTACAGAGGTCTTATTACGCAATGACTAAAAGAAAAATGATGGTCAGAACGCTGGTACCGGCGGACTAGTCGCGTGGGCGTTAGTCGAACTCGTCGGATAAATAGCGAAAGTCAAACGATTTGTAACACAAAAATTTTAGAATTTACCGATAGCCCATAAAAAAGATGTAGGCGGTAGTGCGGTTTGGAATGGGAATCGGAATTGGAATTTGGAAGCGGTTTGGAATCGTCCGAAAAGTATGGCATGGCGATTTTAGTAAATGGCTGCACGACGATGGTTACCTGTGCAAAAGTTAGCCCGGTACAAATGGTTGAATTGTTTTTTTTAAATCAACGCATTCACGTCGGTATGGCGGACTGTAAGTCACATCGTAAAAGTATGGCATGACACTACCGCCTACATCTTTTTTAAGGGCTATCGGTAAATTCTAAAATTTTTGTGTTACAAATCGTTGGACTTTCGCTATTTATCCGACGAGTGTGACTAACGCCCACGCGACTAGTCCGCCGGTACCAGCGTTCTGACCATCATTTTTCTTTTTGTCATTGCGTACTAAGACCCCTCTAGACCGCCATCCTGTTACAAATGACCCGAAATTTTGTGTCAGTATCTCCCGGCCTAACATGTGCAATGTGTAAATGTGTTGACGTTCCAGCTCTTCTTAATGGGCCTATAACAAGTTTAGTTCCCCTCACAATCAAAATTAAGAGGAATGTTTAATCACTTTTTTTTTCTTTTAACTTGCATTATTATACCGACCGTGGAAAAAGTTAATAGTGGTGTTCCAGTAAACGCTTGTTTATTAAAATAAATAAAACTTCTTATACATAAAGCGAAAAATACTACACCTAAAAAGCAAATTCAGAAGGCGGTCTTATCGCTTGAAATCGATTTCTTTCTTCTTCTTCTTCAAACCAAAGGAAGGCTGCAAAGCAAATGAAGCAGGTAGGCGGTGTACAAAACGGAACCATTACTTACACATCAATACACACAAAAAAAAAATAATTTTTTGAAGATTTTATATGGTTAAAAGTACCAGTAGATACGTGGACATCCAAATCCTTACAATAAAAAGGCACAAGTACACTACAGTTAGAAAAGTACTGTTAATAAACACCTGTAGAGGGCGCTTCGTCAATTTTCCGCGCAATAAACCGTTGCTGCTAATTTAAAGTTCCTCCCACGGACCATTACGCCCTGAGTGAGACGGCTAATGCAAAAATTTATCGTCTCCCACACTCCTACAGAAAACTACGTTTGTGTTTTAAATAGTTTTAGTTTTGCTGACCTCTTTCGTTGAGGTTCGGTGTGCCGAAATTCTCGTGTACGTTTTAGGAGTGTGTGTTTCTTTATATATCACTACGTAAGTGTTTTCTTTACTATCTCACACTTTTGTGTTGTTTAAACATTGTACTCATCACTTTATTAATAACTTATTATAAATATATTTATATGACGTTTATTATTTTATTTTGTCGTTTTCGCATCTTGAACTTTACGACATGGTTTCTCAGAATAATATTATGTCGCATAGTTTCGGACCTTTTGATACCGACTGATTTTAATGTTAGTTGTTACACATGTAGGGCAAACCACAAATTTCTAAAATAACTTGGCTAAATGAATCACGAGAAAAACTTACATTACTTTTATATTGTAAAAACGTATAACCTTTTACATAAGTTACAGCGCAGCGCACAGTTTAATGACTAACACTTTCTGTGCCGAATTTTAAACATTCTTAACCCTGCTGGCTTCAGTTTGCGAATATAAAACAAAGGGTACATCAGTCCCATGACGCACGCGAGGGTTGAATAAAAATTCACGAAAAACCGCGATAAAACGAAATTATCATAACGCCTTTTTGTGATTATGTTTTATTTGATGGATCGATATTATGTGGTTAAATAAAATGCTCTGAATTTTTTATTATTTATTAAATATAATATGGTAATTGTTTTATTTACCTACTACGATTCGAGAAAATCAGTTTAACAAAGTTGCACATTTTGTATGGTTATTTTTAAAGAAGTTTATAATGAAAAGTTACTTACCCATAAACATAGTTATAGTTGTAGGTATATTATTTCTAGTCTGTTACACATGTAACTACATGTTAAATTTCGGGAGGTAAATAATTTTCTAGTTTGGTTGTTTTTAGTCAAATAAGGACCAGATTTAGTCATTTACGGACGTTAGACATGTCAACGAAAATATAATATTAACTCTGGATGGAAATTGGATATCAGTATGATGGAATAATTCAGTGATATGGATGAGATGAACATATTAAATTGAGCCCTTAAATAGATCCTACGATCCTGGGGTACAGTCTTTCTAATTTCAGTGGTTATCCTCTGCTGATTAAATTTAAAATGAGCCTTCACAATTTTTTATTTTTACGCGAATACTTTTGACACATACCTATACTAATATAATAAAGAGGAAAGGTTTGTATGTATGTATGTATGGTTTTCACGCATAAACGACTGGACCGATTTTGATGAAATTTGGCATAGATAATCTTTAGACCCTGAGAAAGAACATAGGCTACCTTTTATTGCGAAATATGTACCACGGGCGAAGCCGGGGCGGACCGCTAGTATATTATATGCTTGACAATCGATTTAAAACTCGATTTATTCAAGAAGATATAAAATGTCTGCACCTAAAATAATCAACAACTCCCTTTTTCATTTTTTAAAAACTTTAAAACCTAAAAATCCTTTAAATTAAGTATCCATATAATATCTGGATCAAAATCCTCGTCACTCGCCATAATTTATTTCAACCCTCACCAGCGCCAGGGGACTGAAGTACCCAACTCTTTATATTTGCGTTCAACTTGCCCGAGTTGCGTTTTTAAGTAATTGCTTGCATTTCGGTAAAAAATTAAATGTACACAGTCGTAAAATCCGCCCTAGCGCTTTAGAAACTCGTTTTATAAGGGTAGGTATCTGTAATGAGTAAGGTGAAAAGGCGTTTTTGTAACGTTTTTTAGATAAGTTTATTTTGTAAACTAGAAAGTAAAAAACTAGAATAAAATAAGTTGGGTGAATAAGTTGAAAGCTTGCTTGTCTTCCATACGCAGCTTGCGGTTCGGAATAAGGTCGTATATAGCTATAATCTATACTTATAATAAATCTGTAGAGAGGCCAATTCTGTACATGAAATATATTAAAAAAAAAACTATGAAGGGGTGATAAGGGATCGCTACTGATTCCAAAAATGCAATCAATAAAATTTTTGTCTGTCTGTCTGTATATTCGTTATAGAAAAAAAAACTACACGACGGATTTTAACGAAATTTGGCACATACTCCTGGGCAAGTTAAAGTATACTTTTTATTACGCTACGATCAATATGAGCAGAGCAGTGAAGGGAAATATTGGGAAAACGGGAGAAGTTACTCCATTTTTTAAGCTTCCGTCGCGTGTGCAGCCTTAATGGTTAAAGCTACATAGAAATCATCTACGACACAAATGTTCTTAAATTATTATTATTATATAAAAATAAATTCCTAAACAGCATATGTCTATCTTTTAAAATAGACTCACAATAACACATGAAACTTCAATAGCTTAGCAATTCGGAGCTTTCTGATTATATTTGTCTACTCTTACGTTTACAACACTCTCACTCATCCCTAATTAAAAAAAGTTAACATTATTATCTATTCAATAAAAAAAGAATCATGTAAATCGGTGTAGAAACACCAAAGTTATACATGAAATACGCTATAAGTCATCGCGCGTGAATACATAATCATGCCATAAGGATTATTTTTGTGTATCAGTTGCCGCGTTCGACGCGCTTCGCGGCAAGGGCGGATCCAGCTTTAGTGTCAGGGGGGGGGGGTCACATAGTCGTAGACGAGTTACAAAAGCTATATTTTGATAAATTTAATTGATACGTAGATAGTAGTTAGATTTAAAAAAGAACCAGCCAAGTGCGAGTCGGATTCGCGCACCATGAGATCCGTACAAACATTTTTTTTATGTTTTCACTTTAAATTTATGCTTTTTGCAAATTTTTCCTTTTGTGAGTGCTGACGTAACTTTCTAAATCTATACATATCTATAAAAATGAAACCCGTTACGCGTTGTCACGGCATCACGTGTGAACGGGTGGACCGATTTCGATAATTCTTTTTTTATTATATTCCTTGAAGTACGAGGATGGTTCTTATGTAGAGAAAACGTAAATATGTACCACGGGCAAAGCCGGGGCGAACCGCTAGTGTTAAATAATTCACTCACATTTTCGTAAAAACTTAACCTAATGTTTTATTGTGAATTTTATTTTTACTATAAACGGATTATAGACTCGATCATAATATAAATATCATTGTGCACTTAGCGTTGGGCATTGCTTTCCACCGTACAGTTTTGTTTAAAAAAACTTCTCATGATTTTTACAAAAATCTACCCTTAAAACTAATCTGACATTTTTAAAAACTTAACAAATCAATTATCAACCATTTCCATTTATATTAAAAATACTTCATTATATTTATCAAACATAATCCACCGTCCCCAATTATAATACAAAGCAAGCCCATAAAAATCAACCCTCCACTACAATATGTAAACAAATGACAGCAATAACGCTCAATGGGCTTTAAATTCCCAAAAAAGTCGAGTCCGAATTAATAGCATAGGTCATAGGACATCAGCCCCGAACGGCGCAAATAAAAACATTACATATTTACACTTGATTAGTTTACAACCCTTCCCTGCTAATACGTTTAGTTAAATGACCCTTTTTTTTTTTTTTTTATAGTGGGGAAATCTAAACTTCCCTGCTAATACGTTTAGTTAAATGACCCTAGAAATGGTTAAAAGGACCCCGGGATCAATGGAATTAATGACTACAATTTCGCCTCGAATACAATGTTCTAATTAGCCTTCAAAAAGCTGGACTTTGTTTAGTCTACGTTCAAGGTCATTACTATTTGTATTTACAACCTTTTAAACTTCTAAATAAATGTAGTTTTAATTATAGATTTCCAAGTACGAATAATTCGTAGATTTCCAACTAATTTATTAGTTTCAAAAAGTTACGCCTATCGATTCTGTAGAAGCACAGTCTCCGTTCTGCATGAAACTAAGACCATTGTCAGGCGAAACATATTCGTAGCGCGTAGAATTTTGTGTATGAACTTAATTAATTCGTGCATGTACATAAAATAATCATATTCCTTTGTTCATAACAATTGAAGCGCTAAGAGCACGTCTTGAAACAAAACTAAATTGCTTAATACAAGGTTTACATGGCGTATCTGGACAAAGAATTAAAGTCGCTGAATATGCTTCGACCTTGGCCTTTAACTTATAAGACGTATTTTTAAGAAACGACTGAATTCTTTAAATATTATCTTATTCGTGAACAGAAAAATAAACTGGCTATTTGTAAAATAAATGAAAGATACACTAACTATAATGTTTTTCAACCCATTTTATTTAAAAGGGAAGTTTTAAAATGAAAATATTGTACACGTTTATTTTCAGTTTAAATAAATAACAATTAATAAAAAATGTTAGAGCAATGCGCACCTTTATTTTAATAATAACTGAGACGTGTTTATTTTAACTCGCTGCTCAGAAGTTATTTTATTTCAGCTAGTTTTGAAAACATATCAGTGAATAAACGTTGAAAACATGCATTAAATATAACAATGAACGAGAAGAAATCTATTTTGCGTACTTGTTTTTGAATTATTTCAATAACACACAATGTTTTAAAGTTTTAAAATCAAGAAATCCCACCTTAAATCCGTTGTGTAGTTATAAATTTCCGAAAAAACATATATTTTCCAATACATCTTGGGCAGACGCTCTAAATCTTTGTACCCAGGATATTCCCTAAGGTAATTTGAATGCAGAATACGATGGTGAAGTTTTGTGCATACTGTGAGGGGAACTATTCGGGACGTGTTCGCTTGTATTTCTTAATAGCCACCCCGAGGGCATAGCGAGATGTTTGAGTAATGTCGAACGATAGACTTAAAGATTTATGTGCGATACTTTTGTGAGAAAGTTGAATGGTGTATCAAATCTATACGAATATTATAAAGCTGAAGAGTTTGTTTGTTGGTTTGTTTGTTCGAACGCGCTAATCTCAGCAGCAACTGGTCCGATTTGAAAAATTATTTCGGTGTTAGATAGTCCATTTATCGAGGAAGGCTATAATAGGCTATATATCATCACGCTATGACTAACAGGAGCGGAGTAATGCGGGTGAAACCGCGAGACACATCTAGTAATCTAATAATTATGTAATAGCAATAGAGTGTGCAACTTTATTATGATTGAAATATATAATTTGATGTTATTATTTTGTAATTGGAGAGGGATGAAGTAATCATTTTATAGTAAACTAGCTGTGCCTCGCGGTTTTACCCACGTGTCTCCGCTCCTGTTGGTCTAAGCGTGATGATATAATATAACCTTCCTCGATAAATGGGCTATCTGACACTGAAATAATTTTTCAAAACGGACCAGTAGGTAGTTCCTGAGATTAGCGCGTTCAAACAAACAAACAAACTCTTCAGCTTTATAATATTAAGTGTAGATTAGGTAATTGATTCCTTCTGCTTCCCATTAGCTATACCTAATGTTCTATGCTGCAAATTATTTATTAGAATTAAAGTGTCAATTGTGATTCTTACTTAAATACTACAAAGTTTCAGAAAACATTACTAGGATAATATTATAATTTCAAGTTGGTAAATACGCTCACGTAAATCAGGTTGGTAAACAAACCGCCCCGTGCATCAATTTACAATTAATTTAAAAATAAAAACCGCTTAATTAACCGTAAAATACACCAGGAAAACGAGGTTTAACAAGTTAATAGCCCGACGCTATCACACCACCGCCATTTATCATTTTGTTCAGCTCTATGTAATTTTCGAGATCACAATAATTTCACGAAATTTATCGCGTCTTCCCCGGGGGCACTGAGGTCAAATCGTCTAAACAATTTCGAGTTTATGGCATACTTCTGTTTGATAATTGATGTAATTTTCTGATTATTACAGCTATGGTTCGAGTTATATATTGTTATTTTTATTAATTTCTAGTGTCTGTATACTGTGCAGTGGTCTGATTCGGTAGTAATAAATTTAATTGTTATAAAGTACATATACTAAATTGCAACAGAAAGGTCGCAAGACAATTAATCCATACTATAATATTATTAATGCGAAAGTAACTCTGTCTCTCTGTCTGTTACTCAATCACGCCTTAACTACTGAACCAATTTGCATGAAATTTGGTTTAGAGATATTTTGATACCCGAGAAAGGACATAGGATAGGTTTTATCCCGGAAATCCCACGGGAACGGGAACTATGCGGATTTTTCTTTGACTGCGCGGGCGAAGCCGCGGGTGGAAAGCTAGTATAAATAGTACATAATATAACTATTTTTTATCTTAAATTTAAATTTACAAAAATTATAAACTTAAGTTAACAGATAAAAAAACAATACGTATGGTGACTTTGAGCTTCTCATTCAATTATTTATTTATATAGAACAAGTTCATAATGCATTCACTTCTCATTTCTAATTCCCAACAATATAGTGTTCAAACTCACCCCACAAACACTTGCATCTCGACTAAGACTCCCTTGGGAGGCAAACAGTTTCCCTTTTAAGGAATTTCGGGGATATACCAATTTGCCTCGACCTCCCCTATCTCCTTATTGAAAAATAAACCTTATTATCATAGAATTATAGATTAAATTCGTTTAATTGCGTAGGTTTCTGTTTTGTAAAGCACAAAGGTACTAATTTAATTGATGGCTGATTGAAATGGTACTTTTTGAAGTCCTTCGAGTGTGTTTAATGTCCTTTATTAGTATTAGGTTACCTTTTTGCAATAACAAGGGTATAACAAATACAAAGGATGTAAGTAACAATTTAATTTGGAACAAGTGGCTAATTGTTGGAAAAACATGTAAATGTGAAAGGTTGTAACTGTAAACATTGTTGCTTCAAAACGTAGTAAAATAAGTAATAACATACATACAATGTGCTCTTAAAAAAACCGGCCAAGTGCGAGTCGGACTCGCGCACCGAGGGTTCCGTACAAACCTGCAAGGTTTACAAAGTTCGTTCATTACGAAATTCTTTTGATTGCGTTGACATAGAAGTTTGATTTTGTTACAGCTTAAAGGTATTATAGACCTGAGTATTTGGTATGAATTTCAATTTAATACCTCTACGCGTTTATGAGGAAATGGGTAGTAAGTTTAAAATTATTAAAAAAAATATATATTATGTGATGTAACTAAAAATTTATGGTTTTCGTAATTTTTCCTTTATCTATGCTATAAGACGTTGCTTCGTACCAAATTTCAAGATTCTGAGTTCACGGGAAGCACCCTGTAGGTTTTGATTCCCTTGCAAGTGTCGAAAATTTGCGGCATAAACGGCTGTATCTTTTGATTGCGTTGGCTTAGAAGTTTGATTTTTTCACAGCTTCAAGGGACAGTAGACCTGAGTAATTGATATAAATTTCAGCTTCATACCTTCACGCGTTCCTGAGAAAAAGGGTCTTGACAGACGGACGGACGGACGGACGGACAGACGGACAACAAAGTGATCCTATAAGGGTTCCGTTTTTTCCTTTTGAGGTACGGAACCCTAAAAATTACGAAAAACTTAAGTCTCCTTCTGAGAAGTCGGCAGGTTTTGTGCTATATTCTGTTCCAATAAAATAATTTTAATAAAACCGTATTTACTCGTTTGGAAAAAATTGATTTGCTCAATATAACCAACTAGCTTTCCACCCGCGGCTTCACCCGCGCAGTCAAAGAAAAACCCGCATAGTTTCCGTTCCCGTGGGATTTCCGGGATAAAACCTATCCTATTTCCCGGGGTAAAAAGTAGCCTATGTCCTTTCTCGGGTATCAAAATATCTCTATACCAAATTTCATGCAAATTGGTTCAGTAGTTAAGGCGTGATTGAGTAACAGACAGACAGACAGAGTTACTTTCGCATTTATAATATTAGTATGGATGTCATATTTGATTCAGTGAGATGATCTGATATATTCAATGTTTTTATTTAATAACATCAAAAGCAATGATAAAAATCTTTTAAGTACCACTGCAATTCTCTCGAATTGCATACTACTATGTTATTTAGAGTGCATTCTCATGCACTCTAAATAACATAGTAGACGAACCATAAAGTATAACTATGTACATATATTATATATCAAGCAAATTATTTGTTTAAAATGTACTCCGTCACATGTAGCTCATAACAGACGGTAACACTAAATGCGTACATAAAATAAAGTAGTTTTTTTTATCCCTCGGGGTACTTTTTACCCCTGCGTCACGCACAGTACGCTTCGCACGGCAATTTGATTGGTTGTAAAGAGGGACCCGTTCCGTGACTCATTTATGAGTTTGAAACTTTATATTTGGTCATACTCATAAACTTAACAAGTGTCGGACAAAGTACGTTTTTTAATTTAAACATTACATATTCATACCCTTTTATGGACCCAGCTGAGTTATTATTTGCCTTAGTAATTAACACTATGAATAGTTTCGAATATATCATGTAAATATAATATTCACAAACGTTTAACTCCGCTATCAAACTTCAAAATAAAGCTCGTTCGCAGAAAATTTGGATATAACTAATAAATAATTAATAATCTTATACATGTTCAGTTATTATTAAGTTGAAGTTTAAATTTTGAAAATAGATTTGACCTCTGAAGTGTCTTACGATATTATTCAAATTAATAGTTTTCGTTCCAAGAAATAATATTTTGGTGATTCATAACTATTTAACACAAACAACATTCATAATGATTAGTTTAATTTGATAGTACCGAAATAAAAGACATTACATTGTTGATTATAATAGATTACATTGTTGTCAAAATTGTTCCAGTGGATTCCGAATCCAACAAACAAACGGCTAGTTTAATAATGGTTTTGTTTTTGAAATCGTATATCGAAAATAAAGCGAACGTTTTGGCATAAGTCATAACAAAACATACTGCACTTTTATTTATTTTATAGTCAAATATTCATAATTAGGCCACGAATTGTTAACGAGCGAAATAAACCAAGTTATAGTTGAAGTAGCCTTCTAAATAAATAGTCTTCATAACAAAGTTGTGCCGCAGAAGCAGTCAACCCGTTCCTAACTATCACAATGATTAACGACACTTGTATCGGTCGGGTTACTTTGGACCCCTCACAACTTATTTGTTTGACACTTAACATTGTTCCGGAAATTGAGCTGAATTTAAAGACTTTGCAAAATCTGATTATAATTACTTGAATGATTTTGAGTTCGAAGGGTACGGGTTCGGATATTTTCGTGCATATTTACGTTTCGAGTTTCAGTTTGGGAATAGTTTATTGCTATTTCTATTAAAGGGATTGGATGTTTAATTAATTCGGTTGCTTTGTATTATGATTGGAGATGGGTTTTGGAATGCCATTTAATATTTGGAGAAACGAAATACTTAACTATGTGTATATAAGATTTATCAAGATTTTTTTTTATGTTCAAATAATGGCTTACTTATAAATTAGTATCTACCAGAGATTGAACTTCACTAAAAATAATAAACCGGCCAAGTGCGAGTCGGACTCGCGCACCGAGGGTTCCGTACAAATAAGTTTAAAATTATTAAAAAAAAAATATTATGTGATGTAACTAAAAATTTATGGTTTTCGTAATTTTTCCTTTATCTATGCTATAAGACGTTGCTTCGTACCAAATTTCAAGATTCTAAGTTCACGGGAAGCACCCTGTAGGTTTTGATTCCCTGGCAAGTGTCGAAAATTTGCGGCATAAACGGCTGTATCTTTTGATTGCGTTGGCTTAGAAGTTTGATTTTTTCACAGCTTCAAGGGACAGTAGACCTGAGTAATTGATATAAATTTCAGCTTCATACTTCCACGCGTTCCTGAGAAAAAGGGTCTTGACAGACGGACGGACGGACGGACGGACAGACGGACAACAAAGTGATCCTATAAGGGTTCCGTTTTTTCCTTTTGAGGTACGGAACCCTAAAAATATCACCTAATAATATACAGCACAAAATAACACGTTAACCACTCCACAAGGAGGTGACAAACGTTGCAATTAATGTGTATTCATGAATAAATGAGTATGTTACAAATTACAAAGTCACCATCCCATTCAAACTCAACAACAAAACATTTCAAATTCTCAAAACCGCAAGCACATAAATCCCGAACTAGCTTACACAATCAATGATAAAATGATAAAAACTGACACAACATACAAATTTAGGTTACAAAACGTGTCATTTATCAAGCAGCCCGTTAGCTATCGGGTTATAAGGGTTAAAAATCACTTCGCATAAATCTACGCGTTATCTGCCTAAATGACCCGCGCGCCGTTTTGGGTTAAACGCTACTGCTGAATTTAATGTGGTATTGTCATCCATAGATGGCAGCATTTGTCAAACGAATGTTTTGAGGTGAATTTCGATATAAATGATTCGTATAATTGAGTTTAACTCGATGGTGAACTTTTTCGTAATGAATGTGGCCTAATGTTGACTGCTTGTTGACTGTAATAACTTTTAAATGTTATCTGTGTGGACCGTTCCATGCATCAGATTGTGTCTGTGATTTTTTGAGTAAACGTTTTTTGATGAATTTAGAAGGGATATCGATGTAGAGGCATGACCAATTATTTTCATTTTTGAAAACATAACTTGAAGCGTCATAAAATGGGGATGAAATTTTTTTTATGGGAAAATTGAGAAATGAAGTCGTGCATTTTTTTCATTCATATTATAAACAAGAGCATTTTCAACACTTATTACGAGAAATAATTGTAATTCAAAATCCTAAACATAGAATCTAAAATATTTTTAGTTTGATAATTCCACCAACGAAACACAACTTGTAACTTCATCATCAGTATATAACATCAATCATCAATCACCCAAATCCCGTAACACAAATAAATGTTCAATCAAATTATCGCGTATTAAAATATGCAAAAGAAATCACTACATAGTATAAAACAAACTCGCTTTCTCTGTCCCTATGTCCCTATGTCCCTATGTCCCTTTGTACGCTTAAATCTTTGAAACTACGAAACGGATTTTGATGCGGTTTTTTTTAATAGATAGAGTGATTCAAGAGGAAGGTTTATATGTATAATAACATCCATTAAATAGTGGAGAAGTACTGTTATTTTTGAGGTTTCTAATGTGATGTCGTAAATAATTACATTTTTTCCGCTTACATTGCAAACGCAGGCTGAACCCTACGAGTTTTATCAAAATAATGTACTAAGTATTGTACACATTGAAAAGGTCTACAGAAAAGTCCGCGATGGTATATGTCTATCTCTTATGGATAACCCACAATAACTTTTTTTTGTCATTTACTTTTTACGACAAATAATGGTTAATTTTCGAAGCGATTTTAACCAATACAGCATTAATCCTTAACGAATTAAATACCTTGAATACATTGTTCATTTAATATATATAGATCTATATGGCCCTTTACACCGTATGATTTAAGTGAATATTTTCGAAGATATTATCTACAGATTTAAAAATTGCGGGACGTAGCGTTTGCGGCGGTACCGGCCGGCCGCCATTGCACCCGTGCGAAGCCGGGGCGGGTCGCTAGTTAAATATAAAATATTCAGTCGCTACATAAATGGATTTAAAATCACATCGCTTCATTGGACCTAGTTAAGTCTATTAGCTCTGCACAATCTTGCGCCAAATGAATCTTTCCCAGGCGTTGTACTTTATTTCCTTCCTTCCCTGTTTCTACCTAGGCAGTCTAATAGGGTTAGAGGAGCGTTTACATGGTTTAGCTACTAGATAGTAAGGTCCTTATGCCGGTCCAGTGCGCGATAAAACGGTGATACCGTAGACTACCGTAGTAGTAAATTAAGTTTTTAATACTTAACTATAATTTCTGTTTTCAATTTTTGACGTGACAACGTCTTATAATTCGATAGAGCCGGCTGCACGCACGAAAAAACATGACTCATGCGGCGTTACCTCGCTCTGAGGCGTTCCATGTAAGGCTTGAAGTGCGAGCGAGAGCGCGGAACGAGCGACAAAGAAGCATAATCGGACGTTGTCACGTTCAACTATCGTCAGTAAACCGACTTTACAGACAACCAATTTTTTTAATTAGGTCTGCGTGCTTTAACTGCCAGACGCCAGAGACAGACGTCTCGAAAATGTTGTAGGTGTTTGTGCAGTTTTCAAAAAGCTAATACGAGCATGTAAAGCTTTTTGCAAGTTTTACCCACGCAAATGTTTTTGACATTTCTACTACAAGTTTGTTATTTTTGTGTTTTGTCACCCAACTGTACTTACTCTCGAACGTCCATCACCAAATATTACCAATTTTATCTGATGCTGTACAGCCTTCACGGCTCGATATGCAAAGAAGTAACTTTCGTATTCATAATCTTAGTAATAGTATTTTCTTGCGTTTGATTTTACGCGAGTATTATACATTTAGAAATTAAAGATGTATAATACTCGAATGCTACTCTACCAGTTCTCAGTACTCAACTCTTTACTCTCAGTTTTAGTAGAAATTTTAGTACTGAACTATCCTACCCGTGGTGTCTACATTAGTATAGTACTTATGTAGACACCACGGGTAGGATAGTTAGTACTCTACCACTCGACTCTACCATTTATTCTACCTGTATACAGCAGCCATAATTGATATTTAACGCAATTTATTACTTAGTATAGATTCCAGTAATTTCGCGATGCTAAACGCAGCACAAGCCGTAGATTCTCTTTGTTCGTTTTGATTCCTAAATTCTGAAAAACGCTTCAAATATTGTATGAAGACGACTCAATTTTCAATTTGCATCAATGAATTTCCAAGATTTATGCAAGTCGAGATGACGTAACAGGCGTTTTATTCATTTTCATACCTTTCTTGAAGTTTCTTTGGTATTACCGTTATTCGAATAGTTTCCGTCGTCTCCGATTTAATATTTTGCAGTATTATGAATAGTTTTGATTTAAAAGATCTATTTTTATTTTTAAGAGTTTTAAAACATCGAGTGAACTATGTTACGGAATAATTTACATTGAAATGGCTACATAATTATAAAATATGAAACGACAAGCAACATTTATAATTTATAAACAATACCAAAATTATATCATAAATTAAATTAAACCTTGAATGAAAGTCACGCTTTGTGACAAATATGAAATGTTTATAAACACACTTTAAAATATAGGTAAACAATTTTATCACAAAGTTTACAATACAGTGCAATGCAACAATGTCGTAAGTACGTAATCAGTTTTCGTATAGTTATTTAAAACAGACCTTATTGTTACCTATGTATTTTAAATTACCTATTTTATTTTAAATTGATATATTCTAATTATCATTTTTATTTAAATTACAAGTCCACTTTTCATACAATAGCTCCTTTATAACATGTTCAAAGTCGAAACATCAATATTCACAAGACTTTACAAGTCTACGTAGTCTTAAGAATACCCAGGTATTCAAGAAATAAACACATTTTTAAGATATTTATTAAAAACCTAAGGCTTTTAAATCCCCGGCAGAAAGTCTTTCAAACATCACGTCAGAGCCAAGAGTGGATATATAAGTTGTTTGCATGAAAACTTTTATACTTATTTTGTGTGCTTAATGAGCTTCTGTGCTTACATTTTTCTTCTTTAGAATGCTATTTAATCCTATCCTAAAACCTTTAGGTTGGCAATTTGGTTATTATTGATTGTAGACTTGCCTTATCAAGCGGTTTTGGTTGTTTGCACATATTTTTGCGATTTCCATCAAATTTTTTCTTCCTATTATATTTTTTTTTATAGATAACTAGCTTCCGCCCGCGGCTTCGCCCGCGTGGTGTTTTGATAAAAGGTAGCCTATGTTCTTTCTCAGGGTCTAAAGATTGTCTGTGCCAAAATTCATCAAAATCGGTTGAGAGGTTTAAGCGGGAAAGCGTAACAGACAGACAGATAGAGTTACTTTCGTATTTATAATATTAGTAGGGAATGTCTGTCCTTTATAACGCTTTCATTAATGAATTTAGCTTAATCTATCCAAATCTATTTCATCGGTTCTGGAGAAAAAAAAAACGTGAGTATATAATTTTTTTGTCTGTCTATTAACAGACAAAAAATACCTAGATAAATGTATACCCCACTTTATCAATACTTACATTTAAGGTGTTTTTGCTTCATGGTAGTTGTCACTTGTTATTTATCACATACGTTAATTTACACAGGCATTTTAATCCGTTAATATTAGGATTAATGTTATATAATAATTATATAAACTTATATGATAGTAGTGCGTAAGATATGGATGAGATATTTAATAAAATTTTCGCCGCTTCATTGATTATTTGGCCGCTGTTTAAGTTATAAGCCGAAGCGATTGTGAGCTGAAAAATAGTTTATGTTGTGCGTAAATGTCCATTTTGTAATTATAATAGTCAAAAAACTATAGGTACACATAGATACTAACGGAACGTAAAAATTTACCATGTAGTACCTAAACATTATTTGATCGTAACTAATACGAGAGATTCTCGTAGGAGATAAACAAACATGTTCTAGCAGAGTATTATTATAAAAATCGATCGTAAAGAAATTCGACCAGCACAACTGATAAGAAAATTTCTGCAACATATCATACAAGTGGTGGATCAGATCGTGCCGTGCGCGTGTGTGAAAATTGTAGAAATTTGTGATTTTAGAAACATCAGAATATATTTTACTCTTGAATAAAATAAATCCGCGATTTCTTCTGCCTTATGTCCAATGGCCGAGTTAGCTATAAGTCAGTCTTCCGAAAGATTAACCGAAGTCAAATGTGGTGTGAGAATTAATGATCGACCCCGGGGCTGATTGAATTTGGCCGTGTTCTAATTATGTAACTATATGTTATATTGACTACTGACTAGTATTACAAGAATTTGTATGTATCCTGCCCAAATGTAGTGACCAATCTTTAGACTAGCCAACTGGTAAGAAACTTTGTATCATGCGTATCATCATCAGCTCAAATGTTCCCACTGCTGGGACACGGTCCTCCTATAAGGGTACAGGCCATTATCCACCACGCTGGCCAAATGCGGGTTGGCGGATGTCACATGTCGTCGAACTTTTGATTCTTCGACATGTCGGTTTCCTCACGATGTTTTCCTTCACTGTTTCGAGCAGTAGTGGTGTAATCAACATGCGCAGATAATTTAAAAAATTAATTTATTTCCTGCATGCCTGGTCCCGAATCTCCGACTTACCGATTTGAAGGTCTTCACCACTGCACACGTAAGTAACTGTAGGTCAAATATAATATATCCAGCATTTTTTTCGCCAAAATCCTCACATTTCGTATTACAAAATCAAATGAACTTAAAACTCATACCACTTACAAAACAGCAAGATATTTTTAATAAGATTCATTTAACTAAAATAGGTACACTTTCTCAATGTATTTTCTATTTTAACTTAGAATACTAAATACAAATGAATAGTCTGTAAATACTTGTTACTCAACCTTAAATAATTATTCATTATTATTTTACCTTGAAATAGATTTCAATACTAACAAGTAAATTCTTAGAATCTCAGTTTCCCAATTTGGGCCAAATTAAAATCTAATAATATAGCCTTAGGCCTTAGGGAGTAATTAATTCAAAAATAAATTAATTTTAAGAAAATAGAATTCATTAGTACCTAGTAGATAGAGAATAATAGATAGAGAATAATATATGTACTTATAATATTATAGGAATAAAAAAATACGATTTCCTGTTACCATTACCCATACATAAACTCTTTAGAGACGTCAGCAGTATAATAGAGGAAAAAGTGAAAAAATATTTAAACAAAGGATTTGAGTCAGTAATGCTTTAAATTATAAATTAATGCTAAAATAAGCAGTAAATATTATGAAACAACAATAAAGATATAGTAATTTCAGTATAATAATAATAACAAATTAAAGTTCTCAAAAGGGCCTCTGCGTGTTGGATCTGTGTCCCCACGTAAGCCTTCTAAAGGACTGGGTACCTTCCTTGTGATGATTATTTTTTTTCTTTATAATTTGTATGTTTCTTCTTATTAAATTTTCGTACCTATATTAGCGCCCATTATAACTGACGCAATATTTTCCAATACCAATTGAAGCGATGTTGAGCTAAAGCGGGTACAAAACTAGTATTTTTTTTAAATCGGTTAAAAGCAAAACAACACAGAACTGTGTATCCAGACCACTATTTAGAGAGGAGACATTTCCTATTTATTCTTGGAAAGTTTTATTCGAGTTACAATTTGAAAGTTTCGCAATCATTGTTTACCGTATTGCGAATTTCGATCTGACAAAGCGAAATGATAAGTTCATTTCTTGTTTTATATAATTGCTGTAGTCTATTTTATTATTTTGTTTAATGTCTGTATTCCTTGTCCGAACGTGCAATATTATAATAATTATTAGAACAAAACAAACCGTTTTCAAAACATGTCAAAATTTGAACTGACCTACCGGAAGGCATCGTTCAAACAAAAAAAGAATCATCAAAATCGGTTCACCCAAAAAGTTCTCCAGACATTAGAATCTCATCCTCTTTATTGATGTTGGTTCATAAAACTTAGCGTTTTAATTCATTGAGGAATTGAACTATACAATACGTACATTCCATGGAAACCTCCTACACGTTTTATGATTCCTACTAATATTATAAATGTGAAAGTTGCGAGGATGTGTGTGTGTGTGTGTTTGTTTCTCTATCGGTTTAGTACAAGACGAACAAGACTTAGCAAGCACGTCCTACTCTCTCAAAGTAATTGACATTGATAATAATTACTTTGAAAAAAGGAGGTGACCTTTCGCCTGGGTGAACCGATTTAGATAATTCTTTTCCTATTTGTAAGATACTAATCTTCCGGTCGGTTCAATGTCGCCTCGTTGAAGACGATCAATTTTTTTTATAATTTTTTTAATTTTTAATTTTATTAAATTTTATACTAATAGACTTATATATTATATATTAAATTTTATACTAATAGACTTATACAACAATAATACGTTTCCAAAGTCAACAATATAACAAAAACTAAGAACGAAATACCGTTACTTCTGTGGACAGAGTTAAAAAGGAAAACCCTCTATCTGCCTGATGAAGGCATGAAAGGAAATTACCGCCTGGGTTCGGCAGGATGCGTCTCGCTGAGGCAAGTGTTGGCAACCTTTTTACCAATAAAACTAGATTTTAATGTATACCAAATCTAGATTTTAGCTTAAAATATATGTGGCGTAATGTGTATGAAAAGGTATTTGAATGTTGACTTGTAGGTATTTAGGAAAGAAGTTGAAAGTAATTTGTAATTGTTTTATCAATATGCTTTACTTTAGGTTAAAGTTAAAGTATTGTGAAAATAATTTTTTTTTATTATATAATATACTTTTTTAAGCAGAACAAAGTACGGAAAAGACTTATATATGTAGAGTTCCAATGATTATGGCAATGATATAAATTAAAATATTAACTAATGAAACTCATGAAACAATATAAGTACAACATTCTCGATGAATTATTGTTCATACAATATCATCGTAAAACACATAAAACCTACACAAAACCGTTCAACAAATAAAGCAAAACAAAATGGTTGACGGTATCTGAATCAATCGAAAATTAATAACGGAGCCTGTTCGTTGTTTATTGGATGCGCTAATCGGATGATCGGATCGGCGTCGGCTTTTACTGTATAAACATTGTTTTTGCTAGCTGCGCATCCGATTTGCTTAATACCTCTGTGTTTGGGACGGCTTATATGTAATTTTGTATGTGACTATTTGTAATGTAATTTAATTTATTTGTAACTAGGTTGTATTAGATGCACACAAAATCGAACGATGCGACTATAATCGAATAAAAATAAAGCTGATGTCACACTGGAATAATGTTGCTAATGAAAAAATCTGTTGTATTTTCTTAAAACAATTTTATTTGTAGACTTTAAATTAAGTTTAGTTTTTAATTCGATTTATACATGTATTGTGATTTGTGAATCTTAAAAATATGCACAATCGCAATCGCAAGCCTACATGTATTCGTTCGAAACGATAACTAGAGAAACTTACATTAAATACTAGCTGTGCTCCGCGGTTTCACCCGCATTGCTACGCTCTTGTTGGTCTTAGCCTGATGATATATAGCCTATAGCCTTCCTCGATAAATGGGCTATCTAACACCGAAAGAATTTTTCAAATAGGACTAGTAGTTCCTGAGATTAGCGCGTTGAATCAAACAAGCAAACAAACTCTTCAGCTTTATAATATAAGTATAGATTAGTTTCTTAGAGATAATATAATGCAAGTAATAATAAAATAATAAAAATAACTACGTTAAAAAAACCGACTTCAAAAACGGAAAAGTAAAAAATAACAAATATTTGATATTAGGTTTAGAGACATTTATTTTCAAAGAATTTTACAATTCACTTATTCTAACGTTTCACAATATTTATAAAGTTGTACACCTTGACAAAAAATATTAAAAAATTTGCGGGTGAGTGGAGATTATTTTGTGCAATAATATCGTCGGTATGGCTGTGTTCGTGAGGAATGTTTACACGGATATAAAGCAACTAAATGTGACATCGATTGCATGAACTAAAATAAATATTAATTGTAAGTTTATTTAAAAATTAGTGTAAATAGTAATTTAGTGTTGACTTAACTATTTAAAGTAATTTAATTAATTCAATCTTGTTTTTTTTTTATAATATGTATAAGTATAATAATTCATAATATGTTGTAATTATTTTTACTCTTGATTATTTTAAAATATATATATACTTTTTATGTTATATTTAACACTTTATATTATATTAATTTATTTTTTGAAGTAATTTTACTTTTGATTTTTTTTTTAAACTAGGTAAGTAAGTATGTGATCGTTGTTATTTTTATTTATATTGCTGATTTTATTTTATTCACTTATATTTTTAAGTTGTATACACGATAGTTATTTCAGGGCATATTTTCATTTTGTAGTATATGAAGTTTTAATTTCTTTTTGAATATTATTAATTACTGCGTATTATTTAGATGTGCTATTTATTAAATAGGTTTGATGTCGGTGCCAAGCCAATGTAAAACTTACCGGCTTACACGAGCTTAATACTAAGTGCTTAGTGCTTGTCACCGACTTCAAACCTATTTAATAAATAGCACATCTAAATAATACGCAGTAATTAATAATATCAAATATTTGTTATTTTTTACTTTTCCGTTTTTGAAGTCGGTTTTTTTTAACGTAGTTATTTTTATTTAATACTTTTTAGTGTATTTTTTTTAACACGAATCAAACGAGCCCAAACTCGATAAAGTGAGTTCCTATGGCCACCTTTCGATTCCATCATCAAATTAGCTCTATGTGATGATAAATTTTCATCACTATCCAATTTACATACGTATACAAAATTTCAGCTCAATCGGTAACCGGGAAGTGAATCAAAGTTACTTGCTAGATTTTCAATAAAGTCATCGAGGTCAGACAAAAATGCGCATAAAATAAAAACTACTGGGCCTACCCGAATGAAATTTTTATGGGACCAATTCGAAACTATTCCACATCAAACAAAAAAAGAATCACGTAAATCGGTTCAGAAACCTCGGCGTAATCGGTGTACATACATAAACAAAAAAAAAAAAAAACATACCGGCCGAATTGATAACCTCCTCCTTTTTTTTGAAGTCGGTTAATAAAACGATTGCTATCGTTAAATAATTATAAAGCATAATGCATTTAATGTGGTTTGGCTTTATTCTTGCGGACAATAAAATATTATACGCTTAATTTAATATATTATTTATTAGTCATAAATTTAATGTAATTATGCGGTTTCACGCGAATTGTAGATATTTGTAAGACTGAAATTACATAATCATTAAGTTATTAATATTTAATTTCAACAATATGACAAAGTTATTCTAGTACGTGTAAAAACAAATTAAAAATGCGTGGTATATATTATTATAAGGTTTAAACATTTATTTTCTTACAAGATAACCGATAATAACTTACAAAGAGTACAATAACTATTAAATATATACTTAATAATAATTAGGTCTATGCAGTGGGAACAAAATGATACGCGTTTATTATCAAGTAGCTCTATACTTGATAATAAACGCGTTTACAAGTACAGAAAAATCAAAATCTATAGATACCTATATTGTTCATAGAAAAACAACTTAAAACAGATAAATCAGAACGAAATGTACCCGAAAATCGCAAACATGTTTTGGCTTCAATGGAATTTAACGTTAAACCAAGCATTGTGTTGTCAGCCATCAAGTAATGTGTAATCAATGAAATGACGTTTCAATTATTTTCGACCAATGTTTTGCTATTATTTGGAACGATTTAACTGTAATCGTTTATTTATAGGATTATGATATTAAATGCTTTTAATATTGATTCAAATGCTATTATTTTAATAATTAATAAGTGAAATTTATTTTAAAGAATAGAAAAAAATCGATTGCCTCGAACCCGCGTCTTTCGCCTTGCCTTGACATGACGCCTAGCCTCGAAAACAAGTGATCTATACAAATGAAAATGCTTTCCCATAACTTCCTTCGAATATTTGTTTAATTCTTCATAACAGCTAATAATATGTAATATACATTGACAGAACTAAAATAAATACTTTAATATGTTCAACATCAGCCCATGTAAGGAGTACTTAATATTAGTTTTAACTTTACTTATATGACAAAAAACGAAACTATGACTTAAAAGCTGGTGCGTCATACAAAACTAAATCAATTTGAAATACAATTCATTTAAAACTTGATTAATGAAAAATGTTTCGTGTTAACAAAACTTTTGTAATTACAAAACAAAAGATGTCAATCGCTGGCTCTACTCGTAACAAGTTTCTCTTCGGACGGTTGAAATTAAGAAAGAAACGAAATTAAAAGTCGGCTGGCTTCTTAGCTGATACACAAATGAACAAACTTTTATTAGTAGGACGCTGCTGACGTGGCCATTAAACAAGCGGATCCATATAAATGTATAAAGAATAGAATACCCGAGTGGCCGAGTCGGGGTCACGAGTGGCCGAGTTGGTTAGGCATCAGCCCTGGAATGGCGCGAAAGGATGCGGGTTCGAGTCCCGCCTCGTGATCGAATTTTTTCTATTCTTGATAAATTTATATTTATAAAGCATTTGAATGTCATAAAACCAAAAATATCAATTTCAAGCGAATCCATGATTTGACCTACATGGTTTTATCTAAGCCTTAATTCTGTCTTCTAATTTATAGAGCTATCCTATTTAGAGATGTACTGGGTACAGTACCACCGTGGTACATAAAATTTTATAATTACAGATGAACATCTTAACAGAACTAAATTTGTATTGTACCTGTAATTGATTATTTAAAATAAGTTCGTTTCATTTACTTTAACTTACAATAAAGTAAGAGGAAAAAACAAAACCACCATTTTGTGGATAAATCAATTAGATAAGATGCAAAATACATTGATCCTTTTTTTAAGGTCAAAGGTAAAAATATTATATTGAATTCGCTGGTTTTGTGAATACACCCGTAGTTGTTAACTCAACATTCAGCTTTAAGAAAAAATGTTTTTCATTTCGTATAATTTATGAATTCTTCACTAATTTGTTATCATTTTTTGTTAATATTATGCTCTAAATCATAATATTTTTTGAAAGAGAATAATATTAACTGAAATAATTTAATTATCTATACTTTAAATACCTACCTACCTAGTACCTAGGTATTTAGATTGTGTGGCAGGTTTTAAAAGTATAACTAGATAAGCCCCTGACTTCGCTCGCATGCACTTCACGTAATTACAGTCGTTTATCGCACAATTATTTTATCAACAAAAGAATCCTGCGGTGTTCAAAACTCAATCTATTTTAATATGAAAAATCATCACAATCTGCCGAGCACGAAAAGCGTGAAAACTTTACAAACATACACCTCGAGTAGAAGCTTCTTACATTAAAGCAAAAATTAAAAATTAAACACAATAAAACAAAATGGCGGTCGGAAGAGCCTTGCCAGTGTTTACGCGTCATCGCTCGGAAGGTAAAACTTTTATTTATGCGAAAACTTCACTCATTTTTCTTTTCAGAAGCGTTTCAGAAAATAAAGCTTTTCCCGGCTCTAAAATATAAATAACTTCACATTAAAGATGTATGAAGGCGAGTATAGTTATGAATCAATAAACGTGAATTACAAGACGTTTGTGAAGTAGGTAATAGAAGATATTTAAGGTATGTTTTTATATTTCTTTTTTAATTCTCATGAAACGAATATGTATATTACGAACTGTGTTTTCAAAATGTATGATTAACATTACTTAATTGATAATTCATCACGAAATTAAAGGATTTAAATGTTTTTATTCATATTTGTTTGTTTTTCATTTACCTAACTTAGATGTAGACAATTTAATTAATAGGAACAACACAGAAATTCACTTTAATCAAATTTGTCAAATAAAGTAATTTGAATTCTGCAGAGAAAGTCAAACGTGAATCTCATTAAAAACAATTTAATAATTTAAGAAAAAAAATATGTGTCTTTTTCACACTATGTTTCAACAAAAAGTCATCAGTTTCAACATAGATCAATACGTTCTGTAATACTCTCTTCAACGTGTTTTAAACATCAGTTTACTATATCTAATAAACTAGCTTACCGCCCGCAGCTTCGCCCGCTTTGTCTAAAACCTAATAAATTATATACTAAAACCTTCCTCTTGAATCACTCTACCTATTACAAAAAACCACATCAAAATCCGTTGCGTAGTTTTAAAGATTTAAGCATACATAGGGACATACACTGAGAAAAAAATTCAATAAAAAATATTAATAACTAATAAAATTCATATAAATCCTAGGACAATTAAAGTTCTCTAACGGCTACAAACGAGTTTTACTTATTGCATTTACTGACGCCAAAAATCCAAGTTTAGTTGGAATAAAAATGCCTGTTTACTAATAACGAGTAAAGTTTATTTAGTGCAAGTAATCCAACATACTTTCTGTTAATATGTTTTTATTAAGGCCAATAACATAAATATTGGTTACGCGTAATATATTTTTTATTCTTAGTACTTTTTTTCTTGGGTTTTACTACTCTTGTTACTTGTCTTAAGAATCTTGTGACTAGGGTTCACAATTTAATGTGTGGAAATAATACCTAAAGCAGTGATGTTATAACCAGTATTTTTTTATAGGCCCTATTAAAATTTTGACTTGTAATTAATATCTTTTATTGAAATTCATTGAGGTGTGATATAATTTCTAGTATTCTGTTTAATAGTAATTAGAAACGTTGCTATACTTATACCGCTAAATTTAAATACCCAAAAAAACTTCTGGAGGAGAATCTACACATGAATATGAACAAGTTTAACTATGGAACCGACTCCAAAAAGCGCGAAAAACAATCATGTTTTTTACTTAACATTTGTGCTTTTAGAGTCGGTCCTATAATTAAATTTGTTCATATTCATGTGCAGATTCTCCTCCAAAAGTTTTTTTGGGTATTTAAATTTAGCGGTATAAGTATAGTAACGTTACTAATTACTTTTACATATTGATGATTTCGATCAACTTTCTTCTTATTATACGAAGCTCTAATAACTAATGTAATTCAAAACTTAATTGTTTTTTAAAATTGTTCAGATAAGTAATAGCGAAAAATTGTTCGAAATCTTCATTTGCAGATAGGTGGACATAATAAATAAAATTTGATATTTTCCTGAAATAACTTTATTCTAATTAACCAAAGAATAATCATTGACAACATAATTTTAAGTAATAAACTAAAAAATCCTGGATATAGTATTCATGATAACAAACAACTTGCCCAACCGATGCTGAATTTTCAGTTTTTTAGTTTTTAGGCAACAACACTGCCACCAGCCAGTAGTTTGTATTCAATCTCAATGCCGCTGTGGTCATCCACTTCTCTTCCACTAGGTGCTACGGTTCTAAAGAATTCCGCAGCCATGCAACTTTCTCCCTTAATTCTTCGTCGAATTCTGAAAGGAATCATTTATCATTTAAATTGAAAACAGCAATACCCGTAAAAGTAAACAAACTCGCTTTTCATTAAAATATACATTACCTGCTGATGCTGCTGGCAATCGTATTAATGGAGCTACATCAGAATTCGATGACGAAGATGATTTTCTTGTCAAGGAATGTAAACGGGCCCTCTCGATAATTCCACGACTACGCAACTGCTCTACCATCAATCGACGACTTCAAAGTTTTCAGAACCTAAAATAATAACACTGATTTGAATGATGACTAAAAGAAGACCATAAGTGTACATCATATCTACAGGGTGTAATCGTTAAGTGTGCACAGGCGATTGCATCAAAAATCTTTAAATTGATATCGAAAGTACTTAACCTAATCAGTAAAATGGCATTAATAATAACTTTTTTTTAAATAGGACGTGAAATATCCGAAAATTTTACATTAAACACTCTCCTACATTTAGTATGAAATAGTAGAACGGTTTTAGTTAACTGATCAACTGACTTATTTCATCGTTGGTTAAAATTCTGAGTGTTCCAGAATCCACTCTTCCATCTAGACAACGCAATATACCAAATTACAAGGTAATATTATGAACATTAATACATCGACTGTTCTGACAAAGAATAGTTTGGTACTGTGTTAAAAAACTATCTAGCTTCTAACTATCTACATATGTAGTTTGATTAGGTACCTACTTACCACGAAATTGGGTTACATACTCCTGCAACCCCCACCTCTTAAGGAGATCACTGGTTAATTGATCCATGTGTATTATTTTATTCGAGTCATTCAAATGTTTTTGCACAGCACAAATTATTTTCACTTGTGTGTTAAACACACGTGCGCTCACTGACGCTAAGCAAATGAGCAATTGAGCAGCAACGTCCCGGCCGCCGGCAGATCAAAGTAGGCATGTATCTTGTTACTAGTAAACTTTACTAATTCCAATTAAAGGTATATATAATTATATAAACACTAATAGCCATAACTGTAATGACAAATAATAGTTTACTTCTTGAGGGAAAAATAAAACTAGTTCTAATTACAAGTTCACAAATTATAGAAATAAGAAATGCCATATTAGATATTTTTAGTAAAACTCTTTTATAATCATAACTAATCTGTACCTCTTGATATTAGTACAGTACCTACAAATTCAAGGAATATTTATTAATACATGTAAAATCCTACAATCCCAAGTAAAGAATATTAATTTCGACATTTAATAAAACCCGTTTATTGGTATTATATTACGAAATTAGTAAACTGTACTTGAAATTAAATTTTTTGTAGTTTTCATTAAAAATACATAGGAATTGATAAAATTTGATAATAACGCCATTTAATAACATTGTTATTAATTACGCCGAAATTTTTTCTCTCAGTGTAGGGACAGAAAAAGCGAGTTTGTTTTATACTATGTAGTGATACTCCACACCTATTACTCTTTATCAAATCAAATCAAAAGAAAAAACTGCATTATGTTTACCGTAAATTTCGAAGTTAATTATTAATAAGTAGGTAAAAGCTTTTAAAAAGATTTCCTCTTGCAATGAACTATTTCAATTAAGCTTGCAGCCGTTTTCAACTTTGTTTTAACTTGAAGTAGTTCTGAAGTCATTTCATTTTACTTCACTATCATAACTATTGTTGATTTTGAACGTTTTTCAACAATAGCGGTTAGTGTTATATTCTGTGTCCGAATAATTATTCAAAAGTAGTCACTATTTTAAATTTTAAGTGACTGACATAGACGTCGTTTTCGTTTATTTTTTTTAATTTGAATAATTTTGAAAGTGCTTTTGTGTAACTAAAACTAGCATTCGCCCGTGTATCTGCTCTTAAGCATTTAGATTTATTAATGAGGTTGCCCTTATAAGATGTTGGTTTGATCTTCAGTGGTCTAACAAAAATAAGTAAATTCTATGAAAATATAAAATACTACTAAATGTTTTCTTTAATTATCAATAATTTATAACATTCAATGAAGATAGTGAAAAACTATTGTCACTTTTAATGACATAAATGTTTCTATAATCACACAATTTTCCTTGATTCTAATTAGCGAAAAAATGAAAGCTCAAATCCGTTGAATTTAAACAAAACAAACAGTTCCGGGGCGCTCAGACAAGTTTGTGAAACTGAATTAAAGGCTTCGACTCTCTTGTATCTTACTAACGAATCACTCGCTGCCTGGATGCTATTACGTGTGCTATTGGACATTAATTATATTATTTATTGGAAAAATAATGAAATTAACATAAACAAGATGAACAAAGGGTTAAATAATAAAATTAATTAATCGAGTTTAAAATCCATTAAAAAGTATTTAATTTCTAAATCAAAATGGACAATTTTTATATTTAGAACCGCCGACGATGACCTATAGTTGTTCAAAATTTAGAATATTTTATTTAAAAAGGAAAAAGGAAGTACTCGTTAAAAAGGGAATCATTTTGTTTTCTTACGCAAAACATGCGCAAAACACTTGCGCTACTTACAGAAATTTTGTTGTAGACGTTTACACCATAACTTGGATCGACCAAAGTTCAATTATTATTGTTTTATTTCAGAATACCTAACAATAACAAGATATACTGTGAAAAGATAGTCTGTCCGGTCAACTAGTTCTTACGGCTTATAATACATGTGGTTATGTCTATCCGGTTGATAGCAATAGATTATAGCATGCATGTCGGTTACCCTGTCCGCTGATAGCAATAGAGTCTCCCCACACTCACACGCAATAAGGACGCAGGCGAGGCGACAAGCCTATTCAGAAAGTTAGTCCTTTACATTCCGCTTAAACTTACTTCGAGATACAAACATTTGACATGTAAAGGCTTTTAATCACCTCAAACTTTGTACTACGGCCGTTCGTTAAATGTTCCGCCGGGGATTAATGAAATCTTTTCGGATTCGCTCTTTGACAATTTTTAATTTTCAATTAGCGTAATGAAATTTCTGTTGGAGATATTGAATCGGAAATGTGGTGAATTAATCTTTGCTTTGATGCGAATTAGGTGCTAGTGGACGTGGTTGAATTTAAAGCTATGTTCAAATAGTTTGCATTAGTTTAATTAATAAATTGAAGGTATATCCGTGTTTATGGTAGCTTTTAAAAAAGAGCCTACAACTACCTGAAGGGCCAATAAATCTCGCCATTTCGTGATCCACTGAAAAATTTGAAGAGTCTGTTTTAGTATCGAACAATGGATGAAACAATATTTAAATAGGTATACAATTAAATGTTATAAAAAAAATATATTCTGTCAACCATAACAATAAAAAAAAAATATTTTTTTTACATAATTCATGAATAATTAAATGTTTATGAATATCTAAAATTCCTAACCTTTTTTTCTTACACATAGAGCCATTCAATTTCAGATTTTAAAATGGCCTCCGTCCGTAAAAAAGCAACACAAATCCGTATATCAAGGCTGTTTTTGCGTGGAAAAAGTTTTGAATATGATATATGCCGCAAGTTTACACATAAAGCAGGTTGACTCAGCAAATGGAGTCGCTTATGTCACTTGCACAGATAAATATTATAAATTATAATGTGTAGTTCGGCCATGAGGGACTGTCTAAAAGGTTTGGACTTTGGACTCTTTGTTTTCAAATCTTTAGGGATGTGTACTGTGTTGCAATTTTTCATGGTGTTTTTGTATTGCCGAAGATGAGAATTTTTAACAGTTTTTAGTTTATGGTGAGACTATGTAAGTAAGTGTGTAAAATGTTCTATATTGTAGAAATAAGGAACATTTTTTTAATATTTTATAAAGCGTAAAATTCTCTAATTGTCCTGACATGATACAAAATTTATGTAAAAAGGAGAAATCTCTTTTTCAAAAAGTCTGTTTCGAATGAAACAAAGGTGAAAACTGATTTCCTAATCACAATACAACTTATTAATTTACTCGACATTATAAAACATAAGTTTTATAAGTCATAGAAAAAAGGATAGTTGACCACATTCAGATATAAAATAAATTAAGCTTTTAATAAAGTCCTTTGTTTTGTAAGACGCAAATTCAATATTAACGGAGTCTTATAAAAGAAAAGATTTGCCTGCCATAGCAAAGAATTATCTTTATGATAATTGTTAATTCACATTAATAAGTGCTTATTTATAACTTGATTATTAAGGTAAAATGGTAACCATTAGGTACAATTACCTATTATATTTTATGCACAATGAAATGTGCATTAATTTATTTATCCGTTCATAAATGAAATTCCAGGGCGATTACAATAATATCTCAGCTCAGTGGTAAACCAGCTTATCTAAGTTAATAAGGTTTTTGAACATCCCCCGCAGGGTTTATATCTCTCGCCGTTACTGGCCTCGTGCCCTAATATTTCATCAGTATTTATTTGAAAATTTGCATTATATTAAATTAAAATTAGTTTGAATTCTTGATTTAAAGTAAAGCCTGTAAATGCGAAGTTAAATGATTACAGACATAAAGTGTACCTACTCTTTTGCTTTGAGAAGAAATTGTTTGTTTGTTTGGTTGGTTAAGCACGTTAATGCCAGGAACTACTAATAACTAGATTAAAAATCCAAGTGTTCAGTAACCCATTTATCTAGTCTAGTAGGCTTAAAGCAATGCAGCATCAATGAAAAATAATACAAATTACGCAGAATACCGTTTTTATCACTCCCATGTGAATAAAGTCTGAAATAGTTTTGCCAGTATGATTATGATTCTAGAAAGGCCGATTTCCGTTAAGTGGACAGTTTAAGGGCTTTAAACCATAGAAATCTAAATAACAAGACACATAGAAGTGCTATAATGTCATAATTCGTATGAAAACCGCTGTCGCCAAAATCAACACATTTAAACCGATAGCTAAACAATACACACAAGTAAACTATGCCTTTTATTGGACAACTTGATTTTAGTGAAAACTAACTTAAATATTAAATTAAGCTTTTTAATATGTATCCTAACGCACGAATTTACGGTTTATTTTAGAATAACATCCCTAAGTATATGAGACATTTTGTTTCTTTTTGCTCCAATAAGGTTGAAACTGTGTCATTCATTGTTATTTCGATTACTATGGTGACACTCGTAATACTTGTAAATATTCTATAATTTTAAGGAAAAACGGCATTATTTCTAAAAAAAAATATTTACCGATGAAATATTATTCCTTTATTAGTATAATTACAACTTGTGGAAGAATTTCCGCAATGGGAAATGCTGAAACACACCATGTTTACACACATACGTCTCCATAGCAACTGAACTGTGACGAACACACTGGTGATGTGAAAGTCACCTGAGTGGCGACAAGGTCACGCGCGCTTACGACTTCTAGTGTCTTGTTATTTAGATTTCTATGGCTTTAAACAAATCCTTTTAAAGAATCCCTACTAATAGTATAAATGCGAAAGTAACTCTGTCTGTCTGTCGGTCTGTTACGCTTTCCCGCTTAAAACTCTCAACCGATTTTGATGAAATTTGGCACAGACAATATTTAGACCCTGAGAAAGAACATAGGCTACCTTTTATCAAAACACGACGCGGGCGGAGCCGCGGGCAGAAGCTAGTTATAAATAAAAGCGCAACGGAAATAATAACGAAACATTTTTTTATAATTCCAGATATAATATGAATAAATAAGAATATAAAGAAGATATTTAATACAAAATTCTAGGTATCTATCAAGACCTAGGCATTGTGACCTAAATGTCTGAAGGATAGCAAAATAAATTTTTAAATAAATTTTTAGAGATCACGGGTGGCTGAATTGCTTAGGTGTCCGTCCCGGATTGGCGTGAACGACGTGGGTTCGAATCCCGCCGCGTGATTTAATTTTTTCTATTTTTTATAAATTTTTACAAAAAAATATAATTAAATTTGAAGCTCGCACTTGACCAATCTCATATTTTTTACAACATAATTGTGTCTTCCAAACTCTACATTAACCAGAATTTTACAGATATTCTCTTTTAAAAACTAAAATAGGAAAGTATAAACAGAGTAGGTACCTACTATTAATTATTTTAATCAAATAAAACGCTAAGCAAACGAAATTATAAGAGATGGCTCCCGGCGAGTGTCCAATTTATGAGGAACAGTTAGTTTATTCATTAACTGTAACAAGATTTCTACCCTTTGAGATGCTATCAGCGAATTAAAACGCATTCTAAACCGTTAAAATTGTAGAATATTACATTTCTTGAAACTACCAAAGTTACATTATGCAAAAAGATAAGTTCTTAACTATAATACAGCTTATTTCAAAATGATTGAGGTAATTAGATTAATTATTTATTTAGTCAGTTTTTCAAAATTTTATCAATAGGTAAAGGTATCCAAAATAATAACATGTTATTTCATGTCATCTTAATTCTCTCAAGAAAATCACTGTTTTATTTAATATAAATGCTATTTTATTTTAAAGATTGTTGATTGAAAACAAATTGCAGCAAAATTTACAATTTTATATGATTCCATTTCAACCGCTCTCAATTGTCCGAATATTAAAAATCATTCGAGTATTATCGAGTTGTCCTTTTTCAATTATGTTTTGGTCTGACTGATAGCGATTTTTACTAATTAAACAATAAATATTCATTTTGATATTATTACAAGTTACAACTCACTAAACATTCAGTACATTTACACACGTTACAAGTAATTTAATTGATTATAAGAAGTTGAATTTGTACAGAACATTATGAAATTATTGTTTTTAAATTAGAAACTATAAAAGTGTAGACGGGTTTTTGAAATAAAACTACTTAAAATGAACTTTTAATTCTATTCATTTACTGATTTATATTCCTGTTAATTTATTTATATGAGGAGAGAATAAATGAAATAAATGAAATGTAATGAAATATATACATAATTTTGTAATAAGTTTTTGTCTGTTAAAATAGGCTTTATAACATCACTAGCCGCGTCCCGCGGTTTTACTTGCGTGGCTCCGCTCCTGTTGGTCTTAGCGTGATGATATAGCCTTCCTCGGAAAATGGGCTATCCACAGATCACATGGGGCTATCTAACACCGAAAGAATTTTTCAAATCGGAACAATAGTTCCTGAGATTAGCGCGTTCAAACAAACAAACTCTTCAGCTTTATAATATTAGTATAGATTACATGAAATCAACATAAACATTACCAAGTTACATTTTCTTTCCTGTCTTCAAGAGAACCTTAAAAAAATGTTTAATGTGTAAATTTAAATCGCTGATAGAGGGGCTCCAATATTACACGAAGTAAATTGAAATTACGAAGCAATAACATAATGCTTTTAAAACGATAGCTATTATTTTTGATTTAGTTAAACAGATTTGTAATTGTCCATTCAATTGTTTATTTAGATTAATCTGTTTTGTTCACGGGATATCTACTTATTACTGTTTATACCATTTAAGCTACATACTGAAGACATTTTGAATATTGCATTCAAATATTACATATTATAAAATGTAGGTTGTGACCAAATATAAGTAGTACCTAATTACTATAATATTTAAATAGAAATGCCTTGCTTTAATGGTGATCGTGTGATCGCGAGCTTTTACAATCAAGTTAGTTCAATTTTTAATATGCCACGGAAGCTTTCAAACTGTCGAACCGATTTCAATGAGATTTTTCCTCATGAAAGGCTTTTCTGTTTTTTGCTTGGGATTTTTTGATTTTATATATTTGGTGGAAATAGTATAAAAGACATTATAGAAATAAAACTTCTGTTATAATTCGTGTAATATCAACTAAATTTTTTACTATGCCAATATTCTTTTAATATACTTGTTTGTAACGCTTGTATTTATGTCTGCGTACGAAAATCGCAAAGAGTGAATAGTATTCCTATATTTAGTGAGGTTCGTCGTAAAAATGTTTGAACATAACTACGAGGCAACAAATAAGCGATATTTACGGTGAAAAAGAAAATACTTTTCCGTGAACGTGTAAAACCCTACCTTTTGATAGGGTTGCTACGTTTAAAGTTTTTCTGTTTATGATTATATGTTTGCATTTATAAAACTGAGAGAGTGGTGCAGATCTACTTGAACTGTTAAAGTGGTATTTATTCTGTAGGGTAAAGTAGGTAAGATTGACACACAAATTTTCGTCTCCACAGGGAACTGAACTCAGAACTTCGGATACCTTACTATCGAACTAACCATAATATGGTTTGTTAGTAAAACTTATGTGAATTTCATGATAAATTGAAACTACGCACCACAATATAAAAGTAGTTTTCGTATTACTTCATTTTAGTAAAAAAATTGGTTGTCTGTAAAGTCGGTTTACTGACGATAGTTGAACGTGACAACGTCCGATTGTGCTTCTTTGTCGCTCGTTCCGCGCTCTCGCTTGCACTTCAAGCCTTACATGGAACGCCTCAGAGCGAGGTAACGCCGCATGAGTCATGTTTTTTCGTGCGTGCAGCCGGCTCTATCGAATTATAAGACGTTGTCACGTCAAAAAATATTTTATATAAGTCTGTTGTGACAGCCCTATGTTTTATATACGGTGTAACGAGCTTTGAGGGCGTCGGGCAGCCCTTTGTGGACCGTAAACTTACTGAGCGTACACTAGCCTCGCCCCGCGGATCTGTTCGCTCAGGGATTTGATGACGTCATGGAACTTGACTTTTAAACTGTGCAAAACTAAGTTCTAGTTAAGTAAGGTTAGAGAAAAATTAAGGTGATGAATTAATTTTTCTAACATTTACGGCCCTTTTTAAACCTTCGTAATTTTTATATTATTAAAGTTGTCGTGATGAAAATTCTTGACAAGAAAGTTCAATAGTAACACAATACGTCTACCGTTTTAGAAACATGATTCCATGATATTTTCTCGATAGAAAAAAAATACAAAGTTCTCATTGTTATTTTTTTTTAATCTCTGGCATCTTCAAAATAACAAACGTAAAGTTACGACTTTTTGGATATTAACTATAAAATATATAACCTATACGTCTACCGAGTTAGAATTTTGAAATATGCGATGGTTTTGAAATAAACAAGAAATACTTGAAATTAGCGCGCGACCAGCCAATATAGCGAGAGCCGCCCTGTTCCTTCCTACCCCGATCGCGGATCGCTGCACGAGTCATTCCCGCTACGGCCGTCACACGGGGAACTTGTGTCGCTCGCGCAATCGTAACAAAGGGTGACAACATGATAAGACAAAATGAGACAAATGGGGACAATAAAGAAAATAAGAAGAAGAAACATAAAGGTTGGAGGAAAAAGAATGCTTACAATTGGAACAAATTAATGAAGTAAGTTGGTTTTATTTTAAATTTGATGATAATTGTATTATAGACGATGTTTGATATGTACCCCTGTTTTAAGTACATAACGAATGTGTAAGATTTTTTCATTTATAGCATAGATAATCTTTTCTGAAATCCGGAATCCAGAAGGAAAATAAACCCACTGATTGTTCACAATGGTAACCCACTCCTTCGTAAGTACCTTTATTCAGTCAAAAATGTATGTTATCAACGCTCTACTGGTTTTATCGCATGATTCCATTTTTAGCAAAAAGCAACAAAGTGCAAAGAAATAAAAAATCATGGTGAACTTAGTGGAAGTATGGTGGACGTAATATGGAACAGGAGCTCATTGGAGTAGTATTATATTTAAAAAAAATACGAAAAAATTTCAAGAATTACATTTCTTAGTAGGTGGTAGATAAGAATGTTGTATAAAGAATTTGATGTTGATATTTATTTCATTTATACTTACTACACCTGTGCGGGAAATTGCTTAGTACTAAAACAGGTTTATATTCATATTTACATAGTAATGTGAGTTTTCATTTCGAAAAATTTTGTGTAAGTATATTAAATTGAGTTCCTGGGTGATCTGGAAACACAATTGGGCCCGGAAGATGGCGCTGCAGTCACTCCTCCTAATCACATGAACCGATTTGGATGAATATTTGTGTGCACATTTCATTGTTGTGGGATGATTGGTTGATTCATTTTCACATTAGCTAATATTATGTATTTTTGTTGTTAGAAAGTAAACTTAATTTAATATTTATAATACATTATTATTGGTATAAATAAGCCAGTGTTCGTCTCACATTGCTCTACCTGCCTACCTACCCTACCAGGGCCTAACTTTGTTCTGGCTATTTTATTTTAATTATTTGTAATGAATAATTACAATTATAATAGAGTGCAAAAAATAAATACATGCGTCAATATATTTTGTGTTTTTTTTTAAACAATTTTTTTATTTAAAAAAAATATCATTCCGACCGCGGCTTTGCCCGCGTGGAATTAGGTTATATCGTGAATCCTGTTTTATCCCACAGAAGTGTTCAGTTCGGATAAAAAGTATCCTATGTGTAAATCCAGGCAATTAGCTATATTTTATCAAAATTGGTAATGTAGTCTTGACGTGATTAAGTAACAACTAACAAAAAAATATACAAATTAACATCCAAAGTTTCGCATCAGTTTTACTGTATTAGTAATATCTTCCACTCTTGACTTTGACTGAGAAGAATTAGGGTTTATAACTTCTTTTAGAAATAGTACCTTTCATTTCTGGGCATGATGTAATATCTACGTCAGCATCAAATTCTATCTAAATCAATTCAGTAGTCCGCGTTATTGAGTACCATTTCATTTTTTCAGAGTAACAATATTTTTTGTTATTTCAAAGATTATTTATAACCTGTATTATTTTGTAATAAAGTAAACATTACGAAATAATAATAATTATTAATAATGTCTAAGTAGTTGTTAAAAAGAAGATTATTTGTTTATAAGCAAGAAAATAAAACCAATAAATCTACATTAAATATATGTATAACAATATTATAACTGTATGACGACTCCATAGATGTTTGTCCCGAGTCGGCCAGCGGCAGCGCGGCGAGTTTGCAAGAATGACTTCGCGCACACCCGCGTTCGCGATAGCGAGCTATTAGACTCCGCCCACCAAGCAGTGGATTTTTTTTTGTGTATCGTCTTATATTGTTAATTTTATGGTGTTTTGTGAGTTTGTTTGTTTGATTATCGGCATTTGTCTTGCAATGATATAATAAGAAAGGAGGTGTAGATAGGTTAGGTCAACACAGCATTCGATCTTCAAAAACGGCACACTAACGCACACACGATTAGACGTCAAAGTAGGATGGCATGATTATTAGTAGTTGTGTTGGCGAACCCGCAAATCAGTGGTACCCCATCCTAAAAAAAAAAAAAAAAAAAAAAAAAAAAAAAAAAAGTTTGGACTCTTTTCCCACTAAAGCGGCCACGCTGAGTCGATAGCACTCACTCCCGAAGCGATAGGATGCACGGTTTCGGAGATGTGCAGATCGATTAACTCTTATCTAATTGATATCCGGTGGCCTTTTCCTATTATCTATCAACACCGTCCCAACTCGGCGTTCTTATCTATTACTCATTGTGCACCTCGCTTATCACTGCTTTTGTATTAAACTTCTTTGCTATGATCTACCTCGTTATTCTAACCAAACGATGTATTATTATATTCAAGAAAAAATACGTCTAAAATACTATAACTATATTTATATATTATCGTACTATATTATTATAATTGTTGTTTTTTTAAAAAGCGATTCGCTTCTGGCGTTGTTTATCAAAATCTAACCTAACCTAACCTAACCTAATTATTTTTCCGGGTAATCTGATGTATCGAACTTTGTTACGAGCTACCTCGCTATTCTGAATCATCAATAAAACACATTCATTTTACTGCCATTTTTATTGGAATTGTAGCCTTATCTACTTATAAAATAGGAGCGAAACATCTCATCCACTAAAATATCGTTGTACAGTGTGTTCCCTGTAAATATGCTCGTAAAACTATGCATTGAATATCCCTGAAACTTATATAGCAAATACATTAAGCAATATTCACCACAAACTGAAGTCCAATCATTCTGAATCCTATCAACATTCCAGTCCCATCTCTTACAATTCCTTTTCAAAAACTGGAGATGATATCGCTCAGGTGTTCGTCCATATGAATCAAAATATTGACCGATGCCATTCGTATCGATATGTACAGCTACCCAGTGTGAACCTGGTTTATCATCCGCATCCAAATTGCATATTATATACGTTGGTACATGGGTATACATAGGCAGTCTATTAGCAGCATAAACATTATTTTCTAGACTGGGATGAATCTTTTTCATATGTTTTTGTAATTCTAGTGTATCCATGATAGTACTGTTATTAGCAGATTATTACAGTACCAATCTATTCAATGGTTGTCATAGGAATGTTCAATTATAGTGTTTTGTATAAGATTAAATAGGAAGTTTGTAATGAAATAAAAAAATAGTAAATTGCATACAATTTGTTTTATTTAATTTTATAATGTTTCCTTTAGTTACATATACACAAAATGCATTAAGCATAACACATAAATCTAAAATATAACACACATTATAACCTTAACTACTATAGTCTACAGTAACATTTCTATTTTTATCTATTTCAATAATATTATCAAACTCAGCATAAACAATACAGTTAATTGTTTGTGTTAGTGAGGATTCAAATCGTACTTCTAATCTTACACTACCATGCTTTATGAGATTCCAATGAGCTGATGAGTTAGCTGATAAATCAGGAGTTAAATCAAATGCTAAAAGACAGTAGCCTTTGGCATACTGTTCACGAGAGATTGCATTTCCTTCATTAAGAAAGTGAATACCAGTCCCCGAGAATAGAGTATGATATGCCGATGTGAATATATTATTATTAAAAGATGGTTGCAAAGCTTTTGAAGGTATTTGTTGACCATCAATATATAAGCTGAAAGAGTTAATACCATAGTTTTCAAAGTTAAATGGATTTTTAGTAAGTGAACCATTAAATGCGGAATTGTTCACAAATCCAATAATACATCTTTTGGGTACCTGTCCCAAGAATATATTATCAAGAGTTTTTCCTTGAACACCTGATGGAATTGTTAAAACTTTAACTTCAGCACGAGTAATAGGATATTTAGCAGTTGTAGAAGCTAAAACTTTCTGATGTGCGAGTAATACACTTGGATTAATTCGTGCTCTTCGAACAATAAGAGTTGCATCCGTAATGCAAACTTTAAACTTTTCATCATTTGACCCAGCAATTAAATTAAAACTCTCTCTTGACCGAACTAATTTTACACTCATTTCAACACCATTAATTAAAAATTTATCTTGATTGAAAATGTCACCATGAAGATGACCAATCATTTCTATTTCCCGGCTTTCATTAACTAATTCCTGTCTTTTAGCAAATCCTGTGTTTTTACCATCTGTGGAATCCATTTTGCCTGCTGTATCATCATACCAAAGACTACAAGTAAGATGAGATTGTTTAGCAGCAGGAGCATAGTTTAAAAGGGTTTCCATGTATGCTCGATAGGCATAGGTATTATTAGGTGGTGATACAAGTTTTTGGTTTAAATAAACATCGAGTTGACTAAAAAGTGAATGCAGCCAATTATTTACAGGTGCTACTACTGTAGCTGATAACAAGTTTGTTGAATCTTGATTTAATACTTTTGCCTTTATGTGGAGTAATGTATGAGACAAATCTATGTAGTCATCGCCTGTTCCAGGAACTTGAAACTCGATAGGTCCATCATCAGCAAGAGATGAAATTGGTTTATAGTGAATCCACAATCCATTTTCAATGCTTGTTTGTGTGGACGGTAATGCAAACAAATCTAATTCTGACTTAACGCACTCACAAGAATGATTATGAAGGAAAGACATACTTAATTTGAAAATATATCTTTGATGTTTTTTGGTTTTAGACCAAGTTTTTTCGTAGCTTTCACTTTAGCTGTTAGTGGTGGAATGAACGAGGCCAATCGTTTTCTTTTAGTTATATACCCAGATCCTGTCATGTTTAATCGATCAATTTTGTTATCAGCCTTTCGTTTTAAGTTCGTACTAACTTGCTTTAGACGATCTTTTATTGAGGCTTCCATAGGACGGGCTTGAATCATATCCGATAAAAGTCCTACTCCAGCGTTTAATGCCTCCTTACCAACCACTCGAGCACCACTTGAAAGTAAAGGTAAAACTGATCTAAATAACCCTCCTAAGAAGCTCCCAATACCATGACCGCGTTGGTATGGTGAACCCTTATAAATTACTCCAACTCCTGATCCAGCTTGATGTGAATAATAATTTTCATATGGACATTTATGATGATCATGAGGAGAATACATTATTATAATTTGCGGAAATGTAGTTTAATACACACGGTCCCAAACTGGAATGGTATTTTTTGTCCTGCACTCGATCTTATATCCATTTCCAGCGTATCGAACTCTCTTCGCATAACAGGTAAGTAGTGAGGTGGAGAGAAAACGTGCATTTTATACGCACCATAAATGTATTTTGAAGGATCTAATGAAATGACTCTTAATAGCGGAGTCATAACATCACCCACAATCTGAGGATCGATAATGTCGCAATATAGAAATAGTTGAGATGGTAACCCTAAATGTAAATTAGCAGGACACTTCCCAAAATTTCTGTCTAGGAGATTTGTATTTGGTTCATAACCTAGTTGTAAACTTAATTTGGGTGATAATGTTACGGATGTTATATTTTTATCCAAAACAGAAACAGACACAAATTTTGTTATTTCATCATAACGAAATTTCAAGTTCTCTCCGATACCATTTAACGCTCTCAAAATATGTTCAACGTTATCGTAGTTGGTAGCGGGAATATGTTTTTTGTAGTACACTGTTGATGGTTTATCTTCATTAGGAATTAACATGGTTTTTGTGATGTATACAACATTTTCATGATCTTGAACAGTAAACATTGTGCATGGATATTGAAACTCGACAACTCCAACCAACCATTCACCTTCTAATTTCATAGCTTTTGGTAATTTTGTTGAAAAATTTGTGGTCTTGTTATCAGGAAAGTATTCCATTGAACTATTGCTGAGCAAAGTTAAATAAAAACTTTCTTTATTCATATTTCTTTTAAACTAGAAGCTAAAATCCAACTGTTAAATTTATCTGGATAACCTTTCCACTTCACTAATACTTCTTTTCTGTTGCCTGAATAACGAGTACCAATTATTTTATCTATTTTATATTGTGAGGTGGGGTTGTAAGTGACCTTCTGTAATTCTCTTTCATAAAAAGTACCAACTATTGGTTCATTTTGTAAATCTGTAATTGTATAAACAACCCATGGAGATCTATCAATTATTGAAGATATAATAAATATTTCATCACTCCAATTTGATTCATATCCTTTTTGGAAAACATGTTTATATTTAGTTATTCGAACATAATCACCCACGTTGAAATTTGGTTTTGAATTTTCTAAAGAAAGTTTGTTTGACCCTCTATCATAAAGATTAGTCCAAACTGTCATAATATTGTTGGAACTTACATCACATGGGCACATCTTAATACTCGAGTGAATGCTGTGATTATAAGAGTATATTAAATCTTGTAAAACATCTATATATCTATAAGTATTATTATGAGTGAAATAACGCCACATTTTCATTTTTAGAGTTCTTTGAAATCGTTCAACAATACTAGCCTTAATATCAGGATTGTTAGTGGTATAGTAATTTATCTTTTTGGATATAAAGTATTTTTGTACATCTTTTGAAACAAATTCTGTACCTTTATCAGATTGTATGTGAGTAGGGGTTGAATTACTTTCAGTAAATATACTTTCAAAACATTCTTTAGTTGTTTCTGAGTTTTTCTTTTTCATTGGTCTTGCAAAAGCATATTTACTAAATACATCAATAACACAAAGTATGTAGTTGAAACCATCATTATATTGAGAATAAGTTCGCATATCACTTAAATCAGCTTGCCACAGCTCATTAATATTTGATAGAATGTACCTATTACGCGGGAATTTTTTCCGAATGGGTTTATGTAATGTATATGTTTCTTGTGATTGTAACCATTCCTTTACTTGCTTTTTATCCATTTTACCCTTCATAGCTTTTGATAATTTATCAATACTACCAAAACCAGCGGGGTTAGATGGATCATAATAAATCCTGTTAATTTCTTCTAGTACGGGGTCCATTTTTCCCAATCGATCTTTTTACGTATTTTAGTTATATATCTTTTATCTCCACTGCTCGGTGTAGAAAATTCTTGAACTTCAATCTCGGAGGTTTTGTTCAGATCTTTCGCTTGAAGTTGGTTAATAAACTCACATCTCTTTGGATTTCCAATATAAGTAAGTGGTACTTTAATATCTTTCAATGCTTTAGCAAATCTATCCCACCCTATCGGATCACTTTTTTTTAAGGGTCTAAGTGAATCATTTATTAAATCAACAATATTACTTCCTGGAATTTTTTCATTATCAATTATGATTGTGCCTTCATTATCCCAACGTATTTTACTTTTACTTGATCCAATTAAGTTTAATAATGACTCACCTTTTTTATTATAAGTTTTTGGTATTAAACTGAGTATTTGTGTTGGTGAATACAGAGGATTTGCCTCACTTTCTATACTTTTAATGGAACCTTTCTCCTCCAACAAAGATTCAGCATCAACTGAACTTTTTAGATCTCTATCTTTATTTTTAAAACCAATTTTAGACTCATTTGAATATTCATTAGATGTATCAGAATAAATTGGTAATCTGAGTGGTTGACGATCCTCTTCGATAAAGTGAAGGTATCTTTGTAGTGTTTGCAAATATAACATCCACTTCTTTCGGTCTTCCGTCTTACTATTCATAATATTTTGCATTTCAATATCTAATCGAGACAAATTACTTGTATCCTTATTTTCTTGTTTTAATTTCTCAATCAATCCAGGTTCAATAAGTATCATTTTCTTAGCATTTTCCATATTAACTGGCTAGTCCACTTACTAATCCACTCAATATTGCACCTAATATTATTGGTAAGAAAGTCCCTCCTTTTTGTATAATAATATTTTTTCTTAGTTTATGTTTACACTTACGCACCAGTTTACGGAGTATATTTTTGTGTTTATTCAATTTTTGTTTATCTTGATCTTTAAGTGGTATCTTTCCTTGTAAAACGTTATGAATACATTCACAAATACAATTTATTTCTTTTGCATCACACGTTTTAAGTAATGCTCTTTGATGTTTTGGTTTAAGCGTATGCAAAGCATTTAGCAAATGTTTATGCGTTGTGACTCGACGATGCATCATTTAGAAATGATTTGAATTGTTTGATTCTTGGTGTATTTAAACTCTTTCGTGGGGACGTAGACTGTACAGTGACCATTAAATGGGAATACATTTGTCTTGATACGACAAAAATCATTTGTATTCTGTTTTAAATCTACCATTAAATATCCATGTGCTTCTAAAGTTGCATCCCTGTAGGCGTCTTCAATGAATTTTGTGTTATCTGGTGACACTTGTCGTGCTAAATATCTTATTTGAGTTTTATCTCGAGGGTTTTTAAAATAAATTATATAACTTGAGTTTAAAGAAATGTCTCTTTGACCTTTACCTTGATGAAATAAATTTTGTGTTAAATAAAATACACTAAGATTCCGGTGATGACTACCTTTTGTAAATATATCCACAATTCTTTCATCAGACTCTCTCATTAGATCATCAATAATAATAAGGTGTGGGTTTTCACCATCAAACATATTAAGATTTGGAATTCCTTGATGATAGTTAACATTTGGTAAATTATATAAAGGTTGCATTTCATCAAAGCACCATGTGATATGATTAAAATCACAATTACATATTTCTTTAACTGATTTTATGAAATTTGTTACAAAATTTGACTTCCCACATCCACTTGGTCCGGCCACAATAGCAGTAAACGGATGGATAAAGTGAAACATTTCACACGTCTAGAGTTTAAAGGGATGAAATAAAAAATGAAAATGTTGATGTAAAAATTTAATATATATAGCGAGGTAGCTCGTAACAAAGTTTACCTATACATCAGATTACCCGGAAAAATAATTAGGTTAGGTTAGGTTAGATTTTACAAACTTCCTATTTAATCTTATACAAAACACTATAATTGAACATTCCTATGATAACCATTGAATAGATTGGTACTGTAATAATCTGCTAATAACAGTACTATCATGGATACACTAGAATTACAAAAACATATGAAAAAGATTCATCCCAGTCTAGAAAATAATGTTTATGCTGCTAATAGACTGCCTATGTATACCCATGTACCAACGTATATAATATGCAATTTGGATGCGGATGATAAACCAGGTTCACACTGGGTAGCTGTACATATCGATACGAATGGCATCGGTCAATATTTTGATTCATATGGACGAACACCTGAGCGATATCATCTCCAGTTTTTGAAAAGGAATTGTAAGAGATGGGACTGGAATGTTGATAGGATTCAGAATGATTGGACTTCAGTTTGTGGTGAATATTGCTTAATGTATTTGCTATATAAGTTTCAGGGATATTCAATGCATAGTTTTACGAGCATATTTACAGGGAACACACTGTACAACGATATTTTAGTGGATGAGATGTTTCGCTCCTATTTTATAAGTAGATAAGGCTACAATTCCAATAAAAATGGCAGTAAAATGAATGTGTTTTATTGATGATTCAGAATAGCGAGGTAGCTCGTAACAAAGTTCGATACATCAGATTACCCGGAAAAATAATTAGGTTAGGTTAGGTTAGGTTAGATTTTGATAAACAACGCCAGAAGCGAATCGCTTTTTAAAAAAACAACAATTATAATAATATAGTACGATAATATATAAATATAGTTATAGTATTTTAGACGTATTTTTTCTTGAATATAATAATACATCGTTTGGTTAGAATAGCGAGGTAGATCATAGCAAAGAAGTTTAATACAAAAGCAGTGATAAGCGAGGTGCACAATGAGTAATAGATAAGAACGCCGAGTTGGGACGGTGTTGATAGATAATAGGAAAAGGCCACCGGATATCAATTAGATAAGAGTTAATCGATCTGCACATCTCCGAAACCGTGCATCCTATCGCTTCGGGAGTGAGTGCTATCGACTCAGCGTGGCCGCTTTAGTGGGAAAAGAGTCCAAACTTTTTTTTTTTTTTTTTTTTTTTTTTTTTTTTTTTTTAGGATGGGGTACCACTGATTTGCGGGTTCGCCAACACGTGATTCGCCGGTTCTGGCGCTTGCGCCAGAACCGGCGAATCACAACTACTATTATTGAATCATATTATCATCCTACCAATCATTAGAGATTATTTAGCCATATTTATATCATTGATGTCTTAATAATAAATTTTAATTGATTGCATTTTGTCATTACTTATGTAAAATGAAAAGATTACATTAGATTTTATAAATAACTAGCTGCTCCGCGCGGTTCACACCCGTGGCTCCACTCCTGTTGGTCGTAGCGTGATGATATATAAACTTGGAAAAAATTTTTCAATGCTTGGATAAAACTTATTCGTCCAATAATGTATAAAACTACCATTTTAAAACGTATTCTATTGCCCGTATTTGACAGTTTACGTGACGTGACGTCGTAGCGTGATGATATATAACCTTCCTCGATAAATGGGCTATCTAACACCGAAAGAATTTTTCAAATCGGACCAGTAGTTCCCGAGATTAGCGTTCCCGAAACAAACAAACAAACTCTTCAGCTTTATAATATTAGTATAGATTTAATTATTTTCCGTATTATTTTCTGATAATTCTTTTGCTAAATGAAACAAAAGGATGCAATATTTTCATAACTTTTGAAGATATAATATCAAATGTCACATGAACGAAAGGCATATAAAACTGATTGTACTGCAAATTGTTAATTGTTTATGCAAACAACACTCACGGCTAATTCAATTTGGATGGAATTGAATTGACGTTTGGAAAATTTATTTTTTATTCGCGACTACAAATTAATTGATTGACGGACAATATAGGAATATTGTGTTTTTTTAAGCAATAACTTTCTTTTTACGATAGCGTTAAGACAGACGGTAAAATTTTATTACACACAAGTACACTTAAACAACAAATATTCGGCATACTTTATTATATAAAAACACAAGCAATAATCCCTCTAATATCATAGTTCGTGAATTCGTAATATGCGAATATTTGGACGTATATTTGCTTATCAATCCTGTCAGAACGGTGGACCGGCCTTGATGAAATTTAGCATAGTATATATACAATATATATTTTTGTTTATTTAAAGGATATTATATTATACTATGCATATCATTAAAAATCTTTATCTTACTACGTTCAAGATCAAATCTCGTGTATATAAATAACAATCCACACAGTATAAATATCAGTAAATACTAAATTTTAAAAATAAAAATGACACGATCCGTGCTATCCCTATAGTAGCGCTAGCATATGTCGAACATAAATTGTTTTAAAACACACATAAATAAACCGCCCGCTGGCTGCATCCTTTATTTTAATTTATAAACTAGTTTGAGCAAGTGGCGCTACTTGTGATTCTCACTTACATTGCTCTTTAAAGTTTGAGGATTCTAAAATACTGCGCACATATTTCTCAATTGAAGAATAGGGTAATCAAATTTATGGGTAAATTGGTTTTCTTTCTTAAGGACGCTATTACGTATTTTTACAAAAACACGCTGTTTTACGGTACCATTTTAACTTAAAGCAATTACACGTGAGAACATAGTAATATCTTAATTTAAAGATAATATATTCAGCTCTACGTTCATCTTATAAAAATTGTACGACGTCATACAAAATTGTCGCTGAAATACGTTTTTTCCATCACAATAAACGCATAAAATGCAAAAAAATGGGGTCTAAAGCGGTACCATTTTAGGAAAATTAAGAGCCTAATCTATTTTCTTAACTATATCTTATTGAGGGATATATAGTCCTTTATAAATGGTGTAATTTTTATGAATCTAAATCAAAATTTTATTTCAATTATGAGCTAAATTAAAAATACTTGTCGATTTCTTCATACATTTTGTTCTAGCGGTTCGTCAGACCGCGCTCAGAAGCGCTCTTGGAAGGACGGGTGTATCGCTCCTCGTGCCAAAAATAAAAACGAAATAAAAAAAGATTATTGTGCGTGCACTGTCTTTTTCGTGATTTGAAATATTTGATACTTTATAAGAGTAAACTGTATATGTTTCATATTCCAATTATTTGTAATTTAAAATTATGTTTTAAAAATTACCTTGCCTGAGATTCTCTTTTTTATGGGTTGTTGAATAGGAATAGCGGCAAAGTTTTGAAGTAGACTAGTAGGAAGACTATTATGATGTTGGTTGATCTGTATGAGTATAAGATGGCGCCGACGAAAATTTGACTTTTTTTCGTGATGGGTGTCATTTTCATGGTTTTTGGGGTAGCTATTAACGAATATGAGGTCAAAACTATAATCCAAGATGGCGCTGACGAAAATTTGACTTTTTTTCGTGATGGGTGTCATTTTCATGGTTTTTGGGGTAGGTATTAACCAATATGAGGTCAAAACTAAAATCCAAGATGGCGCCGACGAAAATTTGACTTTTTTTCGTGATGGGTGTCATTTTCATGGTATTTGGGGTAGCTATTAACGAATATGAGGTCAAAACTATAATCCAAGATGGCGCCGACGAAAATTTTACATCTTTTCGTCATGGGTGTCATTTTCATGGTTTTTGGGGTAGGTATTAACCAATATGAGGTCAAAACTAAAATCTAAGATGGCGCCGACGAAAATTTTACATCTTTTCGTCATGGGTGTCATTTTCATGGTTTTTGGGGTAGCTATTAACGAATATGAGGTTGAAACTATAATCCAAGATGGCACCGACGAAAATTTGACATCTTTTCGTCATGGGTGTCATTTTCATGGTTTTTGGGGTAGCTATTAACGAATATGAGGTCAAAACTGAAATCCAAGATGGCGCCGACGAAAATTTTACATCTTTTCGTCATGGGTGTCATTTTCATGGTTTTTGGGGTAGCTATTAACCAATATGAGGTCAAAACTAAAATCCAAGATGGCGCCGACGAAAACTTTGACATCTTTTCGTCATGGGTGTCATTTTCATGGTTTTTGGAGTGGCTATTAACCAATATGAGGTCAAAACTGAAATCCAAGATGGCGCCGACGAAAATTTTACATCTTTTCGTCAAGGGTGTCATTTTCATGGTTTTTGGGGTAGCTATTAACCAATATGAGGTCAAAACTAAAATCCAAGATGGCGTCGACAAAAATTTTACATCTTTTCGTCACGGGTGTCATTTTCATGGTGTTTGGTGTAGCTATTAACCAATATGAGGTCAAAACTAAAATCCAAGATGGTGCCGACGAAAATTTGATATCTTTTCGGCATGGGTGTCATTTTCAAGGTTTTTGAGACAGCTATTAACAAATTCCCAATGTTACCGTCGATAATTTGGTACATTTTTCTTACAACCGTTACATATTTTTCGTGTAGAATTCAAATTTTGTGGAACTGTACACAGCTAATAGCCTTTTGAAGTGAAACTTCTTTAGACGCATTGAGAGTAAAATTTCAAGATCGCGTCATGGTAATACTGTCACGTTATGGAGCAAGGCGGCGATTTTGGTATCTATGAATTTCGCCAAAGAAGTTTCACTTCTGACACGTTATCTTGGCACACACGCTCTTTTTTATTGTATTCTCTTCGTTTTAATGTTTTAGATGAACTTTATTTTGAATAAAGTTTAGCGAATATATTTAAAGTTAAAAATATCTGTCAGAATATTAACATGATTGCCACAGAGTTGCGTTTTATATTACACTAGCTTACCGCCCGCGGCTTCGCCCGCTTTCTCTAAAACGATTTGAGATTTAAACTATCCTATCTCTCAAGTTGGATCGAACTGCACATGGTGTGCGAATTTTATTATAATCGGTTAAGTGGTTTATGAGTCCATTGAGGACAAACATTGTGACACGAGATTTATATATATTAAGATTTCTAAATATGCATTTCAATGTTCTTTAAAATTGTTTTTTTAAGACTTTCTACAAAACTGTACTTAGTTGTTAACGTTTTTGTTATTTTATTTAAGTTTACTTTAAAGGAGTAAGAAAAATATACCAAATTATCGACGGTTACATTGGGGATTTGTTAATAGCTGTCTCAAAAAGACACCCATGCCGAAAAGATGTAAAAGTTTCGTCGACACCATCTTGGATTTTAGCTTTGACCTCATATTGGTAAATAGCTACCCCAAAAACCATGAAAATGACACCCGTGACGAAAGGATGTAAAATTTTCGTCGGCGCCATCTTCGATTTTAGTTTTGACCTCATATTGGTTAATAGCTACCCCAAAAACCATGAAAATGACACCCGTGACGAAAAGATGTAAAATTTTCGTCGGCGCCATCTTAGATTTTTTTTGACCTCATATTGGTTAACAGATACCCCAATAACCATGAAAATAACACCCATGACGAAAATATGTAAAATTTTCGTCGGCGCCATCTTGGATTTTAGTTTTGACCTCATATTGGTTAATAGATACCCCAATAACCATGAAAATGACACCCATGACGAAAATATGTAAAATTTTCGTCGGCGCCATCTTGGATTTTAGTTTTGACCTCATATTGGTTAATAGCTACCCCAAAAACCATGAAAATGACACCCATCACGAAAAAAAGTCAAATTTTCGTCGACGCCATCTTGGATTGTTGTTTCATAAAAATTATGGCTTAGAGCCATAAGGCCGCCATTTGTACATTTTGAATGGTTTTGTTGTACTTTTATTTTATAAGACTGTTGTACAATAAAGAGTAAATAAATAAATAAATAAATAATATTTGCAAATGTGTTTGCTACTTAGGAAAAGTTCAGATTTAAAGATATCATAGGTAATGTGACGAATATAATTTATTTCATTCCGACTGTTTCTCGGAATAACATACATTTACTAAGAATTGCATACAATGCCGGGTTTAATATATTGCCGCCTGCCGGTAACATAATATCATGTATGATAATAATTCTTAAAAAAGTATTTTATACATTTCTTAAAAAGCTTTGATATTGTATACAATAATACAATTCATTAACTGATTATTATTCAAATTGTTGTAAAATAGTCACACTTTTTTAAGTTGGTTGAATACTCTAAAATACTTATAAGGATCGTACCTACTAATAAAAGTAACAAAATGAATTTTTAAAGTTCCCAGTAATCTTCTGGAATCAATTTAAATAAAAATATAAAAAAAAAATATCAAGTATGAAGATGGTCTATAAAATGGAATGCGCTATGATTACGTGAGCGTGATGTTCCCGCGAACCACGTTGCGACGTTAAATACCTAAATTTGAGTAGCGCAGATTTGTGACAGCGTCCTTAACAATATTGAAATACTTTCTGTTGTTAGTAAACTCCAAGTTCCAAAACTTATTCCTTCATTCACAATCTCGATGCACATTTTAAAACTATTTTTGTTTTTGTCGATCGTCTAAAATCTAAATTCATGCCTTAATTTTGACATTTGTCTCATAATATAACACAAAACTATGTAGGTACTGTCTTTATTTTATTAGCAGTTTCACCGCGGTTTTTCCTCCGGTTTTTGCCCTCAAAATACATGAACATACAGTCAAATTAACTCGAAAGCCGCACACAAGTGACATTGAACATAATAGCCACGTCAGGTGCGCAAAAACGCCCTCGTACCAAGTTATGGCACAAAACCTGGACAAGAGCCATCTGTCGCCGACATAACGTGATTTATCGTATACTTACGAGCAGCGCGTCTTGAGTGGATATCGTGGTACAAGTTGATTTTATAAGATTTTCGATGCAATAATCAGGGTGCTTTTCCACCAATTATGTTCGAGGATGCGTAGTGATGTGTTTGTAAATAACAAATAGTAATTAGTATCGCCACAGGTATCGCTTCAAACGCTAAACGCTTTAAACTTTACACATCCTCGTACATTATTGGTGGAAAAGCACCTTAAGATCTTGCATTGATGGTAAAATAGACACCAGAGTTTAAAAGAAAGGCTTTCTATTATAAAATGCCGTTTGGCATATTATACTTTGCTAACAACTTAATATTGACAGTGTTTATTTAAATGTGAATTTCAAAGTAGGTACCCGTTAATTTTTATAACAACAAATGAAATTTTATGAAAATTTATATAACAAATAAATTTCGACACTACGACTGTGTTAGATAACGTACCGTCAGAGGAAATATTACCAATATGTATTACAATTATTATTACATCAATAATAATTATTGATGTTGATGCTTATCACTTGTACTGTACCAAACAATAATCTTATAAATTAAAATGTAGTTGAATGCAATCGTTTGAAAAAAGCTATTAAATATAACTCAATAAGTTATTGAAAAAGTGACTTACGTTATTAATTACAGACAATTAATTTAAAAATAATTCATAGTGAATTAATTAGTGAAGGTTAAGTAACGCGATTCTGGCCAGTCTTATGATGGGCATGGGTATGTATTTCATCGGAATCCTGCAGAGTGGACAATAAAGAGCACTTTAAGACTTTCTAGTATTTTTCAATACATAAATGTTTGTGTTTATACGTAAATTGTCGTAGGTACAATAATATTATACATTATACCTATTATAGGCCCCATAATATACGAGGCCCCGGGTCCCAAATCCGGACCTGTCCAATACAAAAAACATAATTACCTAGTTACGTAATGGTCATTAACCGATATCATACAATTAATGAAGATTTCTATCTATGGGTGGTCTAATTTATTGTTCTATCTCAAATTTTTGGTGGTCTTGAGAAATATACTAATTGTTATTTGCAGCATGGCTTATGGTTAGTTCAGAATTATCATTGCTAGAAAACTATAGAATGGATTTTAGGCTTTTTATTAATAAATATAATGTGACTGAAATTGGGTATATTAATTATAGATAAATCATTAGGTACATAATGGTATTACCACAGATCACAGAAACTAAATAATATTGTAATACTGTGCTAAAGGGGTATTATTAACTACGTTCGGTTCGTCCGCGTGTGAAACCGCGCGGCACAGCTAGTAATTTAAATAAATTACAAAAACACCATTTCATAATAACACAATCCGTGATCGAATACGGGAATTGGATTAAAAGCATAAATAATTAATAATTATCGAATAATATTTAATCCTTTGATTTCGATATAAAACTAATTACCGCCATTTTTGTTGCACCGGTGATTTTTAATTGACAATCAAACACATCGAAATATATTTTAATTAATTATTGTAATAAATGTTTTTAACTAGCTATTCGACCCGGCACCGCTTGGTTTACGGAGATTAATGTAAATTCTAAAGTAATATTGTGAAAATGAATGATTTTTGTTTGTTCGTTAAAAAAATTCTTGACCAACTTTAAAAATACTTACACCGATGTCGACAACTCCGTGGTTTTCTAACGGATTGATTCTTTCATTTTTGGCAAGGAATTGTGTTAATTTACTAACAAATGTTTAAAAGTTAGGTTAAGCTTCTTCTACACATGATTTTTTATTTAGAGGTTATATTTTGAAAATATTGGGGGTGATATATTGAAATTCGACGTCTCATCAGTATTACATTGCATTCAAATAAATCAAATTTATTTTAAAGAGTAGAGTAAGGAGTAAATAAATAAAAAATACATATTTGTAAGTTATTTTTTAAAGCCTTGTTTCATAGTTACATTCATATCAAAATGATCGCGTTGTGTATCCGAAACATTTATTTACTTTTTGCACAAAAATAAATTAAAATATTTCCGTCCAACAATATTACCCTTTCACAAAAGGTCATTAACAACGTTTTCACTTGTGTATATTTTTAACAAAGTAAAGCTTTTAGCTGTTTCATTTATCAAATACATCGTACAGTGTACTGGAAAATTGTGATCTGAAATTGAAAATATGCTACGCTGTTTTGATACCTATTGTTAAGGTGGTAACATAAAAAAATTGTGTGCAAATTTTGGAATCATCAAATGTGTACATAGGTATGAAATATTTTATTTTACGATGGACATGACAAATGGTTGAAGGAATATTACGAAGATTTTCACTCTGTTTAAATTCTAATGGGGTTTGACTAATATAATTGTAGGATGTAATAATTAAATGGTGTTTACTTTTTAAGTGCCGAAAAGGTGAAGGATTGTTCAAGGATTGATATATTTTGAACGATTGCTTTATTGTAAGTACAAATCTATTGAACCATGTTATTAAAAATTTAGATTAAATCATAAGAAAAGGTAATTTCGCTTTTTATAATATGAATTTTTCATTGGCTATCGTCTGGCATTTTACAGGCACATATTTAAACAAGTGCAATTAAAGTTAACGATAGATATACCATATAAACGGATATCTACTATTCACGCATTTCTGAGAAACAGCTGATATAACGAATAATAAACGTCAAAATATTTATGTTACAGTGGTTACAATAGTAAAAACGTATATTATGAAGTAATGGAAGTACAAATCAATACACATAATATTAATAATTATTTTTCATAAATTAAAAAGATTTTTTATTCCTCAATCTTAAGAAAATAAATTATAAAAAGATTCCGCCCCCGGGTGGGCTCGAACCACCAACCTTTCGGTTAACAGCCGAACGCGCTAGCCAATTGCGCCACGGAGGCGATGATGACTTTTTTGAAATTAATGAACGCTTTATAATGACTCATCTTTCGTCTACACATTGATACATTTATCGAATTTTTATCAGAGATTGTTTATTTTAATTTAATGATTATGGGATAATTACTTAGATAATAGATATTATATTGCTAAATTATTTTTTTTTAATTGAATTTTTCATTCATATAATATTATGTAGGTTAGTTCGAGATAAAAAAAATGTATTTAAATTATCACAAATTATGGTGTGCGCATCGAACTTTGAACCCTAGACTTTTGATTGAAATAGTAGCCAATCTTTCACTAGGTCATCTTTGAAAGGTATTAAAAGTAATACGTACTAGATAGGAAGTTTATAAAATTGCAAAAAAAAAAGCTCACTAATACTCACTACACAATTTGAAAGCTACATCGTTAATAATACCACAGATAATGTAAATTGTGCCTACTCTACAATCTACATAATAAAATTGCCTTTATTTTTTCCAGTTTGAACCGGATTAACCCGTATGAGAAGATAGTAGTTATGTATATTCAATTTAATTCACAAGAACGAATAAATCAGATCCATTTGACGCCTAGCATCAATAAATCATATCTAAGGGCTATTTCCTTTGAGATAAAGAAATTGCGGTGTCATTCGGATTAACTTAATGGTTCTCTATAATGATGGGAAATTTGCTGATTATATTTGAATTCTGTTAGAAGTACGAGAAATCTAGATTTTTTAGTACTTATTTAAACCAATTACATTTACCTAATTAAAACGGTTTAAACCATTTATGAAATGCTAATGCAGAAGCCATTTTAATTGATTTAACTCACTAATTTTCCCTTCTTTTTCCGGATAGATATAATTTGTTGCATTAATATTATCTATTTTTTATGATAATAATTAATAATATGACCTTATGTTATTTTATCATTCATAATAAATAGTTTTAAACAATCTAGTATTAAATAACTCTTAAATAGAGTTTTGGCTTGGACCAAACACTAATAAACTGCAGGTGCAAAGCACAACTTTTTTAACTCAAGATATATTTTTTTACCTTACAAACGTAACATAAATATTGACGTCATTAAATGACTGTATTATAAAGGCCAAAAGCAACCGACGGAAATAATCTCAAGATCAACAATGGATGATTAAGCCCAATAAAGGCGGATCGAGGACCTCAAGTGATCGGCGGTGACTTGCAACTTTCTGACCTGTCAAACTTAATGAAGGTTTAGGCCACAACGTGAGTTTAAACGGAGATCGTGGATGTGGCCCGCGGCTTCGCTCGTAAATTGTTGCGCAACTATCCTACTTCCTAATAAATACAACCTATAAACTAATAATATAAGCGCAAACATATTTTGTAATAATGTATGGATGTATGTTTGTTACTCTTTGACGTGAAAACTACAGAATGATCTGTAATGATACTTGGGAGTGTGGTAGCTTATATTCCAGAATAGTCATGCATTTACAATACAAATTATGTAGGTATTATTATTAAGAAGATGTTATGTGAATAATATTTCTTCACAGCCAAATATTGTTATATATATTTTCATATCAACTGTCAACTCTTAAACTGCTACACTTCAGCTCCCAATTCATAGTATTATTTTCATAGTAAAAGTTTATAAATTCAAAGTGATTGTGTTTGCACATTGTTATTAAAGTCACAAGGAATCACATCAGTTATTCTTCAAACAATACTCGAACTGCAAATGCGGATTTTCTTACGAAGATAAGTTACATTTATATACCCACTTTTGAAAAGCGCTGTGAATTCATTCCAGCTACCCTCGAAAGTAATTCTAACACATTTGTCAAACTCAACTGACACTGTCAAATCCATCTGACAACATCATTTCTTGTCTCTGATTGAGCGGTGGGGTTGCCATATTTTTTAGAATTTACCAATTATTTGGGAATATTTGAAAAAATGAGCACCTGCAAAAAATGCACTAAACAAATTAAAACTGGTGACCTCAAAACTTGTTCGAAGTGCAAAGCTGCGTTCCACTACCAATGCTTAGGAGTAACTGCAGAAAATTTCGCCAAAGAATCGAAGTCCTATAAATCTGCGTGGAAGTGTACTGACTGCAAGGTAGTTGACAGGCCTGGCGAGGGTCCCCTCACCAGTCCCTCACACGCCGCTAATCTATCTAGAGCTAGCTCTCCTGTTGCATGTAGCTTCGAAGATATAAAACAGTACTTTAATTGCAAACTTGAAGAAACCCTGAAAAAACACCACTGTGATATTCGCCGCGATCTCTCAGCTGAAATCTCCGATACCCGTGTAAAGATTCAGGAGCTTACTGAAAGTGTCAACTTTATGTCTGCTAAGTACGAACAATTGAGGGAAGCTTTGGAAAGTAAAACTAGAACTATCGAGGAATTGCAATCGAAAAACAAGGATTTGCACCTTGAAGTTGGAGGCCTGCGCACTCAAGTTGGGGACCTATCTTCCCGACTGGAACAATTTGAGCAACAGTCACGTGACTGCAACTTAGAAGTCCAGTGTGTCCCAGAACACAGATCAGAAAATCTTAAGACTGTGGTTTATCAACTCGCTGCCACTGTGGGACACAATCTGACGGAAAACCAAATAGTCAACTTTCACCGAGTTGCAAAACTTAACAAGGACTCCGCTAGGCCTAGGTCTATTATAGTAAAGCTCTCTAGCCCCCTGGTTCGCGATTCATTTATAGCTGCTGTCAAGACTTTCAATAAAGTCCACAGTGACGATAAGTTGAATTCATCTCACTTGGGTATTGCCACCGATGAAAAAAGGCCTATCTACGTGTGTGAACACCTAACCCCTGCTGGCAAACAACTACATGCTGCTGCTAGAAAGGTTGCTAGAGACAAGAAGTTCGACTTCGTGTGGGTCCGTAACGGCAAAATTTTTATGCGTAAAAACACAACCTCTAAGAGCTTTATCGTTAAGGACTTAAGCTTTTTAAATTCAATTTGATTTATCTCCTTTGCTGTTATTTTCACTTATTTTCATGGTTTTATTAATCAACGATAATAATAAAGAGTGTAATCTTAAAATATTGTACCAAAATGTCAGAGGACTTAGGACTAAGACCGATGTTATGCTGACCAATGCATTAAAACAGGACACTGACATCATAATATTAACGGAAACGTGGTTGAATGATTCAGTGTACGACCATGAATTATTAGACAACAGGTATTCCATATTTAGACGTGACAGATCATCCACCAGCAGTATTAAACAAGAGGGGGGAGGGGTTCTTGTCGCTATTTTAAGTAAATATGAACCAGTGCGCTATTTTAAATGGGAAACAACTGATGAAGATCTCTGGGTAATCATTAAATTTAAAGACGGCGGTATAACTCGTACTCTATGCATAAATGCATTATATATACCTCCTCCCGCTAATTACGAACGCTTCGACAGAATTTTAACTAATATTTCACACATTATTCAGCATAAGCTGCCCTCTCATTGTCTTCTTCTTTTAGCTGGTGATTTTAATCTACCAAATTTATCATGGCACTTAGATCACAGTACTCATTCACTTTCACCAAGTTGTAACAATTCATCAATAGAAAATCTTTTTGTAGATACTCTCTCGTTTAATAATCTTCACCAAGTAAACTCTGTTCCTAACATAAACGGAAAGACGTTAGATCTTATTATAACGAATGTCACCAACGTTTTCACTGTTCGACAATGTGATGATCCTCTTGTAGGTACTGACAGATACCACCCTGCTCTAAGTATAACCATGAAATTTAAGCCGTCGAAACGAGTTAAGATTAAAGCATCACCATCTCTTAATTTTGCCAAAGCTGATATTTCACGCATCCTTGAAGAGTTGGATACTGTGGACTGGAATACGCATCTTAAATCTAATTATTCCGTTGATGACTCTGTTGATAATTTCTACTCTGTCCTAAACAACATTATACAAAAATATACTCCATTATCCAGTCCAAGAAAAAATAACTACCCTTCATGGTTTAGCCCTGCCTTAATAAAAGCGTTAAAGGAAAAGGCCAAATTTCATAAGCGATTCAAGGCGTATGGAAATCCTAGAGATCACATCACATTCAAAATGTTGCGCCAGCGATGTGACGACATGCTTTCTCATTGCTTATCTCAATTCAAAGCAAATGCTAAATCTCACATTAAAAAGAACCCTAAATATTTCTGGACCTATATAAAATCTTTGAGATCCAATAGCAATGAAATTCCGGATGAGATGTATCACAATAGTCAAGTGGCTAGGGGCGGGCAGCAGATTTGTGATTTATTTGCGAAATACTTCCAAACAATTTACAACAATAATGCCAATAACTCTTCAGTACGTGTCAGTTCTGCTAGTCATGTTGAATCCCTCGGCTCCTGTACCCTTGCCAAATCTGAGATTTTAAAGTTCCTGAAGAATATCGACGCTGGTAAGGGTCCTGGACCCGACGCTATACCACCTAAATTCATAAAAAATTGTGCCTCCCAGTTGGTCACTCCGCTGCATATTATTTTTAACAAATCATTAGATTTAGGTGTTTTTCCAAGTAAATGGAAAACTGCTTACGTCAAACCGATTCACAAGCATGGCGACCACAGTGATGTGACTAACTATAGACCGATTTCTATTCTCTCATCCTTTGGCAAAGTTTTCGAATCAATGATCCAAAAAATATTATATTCCCACTTCAGGTCCCAAATTAGCTGTCATCAACACGGGTTTCTACCAGGGAGGTCTACTACTTCGAACCTTATGGCATACGTCAGTCATATTTACAGAGCTCTTGAAAGTAAATTGGAAACACATGCGATTTACACCGATTTCTCTAAAGCGTTCGACGTTGTCAACCATGAGATCCTCATAGATAAACTTGGTCGGGCTGGCATATGTGGTTCCCTCCTCAGGTGGTGTGAGTCCTACCTGCGAAATCGCTCCCAACTTATTGCCATTCGAGGCTATACTTCGCAGCCTATTTTAGTTCCCTCTGGCGTACCGCAGGGATCGCACCTCGGACCTCTTTTCTTTATTGTATTCATTGATGACCTCTGCTCTGTAATAAACTCCGAGTACAAACTTTATGCAGACGATTTAAAGATCTACAGAACCATTCGTGATAGCAAGGATGTTTTTGCTTTGCAGAGCGATATTGATAATGTTACTAAATGGTGCGAATCAAATAAAATGATTCTTAATGCCTCCAAGTGTTACCACATCAAGTTCACTAGAAGCTCAAAATTAAATAGTGTTTCTTATAAAATAAACAACACACAAGTAAAGGAGGTCTCGAGTTTGCGTGACTTGGGTGTTATAGTTGATAGAAAATTGGATTTCAGAGAGCATATTGATCATATAACCCGTAAAGGGGCAAGACTTGCGGGATTTGTGATCCGACAAACTAAAGCCTTCAAGGATCCTGAAATTCCCGTCATACTCTTCAATTGTTACGTCCGCAGTCTGCTTGAATATTGTAGTCAGATCTGGTGCCCATCTTACGCAGTCCATGTCAATAGAATTGAAAAACTTCAAAAAAAATTCTTGTACCATCTTACGTATACTAATAACCTTTGCCGACGCTTAACCACTTATAATTCTAGACTAGAACACTATAATATGACTGCCCTAGTTATAAGGCGAAAGTCAGCGGACATGGTCTTCTTATACAAAATTCTTCATGGTTTGGTGGACAGTCCTGATCTGCTTAGTCTCCTCAATTTAAACACGCCAAGAATTGGTACCCGTATTCACACTCGTAAGACCTTTAACTTAATTGTATGTCGCACTAAATACGGCCAAAATTCACCTATCAACCGTATGTGTTCTACTTATAATACTGTCTGCCATGATCTCGACCTGTTTAATGCATCGGTCAGTACTATCAAAAAAATTTTTTTTTTCTAACAAATATGTAGTTAACTAACTAATATGTTTTAAATTTTAGTTTTAATTATTGTTACAAGTGTAGGTTTATAATTGTTTGCATGTTGTGTTCGCTCCTAGAAGGCCGTCCAACTAAATGTCACAAGATTATGATTGTATTGTATTTTCACAAAATGTTGGAACGTCCAGTTAGCGGACCGAATAAAGTAAAAAAAAAAAAAAAAAAAAATATCCCCTCTATGTGTAGGTACACACTTTCAATAAAAAATAGACCAAATAAACTGCAGTTAATGTATCTTCGGGATGAGTATCCGATTTTTTGATTGTATGACGTCATCATTTTATGAAAAGAAAACAGGGGCCATGATTGCCAACATAGAAAAAAAATTGGTTCATTTTTAGGTTTTAAGTAGTTTTAGTTTTAGTGACCCTTATTTCCTTCACAATATAATATTATTGCGTACAACTTTACTCAATTGTTGGTAGGTAGTAGGGATGCGCCGAATACCGAATACATATTCGGTATTCGGCATATTTGGCATCTTTTTCACTATTCGTATTCGGCCGAATTATTCGGTTTAGGTGCCGAATATATTCGGTATGAGTATTTCTACTTTCTTGGCTATAGAACTAAATAAATAACTTCATATTATGAATGATTTATGTCATACCACAGACTAATAATAATATACTACGTATACAACATACTATACACAAGTCAAAGAAATCCTAGGAAGAATGTGTTGAACCTAAGGTATATAAAATAAAACAATCATTACATTTCAAATCAATGTTCATTTTGTAAACTTACATCAACATAATTTAATCATGTTTATTACTAGCACTTAGTCAGTATTTAATATTTATTATACTTTAAATTCTGAAGTCTGAAGACAAAGATTTTAGTCCCAATAGAATATGACATTATTTTTTTAAACTATAGTCAACATTAACTGGCACTGCGCGGTGCGCCCTACTCCACCACGAGAAATAACACAATCACACAAATTACAATTAACTTTTGTTTTGTCATCTTGCATTTCATTAAAAAAGTTCCAAGCTCGTGATCTTTTACGTCCGCTCATATTGCAAACACCAACTTAAAGAAAAATATAAAACTTTAAACAATATAAAAATTTTAATATTTTTTTGTTTTAATTTGTAATGTATTCGTGCGATGTTTCAAGACAACTGAGACGGCACGGAGTGCGCGGGCGATATATGCGGGTGGCGGGCGGTGAGGTAAGGCTCGCTCGCCACCGAGCCAACAGCTACTTGTGACCCGTTAGAACCGGTTTACGCATCAAAACACGTGAAAACATTGAACCGAATAATTCGGCCGAATATTCGGTTCGGTAAGGTTTTAACCGAATATTATTCGGTATTCGGTTATTCGGTGAAACCACTATTCGGTGCATCTCTAGTAGGTAGGTATCTAAAATTGCCAATACAATACATTTAATTCATTGAATCGCGCTAAAAATAAAAATGTTACTAATCGTACAAAATCGCTATTTTGTGTTTCCCCTATTTTGTCTGACGGATGATGTATTAATACGGGAATTTCTAACACATTTTGATTTATGTTGGCGGGAAAAATTGCACGCGTCATTGCGTATTGAAATCTGACAATTTTTCATCAACTTATCTTTTAAGCTCTTTTGAATCGTCGCATAAACAAACACCTTAAAGCAAGGGATATTAGTAATCTATAAATACACTTAAGATTTATCTAGATTTAGAGCAAATCTTTACATAGGTATTTTGGAAATACATAAATGGTACTTACTACTTAGGTCATCATAAGGTTTAATGACAGGTTTCCTAAAATATTAAAAGTTTAATTATATATACAGTAGAACCTCGATAAGTTAAAGTCCAAGGGAAACACAAAATATTTTAAGTTATAGAGGTTTTAAGTTATCAAGTGTCTATCCATTTTTCACTGCTTCTATAGCTTTTAATTTATCAGCGTAGGTGAGGGTTGTTAGTTTTCTTTTTGGACTCATTTTAAGCCAGTTTTATCACACAGTAAGTAAAGCCATGTTTCCAGGACAACAATCAAAACTTATGATGCAAGTAGGTTGTTGTCATAAAGCTAACCGCCGCAAAGCTTTGAAGAATTTCGATAAAGCAAACAATATTTAATGTATTGTTTACGTTAACAATACATAGTAAACACGTGCAAGCAATAAATACCGAAACCTTTTGTTTTGACACTCTCAAAATGACTCATTGATAAACAATTTTATGTTATAGAGGTTGTGGAAACATTTCTTTAAGTTACTGAGGGCCAATACAGAGATTATTTATTTAAGTTATAGAGGTTGCGTATTTTAAGTTAAAGAGGTTTTGGGCTCTGATGGGAAGGGAACATATTATTTTTTGAAGTTACAGAGGTTTTTATGTTACCGAGGTTTAAGTTATCGAGGTTCAACTGTATAATAATTCGTTATAATAAATTTTCACAAATGAATGGCTTTTTTACGGCTGAGACATTATTTCGTTATTTTATAAACAAATCTTATATCAAAATTTTATTTTGTCCGCAATCCGCAACTGCTTTTAATCAACCTCAAAAAAAATACGGTTACATTCTTAGAGTAAATACTCTAAGATACTACTGTACATATATATACTCTAAGGTCACATTGTTCATATATTTGAGGTATATTAAACATTTTTTTTGTCAAATTTTTTTTATATGAAATTCCCTTTTCTGATTGCCAACGTTTGAAACAGGCGACAGTGTAGCGTCGCATTAATTTGATTAAATCTATTTGAATACTGAAAGTCATTGCAACCCCGAGTGGGGGATTTTCATTGTGGTTCTACATATACTTTTTATGGAATTCCCTTTTCATTTGTACTGTAATTTATCAAACGTCACATTTTCTTGCATTTTTCACTAATTAATATATTAATGCTGTCTGTTGACGAAAGGGTCTGTGTTTTGGATCAGTTTTTAGAGGTAGTGGGATCTAATCTAATCTCAACTACTGGTCCGATTTGAAAAATTCTTTCGTTGTTAGATAGCCCATTTATCGAGAGAGGCTATATTATATCATCACGCTGAAGCTGAGACCAACGGGAGCGGAGTAACGCGGGTAAAACCGCGGGGCACAGCTAGTATGTAAATATGACATATCTCTATATCTGCACTTTTCAACCATACTTAGATGTATTTATTAATATGAATTAAAAAGATTATTAATTATACTCAAAACAAGATAATTAATGAATTAGTTTTCTATTATTTTGATCACAAGAATTGACTTCTAAATAACTAGACAACTAATAAATATCTTTATTACTTTTCTAGTTTTCGACATTGACCTTTTTTAAGTGCTGTCTGTACAAAAGTTCACGAATTTTACTTGTCTATTTAAGTACCTATATTATTTTTTATATATTTTATCTTGAGATTAGAAACTGAATATTAAAATAAACATTTTAAACCAGCTCCACCTCGTTGCTTTAATTACGCTAATAATTAGTAATTACTTATTAAAAAGTACTCAATGAAATTTATACGAGTTTAAATTTACTTTAAATGTTTTTATGGATTAAAGAAAAAAAAAATATGCAAAGATCTTATCCATACAAAGCTTTTTCCACCAAAAATATATAGCCTATAAAACGAAATCCCCTTTAAAGAATTTGTAAAGTCATCGAGTGGATTAAATAGATTCGTCCCATGGGACACAATCAGAGATAACATGTGGTCCCGCCCGCATGGGGTCTGCTGACAGATCCATTCATCTGCATTTGATGTAACGATGTTGATGCTGTTTTGATATTTGGTAGCTTAGGATTTGAGGTGATTAAAAAGTGCGTAATTTGTTTTTTTTCGTGGTGTGAGTGTGTATAGCACGCAATGTAGAGTTAATTATAAAAAAATGAGATGTCGATAAATTCCTTTTATTATGAATGATTATATGAAATATTAAATTTAAAATGTTGTTGGTACTAAATAAAATAATAACAAACATGTTTTTTTCTCTAAAATTTCCAATTGATCAATATAATATTATCATGCACGGAAAAGCATAATCGTTTGTTTTTAAACATTTTATATGACTGTAATTTTGTACGGCTACCTACTTTGTTTTTTTTTTCTAGTCAATGTTCACTTATTAGCGATATAGCGCTAACCATATTTAACGACGCTCTAGATTTTTCAAGTAACGTAGAAAAATTATCACACACAATTTATACAAATTAATCGTTTTCCAACAACAGAACATAAGTCACTATTTACGAAACCGTGGCGAAGCGAAGTCGATATCAGTAATAATCAAAGAAACATCCCTATATCCTCCGACTTAACGTTTAAATGGGAAATAATATACAATGATTTATGAGATTATTGCGATGGTGAGAAGCGTGGGGTTCTTAATAGTGTTGGAAGTGTATTTATCGATAAACTCTAAATTGTGTAGGTTTTAGAAGAAGAACAAATTATTTCATTTCAATACACGATATTGAATTATTTCCTGCTAATTTATAGTAAGACCTAGAACATAGAAGTTTGATCTTGTATTGTTGCTGCAAGAAGCGAAAAAGTTAATTTAAGCTATGGTCTTTGATATTATTATTTTTGAAGTGAAACTTCTTTAGACGCTTTGACAGTAAAAATTCAATTTCGCATCATGGCCATACCGTCACGTCATGGAGCAAGGCGACGATTTTTGCCAAAGAAGTTTCACTTCTGACACGTGCGCTCGGCACACACGCTCTTTTTTGCAATTATATAAATAGTTATGATTTGAATCAATTACAACAAAACCACGACATTACCTATAAATCTACGAAATTTTAAAACACATTTTAGAATCCCATCGAGTTTCATTAAATTATGTTCACATACAAATCAATATCCCATTATTTCTGTACGGTGGGCTTTAACCGCCGATTTTCAATGCAATTAATATAATCCCCGCTAACAAAAGTTCAATAATTTTGCCGACATAACCGCATGTAGAACGAACTATTCATACCTCAACGATTACGTCGATTTTCGTAATTACTTAATTTGTCGTGTCATCCTTGCTGGCTAATATTATTATTGCGAAAGGGTGTTTGTTTGTTTGTCTATCTTTATACATTACTAGCTTTCCGCCTGCGGCTTCGCCCGCGTTTTCTAAGAAAAACCCGCATAGTTCCCGTTCCCGTGGGATTTCCGGGATAAAACCTAGCCTATGTTACTCGTGGATAATGTAGCTTTCGAATGGTGAAAGAATTTTTAAAATCGGTCCAGTAGTTTATGAGCCTATTCATTACAATCAAACAAACAAACAAACAAAGTTTTCCTCTTTATAATATTAGTGTAGACTAGCGGTCCGCCCCGTGGTACATATTTCGCAATAAAAGGTAGCCTATGTTCTTTCTCAGGGTCTAAAGATTGTCTGTGCCAAATTTCATCAAAATCGGTTAAGAGGTTTATGCGTGAAAACAATACATATACATACATAATTACAAACTTTTCCTCTTTATAATATTATATTAGTATAGATACATGGCATTCCTATCGGAAAGCTAGTCATCTATATTTTCTTACTCTCTTCTGTTTAGTTCCACAATGTTTTAGTTTAGTGCACCTTGATAATTTTTACTATAGAGATAAGCTCTCTTTCATATCTTATTTGTTTTCTTTTTTATAAGTTTGTATATTTAACTACATACATATGTAGATTAGTTCTTAGTTGCAGAAGAGCATTACTGTAATTTATTTTCACACAATATAAATTTCATAAAATCTCTCCCCATAAATTTCCGTCAATAACCAACTAAGTCAACCTGAATACAATAAGTATTATTCCCATTTCTCATTATAATATAGAACCTAAGACCCCCGTCACACGTTCAAAGAATATTGTGTTTTGAAGACGAAATTTGGCGGGAAACCGCTTAAGAGCGTCACAAATCTTTTGGTGTGAGGTTTTGATAAATATAATTTTCAACCGCTTTTGATAACGTCCAATTTAACAGCTATTATTACGATCGTGTGATTTGTTGTTTGTATTTCTATTTTTATTAAATGAATGATACGCTTTAACTTAAAATATATTTTTGGTGTGTCTAGTTATAAAAATAACTGCGTTAAAAACAACCGACTTCAAAAACGAAAAAGTACAAAATAAAAAAGATTTGATATCATTTATTACTACATATTATTTAGATGTGCTATTTATTAAATATGTTTGATGTCGGTGCACGGGCTTAATACTAAGTGTTTGGCACCGACTTCAAACCTATTTAATAAAAAGCACATCTAAATAATATGTAGTAATTAATGATATCAAATCTGTTTTATTTTGTACTTTTTCGTTTTTGAAGTCGGTTGTTTTTAACGCATTTATTTTTATTTAATACTTTTTAGTGTATTTTTCAACACGAATCAAACGAGCCCAATCTCGATAAAGTTGAGTCAATATATTACTAAGTTCCTATGGCCACCTTCCGATTCCATCATCAAATCAGCTCTATGTCATGATAATGTTTCATCGCTATCCAATTTACATACGTATACAACAGCTCAATCGGTTACCGGGAAGTGAATCAAAGTTACTTGCTACATTTCAATTAAGTCATCGAGTACAGACAAAAATGCTCATAAAATAAAAACTACTGGGCCTATCCGAATAAAATGGGATGGGACCAATTCGACACCATCCCGCATCGAACAAAAAAAGAATCACGTAAATCGGTTAAGAAACCTAGGAGTAATCGGTGTACATACATACAAAAAAATATATATACCGGCCGAATTGATAACCTCCTCGTTTTTTTTGAAGTCGGTTAAAAATAGGTTTTAATTGGAACTGTAATACAAATAAAAAGGTAAAGTTTTCTAAAAAAATTAATTCACATCTTAACTTCGAATGAATAATATTCACATTATTCAAGATCAAAACAATGGAGTCCATTCTCAGAATAGTTGTTGATCGACTAAATCCGTTGTGATGCGTCCATCGTAGTGGCCTTATTCTGATGGAAACATGGCTTTTAATTACATATTTGAATTATTATCAGCAAAGATTTTCAAAAACGCACTTAAATAAATAAATACTTAGCCATTAGAGTAGATACATTAAAACATAGGTACCTAATAATTTAAATACTGTGGTAATAATGTTTTATTTTTTTTGGGTGAAGTGGAAGATTTGTGTTTACTTATCTGTAAAGTAATTTAGAATGTTAGTAAAATCGCAATAACACCAATAATTTTTGTTAAAGGTATCTACTTATGTATGCATGCGCCATAATATTATAAACAAACATGAAAGTAAGCAAGATAATTGTTGTTTGGGCTTAATAATGCATTTATTTTGACTGAACTTTCTTGATTCTACTTGTGCTACTACTAGGTAGGTAGGTACTAACTTAATTTTATACGAATCTATACTAATAATCTACTCTTAATAATCTGCTCTTTTACGCATATCCAATTGGTTTAATGCTAATAACTTACTATTAAATGCAAAAAAAAACAAATTGTGTAGAATTTATCCTCCCAAATGTAAAAAAGGTGAAAAGGAATATTATTTTAAACGGGGAGGTATTATACCCTGTGGAATCTACTGTTTTTCTTGGTTTGACATTAGATGAGAAGCTTCAATGGGGGGCCCCATGTTACCACCGCCGCTGCTAATCTCAGCTCAGCTGCATATGCAGTTAGAAGAATAAGGCATCTCACCGATGAAGAGACGGCTAGATTGGTTTACTTTAGCTACTTTCATAGCATTATGTCCTATGGAATTCTACTATGGGGCAGGGCTGCAGATATAGAAACTATATTTATATTACAGAAAAGAGCCATACGCTCTATATATAATTTGCGTGCTCGAGACTCACTAAGAGATCTCTTTAAGAATACTGGTATCCTTACTGTACCGTCGCAGTATATATTTAATAATATTTTATATGTACACAATAACGCTTACTTACACACAAAAGTAGGAGATAGACATTGTTATGACACAAGAAACAGAAATAAAATTGAAATGCCATTTTTCCGGCTAGCTAAAGTTAAAAATTCATTTATGGGTCAAGGTATACGCTTTTACAACAGAATTCCTCATAATATTAAAAAGTTTAGTAGTTCTAAATTTAAAACTTATATAAAAAATGTACTAGTTCAGAGAGCCTATTACAGTATTAAGGAATATATGGACGATAAAAACCCATGGAGGGTTGTCGCGTAAAAACCACAGGACAGTTCTTTGGCATATCACTATAAATTATGATGTTACATATGTAATTTGTAAAATAAAATTGTAAAACTGACATGATTAAAAAGAGCAACTATGGAGTTTCTTGCCGATTCTTCTCCGTAGATACTGCTTTCCGAATCGGTGGTAAATGTTAAAAATATGTACCTATGACGTTTCAAAAGTGCTTCTAGAAGAAGTCTAATTGAATAAATAAATGTTTGAGTTTGAGTTTGAGTTTGAATATTATAAAGCTGAAGAGTTTGATTGTTTGAACGCGCTAATCTCAGGAACTGCTAGTCCGATTTGAAAAATTCTTTCGGTGTTTGATAGCCCATTCATCGAGGAAGGCTATAGGCTATATATTATCACGCTAAGATCAACAGGAGCGGAGCCACGCGGGTGAAACCGCGGAGCGCAGTTAGTAATTAATATGAAGTTATCATCTGTTTGTGAATTTTTATTTTTCTACAGTGGCGGGCAAAGCTTTTTACTCGTGATCATTGTCGTTGCAGTAGCTTTAGAACTCACTGAGAGCCTACAAAAAATCTACATCCTCTTTATATTATAAGTAGTCGTAGTAGAATATGGAGCTATTAGTCTACTCCATACTCTATAGAGCTTGGGATGACATAAGAAGTAATCAACATTTAACCATTCAAGTATCATATTCTGTATCAGAATAGTGCTCTCTGTGATATTCGCCGGGTGCTTCGGGTCCGGACATGTACGCCGGCGGGCTGGCTTTAACTGAAAACAACCCTGTACCTAGCATACCTAGGTATACTATGCGGCTAAATTACGTGGACATTTAATGTTGATTGTTTCCAAACTGACGGTGTTATCTTTAATGTGCTTGTTAGTGTGTATGTTCTAGTTTATAGATAGGCTGCACCAATTGTGATTAATTTTAGCGTTGTTGGTCTGTTTATTTATAAATTTATTATAGCATGATAGTGTGATATTTTGTACTTGGTGTGATCAGCTTAACTACTGAACCGATATACATACATGACATGACAGATATACTACATACTTACTACGTTTTGTATCGTAGAGACCTGTGGTAGAGACACTATTCTATAGAAATGAAGGGTTTAAATGTGTTTTGGGAACGGCTGTCATGCGATAACATGAAATGTACGCGAGTGATGCCGCGGGCGAAACGTAGTTTTAAACTATATTTTTTTTGTTCAAGAAATCATCAGTATTAAATATAAATATGTAGTAGGTAAGTATAAATTACATGAGATCACAAATGTGGTTTTAAATTTTAACAGTACTATAATAAATAAGATCTCTTGTCTGAAAAGTGCCATTCGAAACAAACATAAAATTTCCAATAAATTAAGCCAAAAATAATGTTACAAAATCAAATTGAATAACCTTCTCCCCGAAGAGTTAAAAGGAGATTAAACGTTGAATAAAGGGTTTTAAATTCACATTAAACCATTGAGTAGTTCTTGTTACTTGTTAATTACTTCCTCTGAATGTGCATTTCAGTACATTTTCAATGCTGTCTGGCGTTAGGTGTTTATTTTAATCACTTTTAAGTACCTTTTACAAGTGTACTTACTGTTTGTACTTACGTTTTCAGTGAAGTGTGAGATAGCACCTTAGTTGTTAGAGGAAATACATAGAATTGAAAGGTTATTAATGGTATCTAAGAAAATCAAGAAATATTTTATTTTGTAGGGGTTATACGAAGAAATAAAAGAAATGAAATGAATTGTTTATATTATTGTTGCGGCTGGTTTGTAAAGCGTGGAATCCAGTGGAATCAATCGTCATTTTCAATTTAGTTATTAACCAACATAACAATAATTATCAATTTCAATTTTTAATTAAAAAAAAAAGACGTGTGGCACTCGGGGACTGCCGCGGTAAAGCTATTGCATGCTATGCCTTCAAGCCACACCTCCGCGCCCGTCGGAGTGGGGAGCGTGAGGTTTTTCGTTACTAAATTTCTGGATTCGGTCCCCGCGCTCAAGGCCCGCGATAGAAGCTATGCCATAGCTTAAAAACGTTAAATTTGGTTTAAAAAGCAAGGTTTTATTATCGTAAGCCGCTCACTAAAAAGCGAAGTTACATTGTACACATACATTAGCATTTATAATATCATGGAGCAGGTAGCATTACAAAACAAACAGATCTTTGATAACCGCAACCAAATCCGTATTAACCCTGCCAAAACCGGCGTTTCCAAATCCGGCCTGAAAGACCCGCAGGTCGGTGGGTTCCGTTGTTAGCCTTTTCGCGCGAAAGGGTTAACTCCAGGTTAAACCAAAATACGTGGGAAATACGACGATGATCTCATTCTCATAGCTGTAAGTAAATGATCTGCGATTGTACAATTCTTTTAAACGATTCTGTCAAGTATGTTCGGTGGATAAGGGCTATAATTGCGTGATAGGAATTGGCGTTGGATATGAGAGTAGGAAGATTCATTTGCATCGAACCGTAAACAATAATATCGGACAATCTGCTGATGTTTATTTATGGTGTTGGTGTCCCACATCGTGATTCTATTTAATGTTAATATATTTGATTAATTCGTTTAAAAAAATGTGTTTATGACGCCATATTTAAATTGAATACGAAGCAATACTACTTCCTGGGTCTGTGATGTATATACGAATACTAACATAAAATATTATTTTAAAATTATTAACCTTGGTAAATATGTAGGTATACAGGGTGTCCCACTGTTCGTATACTAAGCTCAAAGGAGGTTATAGTTTTGCATACGCTGAGTACGTAAAAAATACTTATAAAATTCTTAAAACTCTATGTGTACACCCATATCAAGCAACCCGCCCAACTTTGCCACCAGCACGTGAGCTATCGTTTAAGATTATGTTTTCATAGACAAAATGCTCACATTAGAAAAGCGGTATATGCCGGCTGCGCGAAGCTAGAGAAGAAAACATGGATTTTCAGGAAAAATTTAGCAAAAAATTTTTGACGTAATTTTGTTGTTTAAGTAATTTTTACGTAATTAGTGTATGCAAAATTACAAGTCCCCTCGCGCTTAGTATACCAATAGTGGGACACCCTGTATAAATAAATAATTTTAAATTTCAGAGTTCTGTTACAGATTTTTTTTTAACTAATGAAAGTATATCGTTCAGCTGTTAAAAACTTGTATACGACTTATTTGATGTAAAATATTGTGTATAAATTATGTGATAAGATCATGTAATACTTACTTTCAATTTTCTATCTAAATGGAAAACCTAGATATAAATTCTTCTAAATCATGATCAAACTATATACAGATAAAAAAGTTCTCAAATAACGTTGAGTTATTCAACTGCAAAACTTTAACATCAGCAAACTATAAATATCAAAAACAAATTAAGCGGAAAATCGCTAACGTCACGTCTTGAAGAACAAAATTTGCAATATTCGATTCGCAATAATTCACACACAGCGACGTCAATATGGTAAACAAAAAAGAAAATATAAAACGTATTATATTCGCAATAAGACCGACTATTGCAAAACAAATAAAAAAATTCAAAGTTTCCACCGCTTCATATTCCGTACTTGTCTCGCGTCTCGCCAGTCACTGTGTAAGTACTGGCAATTTAACCTAGTATTTTATTTCCTTCACATTATTGTGCACGCAAAAATAGACTTTATGGACAGTATAGCAAGTCGTCATATTTTTAGGCGGGTGTTTTGGGTCCTGAGGGGATTCTTTCGCTTGACGGACCCCGTCGGCGTGTGGAGGGTTAGGTGTCTTGTTCAAATAATTTCGTAAGAACTTTGTGGAAGGGCTTTCCTGGCCCTGAGGGTGAAAACTTATCGAGTGTAGCAGAAAAACTTGGGGTTAGAAATAGGCATTGATGAAGGCATTTTTTTTTAATTATTTAAAATTCCCGAACTTTTTTCATAAAATATTCGAATAGCTCAGATTGGTTTACATATTATACGTGATATATAAGCGATACCCAACCGTTTTGTATGTATGGAATTATAACCGTTAATTTTGACCAAGTTATCCCTGTTATTTTATAGTTTTTAGATTTTTAAATAGTTGTCTACTACCTATTTTCAATACTATATAAACTTTAACCCTCAAAAGTTGATCAGGTCATCCATCTTACTTTATAATAATCCACAAGAGAAGTCACCGATTTTGACGATAGAAATCCGACTTAAGCCCGTGGCCACAGGACGCGGTCACTACGCAAACACACCGACGGTTTCGTTAAGCCTTTATGTAACAGATATAAATTAAACAATAGTAGGTAAAAGGTGGAATTAAATTCGGTGAATTCGGCGAAAAGTACTAGAAAATATTCAGGTTATAGCTAATTTTATTAGCTATTTTGCACCAAACATTACTAATTATTAAGAAATTATATTCCAAGGACCGAAAATGCCGAAAATGCCGAATTGTCAAAGAAATTTATATTGAAAGAAAGCATTTATTCTTGTACTAAACTGTCGTATATGAAAACAAGTAAAAAAAATGGCATCGAAAGCGATACTCCTCAGTCTATACTGCAAAGCATTGTTAAGCAGCATATTCTCCAACCGTTAGAATCAGCCTTAACACGGATATTGACCGCGACAATCTTTCCACGGATACCTCTGCGGACTTGCGGTCATCCGGTTCGCGGGCACGGTCGTTAATTAATTAGTTAAGTCCTTAATAACCGTAACCGCAAATCTGTGACCTGCCCAGTCGGAATTTGACCATTGTTGGTGACACTTAGCAGTAAAATATTGTTTTTTATAATCGCTAAATGAGTCCTAGATCCTTGAAGTAAGAAAATTTACTGTATCTCAAAAGAGATAATATAATATTTGAACTAATGATGATGATGATGATAATGAATCGCTAAAACTCAGCAGAACTTACGCAGTGGATCGTATACTCGTAATTTTTTTTACAATTTACCTTATGAAATATCCTAACAATTGAAATTATTGTTAGCATTATTGGTAACAAATTGAGCACCCTTTATGAGAACCATAAAAATAAATATTTACCTAGATATTCATGCAGCCTTTTACTTAAAGTTAGCAGAATTAAATTCGTGGAAATTAGATATTTGAAACAGTATTCATCACACAATATTTTCCTCTACTGGGATCGAATCTACACGCAATGCGCACTGGAGCAATTATTTGTTCAAGCCACTGATATTAAGTTTTACTTTCATATATCGTCCTTAATTATTACCGTAGATGTGTCTGTTTCCATGATAAGTAACTTCACGAACTAAGTCTAGTATGACATAATTCAAGAGAACAGGGGTGTCGCCAAAAAGCTCATATTTAACTATCACGTGCTTTCCTTAGAACGTATAAAATACGGACGGTAGTTAGGGTTGGCAGGACAGAATTACCTATATGTTACATAATATAATAATTATAAACTAATAAGACGTCATATAATGCAATACCAACAGATAAGACGTATGAATATGATTGAGAAAATATACAGAGATGCTAGATGAGTTTCAGTTTAAAAAAAAGCTATACTAAATCGAAATATTGTGGGTACTAATACTTAGTTGTTGCAGTATAGCATGTTGTTTAGATTATTTTATTCGAATCAATGTTTCAAACATTTTACAGCAACAGTGTCGACTAGCCTAAAATACATTTTAAGCCTGTCAAAGTATTTCATTTCTAAATACACCACTTCTAATGTACATAAAATATAAATTTTAAATTATCGAGTGGCATCCCTAAACTGCACGTAACCGGCCGTATCCAGTTATCACCGGCTTCATCTGGCGACAGCCGGTTCATGTTACAATAGTACGTGAACGTTTTCGAGATTAAAATAATCGCTCAGAATTTTCTAGAAGTGTCAGGTGACATTATGGTGACCCCTGTGTACGCAGTTATGGTTGGTTAATGGTAGGTGACAGACTAATAAAATGAAAGAAATATACAAACTGTATCTAAAATATTTCTCGAATAGCTAGCTTTCAGCCAGCGGTTTCGTCCACTTTGTCTGAAACCTAAATTATTTAATAAAACATCATCATGAAATATAGCCTTCCTCGATAAATGGGCTATCTAACACCGAAAAAATTTTTCAAATCGGACCAGTAGTTAGATAGAAGATTAGCGCGTTCAAACAAACAAACAAACTATACAGCTTTCATACATATATATATATATATATATATATATATATAGCAGTAAAGATAACAAATAGTAATTCAATTCAATCGTTTTTGTCACATTCAGATTTCATAGTCATTTTAGTAGGTAGCACGAGTTGAAGACGATAGCCTCAGTTTCAGTAGTTGCAGGATTTACTTTAATCTTTATTAGTATAATTGCATGTTGTGTATGTTAACAATTCACTAATGTACAAGATTAAAAGTCGTCAAAATATAAAACAAAGCGTAGCTTGGCCCTCTTGCCCTTTGAATTATGAACATGTAAATATCAAACAAGAAATCCAAACATTGAATCGAATCGAACCACGCCTTGCCACCATTAGCCACACGAAACCAATTCAGATCTCAGCTGGTAGTGTTTTTATTTACAATTATTGTTATTAAAAAATCTGTTCTTGTACACACCCTGCTGGGAAATTTAATTTGGTTATAGTAATGACATATATATACAATGGATAAGACGTGTGTTTGTGTGTAATGAGGTTAATTTAAATGTAGATTTGTGTGGAGGTGTGTTAATTGTGTTTTTATTTTACACGTTTCTTATCTTGCCTGTTATATCATATTTATTTGCTTAAATTAACTATTTGATAGTTACGTATTTCTCTGTACTTCTATCGTTTTCTTTGAAACTTTACGCCTGGGACTAATTCGTTTCTTACTTAATATTTTAGGCGCGGGTCAAACACAAGCGGCGCGGGCGCGGGCGTGCCATAAGCGCACCTCTTGAATCTGTTTTGCACCACGTCCTTCTTATACATTTTGTATGAAAGAATTTTGGACAGGCGTCGAGACGGCACGCCACGGTTGTGCCACGGTTGCGCCGCCTTTCCAAAATTATTTCATACAAAATGCCAATAGCGCACCCGATGCACGCCGGCAGCGCGCCCGATGCGCGCCCGAGGCGCGCCCGCAGTGCGCCCGAGGCGCGCCGCGCCGCTTATATCTGTCCCGCGCCTTAGGATCAGTTGATTTGATTTATTAAGAAAAATAAAGAACGTAAATATAGCATTTGTTACACGGTAATGACGTAGCATTCTAATGGTAAAATTGATGCAGCAATTTTTACTTAAATTGTTACAAACAAAGAAACAAAAAATGCACTAAATAACATAACAGGTTGATCGTATAATAAACAACAATTCAATAATAAAAATGAATATATCAACACAAAGTCTAGAATCAATGTAAAAAGAATTAAAATTATATTATTTGAAATTGTATCTGCTGAATAATAAATAACGATTTTCATCCATAAATAATGAAAACAGACACGGCGCGTATAGAAAATGTTTAATTGTACATAAAATAAAAATAACCTGTGTTATGTTATGAGTTATGGCCGCCCCGTGAATCTGTCCACACGTGGTGTTAATTAAACTTAAAAACCGGTAGTGTGACTACGAAAACTACTTATACTCTTATAATTTAAAGAGCTTTTCCTGTCAACTATTTAATGGTAGAAAAAAATCCTGAAAATGTAGCTTATTTTAGATGAATAGGTACCTTATTTCTTTTGTAACAATTTTTAGTAGTTTCTTTTTTTTGTATTTTATTGTGTCATTAATGTTCTTTTCAATAAAAAAATAATGAAATTCTTGTCATAATACTCTAATGACAGAAAATGCTTTATTATACAAATGTCTACGGACACTTCTGTTAAATTTAAACGTTAAACAATATGTTTTGTCGATCTAAACTATACAGTCATACCTATAAAACATAAAAGCCCCAATATTTATATTGTAATGCATACCCCTATATATTTTAACTCAAGTCTCTAATTTCAGTAGTCATATACAAGTTGACAGTTGTCGGCATCTCAAATTAGATATCGACAAATAGAAAAGTCAACGGGTGCCTAATTAACGTGAAACATACACACGAACAGATTAATAGCTCTATCCCATATTATTTTAGTTAGCGGAAATAAGCTATACAATTATGAAGAAAAAATGCGAATATTGTTAATGATGTTTCATGTTACGGAACTAGGTAAATAGATGATGTTATTTTACCGATTGTAGGTTTTATAATAAATCAAATTAAAATCTAAAAGTAAATACAAGTATAACAATTGAATTGTGTGCATCATTTAAAAAAAATCGAAACTACCTATGCTTAATTTTAAGTTTTGCCAACTTATAAACTGCATTTAATTATTAATTGACAGATTAGTAAATACTGAAGATAAGTTTTGCTTTCATTTTATCTCAATAAGTTTTCGTAGAAAATATTCGAACATATTATTTAGAAAAATATCGCAAAAATTCTCTACAGTTATAGAAATAATATTAACAACTGTTCTCAAAACAGCATTCAAACACAATAATTATCAGTATAACATCGTGTCTCCACTATACTCCATAACTACTAGATAGTACGTTTATCTGTCAGATAAATCACATCTGTTCTCAGCAACAGAGACATCCTGGTGTCGTTTAAATTAACTTATGTATGATCTATTGCGTTGTCACGTTTATTGTATTAGGGATATATTAGTTATTCACAATTGCTCTATGGAATCTTAGATATGGAAGTAAATAATAAAAATGTGATTTGGTGGTAAGATAGTTTCGTAATATCGATATGAGATTAATCGTATATTATGTGTCATCGGAAGCGAATCTTTTCGACCTATGTATTGTTCGTTAACTATAGCTTTTTCATGAAATACTTACCTAATGCAAAATTAACCTATATAAATTAACCTATACAATAAAAATGAATCGCCAAAGTGTTGCTAAGCGCTAAACTCGTGAACGACTAAACCGATTTTATATATGTAATATTTGTTGAAGTTCCAGGATGGTTCTTATGGAGAGAATTTATAATAATGTAATGTAAATAAATAGGTCTGAAAACCGTTGGTGTATTATAATTTACAATATTTAATTTAGAGTCATTAAAAATATTAAAAAATATATTTTCCGCAATAATATCTCCAGAGCACAACGAAAAAACAATTCTTATCAAACACGATGTAAAAATAAAACGAATATTCATGTTGCAGCTGGAATTAATTTTGTATACAGAATAACAAAAGCGTGTAGCAAATTGCAAAAAACACAACTATTGTACGGTTTTAATCATTCCAACTGTAAAACATTTAATCTTGGTGATATTTCATTACATACGCTATCGGTTTTACAAAAAGTTTATTGTGCGAGACATGGCCCAATTAAACTTTTGTTCCGAATAAGATATTTACACTATGCGAGATTAAAACGTACTTTAAGGTCTTTAAAATGTTTATTTTATCGAAGATAAATATTTTTCCAGTAATTTGCAGCGTTTGCAGCGTTTTCGAATAACGAAAATATTTGTTAAAATAATGCCTCGTGCGTACTGCAGCGTTAAGAGATCTTTTTATGGGCTTACATAACTTACTTTATGTGCTGAGTTAGATATTTTTTTTAGGCTATTCTCTATTCTGCAATATTACTTCGTGGTTGCATTCGTGTATCTACTAAGGTGATCATGAGCTTAAATCTACGAAAATGTACAATAACCTTACGCTTAAAAGCAATATCTGATACTGTTTTTTTAATCCTAACAATATACTAAACAGTGACCGAAATGCCATCTATATTATGATTCTTATTGATAAATTTCTACTCTTTGTTACCATAGAGAGTAGAGACCATAGAGACTAGAGTTGTGTATGTTTTATATGTATTGTCGATTTAATTGCATAATAAAAAATTTTTTTTCATCATTAAATAGCAATAATTTATTTCCCTGTTGTTAACATTCCTGAATCCAATAACGGCATCAACCAATAGTCTTATTTTATGCTGACTCTACATTCATTCCTTACACGTTTTAGAAATTTTACTAGCAACAAATTCACATACAAAATTCTACTCGATTCAAAGACAAAGTAAAATGTAAAGTGGTATTAAATACCATTTGTAAAGTGACCTCACAGAGGGTCACAGCGACCAGCAATTACGGGATCGCTCACTTTAATTTATTTAATTACGTCTGCTTTCCTATTTTTCGGTCTGTCTTGAAGGGTGATCGTCTGATCGTTTAAAAAGTTAGTTGTAGAGAGGAAGAGGCACATTTATTTGAATAAGAAGCTTTTATTTCAGAACGACATAGGTGTTGTTGATGCCAACAATTTTCTTATAACTATGTTATTACTTATTAGTAAGTAGGTACACATACATTTGACATTTTTAAATGAAATTATTAGTTTTATATTAATTTATTTGTAAGTTGTTGTAGACCTCCGGAACTTCTATGCCTTTATAATTGAAAAATATTAAAGAAAAGCGTATGTAATTGTTACTTACCTATTTAAGAAATAAGAAGTTGTAAGTAGGTATTGTTATTTTTATAATGCTATATAATTTAACCACTAAATATAGCTTTAAGGCTACACCACTAATGACCCAGAACCAAGATACTTTCAAACTGATTAATTGGACACAATTCGTAATGTCTACAAATTTGTATAAGTACTATTTGTGAGTATGTCATTCAAGATGGCAAACATGAAGCTTTTTTTATTGCTGAAGAAACGCAATAATCAACTCAGTGCAATAGGTACATCTTTTATCTATACTAATATTATAAAGAGGAAAAGTTTGTAAGTATGTATGTATGTATGTATGGTTTTCACGCATAAACTACTGGACCGATTTCAAAAATTCTTTCACCATTAGAAAGCTGCATCTTTACTGAGCAACATAGGCTATATTGCATTTTAAAAAAAATTAGAGATCCTTACCAAAAATGCAATAATGTAACCCAAGGTGTAAAAAAATCCTCAATAAAACTTCTGTCATCGCGTGCGCTGCGGAATCTATTGAAGATAGAACAAAAAAATGTTCTACGGTATTATAGAATGGATCAATATCTACAAGAAAGTCCGCAATACCATATGTCCATCTTCAGTAGTTATGTTACTACAACAACTTTTTTACGTTTTCAAAGTAAATAGAAGTGCCGACAGTAATCAAACCATGTTATCCATACACATACATTAATCCTTATCCCATTAAATGATGTTTTATTATAGACTGTTTCAATACCAGCAAAATACTTTTTATATGAAAAGAATTGGATATTCCATTCAAAAGATATAACGAATTTTTAAAAGTGTCAATCTACAGAAAATAGTAGGTATACTGTTCGAGCAGGCCGTAGTGCGGGGTCACGGAGGAATTCTACCAATATGCGTCTTGACGGAACACAGTGGGGTTTTGGTCGGTAGGAATCCGACATAACCCACGGCCCCTCCCCCAGAGGCCGTGGGTATCTATGAAAGATTTCCCCACTAAAACAAAAAAAAAAAAAGGCCGTAGTGCGGGACGGGGTAAAGGTGATTTTCATGTGATTAAAAATTAAACCTATAGTCCGACCTATAGTAGACTTTTCACTGTAACGATATCGCTATCTATGTGGGTGAAACCGCAGGGCATTGCTAGTTATTTAATAAACAGAGAGCTTTTGTTTTCAGGCTGTTCCGGAGCATTGGTTTACTTCAAATTGTATTAGAGCAGGCTCCAAGGAGATGTTCGTTTGCAAAAATAGCGGACCTAAATCTGACTTCTGATATATATTGTATAGATCCCAGACATCCTATAGACAGATGTTGCCAAGCAGTTTTGTGGTCCCCCTCCCCTCACCCCGGTAATTAAATATGGCATACAAAGAAAAAAATAAAAATTTCCAAAACATGCCGTGTGGGGTATCAAATGAAAGAGTTTATTGAGTAGATCACGAATATATAGCATACTATAACATTTCTTACACTTTCTCTAAGATTTTTTAGAAAATTTACGAAAATGCTCCATTTTTGAGTTAACTTTAAACCACTATAGATTGAAAACTCATGAATATATTTTTTAAATTATTATTTTAAATAATTAACAATAGTCCATTGTTTACGATTCAATAGTTCGTACAGTGAAATAGTTGCATGGGGGAGTGGGGGGAACATTCAAAGATGGCGAGTATATTTTCAAGTTTATGCCAGAAATAAAGGCCTAATACAAAAATATCGGTGTCAGGGCTTATAATGGCATGGCAGAACATTCTTGAATCAGCCTCTGTGTGATTAGATTTCAAATCGGTAACTTCAGTGAAAGTTGCGCCTTGCAATTTAAAACATTTTGTGGGGTCATCAAATCCACCACATACATATAGCTCACTTATATTATATTATGAACTATTGAATCGTAAACAATGGACTATTGTTAATTATTTAAAATAATAATTTAAAAAATATATTCATGTGTTTTCAATCTATAGTGGTTTAAAATTAACTCAAAAATGGAGCATTTTCGTAAATTTTCTAAAAAATCTTAGAGAAAGTGTAAGAAATGTTATAGTATACTATATATTCGTGATCTACTCAATAAGCTCTTTCATTTGATACCCCACACGGCATGTTTTGGAAATTTTTATTTTTTTCTTTGTATGCCATATTTAATTACCGCGGTGGGGAGAGGGGGACCACAAAACTGGTTGGCAACATCTGTCTATAGGATGTCTGGGATCTATACAATATATATCAGAAGTCAGATTTAGGTCCGCTATTTTTGCAAACGAACATCTCCTTGGAGCCTGCTCTATATGACAAAATTATAATGAAGAAATTACAATATCCAGTAATAAATAAGTGTCAATCAAAATGGTATAAGGTTACGTAATATTATTATAATGGGGCAAAAAATTAACAACTTCACATTATGTACATTTTCAATAAAATTACCAAAAACTATTACACTTGTAATAACTAGAAATATTACGTAATTCCTGCATTCATCACTTGCCTTACAACACTTACAAGGTATCTAAATTATCCAATTTGCGGTTAAAGCGTTCGTGTTATGAAACATCTGCGCATGCGCACCTGCCAACTATTCAAGTGAGTAATTTTACGGTTGATATGACATACAGATCAATGGTAGAACAGATTTGTATTAAAAATATTCTTTTGTATGCACTTTATTGTTGAATGATTATAGTACTTATCCAAATTAGTTTATTACCAAACAACTGGTCTGTTATAAAAATGCAAAAACATTAAAATCTACATATATTTAACTCAAAGCAAGAAACTCAAACTTTGGGCTAAACTCGATGCTATCTTCTATTCGATGTAAATCTTAATAGGACTATGGTCCTTATTGTGTTTCGGCCATCCTTCCATCATGAAGAAGATAAAACTTAAATACAATTTAATTATTAATCGTTGAGACAACACAGTTTAATTAGTTAATAGTTGGCAGTTGCCAATTATGACAAACATTATATTATTATGGAGTTAATAAAAAATATTAATATTCCACATTATCTCTACAAACACCTCAATTAAACATTAATTTTTCCATTCTCCAAAACCCAATAAATAAAAGAAAAATATCGTTTCCATAATTAATTTCCTTCACACATAATAAGAATATTCCCTTAAAGAGCGCCACATGCGATCGCTTTAATTTCGTCTCACAGCTGTTGTTCACAAAAAGCGCTTTGCCAGCGCTTTTCGCATTTTTATACGTTTCCCTATATTTTATAATCATTTGAATTTTTAAAGGAAATAGCTCTTACGTTTGGTATAAGTATTAAGTTATATTAAATATAGTTTTCTTCTCTGGACTTCTTAAGTTTTCGAACAGTATTTTACAATTTATTTCATGTATTAAAAAGTTTATCGAAAATATAACAAGACCTGTATATTTGTAAAGTCCATAATATATCTCTTAAATAAGAAGTAAATAATAACTTTAAAGTGACCTTCAACAAACTTCTGTAAATTGTAGTAATGAAGGTATAACTGTTAATATGTACCACGTGTAGGTATATTGCAAACCACAGAGCCTACGTTTGTTTTAGACTATCTAGACAATGTTAATCTAGATGTACACATAATTCGATGTTGCAGGTGAACTATGAATTTGGGATTTCTTGTTATCGTCTATTCAGTATTTTTTTCTTTCAATTATAACACATTCAATAATCTGTTCATCATGCTTTTCGAATTTTGCTATATCTAGTAAAATATGTTCGCAATTAACATTGAATATTTTATTGCTCACAAAATCAAGTATTTCAAAGTCTAGTTTAATTTGACAAGTGAAGGCTTTTAGGGAAGTGATTAAACGCGTCAACATATTTTTCCGCGTGCGCTACATATTTTCCAAAACGCTTATTACAAAGACTATAACAATGACTACTCATTTAGAAGTAATTGTAATTGTAAATACTCCGCATTTATACAAAAAAGTGGGGAAAGAAGAACTTATCCTTAGGATACGGTGGCGGTAAGGTAAACTAGACATTACAGTAAACGTCAAATTGAACCAGACACAACAACACAAAACCGCATTTAGTTGAAACGGGAGCGAATCCGTGTGCCAGCCAAGGTCAGGCGGGGCCCAGGGAGCGATTTAACAATGCGGGTATATTTAGCCGATATATCTATGGAGATGTATAAATTATTTATCTACTAAATAAGCATTTCAATCGGAGACCAAAACGGTTTCCGCTGGTTTACTATTTTAGACATTTAATAACATAATATAATAATGTCAACAGGTGAGTGAACATCCTTAGTTGTAAAACTTTTAAATTCAAACATATATACTTAATTCAATAATTAGTTTTAAAAACAGTATTAATTAGTAATTAACTATTTTATCAACGTATAAGTGTTAATTAATGTGAAATACTGTAATCGGTGGTAACTGTTAAAAATATGTTATGACGAACTTTTGAATAAAAGTGCTTCTAAAAGACTGAAGACTAATTGAATAAATAAATGTTTAAAGTTTGAATGGTGATTACGTGGGGCAGTTAATGGCAAAAACAGTTACCTTACATTCATAGATGTATAAAATAGGACACAGAAGGCTGATCACCTACTAGTCTCTAAAGAAATTCGATCAGTGAAACAGATGTATAATGCATCTGCCCCTTACCCCACTAGGGGACATATGGGACTTCACTTTACTTTTTTTTAGTGTGATGGTGGCTCTCATACATTTTAAATAATAAACCTCCTTTCTTTAATCAGTAAATAATTAATAAACTATCATTCAAGGTTACATCTTTTTCACAGATATAAATAAAAAAACCGGCCAAGTGCGAGTCGGACTCGCGCACCGAGGGTTCCGTACAAACCTGCAAGGTTTACAAAGTTCTGCAAAGTTCTGCAAGGTTTCTGTTACCTGTGCTGTAAGCTATTGCTTCTTACCAAATTTCGAGATTCTATGTCAACGGGAAGTGGTCTTTAGGTTTTAATTCCCTTGCGTGTAGTTGCGAGTTTCAAAATATGCGGTATCAATGGTTGTACTTTTGCGTTTTGCGTTTTTGCGTTGACTTAGAATTTTTTTTTCACGGGTTAAGGGCAATTAGATCTAAGTATTTGATATGAATTTCAACTTGATAGCTCTACGCGTTCATGAGGAAAAAAGTAATAAGTTTATATTTATTAAAAAATAAATATATATTTTGTAATGTAACTAAAAATTTAAGGTTTTCGGAATTTTTCCTTTATGTGTGCTATAAAACGTTGCTTCATGCCAAATTTCAAGATTCTAGGTAGACTGGAAGTACCATTTAGGTTTTGATTCCCTTGCGAGTACTTGCGAGTTTCAAAATATGCAGCTTAAATTGCTGTTTCTTTTGATTGCGTTGACATAGAAGTTTGATTTTGTTACAGCTTAAAGGTATTATAGACCTGAGTATTTGGTATGAATTTCAATTTAATACCTCTACGCGTTTATGAGGAAATGGGTTAAAATTATTAAAAAAATATATATTATGTGATGTAACTAAAAATTTATGGTTTTCGTAATTTTTCCTTTATCTATGCTATAAGACGTTGCTTCGTACCAAATTTCAAGATTCTGAGTTCACGGGAAGCACCCTGTAGGTTTTGATTCCCTTGCAAGTGTCGAAAATTTGCGGCATAAACGGCTGTATCTTTTGATTCCGTTGGCTAGCGAAAATTCAAACTTCTAGTTTGAATTTTTCACAGCTTCAAGGGACAGTAGACTTGAGTAATTGATATAAATTTCAGCTTCATACCTCCATGCGTTCCTGAGAAAAAGGGTCTTGACAGACGGACGTACGGACGGACAGACGGACAACAAAGTGATCCTATAAGGGTTCCGTTTTTTCCTTTTGAGGTACGGAACCCTAAAAATGATGTGTGTAATAGCATTGATTTGAATTTTATTAGTGTACGTGTTCATCATAAACCACAGTTTACAAATTATTTATATCAAGAAGACTAATTCAACATTTCACATAATAAAGCAACTTTCTCTAATCAACAGTAATTGTCCAATTATCATACAATTTAACGATCAAATAAGAATACATTAATTAAGCAATTATAATTGTGAAATATGGATATTATTAAAGTAACTTCATTCCAATTTATGATAATTTCATTATGTATGTAGATGTAATTAAGATATTGCTTGTGTGACTCGTGGTTTAGTGGTTAATACACGGGTTACAGGTTCGATTAATTTTTAACACGCTTTACTTGCTTCACTTGTATGTTTGTACGCTTGTATGTTTGTAACCAACTCGTTTAGACTCGATTTTGATCTACTATAAACGGACAGATTTAATTCAATATTTGTACACTTAACAAGGATCTTCGACGATACAATAATTACATAAGTCTGAAGCATATTTATCACCTATTTTTTTAAACTATACTACTATATTTTTTTAAATTTACATTCCCACTAGCTAATGCTCACGACTTTGTTCGCGTGGACTGTATGATAGCCGTATATCTGTTACCACTCTTAAATTTTTGGGTGTAGACAACAACCAAGAGTCCTTATAATAATTATCACAATCATATTTTAAATTTTAATTAAACCACCATGAAATAAAATTAACCGAAGTTAATCTAAATGACAGTCAAACTACAAAGTGTAACTACCACACTTTTATTGTACCAGAATTCTGCTTTAATATAATAATCTAAAAAACGTTAAATTTTCGATTCCTCACTCCAGGGAACCAAGTACCGACCTACCACGGAAGGTTGGTATCAAGCTGTTTAAATACTGCTTCAAAACCTTTCCAAATACACCACAATAAACGGAATTAAAATCTGTATTCATAACTACTGATTTTATTGCAGTTTGTCGAAATGATAGATAAATGTATTAAATTATTACGCAGTGTCTTTTCATACGTATCTGACTGTTAACACGTATTGTTTAAAACACAGGTTTAAAAAAACAAACACAAACATAAAAAAAATGAAACGATTAACACACACACACATAACCAAACGTCAAACAATCCCTCAATCTAAAAAAGCGTACCTCGAAGACGGATTACCGTCATAATTCGAATTTGGAACGCCGATAAAAACAAAATGGCTGCCCCCCGCGCGACATTTATTAACCCGGACCCGTAATCCATTTGTCCGCCGTGATAAATACTTGCGTCACCTTGCGTGCCCTTGTAGGATAAGAGGCGGCTGACTTTTTTGTGTTTACTCGTATTTTATTGAAGGCCCTAGCTAAATATTAAAGAACACTGGGATGTTTGAAGCAATTTATGTTAAGTTATGGACTGATACTAGTAATGGGCTTAAAAGTAGAATATTATTAGTGAAATACAACAAAATAGAGATTTTTCTAACATCTGTTCTACCTCTGATAACTTTTTTTTTATTGTCGATAGGGAAGCGCTTGACCATAATCTTACATAACATTTACAAATAACTAATAAGAGAATATCATAAAAATTACAAAAAATTAAGACAATCACACATAGGAATAGCAAATATGCACTGTTTGATACAAATATTATAAGCTAACATTTCTACTTTACCAGCCGAATAAAAACAGATCATTTAAAATAAATCCCTGCTGTCTCTCAGCCTACACACCCTTACTGAGTCACAATATCATTTTAAATAATTCGCGGCAGGCGTCCGCCATGATTTATGTGTGTAATACGTGACGTCACGATCCATTCTGTTTTATCTAGATCTTCTAACGAGATGGAATTTTGAACTGTAATTAATATTATTTAAGAGTGAAAATAAATATTTATGATCTTATATTTTTAGGGCCGATTTTTCAATCCTTGGTTAAAACTTATCCGTCCAATAAAGTATTACACGATAATATTAAAATGTCACCTGTACACTGTCAAATACAGGTAATTAGAATACACTTTTGAAATGGTAGTTTAATACGTTATTCAACGAATAAGTTTTAACCAAGGATTGAAAAATCGGCCCTTAAAGAAAAAACTATTACATTGAAAATATGGACCAAAAATTTCGTTCACGTGGTAACATTTATATCAAAAGCTAGGAGTACATTATAATATTCATATAATCGTGATTTAAAAAAAAAAAACACTGTTATCCAAACTCTTTTTTATATTATGACCTTTGAACTTTTAACACATTGATGTGGTTGTCAATTTGACTCTACAACTATATTTACATGTTTAGAACCTTGTTTAGAACTAAAATATGTACTTCGTAACTGGTACCATGAGGTTACACTGACCTCAGAATAGTCTAGCCCATGAAATTATAGGGTGATTGGATAATTGTTGAATATCCTATTAGTTTTTATGAATATTAGAAAATTTTATTCGTAGTCTGTATTGGCCCCAATGTAGTAACTACATTTGGTTTAAATTAGACGAATATTGTAGACTAGGCTGTTATTTTATATAATTAGGTATATGATTAAACTTGTAAGTAACAGTAAAATTTGATAAAATATAAAAAAAATAGAAAACATTTCATTTGAAGATCTGAAAATTTTCAGTAATTACATCTCTACAAAACACAGTTAACTACCATTTTTATAGACACACTCGAATCGATTCATCCATTTTGACTCTCACCTTTAAAAATATAACACACCTTTGTGTTAAAAGAAACCACCTGCATGTCAATTATGAAATTACAACCCGTTCATTTCGAAATAAATCCGATTCATTATTACAAGCTCTTATTACATTTAAATTAAATTTACAATTTCATCGATTATCAGACTCATTTCTCCATTACCGAGGGGTTGGAATAATTGAATGAATTTTTAAAGAGAAACATTGGCTTTTTGTTGATGATATTAATTTTATATCCAATTATGTATAACGCGGTATTCTTTAAAGATTTATTAATTGTTTAAACAACTAGTATTGAATTGTTCTTTGCGTGGTAATTAATAGATAACTGAATTAAAAGTTCGCTTAGATCATTAAGTACTATATACTTAATGATCTAAGAAAGTTCGGAATTTTTACTAATTAACTAAAATGATAATTATTATACTTAATGAATGTTTAGTTGAATGTATCTAACATTATGTATCCAACATAACAGTATTATTGTGGCATTATATTATCTGTGATATCGGTTACTCAAACATATCTATCTAAAGAACTAAAAAGAATAGAGAAATACTAGCTTGTGTCCGTGGTTTTGTCCGCTGGTGAAACCGGCACAACTACAAAATATAAATAGTAATAATTACAAATATTTACACGTTTGTTCATACAAACAATTACTGACCATATAATTAACCCTATAAAGATCAAAATGGTACAATAAAAATTAAATTTTAAACTCACAGATATAAAATAGTAAGAGAATTTCCCGGGATCACGTAAGAAATAAAATATTGCTCGCACGATATCTTGAGTTCTCTCTTTGTCCTATTTTACTATCTCTATAATTTAAGGCCGCAATTTGTATGGATAGCTTTTTAAAAAAAAGACTGGGATAAAACCTTTCAATCACACGGATTAAATGATGTATAATATTCTTTACTAGCGGTCCGTCCCGGCTTCGCCCGTGGTACATATTTCGCAATAAAAGGTAGCCTATGTTCTTTCTCAGGGTCTAAAGATTGTCTGTGCCAAATTTCATCAAAATCGGTTGAGACTTGAGAGGTAAGCGGGAAAGCGTAACAGACAGACAGAGGGAGAGAGAGAGAGTTACTTTCGAATTTATAATATTAATAATAATAGTAGGGATTAACAAATTATAAATTATTTAAACATAAAAATTCGTAATGTCGGTTTCAATTTATTTATTTATGTTTTAGCTCGGTTAAATATTAAGTAGGTACCTACCTGAAAAGTTTCATTTACAAATATTTTTATGATATGCCACCAGAAGGACGTTTTTTTAAGAATGTCTGTATGTGTGTAGGTGTTATATATTATGTGTTATTATAAGTTGCTCGGTCAGTTTCAAAGAAAAGTTTATTTTCAGGATAGTATTTTCTATTATATTACCTACCATTTTTGAAGGACATTTTGTTCAGTTCATATTTCACTGTTCTTAATAAAAAAGCATTCTCGCTAAAAATCTCACCACAGCCACCACAGGTAACTAATTCCCGCTCAAAAACGAAAAACAAAATAAAGCGGCATCCACACGTACATGAAGCATGGCGGCTGAAGCTTGCACTTGAAGTGTAGCGTGAGCACCGCACTGTGTAGGGAATCTATTCTGAGATCGTGTAAAGATATGGACTAAAGATCGTGAAGAGATAATGGGTATAGACCCGCCATTTTTTAGCAACACAAACAATAACATTTCTAAAAATAAGAGTTCCTATGCGTTAATTATAATAATTAAAGCAAAGCATCCAGTTCTATGTGTTATAGAACTGGATGGTTACTATGGTTACTATTTGGGTTAGTAATTTTGATTTTACAAAATATTCCCAGTAAATTGAATCCACCATATCTAATGTGGAACATAATTAATACTTTTAGATTCCTTTTGTCGAAATTTACGTCAATATTAATATACACATAATAATGATCAATTCTAGAAAACTTTATACCATTAAACTATTTTCTTTTAACATCCAAAACTATAAATAGTTCATGAAAATGAAAAAAGATTAAATTAAAGCGTGTCTACACATTCGTAGCTCTACAAAGATAGCCTAGTTGCACCAGGCAGGGACGAGTCGGGTACGTGAGCGAAATATCGATTCCGATTATTTATCCGACTCCGATTATCGGATGTGTTTCTAGTGGGTGTTCGCGATTCAACTCGCTCGTGTATTCGATATGCAAATAATCGATTTTATGACTTGCTCGATGTTGTTTTTATAAGCATGTAATGTTTCAAGTGTGGATTATGGCTTGATATTTGTTTTTTGTTGATTCTGATCGTGTGGATAGAATTTTATATCATTTTAGAGTAATTATAGTGGTACATCCGACTCCGTCTACATAGTTAGTAGTTAACTTATGTACCAGTTTGCTTGATTTGGCTTTAAAGCATCTTAGCACTGAAATGTAGAGTTTATCAATAAGTTTACAAACTTACAAATACAATAATTTTTCATCATTATCATCTTGGTTTATATTGTTTTTTTTTCTTGTAATTATTTGTTATCCTGTGTTGTATGTTACTCAACTTTCGGGGTGCTTTAGTCTATTTTTTCTTATTTTGATGAATGAAGCTGACATTTTTATTAATATTTTTAGTATTGTAACGTCAACTAAAGAATACATCACGATTAAGTATAGGAACAAAGCCTCTACTCTTGTCAAAGCATCCTTGACATAAATTATAAAAACATCAAATTTTACGGACGATCTGGCCCTTCTGGGAGAAAGTAAAGCTGAGCTGGCGTTGGCTGCAGCGGCTCTGGAAGAAGCAGCTCAAACAGTGGGACTTAACATCAGCCATGAAAAAACTGAATATCTCCATATGAAACGATACAAGAATACACGTCTAGTGAGGGAGGATCTTCATGTTGGACAGGTAGTTTATAAGGGTGTTGCAAAGTTTAAATACTTAGGATCTACTGTCACAGACACGAATACGAGGCAGGAGGAAATAGATATCCGCATCCAGAGTGCTCTACGGGCTGCGCTGCAAGCCCTACACAAAGTGTTAGTGTCAAAGCTCCTGAGCAGGAAGACCAAACTAAGAATTTACTCAACAGTAATTAGGCCTATTCTTATGTACGGTTGTGAGACTTGGACGCTGACGCTAAAGGAAGAAAATAAGCTACTCGTGGCCGAACGAAAGATTCTACGCAAAATCCTAGGTCCCGTTAAAGAGCCAGATGGTAGCTTCAGAATTCGTAGGAACGCGGAAATTCAACACCTCGTGGCCGAGCCCAACATCATTGGCCAGACAAAGGCGCAACGCCTCCAATGGCTCGGTCACGTTTTAAGAATGGGGGATGATCGGGCCGTGAAAAAGGCATATCTGGGCATTCCAACTGGCCGACGCGGACGCCCCGTTGGCCGTCCCAGATATCGATGGAGCGACGCAACAGTAGCCGATTTACGAAACTTGGAGGCCGTCAATTGGCAAGAAACTGCGCGCGATCGAGGAAAGTAGCGTAAACTCGTGTCGGAAGCCAAGACTCTGTTTGGGTCGCAGAGCTAGTTAAGTAGTAGTAGTATCAAATTTTATATACTTTATTACACCTTGATTATACTACATATATGTATTTATCCTCATTCAAAGTTGCACCGCCACAAATCATTTCAATATAGAGCCATAAACCAAATAGGCACAATAAATACTTTTTAGAAAGACCTTTATTCGGGGCAATATCAACCCCGAAAAAAAAAACTTTTATTAACCGCGCACAACTTTATTACGAGCTAGTCAAACAGAACAAAATAAAATTATAAATCAAACTAACAATGGCTGAGGAAATAAATTCGGAATGCAAACAAAAAAATCCCGTTCAAACCGGTTTGAGCCCTGTATTGAGATATCAAATAAAAAATCAGTGGTTGAAAACGGCTAACAAGGCTCCTTCCACAATGCTCCTTGATTTAACTCAAGTATTCCGTGCTGTTATTTATACGTCCCTTTACGTGATTCCAAAGCAAAAGATCCTATATAATTAATCGCTCAATGTAAAACTGACCTTATCACTAATGGATAGAGTTTAGTTTAGCTTGTCATTGTATAGGATATAAGTGAATGAATGTGGGGTACAGAAATTTAGCATTTTATTAAGAATTGTGCCCCTCTGTGGTTTGATTGAAAATGTGTTCCCAGTCTGCAGTACGTAATATGCGGTCCGATTGGAACAGCAACTAAAGCGATTTACGTTTTGAATTCTAGAAACGTCTGAAGTATTAATTAATAAACTGTAGCATCATCAATTTGTGAGAAATTGAATTCGATTGTATGTATGTTTGTCCATCAGTTATGATTGAGTTTGATTTGAAGTTTAATTGGTTGTTGAAGGTAGGTTTTGGTTTGATTAAAAGACTTTTAGGTTTCTTGCAAAATAGAAAATATAATATATAGTCTATACTAATATTATAAAGCTGAAGAATTTGTTTGTTTGTTTGAACGCGCTAATCTCAGGAATTACTGGTTTGATCCTTTCGGTGTTGGATAGCCCATTTATCGAGGAAGGCTATATATCATCACTGTAAGACAAACAGAAGCGGAGCCACGCAGCAGAAACCGCGGAGCGCATTTATATATGACTAGATCACTGCCCGCGTCTTCGCTTGAGTAATCAAAATATCGTTCTCTACCTCCCTAATTTCCAAAAACTTCACATCAAATTATAAAATAACTCGGTCAAGAGGTGAATTATTGACAAACACACAAACTTTTGATTATTTTCACATGTATAATATTTCTAGTATCTAAGGTTTTATTTAATTCGTTCAGAATAATGATGAAATAATAAAAATGGTCAACATGTGATCTAATTTCACAAAAAACATTGTTCCCATAAAGAAACGATTTTACAAAATTTTAATATTCCAAATGTCTTGAAGCAACAGTTTTCAATCTCGCATTCAACTAAATGAAGATCTCTAAATCATAGCGAAGAAATACAAACAAAAAAGTTAGCTATTAAGCAAAGGCTATTGAGCAAAGTATAAACGACCGAGTTTAAGAAAAAGGAAGTTCAAAAATACATAATTAACGCAAATATCATTAACATATTTTTTAATTTCAATTATGTGATAACTTATAAGAAAGACATGATAAAACATACCAGAATATAAGAAAAACGCTAGAATGGGTAAATATTTCCTTAATTTATTTTAATCTCAGGAAGGCTTAGGTATAAATACTCATTGGCTAATTTTCGTATTTAGCGCTACTACCATTATCTTCAAATTATAATACTTGACAAGAACTAATATACCGGCCTACTATCTCTTTCATGTTTTACTTATTATTTCTGGTAATACATATTATCCTTTGTCTTAAAGATAGATACAGATTACTAAAGCAAAGCCGTAATACGAAGCTAGTTTAAAAACAATTAATCACTAATTTACATTCCCCATACAAGACCTTAAGCTTTCAACATAGCTTTTACCCATCTTCTTTGAAATTCCCTTCAGCGAGTAACTTAACAAGAAAGCTGTATAAACAAAGAAAAAGCACAGTTTTCATTGATTGTAAATCACTCCATTTAATTGCGTAGTTGCAAGGCGCAAACTTTTCTGTTAGTAAAGCTGCATTACGTTTACAAGCGAGCGATTTTCATTAATATTCTGCTTAACTGAAGTTAATTTATTTCACAATTATTGTAACCTTATTATTGTAACTGTAAATTATTTATGGAACTAAATAATAAAATTAAAGTAGCTCTATAATTGTGTTTGACTCTATGTTTAGGTACCTCGGTAACAGCAAAAATTTTGAGGTTCAAATAATGTTTTCATATATTTTACACTAACTGGTGGAACTTTTAAACAAGTGTTTACATTTTATTTCTACTGGTTGACTTACTTATACTTCCTTTATTAATTTAGGTATTTTTTTACCTAATAAATTAAAATCCAGGCTAAAATATATATATAACAATGTGTACAGTCAGAAGCATAAATATATTACCATTTGCAGATTAGCAAAAATATCTGTCATAAGAACGGGTTCAATAATATCTGTCTGCCCGTATACAGCAAAAATATCTGACATTAGTAGGCAGCATAATAAAGTGGCATCAAAATTATGTGACGAAAATGTTACAGCAAATAATTGTGATAACCTCTCGAAGCATAAATATGTGACGTCACCTAGGAGGCAATAATATCTGACACAATTTTATATTTCTGTATTGTAAAATATAATTGATTCCTCACAAAAAGCATAAATATGTGACACTAGCTTCCGCCCGCGGCTTCGCCTGCGTTTTCACAGAAATACCGCATAGTTGCCGTTCCCGTGGGAATATCGGGATAAAACCTATCCTATGTGTTAACCCAAGTTACCCTTTATATGTCTGCTAAATTTCATTGTAATCGGTTCAGTAGTATTTGCGTGAAAGAGTAACAAACACACACATACACATCTTCACAAACTTTCGCATTTATAATACTAGATTAGTAGGATAGGCAGTAGGATTATAGTAGGACTAGTAGGATAAGATAGGATAGGATTTTAAAAAGGCCAAACGTTTTTGACGTGATAACGTTTTTAAAATCGTTTTAGTCGGGTGACATGTTCAGAAACGTGTGTCACACCAAAACCTCACGAGCGCGATCGCAGGTATAACGAGAGAGAGACGGACCGATCTCCCGTCTCATCTCGAGCGCTGCCACCAATAAGACGTTATCACGTAAACATCTCGATCGTAAACCTACTTTACAAACAACCAATTTTTTTATTGAATTAGTGTTTTGTATTTTGTTGGAGTAAGAATATGAACAAAAGACACATTATATTTTGTAAATATTTTTTATTTAAATGAAATTACGATAATATGATAACTTGCCATAATTTTCGATACTCAATAAAATAATAGCAATATTATAGGTAAATGAAAATGAATAACGGAGCAATCGTGTCAAACGCCGCTAACGTCAAATATAACAAAACAATTTCTAAATAATACACGAAGGTTACACTGAACCTTCAAATAAAATAGATCTACCCAAGTGGGTATTCATATAAGTATATGAATACTTTAATTTTGTCATGATATGATTTCCTTCTAATATTATAAATGCGAAAGTTCGTGAGTATCATGTAAGGATGTTTGTTACTCTTTCACACAAATAAAAGACAAAACAATGGAATTTGGCACACACATAGAAGGTAACTTGGATTAACGCTTATGAGAGCTTTTATCCTGGAAATCCCACAGGAACGGAAACTATGCGGGTTTTTCTTTGAAAACGCGGGCGAAGCCGCGGGTGTTAAGCTAGTAGGATATAATATCTAGACATACAATATTATATGTAGTATACAACGACGGCACATATTAATTGATATGGTAACAATGTTTTAAAACAACGTAGTTAAAATAAAATTTATTTATTTTATATTAATTCAATATTAAATTGAAAATAAAATTGTGTCAGATATTATTGCTTCCTAGTTGATGTCACATATTTATGCTTTTTGTGTGGAATCAACGCAAAATACAGAAATATAAGATTGTGTCAGATATTATTGCCACCTAGTTGGTGTCACATATTTATGCTTTGTGTGAGGAATCGATGCAAAATACAGAAATATGAAATTGTGTCAGATATTATTGCTTCCTAGTTGATGTCACATATTTATGCTTTTTGTGTGGAATCGACGCAAAATACAGAAATATAAAATTGTGTCAGATATTATTGCCACCTAGTTGGTGTCACATATTTATGCTTTATGTGAGGAATCGAAGCAAAATACAGAAATATGAAATTGTGTCAGATATTATTGCTTCCTAGTTGATGTCACATATTTATGCTTTTTGTGAGGAATCGATGCAAAATACAGAAATATGAAATTGAGTCAGATATTATTGCCACATAGTTGATGTCACATATTTATGCCGTGAGAGGTTGTCACAATTATTTGCTGTACATTTTCGTCACATAATTTTGATGCCACTTTATTATGCTGCCTACTAATGTCAGATATTTTTGCTGTATACGGGCAGACAGATATTATTGAATTTGTTCTAGTGACAGATATTTTTGCACATTGCCCCCTAGGCATATATTATTGCTCGTGACTGTACTCAGTATTGGTTTAAGTGATTCCTTAGGGCTTAGAGTATAAAAAATATATTTTCTGTATTATTCCAACGTGTAATATGATATATTTTATTCTATTTATTTGTTAAATTCGGTATTCCCCATGGAAGTAATTAAAAATCCATACTAATATTATAAATGCGAAAGTAACTCTGTCTGTCTGTTACTTAATCACGCCTAAACTACTGAACCAATTTTCATGAAATTTGGTATGGAGATATTTTGATACCCGAGAAAGGACATAAGCTACTTTTTATCCCGGGAAAAAGACGCAATCCCGGAAATCCCACGGGAACGGGAACCTAGTGTGTTATAATTCTGACATATAAAAACATTATTTCGTTTTAATTAAATAAAATTGTGTTTTTTGTCGAAATCGCTTGCTTAAGTCAGTGTATTCAGAGATTTAGTTGCACAAAGAAAACTTGCAGTTGAACGCTGTTTCTTTACATAAAAAATAACTTTTGTTATTAACTTTACTTATTGAGTTGCGAGATTATTACAATTTTTAAATGAAAGATAAAATATTCTCTTTAAATGTATTTATGTAGTTTATTTTCCTTTTAGATTCTTAGACGCTCGGAGTACAAGCAAGCTACAGCCTCTGTCATAATACTCTGAGTTAAAAGGGCATATTATGTATTTATTATTTTTTATCTATTAGCTTTCCGCCCGTTGCTTATATACTAAGACCTTCCTCTTAAATCACTCTATCAATTAAAAAAAACCGCCACAAAATCCGTTGCGTAGTTTTAAAGATTTAAGCATACATAGGGACAGAGAGAGCGGATTTGTTTTATACAATGTAGTGCGATTATATCGGGAATGCTTATGGGCAGCAGCTAAGGGCAGCAGGAATCATTTTCCATCAGGTGTCCCGTCGTATGCTGTAGAAAAAAAAAAAAAAAAACATGCAAATAAAATGTTTAATAATTAAATGATACCAGACATCCAACAGATCAAAATAAAGGCAGTTATTTTAGACCAAAACATATTTGAATTCGCATATATATATATATATATATCTTCTTCTTATATATAAAATTCTCGTGTCACAATGTTAGTCTGTATACTCCTCCGAAACGGGTGGACCGATTCTCGTGAAATTTTCTGTGCACATCGGGTAAGTCTGAGAATCGGCCAACATCTATTTTTCATATGTACCACGGGCGAAGCCGGGGCGGACCGCTAGTCTTATATATAAAATTCTCGTGTCACAATGTTAGTCTGCATACTCCTCCGAAACGGGTGGACCGATTCTCATGAAATTTTCTGTGCATATCGGGTAAGTCTGAGAAACGGCCAACATCTATTTTTCATATGTACCACGGGCGAAGCCGGGGCGGACCGCTAGTATATATATATATATAAAACTCAAAGGTGACTGATAGAGTGATCTATCAACGCACAGCCCAAACCACTGGACGTATCGGGCTGAAATTTGGCATGCAGGTAGATGGCATAACGTAGGCGTCCCCTAAGAAAGGATTTTAGAAAATTCATCCCCTAAAGGGGTAAAATAGGGGATAGAAGTTTGTATGAAACTTTTTATTCCTTGGATGTATTTGCATGAAATTTAGCACACATATAGAGGGTAACTTGGATAAACACATAGGATAGGTTTTATCCCGGAAATCCCACGGGAACGGGAACTATGCGGGTTTTTCTTTGAGAACGCGGGCGAAGCCGCGGGCGGAAAGCTAGTTGTGTTTATATAACTGTACTAAAATTACTAAATAATTTACTTTTATCAAAAAAAAAAACAACCAATTTATCGTAAAATGATAATCTCGTTTCACATGAATATTTACATCCGTTGAAAATGTAATAAACTAAAAGGACGTTAAAAATTCACAAAGCACTAACTACTAGTTGTATAAGCTTTCAAATTATGAACCGATTCGGCGTCCATTGAGTCGACTGAACCGTAAAATTGAATTACTTGAAACCGTATAAAATGCCGCAACTAACAATCCTTTCTATTATTATTGAAATAAAAATCAAAATTGAATTGATGTTATTCTGTGTGTGAAATTGATAACCTAATTTTTTTGGACAAAGGAATGGAGTCGCGGTTTTTTTTTGTTTATTTCAGTATCCACCCTTATGACATTATGTTTTGATAATCATAAATAAAAGAATTATAATATACTATAAAGTACATTATTGGATATAAAATGGAGTCATGGATTTAAACTTACAAACTTATCTATAACTCGTATAAATTCAAATCGAAGAAATTCAGTGAAATTTTGTATTTCTCCGCATTCTAGTAGAAATACTACCTACTACTTCTACTACAATCATTGAACTATAAAATACTAACTACTTTGACTACCCAAATTACGTCTATACTGAAAAGTTAATACATTTTAAACTTGGCCTCTGGTAGGAGCGTAAAAACACGAAAGGCCTTTGTAAGAATCTTTTTTGCTGCACTCAATAGTTTGTATAATATAAGAGTTAGAATATTTTGTGTAGACTGTAGCCGCTACGAAGTATGCTGTACTCTGCCTGGCTGGTTTGTTCTGCTTGGTACCAGTGATAAAGTAGCATGTACCCTGGGTGGTTACCTATCTTAATCTCGAATTTTAATATTCCGAATATCATAATCCAGAAAACGTTTGGACATTTTTTCATAACCCCGAATTTTAAAATTTCGAAGTTTTGTTTGCCATATAATCGCAACTCCGAATTTCATTTGCCCATTTCTTTATTTGTACGACGTTTTACAATCCAGACGAATGAGTTCCAGACATACGAAATCTAAATGCACAAAATCCAGATGAACGTAATCCATATGCACGAAAGCCAGATTTTTAAAACACAAATTTTTGAAATACAGTTAATTGATATCCAGACAAACAATGTCCAGATTTTTGAAATTCAAATAAACGATATCCAGCAAAACGAAATTCTTCCAGGGGGTCGCAGCACGAACCTAACCTAACCTACTGAATAGATTTTAACACTTTAACCTTTCTGTAATGGGCAAGTAAAACAATAGCGAGTCGGTTCTGGCACTCGCCGGCCGCTGCCGCGGCATGCTCGCTTCGCTCGCTCGGCTCGTGCATGGGGGTCACTTCAAACCTAACCTAACCTACTGAGTCGAATTTGACACTTAAACCTTTCTGTAATGGGCAAGTAAAACAATAGCGAGTCAGTTCTAGCGTGGGGGTCGTAGTTCAAACCTAACCTACTGAGTCGACTTTGACACTAAAACCGGTCTGTAATGGACAAGTAAAACAATAAATTTACTTACTGACAATGTTTATTTTCAGTCGATAGTAAAGGTATAATCACGATTGTATGGAAATCAAATAAAAAGATTATGAAAATCTGGCAATAGTTTATCTGTTATACGATTATATGGGAACCAAATAAAAACATGTAAAATTGGCAATAGTTTATTTGGAAAATGGTACGATGGGAAACAAAAAAAAGTATTCGGTCCGCCTAAAGCAAAGGGGGCGCAAAGTAAGGACTTAGAAAATTTTTGATCAAAAGTGAAATAAAAAAATTTTTTTTTGCGCGTCGACGGAGCCCCGCTTCGCGGGGCTCCTATTTCTGTGTAGTTTTTTTTTAACAAACCTAACCTAACCTAACCTAATGAAAACCATCAATCTTTGAGGGCGAATATCTCGGCCATTTTTGATTTTAGAGAAAAGTTGTTCCTATAAAACATGCTTATATTAGCGTAATCTTTACGATAAAACAATAATAAATAGGTGTTATAATGACACCAACTCCCATCAAAAATTTTCTAAGTCCTGCGCCCCCTTTGCTTTAGTCCAACCAAGTATTCTGAGAATCTGGTATAATGAGATCTGTATTATGAGAATACGGGAAACAAAAAAATACTTTTTAAAAATCGGGTTTTGGTGCATCTGGAAATTGATTCATCTGGGAAATTAAAAAAGGAATTTTAAAAATTTGTCATTCATTACATCTGTCTTTTAAAAGTTCTAACAACCGTTTTCGGGGTTTTAAGATTCGGGTAATAGAAATTCGAGTTTTTAATAGGTTACCACCCTGGGTTGATTTGGAGAATTATTCTAGACATATGTTAAATCAAATACGTAATGAATAAATCCTATATACAAACAATCGAAAATTGTTATAGAAGTTCAAAATAATATCTTCTTTTAATATATATATAAATCTCGTGTCACAATGTTTGTCCTCAATGGACTCCTAAACCACTTAACCGATTATAATAAAATTCGCACACATAAAATTTTCAGTTCGATCCAACTTGAGAGATAGGATAGTTTAAACATGTAGGTACCACGGGCGAAGCCGGGGCGGACCGCTAGTAAATTGTATTTTTATTGGCAACCTACCCTACGTATGCATGACTGTAGATATATAAATAGACTAAAAGTTAAAGCGATAATTTTATTCCTTTGTCCGAAATATTGTTTGCAATTGTAAACGTTGAATAATATTGTAACATAATAACGTGTGTAGTTTACCTACAGATTTTCTGCATTTATGAGAAAAATATAAAATAATTTATTTTTAAATTATACAAACATGAACTTATAAATTACATCTTCATCTCATTATAACATCAAAATTCGCTTTCCGTTTAGAATTCTCTTGAAAAAATACATTACAATAGTCACAAAAGACCATCCCCCATCTGCTTAAATTTCCCAAAAACCATGGAGGAAACATATTTCGAGAGCCAAGCGCACACCACCCAAGAATCTTGGAACGGCAAGCTTTTAAATATTTTCTCGCGTTGATTTATTGTTCGCCTTATAAAAGCCTCCCGCAGGGCCGTAGCCTTCTAGCGAACGCTTTTCGGCATTTTTTGCTTTAATAAAACGTCTACAGTGTTGCTACACGAGAATTTTAATTTCCCCCACTCGCATATTCTGGGCAGGTTTATGGCGGATCGGTCACTGTGAAATTAGGTATTAAAAATGTTAGACTCTCCTTTAATGTGGCTTGTCTAGATGTAACGTGACGTGTAATAAAAGTTTATATCGTAGTCACATTACCATTTTACTATTTAAATATAATTTAAAACAAAGATTTCATTTTAGCATTACTTACTTTCGTTTATCATCATTTTCGGTTATCAAAAGATAACCTTTTCAGAAGAGTTGAGTTGGATATCATAACAAGGCACAATATTCTTGTACGAAAATATGATTATGATTAAAATCGATTACCAGGTAAAGCAAACTATTATACGGTCAAACTATTGATGGGTTAAAGCTCTGTAATATTTTCCACCCACCTTCAAAGGCCACAAAACTTATTTAGAGAACAGTCGTCTTTGTACATGTCAGTCTATCAGCCAAACACATAATTCAATCATCATTAGACATAAATTTCTACCTAATGGCTATGTATTTACAGTATGCAAGTATGCAATTTAAAACAAGTATCTGTTACAATAAAACTGTCTCCGACACAACAAATTACGCGTATTTGGGGGTATTTATCACGGCAAGGGGTTGACTATTCGGAGCTAATGCTATTTTAAGCTAGTTACGTATCTGCTTTTAATTTTACTAGGTGCAAGATTTTGTTTAAAATTATCCTATAACCGAATTGAGTAAAGATTAAGTTCGTGTATTTATGAATATTACAATTAAAACCGATTCAGTATCTATTATTACCTATACTAATATTATAAAGCTGAGTTTGTTTGTTTGTTGGAACGCGCTAATCTCTGGTCCGATTTGAAAAATTTTTTCGGTGTTAGATAGCCCATTTATTGAGGAAAGCTATAGGCTATACATCATCACGCTAAGCAATGCGGGTGAAACCAGGGGACACAGCTAGTTTATTGATATGCTGCTATAATTTTTTCAGACTCAAATTGAAACATTTATTCACTCAACTACACTTCCTTCAGAAACGTTGTTGGATTGTTAATTTTTTGTAATTTTTTAAATACATAATTTAAAATCTACTACCGTTTCAGAAAGCTGTTTCTACAGATAAGAGTCGGCAAGAAACTCTACTTGCTCTTTTGAAATCAACTTAACATTTAATTCTTCATAGTATATCACAATAATTTTGTCAACCTTCAATCATCAAAGAAAATCGCATCGATTCTTCAGTATCACGTTTACACACAATAAGGGTTGTCACAAACCACAAAAAATAAAGAAACACATCCTTGTTAACACTCAAGGTACACCCCTCACTTAAACTCGGTCGGAAATACCAGACGGTACCTCGTCCATTTTTAATGGACCCTGTAAACACTGGCTGTATATTTAATGCACCCTTAACGACGCTGCTTTATATTTATGAAGCTCTATGGTTCACGTTTGAATTTAATTAAAGTTTTTTTCATGAAAAATGACATTTGATATTATATTTCATTAAGGTACGTAATAATTCAAAATATAAAAAGAAATATGGTTAGTTTATACCACGTTTATACGTATATTCTTAAAAAACTAGGACATTGATAATAAGATTTAAACAAAAAATTACATCATAATATGGCGGGATTCGAATGCCTAACAAAATAAATAATTAAATACATATTGCGAAATATAGTTTAATACATTTTATATAATATTGCTATCACCATTTCTACTATCTATCTATCTCTCTTATTTCCCACTAATCTAAGAATTACGGCACGTTTCACTTTACTCTACACAAAAGCTCAAAATATGAAACAAAACAAACATCCAATACAACTTTAAACATAATTTCTAATAACCCATACTACAAATTCAAGATGATCAACAACAGGGCATTAGGAGCTTCCATTGCATAATATCCACAAATAGCTGTAGGCAAATAAATATAAATAGGATATACGAACTGAACCTTAGATGACGTGCTTAGCTCAGTCGTATGCTGCAGGCGATTTAGTGATAAGCTAGGCTAAGAGCCAGGGGAAAATCTTATCATGTTATAATGTCGTGGAATTTGTATGTTATTGTTATAAGTTAGGTTACTTTCTTGTTTGTGAATTCGTATATTAAGGTAAGCTAGGCTAAGAGCCAGGGGGAAATGTAATCAAATTAAATATATCTTGAAATGATATGATATTATTGTTATAAGTAATGTTTGTTAATACGTATTAATATACGTATTAACAAACATAGGCTTAATAGCCTCTAATTGTATAAATGTTTAACAAGTTATTAATAAATAAAATATAAAATGATAATTTATTTTTTCCCACAACATACACAGTTTTTTTAGATTACCTACATTAAACAGGCATCAGGTGTTAATATTTCCAAGATGATTATTGCGATGCCAAAAAAGATAATAAAATTGAAGAAAACTAACTACTTTATCAAACGTAACCATTTCAGGAGATCTAAACAGAAACTCCGCTTGTCTTATCATTAGTAATAATTTCTTCGTTTTAAATTGTTAGTAACGAACTTCTCATAGGTAACTCTATACTTACATTGCTTAATTTTACAACAAATCAAAGCAATAACTCCATTTTCATAAACCTATACTTCAAGGCAATCCAGACCACGGTACAAACTAGTCTAAAAATAATTCATCTCCTACCACGGCACCTAATCTTACGTCACGATACGCGACTCGCCTCCATCCATTACGGTTGACATCCCCCTTCCAACATGAAATATTATTTATTTATTTACTCTTGTACTATTTCAATACTTACGTAATATTGTTATGGAGTAATTCTGTTATCCGACTTCCTGAAAAGAGGGCAATTTTTTGTGGGTACTACAGGTACAGGTAGGCTATAGAATATGGGTTCAATCCGTACTGCAAAATACTGAGACATTGTATTTTATGAACATCTATCTACAAAAAGAAACGTATTAGATCTTGTTTCTATTGTGCATGTAAACTTTGTTAAGTATAAAACATTTATAAATTATTTTCTACTAGCGGTCCGCCCCGGCTTCGCCCGTGGTACATATTTCGCAATAAAAAGTGGCCTATGTCCTTTCTCGGGTATCAAAATATCTCTATACCAAATTTCATGCAAATTGGTTCAGTAGTTAAGGCGTAGTTGAGTCAGACAGACAGAGTTACTTTCGCATTTATAATATTATAGTATGGATGTGCTATTAATTAAATAGGTTTGAAGTTGGTGCCGAACATTAAGCACTTAGTATTAAGCCCGTGCACCGACATCAAACCTTTTTAATAAATAGCACATATAAATAATATGTAGTAAATAATAATGTCAAATCTTTTTTATTTCTTACTTTTCCGTTTTTGTAGTAGGTTGTTTTTAAACGCAGTTATTTTTATAAGTGAATATTAAGCTTTCCGTGCGATTAGAGCTTTTCATGAAAATTAAGCTCTCCGTGCGATAAGAGCCTTTAATGAAAATTAAGCTCTGCGTGCGATTAGTTTTTAGTGAATATTAAGCTTTCCGTGCGATTAGAGCTTTTTGTGAAAATTAAGCTCTCCATGGGATTAGAGCTCTTTGTGAAAATTAAGCTCTCCGTGCGATTAGAGCTTTTTGTGAAAATTAAGCTTTCCGTGCGATATGAGCTTTTTGTGAAAATTAAGCTCTCCATGCGATTAGAGATTTTTTGGGAAAATTAAGCTTTCTGTGCGATTAGAGCTTTTTGTGAAAATTAAGCTCCGTGCGATTAGAGCCTTTAATGAAAATTAAGCTCTCCATGCGATTAGAGCTTTTTTGTGAAAATTAAGCTCTCCGTGCGATTAGAGCTTTTTGTGAAAATTAAGCTTTCCGTGCGAATAGAGCTTTTTGTGAATATAAAGCTTTCCGTGTGATTAGAGCTTTTTATGAAAATTAAGCTCTCCATGCGATTAGAGCTTTTTGTGAAAATTAAGCTTTCCGTGCGATTAGAGCTTTTTGCGAAAATTAAGCTTTCCGTGCGATTAGAGCTTTTTGCGAAAATTAAGCTCTCCGTGCGATTAGAGTTTTTTGTGAATATTAAGCTTTCCGTGCGATTAAAGCTTTTGGTGAAAATTAAGCTCTTCGTGCGATGAGAGTTTTTTTGTGAAAATTAAGCTCTCCGTGCGATTAGAGCTTTTTTGTGAAAATTTAGCTTTCCGTGCGATTAGAGACTTTAATGAAAATTAAGCTATTAAACACCGATTACTCCGAGGTTTCTGAACCGATTTACGTGATTCTTTTTTTGTTCGATGCGGGATGGTGTCGAATTGGTCCCATATTTTTTTTCGGATAGGTCCAGTAGTTTTTATTTTATGAGCATTTTTGTCTGTACTCGATGACTAAGTTGATATGTAGCAAGTAACTTTGATTCACTTCACGGTAACCGATTGAGCTGAAATTTTGTATACGTATGTAAATTTGATAGCGATGAAACATTATCATGACATGAAGCTGATTTGATGATGGAATCGGAAGGTGGCCATAGGAACTCAGTAATATATTGACTCAACTTTATCGAGTTTGGGCTCGTTTGATTCGTGTTGAAAAATACACTAAAAAGTATTAAATAAAAATAACTGCGTTAAAAACAACCGACTTCAAAAACGGAAAAATAAGAAATAAAAAAAATTTGATATTATTAACTACCACATAATATTATTGTACATATTTCGCAATAAAAAGTGGCCTATGTCCTTTCTCGGGTATCAAAATATCTCTATACCAAATTTCATGCAAATTGGTTCAGTAGTTAAGGCGTGATTGAGTAACAGACAGACAGACAGAGTTACTTTCGCATTTATAATATTAGTATGGATTACTAAATGTTCTTAAAAAGAATTGTCAAAATGCTCACTATTAACTTCTATGGACATTAACTCTAACAGGAATAACCATTTAAAAAAACTTATTTTTTTCAGTCTCGATGAGTCTTTTAAACTAAAACATCAGCATACGTGTAGCGAATCGCTTTGATGTCAAGTTAAAAATATAGTGTAATTACAGATATATTTATCGGTCCCCCGGGATAGCGGGACAAGCTCCGCGGGGACCGACGTATCAAGGAAACGTTACTTACAATTGTATGCTAAACTCGAATTAGTGTAAACTATTTGAACGTTTATTTATGAAGATTGAGATAAATTCATAGGTGGAATTATAAAGGATGTTTTTAATGCAAGGTTTATACGTATTACTAGCATTATTTTATTAAATTGATAAAGTATATTTTCGGATACTTTAATTAACAACATAATAATGTCACATCATTATAAACATTTAATAAAAATAACTTTAATTTCCCGTATACCATTTCAAAGGTTCAAATTTTCGTTAAATCTTCTGCAATTGATATTATGTTTTCACTGAAACATAATATTTAATTGAATTGTTGAACTATTAAATGATTAGTAGGTAATTCTCTAACCATCCATCACTCAGGACAGAAAGAAATAATTTTAGTATATACTTCAATATTCTACTAGAGTCTAGACCCAGGTGGTTATCTGAAGGATTACAATAGAAATTTGTTTGAAATTTATCAATAAGCAAAAGTATTTACCGGAAAAATAGCACAAAAATAAACTTCTTTCTCGACAATTTTTTTACTCTTTCAATCACTTCGTCCGAAATTAACCTATGACGTCACTATATGGCGCTGAATCGATTTTGTTTAATTAGATAGCACAATGAGTTTAACCTGCATACTTACTTAAATTATAGAAAACAATGCCATCAGCATCCCTACAAATTATAAAAAGTCTCGATGTAAAAAGTCGCTTCTCGCTGTCTGTCTATCCCTATGTATCTTTAAAACTACACAGCGGATTTAAATGCGTTTTAATTCAATAGATAGAGTGATCTAAGAGGAAGGTTTAACTATAATATTTGTAAAACTGTAGATGAGAGAAATACGCGGGCGGTATACTTATCACTACATAATATAAAACAAAGTCGCTTTCTCTGTCCCTATTAAATCTTTAAAATTACATGTATATTTGAACATCTACTATATTTAAATCCAACCATTAAGATACTAGCTGCACAGTAACAAATGCTATGTTCCAAGGGCTGATCTCGATTGATGGTTGGCAATCGAAGGAAAGAATACGAAACGGTGGGAACGAATTGCACTCATTTGTTAAAGAATTTAACTGTAGATTTCCTTGAGACGGACGCTAACTGCGTTTTAGATAAGCTGTTTTCATTGCACTAGGCTTAGAAATTCGTTTTGTTAAGATAGATCAGATTTGGATTCTTATTCAACGTAAGATATTATCTGAAGTGTTGAAAATATATCTCAATAATCTAAATTTTGATACTGGTAGCACCATCTGTTACTTACTAGAGTTCATTGATATGTTTAGTCTGTAGTTATTAGTCTGTGGTCTGTAGTTATCTGTGCAATAAATTCAGTTCCTCGTTGAAGCTAAAAACGTTGGTTGTTTCATTATAGGTTATGTGCCCCAGACGCTTCAGTGTAAAAAATTAAAAATGAGTTCGAACTATCTTATTAGTGTGCCTAAGTTAAAAGGGCGTGAAAACTATAGTGAGTGGGCTTTCGCGGCGGAGAATTTTCTGGTTTTAGAAGGCATGTCGATGTGTATCAAGTCGCAGACAGAGGCAGGAACCGTTGAAGCCGCAGATGACGCGAAGACCCGTGCGAAGCTGATTTTATCAATAGATTCGTCGTTGTATGTTCATATAAAAAACATACAGTCTACTCGCGAGCTATGGGAGAAGTTGAAGAACATGTTCGATGACTCTGGATTTACAAGGAGAATCAGTTTGCTACGAAATTTGATTTCCATTGGTCTAGAAAATTGTGATTCTATGACTGCTTATGTGACGCAAATTATAGAAACAAGTCAAAAATTAAGTGGAACGGGTTTTAACATCAATGACGAGTGGATTGCATCCCTTTTGTTAGCTGGATTAACTGAAAAATATTCGCCCATGATAATGGCCATTGAGCATTGTGGAATTCCATTGACGGCGGACGCCATTAAAACAAAATTGTTGGACATGGAAGAAAGTAGTGGCGATTCTGGCGCCACCAGTGGTGCGTTTGCGAGTTTTAATAAGAAAAAACGGAACAGTAACATTACTAGTGGTACCAGAGACAATGGACAAACGTCAAAGTCGAAAGTGATACGATGCTATCTATGCAAACAAATAGGACATTACCGCAATCAATGCACAATAACGGATAAAAATTCGTCGGATTCACAGAATAAAACATCAAAACAAAGTAATGCTTTTAGTGCTGTGTTCCTGAATGGCGATTTTTGCAAGAGTGATTGGTATATTGACTCTGGGGCAAGTGTTCATCTTACTGCCAACAAAGATTGGATGAAGAACGTATCTTATGGACACGATATCAAGGAGATTGTTGTTGCAAATAAAGAAAAAGTATCTGTGGTATGTACCGGTGACGTGCAGATTTCGACACAGACTGCTGATTGCCAATATGATATAAATGTTGAAGGTGTGTTGTTTGTGCCGAGTTTGACTACAAATCTGTTATCTGTAAGTCAATTGATCGCTAAAGGCAACAAAGTCTCGTTCACAAATGACTGTTGCAACATCTTCAATCAAGCTGGTGAATTGGTGGGTACAGCCTTATTGATCAATGGTGTATACAAATTGAAAATGCCTGAAAATTGGTCTAGAGCTGCAGCGATGGTGTCAGGTGAAGTGTGGCACCGCCGACTTGGTCATGTCAACAGTAACTACTTGAATAAAATGCAGGACGCAGTGGAAGGATTTACACTTGACAGTAAGACAGACATATCAAAGTTGTCCTGTGTAGTCTGTTGCGAGGGTAAACAAAGCCGTTTACCGTTTCCACAGAATGGTCACAGAAGCTCAGAGCTGTTGCATGTAGTGCATACCGATCTGTGTGGCCCGATGGAGAATACATCTCTAGGAGGTTCTAAATATTTTATGATATTTGTCGATGATTTCAGTCGAATGACTTACATTTATTTTTTAAAAACTAAGTGTGAAGCTCTTAAGTATTTTCAAGAGTATAAGATGGAAGTTGAAAATCAGTTAAACTGCAAAATCAAAATTTTACGCAGCGATAATGGGAAGGAGTTCTGTAATAAAGAATTTGATGAATTTTTAAGTAAAAATGGAATAATTCATCAGAAAAGTAATCCATACACACCTGAACAGAATGGGTTAGCAGAGCGGTTCAACAGATCCATCATAGAGAAAGCAAAGTGTCTCTTATTTGATGCAGGGTTGGACAAGAAGTTTTGGGCGGAGGCGACCCATACGGCTGTATATTTACAGAATAGAATTGCAGCGTCTGCTCTGAATGGAAAAACTCCGTTTGAGTTGTGGATGGGTGAAAAACCAGATATCAGTAACCTGCGTGTTTTTGGGAGTACAGTTATGGTACATATACCAAAGGGGAAGCGACTTAAATGGGACAAAAAGTCTGAAAAATGTATAATGATTGGTTATCCTAGAGACGTAAAAGGATACAGGGTTTATAATCCAATAACTAAAGTTATCACCTCCAGTCGAGATGTGATTGTAATAGGGAATACTGTACCTGCACAAAGTGAAGAAATGACGCAGTGTGCTAGCTCTTTAGAGAAGGCAGAAGAGGAGGTGAGCATAGTTCCAGTAGGGGACGTTGGAAGTGTCATGGCAGATTCACTTGAAGTAACGGACAGTTCTAACAGCTATAATAGTGATGAATCTTACTTACCTTGCGAAGAAGAAGAAACTAGATCTACTCTGAAGAATACTACTTATTCTTCAGACAGTGACAGTACTGATACGTTGGTCGATGATAATGTCAGCTACGTGAATATGGAACGTGGCACAAGGCCTAGGAAGCAGCCAGATAGATATGGATACGCTAGTATTTATGCAGGAAATGATAAAATGGACACAGATGAACTTACCTTAGAAGAAGCATTGAGTGGACCTGAAAGAGAAATGTGGTTAGATGCTGTGAAGGAAGAGTTACAGTGTTTCAGTGATAATAGTGCGTGGGAGGCTGTCGAAGCTCCTAAAAATGGTACTATTGTAGAGTGTAAGTGGGTGTTACGCAAGAAGTATGACAGTGAAAACAATGTACGCTATCGTGCTCGTTTAGTGGCTAAAGGTTTCACGCAGAAACATGGTGTGGACTATATAGAGACATTTTCACCAGTCGTGAGACATACTACTTTAAGGTTATTGTTTGCATTGTCTGTTCAGTTAGATCTTGATGTAACTCACCTAGATGTTAAGACTGCTTTTTTGAATGGCGACTTGGAAGAAACTATTTTTATGAGAAAACCAGAGTGTTATGATTCTATGTATAGTGATAATAAAGTTTTGAAGCTTAAAAAGGCTATATACGGATTAAACAGGCTTCGAGAGCCTGGAATAAAAAGGTGGATTCTTGTTTGGTCAGTAATGGTTATAAACGATCAAAAATTGAGCCATGTATGTATATAAAAAATGTAAACAAGCTAAAAACTATTGTAACGGTTTATGTAGATGATTTTTTCATTTTTTCAAATGATAAAAAGGAAACTGAGAATTTAAAACAAGTATTATCAAATCAGTTTAGTATTAAAGACTTAGGTCAGGTCAAGCAATGTCTAGGAGTTGACATTAAATTTGATAAGAAAGAGGGCTCTGTAACTTTATGTCAAAAAACTTACATTGAGCAGCTTTTGAACAAGTTTCAATTATCTGACTGTAAACCTGTTAGTACTCCAATGGAGACAAAATTAAATTTGAATAAAAATGAGAATGTTAATATACAAGTGCCATATCAACAGCTTATAGGTAGCCTAATGTATCTCTCAGTGTTAACTAGACCAGATATAACTTATGCTGTTAATTACTTGAGCCAATTTAATAACTGTCATTCCACTGAACATTGGCATTATGCAAAAAGGGTTTTAAAATATCTAAAAAGGACTAAATATTATGGTATAAAATATTGTAAACAGGGAAACAAAGAAATTACAGGGTATGTGGATGCTGATTGGGCCAGCAATTCAATAGATAGACGTTCATATACAGGGTTTTGTTTTTTATTATCTAATGGTATAATTTCTTGGGAATGTAAAAAAACAAACAACAGTGGCTCTGTCAAGCACAGAAGCTGAGTATATGGGGATGGCAGAGGCATGCAAGGAGGCACTGTATTTGAGAAGTTTACAGTTTGAAATAACAAATACTATGTATAGTTTCAAAGTATATAATGACAATCAAAGTGCTCTGAAACTATATACAAATCCAGTGTTTCATAAAAGAACTAAGCACATAGATGTAAAATATCATTTTTGTAGAGAATGTGTATCCAATAAGATTATCAAATTATTGTATTTGTCTACATCAGAAATGCCTGCCGATTTACTAACGAAGAGTCTGTGTGCGGACAAACATTATAAGTTTATGCGTTTGTTGGGTATATTGAATGTTTAAGTTTTCTTTGGTCTCATTGAATTTTTGTATGATTATTGCGATAAGTAGGGGTGTTGAAAATATATCTCAATAATCTAAATTTTGATACTGGTAGCACCATCTGTTACTTACTAGAGTTCATTGATATGTTTAGTCTGTAGTTATTAGTCTGTGGTCTGTAGTTATCTGTGCAATTAATTTCAGTTCCTCGTTGAAGCTGAAAACGTTGTTTCATTATATGAAGTTTCTAGGTTACTTTATTGTAATTGCTTTTAATATGCGAGTTTTAATTGTTATTTTGTAATTAATTCACAAATTACATATAATACTACCGTGAGAGTAAGTAAGTACAATTTATAAACAATCTTGATAAAAAAGCTAAAAATGAAACAGCTAAAGATAATCCCAAACTAATAATAATAAATAATAAAATCATCTTTATTTGATAATAATAATAAAAAATCTTTGAACAATAACTGTAGAGAAGTGGAGCTTTTAAGATCAACATTTATAACGCAAATCATAATCCGCACACTAGAAACTTAATATCTGACCATTCTCGCTTGCATAAAATTAAATGCACATTTTAAAATTCAGACTGGCTTTAAGAATTTCGATTTCATATCTCGTCGCAAGCTTATGTCACGCGGTAACATCGCAGAATTTAATATAAAGATATATCGGTTTAAGGCAATTTTGTGCTTAAACTTCCCCGAGACTTTTCCCAATATCCTGTTTTTAATCAATCTAGGATTATTATTTATTCCTAGTGGAGCGTGTACGAAAATATCGTTTCATAATGTGTTGTTATACAAAATGGAGTACGTTTTAATAATTGTATGTAAGCGTTGAGATAACGTTAGATAAAATTAGTCGTTTTTGTGTTTATCATGTGGGGACAGATAAATTTTTGTTCGAATACAATCTTCCACTGAGTTTTTACTTTACACTAAATATTATTATGTATCCTCTAAGACACACTGTGTCTTTATTTCGCATGAAACCCTGTATAATTCTCAATGAAAAACAAATCCTCAAAAATAATTATTTAAAAAAAATATACAGAGGACAAGTTATTAGTGATGTGGAGTAAGCAATAAGGATAATTACAGACGCTCACAATGTTATTATAATCAGTAAAATCCAAACCAATTAAACCAATAAAATTGTGCTCACACGCTTTAAAATAACACGTCACCACAAACAAAAGGCCAAGCGGATAACGAACAAAACACTCGGAACAGAAATCGTTCGCAAAACAAAAACCTCTATAGAAGATTACAAAAAAGAAGCAAGTAGGTCATCGAATCGTACATTAGCACCGCTTTCAACTGTTGTATATTGCGCTCAAAGTTTTTCAGCTCCCTCCCTTTCTCCCCACTTTTTATTCCTTTATTCCTTCCCTTTTGAATACTCCGTTGACAGCCCACTAATGGAACGCCTCAGAAGCTATTCGCTTCTTCCATACACGAAATGAAATAGCCCCGAATGGGGATCAGTTGTTCTTTTGTAGTCCGTACTTACGCTGTACAATTTATACAAAACATCGCTACTTCTGTTTTGTTCGAATGAAATCGCACCGTATTTGAGGGGCATACGATTCATTATGCTTTGATAATGGCTTGGATTTGTTATCATTGGTGTATGGTGGTATTCAAGTCAATCAAGCAAAACTATCAAATTAGCGGGAAGTAGTTTAAGGTTTCATTGCGACGAATCTAATTTATTGTTTCAGTAAACGCTGGACGATCAATTTCATCGAGGAAGGAAAAGACGTAATAAACGCTAATTTTAGCTGTATTTTTATTTTACTCTTTATATATCCACTAAGATAATATAAATAACTTATAACGAAAAATGTGGAGTCATAAGTTACACTCGTATTACAACATTTATTAACTTAAACGTTCTTAATAATCGAAAATTGTAATGTTATATGCCTTGTTTAACTAAAAAAATGTAAGTGCGTGTGTTCAAATAAAATGTTCTTTTCCGTCTCACCATTAAAATAACAATTCTTACAATCACAACCTTACACAGGAAAAGAAAAAATAACAATTAACAATTCCCGTTGCAATAAAAATACGTATTCCATCGTCATATTTAAAGCTTAAAACTTTTTAAACCTGCTATCTTTGTATTTGCAAATTAATTGAAATTTAATAAAATCCTGTTAAAACGTTTATAAGCTTAATTAAATCGGGTTATTATTTAGGTTTAATGAATTTTGTATCGCGGTTATCGAGAGAAATTTCGTTGGAAAGAAAATATTGCGGGGAATTTGTAAATAAATTAGATTGCAAACGCTTTTATGATGTCTATAAATTCCCTTTTCTTGGAGTGAAAAAAATTAAAATTCGGAAGTCACCTTTTACGCTATATTGAGTTTAAATTATTAGCATTGTATGACTTCTTGATTCTGGAATTATGTAGTAAAATAGAGGTGGTTTAAGATTTGCACAGTCGTGTTTCTATATTTATGTTCATGCCTCACAATTGAAAAAGATAAACTATGCATTTTTACATGATTCGCCTATAATACTTACAGTTGAACTTGTAGACTAAAAACTTGTAAACTCAAAGTTAAACAAAATTAATCTAAACTTATATTATAAAGCTGAAGAGTTTGTTTGTTTGAACGCGCTAATCTCAGGAACTACTGGTCCGATTTGAAAAATTCTTTCGGTGTTAGATAGCCCATTATCCCATGCTATGGCATGCACCCATTTATCGAGGAAGGTTATATATCATCACGCTAAGACCAACAGGAGCGGAGCAGCGGGTGAAACCGCGGAGCATAGCTAGTTGTAGATATTATAAATATCAATCGGTTATTCACTTTACCAATTACCTGTCGCAATACGAGCAATACTAGAAACTAACCATTCACCAAATTATGACAAATGAACATCACCTATTTGTACATAATCCGGTAAAGTAAACAGACTTAACACACTTAATCTGGATTTTTAAACTCGGTCGAAAGTACAATGGTTATTTCCAGCCCTTGTACGGTTTCTGTAAACAAAAGCCCCTCGACCCGATACGGGACACAGCTGATCGAATTACGTAATTGGCCTATACTGGGATATTTTCACAGTAATTTGTACATAATGAAACACTTGATATTCTCTTTTGTGCCAGAAATGGGTCGCGATTGTAAGTTGTATAAATAATTAAATAGTGACCTGACCTATGAATTTAATAAGAAAAATTATGAATAAAATTACATCTATATATTAATACGTAACTTACGGTCTTCAACATGTTAAAGTACTTAGGAAGAGTTTGTTTGTTTGTTTGAACGCGCTAATCTCAGGAACTACTGATCCGATTTGAAAAATTATTTCGGTTTTAGATAGCCCATTTATCGAGGAAGGTTATAGGCTATTATATATCATCACCCTGAGACCAATGGGGAGCAATGCGGGTAAAACCGCAGGGCACAGCTAGTATGATATAAAGCTGTATTGGCGTTCAGCCGGAATAAATATGCAGCAAAATTGACAGAGTTCCTTATTTTTTTCTTGTAGGTATTAGCATATGCTTTGAGTTGAATAACTTCTAAATAAAAAAAAATCTATTCCATGGTTTCCTATACTACGGTTGTTTTAATACCAAAACACAAATGAGACAATTTAACTTATATATCTAAATAGATAATAATGAACTTCAAGAGTTAGGAATATACAAAGTGGTTTGCACAGCTTAGAGAATAGTTCAAGAGATTTATCTAAGTTTCTCACTGAATACAGTTATTTATTAACGACTAGCTGGATTCTGCGACTATGCCTGCTTTGATAATTTAAGATAACGCATAATATTAGGGAAATGAGGTGCAAGTTAAATTGTGTAGGAAATATATTAAATACATAGATATCAATGTAAAAAATATGCCTCTGTATTTGAAAATAATATTTTCCCTCAAAATACATATTTAAAAATTTTCCTAATAAAAATAAGCTTGTGCAATTTAATCTATAAGTGTAAATAACTAAGTGTTAAGACCCTCACTTACACCAACCAACAAGATGGTCAAGCAAATAAAACACCTTATTTTGACCTTTACCTTTCAACGAAGTGTTTATATTTACCCACAGCCTTTACCATATACCTTTCAATATAACTTACCATATGCAATGAAAAGCGGACCTAACTGATGAAACTAAACATACGAGAACTCCCACTATACCACTAAACCCTCATTTTGAATATTAAGCATACACAAACGAATAACACAATTTCGCGAAGCGCTCTGATTGGTCCACCGGGATGATCACTTCAATGCCTCAATCTGCACTTAGATTGTAAACCATTCATATGAAATCACACCCCTTTGTGTCATTGCTTTCGGGATCAAAATATAAGCGATTCAGTGGAGTTTGGAAAAGTTTTCAGATATTGACGGGAGCCCAACGTATAACGCCAGTATTTGTGACAGTAAACTCTATAGAGACTGTTTATTGAGAATGTAGATGTATGTAGATTCTATAATAATACAGTAGAACTCCAATTATCCGAATTAATGGGGACCGGGACCCATTCGGATAATCAAATATTCGGATAATCGGATTTAAAAAAAATATTGCCATTGGAGAGAATACGTTAAGCTACGTTTTGATATTGCATTATTTTTTTATTGAATTAAATAAAAGAAACATGAAATTTTCACATGTTTTAAATATTTTTGCAATCATTTTTCTTATTTCCTCTAGTGACAACGCATCTTTATCATCATCATCCTCTCCATATTCTTGTTAGGGGAAGAATAATAGCGCACTTAGACTTTTTTTGGACAATTTTTTGTGATTCGGATAATCGGCGATTCGGATAGTCGGAGTTCGGATAATTGGAGTTCTACTGTATTAAAAAGCTGAAGAGTAGGTATGTTTATTTATTTGGTTGATCGCGCATCTCAGTAACTACGGGTCCTATTGTAAAAAAAATTTCAAAAAGATTCTGACTATAACATGACTTTGAATAATACATTAAATTCTATTATGACATGGCTTGAGAGTAATGATTTGACACCCAACATGACGAAAACAAAATTTATTCAATTTTCTAATTATCAGACAAATAAAATTAGCATAAATCTAGAATACAATGGCAAACAAATAGAGCAAGTAGATAGTACAAAGTTTCTCGGGGTACAAATTGACGAGCATATAAACTGGAAATTACAATGTGAAATTATCTGTTCTAAAATTAACCAGTTCGTATTTGCCCTAAGAAAACTAAGAAAAACAATTTCGTATGAAGCTGCCCTGACAGCATATCATGCTTACGTTGCTTCTGTGCTAAGGTATGGTATACTGTTTTGGGGAAACTCAACTAATGTAAAGAGTGTCTTTATTGGACAAAAGAAATGTGTTAGGGCTCTCTGTAATGCGTCCCCAATGGACTCTTGCCGACCACTCTTCAAAAAATGCAAACTATTAACATTAACTGGTTTGTACATCCTGGAATCTTGTATTTTTGCTAAGAAACATAAGGATTTGTTTAGATCTGCAAAAGAGGGATATCAACTTGGCAATAGAGACCCTACAAGGCTGCTGATGCCTAAATGCCGTACGGCCTTATACCATAAAAATGCATCTGTTATGTGTATAAATATATTCAATGAAATTCCCAAATCTTTGAGGGAATTGCCATTTAATATTTTTAAAAAGCGTTTAAAAGCCTGGCTAATTGAAAAATGTTATTATGACTTAAAAGAATTTTTTTCAAAAAATCAAAATATGACATAGGGTGGAGTCTCCTATTATCGGCCTGCTCCTAATATCGGCCTTTTCGAGAAAATGGAATATAACTATAAATATCGATCTTAAATCATAAAAGTTTTTATGCAAAAAGTGACTCTATATACATAAGCAAAACCTCCCAAATTTCGGTGTGGGTACCTCAACTCTTGAAAATTCAGTAAGCCATAGAGCACGTGCAGGTACAAACGTGCGTAGTTTGGCGGCATTGCGTAGTCAAATCCCTGAGTCGACGCTTTACGTTGATAAGTATTTTAATGGAATTAAACAAACCTATAGTATTGAATTTTATATGTTCTCAAAGAAAAACAGTCAAATTATCGATAAAATAGTGTGTTTTTACATTTATTTGTCTTTTTAATGAAATAATTGCGGGGCCGAGATTGGGGATCTGTATTTGCTGATAAATCTCAATATCGGCCGGGTGGTCGATATTGGGGTAATGCACGAAAACTTCAAATAACATGTTTAGCTATTTTATATGTTAGCAGTGATATTAATAAGGTTAGAAATGAATCAACAGCTCCGTTTGATCACTGGATCCTAAAGTCGGCCGCATAAAAACGATTTTTATTAGCTACGGCCGATATAAAGCGAATTGATATTTGATGCGTAATAACGGCCACCTTAGTAAAACCTTTCCTACTACCGTCGGACTTTACAATAAACAGGGAGGTGATGTATTTTAATTTTTGTTAATTGCTATGCCAAAATCATGCCGGCACAATCTAAACTAGCAAAAGATCAACTAAAAGTAAAATGTTGGCTATTGCAAACGTTTTCCTTTTTGTTGACCTTTTTGTTGACCATAGTAAAATTATAGAGACAGTGAATGCCGTCAAAAATCAAAATATGAACATCAGAGAAGCATCTCGACAATACGACATCCTGAGGACCACTTTACAAGATAGACTTCATGGAAGAATAGACACAGATTGCACAGTTGGTAGAGATACCGTCTTAAACCGAAATGAAGAAGAATAAATTGTTCAATGGTTGATACCGATCTACGGTTTACCCTTAGTTTACCTATCTGCGATTTTCCTAGATCACGTGGCAACGTGATAAATAACGTTAAAAATATTATAAAAGAAGATAAGACCCAATCCGTTTAAAAATGGAAAACCAGGGAAAAAGCGGTATTCCTTGTTTTTAAAATGAAAGAAGCTGGCCAGGGCTGTAGTTACAGAAGAAAGTGGTTTAATGACTTACAAGAACATAATATACAATCAATCGGACACGGAAGACATATTACAAGACCCACGGAGAATATTAATGGGGATGAGACGAGCTTTAGTATTTTTCCGAAGACAGGGAAAGTAATAAGGGAAAGTACTAAGAGATGGAAGAACATTTATGAAGTTGCTAAGGGCAGTGAAAAAGTAACAATAAATGTTTTGCTAGTCATATCTGCAGCAGGAGAATCTTTATGGTTGTTTTCCCTACATCCGTTGGTGGTCACCAAAAGTAATCTTTAATACCACACCATCCTCCTGGTTTCTTGGTTTATCAAATAGTGGGTGGATGAGAAGTGAAGTAGTATTCTATGAATATGTTGGTTTAATGATTGGGTGATTTCTTATAACATTTCCAAACCAATTCTTTTTCTAGTTGATTGACACAAGTCTCATTTAACCCCGTATCTTTATTTGTCTTATAAGAATACTGAACTTGGTACATTACTTTAAATTTTTAAGACAATGTAACGAAAAGACCAATCATGATGGGTGAGTTAAAAAAATGTTTTGTATCTCAATTGATAATAAAAAATATTACCAGTTTTAAGTTTTATTGATCTAACTTCTCCTTAGAAAAGGCATGCCGATAATAGGACCAAAGACGGCAGATATTAGGGTGTTAGGTTGGTGTTAGTGGCCGATATTGAGGGAAATCGGCATAACCGAAATAAAAATTCTATATTTAATAAAGTAAAAATAGATTCGTAATTTTGCAAATTTAGTAATGGAGTTTCAATATCTATCTACCCAAAAAAAGCACTGTAAAAAAGAAAAAGCTATTAATGTAAAAATTACATCCAGTCAAAGTTAAAAAAAAGTTGACATGGCCGATAATTGGTGCCACCACCCTAATATTATAATATTGTAATTACTTATTTATATAAATTAAATTGTATTTGTAGAAATGGACATTTAATAGTAAAAAGCGTAATAATTGACATATATATTATATAATTGTAAGTGAAAAAGGGTACATAATAGTTGACATATATAATTATTAAAAAAATGATATTTATGTATAATTGACATTCTCTTGTTAATTTTTGCATGCCAATCAATTGGCGATTTGTGCTGAACAATGAATTATGCAACATCTGTAAATCTACCACATTTCTTGCAAAATAAATCATTTCATTTCATTTCATTTCATTTCATTTCATTTCAAATGTTAGGTAGACCATTTATCATCTCGCTTAGAGTAAAGAACGCGGGTAAAAACAGGACAGGACACAGCAAAATATAAGGTAATAATAGTACATAGAGATATATAACAAAAGTCAAAACAAGAGATTGATCTAATTTCAGTAAGTCGTCGTCGGAAACCTTAAAGATGAAAGAGGTGATTTTATTGAGAACGCGAAATATACACGATTGAAGCTAAGTACTATAGTTAACATAAACTAATAGGTCTTAAAAAACGAGAGATTTGATTGTTTATTATTGTTTGTTTCTATTAACTATTTACCTCTATAATTCACTGATTATTTTGTGATGCGGTATAGGTATCTATGTTTTTTCTATCCCTAGTTGAAAGTCGGGACAATAATCTAGTCAATAATAAATAATAACCATAAAGCATTATATCTACCAGTAAAGCGAATATAGCGCTTGAAATTATTAGTAGAAATACCATAGCACTGAAGTGTATGGACAATTGGAAATATCATGCATCGCTGGAGGCTTCTGGTTCAATGGCTTAAAGAGCTGATTTGCTTGAGTGTTCAGCCATTGTAGTGCATTCTTGTATTATAATTATTGTATGTACGAATATTGTCGAGTACCTACACCTACGACATAATTCAAAATACACTTTGAAGTTTAGCGTACTTTATTCGGTATTTGCGTATTTCTTCGATCTGACTTGACCCACATTTATGCGCCTTATTATTTTAAAACTTATATATTACAGTTAAGACTATTATTGTTTTTAAAAAGATATGAATCGATTTTTTCCTCTAAAATAAAGACCACAATCTCACTTTACTTCTCGCAAATTACATAAACTATAGTACATATAATAATTGTTACTTAAAAGTGCACAAATTGAAATGAAATTTATTCACTATAGATAGAATATACCGTGTAATTAAACCTTTTTTGTTCTCTCTACATTGTACAAAACATCGCACGTAACTTTTATTTAAGCACAGCCCTATTCTCACTAACCATTTCAATTCGCTAAATATCCAAAAAGAAACCATTCTAAACGTCCGCTAGCGAACAATAAACACGTGTCACGATCGTGTCACGTCACGTCACGTCGTCACGTCCACGTGTCGAAGGCAATAGTCAATAAAATGTATAGTTTTAGATGGCGTTACAACATGGCTGCGTTTGATGTGTGGGACAACAAGAGATACGTTTTGACAACCCTAAGCGATGAAACTTTTACATAAAAGTCGTTTTCACATGGACAATTGAATAATCATAGTGTTTATTTATTAATATTAGTAATTAAATGAGGATACTACAATATTTAAATTAATTATTAGATATGTAAATGATCGATTTACCACCTGATAATAAAACATACTTAAAAGCTCTCTCGTTCGATTTATTACTAGGTATAAGTTAAGACTGTACAATGTACATTCCATAGAAATCTAAATAACAAGACACTAGAAGTCGTAAGCGCGCGTGACCTTGTCGCCACTCAGGTGACTTTCACAACACCAGCGTGTTCGTCACTGTTCAGTTGCTCTGGAGACGTATGTGTATAAACATGATGTGTTTCAGCATATCCCATTGCGGAAATTCTTCCACAAGTTGTAATTACTAATACTAATAAAGGAATAATATTTCATCGGTAAATATTTCTTTTTTAGAAATAATGCCGTTTTTCCTTAAAATTATAGAATATTTACAAGTATTACGAGTGTCACCATAGTAATCGAAATAACAATGAATGACACAGTCTACCATTCTTAGGGTGCACTCACACACATCAGTCACCGTCACGGCACGTCACCGGACAGGATTAAAAAAAATATGTATCAATAGTTCTAGTATGACTCTGTTCCCACACGACAGTCGCCGGCACGAAATCTATCAGTGACGTCACCGGTCAGGCACGTCAAATAATCTTTCCATACATGTATCATACTTTTATCCCCACTCACCCGGTGCCGTCACGTCTCAGTTCAGTCAGCGTCGTGCTACCGTCAATAATTGCTACATGTTCTCTAGCGTGACACGCGTCTAATCACTGACTAACCTGATGTATGTGTTCAATGATTCAGTCAAACCGGCGACGTGACTGACGGACAACATGACGGTGACTGGTGTTTGTGGATACGTACACGAACCGTCACCGATCAGTCATCGGTGACTTGACGGTGACTGATGTGTGTCTTATTATCACGTTTAACACAAATTTCAACCTTATTTCTATGACTTTATGTTCAAAGTTATATCTATTGAAAATTGACAACTTCTGTTGTAGAAAAGCCGAATTTTTTCGTATTGGAACAAAAAGAAACAAAACGTCTCATATACTTAGGGATGTTATTCTAAAATAAACCGTAAATTCGTGCGTTAGGATACATATTAAAAAGCTTAATTTAATATTTAAGTTAGTTTTCACTAAAATCAATCTGTCCAATAAAAGGCATAGTTTACTTGTGTGTACTGTTTAGCTATCGGTTTAAATGTGTTGATTTTGGCGACAGCGGTTTTCATATGAATTAGGGCTCTTTCAATTTATGCGTTTCGTATCGGACCGCTACAGTGCCGAAGCGGTGCGTTTGTCGTACGGCGCACGGCCGGTCGTTTGTTTTCATACAAAATGCACGGTGCGGCAACAGCGCGGCGTCCGTACCGCGAACGCTCGACAGCAGGACGGCAACGTCGCAAGTCCCATAGGGATGTCGGAAATGCAATAAAGTCGATATATATCGTATCGATGTTTTTTGAAAATATCAATATCGATATTTTTATTAAAAATTATCGATATTGATATTTTTATTAAAAAATATCGATATATCGGTATGATTTGACAGAGAATATTCGTGAATCGTGCTCTAAAAATTATTTTTTTGGTCTAATCTAATTCAATCATCTTACATTTCTACGGGTACTCAAGTAATTTGAAGAAACATTCTCTAGGCAATCTTAAGTAATTAAAAAAAACTGCTTGGGTCTTCTTTTAACCTAGGGTAAAGAGTATGGAAATCACCAAAATCACATGTTAACGCAAAAACATCGGTGATGCTCTTTTATGGAGGCGTAGTTTTTGTTTATTTTGTTGTTTGATTTTTTTCAACAAGAGCACTAACAGTAATGTTTCTTCGTCAGAGTCCATGGCTTAACTGGTGTCAAATAAATTTAAAACAGCACTAGCATAGCGTGCAACGCACGGCAGTCACATACGCTTTCAATTTAAGCGTTTGGTAACGGACTGCTACCGTACTGCAACGGCACGACAGCGGGTTATAACTAGCGGCACGGAAAACGTGCGGCAGCGGTCCGATACGAAACGCATAAATTGAAAGAGCCCTTATGACATTATAGCACTTCTATGTGTCTTGTTATTTAGATTTCTATGGTACATTCTAATAAAAAGTCAAAATAATACGAAGAATATCCCAAAACTACTAAAAATACCACTCTATTACCTTCTCAATATTTTCTTTTATAAATGCATACAGCTGCTAAATAACACAGATAACTCAACCCAAATTTATTGACCCATATAAGTGACATCAACCGTCCAATATTCGTCTCATTTGACTGTATTGTCTGTATAATTGATAGCAATTTCCCGCGCAAATTGCATTATGGCCGTGTTAAATATACATCGTAATTATAATAATGTGAACATTTTATAAAAGGCGCATTGTGGTTTCGTTTTGATTTTTATGTGAGTGTTTGGCTTTGTTTGGAATATTTAATAATTTATTGATTTATGTTTATTTAAAATGATTTTAAATAATTTTTGACTAATAAAGAAGCAGTTGAAGTGTGAAACCTTTATGAAACATTGGCTGTGCTTAGAAAGAAAATAAAAACAAGTGATAAAAAAAACTTTAATGAGAGTAGATAATCATAATGTTTTAAAATACGACACATTATCATGTGCTCAGCTTAATCCTACTCATATCAAACTTTAACATATTTTTTAATCACTCAAAATGACAGAATGAGAATAAATTTTATCACACATGGCTACATATCTTTGTGTTCATCCAGACGTAGTAGCTAGTTTAATATAATTCGCTAGACTACTGTTAACCGGATACATTTTGAAAAACCCATAAACCCTTTTAACAAAATGAGTGCACAGAATAATATAGCCGAAAGCGTAAAAGTAAAATTATCACCATGATTAAAATCCGCGGCTTAGCATTTTATCATGGCGCCGTTTTTCGCGGCGTTTTTCCCGCGCTAATGGGGGTGGAAAATATTGCACATTTGTACATTTTTTAATAACATTTTCGTGAGCCGCCAGAGATTAAATGGAGATCGTTGGTTGATCGTTTCGCAAAAGGGAGCTTTAATATAGTTAAAAATGTGTAAAGAATTTTGTGTTCCCATTAATTTGGTTAGAATAACAGCTTTTATCACATATTCATGAGACATAATATAACGTACCCAGTAACAACTACTCATTAATTTGTACAAGTAATATTCGAAAAAAGAGGAACTATTTTGATGGGATTTTTAATGAATAAATACGCACACCTATTGGAAATAGACTACATAGTAGGTACATAATATGAATCTGTCTATCGTGCCGTTGTTTGCACCTGAATGGTTGTTATAAGTACTTACGTGCATCAATTTCTTTCACATAGATGCTTTAAATTCAATTTCAGAATCTGTTAAAAATTCATCACCCCATCCTTACATTATGTATCATCAATAAAATAAAAAATAATCAAGTTGTTTCTCTCTCTCTCACTCGATTAACATGTGTACACTGGCGTTAACATGTTAATCATGCCCCGGCTTAGTGACAGCCCTATCAACTTTTCGACCAATACAGGCTAATAATGAATTACCTCCATGTTTGCAAAGTGCCAAAACAACTTGTCAATAAGAGGATAGATTATCTAAAGACAATACGGGCGAGGGTTTGTGAAGGGTACAATGGGCCAATACGAAAGGGTCCATTTTCTATTAGCCAGGGTTGTCAACAAGCAGGCATTAGCATATTAACGCAGAGATACGATAATTGAAAACTCCCTAAGCTTTTTGGAGCGTGTGTTTTTAAACAACGTATGTTTTAACTTTTTAATTGAATTTTTCAATTAGGTTTTTGGTTGTGGATATGAATTAGGTTTAGGCCTTTGCGGGTGTTGTTTTGGCGTATTATACGTAAACAGAGAAAATGGGAAGGGCTTAAAAGTTGTGGACTAAATTTAAATCGTTTTACTAAAATAGCTTAGTATACGTTAAAATAAAGATATTATCAAACCACAAATTGCAATTATTTTATATATTAAATATGAATAAAATTATATAAATAAAATAGCTCTTATTAAGTATTTTATATAATATTACTGTTAACTGGATGATTTCCTTTCTGCACTGACCTTTCAACACTTCCTTGAGCATATATTTCTGTGGAAAGAATGTCCCTTTGTGTGGTCAGACGCATAAATTTCACATCTGTTTCTTTTCGGGCAATTGTGTAACCTTTCTTTACACGAAGTATACGCGTTGTATATCAAACCACTAATTGTTGAACTATGGAGGAAAAGTATTTTACTTTCTTGTGTTACCTCCAGAAAATAGATTAACTCAAAAAAAGCTCAACCGTTTTTAAACTCTCTTTTATTATTTAAAGCTATATGTTTGCTGAGTATCCTAGATTGTATTTTTTCTTTAACCCGGCTGAAGTCGGAACATAGAGTTAGTAATGTATAAACTCCAAAACATCTTGAACGATTTTGAAAATTCCTTCATCAGTAGAAAACAACACTATAATAAACTAGCTGTGCCCTGTGTTTTCACCCGCATTGCTCCGCTCATACTGGTCTTAGCGTGATGATAAATAACCTAGCCTTCCTCGATAAATGATAACACCGAAAGAATTTTTCAAGTCGGACCAGTAGTTATTAGCGCGTTCAAACAAACAAACAAATTCTTCAGCTTTATAATATTAGTATAGATATGACAAAAATTTGTAGCTAACTGAAAATGATTTAATTCCTTTCCACCACTTAAGTTGTTCAACAGAACTCACTCATAAAACGAACGTAACTCGATCCTTTGCAAGGAAACAAATATTGAATCAAAGCAGCTTTTATGGTATCGCATTTACGTGTTTACGGAACTATTGAGTATTTAAATCAGCTGTTGCAAACCTTTTGTGTGCGGCATGCATAGTCAATTTCATTCAGCAACCTTTTCGCTGTAAAATAGAACTGAGAAAGTCATATTTTCAATGTATTATGCACTATAGGTATAAGTTATAAAAAATTTACATAAGTAATACTTTCTTTGTACTTTAGCTGTAACAATAACGTTAAAGTTAATGAATATTGTTATTATTGTGTTTTGTAAAACACTTCTAGAACTTATTTAAAGTATTTATTTTCGTTGCTATTATTTATTTTATATCGCTACTTTCATAAAGAGTTTCAGTATTGAGTAGTTTTAGTAATGACCCAAAATAAAACACAAATACAACTAAGAAAATAAATAAGTTTTCGGATATTTAGAACTTATATTAAATTTAGTGAAACGTTTTATGGTTGTCACCCCCACTACTTACATTATTATTATATTAAACTTTTGGATTGTGTAACAAATATCATAGAAAGTCATAAATTAATAGCAAAAAGAAAGAATAGTAGAAAATGTTTATTTTACACGGTATTATTATACACCTTATTATATAGGGTTCTCTAACTATGAAATTGGTATCAAAATAAGTGCTTATTTTAAACATGGGTTGGCGACCGCTTAATAAATTCAACTAGCTGCTATTATCATAATATATACTCGTGCAGCGACGAATTCGCATAGCATTTTATTGTGAAGTGAAAAGTGTTGTCTGCATTATGAATAGTTTTGTTTCGCCGGTTTCGGGAGATATAAATATTTGTTATTTTTTTCCTTGTTTTATTAAAATAGCTAGTCCATATAACACGAATATCAAACGAAGTTTGTTTAATCATCATCTCACTAATTTGTCTGCGCTATGGTTCTTTCATTTTGAGAAAATTTCTCATCTTTAAAAGACTGAATTTCCTATTTTAAATAATAAGACCGACCACGGCGCTGGATTAAAATATATTTAAAGATGATTCTGAATGCCTTATACGGTAAAAAAATAAATAAAATGATTTTTTTACGTAGAAACCACTATTGTATTGGGAAACTGTAATGTTATGTTAATTAAATAAATAAATAAAATAAATGTTTGAGATTTTCATGAATCATGCTAGTTTTCATACTAGTTAGTAATTAGTAGGCTGTGGGTTCTTTCGCGAGCACACGCGTTATTATTTGCCGTTCCCTTTACATCTGTTTCAAATTCAAGGTGCGGTTTCTCAACAAAATCATTACTTAAATTATATATTATTTTAGACTCATTGTGGTTGGTTTTTGCAACTCTTTGGTCTAGTTTAAAGCCCTAAGGTTAATGTTCTGAACGTCTCGGCTAAGATTCCCAGAGGTAATAAAATAACGACAGTCTTGCATAGTAAAGAAGGTACCTCGTAAATCGATTAGCGAAGCTGTAACCTTAAGTATATTTTATATTTTAAAGAAATTTTATAACAAAAAATAGAAAAGAATCCTCTAGTTATTTAGTTACTAGCTGCGCCGCGCGGTTTCACCTGCTTAGCTCCGCTCCTTTTGGTCTTAGCGTGATGATATACAGGGTGTAATCGTTAAGTGTGCACAGGCGATTATTCCGTAACTATTACAAATATCAAAAAACTTTAAACTGATATCGAAAGTACTTAACCTAATGAGTAAAATGGCCATAATAAATTTTTAAAAATAAAACGAGAAGTATCTAAAAAAATAACTTTAAACCCTCCCATACATTTAGTATGAGATATGAATATCCCATGTACATTTAATATGAAAGATTTTAGCTTTTTCTTTTTTTTTTGGTTTTCTACTTTAATTACTTCGCAAATTTGAAGGGAATTTCATTTAGAAACTGTAAATAGAGCTCTTCATTGTATTGCACAATGAGGACGTCACTTCGAAAATCTGCTATGAATACAAAATGTATGGGAAATAAAATGTATGCGAGCGTTTAGTGTAACATTTTTGGACATTCCTCGATTTATTTTAAAAAAAATATTATGGCCATTTTACTCATTAGGTTAAGTACTTTCGATATCAGTTTAAAGTTTTTTGATATCTGCAATAGTTACGGAATAATCGCTTGTGCACACTTAACGATTACACCCTGTATAGCCTATATAGCCTTCCTCGATAAGGTAGTTCCCGAGATTAGCGCGTTCAAACAAACAAACTCTTCAGCTTTATAATATTCGTATAGATTTTTTCCCATATGATTAAACCGATTTGATTAGACATAAAAGAAGATAGACTATACTTATACCAATTACGCCTAAACAGAAGCGTAAGAAAGTTCTAGACGAAATTAGGTCGGTCTAAGTTCACCCCGACTTATAACCGCAGACTAGATAAATGTGCTAAATTAATTTTCTTGCTCCAACTAACTTGGATATATCATAAACCTTGTTGTATTTATTTTATATTCTTGCTACATCACAAAGAAACTTAAATAGTAATATAATTATTTTTTTTCAGGTTGAATTCCCCGTATTGAGAAGTCCCAGAGTAATTGGCAGTGAATCAATAATAAATAATTCCAAAGGCTCCGCATGAAAAACTAATAAGTGTAACATAACTGAAAATCATCTTATAAATACGTCGTATAAATTATGAGATAGTAGACGTCACATACCTATAGTAACGAACCTTTGACCTTCAATTGTGTTTAACCTTAATAGCCCTTACCTAACCTATGAACTGATGCGTAACATAATCATTTCGTTTAGATAAACGAAAAGTGAGACATTGGCTTCCACTGAAAAATAGTTCGCTAATGTGTTTAATCAAAAGTATCTGAAAACTTGTATATACTTTGATCCTGATTCTGTTTTCTATTTTAATCCTGTTCTATCTTCTGCGTCAATACCGTATATATTCATTACCCATTTTTTTTTCTGTTTTTCCTTACATATAACTATAACTACCTATATGGAAATATAATACTGGGGACGAAAAGACATCATTATTAGGATGGTGGTTTTGGTGGATGATAATAACGAGACAGGAACTTAAGAAACGTTTCTCATTTAGACCATCTTCTAGGCATCTTCTGTATCAAAGAAAAACAAATCCAGCTTGTTGCAATAAAGTTACTCACTCGCAATTCGAGGAACCTCGAAATAGATCTCGCAGCGCCATAAACCAGAGCCCATTAAAAAGGCTCTTAAACGGTAACCATTATTCAACTGTCAGCAGGCGGGGTATTACGCGAAATATATTAAAACTTACAAATATAACCTGAGGTTAATAGGCCATAAAACACCTTTATCCCGGCTTTGCTTATTCACAAAATTGTAAGCAGATTAATGTCCGCCAATTATTGTGACTTTGCAAATGGTCCAGTTATTGTGGACTTGGGAAATAGGATTTAGCTGTTTTTTGTTTGTATTTATGTAATACCTAAGTAATTGTAATGCTGAGTACTGACAATAGAACCAGGTGACCAACAATTTTGTATCGTAAAAGTTATTCTTATCAATTTTATACTTATATAAAGTTGATAAGAATGAGTAATAATCTTTTAAGATTAACATAATATATAAACGAATCATGAATATTATTGCAATAGTTATTTTCACCCACAGGCCACAGGTGTGTAGAATTTTCCTCTTATCCAATAGCAGGCCTAGTTAAAAAAAATTGACATGACACTCTACAGGTCACTATCAAATTTAATCGAAATCGGCCCAGACCTTATGTACTCTTGTTTAACATACATCTAAACATACACATTCAAATTTTTAACTTCATATCCCATATAATTTCATTCAAAATAAAATAATGCTCCAATTTAAATACGAGGTATACCGCAATGACACTTCACACAAAATAAAGTGGGTGTAATAAAAGACTGAATCATAAAACTCTATTTTAATAAATTCCGAAGATATGTATTGTGCGAATCCCCAGCGCCCTCTACATCAAGGATAACGAATTAGCATTTAAATTAATTTTATTTCATTACTAGCTGTTCCCCGCGGTTTCACGCGCATTGCTCCGCTCCTGTTGGTCTTAGCGTCATGATATAATATAGCCTATAGCCTTCCTAGATAAATGAGCTATCTAACACCGAAAGAATTTTTCAAATCTGACCAGTAGTTCCCGAGATTAGCGCGTTCAAACAAACAAACTCTTCAGCTTTATAATATTAGTATAGATAACAATATTCCAGTCTAACTGAACAGTTGTGATTTGAGATTCTGTGTTGTTTACCTATATAGAGTTGACGCGCTCCTTGGTAGAGTGGTTAATGTGAGTTGATTCGAGGTTTCGCGTTCGATATAATATTAAACTTCATTAAAAAAGCTTAACTACTAATCACTTAATTTTCTGTAAAAAAAATCGTTACCCCATTACTTTATATTTTTTTTTTCTGCGACATGAAGTAAGTATTCTAGATATTCATTTCAATTTAGAAAACTTCATTTTTTCTGTGCAAATCATTTTGTAGTTAAAATGTTAAGTAAATAGGTATTGTGTTTATTTACTAATTTAACAAGAATTTTACATTTGGAAGATTAGTTATTTGTATTTTTAAGATATCGATCTTTTTGTTCGTACTTATCCTGTTTGATAAGGTAAGAGGTGTTCCTGTGTTTAAAATCTCGTTTCAGAATAGACCTTTTCATTCTAATCTTTATTTTACTTATCCGAATATAAAATAAGAATCCTAAATTAATCCTTTACCTTCTTTGTTCACTTCTTAATCACAAACCGACCAACACAAGCATATAATCCGACCCTCAGTTGTTCGTAAATATTCAATGAGCGAACATCGTGACCTTTGGACCGCGGAGCTGCACAATGGTTGCAAGTAGCGGTGTAGAGGTGCAACAATATTGGGGGATAAGCGACAGCGATTGGTAAAGTAGTAAGAACTTTTTATTGCATGGTACTCTTCATATACAGGGTGTAATCGTTAAGTGTGCACAGGCGATTATTCCGTAACTATTGCAGATATCAAAAAACTTTAAACTGATATCGAAAGCCCTTTACCTAATGAGTAAAATGACAATTCAATGTATGAGAGTGTTTAATGTAACTTTTTTGGATATTTCCCGTTTTATTTTTAAAAAGTTATTATTGTCATTTTACTCATTAGGTAAAGGGCTTTCGATATCAGTTTAAAGTTTTTTGATATCTGCAATAGTTACGGAATAACCGCCTGTGCACACTTAACGATTACACCCTGTATATGTTAATTACAAGACTTATTGGGTTTGTACCTAATAATATGCGTAAAAATAATATGCTTTGCATGCCTTGGTGCCTGTTCACTTTACAGCTTCCCGCCCACGCACGGATTCGTACACATCAGAAAAAAGTGTTAGTAAGAGAAAAAATCTATAGGAACGCGATTTTTCCCGTGGTAAAAAGTAACCTCCCTATTACGTATCGCTTGATATGAAAGACACAACAAAACGTTTGACACTTCATTACAATAAATAACCTTATTTTTAAGAGCTTTCATTAATCAGCTCAATTCTCTATTATAGGTATAATTTTTTTTTCTACACACTACACATGCTATATCTGCACAATAACCACAAATTTGTAACGACAATTTTCACGTACCAATGACATTTTCATTATAAAACTATAGTTAAAACTAAATCGCTGCCGCTCATACCTTGCACCACACCGCTCTCAGATCTCAAGATAACCATTTAGCAGTTGCAGCGAACCTGCCTATTACCTACATTGGAGCCCCATTGTTCCCGCTAAAATAATAACCGGTGAAAAACCCGCCTGCAGCCACTGCAATTTTAGATAAACGCTTATGACTTAATGCGTTTTTCATCTGTGAGTTAAGCGTATAAATAGATTGTCTTCTATCGTATATTGCTTAGCTTTTTAGTAAAGTTCGTATTATGGATATTTTAAGATATAAATTGGTAAAGTAATTTTATTGTGTGTTGAAATGAATGTTTTCTTTCTTATGCATAATGCTATTTTTGTGTGGTTGATTATGAGTTTTATTTAATAAAAACTATTTAATTAAATACAGAACATGGAAATAAATAAGAAAATATCTGAAAAAATCACATTACAGAGACATCCTGTCGACTTGTACCTTTTGGAACCAGACCCAAACCAGACCTTCAAGCATTAGCTTCTAAACCACAAATCATTAAAATGCAATACCGACAATAGCATAGAAATAGTAAGAATAGGGAACAAAGGGGAATTCAATTGGCAACTTACATTGAATATCCCATCAAACTTGAAGGCGGAATGGCTCACTATTACTGATAAATAGTTTAGGGAGTTTCAGGCTTTACAGCGCTTTCGTAGTAGCCAAGTTTGTTATATAATTTAGGAATTGGCTTCGAAACTTCTGGAGCTAAAAAACTTACGCTCCGGATAAGGCATTGTTCTGGTGTATTGGCTGTGCGTATATTTCGTTTGTTGTTGATGTTTTGGTTGTTATATTTAGAATTTATAACGGAATAGAGCATATAGCATGAGCATAGAATATGGATAATGGGTATGTAGAGCTATCCGGCTATCGATGGATTAAAATTCTAATGTTTCCAGCTCTACAAATGAATGTATTTAACTGTCCATGTGTCTGTAAATATTCACCTCCATACATGCCGTATACTAAATATAATAGTTAATCTTTTCAAAATTTGGAGATTAGAATACGAGAGAAGATGTAGAATAAATAGGATAAGGTTTAGCCCAAGGCTAGTATAGGAATTTACCATACTATGAACATAAGCATAAATTCGAAACCCTGGCATTCAAAGGAAACTCGCCAATGAACACAGCGCGAAAAGTAAATAATTCGATCGCAGTTGGAGTTGTTCGTGCTGTCGTGGAAGCCTTTGAGCCTTTGTATGTTGTTTGTCCTTCACCCAAACTAACTGCATATCAGTTTGCGTAATGACTTCTGTGAGCGGCTAACTTCTAACTACGCTTTCAAGGTAATTAGCATTGGTTTATTTCGGGAATTATTCTTGGAAAACGTTTAAATTTTTTTAAAATCACTTGCACTTTCCAATTGCAATTATAACTATTTTCACAAGACCAAAATCAACAAATACCCACATACTCTATCAAAACATTTGACCTCATAATATAATCTCACCGTACACAATATTGTACGGTAAACTATACGGAACTCCCCACACAATAAATCACCACAATGTAATATGACACTGGCCTAATCTCTCATCTTAACGCCTCTTGACTACGTGCTATACACGTATGTATTTTTCATTTTTAGGGTTCCGTAACAAAGGGGGCCAGAACATCATTAGTAATACTTGAATATGCGTCTGTCTGTCACCAGGCTGTATCTCTGAACCGTGATAGTTTGATATTTGATAAGTTCAGAGATAATACATTTATGTTGCTGTTATAACACACACACATATATTTTCTTAAATTCTGTTTTTCTTTTATGTTTTTGCATTTATTATTTACTTCTTTAATATCTAGTGTTAAGGAAGAGCGGAACCTGACACAAGGATTTTATTGGCTTTAAATGACCTGGAAGTTCAAATGACCCATATTTTTTTCCTATACCGGCTTGTAGTCTATTACTAGGAGTGTTAAATTAGTTTAATTGAAATAAAAAATACATAATTTGAATTTGAATTAGATTTTGAACGGAACCCTCAGTGTTTCGAGTCCGACTTGCACTTAACCGATTTTAGTATCGCGTTACATTTAGATACTAGTTTTGGTTCTCTGCGTATATTAATGGACACTTAATAGAATAGGATGAGCTATTAAACACTTTTATTACTGTCTATATCATGTTAATTATAATTTAGTTTCTTAACACAATCTTCACATTCCAAGACAGATTTCCTGTAAATAAATATTTGGGAATATTCATAAAGCGCCATCTAGTTTTAAATTAGAAAAGCATGTATAATAAAACTAAACAATTTATAAAAAAACTTTTAGGCGCGGGACAGATACAAGCGGCGCGGCGCGCATCGGGCGCACTGCGGGCGCGCAATAAAATTTAGCACACATATAGAAGGTCACTTGGATTAACACATAGGATAGGTTTTATCCCGGAAATCCCACCGGAACGGGAACTATGCAGGTTTTTCTTTGAAAATGTGGGTGAAGCCGCGGGCGGAAAGCTAGTAATATTATACACCTGATGATAGTTTTAGTTTTGTGATTTATCCCTATCCTTCTTTCAAATCTAGCGATATTAAGATAACTTTTTCCTTATGATTTCAGAAATATAATCATTAATTCATTATTAATAATGTATTAGAGCATCAAATTTACTACATATTATATTAATGATGATCGTTTTTTTGTTCCAGGATACGAGGAAAGCCGCCAACCGCCACTAGTCTTCCTTCAATTAAAGAGAAATGACCCAACATCAAAGAAACGTTGGAAATAATAAAACAAAATTGTCCACTCAATATTCAAATATTTCGCGCAAACAAAATTGCTTTTATTCCGATAAATTAATTCCCAATTCAAATGTTCCGCTGAAAATTTGATTTTCTGATTCAGTTAACGTTAATTCTTATGATTTGTGGACTTTATACATAAAATGACAAATTCCTTGATTAAACTTTCCTTACTTGAGCATACAAATGGTATTGCTAATGGAATCATGTAGATTGGCGAAATTCAGTTTTTTGCTGCTCAATTCTGAGTCATGGAATATTGATAGCAAGTGCTTTAAGCATACATAATATATTATGTATCTCATTATTTTTATTTAAAGTTTAAACACTTAAGTAATCACTCTATAATAAAATTAAGCTAAAGGTTTTATTATGAAATTTTAAATACGTTGAGATTTTATCATATTCATGTTTTAATTGGATACTATTTAGTAATAAGTGAGTACTTACAAGACTGTTTTATAGACACTGTTTTATGAACGAGTGGAGAACCTTCTCTATCTACTTTTTGTAAGATTTAATCTAGTTGGATACTACAATATACCCTTCAACATGAATTCATAACTACAGCTTTTAATAAAGCCTAGATAATTTAAAAATATTCAGCCCAGTAATAGTATTTAAGGGTTTAAGCTGAAGGTTTAGGTTATAAACTTCCGTCCCTTGTAAGGCCAACGGTTAATTAATTATTTTCTTAATTACAAGCTAATTAAAACGCGCCAAGATCGCCAGATAATATATAGCGCCTCAATGGGTTTATTTGCTGGTTCTAAATTATTGTCTTTTAGTTACCTTTAAGCTAAATTTATTTTTAACTAGCTACGCTCCGTGGTTTCACCCGCATTGCTCCGCTTCTGTTGGTCTTAGCGTGAAAATATATAGCCGATAAATGGGCTATCTAACACCGAAAGAATTTTTCAAATTGGACCAGTAGTTCCTGAGATTAGCGCGTTCAAACAAACAAACTCTTCAGCTTTATAACATTAGTATAGATTACACAGCTATGAAAATATAACTGTAAAAAGTGAAGATGTTCAGAATCTAAACAGTATGGACGTTTTCAGCTATAATACTGCTACGTGGCAACCCATCAATGTATTCCCCGCACCATAGGTTGCTTAACCTGTTCCTAACATCGACCTTCCGATTCATGAAACTTGTTAAGATGGTTGCCAAACCAAATAACAAATAAATGATCCCCTTTAATAACGAGTTTTTTTTTACATCAGTTATCTTTCAAAGGATCTAAATAAAGAATATTATAATTTTAATTAAAAAATGATTTCCATAGAGATAACAGGGCATTTAATGTCAATTCATTATTGTACTTTGATATTCATAAAGTTAAAAAAACATTAATCATATAACCGTTTATAAAAATAACTTCAAGGGGTGATGTAAAACATGGAGTAGTGGTTAGTCATGTGTGGTTACGATGGGGGTCGCAGGGTGCAAGCTATTTTGTGCATTTATGATCATTTTTTACATTTGTTGTAACACGCATGTCGTAACACAATATTAAATGAATGTGAAAGACAGTGTTTTGTTGTTTATTGCTGAAGGTGGTGAAATGAATGAAATGACGGAAAATCGTAAGTTACTTCCTTTTTTGGCGCAATCATGCCTGGCTATATAATTATAAGGTGTACTAAAATCAATTACAACATCATACTAGAACTAATATTTACATAATCACTAACACTACTACATAAGGATTTGTAGAACCTGATACATAAGGATATTTAAATTCGACTTTTATTCGAGTTTTTTATTTTAATATATTTAGGATTATGACTTCAGAGCTTTCGTGTAAATAAACCGATTTTCATGATTCTTTTTTTTATTAAAGTGAATTCTAACAATTTTAAGGTGGTATACCTAGTTTTTTTGTTAAAAATAATTATATCAATAATTATACTGACTTACGAACTATTTGCATTGTGTTAAATGCCAAAGTTATGAGCTAAAAATCTAAAACAGTAGTTATAAAACTTACCTATACTTATTACTTACCTTTATTTATATTATTATATTTCCTCTGATTGTTGGGTTGCCTGGTAGAGATCGCTACCTAGCGATAAGGCCGCCCTTTGCTGTTTCTGTAGTCTTGTCTTTATATTATGTATTTTCAAAGCAATAAAGTATTTTCATTCATTCATTTATTTTCTACTTACCTCTACACTACTCTGGGCAACGTTGGCCCAACAAATGATTGTCGATGTTTGCGATTATGAATAAACATCTACAATGACGGCCGATCATAGACATTAAGGCCCTCTAGCGTGATTGCCTCTACTTGCCCAACGCTGCCCATTGTGAAGAGGGCCCTTTAGCCATAGATCAAGAGGCCACAAAGACATGGAAGCGATATTTCTTGTTCTCACTGCGTCATATGCTTGGAGTGTCATGATTTATCTGAGACTGTGTGATCATTGAATAATTCTTACATTTGTTATTACGTAGCGTTATGATATGATGGCTTAAACGGGTGACATAAGTTTTAAACTTTGAAGATGTTACTGGTTGATTGACTTTGTTTTTTTATTATATTTTTTTGAAGAAAATTAAATAAAATTTCGTTATATAATGTGTTTCTCATTTATTCATAGACGAATCATAAATAATTTTATCAGTCGTACCTTGGTACCCTTTAACACACTTATTTAACAATGATAGCATCATTAAACCATTCTAATAATACAAACAGACTATACTCAATATAAATAGTTTCTAAGGTATTTTTGAATAATAAAGTTATAGTAGCAAGAAGACTAATTATTTTTGTAGTGATTTTTTTTCTATACAGTATTATTATAATATAAACACCACATTCTACTACATACAAACTTACACTATGTAATATGTATTCTTGTACGCGATTATATCTTTTAATTAAATTAGTTATCTTCCTTAATATCTAAACATTGTATGGTCATGTCATGTATCTTTTACAACATTGTATGGTCTACGCTCAGGTTATGCATCGATAGTTTTTATTATGGGGGCTAACCGGACATCCTATTGTAACATCTAATAATAAATCTGAGTGTTTATCGTTGACTAGTTCAAACAGAATTTTATGTGTTTGCAAATAGATTACATTATAGCTCTATATGAATAGTGGTAAGTATAATACGTATTTTTTATGTAATAAGATGTTGCAAAAGTGCTTTGTTTTAAAGAAAATCTAGTTGAATGTAATCTTAGATTTTTCAATGTTATGACAATATATTATCATTTATGGGATAATGGCCTGAAAAACATAAATTACTTACCAGTCTTACCTTTCTGCTCAAGGATGCTTCTCCTTTGTAAAACATATCTAAAAATGCTAATTGTTGTTTCGAAGTGTAATTGTTGCTTTAAAAATTCAAATAATAAATGAAATATATACCTACTTACGTTACAAAACTTCTTAGCCTACAAAATTTGACCATAAAGAAAAACTATTGTTAAAACTATAGGTCTTTTCTTCAATAAACTAAAAAGTATTCAGTAAAAGTTTACTAAATAGTTACTACGTAAGTAAAAGTATTTAAACGTACAAGTCGATAGTACGGTGCTAACAATAGAGCGAAGTACAAACGATTAAAACAAAGAATTGAATTCGGGACCAATAATGTAGCGGCTAGATCGTGCTAGAAACACATCTTTAGTTTACCCACTGTGCGGGGATATCGAAAGCGTGCTAAACATTATGTAGGTACTAAGATAGTGAAAGTGCTTTTACTAATGCTATTATTACAATTACTGTGATAAACTGAAAAACTACTGAAGCGGTTTTATTGAGTAGCGATCGAAATTTCATAAATTGTGATATTTATTTTAGTTTCTATAGAAAATAAAAATAATAAAGTCTGAACAAATAGGAAATAAACCCATGTCAAGTCTCCTTGATTGCTATATTTATCCTTGTCACGATGAATACTCTACAGTCACTATTCACATATACACTATAGTACACTATTCCATACTATTATTATAAAGAGGAAAAATGAAATACAAAAAACTACACGACCGTTTTTAAAAATACTTTTACCATACATCTTTACCTAGTGATAAAAACAAGATTTTAATTTTATATCCGTGGGCTCCTGTTAACGAAGTCGGCTTGTTACAGATGATATCTTTTGCGCAGTAAGTATACCTGCGTTATGTAGTGTTGCCAGAACAAACATAGAAACAGACAAGTGTTGTCGCTGTTCGGGACGATTTACCTAAGACAACATTGTGTGACTGGGCATATGTGTCCACTGGACTGTACGGAACGATAGTTGGATTTCTTTATCAATCCGATTATCGTTAAAAATCCACCTTTTTGTAATCCCAATTATTAATTGTATTAATCACTTACATTTTCGTATTTTAGCTTCGTTTTTATTTCCACAGAACTCTTTTCCCCTTAATAAAATAATTAATTTAACGTTACAATTGCTCTACCAAACGCAAATTACTGTTAATTTATCAGACACACTTTTTAAACACATTTTGCATTATATTTAGATCAATAAAATATGAAATAAATTGTCCATGCCGCAAATCATTTCAATATAAATAAAAAAATAACATTAAGAACTACATATTTTTTTATTTACCGTGTGATCTACAAAGATAAAGTATAGAACATCAAAACCTTAGTACAACCATATCCACACCAATTACGATTTTAAACATAAATATTACTCAATTTAAATACTACACACACCAAAATATCCCTCAAACTATCAAGAATAGCAAAACCGTGACCAAATGCAAACAAAGCCAGCAACTCGCTGTTTACCAAGAGCCCAATGCAGCGATTCCACTCCACTGTACATACATGATAATTATATTACCTTTGAATATAAACTCATGTGTGTAATGCCTAATGAGGCATGCGACCGGCTCTATTGAATATGATAATATTTTATACGCCTATGAGATACCAAACGAAGCTTATTTTGAAATAGAAATCTAGCGGGCTGTGACGTTGTGACTGCATGAGTGTTGTGGGAAATAGCAGCCATTTTAATAATAATAGCCCACTTTGGTTCTGCCTCGCCCTCAACCCACTCTCAAACATTTTAAATTTCTACGACTTAGGTTTTCCTCTCATATGTAATCCTCATATAAATACAGAAATATGTTCAAATAGAAATAACGACACCTTAAAAATTACGCATCTACTTTACATGGATGACATAAAACTATACGCATCTTCTCAAAGTCATATGAATAAGCTTGCACAATTGACTGAAAATTTTTCAAAAGACATTTGTATGGAATTTGGAATTGATAAGTGCAAAGTAAATTCTGTCAAAGCCGGTCGCAATCATGAACATTTTTACCTTTTAAGTACAGGAGAGAAAATAGATCCACTGGACCAAAACAGTACTTATAGATATTTAGGATATAATCAGTCAAAACAGATTTTGAACAAAGAAACTAAAATAGAACTAACGAACCAATTTAAGAACAGACTGAATATACTTCTAAAATCCATGTTAAACGCAAGAAATTTAGTAAAAGCAATTAATACATACGCAATACCTATTCTCACCTATTCTTTTGGAATAATAAATTGGTCAAAATCAGAATTAAAAAACATCCAACGCATTATTAACGTAAATATGAGCAAAAATAGAAAACATCACCCCAGATCATGCATTCAGCGCTTAACTTTACCAAGAATTGATGGAGGCAGAGGATTTATAGATATTGTTAACCTACACAATAAGCAAATAACTACTCTCAGAAAGTTTTTCCATACGAAAGCACCCACAGTAATGTTACATAATGCCATTGTTCAAAATGATATAAAACTAACTCCATTAAATTTAGCTGACAATACAATCCAACGAAATGAGACCTTAATTAGTAAGTGTGATAAACTAGCAGCATGGACCCAAAAGTCTCTGCACGGAAGGCATATACAACACCTTATTTTGCCTCATGTAGATAAGGCAGCATCAAATGCATGGCTTAAGAGAGGGGAGCTTTTTCCTGAGACTGAAGGTTTCATGCTAGCTATACAGGACCAAGTTATTGAGACACGTAATTATCAGAAGTATATTATGAAAAATTTACCATCAGATATTTGTAGAAAATGCAATAGTGCCCCAGAGACCATTCAACATATAACAGGAGCTTGCAAAGCAATAACCCAGTCCGATTACAAACACCGGCATGATCAGATAGCCAACATTATCCATCAAAAATTAGCACAAAAATACAAACTTATTTCGTACGATAAAACACCATATTATAAATACATACCAGAAACCATTTTAGAAAACAACTCATATAAATTATACTATGATAGAACTATTTTAACAGACAAAACCATACATTACAACAGACCTGATATTACACTCATTGATAAACATGAAAAAAATGCACTAATAATAGATATAGCTGTACCCAATACTCACAACCTCCCAAATACCATCACCGAAAAACTTACTAAATACACAGAACTTAAACAAGAAATTACAAAAATGTGGAAACTGCAAAATGTTATCATAGTGCCCATAGTACTCTCCACTACAGGTGTTATACCCACTCAACTTCACAAATACATAGAATTATTACATTTACCAAAACATACATACATGCAATTACAAAAAGCTGCAATATTAAATACATGTAGAATAGTACGCAAGTTTCTTCAGACAGAGAATGAATGACACACAACCAGTTTAAAAATATAATTATATAGCTTACACTTGGTTAACGCCCGTGTATTCTATTATTACCAGCTGATCATAAGCTGTGAATGCAAAGCATTTAAAAAATAAATAATAATAATAATACAAAAGATTTATTGCAACCAACAGAACATACATAATAATACACGATACAAAAAAGGGAAAACAAACATAAAATAACACAAAATAATAAGGAATTTACAAATTACAATAGTTATAAGTACACAAATGTATTATGTGTGTTGCGCACTAGCTGCAATTAGGCCCTGGCTCAGCATAATGTTGTGGGAGCAAGCTCCACAACGCTGGTAATTCTGCCAGATACCCAGATGAATAGTTTGCGCCTCCAATCAAGTATGAATATATAAGTATAATAAAAATAGAATAATTAATTATGAATTTAAAGCAATAATAAATGTGTAATAATAATAATATACAAGTAGTAGAATAGATATATTTGGTCAATTAAAATCAGTATTTATATGTAGGTATATATATATATGTATAATGTGTTAATTTATAAATTAGGATACGTATAGTCAAAGGAAATAAAATTAAGATGATTGTAAATTAAGCAGTAGTGATTTGTAAGTGCGACGAAAGTTGGATTTGCATTTGAGTTTTTTTATTGGAGGTGGTATGTTATTCCAACATTTCGTCGCATTATATTTAAATGACCCACGAAAGGCGGTAGTTTTATGTAGGGGAATTGATAACTCTTGGGTCCCACTTCTTATTTCACCTCTTTTAGTATCCTTACGCCACAATAGTTTTGTGTACAGATATTCAGGCTGCTTTGTTATTGATCGTATCAAATAAAAGGCAAGCTAATAATAAATCTTGCCGACCTTTCATTTTTAAAAACTTTATGCTATTAAGAAAAGGGGTGACGTGAGACCTGGGTGGGATTGTCACGCAAAATCTGGCACAGGAGTTTTGGACCCTCTGAATAAGACGGTGTGCTTTTGCCGTTAGACAAGGTCCATAAACAGGGAGAGCATAATTTAATTTAGAAAGTACGATGCTTTCGCACAATCGTATTCGTAGATCGACACTCAGAAAAGGCCGAATATTGTAAAGAACTTTGAGTCGATAAAAGCAATTACTAACTAAATTAGTGACATAATCTTCGAACCTTAACTGAGCGTCGAAATCGATGCCCAGGTTACGAGCAATTGTAACCCGCTCTATAGGGGTGGAGTTTACAAAAACAGTGGGATCTGCTTTAACCAAGTCAGAGACTTGCTTCTTAGACCCAACAACAAGATATTTAGACTTGGATGGATTAAGAACCAATGAGTTTTTATGAGACCAGTCTGATATGCGTTCCAAATCCTCATTCATTTTCCTGGTGCATTCTTCTATTCGATCTCTATCAATAGGTATGTAAAGTTGCAAGTCATCGGCATATAAATGATATTGGGAGTTATTTATGCAAGAGGTGATATCTGCCGAGTACATGATAAATAAAAGAGGACCGAGAATAGAGCCCTGAGGAACTCCTCTATTGACAGGCACAAGCGAAGAAAGATCTCTGTTTCCGTCACCTTTAACCAGCATTACTCTTTGGTGACGTTGGCGAAGATAGCTATCAAACCAAGATGAAGCAATAGGATTGAAACCATAGAAATTAAGCTTTGAGAGAAGAAGAGAAATATTTATACAGTCAAAGGCCCTAGAAAAATCAAGCAGAGTTAGAATCGATGGCTGGCCATTGTCGCGTGCAGAGAGCAAGTTATCCACAACATCAATCAATGCAGTACAGGTACTACGAAGTTTTCTAAAACCTGACTGGTACTCCGGTAAGATATTATTTGATTCGCAGTACTTAGTGACTTGGTTGTAGACAACTCGCTCTAAGATCTTGGAGAGGTAAGGAAGAATACTGATTGGCCTAAGGTCCTTGAGGGCAGTGGGATTGTTGTTTTTTGGTATGGGCCGCACCAGGGCTATCTTCCACTGCGATGGGAAAAGTGAAGAAGAGAGAGATGTATTAATAATTGCAGTAAAAGCATGAAGAGAATGTGGAAGTGTTAAAAGAAACATGTCCCTGGTTATTCCATCGACTCCTTCTGCATTACTTTTGATGTCCAGAATAAGTTTTCCGACATAGCTTTCACTAACGGGTTCGAATGTAAAAGTACTGTCACAATAACGATTTTCGTCAAAATAAGCAAGGTCGACAGGGTCAGCAGTACTTTGACCGGGAACATCCAGGAAATGTTTATTTATTGCGTCGGCGTCACACAAATATTGCGGGATCTCACCAGTGCATTTAAAATCAGGGATAATATTTCTTTTCAAATTTTTCCACAGAAGTTTAGCGTTATTCTTGTGTTGGTTTATGTTATGATCGAAGAAGGCTTTCTTTTCATAGAACAAGCTAGTGTTCACTAATCCTTTCAAATTTTTATAGTCCTGAAGATGAACGTCAAGGTTAGTTTTTCGATATTTATAATGTTGCTCATCTCTCAACTTCATCATGTACCTTACGTTACTAGTTAACCATGGATACGACACTTTTTTTATTAAAGACTTCTTTATAGGGGCAAATGAGTCAAATAAGTTTATAATCAAGTGATTGAATGCATCTACCATCTGATTCACATTGGATAAACGCGCAATTGTATCCCAGGGAAGAACAGAAACAGCTTTATTAAATTTATTAAGATCTATGTCTTTTAAGGGTCTAAATATTATGTGTTTGGGGGAACAGGTGTTTTTTCTTAATTTGAATTCTGTTGTGATAATTGCATGAGCACCAAGGTCTGGGATATGTTCAACTTTTATTTTAGCTACAGGAGCATTTGTACAAACAACATCAATAAGTGACTGACTATGATCGGTGAAGTGTGTAGGCTCATTGACATGATTTACCAATTGCAGAGATTGCAGGAATGCATTCAAGCGTGCGGTATTTGGGTCTCGTTTGTTAATGAGATTTATATTAAAATCACCAGTTAGCACCAGATAGTCGTAGTCACTGAATGCAGATATAGTGTCTGTTAAAGTGTCCAAAAAGACATCGACGCTAAGCCATGGCGGGCGGTATGCTGTGCCGACAATGACGCGACGAGAGTTTATCTTCATCCTCAGCCACATCTGTTCGACAGATGCAGGAGAAGAGGGAATGGTACAGTCTCGCGCTCTCATACCACGCCTTACGTAGAACCCTACACCTCCACCCCTACTGCGTACTTCGGGTGGGCGGGGTCGGTGACGGAGATTAAAGCCGGGCAATGAAGGAGCATGTGCTTCCTGCCCATCCCGAAGCCAGGTCTCATTGATCGCAAAGATATCTGGAAGTGAGCGATCAAATGCAGCACGGAACTCATCCTGTCGTGTACCCAGAGAACCCGCATTAAAAAATCCAATAATTAAACTAGTAGACTTGGCCATAACAATTAAATAATAAATAGTAAATACCTAATGCAATAATTTTAAAATCATACGTATCCCGGGTGCGATTATTTAATTGATAAGAATAAATGTATGGTAAACTATAATAAAAATTTAAGGTAATAAATAATGTTTTGTGAAAATACATACTTTTAGATATAACAGGAATAACAAAAATAATATTAAAGATAATGTTAGCATATGTTATAATCTCATGTGGTAGTAGGTATGTTGTAATATATAAATAATAAAGTAATATTATTTGATTGTGTAAGATAAAAGATATAGGATAAAATTTATTCAATAGCATTCCCAAAATTCTTAAAAGTTCATAATAAGATATGATTTTATATTTTTTTATATGTTCATTGTCCAAAATGGTACCTGAAGAATTATCAGCTGTATCGTGGAGTAGGAAGTAAATGAACAGAATAATAGATTTAACATATATTGCCATAACTGACCATGATACCAAGTTTCGCACAACCACAACGCAATCACAGTTATCTACCTTTTGTTTAATTAAAATAGCGACAAAAAGTAATATTAAATTAAGAATTAAAACAATTTTCACAATACTATAATATAAGTTCATACAGTTTAAACGTAACACATTATTTAGAAAAAAGTTGAGTACAAAGAAAGGGTCTGACCACAATATAAAGTACATAATTTTTAGTATTGAAATTGAATACAAGATAGAAAATGAATAGTTCAATAACAGATTAATATCATATTCAAATATACGGCGCAATCCACTACAAATACATACAAAATATTCAAATATATAAAACTCAAGCTTATTAAATAATACAATATTATATCTAATTTTTGTTATCAACATTGTACGGCACATTTTTGTTTCTGAATACACGGGTAATGTCGTGTTCATTACGAAATAAACAAATTTTTGTGGTTTCACTTTGCCTTGCATATATACGTCCCTCCTTCGTCCAGGCAAATCTCCAATTTTGTGCCTTACACATTTCACGTAGTTTACCGAAAAGTAGGCGATTAGATTTAGTTAATCTTTCATTAATATAAATTGATTTTTGATGGTGAGGTGGGAGTCCAAGATCAGCTGTTGTTAAGTTGCGTTTAATGCGAGCCTGCTTTATAAAATCATTCTTTATTGATCGGCGCGTGAGTTTTACAGCGATAAGCCGGGGACGCGGGGAGCGGGAATCAAGGTGCAAGTCATTCGTAGAAATCGTAGAATCATTAGTACGATGTTTAGATCCTATGCGATAAGCACATACGATGTCGCGTTCTTCGATTTCGATGCCGAGTTTTAGTGCAGTGGTGATAACAAGATGTGTCAGGGACTCGTTGTTAGTTTCGGGAATGCCAGATATTTCTATATCATTGAGTAAATCAAGCTGATAACGTTCGTTTAACTCGGATTGTAATGCATTAACGGTATCACTAAGATTAGTTGTGTCCCGGGAAGAAAGTTGATCGCGTATGGTGCTTAACTCCGCCCTCAGTGAGACGTTATCGTTTTCCAGTGCCAGGATTTTCTCCTTGTGAGTATGCAGCTCATTTTGATAATCAGCCAGTTGATCACGCAAGATGTTAATAGTGTTCGAGAATTCTTTTTTTATCTCAGTGAGGGCGGCACTTATATTACTTTCAAGTAGGGATTTCAACTGATCGTAAGTAAATGGGGAAGGTGGGATGACAGGGGAACTATTTGATGATGAGCTGGTTTCATGAGAAGTGTTTTCTAACTGGGCTTTAGCGGGTGTTTCATCACCTTTACGTCGAGATGTAACGTTCTTACAGAGAGGACAAAGCCACGATCGTTTTAATTCTTTAAGATTTTTATTGAAGTAGTCGACGGAAATATTGATACACTTGTAGTGATAAGACCCCGCACAGGTAGTACAGTCAAGTTTTTCATCATGCCTTAAAAGTTTCTTACACGCAGCGCAATTCATGATAGATAAATACGTAAATAGTAAAGTTAAGAAACAATTTTTACTTGCAAACCTGCTTCACATAAATATGTCCCACTAAATTCACCAATTACACAGTGATATGTAACTTATATACTTTAAATACAATTAATTATTCACAGAACTTTTAAAAACAGCTGTTAACTTTCGAGGCGCAAACTACCCCAGCTTTTAAGCTATGTAATGCTAATTTTTAATGTATTTTCCTTAGAATTAAGTTTTTTTTTAATCAATGCGTTATGAGTGCATAGATATAATGGATAATTTTAAGGACCAAAATTTATATGTAAATTTTTTTTGTATTTTCGGAATCGAAGCCATATTTTTTTATTATAAAACAGAATTGCTATTTATTGCCACATGAACATCAAACGTTCTAATTTATCTATAAAAAAAATAGGTATGTCACCGTCTTTTTTTAACAAAACGGCATTTTTTATAGTAGGTAAGTAGAATATTGCAGATGCAATTTATAAGACTAATTGTACAAAACGATCAATAAAGCTCCCTGAAAATAGTTCACGTTTTTACTATTTATTAAAACACAAAAGGACAATGATTAATTAACACAAAATTCGCTATAGTATTGTACCAAAAAATCCGTACAAAATATAAACACAGTATTCCCGGCGCTCCCGTGAAATATGTCTCAAGCAGATCACCAGTATAACTTGACCCCTGCGTTTGTACTGCACTTGGTTCTTCGTCCGTTCCCACGTATTGGGCTCCGTGGACAGGTGTCAAGATAAGCTGGTCGGTGTAACAATAACGGTATTATATCCCGGGAATGAAGAATGGTGGTCTCCTTAAGGATTTGCTGGGAACCGTCGATATAGTGGGAATGTAATTTATTGCAGCAATGGACGTTGACGATTTATTATTATGTAGTTGCGAAGTGTCACTGATATGCTTTTTATGTAACATATATATCCTTACAATATTTTTTAGGGCCTCGGCTCTGTACAGGTTACACTTTTGATTCATTCTTTATTGTAGAATAGTTTTATTTGTTAATTAAGGATAAATATCAAATCTTAGTCAAAACCTTAATATAATATAAAAATAACATCCTTATGAGTTATGAATCTCTACATTTTGGTAAAAAAATCCGTGAGAATGCGTTCAGCAGTTTCTGAGTTTGTGACAGTCGAATAGACAAATTGCGAGGGATTTTGGCATGTACGTACATTGTTTTCTGAACCCAGACTACAGTCACCTCTTGTTTTGCATTTCAAAAGTCATCGCATCACTTTCAATCAAACCACCGACGAACAAAAAGATGTAGAGTCGTATTCTGTTACAAAAAATTGGAAAATTTGAATGTATTTACAGAAATTACATTGTTAGGATAGATTTTAGCAGATTTGACGTTCACAGAAAATGTAATTTTCAGAACATTTTAGTATTGTACTAAAAAAATAATTAATTCATTACTATTTCTATTAAGAGGTATACAATTATGTAAAGACAACAAATCCCCGTATTCATCGTTGGATTATTTTTAGATATTAATAAAAACCATGTATTAAGTATTTCTCATGACATACTCCAAATTAAGCACAACATTTACCTCTAGAAATTAATCCTGTTATAGGTAAGTCGTTAAATATGTATGTTAAACCCTTAAAGCGTACTTACCACGTTGAATAGCTCCTTTCCTGCATATTCCATACATTTTATTACAAAGACTACTCCATTCCGTTTTTGTTCTAAGCCTACATTGACATGAATATGACATGAATGCAAATCCGACGCTTTAATTCGCAGGTCCGCAGCGGGGCTTGTTAGCACTAAACGTTTTTTAGAAGGGGATTGAAACAAAACTCCTTCTAGCCGTTGCAGTTGCTTGACCGATTACTTTTAGGGTAGGTATATTCGATAGGACTGAGAATAAGTACTTTGTCAAATATTTTATACTAGCTTATCGCCCGCGGCTTCGCCCGCTTTGTCTAAAATCTAATAAATTATATACTAAAACCTTCCTCTTGAATCAGTTTATCTATTAAAAAAAACCGCATCAAAATCCGTTGCGTAGTTTTAAAGATTTAAGCATACATAGGGACATAGGGACAGAGAAAGCGACTTTGTTGAAAAGATCTTTGCCAGCTTGCTATTAAAACAATTAAAACCTATGCTCCTAAGTGAAGTCCCATGTCCCCTAGTGGGGTAAGGGGCACATACATTATACATCTGTTTCACTGATCGATTTTCTTTGGGGACAAGTAGGTGATCAGCCTTCAAAAAACTTCTGTGTCCTGCCAGACCGAGACATTTTTTTTCTTCGTCTCCACCGGGAATCGAACCCAGGACCCCTCGGTGCTACGCTCACGCGTCAACACTCACATGGAGGCGGTCATGCTCCTAAAGTTACACAATATGGTATAGTAGTAGCAAGATACTTGTTTCTTTTAAATGTTTTTCACATACTATTTTTTGTCGGGAATTTTTTTATAAGCAAACTCTACACCTATCTTAACTGACATTGGCAATTTTTTTATTTTTATCATACGTCCACATGACCGGAGCCGGAGCAATTGGCTAGTTCATTATATTGTCGCTTCCTAGAGGAACTCATTTACATGTACGTTTATAACAAAATATTTAAGCTTTTATTCAAAATAAAATGCCTAAAAGCGTGACAAAGGTTATAGTGAAATCTGTCAAGTTAATTTGAAATATAGTTATGTAAAACTCATGTCTAGGTTATAACAGACCCATATCTCATGTCTCCTATGGCCTTAGGGCAGCTAATATCACGTAAACACATGAAATCCTCAAAGGATACATTATAAGCAATTTTACACATAAATTTCCGTTTTCTACACATAATTCTCTTTTCTATTAATATTTTCTTATAATTTTGTAAAAAAAAAGTGCGTGTGTACCGATCACACGGGTCAGAAGTGAAACTTCTTTGGCAATATTCAAAGATACAAAAATCGTCTCCTTACTCTATGACGTGACGGTATTGCCATGACGTAACCTTGAAATTTTACTCTCAACGCGCCTAAAGAAGTTTCACTTCAAACCTACTATTACTACAGTACCATACTTTGAAAAAATGTAAATTAATTACGTTTGACTCAATAACAAAATTAAATCATAAAACTAATTACATACATAAATTTCCATTTGACAAATAAATTATTATAGTACGTGTGGTATTAAACCCACGTGGTGCTGGGGTCAAACAGGTCTGCATCAATTGAGATGAACTTATCTCTCTCGTACTGCTCAATGAAAATTAATTGAACCATTGTAATATTATGATCACTGATCTATTTTATTAACGACAACAGCCTTGACTCTACGTGCACAGCACTCATACATTCCTCGTCTAATCTATGCTATTAAGATTTACGCATGAACACAGCAAGCAATGAACGCAAAACATCGAAAGTGTCAGTTAATGTCGCCCAATCCCATTGTATTCCAAGATTTCATTTGTGGGCGTTATAATAAACAGTGATAGGTCGATAAACCTATCACCTGCTATCTCTACGAGCGGAGCCGGAGGGCGGAATAGTATAGTAATAAATTCGCAATAAATATTGTGCATTGTGTGGAGGATAGATTAATTTAGCTATTCGACGCTATCGCACGCAGCCGTGTGAGATTTATGTATATAGCCAATACGGTCGCCATATTGAAAAATATACTGACCAGGTCGTAGGCTTTGATTGTGATAAGCCTTGACAAATTGTGTTGGAATGATAATTTATCTGTGGCTGACCTTGGCCGTTTGGTTGGCGTGAGAAATCCTTGGGCAATTGATGATTGCCAATGCTTTTGCTCCTGTAGGTTGGATGCATCTCTATGTGATTAATAGGACTGTAGGTTTCATATTTGATTGTTATTCTAAGTGGAAAATATCACACGGGCATTAGTACGACGAAAAAATAAATAAATTCGTGTATTCCCTAGTATAGAGAAACACTTTTGGTGAACGAAAGACGTCTTATCCGATTGGAATGTAATAAACTGCTTTATTGCGATTATTTTTTTTTGAATTTTCATTAAGATGTGTATGTGGTGGTAAACTTACTCTTAAAATAAAATTGTACAATTTTAAATCGATACTTATAATATTATAAAGCTGAAGAGTTTGTTTGAACGCGCTAATCTCAGGAGTTACTGATCCGATTTGAAAAATTCTTTCGGTGTTAGATAGCCCATTTATCGAGGAAGACTATAGGCTATATATTATCATTACGCTAAGACCAATAGGAGCGGAGCCACGCGGGTGAAACCGCGAAGCGCAGCTAGTCACAAATACAAGGATAGCATAATATTATTTTTGTAGAAGATTGTAGTACAGTGTTACATAAACGATAAATATACATAAATTTAGGCAATCAAATATCACACTATTCTTTATTCATTTCATTATATTACTTTATATTGCAGGTGCTGCTGTAGTAACTTCTGCAGCAGCTGTACCATTGCCAACACTACTATCAACTACCGTAGTTGGTTGATCTTTATCAGCTACAGTCGAATTAACCATCTCAGTAACTGCTGTGACATTTGCAGCATTAGTAGTTACTTCTGCTTCTATATCAAATGTATGTTCTTCTTCTGCATTTATCAAGTGGTAATCAGCTGCTGCAGCTCTTGAGGTGTAGATGCAGGTGGCGACACATTCGTACTCGTTGTCAAACATGTTCAGGTTGGGGAGACAGCCTCTCCAGAGCCCGACTTCGCACCTGGAGCCTGGTCTCCAGTAATACATGACGGGGACGGGTGCTCTGCCACAATCTTCCCATCTGAATTTCGCGAAGCATGCTGCTGGTGGTGCTGTGGACAAAATAGATAGAGTTCAACTCAAACGTTTTAAGATTTACGATCAATTGTAATATTATTAGAAATTACTTTACAATGCAACTGTATTGTGTAAATCCCAGTAGAGTATGCAATGACGAAACTAATATTTATAACGAGGGAAAATTTAGTTTTGGATACGATTACATAAACACTAAACGATTAATATAAAAAAAAATTATCTACATATTTATGGAGAAGCTTTATTCTATTTTTATAAAAAGTGAATCCATGAAATTTAGTAAAGGTAATGTTTCTTATAAAGTAAATACAATGCGTTTAGAGTTGTACTACTTATTACAATGCACAATTCGATATTTAATTTTAGCTGTTCAATTCGTTGCTACAGCATTTAGCATCAGACTTCAGATATATCCAATTGAAACATGAATTACATTACTCTACATTACCCTTTCCTCAATAGCTAACTTATATAACACAAATTTATAGAACACTAGCGGTCCGCCCCGGCTTCGCCCGTGGTACCTACATGTTTAAACTATCCTATCTCTCAAGTTGGATCGAACTGCACATGGTGTGCGAATTTTATTATAATCGGTTAAGTGGTTTAAGAGTCCATTGAGGACAAACATTGTGACACGAGATTTATATATATTAAGATATAACATTACTTCCCGACAGCCAAGCGCGAGTCGCTTAATAAGAAGGCAAGCAAACAAAGCAATAGTTGCAAATGTTTCCTGGTTATTATGGACATTAAAACCAGAGTCATGCATGAGCCGACGTTCAAATTTATATGCCTTTAACGTCCACATTGTAGCTTTGAAAGCCATAAGTTACAATATTGCAGAACTAGGCTCCGATAAAATGCTTTGTTCTGTAGTTGGATTAGAAAATATATGGACGTTTTGAAAACGCCTGATGGAGTTATTGGCTTGAGATGCATTGTGGTGATGGCTTCTGTTCTGTGCCAGGTTTGTGGACTATTAATTAATCTATGGAGCGCGTTTTTGTTATTGTGTCACAGAAAAAAATATTATGAATGCGAAAGTTGGATGTATGTGATTGTATGTTGATGATATGTGTATGTGTAGGTGTGTATGTTTGTTACTCTTTCACAATTACAATGAAATTTAGCACACATATAGAGAGTAACTTGGATTAACACATAGGATAGGTTTTATCCCGGAAATAGCACGGGATCGGGAATTATGGGGCTTTGTCATTAATAGGTAGTTTAGATGATGATTTTGTTTTATTTTTTTATTAGTCACTACTCACTTTTTGATATTTGAAATACACAGAAAAAATTAATTCCCTTGAATAATATATACTTACCCGCATCGATATAAGAACGTGAGACGATAAGAAAAACAATTGAGCACGAAATATACATCGCTGAAATTAAATTATTTACAAACTTGATTAAATATTAATTAACAAAATTAACGAAGTACAGACCATTAAAATGAATTAACTGCTTTACATGCGCCTTTTTATTACATCGTTAATCAATTTATTTACCGTGTGTTTATAATTCAATGTAAGGTAATTGTGTTCATATTAAATATTCATTTAAATATGGCTCTATTAATACTTTACAAATTTCAAAATTAATTAGTCGGCACTTATGTTTAATTTTGATAATAATTTTTCAGTTTGAATTACCTAAATTATTTTTTAAAGGATACAATATGAAAAAAATAGTCTACACAATGACAGACAAGACACTTATGTATTACTTTGTTTTTACACAGCTTTTTTCGGGAAACATGCGTTTTTTATACAACAACAAATAAACAATATGTACCACTTGTTTATAATTATTGCAATATTATAATATAAGGCTAATATAATATAAAGCCTATTAAAACATATTTAAAAAAATTACATCCAATGGAATAAGTACTACGATTCTGTTGTGTTATAAAATTACTTAAACAAAATTCTATATTAAGAATAACAAGCGCAGCCGGGCAACATTAGCCAACATTATTATTAAAGTCCATAACAATACCCGTTTCTGTAAACGTGGTAATATTTTCGCTTATTAATCCAACGCCAGAACGTTCATACATTATTTATTCCTTAATATAATTAAAGTACGTCACAGTGAAATTAATTTACCGTTTAAATTATTAGCTTTTGAGCGGGCTCGAATAGCGGCAATTAGCTTCGAATATACGGTTCATTTAAATTATTAAAAATTTAAATTTCACCTGCATTAAACTAACATTTTGGCGTTGAAATTAAATTCAGCTAAAGGTATATATAACACGACGTGAATTTAGGCCAGTGAGGACCGAGGATGATTTTTCTTGAATTTACGTTATACCTACTGGCTAATATCCGCGCAGTTTGGGCATTTACGGAAAACAAAATAATATTAAGTATTTAATAGTGTACAATTACTATATATGTGCTTAGTTATATGACTTAGAAAATGTAATAACCCTTCACTGTTGCACGATAATTTTAAAAATAAATATAACACACATGCACCCGAAAATACTTTAAAAAAAATCATATCCATCAAAAGTGCATAATATTATATTCCTCTTTTCTCAATATTCAAACATTAAGTTTAAGTTATTTTATGAATACTGTTAATAATAACACTAATTGATACTTTATATTAAAGTAAAACATCACGACTTCACCAAAGACCATGGGGTACAGACTATGTATCTATAATGTATCTCAGACTATGTATCTATAATGTCAAAATCAAAATAAAAAAAAAATCAAAAATATTTATTCTGTAACAAATATGATTACAATTTTTTACAGTCATTGAGACATCCTTTTAAGCAATTAAATGCTTGTGTTAGGACATCTCGCTCTTCCGACAGTACATTATGTTTAAGTGTTACACGAATAACATTTTCTTATATAAAGAGAAATATGTAAAAACTATTTAGATATAGGTATTATAGGGAACAGAACAAGTGTGTGTATGTGTTGGTGTGTGTGTGGGTGTGTGAATGTGCGTGTGTGTATGTGAGAGAGTGTGTGTGTAATGTGTATATTATATAATATGTTGCTTTATTTTAATTTATTTTATTTAATTTTAATATTTCTTCTATTTCCTCATAATTTTTATATTTTAACCATTTAATTAGTTGCAATTTACACTCCTTCGTTGTTTTAGGATATATATTTAAGGCTTTATTTATTAAGTTGTATAGGCAAGAAGATTGTTTAGCCTGTTGTCTTCGAGCATATGCGGTTTTAACAAGTACATTGGGAACGACACATGTTTTCCTCCTTCTATTATCAAGTTTAGGATCATATTTTAAACTTTTGTGTTGTTTCAGAACAATAAATATCAGTATCTTGAGTGATAATGTATCTCTTTTCACTCAAGATACTGATCACTAGCACTATGTTAATACGAGTTAACTATGAAACTACAATATCCGACCAACCCCAACTTCCTTATTGTTTTGCTATTAATTTGTCTCAACTTGAAGTGTAACAAGGTTACGCAAAGTTCCACTTTCCGATTCGTGAACGATAATTTGCTTAGAACAAGGTGTTTTCACTCTATGGGGGGCCGATTTTCAATTATTGCTGATTTGTTTACGTTTGTTTTGTGTCAAGTTTTGCGCATTGTGCATAAAGATTTAAATAAAAATATGTGCGTGTAATAGTGCACACATGTAAGAAGTGAAACTTCTTTATGACCTTATTTTTAAAAAAATAATTTACTATATGCAAATTTACAGAAATACGTCGAATCACGCGTGGTAGGGATAAGAAAAAGATGGCGCGTAACGGAAAAATGTCACGCGTAACGAAAAAATGTTACACTAAATTTTTTTCCAACCCCGATAAAGAAGTTTCACTTCAATAAATAGAGTGTAAACGATCCTACTCGCATGGAAAATATGCAATAATATTGTACAATGAAAAGTTTGTTCCTTTTCAGTATCTAATTTCTTTCAGGCAATCATGGTAATACAAAGTTTTATTCCTTAAATACATAGTTGTATAGAATTCTAAAATATTTAAGGTTGTGTCTGTCTCCATCGGAATTTGAAAGATCGCGGACTATTAATAAAGTAGATAATAATCCATACTAATATTATAAATGCGAAAGTAACTCTGTCTGTCTGTCTGTTACTCAATCACGCCTTAACTACTGAACCAATTTGCATGAAATTTGGTATAAGTAGAGATATTTTGATACCCGAGAAAGGACATAGGATAGGTTTTATCCCGGAAATCCTACGGGAACGGGTTTTTCTTTGAAAACGCGGGCGAAGCCGCGGGCGGAATGCTAGTGTTTTTATATATAGTGTTATAATAAAGAGGTAGAGTTGCTAAGTTTTTAGTAGTTTGTTGTAGAACAACTATGGAGTTTCTTGCCGGTTCTTCTCAATAAATACTTATTTCCGAATCGGTGGTTAATGTTAAAAATATATTAAGACGATTCAAAAGTGCTTCTACAAGAAATCTAGTTTTTAATATATAATTAAACGTACCTAGTTATATCTATTAAGCTTCTTGTCACAATATCATGCAATTAAACAGGTTCTATCAAAAGTTTAGTAAATATATCATACCTCTCAGTTTTTTTAGATTTCTTCAGTTACATTGAAAATATAGGTACACCTTGGATCCTTAAATGTTAATTTTGAAGTTATTGTACCATGAAAATACCTCCATCAAGCGTATTATCTAGTGTGATCTAATACAACCAGGTTAACCCAAACTTTAACGTGTGAACCAACTATCTGTCACCGGTTTGCGATACTTCAAGTTTATCAATACCAAGCCTTATTGGTTTCGAACTTAGTCAAAATATAGACTGTCGAATACTATGAATATCTTTGATAGTAAACAGTTGGTATTGTCCTGGGATGGCTTGAAGTTCTTGATGGTCTTCGTGGATAGTTTACAAGTGGATAGTTTAGCTAAGTGACACTGGAAGGTAAATTGCATGAAATGAAGATGATTAAAGTGATTTTTTTATAACGTTTTTAATTAATATATAGAGTGATTCAAGTAAGAGGAAACTTTTAGTGTATAATTTATTAGGTTTTTGACAAAGCGGGCGAAGCCGCGAACGGAATTCTAGTAATATTGTAATAAAGTAACGCGAAAAACACTGAATGGATTTTAATGATACTTGATAGTAATATTGATAACACATATTCTATGGAAACATTTCCTTTTTTCCACGGTTTCCCGGAGCTAGTAGGTATACATAGCCAAATTCAAACTCATAAACAATACTGCTCTATACAAATTGCATAAATAAAATAAGACATTCAAAGCACTACTATAAATACAATAAAAAAAATCCCGGTATCATTTGAGTAACTGTTATTGTCTAAAGCCCACTCAACTATACTTTTCCCCGGAGACACATGCCACTTACAGCCGTGCGTTTGTGACAACCTTGAAACTGTTACTCATAATGATAAAAGATGTCTGTAGTTGTGGTTGAAATGAACAAGGCTTGAAATAATAGGTATAGTAGGGTGAAAAGTTTTATAATAATAATCTGTATGGAGGAACTCAGGCAGATATTTTTTACGTTAAACAAACTCAGGTCTTATCCCAATAGATTAGACATTGCCTTTTATCATATTTTTGAGGTGAAAAGACTTCACTTTTAAACATTTTTTTTAAATGTCCTACATTATTTAATTTAAAAATATCTCCTAAGTTTGTTCAAATCACATAAAAACTAAACAGTTAACTGTGTCAACTGAGATATAAGAATTAAATACGAGAAACTCTATATTACTTTCTTATTTTTATCTGATCATCTAACCACAATTTCTAAATCTTGATATACTGACAAATCCGTCACCTTGTATGTTATCTCTCTACCAAAACTTAACATGGAAACAACTCAGTTATAATTCTTCTAACTCAACGAACCATAAACCAACAGGCATCAAAATGCAAAATGTTCAAGTATTAACAAATTAAATAACAGTTACAACAAGACATCTGTGCACACCCGGCGTCACTCGCTATAGGGCTTCTCCCCATTAATTGGTTTTTAATCTCATTCACCACTTCAGAATATTCGCTTGTATTCGAATGGAGATTAGCGAACGATTGAATCATAATCGAGTTTTTACATTAGGAAATCGAGTATTGCTATTCGATTTTGAAGGAATAATCGAGATTTTAAAGCGGTTAGGCTTTTGCAAGACGGGATAATATTGAAATCTTAATCTTAATTGTGTTATGGTAGAGCAAAATACAATGTATGTCAGCTGGGTCTACTTGCATATTTTAAGGTAATACATAATTATTAAGTGAATTAAGAAGAATTATATCCTTTGACAAATTAACTATTTACAAATCTGTGTGTGGCTATAGCAACTGAGAGCCTCTCCAATGCTATGGTACTATGTAAGTCTACATACATTTTATTAAATATAGATTAACAACTGCATCATCTCTTTTGCCATAATAATAAAACATTCAACTTTCAAAATACAAAATTTACAAAACACATATTTTTTTTGCATTTTGCGACTCGTGTATGCACCGCCTAAAATCGCACATACATACTTCGCCTTAGCACACCCGCTAGCTCACTTCGGAACCGCAAATTATTGCCAACTCCAGTTAATTCGGAGTCGCTTATTAGTCTCCCCGCAAAGTTTCTATTGTTCGGACCAGAGTTACCACCACCACTGCCGACTTATGATTTATTACTCCAATTTAATGGCAGGATTTGGCTTCAATTGTGCTACAAATAGCAATAGCTAACGTCTTGTGTTGGAACTTGGGTTTTACGTGCGAGTTTGGGAATAATTAGTTAGTGTGTTTCTTTATATATGTCATTAATGTATTGTTTATTTAGCAAGCAGTTGTTATGTTGAAGTAGAGACAAAAATTTGATGGAAAATGATGTATGCTATTCGCTACGAAACATCATGAAACATGAACGACAACGTTTTTTGGTTTTAATCTGAATCCCTTATGTGTATAAATGATTAAATTTCTTAAATCAAAACCTACAATTACTGTAAAATAAAGTTAATTATAAAAATTAATTTAAGAAAACATGGGTACACTTTTATATCGATACATTTACTTAAAAAAGGAAACTATATCAAAATGCAAACAAAACGATTATAATTATTGAACAATAACTCCTTTTTTGCAGTCTTGCTTTTAATAAGTTTATAATTGACAAGTTAAATACGTGGGAGGTCAATTACTTGAAGTAATGTTGTAATGTGACGGAGGTGACGCAATTTAAATGTCATTCAGAATATTTCATTCAATAGCTAAGGGTGGCGAGACACGAATATTACATCAAAAATATGTAATTTTCTATAGGTACCTACAAATATTATAAATGCAAAGTCTGTTTGTTACAAATTTACGTCCAAACCGTATCACCATTTTGTATGAAATTTCGAATGAAAATAGTTTGACGATCCAAGGTCACACAGGTCAGGGATCGAGGGTTTTAAAAATACATAGGTATAAACAATATAGGGTAACATAGGCATGAGTGGTAATGATATCACAGTTTTAGATTTGTAGACATAAAGTTTGTATATATGTATTATATCAAAAAAAAGAAGTGTTTCTTAAAATTAGCTTCAATTTTAAAACTATATCTAGCCTTTACTACAATAAGAATATGCAGACAATGAAGATATCTTCACAATTCTAAAAGAAAAAACTTTAATTTAGAAAATTAATCGCTCGTGTATAAAATTCCTAATTAAATGTGACAGCCAAGATCGATCGCTACACGTAATCTTAACAACCGTTTAGCAATAAATGGTATTTAAAAAGTTAATCAAATCTCGCAAGTCTGCCTGCCCTTTGAATCTCGTTCACTGGGTCACCTTTATTTATTAAACTTTTGATAACAGATCTACTTTTATCGCTCTTTATAATACTGTGTAATTTGTGTACAAATGATTTATTAATATTAAATACTAGCTGCTCGGCCAAATCGACCCGGTATGATTACTTGATTCAAGATATAAATTTATATTTTGAAATCGGTTCTATAGTTTACGAGTTTACTACAAACAAACACATGAATGTTTTGTGTTTGAGGATATCACAAAATATCAATTATATTAAAATATTTTGTACATTTCTAAATGCTGTTTTTCCCACTCAAGTCTCGAATTGTCTGCACCGTTTGTGGTGGAACAATCACTCGTAGATAGCCAATGCAGTAGAGTAACTTACGGCTACTTACCAATATAATACTAGGTGCCCCACGTTTTTATCTGCATTACTCCGCTATTATTGTTCTTAACGTGATGATATAGTGAAATAATTTTTCAATCCGTGTGTCCTGAGATTAGCGCGTTCAAGCAAACAAACTCTTCAGTTTTATAGAATGAGTTTAGATCTAATTAAACGAGAAAACAGAGACAGATTGATCTTTAGTTCTTTCAATCATTCTTAATAGGAAATTGCATTTAGACACAAGGTCGTATTCCTTCCGATTGATGACCGACATCGGTCTTTCGAAATTAGCTCGTAATGAAATGATTACTTGTAATTGTTCTCAATGCATGTCAGCTATGCAATTACTGATTGCCAATAATTACGTACTTACGTACATACAGATGCATTAAAGGTAATATTTTATTATTTACATACAACTGTAATTATATTGATAAAAAATTACGTGTTTATTTTAAGCAATATTTTTGTGTGAATTTTGTGGGGTGATTGTTTTTAAGCTATTGCATATCTTCTATCGGGGGCCTTGAGCGCGGGGACCGAATCGAGAAATTCCGTAACGAAAAAACTCACGCTCCCCATTCCGACGGGCTCGGAGGTGTGGCTTGAAGGTATGCTATGCAATAGCTTTACCGCGGCAGTCCCCGAGTGCCACACGTCTTTTTATATGTTATTTATTTCTGTTGTTATATTTTACAAAGTTAGTCTCATGAACATACAGAATCCCCCTCTGACTTACTCCAAACTCACACCCTTATATTCCAAACTCTTCTACAAATAAAAAATAATTATTTACGATTACGACACTCCCAATATTATAAACACAAAAGTTTGTAAAACTATTATATGTATTGTTTGGATTTACACTGGTTACTCTCGCACGCTATAACCATTTTGATGATATTTAACAGTAATGTAGAGCCTTTGTAGAGCTTATTTTAAATACTTGTTTTTGTCCGCAAGTAATTTTACATTTTGTTTGTTTCATTTCAGCCAGTCATATACATTAAAACCTTCATAACAAATCTCGTTTAAAAATCTATAAAACTTTAAAAGCAGTTAATATCTTAGTGTTTTAAAAAGTTTCAATACATATACGTGTAAAATTCCTTTATCCCAACGTTTCTATCTTTCACATTTCCTCCATTTTATTAACATTAATTATCTTAATCGTAAAGTCCATCCAATTGTGATATATTTTCTGGAGTCTGTACTCTATAGCCATTTATCTTCGAACTAAGCTTTTCGCTTTGGGATTCCTATTATATTTGCCGTTTATCGCTTTTATGTATTTGAAAACTGGTTTATTCGGATGCTCCGTACATTATTATGTAAATTTTATTTAATTACAATACTCATTACTTATTATAATTATCTAAGTTCATTTTATAAACAATGCCTTATAATTATGTACCTTTTTTACATATATGTATAACTAGCTTTCCGCCCGCGGCTTCACCCTCGGTTTCAAAGAAAAACCCGCATAGTTCCTGTTACGTGGGATTTTCGGTATAAAACTATAATATGTGTTAATCCAAGTTTCCCTGTATATTTTTGCTTTTCATTGTAATCGGTTCAGTAGTATTCGCGTGAAAGAGTAACAAACACACAGATACACATCCATCCTCACAAACTTTCGCATTTATAATATTAGTAGGATAGGATAGGATAACGACACATGTAAATAATCGTTTGTTTCAAATAAATTAATAGTTATATTCTAGTCTAAACAAATCACACCACTACATCCGATAATCTAAAAAAAAGCTCCGAAACAGTAAGTAAAACATACACACAAAATAGTGATTTTCACCCGTTAATATTTTCAGGTCAGGCTTACCCCGTGAGGATTCCACAGTAATGGCTTTATGGGGTCGAAACGACCTCACAACTGGAGCTGTTAATACCGCCCGTTACAATACAGAATTTTAACATTTGCTTCTACTATCGAGCACTTTTTGTTACCCAATTTTCATCCGTGATTGCCAATTTCCATTTATAATTTTGTTGGTTAGATAAGAGTCGGTTTACGTTTTAGTTTAAACAGCTTAACTAAGCTTAATCGTTAATTAAACATAGGACCGTAATTAGGTATTATTATTCTTGTTAATAATGTTTTAAATTATTGTTACGAAAACTTTATTTCAAATTAATAAGATTTAAAAGCAAATATTTTATAATCTGGATAACTTATCTGTTCAAATTGATTATTTATTCTAAATATACTATGTAAAAGAATCATGTTTAAATTACATAGTTCCAATGAATTTGAAATGAAATAGCCTTGAATTCCTGTTTATTAATTGAAGTTCTTTAGATACTGTTACAGGTTTATGAATAGTTTATTAGAAAAAATCTCCAAATTATAAATAGCAATCGAGGCATGAACTATAAAAATTATTCTTATTTTTTACAAGAATTGACAAGAAAAAGAAAACAATGTTAAACGGAGTGTAAGTCAGTTACGTTCAATAGATTATTTCCAGAAAACTAAGCACCAAGTAATTATAACTTGAGACAAACAAGGTAGTGTTTTGTAAAAGTGATAACTTAAGTAGAACGCTTTGTTTAAGTTGTTAATAAGTAATGATTTGAAGGTGTCGAGAACTGTTATTTAGGCGTGGCATACAGTGATGGACACACCCTTGCTTTATAGTTAAATGCAAGTGGGTTAAGGGTTATTTTTACTTTAATAGAACAGATGAACGTTAAGGTTTGATTAAGGAAGACGACTTTTATAAATCGGCAAGCGTTTATACGCATAATTGTTATTGATAAGTTGTTTTTATCGTATTGAACGTTATAATGTAACTACTAAGGAGAGAATGATGTTATTTTCAATTTGTTATATTTTTATTTAGTATCAAATTAGCATCTTGTCAGATATTCGGTTTACATGTTTCAGTAATTATTGATGATTTAGGCAGCAAATAACGAAATATTATGTGTTTCACTTTATCATATTATATAAGAATTTTTTTTGAATTCGCATCGTTCTAGAATAAAAACTCATATTTCTATTTTTTTTTACTCCAGTTTTTATATAATAATAAACATCTTCACACAAAAATTGCTTATAACTACACCCAGTGACCCACATCGATATGCTATTGCATAGTACAGGAGCAAATCGCAATACGGCAGGGCCAAAACAATATCCCTCCGTTGGACCAGAGGCTCAATAAATCTTGGACCCTCGTCAGGGCACAGATGGGAACAACTATGCGATATATTTTAATCCCAAATTGTTTAACTTATGACGTACTTGACGCTTATTAATCAAACGCCTGTTTATGTCTTGGGCATAGTTTGTGGGTTGTTTGAATGTTTGTGTGGTGGGAGGGACGTTTTTTTTAATAGCCGCTCACCCGGGTGACTAGGTTTGCACAATTTAAACAAAAATGGCTGAAATAATGTCCTGTGGCTTTTTACTGATAAATAATTTTCAGTCAGTTAGGTTTAAAAGAGTGTCTACTGAGCCACGTGTCAGAAGTGAAACTTCTTTGGAAAGATTCAAAGATACCAAAATCGTTATTTTACTCCATGACTTATCTACGAAAGAATTTTCAGAAAATAGTTCTTTCAAATTCATAAAATGCATCAACTTTATATTAAAAACTATAAAAACATAAGATAAAAAAGATAAATTTAATTTTAATTCATACGCAAAAAACAATTTCATTCGTTTTATTTATTTAGTCCATCGATATCCGATTGATATAAAATTTTATCCGTGCAAATTCCCAAAAAAATACATGTAGCTATTTTCAATAAAACAAAAGTCATCGAGTATTTGACGGCGAACTAAAACTTTTCACATATCCCCTAAACAAACTATCGCTGCGAAAAAATAGATAAAAATCGGCTATCTGCGAGCGAATCGCCATTCCCATTAATACATTTTTTTGTTTCCGTATCTCAATATCCGGCTGGATCCTAAGCCTGCAGCGCTCCGACACGATCACAGCCTATTCGCGACTCGATTAGTGCAGGAGCTCGCTGCGATATTCCTTCGCTATTGTAAATACAGCTTATATACTTAACCTTCATTGACAGTCCAGCTTTTGAATGTAACATTCGCCTAATATGAACTGGTGTTGCAAAACTAAAACAGGAAACAACAACTTAACAAGACTGTAAATACAGATACTCTATAAGAATGTCGAATTGCTAAATACACTATTGTTAGACGTAACTTTTGATTTAATATTTTTGTGGATGAATAGTTGTCAATATAGCTGTCACTGTCACCTGTCAGAACATGCTTAGCTGTCGAATACTATAAATTGCCGCTTTCCTTTGACTCGGCGCAATCGTACGGATCGTGCCTAGGGGCTCGGACGTTGTTTATACAACGTTTGACCCAACTACCTTCACTTTGCTAATAGTCGTTGACTTGCTGCGATTTGTTAATCAATTAGGTAGCTGTGTAGAATCGCAGTACATTCTAATTACATTTCAAACTAATATTTAACCCTCTCTCGCGTGTAATTTCTATTATCAGAATTGGGATAGAATTCAAGCCCACTATTTTTAAATGTGTTTATGTTTACGTAGTTTTGTAACTGGCATTTGTGTTTTTTTTTTTCGTGCGTTGTGTAAAGTAAAAGTTTGTTACGTGGATTATTGTAACGGGAATGTAGTCCATCGAAGAAATTGTGTGTGCTATCTGGACTGCGGTCCAGTGTTTGTAATAAAAACCTCTCAGTTCACAGGTAATACAATACAATACAATACAAAAATTCTTTATTTAACACACACATACAGAAGAAAAGAAAAGAAAAGAGAGAAAAAAAAAAAAACATATAAGACAGATACAACATGTTAAATAGGCGGCCTTATCGCTTTCAAGCGATCTCTGCCAGGCAACCTTTGGATAGGATTAGTTTGATGAAATCGAATGAGATAGGTGGTGTTTTAATTAAATAGAATTAAAAAGAAAACAGACTAAAAATAAAAATAACAAATATATTTATACAGATATAAATACATATATTAATACATTATATATACATATATTAATACGAAAATATAGACTATAATACACATACATACATGCAAACATATAAATATATATACATAAGTAAATAAATAAATATATATATATATATATATATATATATATAATATATATAAACATATAAATATATATATATATATATATAGATATATATATATATATATATATATATATATATATATATATATCTAAATATATGTCAAATATTATAGCTGATTAAAGAAATGGTCAAATATGAGTTTTTTAAATATGTTTAGTGATTGAGCGCGTCTTATGCTTATTGGAAGAGCATTCCACAAGTGTATAGCTTGCACATGAAACGAGTTTTGGTAAAATTTGGTCTTGTGAGGTGGAATTTTTAAAAGTAAATTTTCAGAGCAGCGCAGATTAAAGTCGGTGCTCTCTCGAAATTGGAATTTTTCCTTTAGGTAGCCAGGAGTTTTAGGATTAAACAGGACACGGTATAGGAGTTGGAGAAGGTGGGTATTCCGACGCTGACGTATTGGTAGCCACTTGAGCTTTGTCCTGTATTGCGAGACGTGGTCATACTTGCGCAAGCCAAAAATGAAGCGTATGCAAACATTTTGGAGACGCTCAAGTTTGTCCAACTGGATTTCGGTCAGGTCGGGATAACAGACATCGGCATAATCGAGGATGGGAAGGAGGAGGGATTGTGCAAGAGAAGTTCTGGTTGAGATGGGCAAGAAGTTGCGAATTCTCATGAGTGAATGCGATGAGGCAAAGATTTTCTTGTTGAGCTCATTTATTTGCGGTTGCCAAGATAGTGTTCGGTCAATGGTGACGCCTAAGCTTTTAATGCTATCACTGAATGGGATTATGGTACCGTCCACAGTAATAGGGGGTAAACTAGACCAGCCTACCCTTGATATGAATGAAGAGCTGCCGATAAGAATAGTTTTGGTCTTAGTAGGGTTTACTACCAAGCCATGAGATCTACTCCAATTCATGATCAAGGACAGGTCGTTATTTGTTGTTGCTATGGCAGACGGTAAATTTTCGAACGTGGACATTGTGTAGATCTGGAGATCATCTGCATACATGTGAGAGAAGGAAGTAAGCGAAAGAGAGATAGAGTTGATAAATATAGAGAAGAGAAGAGGAGAGAGGACGCCACCTTGTGGAACGCCAGCAGTGATGTCAGACCAGCTAGAAAATACGTTGTCAATTTTAATCCTTTGCTGGCGTCCCAACAAGTAACTTTTGAACCATACAATCACCGATGGAGATATATTAATTGAGCGTAGCAGTCCCAATAGGATGTCAAAATCTACGGTATTGAAAGCATTACTGAAGTCCAGTAACGTGAGAATGGTGAGCTGCTTATCATCCAGTGCTGACCGTATATCGTCGGTGATCTTGGTGAGAGCAGTAGCCGTACTATGTCCGGGACGGAAGCCGGATTGGAAGGTATTTAGAATATTGTTTTTATTAAGGAAATAGCTTAACTGTTCATGAACTAACCGTTCGAGAACTTTGGATAGGAACGGAAGGATGGAGATAGGACGATAGTCGGAAAAGGAAGTAGGGTTTGGCTTTTTCGGCAATGGAACGACATGGGCGTCCTTCCAGGCATTAGGAAATATTCCGTTGCTGATGGAGGAGTTGAATATGTGGGTTATGACGGGAGCAAGGATATCTAGGATAGGAAGGATCATATTACGACCGATGCTATCACTACCGACGGCTTTGGATGAAATCGATGATATGCTCTTCTTAATACCACATACGGTGAATTGTTTGAAAGTGAACGGTTGATATTGAGGAGTCGGACAAGATGAAAGATTATTAAATGTGCGTGACTTAAGTTCTGGATTAAATACAAGAGAATTATGGGTAAAGTGGTTGTTCATTAAATCAATGTTAGTGTTAGGAGGGAGAGAAAGTTGCTGCTGTTTGCCAACTCCTAAGGACTTAAGAAATTTCCAGATCTTAGCTGGGTCGCCGTTCTCGACCGAATTGGAAACGTGGCGTCGCTGAGCATCTCTACACAAAGTATTGCAGTGATTCCGTATCCTATTGTATTTCTCCCTGTTAGACGGTGAGTTGTTCGATTTCAATTTGGATTTCGCCCTATTTTTTGAGTTAATAGCCGCCTTGATTTCTTTAGTCAACCATGGTGCCGGTAGTTGTTTAATTCTTACAGGTTTAATAGGAGCATGAATATCATATAATTGCGTAAGTAACGAATTAAACACAGTGACCATATCATTGACGTCACTTGCACCATACACCTGCCCCCAGTCCAGCTTTTCAGCGTCATCCGCCAGACGATTCAAGTCCATATCACCAAAACTTCTCTGCATGAGGATTTGGGGTTTTGGTTTAGGGGATCGCAACTTGTAGGAAAGGAAAAGGAGGTCATGGTAAGAGAAAGCCTCGGCTGGTAACTGCCCGTGCTTGCCCACAAGATCAGTATTAGAAACAAGGATAAGGTCTAAAAGTGATGGAGAACAGTTTGGGAAGAAATGAGTAGGGTTGAGTGGAAGAACATGTAGATTGAACGAGTCAGCAGTAGAGAGTAGTCTTTTGGAACGAACATCATCCTTGAGCAAGCAAGTATTGAAGTCGCCCATAAGAACAATATGATTGTACGATGGTACATATTTCTCTAAGAGCTGATCGAAGGAGGAAAAATAGTCTACGTGGCAGGAAGGACTGTAAAGGACACCGAGGAGCAATTTGGTATGGGATAGGGAAATCTCGATAAGGAGGTGCTCTGCCGCATCGGAGGGAGGTGGTTGGGACGAGCAGTTAAGAATGGAGAATGGAATATGAGATCGAAGGTAAACAGCAACCCCACCGCCTGTCCTACCGATGCGATCATTGCGAAGGAGTCGAAAACCAGGAATGGAGTAACAGGAGGAGGGAAGGCAAGGCTTAAGCCAGGATTCGGAGACAAGGATAGCATGGATATTATTATTGGATTCAAAAGACATAAGAAAATCGGGATAGTGCGCTGGAATGCTCTGCGCATTTACATGAACGACGTTAAAGTTTTTTGGGCAGTCAGAGAAGTTACTTAAAAGTGTGGATTGAAGAGGAAGTGTAGAGCTATAGTAGCTATCTTCACTGCTGACAGTATTGTCAGATGAAGATATAAAAGAATGAAAGCTATCGTCATTTGACATAATTGTTAATAAAATATAGATATATATTTATATAAAAATAAATAAATAAATAAACAAAAAAAAAAATATGATAAATTTATTCAAATAACCAAAAAAAAAATTAAAAAATATGTATACCGGCATAACCTCTACCCAAAAGTTACCTTACGTACAAGATTTCGGTAATTTACGGAGTTTTATAAATAAGTACACAACACATTTCAACGGCGAAAAGACTAGTATTCAAACATGAAATAGGCAATCTTTGTGATGGCAATTGCAACATTTGACATGTGACAAATGTCAACTGAATTATGAGGGTTATCTTTTTAGTAAACAATATATACAAGTACACCTACCTACATTATTATTTATTATACAAGTCACATAAAACTTAAAAGTTAACTGAGAATCGACATACCTAATAGAAAAAGTAAAGTTATAAAGTGATAGCTAATCGATATAATCTGAAACGGCGCAGGCGCTTCAAGTTGTATATATTAATAAAGTAGTAACAAGCTGAGGGAAAAGTTGAAAACAAATTAGGATACATTACTAAGTACTTACTTATATATATATATAACCACAAAAATAAGTATAGGAAATAAAAGAAAGTATAGTCTAGATAACAAGAAAGTTATAACATATAAGGGAAAAGGATTCTTACTACTTCTTGACTACTCTTCTTGATCTTGAAGCGAATTTACTGTCCTTCAGGGAAGTAGCTGGATTTGGTGCTGATGAGACCTTGCCTGTAGGCTGTTGTTGTACTGCTGCAGCATTGCTTGTACACCCAGATATGTCATCCAAGTCAGAAATTGCAGTTATATGGTGGCGAGTACCATCTGGTCCAAGCAAGAAGATATTGCCATCACGGGTCCAGCACTTTTCAACGCCAAACCTCTTGCGAGCAGCCACAAATACTGCATGTCTTTGCTTAGTCAAGAACTCTGAGAGTGTGGTACCGGAACCTTTTAATTCTTTTTTGGCTGACCAAACCTTGCGCTTAAGAGAGACATCATGAAATTCTACAACTATGGGACGGGGTTGATCACCTTTAGCACGGCCCATACGATGACATCTGCTAAAAGAATTGACTGAGATGTTAGGTATATTCATACTGTCTGTTAAGATACCGGCAACTGCCGTATTAACTCTCTCATTCTTCTCCTCCGTCACTCCATGAATCAGAAGAATTTTATTCCTGCTACGCATCTCCTGTTGATCTACGAGCTTACTCAGGAGGATAACCTCAGACTGTAGACACTGTAGTGATGTCAAGACAAATGTGCGAAAGACTGTAAAGTCAGACGCTAATTTAGAAGAGGGGCTACTAATTGGAGCTGTTGAAATTGTCTGGAGATCCTTTTGGAACTCATCCATTCTGTGGTTAAACACTTCAAACATCTGATCAATAGACTGTGTGATGGATTCCATATTAGTTTTAATGCAGTGGCAGTGAAAATGTTGTTGTTGAGGTTATGTATATTTAACACTTTAGTTAACTACCAAGATATAAAGAAATGAGGATAGGACACAATAACTATTGGTTGAGGTATTTATAAACTCATAATATACTTTAAAAAATCATGTTTTAATAAATTTCTGGAATTAAATTAGAACAGCTGATTCAAACATATGTTAACTGTCACACACCTACCCTCGAAAAAAGTAAGGTAAATTAGATTCAGGGATGCGAGGGCCCTACGAAGTAGTGAACATCCTGCCTAGTGGTCGATACGAGTTGAAACTCGTTGTGGTGACTACGGAAAGAAGACTCAAGCCGCGGCACAGCATAATATGGTGCCCTGGCGCGGCGAGTGGTGTCCCGAAGCATGTGCCGAATTTTTTTGACGATGAGTGTTATTGGCTCGTAGTGATTCAAATCGCTAGTCGAACCCTGGCGTTGAGGTATTGTCTAGTCGCTGACGTATCGTAGTGATGTATTTCACTAGTCGTACGAGCGTAGATATACCGTCAAGTCGCCGTCTGTATGTCCGTAGTGAGTTGTCTTGCTAGTCGGATTTGAGCGTTGAGGTATTGTCTAGTCGCTGACGTATCGTAGTGATGTATTTCACTAGTCGTACGAGCGTAGATATACCGTCAAGTCGCCGTCTGTATGTCCGTAGTGAGTTGACTTGCTAGTCGGATTTGAGCGTTGAGGTATTGTCTAGTCGCTGTTTTACTAACGAGTGCGTAGAAAAGTATGGTCAGTGTGGCCGAGGCAGTGTGTTTTTGAAATCCCGAGATGAACTACCGTTGTATTGTAATACGAAAAAAGGCGTACGAGGACGTACGTTTGTCAGTATGGCCGTGTTAGACGTAACTTTTGATTTAATATTTTTGTGGATGAATAGTTGTCAATATAGCTGTCACTGTCACCTGTCAGAACATGCTTAGCTGTCGAATACTATAAATTGCCGCTTTCCTTTGACTCGTGGCGCAATCGTACGGATCGTGCCTAGGGGCTCGGACGTTGTTTATACAACGTTTGACCCAACTACCTTCACTTTGCTAATAGTCGTTGACTTGCTGCGATTTGTTAATCAATTAGGTAGCTGTGTAGAATCGCAGTACATTCTAATTACATTTCAAACTAATATTTAACCGGGTCTCGCGTGTAATTTCTATTACTATATATTACAAGGTTTTCGCTTCCGCTCTAATCTTCGAGTACACCCAACTATCAACATTCTGTCGAAAACTTTTGTTTATTATCATGTTACGTCTTAGTATTAATTAAAATCCGATACCTCTCTTTTTCATCCCCCAGCTCCCTGCCTATAGCGTGGATAAAAAGCGTTAATCCGTGGAATGCCCGGACTATGTTTACACGGAACGGCACTCCGCTACACACTCTTTGCGAGTCAATGAGAGTAACCGTGTCCCCTATCCTCTTTCAAACGGACATCAAATATTCTTCCCTTTACACCTGGACTTTGATAAATGAAGCAACAATAGATGCTGGTTTTATTGAAAATAGTTTACTACAGCGTATGGACATAAAATTTCCTATGACTAATGGCCGGTTTTTTAATGGATTACATATTATTTGATGCGAAGAACGTCTCGAACCATACTTAAGTACTGCTTAAACATTTTCTTGTAAACCGTCTTGTGTGAACTTTAATAAAATAAATTTTCAATTCAGAAACCGGCCTTAACTCTAACGACTTTACGTACTTACTAAATAGGTAGTTTCAAATTTATAAGAAGCTATAGTTTAATTAGAGAACATTAATATTTACAATGATTAGTTTTAGATGAAAAAAATATATAATAAAGACTCTGTAACACATTACACTGTGTTATTAAACGCTCCTAAATATGATTGATGCTTTTAATCCCAAAACTTTGCCGGTGAATGATGTCTACAATGAAGGCTAATAATTTGTATATGAAAAGGTTTTTTTTTAATTTATGTTTTTAATAAGGCTCTTATTTATCATGACGTCAAATTTAAATTAAGGTGCGTAATAACTAAACAATGTTATTGTGTGTGATTTTGAATACTTATAGTATTTTACATACCTACTAATAAAATTTAAATACCGAAAAATATCTAATAACATTTTAAGCTATTGCATAGCTTTTATCTCCGACTGAGCGCGGCGACCGAATGTAAAAAAATGTATGCTTGTAATAGAGTACACACGTAAGAAGTGAAACTTCTTTATGACCTTAAAAATGTCACGAGTATGGCGTAACGCAAAAATGTCACGCGTACGGCGTAACGCAAAAATGTCACGCGTACGGCGTAACGCAAAAATGTTACACTAAATTTTAGTCCAACCCCGATAAAGAAGTTTCACTTCAAAAATAAAAATTCCGTAACGAAAAAACCTAACACCCCCCACTCCAACCGGCACAGCGATGTGATGCTATGCAATAGCTTTACCGCGGCAGTCATGACGTGCCATACGTATTTTTTTTTTAGTGTAGATAAGGAAGCGCTTGACCAAATTCTCGCCTGAAGTAAACCTAAGATGTGGTCTAAGATGCGTCACTCTACAGTACGCTTGTTCACTCTACATAATTAATTACTACGTATTCGCAATAATATTTTCCCCATGGCTCCATGATATCTATCAATCTATGTTTTATTATAGGTAGGTATGTCTACTGGTAAATGGCTAACATGTCGACACTAATATATTGCATCAGAACACCTGTGACCGAATCGAAGGGATTTAATTACAAATTACAGCAGGGTTAACTGTACAATATAAACTGCAATTTATTTATTAAAATTTGAAATATTAAAGTTGTTTCAGACAGTCAGTCAGACAAACACACGTAAAAATTAAAATATTATGACCCTACCCGTCTTCATAGATAATAAATAATTTGTTTGGTTTCCATAACACAAGCGAAAGCTTCGTATGGGATCAGATCGTGCTGTGTGAAAAAAAAAGTCCTGAAAAATGTCCTGTACTGAAATAAACAACAATTAGTAAGCGCGTATTCAATTTTTACATGTAGCATTTCACGTATTGTATCGTATAAACCACTGAACCGATTTGGATGCAATTTACTACAAAAGCAGATCACCATATGCACACATACTTGCAACGCTTTCAACTCTATATTATAATGGCTAGGTAGTTATAAAAAACGAATATACAACAACAAAGTTATAGCACAATTTTAATGTACATGCATACTTAACACTTCAGAGAGATAACGTACGCATCAGAGCTGAAACTATTTTGCAACTTTTGATGGGTTTTATTACAAAGTTTAATGCACACACATTTATTTACACTGAAATCGCCTTTTCCGTGAAAAGAATCATTTATTATTCTAATACACTGAAAGTTTCCATTTACCGCAACTTCGTTGTTAATATTTTCATAATATAAGTTAATGTAGGTATTATTAAATAGAAACATGATGAGGTTTTTCAGTGATCATAATACTTAATTATTTTTTACTGTACTTTAAAGATGAGAAATAACACAGAAAATAGGAATTAAGAGTTATAATCATGATTCCTGTGGTTTAAGGTTAGCAAGTAGAGACAGAGGAAAAAGTAAATAAACAGTCTTAAATGCTAAGCTTTGTGTTATGCAATGTTTTTTCATCATCAAATTCAGTTGAAATAAATAATCTCTATATAATAAAAATGGATCGCAAAATGTGTTGGTAAGCACATAACTCTTTTTTTATAATATTCCTTGAAGTACGAGGATGGTTCTTAGGGAGAGAAAACGTAAACACGGGCGAAGCCAGGGCGGACTGCTCGTTCTTAACATATAAAAATATCTACTCAATATGTACAAATACCTACCTATTTTTATCATTTTTTACAAAACTTGCCTCAGTTTGATATATCAATTAACTGTTTTAACTTTTCATAATCATATATTTAGATAAACTATCCCATAGAGGTCTTCATCAAGCAAATATAACTACAGTACTATGTGGGTAGTCGAAGATATTCCATCAAGTAGGTACACGTAACTGCCTTGGAGCGGTGCGATAACTCCCGACTTAATTAAGCAACATACACCATAATCAAATTCAGACCTAGATTACAGTCTAGATAGGCTATATAGTATTTGAATGTTTGTGTGTTTAAGGTAAAACCTAATATTATAAATGCAAAAGTTTGTATGTCTGTTTGTTTGTTACTACTTCCCGCATGCTGTACCGATTTTCATGAAATTTGGCAGACACATAGAGGGCATTTATCCTGAAAATCACAAGGAAACGGGTACTATACGAGTTTTTACGACGAAGCGGGCGAAAAGCTAGTGTAGTTATATTATTTGGTAAAACTTTCGGTGCTTTAGTAAATATGATGATAATTGTGTACAGAAATCTTATTGATTTTTACTAAAATAATATCTTACGTAATGCAATTTGTAATCATATTGTTATACAGTATGGAGGCTCAAAGAAGTAATGAAAATGTATTCCCGGAAGTTTTGTAATATAGTGCCAATATTCTTATTACCTTATTATTAAATTTACACCATAATATAAAAAGAGACCTTTTTCACTTATATAATAACTAGCTTTCCGCCCGCGGCTTCGCCCGCGTTTTCAAAGAAAAACCCGCATAGTTCCCGTTCCCGTGGGATTTCCGGGATAAAACATATCCTATGTGTTTATCCAAGTTACCCTCTTTGGATCAGTAGTATTTGCGTGAAAGAGTAACAAACACACACACACACATCCTCACAAAATTTTCGCATTTATAATATTAGTAGGATTTGCAATTATTATATAAGTGCAAATGGTCTTATGGTCTTATTATATATGTGAAAAGGATAAGTGAAAAAAAACAGAAGAAAGCACAAGTATTAAAAAAACTAATAAGCATTTTTTTTAATTGACGATGCTTCACAGAAATAAATCCTAAATCTTACGAATTTATAAGGAATTTAACCACAACAAAAATAGTTAAGTAATAAACTAGAATATCCCTATAAATAATTACGGCCATAAATTTTAAAATGGCTAATCTTTCCGCGAAGACTCAGAGAAGGTAAAAACTGAGATATATTACAAGTAATAAATCTGTTTCTATTTTATGATTTCCGAATTTGCATGTTTGACCCATGAGTAAGAATCTAAGTTACGATTCCATATGAGTAATTAAAATATAATTTATCTTCTTGGTATGTTGTTAAGGGCCTGAGTTGGCTGATGGTTTTCCTTGTTATTTTAAAGTTTGTTTCATTTCCAAGAATACTTTATACTAATTTACATATTAACACAGTGGTTTAGAAATCTGTTGAAACTAGATCATTTGCTTTTTTATACTTAGCTTTTTATTATTAAGAATTACCACTTTCATACTATCAGCTTTTCAAACGCAAATTTATACTACTAAGTAAAATAGAATTTTAATGCTTTTCTGAAAATTGATTGCCTTGTACTTGTGTGAAGTCCCATGTCCCCTAGTGGGATAAGGGGCAGATGCAGTATACATCTGTTTCACTGATCGTTTCTTTAGGAACAAGTAGGTGATCAGCCTTCTGTGTCCTACCAGACCGAGACATTTTTTTTTCTTCGTCTCCACCGGGAATCGAACCCAGGACCCCTCGGTGCTACGCTCACGCGTCAACCACTGTACCAAGGAGGCAGTCATGCCTTGTACTTACAATAATTTAAAAACAATATCCCTACTAATACATTGACCCAATAACTAATTTCACATATGTATAACTTAAATAGATTTCAAACAGAAAACTTTATTACTTCGAGCTGAAATAATGTTATTAACGTCACTAACAACTGGCGATTTCCACGCAAATAACAGAAAGAATAAACAACGAGACAGAAAACAAGTTGCATATATTAGTAGAAATGATATCCTACTTTAATATTTCTTTTTGTGTGTTTAAAAGTGTTTTAAAATATGTAAAATCTTACATCGAAATGATTTTAAAAAGAGCAACTGCAGAGTTTCTTGCCGGCTCTGCCTTGTGATTTATTATTATTATATATATATTTTTTAATAATTATTCTGTGTTTTAACGATTCAAAGACACTTCTAAACAAAATCCTGGTATATGAATAAATGTTAGATTGTATTTTTAAGAATATTATTACGTATACGAAAACAATTATAAAACACTCTACTCTCATTCCCTGGTTTTATTCTGATTAAAATTGCAGAAAATAAATCTATGTTTCGTCTAGATTATAAAGTATGTAAATTTCATTCAAATACAATTAAGTTCTTGAGGGATTGAATTATATTAGCATTCTCAACAAGCTTATTGCGTATTTTCTTTAAGAAAAATATTAATTAACATTATTCGTAACAGTTTTTTAGTTTACAGTAGTTTAGTTTACAATTTAATTATTTAATGAGCACGAAAGTTCTTTACAAAATAAATCTGTACTATCTATACTTAATATTATAAAGCTCAAGAGTTTGTTTCTTTGAACGCGCTAATCTCAAGAACACTGGTCCGATTTGAAAAATTATTTCGGTGTTGGATAATCCATTTATCCAGGAAGGCTATAGGCTATATATCATCACGCTAAGACCAACAGAAGCGGAGCCACGTGGGTGAAACCGCGGAGCGCAGCTAGTATAATATCTTAATATATATAAATCTCGTGTCGCAATGTTTGTCCTCAATGGACTCCTAAACCACTTAACCGATTATAATAAAATTCGCATACCATGTGCAGTTCGATCCAACTTGAGAAATAGGATAGTTTAAACATGTAGGTACCACGGGCGAAGCCGGGGCGGACCGCTAGTAATGCTATAAAAACTGCTTACCTATACGTCCTACACTTTGATAAAACACTCACACACGACTTAAATGGCGCCTTTATCCCCTATAATATTTTAAATTATCGCTTCAATTATCCCAAAACAAACCGCACTGAACCTGGTTCTCTGGTAATTGTCATTTAATTACAGGGAAGCAAAAAAACAAAACCCCAAAGCGTTCTAATGGTGGCCAATTTGCCGCTCCTCTGCTCTCGTGCTGTTTTGGTGAAAAATTACTAAAGAAAACTCCATTAAATTAGTGAGGCTTATGTATTTTAGGAACACGTTTAGATAGAAGAAAAGAATGTCTTGGGAATACTTTTTAATAATATATTGCAAAGACTATATGAAATAGGTACTTATAATTTAAAATATTATCATCCGCCCGCCCTGGGTTTTCGCGTAAGTAAATTAACATTTTAAAAACAAATCTCCCATTTTAACCTCAAAAATAGAGTTATCTCTACCTGTTATGTGTTAAATAAATTCTCCAAAAGGAAATCTATTCAATTTACGAACATAATATTCATACAGAGTCCAACAAATGAGATTTTAGGGCCTATAAGCAAAAATACAGTACCGTGAAATAAATAATGCAATGCGCTTGTTTCCATGAAAACTTACATAGCAATTTTCAATCACTTTAAGCCAAATTGAACGTTTAATTCAAGCAAAGCGTATCGTGTTGACACAGTTATAACCATTGGTTAATTCGTTAAGCAAATAACCGATGTTCTAAACATGATATATGCAAATTATTATCCAGGTGTGTTATAAATTGCGGCGAAGGGATAGGGCTGTCACTGAAACGTTTTATTGTACACTAAACTATAGATTAACTTATTAAGATATTTAAAGGTAGATCGATATGAAAAGTACAATCTTCTAATTTCTAAGGTGAATTAAGTATCTGTTCAACATCATAGAATTTTTACAAATTAAAAACATCTAATGTAATTTTAAATACATAAATTTATATTACTTTTTGACAGAGATTTTGGATATAATTATTATTTTTATTCAAAGGTGGTAACCCTAAAATGGGATATATCCTGTTTGTTTGTTGCCTGCAGCGTGGACCGTTTATGATTACATTAGCTGTATGTACGAGGCCGGAATGTGGGTGGAGACATATATACAGATATTCTATTTGTTAGAAAATCAGTAAATACTAAGATGTTGCCTGGCATCTTCTGTTTCTTACGTGTTAAATCTTAAAAACAACATAGGATTGATAGATTTCTAATAGTGAAAGAATTTTTAAAATCGGAAGAATTAGAGAATACTTCCCATAAATAAACTTTAATGTTTACATGCTTAATTTTGTCATACTAAATAAAAAATAAACTATTGAAATGCCATTCAAACTTACTTATTAGTTTCCAAAAAGAATCGAACCGAGAACCATTCCGTTTTATCGTCACACATTAACCAATACTAACCAATACTATACGGACAATTGGTACTTAAAATAATACATTCCGTTCGTAACATACCAACTTCAAGTATACAACAATACAAAAATAAAACAATTATCATTATTAACACGAGTACAATTCTCGGGGATAAAATTAGCAAGAATCATTCAAGCCCGCCATAATAAATTCCGTTCGTTTCCGGACGCAAAAAAATATTGAAAATAAAATGTACATTTGCAAATGAGAAGTTGGAAATAATGCGAAACATCTGTTTGTGGCATCGCGGTTAATATTTTACGTCTTTTAATGCGAGTAAAGCCGCGATTTTTGCTAGTGCACTGCGGTTTTGTCTGTATATGACTCCGTGAGGTTTCTTTGAAATGTTTTGGGAGTATTTACGTTGGTTTTGGCAAAAACCGGCTTACAGTTAACGGTTTGTTGGCAAGTACCATTGGTACTCGGTAGTTCATTGAGAACCAGTCACCTTTAAAAGATGGTGAAGACAAATATAAATGAAATACTCGGGAAAAGGAATCTATTCTGTAGTGTTTTAGTGTAGTAGTAGTGAGGAAATATTTTGAATTTGATTCCCTACAGGAAGAGCTTTAAACCAAAATCATAGGTTCTAATCTTTAAGGAAAATGACACATAAAATTTTGAATTTGTCTTGCACCGAAATTCAATTTTTTTTTTTAATTTTAACAGTATGAGAATTCACATCGACGCGGACGTTTGTCATGTTTTATGAATTTGTTTATTTGCAGCTTAAAAATAAAACAATTGAGGACAGGAGGTAAATCAATAGGATCTTTAAATGAATAAAGTAACACACACTTTAATAAAGAGATGAAAACGCAATCCATTGCCTCTTTAAACAGAAATAAAAGATACATCCTAACACGCTCGCCTAGATAGCGAGCAATGTAACGCTGTATTAAAGTTATCAAGCACTCCACTGCAGTGTACTGTGTAAATAGCTAGAGATAAACAGACAAACAAACACTGAAAGCTTGTAATATTCCTTTATATTTCTACAAGGCTTTGTGCTCTGTTCTTGAACTAATTTTCGACAAGTTGATATAACGTGAATATAATTATATGTAACTGTATTTTTAGTTTTTAAGCTATTGCATAGCTTCTGTCGCGGGCCTTGAGCGCGGGGACCGAATCGAGAAATTCCGTAACGAAAAAACCTCACGCTCCCCACTCCGACAGGCTCGGAGGTGTGGCTTGAAGGCATGCTATGCAATAGCTTTACCGCGGCAGTCCCCGAGTGCCACACGTCTTTTTTATTTAAACATTTTTATCAATGGTATTAACTATTAACGTAGCGTTTTTACAAAATAAGAGAACATAATATTATTTATGAAATAAAAGATTCCCTTTCAGGTACATAAAATAACTTTATTTTATAAAATCTCAAAAAAATAATAAATCCTTTTGTATTCTCCATTTGGAATTTGGTCACAGAGAATAAAGGGTATAAGGGTAGACCAAATAGGTTTCACGTGTGATCAAATTCTTTATTCTTCGACATTCATCATACTCATCCAAGAGCTTAAAATTAATTTGTTAATTTATTTTTCAGGGTTAAGCAACCTTCACCGCAGTCAAGGTAGTGATGGGTGACCGCTGAATACTACTTCAGTTGAGAACTCCAAGATGAACCGCCGCGAAGCTTAAATTTAGATTTTAGATATAAAGCTTGCTGGTACTTTATCAATTGATAGAACCTATTACTACTAGTACTATTTTTTCTATTTTAAAAGTATTAAAAATAAAGATTATTTAATAATTACATTACCTCAATATAAAATTTTTAATGAAGAGTTGGATGAAATAAATACTAAAATTAAAACAAGAAGTTTCACTTTATCAGTTAAGTAAAAATTAAAACCTTGTTCATACCTAAACTTCAACTATTTTTCTAAGAGAAAAGAAAAACTAACGTAGCATGTTGGTAACTGATAACATTGTCTTACATCTTACACTCATATTTACCCTTTCTCAAAGAAAATTGCAACGAAAAATCTTTGTACAATCCTTTGATCTTTTCCATTCTCTTACATACATCGGTTATCAATTATTTTTAATATTAACAAGGGATATTAAAGGATAGCTATTCAAAGATTACAATGTTAATATAGCGTACTGAAATATTCTGTTAAATATCCGGGTAATAAGTATATATATACTTAGACTAAAACTAAAGTAGACTTGAATCAATAAACGTAACTTATGAAAACTGTTGTCCGCTACTTTGACTTATACCTTTATAAAATATTCTGAATAACGATGTATCTACCATTGAGAACCCGCTATAATTAGCACTGAAAAACGTAGGATTATGAAAAAAAAAATTAAAGAATTCAAATTCATTTTTTTTAAATGCATTCAATAGTAAATCAATAACCTATTTAAAGTAGATACTACTTACTATAACCGTTTTTTCATCACTACAAAACCTGTCTCCATTTTCGCAAATCATTTCAAATTCCTCCACATCAACTAAAGATTAAAATGCTTCCCACTTAAAACCACGTTTCGTTCGTAGTTATTAAGGATGAAACTGGGACTCCTGCACGTCACAGCTTTAGGCTGCGTTTCCACCAGAGATGTGCGAGGATGCATAGCGAGGGATGTATTTTTAAAGAACTAATAAAATCACTTGATTAACCCCGCCTCGGTCAGCACATCTCTGGTGGAAACGGCTCAGCGGTGAAAAACCTAGGTTTTGCAGATACAAAACAAGTTAGAGATGTGTGCGAGGTATGTTTATTAGTTCTATAATTTTTCTCATTCCTCCTCGCATATTATCTTTGGTGGAAAAGCACCCTTACTCTGCTTCCTCTTATGAGTCCTCCCACACAATGCCACATTCTTCATTTAAAATATTACGTTTCGCGATTTGAAACTCACAATGGAAACCTGAATTTATTCGTGTTTCGCTGTCGGCATCAGGATTTGAAATACATAAGTTTTTATGAATTGAAATACATATATGAAACTTTTTGTGGGTGCACAAAATATTCAGAAAATTGTAGTTTTATTGTTGTTTAAAACAGAAATGTATTTTTCAAATTGAATTATGACCTGAATTAAAAATTACGCTATTTCTTTACTATTCAAAGAGAAATTTCTCTATTTAATATTATTTTATTAGCTTCATCTTTGTATGATTGTGTTTAAAATGTAATCAACTCCTTTATCCTCGATATTAATTTACTTAAATATAAAATAACTAGCTAACTTTGCTTGCTTTGTCTAAAACTTAACAAATTATAAAATAAAAAAACCACATCAAAATGCGTTGCGTAGTTTTCAAGATTTAAGCATATAGGGACGGAGAAAGCGAATTTGTTTTATACTATGCAGTGATGTAGTGTAGTAGTACAGAATAGCCTCATTACTTTTGATGCCAACGCGAACGAACATTTACTTCCTAAAGTGCAGTTTGAAATGCTTAAAAACTGGTAAATAACAAGGCACCTGTGTTTATCTTTCTATTTAAGTAAGAATGTGGTCATTATGTAGCCGAAGACCAAATGATAAGTCAACTGAAGACAATACTTGCTAACAAAAGCCTAACAAGTGCTTTAAGGTGTCAAATATCGGATACTCTTAACTGCCGTAGTGTGAAAAATATAGCAGTAAAACATATCTATTATGTACTAGCTTACCGCCCGCGTCTTCGCCCGCTTTGTCTCAAACCTAATAAATTATATACTAAAACCTTCCTCTTGAATCACTCGTTCTATTAAAAAAAACCGCATCAAAATCTGTTGCGTAGTTTTAAAGATTTAAGCATACATAGGGACATAGGGACAGAGAAAGCGACTTTGTTTTATACTTTGTAGTGATTGTCATTTCATATTCGATCCTTCTCCATATTTCTATCTAGAAATTATATTTAGATCCATTCGATAAATTTTAAGATTTCTATGATACACTAGAGCGTGTATGCCGAGCACACGTGTCAGAAATGAAACCTATTTGGCAAGATTCAAAGATACCAAAATCGTCGCTTTACTCCATGGCGTGACGGTATTGCCATGACGCGACCTTAAAATTTTACTCTCAACGCACCTAAAGAAGTTTCACTTCAAAGGATCCATTAATAAATAAATAACTATGTATTAGGAATAGAAATCTTCTTTCAATTTTGATACAAATGCGATTTTAAAAGTCTAGTCCAAAATGAAGTAGTGGTTAATCTTGAACGTTATAATATGTACTACTTTATTTTTATAATACAAGAAAGTATCATATTTTCTTCTACCTATAATTTATAAGTTTAATTATAATGTTCTTCACCAAAGGATAATGTATGTTGATTAAAGTTGATAGTTGAGAAGTATTGGGAGTGACTTGGGGTCGGCATGCGGTGCATCCGCGCGGTCCACTCAAAGTGGAAAGCTACTGTAACCATTCTGATATTAAAAAAAACTATTATTTCGCAGACTTCATGAAATTTTCATCTAATGTCAGTTCTTTTAAACTCGGAATTACTTATTTATTTAAATAAAGGTTTCTTGGTTGTTTGTAAAACTGTAGATGACTACCTGTGGCTCACTGAAGCATCTTAAATAATACAATGAATAAATCATGGAATATTTACCACCGATATTTAATAACCATTACATTAAATCATAAACAGAAAATAAGTTATGAAGATTTCTAAAAACACGTTTTATTGATCCTAGACATTTTCAACTTGAAAAAACCTATAGCTGTAGGTGTGAATTTTCTTGACCCACTATCCTGTAAATCCCTCATAATTGGAAACCCTAGGCGTGTAGGAATTCAGTGCTTAATGACCAGACATAGCGAGAGAAATGGCCGGCTAAGCCGATTTGGAGCTACGGAGTCTTAGGATACCTAATACTATTAATTATAAATCACAAATTTAGTATTATTGCAACTAGCTGGATCCCGTGGCGTCACTTGCATGTTAGTAAGATGTAGCATATGCTCTTATTGTAATCTGTCTGTACTAAATTTTATAGAGTTCAAAGTTCCTTTGCGTATGCAAAATACATTCAGCCTCATTTTTTTTAAGTTATATTATAATCCTTTTCACTTAATATATTACTACTAATTATAGGAAATAAACTCTTTTTTAAAATCTACTGACCTACTAGTAGATATGTGTAGCATGCTAAGTAATTATAAATCACAATGCCATAATGCTACTCTACCTGCTACCACAAACTTAGCATTTATTTAAAGTAATATTTCTCTCTTTATATTATATCGATATGAAAAACTAATACGTAAAATCAATCACAGAACTAATACTTTAACATATTTTTCTCTACCTTCGTGGTACTCACATATTTTTAAATTCCAATTACTATTTTTGCCCCGTCCAGGACTCGAACTTCCAACCCTTGTTGTATCAAATATACTAACCACTAAACCAACGAGCCACACACAGTAAATACACAATATTAGTTATTACTAGTCTCCGAAGCAAGTGAACTAAAGCTTTACTATTAGTATTTTTTTTTTGTGGTGTCTCTCAATGTTAGCCAGAAGGGCTTCTACATTTTAACGCGGACGCGGGGGTGAACTGAAGGTTCACCCTGGTAGCGACATGCACAAGGGCGTCCCCCCTTGACGGGGACCACGAACCTCGGCTTGAGCTGTCGCTTGAGTGGAGGAGGCCAGAAGGGCCCTAATCGGACGGGTACTATTAGTAGTTCACGGTTTATTTAACCGGTTTTGTGTACTGAATCGGGTTCTGTATACATTCAATATTGTTCAGAAATCGGTAATCTATTCATTGAATAAGTAATTGTCGTAAAAATCTAAATATATATACTTGGCGATAGTGCTGAAAAAAAAGATATATTTTTTCGTAGTATAATGTTATAAACTGCCATGTCAATCAATGGCTACCAAAGGCCGTTCGTCGAAATTGGAGCAAAATCCAACTCGCTATTTAATAAATAATGCAATGAAAAACGAAATTAAGTGTTTAAACTCATTTATATTGCATGATTGCGGCATTATAACGACAATATAGCGAGTACAAAGATTGTTATTAAAGATTAGCCGAGGTATGACAAATGTAAAGTTTGCGCATACTGTAATTATAGTAATGCTAATTACAATTAATGTGGTTTACATGTTTTATATGAGAAGTTTTTGCTGCATTTTGTGTTTAATGTCGCAGAATTAAATAGAGTTATAGTATTTGCTTCATTTCTGAGCTTTTAGGTCACCATAATTAGTTTAAGTCGCTAACGTGTTTAAGGTATTGCTCTTTATGAGAAATTAAAATATTTATAATGTTGACTTGCAAAAATACATTCTTACATCCTTCTAATATTATAAATGCTAAGATGTTTGTCACTATTACACTGGAAAACCACTGTACGGATTTTGATAATACGTAGCAGCGATGTGATGATGTACCAAAAATAACATTTATAAGCAAAAGAATTAAAAAATTAATATTTAATTTAGCCCTCAAGTGAAACCGCGCGAAACAGTTAGTTTAAAATAAACTTTAATCAGCTATAACATCTACCAATAAACATTTTTGTGCTATAAATAATCATTCCTTAACTTTTAATATAATACGAATACCTTAGTAAGTTAAATATATTTATACCCCATTCTTCGGCGTCTGTAAAAAGGGTTATGTTTTGAATTCTAAGTTATTTATAAGATGTTTTTCGTGGCATTGTCGTATCTTTGTTTAAGTTTCACTTAACGACTGTTTGCCCAAGTTTTTGCTCTGATTGTTGAGTTTTACGAATGAAGTTAAATTTTTGTATTCAAAATGGTATAAATTAAATAAGAAATTTTTTTCCTAAAGCCACAGTCCCCGTTTCATTCGAATTTCACTGTTTATAAATCATTGTTCTACCAAATTGAATTGAAAACGATCTAGCAATTTTACATGATTAAATTATAATAAAAAAATAGCGTGTTTGAGCACACGTGTCAGAAGTGAAACTTCTTTGGAAAGATTCAAGACCCAAAATCGTCGCCTTACTCCATTATCCGTATTACCATGACGCGACCTTGAATTTTACTCTCAACACGCCTAAAGAAGTTTCACTTCAAAATTAAAAAAAATTTAAAAGTTACATACATAAATCCCATTTGATAACATCCACTAATATCGAACATTGAAACAAATAGGTTAATAGTAACCATTTCTACCTGCTCAGGTAGCCAGACCCGAATAATTGACGTTAAACGTATAAGTTCGTCTTCCGGTTTTTGATAGGCGTAGATAAACGATTTTAAGGTTTTTGTCCCTTGTCCAAGGCCATTTTTCATTGAAACCTACAATTTGTTATGTATTTTTTATTGACGACACGCGATAGAGGGTTTTTGTTTGTAGAAAGTAATATTATAAGACTGAGGCGTATTAACTGTTTTAATAAAAAAGAGCGTGTGTGCCGACACATGTGTCAGAAGTGAAACCTAAATCGTTGTCTTACTTCATGACGGGACAGTATTGTCATGACGCGACCTTGAAATTTTACTCTCAACGCGCCTAAAGAAGTTTGACTCCATTAATATGTTAAAACACGACCTAGTTAAGCTTATTTATGAAGAATTAATTTCCTGTGCTCTGCTAGAAGCGATGGCTAGAAGCAACGTTTTTTTTGTCCGTCACCGGGAATTCTATTGAGGAGTCCGCGCTGTGCCAAGGTGCTCAAAAAAGAAGATTTTTGTGCCCCATTTATTCTTCAAAGTCTAATAAGCAGTTTAAGTCATCTATCCATGTGTTTAAATAGCATGTAGAGAATTTGTTTAATTTTAACTTTTAAAAACAAATGTCAAAATATCAGTACAAACGTAAACACGATATTTTTTGGTAAAGTATGATATTTCCAAAATACGTTTGCAAAAATAAAACGGCTTTCGCATTCAAATCTATCGAGAAATCCTTCAAAATATTACTTGATCGAAAATCAACTAGGGCTAATTTCTCAAATCTTCGAACATTATCATTATTCTTCAAGCAATTTCGAGTAAAGTCACCTGCAGATTTGCGTCCATCACGACCTCGCGATCACGCTCACCTTCCTCAGGATTCCTCTCGCTAATCTTACGACTTTAATAAATTTTTGCAATACATCGCTTCTTACACATGTTCCATAAGACACCGAAGTTACAGCGTTAGTAGTCAACGCGCAATGTACTACAAACATTTTGTATGACCTGAAAGCTTCTATATTTGGTTTGAAGTTGAAAATGTTCGACTTAATGACGTCATTTCTCGTTCCCGCTTCTTTATCGCCTTATTAAAACAATGCCACCATCAAATAAAATATATCGTCACTTAAGTTGCATAATAGAATCCGAACGGTTTTAGGTCAAATATAACAATTATTAGTAATTTATATTGCTTTAAAATTATTTAAAGTCGAGTACAAAGGATTTATCAACAGTCAAGTATTCATTTTATTGTCTGTTTAAAATATAAAACTTCAATTTAAAGTCACAAAAGACAATTAAATAAATTTGGGTAAAACCTGCTCTCTAATTTGGAATTATATTTGATTAAATTATTAAAATCCTATTATTTACAGATAAATATTTTAGATTCTATTTACACTTATTTTTACCTAAACAAAGGTTACAATAATTCTCTGTTATGAATCATTTATTTTTGTTTAAAAAAAAACTCTACATTTCAGTTAGTTTGCAGACTTGTAGTTTATGTTTATCACACTTCAAAAATCCATATATTTTCTTGTGTAAAACCTTACATTAAAATTCAATATTTTCAAACCATTAATCGCGATAAAATTCACATTACTATACAGACAAACCCCAGTGCATGTAATGTATATCTAGGTTAACGGGTTAAAAGCATCGCTTAAACTGAGTACGAATTATAATCCCTCTTAGCATTAGTGATGAACATAATTATTATATTATGTACGTTAATGGTACAATATAGAAATGCGAAATTTCAAGCTATATAACTTTATGGGTTTGGAATTAATTGCCGAGCGGCAAGTCATTAAATAGAATGAATGTAAGAAGGCTTTATTACAGGTTTGCTTCTTGCTTATTATATAATTATATTAAACTTAATTTTGAACTAAATACTACTATATTTATTATTAACTATAAGTTTGAAGATATGTATTCTCACGAGCAACATTAAAAGTACTAGCTGAGCTTCGAGGTTTCACCCGCGGAGCCACGCGCTCCGCTCCTGTTGGTCTTAGCGTAATGATATATAGCCTATAGCCTTCCTCGATAAATGGGCTATCTAGCACTGAAATAATTTTTCAAATCGGACCAGTAGTTCCCAAGATTTGCGCGTTCAAACAAACAAACTCTTCAGCTAACATCTTTATAATATTAAGTATAGATTAAACTTTTTAAAAACTACAATTTTAACGACATTGTCACTAGCAGTAGTTAATTTTGTATAGGTATTTATTTTTGCGTCTCTATAAAAGTCATATAAAAGTATATAATCTAAAAATACAACCGCGCGTTATTTTTGTTTCTAACGACTGTTTATATAAAAAGGATTAATTATTGTGAGTAAATCGTTAAAGATAAATGTATGTTTGTATTTCCTTCCCAAAACAAATTAGATACCTACATGTCTTAATTTTGTAAGGTTTATGGGTGTTGTGGTGGATTCGAGACGAAAATATAAACGATTTTTTTTAGCTTTGGTATCAAAACTGCTACACGTTTTGAATGAATGACTGAAAATTGCTACAGAAATAAAAACAAAAAGCAATAAACAATACATTTAAAATAAGCAAAGCGGCCTTATCGCTAGGTGGCTATCTCTACCAGGCAATCTTTACAGTATAGGAAAGAAATAAAACACAATGTGGGTGAGCAAAAACAAGGCAATTCTAACAAGGAAAACAAAGTAAAATATTCAATAATGCACGGTATATTAAAATAGACTTTATGATAATTTTCATACTTTATACAAGAGCTATAAGTAAATATTCATCAAACACCTACATTTCTACCACCTCAATTCACTAGAAATCACATAACTCTGGAAAAAATGATAATCTCCTTAACCCTACCGAGCTGTCCAAGACGGCCATAGAGCCCCGCGTCACGTACCGGCTTGATAGCCTCACATAACCCTCTCAATTCGCACATACCTCATTCCATTTTAAATTAAAATTTCTTATGTCATTTTTATACCGCTGTATGATATATATTTTATGGCGGAAGGGCTTATTCGCAAGGGTCAAATTAATTACCTTGCTGAATAATGTTTGTGAATCAGATACCTACATTTTTTAAATATATTGTTACGTCTACATTTTCATTTAAAATAAGGTATTATTTTAAAAAGGCTTTTTTTATACATTCAAATTCGAATGCTGTAAATTATTTTGCTATTCATTTATTGAACAAATAAATAAATAAAAATTAAGACATTTAAGTTATTGACACAAAAAAAAATATAACACCATCTCTCTCCCACACTGTTGATTTTTTTCAGATATTCAGTCGTCATTTTTCAGATTATGCACTTTACTCATTCCTTGCTTTTGCATGCGCAGATCGCATACAAACATTTGCTTTTCAAATTATCGACTATTGTTTTCCTATAAAAAGTTAACTTCCATTAATCAAAACATTCTTAAATCCAGAAATCCAGGCACTTTCCAGATTACAGTTCCAGCTTTCATAATCGATCAAATTATTAATAGTTTAGTTCTGTCCTTGACAAGGGTACCTACTTGTGATCGGATTAGTTAAATGTATCGTGCTGGCCAGTTGAGCCGCACCGCTGGGCAACGGTTACGACTTGTCTGCGCTGGGTTATGGTAATGTTCAGCCGTTCTATGTTGGTGACTGAAGGGAAATGTTCCATGGATGATACGTTATGTATTTATTTAGATATGACAGGGCGGACAGACATACATAGATAATAATCTTACGATCTTACAGATTCTAAGCCACATAATTTCTCCAATAATCATAGTTTCTGTTGTTCTCGTAGTCCATTGGGACGAAATTGGAGAAAGATCAGGTTGCAAGCCAATTAACAAATTGATCTAAATAAACGTGAAATAGTTCTGCTTCATACACCAGGAAACATGAGGCAACACCAACGTAAGCATCATCTCTTCAACTTCACTACAAACAATCTTAGACATAATCAATTTCCCAACATGTAGATATCCTCAAGATCTAGCCGAAGAAACTCCCCATAACATATTATCTATACTAATATTATAAAGAGGAAAGGTTTGTATGTATGGTTTTCACGCATAAACTACTGGACTGATTTTGATGAAATTTGGCACAGATAATCTTTAGACCCTGAGAAAGAACATAGGCTACCTTTTATTGCGAAATATGTACCACGGGCGAAGCCGGGGCGGGCCGCTAGTTCGTAATAAAATAGTAAAGTCATTTCCGTTGGTAAAACGGTAAATAATAGATGGAGTTTTGTTGAGCCGTCGGATCTCGGAACTATTGAGCTCAAGTTTTACGCGAATATTAATAGCTTTTCATTAAACAATTATGCACCTGAGCTGCATGTTAGGAACAAGCTCATTATTCAAAAAAATTATTCAATTTAGCTCTCATCTACTATTTAATAACTTAATAGATCCAAGATATCTGTTGTAAATGTTCAAATAAGTACTTTGGTAATAGTCATAATTCTGACGTTTTAAAAATAAAGAGGAAAGAAGAGTTTTAAAGGAGAAAATTTGAAAAAATGGCCCTAGAGCTAATTTATACAAAAGTTACAAAGGTATTGGTAAATAGATTATCTACGAAATTCTCACAAAGCTAACTCTCTCAGACAGGATGATCCCGATTAAATAAAAGAGTAATTTTTCGCGTCGATAGCTCTACGACTGATATAACCTACTCATTTATGTCTGGCTTTTTTGTATTCATTTGCTAAAACAATTATATGAATAATACCTAATTTGGATGAAAAACACAACATTGAAATACAAATGTGTAATGAAACCGACTATGATGAAAACAATCGGGTTTTTTTCTTATTATTATGCATTTTTTTATATTGTAATATTTTGAAGCAAAATTGATAGTAGTAAAATAAACATCGGTTTATTCCACTCAAATCACTTGTTTAAAGTAATTTTAGTTACTTATTGTAAAAGATGGTTAAAAAAAATAATTTGAAACTAAATTTACAAGCACAATAGCTCCCAAGGGTTGCATCCATTTCGTAAGAAAATTATATTATAATTATAATTAAATATAATTAAACTAGCGGTCCGCCCCGGCTTCGCCCGTGGTACATATGAAAAATAGATGTTGGCCGATTCTCAGACTTACCCGATATGCACAGAAAATTTCATGAGAATCGGTCCACCCGTTTCGGAGGAGTATGCAGACTAACATTGTGACACGAGAATTTTATATATAAAGAAGATTAAGATTACACCAACAACCCGGTCAAGAGTGATTAATTAAAATCATTACCAAACACGACACGCAAGTCACAGGAACCAGCTAGCTAACTCTATTATTGCTCCAAAAACAATCTCTGAGCAATTATATATATGCAATCAAAAGCCCTTTATGTACATATATAATATGTATATGCTGATCTGACACTGAGGCACACCTTTACACACTCGCTAATTAAACTCAATCAACCTTATAATTTATAAAAACGGCAATTCAAAATCAATTCTTTAATCAAGAACCACAATATAGGCCAGTCTTATTTCCTACATGGACACAGAATCTAATAGATCCCAACCCCCGTATTTAATCAAGACCAGTCAATAGATTTAGAACAATCGAGAAACAGTTGGATCGAAATTGGAAACTGTTGGGGCGTTTTTACTTTTTTCCGACCTATTTTCAGTTCGATCGGTGTTGCGTGTACTTGCGAAATAGTTAAACTTTCAATCAGTGCTTCGCTTGCATATTGGTGGGCTTAGCTACTTTTTTTAGGTCAAGGGAGAGGCTGAAGCGGAAAATTAAAATACACCGTATGTTTAATGAAATAAGAACGTTTTTTGTAACTTTAAAATAATAGTATTATTATAAATTGCATTGAAATAAGTACATGTAAATACTTTCATAGTATTTAATAGCTGTGCTCGGCGGAGGGCGGGAAGATAATTGTATTCTAATGCAGGTAATGCGAATCCTTAGTAATATTATAGATTTGATAAAATGATAGATGTGTATGTTTGTCTTTCACGTCGCATCAGAGCGATTTTATTATGATTTTTTTTAATGTCTGGCAAAGTTAGGTGATAGGTAGAGAACATAGAGAGTATCATAGGCTATATTTTACCTTTGACAACGCGAGTGAAGCGGTGGGCGGAAAGCTCTTTAAAATATTTGATTTGAATTAAATAAATAGATAGATTAAGATTTTGTTTAGAATCGTCTTTTACCTAAATAACTAAACAAATTCTCTAATATAATATAGCAATCTTAAATTTACGTAATAATCTCTAATAGCTGTAAATTACAATGTAATCATATGACTTGTAGATATGAAAAGTGGAATCTCTCATATCGTGAAGCATCGATACCCGGCTGATCCGGGTTTTAACGACGCCGCCGCGACCGAAAAATGTGGAAATTATTCCGCGAATTACGAGCCTTCCCGGGGAATTAGTGGGAATGATATACCTTTGCACTCCTGCAGTATTAATCACTGATGAGAATTAAAAAAAAAATAGAAAATATCGATTACTGTTCGATAGATTAAGTGGAATTCGAACAGTGCGTCTTTCGCCTTATAGCAATTATTATTACTTTATGTCTTCTGTTCTTTAAAAAAATCTAATTTATGAAGCATTTGAATGCTTTAAAACTAAATATCAAATATATTATCATTGAAAAATATTTTTATGTGAAAAAAATGTTAGTAAATTTACTAGTACGTTTATGAATTATGAAAATATTCGTGTTTTGACCAAGACACGCAAACTTTTTTCTCTTAAAACTGTTTTACATTAAACTACATGTAGCATGTGTTACCTATTTTTTTCCCTACAACAGTTTTCAGAGGTCGCGAAATTATGACTCTTAGTCCCTATTTTTTCTACTACAGAAATATAATTTTTCTTATGAAATATAGCACACTAACATTCATCATTATTAAGCTTTAAATACGTTAACATAATTTATTAAATTTTCCATTGCATACAAACATTCAAGAAATATTTTCCTACACAGGAACGCTGTAAACTTAAACAATTTTCTGACCTCAAGTCGATTCCAAAATACTTATCCCCGCTTGGTTCGCGAAAAACTTAAATTGGCTGTTAGTCGGTTTATCTGCAGCATTGGGAAATAGAGATATGACTTCGACATGAACTTGTGCTGTAGCTTTATCGTCGTGGTTACTATTTTCTTTCTTGTTTATATAATAGTGTTACTCGGTTAATTAAAATGCGATGCAGTTTATGGTGATCAGAAATAATGTAACTTTATGTTAATAACTTTTAAAAATAGTTAAGTTATTTCTGTAAATGTACGAACAATAAAATCTACATAATATTATGAAATTTACAGTATCCTGTACAAATAAAGTTATAAATTTATAGATATTATTAAATATTACTGACCACACACAAATTATAGTTTTACTAAATATTAGTATATAATCATTATAAGTTAAATTAATATATTGTCTGTACACTTAAATTTCAATTCTCGTAAACATTATGAACAATACAATGCTAAATTTAAACGTGTAATCTGTTATTTACAAACAAAGCTAAATAAATAAGTTATTATAAAAGGTTTTCAAAGAAAGCAGTAGAAGCTTAGCCGGTTAAATAATCACATGCATGCGCCGAGTGGAAAATTAAAAGCAAACGTCTCGCCTTCATTATCACCTAATCCCGGGAACGTGGACTTAAAATATTCAGTTTGGTACTTTTATACGTTACGACGATACGACACGACATAATATCGTAATCATTGATGTGGTGGAAGTATGATTTGTAATGAAATTAAATGAAATAAAACGCAAGAGATGCACATAAATTTGAAATGAAATCGTTAGAAGTAAATGCCTGTTCATAAATACGTTTTAAAGTTTACCTACATGAATAAACATGAGTTTGAGTTTGAGCGTCATAAAAGAATAACTAGAAGGCAGGAAAATACTTGTTATAGCATTAACTGTATAGGTAACCTTTAGTTATTAGTAACTAAGCAAAATTACTTTTCTCTAGCTTAGCCTTCTCTACATCAATAATATAAGATTTCTATTATGCAATAACTGTTTTTTGTTTGCGACGTAGAAAATACATTCAGTTAGAATAAGCACAAAAAAAATTATATAATAGATTGCGCTGGTGATTGGAATGTGTTTTTCCTTTTCACACAACATACCGAAAATTAAGGAATTTAACCTAGTTTATTATATTTAATTTGTCGTATACTATAAATATCACTTATTTGAATGCCCATTATAACGAGTGCAGTCGGGCTGCCAACATATGAGATAAAAATAGACACGTCATTTTGCGATATCCAATATTTTATTCAAATTTAAAACAATATAAGCTAAAAAACTGTATGAAATTCGTTCCAATTTAAGAATACGATTAATATTCTTCACGAATTCACTCAGTTAATATAAGATTATAATCGTAGGGAGGATTATAAGTTTACAATTCCAAAAATAACTTTAAATGTTGGTCATATATGTAGGGATGGTGTAAATAAAAACGCCAAATTAGCCCAATTTAGTTTATTATCCCTTTACCGGTGAAAAAATACAATCGTCCATTTCTTATTTATTTTCTTATCCATTTCCTTTGATTATATACTCCCTAGATAACGCCTCACGCAATGGCCGATGCAACAAAAACTGGCCAGTATTTACAAGCATGTGTGAGTGAGGCACGCACACACGCTTAGCGATTGCTATGTCTTACACCAGCGTCATTTGTATCAGGGAGTTACCAGCTAATGAATTTTTCCCGATAAAATGGGGCAAAACCTGTAAAATTATGTCATGTTAATAAAATCATAAATAATAGTTTAATATTGTACTTTCAATTGTGTTTAGTTGTCTCTTGAGTTAGAATATGATTTTTATAGAATAGAAAATACAATCAAATAAAAATCAATTAGCATTTACAAAATATGTTTTATTAATTAATGTAATAATATAGTGTCGACTTATAAAAATACTACAGGTTTGCCGGCAGCTTCGCCTGCATCATTTTTAAATTTAACCCAAATTCGGCGCCATTTTGAAATTCTTTGTTAATTGACCGATTTCGTTCAAAATCGATATCTGAGGATCCTTAGGATCACAAAACAGGAAACTGTTACCAAAATTTAAAAAAGTCAACGCCATTTTGATTTTTTTTGTTATTGTACCGATTTCGTTCCAAATCGATATCTGAGGATCTCTAGTATCGCAAAACAGGAAACTGTTACAAAAATTTGAAAAAGTCAACGCCATTTTGAAATTTTCTGTTATTGTACCGATTTCGTTCAAAATCGATATCTGAGGCTCCCTGGGATCGCAAAACAGGAAACTGGTACCAAAATTTTAAAAAGTCAGCGCCATTTTGAAATTCTTTGTTATCGTACCGATTTCGTTCAAAATCGATATCTGAGGATCCTTAGGATCACAAAACAGGAAACTGTTACCAAAATTTAAAAAAGTCAACGCCATCTTGAAATTTTCTGTTATTGTACCGATTTCGTTCAAAATCAATATCTAAGGATCCCTAGGATCGCAAAACAGGTAACTGGTACCAAAATTTTAAAAAGCCAGCGCCATTTTTAAATTCGATGTTATTGTACCGATTTCGCTCAAAATCGATATCTGAGACTCCCTGGGATCGCAAAACAGGAAACTGGTACCAAAATTTTAAAAAGTCAGCGCCATTTTGAATTTTTTTGTTATTGTACCGATTTCGTTCCAAATCGATATCTGAGGATCCTTAGGATCACAAAACAGGAAACTGTTACCAAAATTGAAAAAAAGTCAACGCCATTTTGAAATTTTCTGTTATTGTACCGATTTCATTCAAAATCGATATCTGAGGCTCCCTGGGATCACAAAACAGGAAAATGGTACCGAAATTTAATAAATTCAGCTGGTAAAGAAGCAAAATATACAATTCTTGCAGTTTCTATGTCAGTTAACTGTCGAATCTTTCTGCCAGCGTAAGCAGCAGAGCTGAGTTTGGCAGCAAGAGTTGATATATGGGTGCTGACTTTTTAAATTTTTGGTACCAGTTTCCTGTTTTGTGATCCCAGGGAGCCTCAGATATCGATTTTGAACGAAATCGGTACAATAACAGAAAATTTCAAAATGGCGTTGACTTTTTTTCAATTTTGGTAACAGTTTCCTGTTTTGTGATCCTAAGGATCCTCAGATATCGATTTTGAACGAAATCGGTACAATAACAAAGAATTTCAAAATGGCGCTGACTTTTTAAATTTTTGGTACCAGTTTCCTGTTTTGCGATCCCAGGGAGCCTCAGATATCGATTTTGAACGAAATCGGTACAATAACAGAAAATTTCAAAATGGCGTTGACTTTTTTTCAATTTTGGTAACAGTTTCCTGTTTTGTGATCCTAAGGATCCTCAGATATCGATTTTGAACGAAATCGGTACAATAACAAAGAATTTCAAAATGGCGCTGACTTTTTAAATTTTTGGTACCAGTTTCCTGTTTTGCGATCCCAGGGAGCCTCAGATATCGATTTTGAACGAAATCGGTACAATAACAGAAAATTTCAAAATGGCGTTGACTTTTTTTCAATTTTGGTAACAGTTTCCTGTTTTGTGATCCTAAGGATTCTCAGATATCGATTTTGAACGAAATCGGTACAATAACAAAGAATTTCAAAATGGCGCTGACTTTTTAAAATTTTGGTACCAGTTTCCTGTTTTGCGATCCCAGGGAGCCTCAGATATCGATTTTGAACGAAATCGGTACAATAACAGAAAATTTCAAAATGGCGTTGACTTTTTTTCAATTTTGGTAACAGTTTCCTGTTTTGTGATCCTAAGGATCCTCAGATATCGATTTTGAACGAAATCGGTACAATAACAAAGAATTTCAAAATGGCGCTGACTTTTTAAAATTTTGGTACCAGTTTCCTGTTTTGCGATCCCAGGGAGCCTCAGATATCGATTTTGAACGAAATCGGTACAATAACAGAAAATTTCAAAATGGCGTTGACTTTTTTTCAATTTTGGTACCAGTTTCCTGTTTTGTGATCCCAGGGAGCCTCAGATATCGATTTTGTACGAAATCGGTACAATTTAAAAAAAATTATACTGCGTCCATAGATATTCTTAAACAGGTATACCGACCTTTGAGACGTATAGATTTTTTTTCTGTTTTTAAGTAGCGGAAATTGTGTCAACAGACTATAGAGCGTTATTTCCATCCGAAAAATAATCTCATTTACTCTCAACCGCGCCTAAAGAAGTTTTACTTCAAAAATAAATATTAAAATATTTAAGACTAAAAAAAAACATCCGACTGCGCGGAAGCTTGCAAAACAAAAACAATCGGTCCAACCATTAAGGCTGTAGGCTCAGCCAAACAGTTTTTAAAACACACCCACATACATTCATACATACATACACACACCTTCCCTGGTGTATTTCCTCCTTCTGGTGCAGTCGGGTAAAAATGAACATACATCAGCTTTTAAGACAACTAACTCTATGGGGAAATTCGCAATCCAAGACTGGCAACACTAAAAAACGACGCGTTGATTTTGTGAAAATAATTATGAATTTGTTATTTTTGTTTCCGTAAATTACTATTAGTTTTGAGTTACTTACCGATGGTAGGAGATTTTTTTAGTTGTTCGTAAACGTCCTTTGTAATTTCTGCAGATTTTAATCGCGCAGCTTGTCATTTTCACCGAAATAATCAAACGCAAAAAATGAGCCGTGCGTGCGTATCTCTTGACGTTACAATTGACACTGAGGAGTGGTGAGCGCTTTGGAGGCTAACAGTTAAGGTGGACTTCCGACTGTACTCTATGCTTCCGACCACCGCGGCTCCGGCGTCACTAACGCAGCGACAGTAACGCGGCGACAGAGCGATAGTATTATACAGTACGGAAATGTATGATGGAACGTTCGAGCGCAGCGCCACTGTCGCAGCGACAGTGTCGCCGCGTCAGTGACGCGCGGCTGTAGCGGCCGTGCAATGCTCGCGCAAGCACTGTCGCGTGGCAGGCTGCGAAAGCACGTTGTTTTTAGGTTATTATCTAGTTATTTTCGAGAGAATATCTAAAAAATGGACGTTAGTAACATATTTACGGATGAGCAAGACGAGGCACTAATAAATTTAGTGACTCAAGATGCAATTTTGTAAATTGGGTCTGCTGGGCTTCGCTCCATACTATAGTAGTAACGAAGCAATCTTCTTCTTCTAATAATATTTTTTTAATTGATCGGTCCATTCCTACTGTACCGCACAACCGTCAGGTATGGACTAATAACTGTGACTGACGCCGGAGTCGCGCTGCTCGGAAGCCAATCTGCGTCTAAGCCGCTGCGACAGTGACGCAGCGGCTTAGACGCTGCGGCCGTTGCGATAGAGCCGCGCTGGTCGGAAGTCCACCTTTAGCTGACATTTTTATCGACGCTTTTGACGCGCCGATACTCTATCTAGGGAGTATATAATCAAAGTCCATTTCTTATTCATTTCTTATTTCAACTAAAACACAAAGAAATCTCCCGTAGACAATCCACAGACAACATATTCATAGATTCTTAATAGAAAATACAGACTAAAAATAAAATATTTATGAAATATTTCTTATTCTTATTAATTTAGATAATTTATCCTATTCCCAAAATCCCACATAGATGATAAATGATGCTTGGCAGTTGACGCAGTAGCCCAAGGAAGAACGTAACGAAGAAGCAGAGTAAAACCTGTAAAAAGAAAAAAAATATCAATTAATTTCATGAAAATAACAAATTTAATTAAGGCGATTATAGTTAAACATAGTTTTCTAAAACTTCACGCTCTTTGAGAATCGTCTCCATTTTTAATTTATTTTTCTTGCTAAGTAGTAGGTACTTATAATGTAACAAAAGTTATTTAAACAATACAACATCACACAGAAACTATTTAGATTTCTGATTATTCTTTTTTCAAAGTAAACTCGTGCTTTATTTGGCGGATTACTAGTAATTTTATGTACTGAAGATAACGTTAAAAATGCGATCACCACCACTTTAAAATATCTAAGTATATTCAGATTTCAATACATATTTTAAGTTCTATTCAAGTGCTATCTAAACTATATCGACTAGAAGGCTAGGAGGCAATTGCTAAGGTCGTGTATTTGTATAGGGCAGGCGTGCTCGCTTCGGATCGCCGATGGCGGAGTGACGCTACCCTTATGGGGTTGGTTTTCATTGCATCTTATTGAAACGGCTTTTTATATAACGGTAAATATAAAATCTAGTACTAAAATAAAAGAATGTAGAGCTATAGAAAGTGCATATAGATTTAGGTAACATGATAGAAGATTGTAGCAAGGAATTCGTGGATGAATGCTAATTAAGTAGTGAGTTGAGTAACGTTAGTAAATAAAATACGGGGCACACATGTCTTATAGTGGAGACCGCGACTCGGCAAACGTAGCGTAGCCCAGCTACACGGTGGAGTGACGACGTACGCAAGGTTGCAGCTGGCCACAACTTGCAAAGAGCCAACGACCGGGCTCAGTGGCGTGCATGAGGAGCGGCCTACGTCCAGCAGTGGACATCGAAAGGCTGATGATGATGGTGATGAAATAAAATACAGGACAAGACCAAATACTTGTAATTTCAATGCTGCAAATAATATAATTCTGTTGTTTGAAAGCAGTTATATTTAATGTTCAACAAGAAGACTACATTATTAAGCTCAATTCTGCAAATAAAGTAGGTACCTAACAATGTTTTCCTATTATTTTAATATTTATATTTAATGATCGGTTATTTCTGCCTTTAACAATATAGTCAATGACATACGTATGCCTAACGAAATTATTATACTTCATAACTTTTTATATAATCAATATGAAAAATAGATGTTGGCCGATTCTCAGACTTACCCGATATGCACAGAAAATTTCATGAGAATCGGTCCACCCGTTTCGGAGGAGTATGCAGACTAACATTGTGACACGAGAATTTTATATATAAAGAAGATTAAGATTACACCAACAACCCGGTCAAGAGTGATTAATTAAAATCATTACCAAACACGACACGCAAGTCACAGGAACCAGCTAGCTAACTCTATTATTGCTCCAAAAACAATCTCTGAGCAATTATATATATGCAATCAAAAGCCCTTTATGTACATATATAATATGTATATGCTGATCTGACACTGAGGCACACCTTTACACACTCGCTAATTAAACTCAATCAACCTTATAATTTATAAAAACGGCAATTCAAAATCAATTCTTTAATCAAGAACCACAATATAGGCCAGTCTTATTTCCTACATGGACACAGAATCTAATAGATCCCAACCCCCGTATTTAATCAAGACCAGTCAATAGATTTAGAACAATCGAGAAACAGTTGGATCGAAATTGGAAACTGTTGGGGCGTTTTTACTTTTTTCCGACCTATTTTCAGTTCGATCGGTGTTGCGTGTACTTGCGAAATAGTTAAACTTTCAATCAGTGCTTCGCTTGCATATTGGTGGGCTTAGCTACTTTTTTTAGGTCAAGGGAGAGGCTGAAGCGGAAAATTAAAATACACCGTATGTTTAATGAAATAAGAACGTTTTTTGTAACTTTAAAATAATAGTATTATTATAAATTGCATTGAAATAAGTACATGTAAATACTTTCATAGTATTTAATAGCTGTGCTCGGCGGAGGGCGGGAAGATAATTGTATTCTAATGCAGGTAATGCGAATCCTTAGTAATATTATAGATTTGATAAAATGATAGATGTGTATGTTTGTCTTTCACGTCGCATCAGAGCGATTTTATTATGATTTTTTTTAATGTCTGGCAAAGTTAGGTGATAGGTAGAGAACATAGAGAGTATCATAGGCTATATTTTACCTTTGACAACGCGAGTGAAGCGGTGGGCGGAAAGCTCTTTAAAATATTTGATTTGAATTAAATAAATAGATAGATTAAGATTTTGTTTAGAATCGTCTTTTACCTAAATAACTAAACAAATTCTCTAATATAATATAGCAATCTTAAATTTACGTAATAATCTCTAATAGCTGTAAATTACAATGTAATCATATGACTTGTAGATATGAAAAGTGGAATCTCTCATATCGTGAAGCATCGATACCCGGCTGATCCGGGTTTTAACGACGCCGCCGCGACCGAAAAATGTGGAAATTATTCCGCGAATTACGAGCCTTCCCGGGGAATTAGTGGGAATGATATACCTTTGCACTCCTGCAGTATTAATCACTGATGAGAATTAAAAAAAAAATAGAAAATATCGATTACTGTTCGATAGATTAAGTGGAATTCGAACAGTGCGTCTTTCGCCTTATAGCAATTATTATTACTTTATGTCTTCTGTTCTTTAAAAAAATCTAATTTATGAAGCATTTGAATGCTTTAAAACTAAATATCAAATATATTATCATTGAAAAATATTTTTATGTGAAAAAAATGTTAGTAAATTTACTAGTACGTTTATGAATTATGAAAATATTCGTGTTTTGACCAAGACACGCAAACTTTTTTCTCTTAAAACTGTTTTACATTAAACTACATGTAGCATGTGTTACCTATTTTTTTCCCTACAACAGTTTTCAGAGGTCGCGAAATTATGACTCTTAGTCCCTATTTTTTCTACTACAGAAATATAATTTTTCTTATGAAATATAGCACACTAACATTCATCATTATTAAGCTTTAAATACGTTAACATAATTTATTAAATTTTCCATTGCATACAAACATTCAAGAAATATTTTCCTACACAGGAACGCTGTAAACTTAAACAATTTTCTGACCTCAAGTCGATTCCAAAATACTTATCCCCGCTTGGTTCGCGAAAAACTTAAATTGGCTGTTAGTCGGTTTATCTGCAGCATTGGGAAATAGAGATATGACTTCGACATGAACTTGTGCTGTAGCTTTATCGTCGTGGTTACTATTTTCTTTCTTGTTTATATAATAGTGTTACTCGGTTAATTAAAATGCGATGCAGTTTATGGTGATCAGAAATAATGTAACTTTATGTTAATAACTTTTAAAAATAGTTAAGTTATTTCTGTAAATGTACGAACAATAAAATCTACATAATATTATGAAATTTACAGTATCCTGTACAAATAAAGTTATAAATTTATAGATATTATTAAATATTACTGACCACACACAAATTATAGTTTTACTAAATATTAGTATATAATCATTATAAGTTAAATTAATATATTGTCTGTACACTTAAATTTCAATTCTCGTAAACATTATGAACAATACAATGCTAAATTTAAACGTGTAATCTGTTATTTACAAACAAAGCTAAATAAATAAGTTATTATAAAAGGTTTTCAAAGAAAGCAGTAGAAGCTTAGCCGGTTAAATAATCACATGCATGCGCCGAGTGGAAAATTAAAAGCAAACGTCTCGCCTTCATTATCACCTAATCCCGGGAACGTGGACTTAAAATATTCAGTTTGGTACTTTTATACGTTACGACGATACGACACGACATAATATCGTAATCATTGATGTGGTGGAAGTATGATTTGTAATGAAATTAAATGAAATAAAACGCAAGAGATGCACATAAATTTGAAATGAAATCGTTAGAAGTAAATGCCTGTTCATAAATACGTTTTAAAGTTTACCTACATGAATAAACATGAGTTTGAGTTTGAGCGTCATAAAAGAATAACTAGAAGGCAGGAAAATACTTGTTATAGCATTAACTGTATAGGTAACCTTTAGTTATTAGTAACTAAGCAAAATTACTTTTCTCTAGCTTAGCCTTCTCTACATCAATAATATAAGATTTCTATTATGCAATAACTGTTTTTTGTTTGCGACGTAGAAAATACATTCAGTTAGAATAAGCACAAAAAAAATTATATAATAGATTGCGCTGGTGATTGGAATGTGTTTTTCCTTTTCACACAACATACCGAAAATTAAGGAATTTAACCTAGTTTATTATATTTAATTTGTCGTATACTATAAATATCACTTATTTGAATGCCCATTATAACGAGTGCAGTCGGGCTGCCAACATATGAGATAAAAATAGACACGTCATTTTGCGATATCCAATATTTTATTCAAATTTAAAACAATATAAGCTAAAAAACTGTATGAAATTCGTTCCAATTTAAGAATACGATTAATATTCTTCACGAATTCACTCAGTTAATATAAGATTATAATCGTAGGGAGGATTATAAGTTTACAATTCCAAAAATAACTTTAAATGTTGGTCATATATGTAGGGATGGTGTAAATAAAAACGCCAAATTAGCCCAATTTAGTTTATTATCCCTTTACCGGTGAAAAAATACAATCGTCCATTTCTTATTTATTTTCTTATCCATTTCCTTTGATTATATACTCCCTAGATAACGCCTCACGCAATGGCCGATGCAACAAAAACTGGCCAGTATTTACAAGCATGTGTGAGTGAGGCACGCACACACGCTTAGCGATTGCTATGTCTTACACCAGCGTCATTTGTATCAGGGAGTTACCAGCTAATGAATTTTTCCCGATAAAATGGGGCAAAACCTGTAAAATTATGTCATGTTAATAAAATCATAAATAATAGTTTAATATTGTACTTTCAATTGTGTTTAGTTGTCTCTTGAGTTAGAATATGATTTTTATAGAATAGAAAATACAATCAAATAAAAATCAATTAGCATTTACAAAATATGTTTTATTAATTAATGTAATAATATAGTGTCGACTTATAAAAATACTACAGGTTTGCCGGCAGCTTCGCCTGCATCATTTTTAAATTTAACCCAAATTCGGCGCCATTTTGAAATTCTTTGTTAATTGACCGATTTCGTTCAAAATCGATATCTGAGGATCCTTAGGATCACAAAACAGGAAACTGTTACCAAAATTTAAAAAAGTCAACGCCATTTTGATTTTTTTTGTTATTGTACCGATTTCGTTCCAAATCGATATCTGAGGATCTCTAGTATCGCAAAACAGGAAACTGTTACAAAAATTTGAAAAAGTCAACGCCATTTTGAAATTTTCTGTTATTGTACCGATTTCGTTCAAAATCGATATCTGAGGCTCCCTGGGATCGCAAAACAGGAAACTGGTACCAAAATTTTAAAAAGTCAGCGCCATTTTGAAATTCTTTGTTATCGTACCGATTTCGTTCAAAATCGATATCTGAGGATCCTTAGGATCACAAAACAGGAAACTGTTACCAAAATTTAAAAAAGTCAACGCCATCTTGAAATTTTCTGTTATTGTACCGATTTCGTTCAAAATCAATATCTAAGGATCCCTAGGATCGCAAAACAGGTAACTGGTACCAAAATTTTAAAAAGCCAGCGCCATTTTTAAATTCGATGTTATTGTACCGATTTCGCTCAAAATCGATATCTGAGACTCCCTGGGATCGCAAAACAGGAAACTGGTACCAAAATTTTAAAAAGTCAGCGCCATTTTGAATTTTTTTGTTATTGTACCGATTTCGTTCCAAATCGATATCTGAGGATCCTTAGGATCACAAAACAGGAAACTGTTACCAAAATTGAAAAAAAGTCAACGCCATTTTGAAATTTTCTGTTATTGTACCGATTTCATTCAAAATCGATATCTGAGGCTCCCTGGGATCACAAAACAGGAAAATGGTACCGAAATTTAATAAATTCAGCTGGTAAAGAAGCAAAATATACAATTCTTGCAGTTTCTATGTCAGTTAACTGTCGAATCTTTCTGCCAGCGTAAGCAGCAGAGCTGAGTTTGGCAGCAAGAGTTGATATATGGGTGCTGACTTTTTAAATTTTTGGTACCAGTTTCCTGTTTTGTGATCCCAGGGAGCCTCAGATATCGATTTTGAACGAAATCGGTACAATAACAGAAAATTTCAAAATGGCGTTGACTTTTTTTCAATTTTGGTAACAGTTTCCTGTTTTGTGATCCTAAGGATCCTCAGATATCGATTTTGAACGAAATCGGTACAATAACAAAGAATTTCAAAATGGCGCTGACTTTTTAAATTTTTGGTACCAGTTTCCTGTTTTGCGATCCCAGGGAGCCTCAGATATCGATTTTGAACGAAATCGGTACAATAACAGAAAATTTCAAAATGGCGTTGACTTTTTTTCAATTTTGGTAACAGTTTCCTGTTTTGTGATCCTAAGGATCCTCAGATATCGATTTTGAACGAAATCGGTACAATAACAAAGAATTTCAAAATGGCGCTGACTTTTTAAATTTTTGGTACCAGTTTCCTGTTTTGCGATCCCAGGGAGCCTCAGATATCGATTTTGAACGAAATCGGTACAATAACAGAAAATTTCAAAATGGCGTTGACTTTTTTTCAATTTTGGTAACAGTTTCCTGTTTTGTGATCCTAAGGATTCTCAGATATCGATTTTGAACGAAATCGGTACAATAACAAAGAATTTCAAAATGGCGCTGACTTTTTAAAATTTTGGTACCAGTTTCCTGTTTTGCGATCCCAGGGAGCCTCAGATATCGATTTTGAACGAAATCGGTACAATAACAGAAAATTTCAAAATGGCGTTGACTTTTTTTCAATTTTGGTAACAGTTTCCTGTTTTGTGATCCTAAGGATCCTCAGATATCGATTTTGAACGAAATCGGTACAATAACAAAGAATTTCAAAATGGCGCTGACTTTTTAAAATTTTGGTACCAGTTTCCTGTTTTGCGATCCCAGGGAGCCTCAGATATCGATTTTGAACGAAATCGGTACAATAACAGAAAATTTCAAAATGGCGTTGACTTTTTTTCAATTTTGGTACCAGTTTCCTGTTTTGTGATCCCAGGGAGCCTCAGATATCGATTTTGTACGAAATCGGTACAATTTAAAAAAAATTATACTGCGTCCATAGATATTCTTAAACAGGTATACCGACCTTTGAGACGTATAGATTTTTTTTCTGTTTTTAAGTAGCGGAAATTGTGTCAACAGACTATAGAGCGTTATTTCCATCCGAAAAATAATCTCATTTACTCTCAACCGCGCCTAAAGAAGTTTTACTTCAAAAATAAATATTAAAATATTTAAGACTAAAAAAAAACATCCGACTGCGCGGAAGCTTGCAAAACAAAAACAATCGGTCCAACCATTAAGGCTGTAGGCTCAGCCAAACAGTTTTTAAAACACACCCACATACATTCATACATACATACACACACCTTCCCTGGTGTATTTCCTCCTTCTGGTGCAGTCGGGTAAAAATGAACATACATCAGCTTTTAAGACAACTAACTCTATGGGGAAATTCGCAATCCAAGACTGGCAACACTAAAAAACGACGCGTTGATTTTGTGAAAATAATTATGAATTTGTTATTTTTGTTTCCGTAAATTACTATTAGTTTTGAGTTACTTACCGATGGTAGGAGATTTTTTTAGTTGTTCGTAAACGTCCTTTGTAATTTCTGCAGATTTTAATCGCGCAGCTTGTCATTTTCACCGAAATAATCAAACGCAAAAAATGAGCCGTGCGTGCGTATCTCTTGACGTTACAATTGACACTGAGGAGTGGTGAGCGCTTTGGAGGCTAACAGTTAAGGTGGACTTCCGACTGTACTCTATGCTTCCGACCACCGCGGCTCCGGCGTCACTAACGCAGCGACAGTAACGCGGCGACAGAGCGATAGTATTATACAGTACGGAAATGTATGATGGAACGTTCGAGCGCAGCGCCACTGTCGCAGCGACAGTGTCGCCGCGTCAGTGACGCGCGGCTGTAGCGGCCGTGCAATGCTCGCGCAAGCACTGTCGCGTGGCAGGCTGCGAAAGCACGTTGTTTTTAGGTTATTATCTAGTTATTTTCGAGAGAATATCTAAAAAATGGACGTTAGTAACATATTTACGGATGAGCAAGACGAGGCACTAATAAATTTAGTGACTCAAGATGCAATTTTGTAAATTGGGTCTGCTGGGCTTCGCTCCATACTATAGTAGTAACGAAGCAATCTTCTTCTTCTAATAATATTTTTTTAATTGATCGGTCCATTCCTACTGTACCGCACAACCGTCAGGTATGGACTAATAACTGTGACTGACGCCGGAGTCGCGCTGCTCGGAAGCCAATCTGCGTCTAAGCCGCTGCGACAGTGACGCAGCGGCTTAGACGCTGCGGCCGTTGCGATAGAGCCGCGCTGGTCGGAAGTCCACCTTTAGCTGACATTTTTATCGACGCTTTTGACGCGCCGATACTCTATCTAGGGAGTATATAATCAAAGTCCATTTCTTATTCATTTCTTATTTCAACTAAAACACAAAGAAATCTCCCGTAGACAATCCACAGACAACATATTCATAGATTCTTAATAGAAAATACAGACTAAAAATAAAATATTTATGAAATATTTCTTATTCTTATTAATTTAGATAATTTATCCTATTCCCAAAATCCCACATAGATGATAAATGATGCTTGGCAGTTGACGCAGTAGCCCAAGGAAGAACGTAACGAAGAAGCAGAGTAAAACCTGTAAAAAGAAAAAAAATATCAATTAATTTCATGAAAATAACAAATTTAATTAAGGCGATTATAGTTAAACATAGTTTTCTAAAACTTCACGCTCTTTGAGAATCGTCTCCATTTTTAATTTATTTTTCTTGCTAAGTAGTAGGTACTTATAATGTAACAAAAGTTATTTAAACAATACAACATCACACAGAAACTATTTAGATTTCTGATTATTCTTTTTTCAAAGTAAACTCGTGCTTTATTTGGCGGATTACTAGTAATTTTATGTACTGAAGATAACGTTAAAAATGCGATCACCACCACTTTAAAATATCTAAGTATATTCAGATTTCAATACATATTTTAAGTTCTATTCAAGTGCTATCTAAACTATATCGACTAGAAGGCTAGGAGGCAATTGCTAAGGTCGTGTATTTGTATAGGGCAGGCGTGCTCGCTTCGGATCGCCGATGGCGGAGTGACGCTACCCTTATGGGGTTGGTTTTCATTGCATCTTATTGAAACGGCTTTTTATATAACGGTAAATATAAAATCTAGTACTAAAATAAAAGAATGTAGAGCTATAGAAAGTGCATATAGATTTAGGTAACATGATAGAAGATTGTAGCAAGGAATTCGTGGATGAATGCTAATTAAGTAGTGAGTTGAGTAACGTTAGTAAATAAAATACGGGGCACACATGTCTTATAGTGGAGACCGCGACTCGGCAAACGTAGCGTAGCCCAGCTACACGGTGGAGTGACGACGTACGCAAGGTTGCAGCTGGCCACAACTTGCAAAGAGCCAACGACCGGGCTCAGTGGCGTGCATGAGGAGCGGCCTACGTCCAGCAGTGGACATCGAAAGGCTGATGATGATGATGATGAAATAAAATACAGGACAAGACCAAATACTTGTAATTTCAATGCTGCAAATAATATAATTCTGTTGTTTGAAAGCAGTTATATTTAATGTTCAACAAGAAGACTACATTATTAAGCTCAATTCTGCAAATAAAGTAGGTACCTAACAATGTTTTCCTATTATTTTAATATTTATATTTAATGATCGGTTATTTCTGCCTTTAACAATATAGTCAATGACATACGTATGCCTAACGAAATTATTATACTTCATAACTTTTTATATAATCAACAACAAAAAATCGTATCGTATAACAACGGTACGACACGACGCGACAGCCCGCGGCAGTCGTGTCGGCGACGTCGCGGGGCAGACATCGTGGTGGATCATCTCATACCGTTATATCGCTTGTGCTACTTTGATACTATAAACAATTCTGTGGTATTTGGTAGTAAATGGTGATTTTTGAGTATGAGCGTTTGAAAGTTTTCACGGTTGCTACCCTGTTGCTACAGATCGGAATAAACTCTTGAGTAAAACAAATTTATGATATTTAAATGTTTATTATGTTCAAGTTTTGAACACTTACAAAAAAAATAAAAAATATTATTCTTGGAACGTGATATCTAGAATTATAACAGTCAAAAATAACAGATCAATGTTAAAGATTATTCTCATGAGATTTTATTATCAACTAGCGGTCCGCCCCGGCTTCACCCGTCGTACGTGTTTACGTTTTCTTTCCATGAGAACCATCCTCGTACTTCAAGAAATATTATAAAAAAAATATCGAAATCGGACCACCCGTTCACGCGTGATGCCGTGACCAAAGGAAATAGGGATTCATTTTTATATAATATACAGGGTGTCCCAAAAAGTAGTGATGAACGGAAGCTGGGAGGTAGAGGGCTATCCGAATCAACCCCATGTATGTTATGCGATTTTTCGTATTTTCGGAGTTATGACTTTTTTTTCAATTTTTCACCTATCGCCGAGTACAATGATATTTTCACTCATGGTGACGTCAATTGTTGCGCTAGATGGACAGAGATTTTCACACAGAGATTTTCACACAGAGATTTTCACACAGAGATTTTCACGCCGAGATTTAAACACAGATTTTCACACAGAGATTTTCACACGGAGATTTTCACAGAGTTTCACAGAGATTGTCACTCGGAGATTTTCACACAGAGATTTTCACACGGAGATTTTCATGCAGGTTTGCTAAGCTGAAAGATAGGCCAAATCAGTATGGCAACATTTAGTATCGTTAGATCTTCGAATGGAATAAAAAAATAATTAAATGCCAAGAAAGATAAACTTACCCAGTGGTGAACATCACCACTTCAAGGGCCCGTAAAAAAATAAAATCACATAAAAAAAGTTTTCCGTTTGTTGAACGAAATAACCCGAAAATTCATAGTAGCAGAAGAAACCATTAAAAATGATAAAAGGGCATTCAGACATTTAAAAGACAACTTTTTACGGTGATGTCGCACTTGCACTGAGCAACAGCGGGGTCATTTTAAAAATTTCTGGTAATTAAACACCTTGTTATTGGTTTTAATTTGGTTTTATTGATCATCATGTTAATTCAATTTTTGCACTTACCACATTTAGATTTAAATTTTTCGATTGAAGCCTTCTGAATAATAAAATGAAATTTTCAAGGTAGCTACCTGATAGATAGAGCAAGTTTTTAAAAGCCAAACGGAAAACTTTTTTATGTAATTTTAGTTTTTTAAGGGCCCTTGAAGTGGTGAACATACTGGGTAATTTTATCTTTCTTGGCATTTAATTCTTTTTATTATTCCATTCGAAGATCTAACGATAGTAAATGTTACCATACTGAATTGGCCTATCTTTCAGCTTAGCAAACAAAAAAAAATCAAGCATCTAGCGCAATAATTGACGTCACCATGAGTGAAAATATCATCGTACTCGGCGATAGGTGAAAAATTGAAAAAAACGTCATAACTCCGAAAATACGAAAAATCGAATAACATACATGGGGGTGATTCGGATAGCCCTCTAGGTCCTCTACCTCCCAGCTTCCGTTCATCACTACTTTTTGGGACACCCTGTAGAAGTAGATATCTGGCTGCTTCAAATTCTAATATTAATTTGAAATTAATTCTCTAAAAAAGGCTTCCCAGTCGCCGCTTAATAATTGCATAGAATTTAAATTTTAAGGTCCAATCATAAGTTACCCCTAATTGGGAACTTTGTCACATTACATATGAACCCGGCCTTAGTTCCTAAGGGAGTCTAGGGGAAGGAATTAAAAATGTATAGCACTTCCCCTAGCAAGGTACGTGATAAAATTTTACATGCGTTATATTTTTAAATCATACATATTATATAACTGTAATAAAAACTAATGTATGTAATTTCTTATATTTTTAGTGATGAATATTTTGTCCAATGGAAATATGGAATAATATCTCTACAATTCTCTCTTACTCTACTATTGGTAAACAAACTATGTATTATTAACTAAACAAAACTATTGCTAAAACAAAGTACAAAGGTAAATAATGTATTATCAATTGTATTGATCTTAGAATTCACCAATAACTAAATAACAGTCGAAGTCTACAACAAAAATCATTATATCCAATTTCAATTAACATTACTTAAACTTATTGCTTTGAAATAAAAGCAAACAAGAATAGTTGAGAATTATTTATCTCAGTAGTGCTATCGACCCCGAACCTTTGAACGAATAAAAGTTTTAATAACATTTGTCTAACTGCTAATATTGAACAAATAATGGAAAGTGAAACAATAAATCACGCCTTCAAAGAAATCGTTCAAGTTTGATAGCCACTCGAGTCATTGTCTTAAAACTTCTTCAAGACAGCTTTAATAGTACTAAGGTTGATTAGAACTGAACGACGAAGTAAACGGAGTGCAAATGCGATTTTATCATCATTGTACGAAAACTTATAAACTAATTGTGTACCTACTAATAGTAGAAGACATTCAAGGAAATGAAGTGAAATGTAACAAATAAAAAAATATACATATTTAAATTTACCAAGTAGTCATTCCTTACGGTTCCATAATAACAAGTGCATGACGGATAATTAATACAAATGCATATATTGCGAGAATTTGGCACATCAATTAACATTTGTAGGGTCTAGGGACACAAATTAAATTGCGAAACTTGAATATTACATTCAAATAATTACTGTTAGAAATTATGATAAACACGAACAGAAGTAATAATTCTCTCAATTTCTTTATCAATACATTATACAATAGACACAACAATACAATAGCATCATAGTCGTTCGTGTGTAACCAGCCTAACACCACGAAAGATGCGTTTATAACTGGACAAAGTTTGCAACGAACGATGATCGCATTGAAAGAGATTTGCGAGGGCTGAGTAAGAATAGAATCCTTTTTTAGTACAAAACTGTCGTGTTGCCTTTCATTGCTTCGTTTACACACTGCTGTTTCCTTTAGATAGTATTGACAAATATGTATTGCAAAAAGCTGTTTTAGAACAACGACTCAACGGCTTTCGTAAGAGACAAAAAGGTGTGATAATTAACTATGAAGGGAGAACCGACATTTTGGGAATGTTGTTTCAAAATTTAATTTAAATCTCGTGTGCGTAAACACCTTTAAAACTGAATTTATTTTTCATGAAACTGATTTTATTTGAACAAGAATGTATTTCACCTTCAAATACATAATCCAGGCTTTTATATCCAAATCGTCAAAAACGTTTCCACAACTAAAGAAATATTCTGCCCCATTTACGTTAAAAACTGACGCAATCGACCACAAATTAAAAATAGGGTATTGTTCATTGATCCATGAGTCCGTAAATCACAGAAGCGGTCTCATTTCGATATCAATCCGTTTTTATATCATTCTGTTTCGATTTTACGAGCTACGGAACCCAGGCGTCAATGGAAAACTCGAAAACCCATCAAAAGAATATGTTTTACATTTTATCACTATAGCTTTATGTGGCGCACTGATTCTCTTTTATTTCGATCGAGTGATAATTGATTATTTTGTCTATTAAAGTTGCTATAAGTCAATGATATTAGTGTTAAATTATAGTTACCAAAGCGTCTTTATTATTTACCTTTACGACACCATTTTAATCAAACCTTTCGGAATAAATACATATTTGAGAAAAGCTCTGTAGAGTGTAGATGCCTATGGCTGGTGGATACGAGTACCACCAGGCAACCTACAATACTTTTAAATACAAAAAATGCTTTGCCACCATCAAGATAGTATGTACTATATATCTCGATGTTTGCCACCACGATTGAACCAAGGAAGTAAGTACTGTATTAAAATTATTATTTTGTGTACTTGGTAACCCAACGTCCTTGGTACACAAAATTACAAACATTTTTTAAACAATATTAAATCTTTACCAAAATGAATACGCAAGGAACCCCTAAAACGAACCATATTACACACAAACACACACACACACACCTTTGTGTAGCATCCGGCGCACGTGAATCTGTACCTTTGTACTCGGTACTGACATTGAACATTTTAATCGAGGGCTCTTTCATGCTCACCTCCGTCCCTTTTGTCTCAAACATAATCATTTATTGTGCTTTTTTATATTTTTCCTTGCCATTGGAACTGTGCAAGTGAAATCTAAAACTCGCGGATTTTGTTTTATTGTTTTTTGTTCGCTTTTATTTCGGCATTGAATGTCTGATTATTTTTCAAACATAAATGAAATGGTTTATAATAAACAATATTTAGGTCAGTTGTAGACGTTATTTAATTGGAAAATAATCAGACTTCTAAAGTTTTGACTATTGTTAGAAACTGTTTGGAAATGGCTTACAATTTAATGAAAGGAATAAGTTCTCATAAAACTTTTATAAAATATTAATTTATTACACTAAAGAGATGGAAATAAACACTTCTCTTCGCTAATTTACGTACTTATTTATATAAATGCTCTAGGTATAAAGAGCAACAAATATTTTATGAAGTATCTGGGGGCACGGTAGTGCTCCCGCCAAGACGAGCCAAGCAAAAGCGAAGCGCACGGGCACTACCTACCTTTTCTCGAAGCGCTTCGACGTTTTTTTGAACCCTCATAACTTGGGTTTGGATTATGCTAGATCAACAAAATTTTCGGGATATATTGTCAATAGCGGACTTATTGAACATATTAAGTTTTAATTACATTAGCTTTTATACTTCAGATTTTATTTATATCTAAAAAACGCTAATTTCGTCACTGACTCACTGATGATCATCAAAATTCTTAAGGTATTTCCTAATGTCCTAGAAAGCTGAAATTTTGTATGTAAGCTAGTATTAGCACACAAACAACAAAAAAATTATAAAACTTGTAACTTTCATCCCCCAACCCCTTAAACTAGGGGATGGGAGTTTCTATGAGACCTGTAATTTTAAATTAAATTTTGATGACGCTAGAGGTCTAATCTAATAATCTAAAACTTGGTTCCCCCAGATATATATATGTATAGGTACTCCTTGTTAAAAAAAAAAATAAAAATTTAATCGACATAATATATTGAGACATATACTTCAGATCAGATCATATAAATATGAATGAATAGAAGTGTTGCGAACGTCTCCTGCCTCTTACGTCCACACAGTAGCTAAAAATAAAAAAAAATTGTCCTTGACAAGAGAGTGGGCTATAAAAAAAGGCGTCTCTGATGTGCAAGAAATACACCCCAAAAAAAGAAGAAAAAAATAAAAAAAAATTTGTTACAAACAACTTACAAAAAGAAATGAAATCCCACCAAAAACATTTTCATGTAAAATGTTGCCAAGACGAGCCCATATGACTCGCACTGTCAAAAAGTTATCAGATCTCATGTAGAGCCAAGCTTCTAACACTACACGCCCTAACTCTACAAGGCCTAACTTCACAAACTCTACACCTTAGTCAAAATATGTGGCTTGGCCGTTCGTTACTACAAGAACTATTGTATAACACAAAAGTAATGAACAGTGAATTAATTTTTCACCTTACGCCGATGTGAATGTAGCGAAATGGCCAAGCCACATATTTTGACTAAGGTGTAGAGTTTGTGAAGTTAGGCCTTGTAGAGTTAGGGCGTGTAGTGTTAGAAGCTTGGCTCTACATGAGATCTGATAACTTTTTGACAGTGCGAGTCATATGGGCTCGTCTTGGCAACATTTTACATGAAAATGTTTTTGGTGGGATAATAATTACATATTACAAAGTGTGAATTATATTATTATGTTGTATTTGAATATAGTATATCCATAGAAAAAGCTAGTATACAAATTGTCGAGTAATTTAGTATAGCGAAAATCGTACACAATTAAGGAAATCTCTAGCTAAGGGATAATTCCAATACATCACACGTTTCGTTAATATTCTGTTATTCATACAAGTACATTAAATACTTGAAATTTTCACGTCATCGTTACCGATAGCCTACTTTCTCTCTCATCGGATTTGATCGCTTTTACTTTTCTGAGATATTGTTTCTGTTGTGCAAGTAATTAGTGAATAAACTATTATTTTTTAAGGCCTGGCGTTGATTGGATGTATTTGTATGGTTTAATGGATAGTTTATAGAAACTACTAATATGTATTAACTAATACATACATCATATTATTTACATCTTTTGTTCTGTTATTACTTATCAACGATAGAAAAGTTTAGAAAACAGTCAAAACCATCAAAAGATCAGTCGATGTAGGAACGAAGGCACTTACCTCCAACCCAAGATGAAAACTTGTTCAAAATACCTAAATAAACCATTTTTTTATGTTCGTTAGTCATTACAATTTATCTGAAGTACTTCATAATTCAATTTATATTCATATTAAAGATTTCATAAATAAAGCAGGGAATTATTAATAAAGAGCAGAGATATTTAATACAAACTGGTATTTAGTTTTAAACATTATATTAAAACGAAAGCTGTGTAACAATGTGCTGCACTTAGATTATATTCAAAAACTTGAGTCCCTGAAGAGGAATTGATGGTTATAATGACTGTTTGCTTTCAAGGTACATTTTATTTTATAATATATTTATAAGTTTTTCCACAAGACGTATATCTACGTATCGATATTAATATTATAAAGCTGAAGATTTTGTTTGTTTGTTTGAACGCGCTAATCTCACGCACGACTGGTCCGATTTGCAAGGGCTATAGGCTATATGTTATCATCTCGCTAAGACCAACAGGAGCGGAGCACTGCGGGTAAAACCGTGGAGCACAGCTAGTATGTAATAAATAATAACAAGAAGAAATAAATACGTAATTAAAATACGTATGTTAATATCAGGTAGATACATTAAAAGAAAATCTAAAATTCATACTATAAATAGCAACATAACTAAAAGGTAAATGTGTAATTCTATATTTATGTAACCTTTTAACATTCAGTTATGAAATACATAAATCATTTTAAAATTATTACACTCAGAAGCTTGTTTCTTTAACATATCTATCCATCATATCATTTTTGTAACCGACACAATAATGTACTAGGGGAGACTATTGAAATTATTCTTACCCCCATTTATACAACATTCGCCCAAAATGTATTGAAGTTAGAGGTTATATTCACTTATCAGTTGGTAGAGTTCTTATCGATAACAGATCTACAGATACGGGTGAATTTGTCACACATTATATTGTCCGGTCCAATTCCTTTGTTTGTCAAATTGGTGTATTCCCGAAATTGTTTTATAGTTGCTTTGAGTGGTCTATTAATTGTGTTTATTGGAAACTATAAGCGTATATAATTTTAAGTTAAATTCTTGTTAATTTTGTTATCTTGTATTTAAATTATTTTCTAACATATCAAGTCAAAAGTACGGTATATTATGTACGGTAGTAAATTATCATATTCGTAGCTAAATACTAAGTTATACTCATAAATATTCGTAACTTAGTATGCAAGAATTTTGAGGGTAATTAATCACCTGTAGGTACTTAAAGTGGCGAAGGAAAGCATCGTTATGCAACCGGTATTCGCTCGTCAAGTATAAAATAGCAAACATACCGTAAACAACTACCCAAATATGGATTTCAGCTCACTACAATTAAAGACTTTAGTTCAGTCCGGATGCACAGATTTCGATGTTTTTTGGTTCGTTGGATATGTGTATTGTGTACGAGTGCATAAAAATGAAAAATATTTTTACATATATGGATATTACTGACTGTATAGCGTTATAACGCATAGTATGTCTTGACCTTCCTACAATAAGAAGCATTTAAAAAAATATATATTACATGATATTAAATAATAATCTATTGATTCACATTAAAAATTAGTTCTATTTTGGAAAACGTGACCGCTCACGACAAGTAAGAGCGTTGAAAATTAGAATTTATTTTTGAGTGATGTGAAATATACGCAAGTGAAGCCACGGGCTGACACAAGCTTTTATATTTTTTTGCTAAAATAATAATATAAGCATACTTTCAGATATGTATTTTTAAAGTGAACACAGATAAAGCTCTTTTATCTCTACTCTTTTATTTAATCTTTATTCTTTCATAAGTTTCCAATACCAAAGAAAAAGCACATTTCACTGCATGCACGTTTTTATGTTTATCTTAAATACTCACTTAGATTAAGTTGTTTTTCTTTATATTCGTACACAGCTTATGTATTTTTTCAGCGTTATTCTTATAAATGTTCATTTTAAAAAGACGTTATTAGAATTTAAATTGATAATATTTAAAAAGCCATTTAGATAAACAGCTTGCACCTCAGAGGTTAGTTTCGATATATATTCATAGATTGTGCTGTTGTTGAAGAATTGGAGTCTGGGACATTCTGTGCATTATTTATCTCGATCACGGGGCATTGACCTTGAAGCTGAATTCCATTTTTTATACAATCTGGAACCGTGGCTTTTGCTGTGTGGCACCTGGGTAAGCAGCTTATTTGCCAATCTAGATTAAGTATATCTAAATGAACCAAACTTCATGCAGAGTCGATCAGCTGTTCTGGAGTAAAAAAGGAACAGATATTCCCATCCCCTTATATTATTTGCAACACAGACATATTTTTTAATTAATCCTGAAGTTCGAAATTAATGTTAATGCATACAAATTAATTTAATTTTGTAATTAATTTTGTAATTTTAAGTTTTGTATTTGTCTATGCACAATTAACGCTATTTTTATTGCAATTATAATTAAATTTAAATAACTTGAATTAGTATGACGTCAACGCGAGCAAAACCGCGGTACACAGCTATACTATAAACATTTCATACGCTCACACATAGGTTTGAAATAATCATGTCTTTCCAAACATTTGTTTTCAATTTAACCCGAGTTTTCGCAAACAAAATAATAACCGTTGATTGAAGAGTTAACACTTTTGTTTCTCTACATTAAAAATTCAAGTTGGCGCCTAACAAAAATTCATTAAAACTTTTATTGGGGCTTAAGGAAAATCAGGTTTTACGTGGCAAAAAAATCGGGATTTTCAACGAGTTTTTGTATTTGATCTTTGTTATTGTTGAAGTAGGCAATATGAGAGTTTAGGATTTGAGGCTGAATACAGATATAATAGTTACGATAAATATATAAAAAAGTACATATTTTTTTATTAGTGTCTAACTAATGAAGACACCATAAATAACATTTTACACACAAATTATAAAACTATTGCAGTCATAAAGGTTTCACCCATATAATACCTAACTTATAAATTATAATAATTCTAAGGCAATTTATTACAACAAGGAAGTTGTAGATTTAATATTATGTTATTACTTATTATTTTTTACACGATTTATACATTATAAATTTATAATATTATGTACTAAAAAACTAAAACTTAGTTTGCTCATAACCACACTCACTCTATTACAATGTCGACTAGGTATATAAGGGTGACAAATCAACATCGAGCTATGCTGCGCTGTACTGCGCTGTGCTGTGCTGTGTTTCTTAAGCTACGTTTTTTTAACAATTAAACGATGCTGCGCTGTACTGCGCTGTGCTGTGCTGTGGTTCTTAAGCTACGTTTTTTAACAATCTAGCTTAGTATAAAGTAATCAGCAGCTCGTGTAGTCGTTTATCTCGTCAAATATGACCCTTTTTTCAAAAAAACGTAAACATTACGACATAATCCGATGAAGATGAAAGTGAAGAAGAAGCGGATATGGATATTTTATGTGTTATTTTGTCGTTAACCCTAGAAGCCTAATCTTTATAGAACGTACACAAAGCCTTAATATACGTCTCAGAGGCGTACAGATATAAAAGCCCTTATTTTAGGTATATTGTTTAATTATTATTGTTTTAATAAAGCGGAAATTTGAATTTGGGAAATAAGCTAAAAATAAAACCACACTGTTATCAATTATAACTATAATCACAGTCGTTTATTACAACATAAAAAACAATATGCATAAATTGGAACAAAAAAATTAACTTCTTCAAAATCAACTAAAACATATATTATTTTTATTGAGTATCAATTTTTTTTACGCTTATTATATATTCTTAGATCAAACATTACAACTAACCAGACTTTAAAGGACTAGATTAACTTTAGGAACAGTCTACACATAAATCAACCTTGTGCTCGCCACACACAGATTTTTTACATTTATTACACACTAATTTTGACATGCATGGTTGGATTAGTTTTTTCAGAGGGCCCAGATTCTTTTAATGACGCAACGAACTCAGACACCTCATTATTTTCGTCCTCGCTTTGAACGTCGTCGATAATCTGGTCATCCTCAACTTCGGAATCTGAATCCTCGTGAGAAGGACTGTTCTCCGTTCAAAATTGCGATAATGTCGTCTTCATTTAATATATTGGACCGTGACATATTTATACCTGAAACAATACCGAAAAAAGATATAAAATACACGAAAAACAATCAAAAGTAAAAATCACTCAATCTTAGTTAAAAGTTACACAAAGCCTAAACATACGTCTCGCAGGCGTGCAACACTTCGATAAATCAAAAATGGCGGTACTTACCTTAACGATAAAGGCACCGACCTCTAGCTCCCGTCGGCCACTGAGATAATTAACTAAAGAGTACGACGCGCTAGCTTCAACCGTTAGAAAGAGACATCCGATATTCGAATTCGTGTACGCCTCGCAGGCGAAGATTAGGCTTCTAGGGTTAAAAGAGTCCAGTCACGGTAGCTTGTTACCTCACATCATACGTGAAAAATACGGAGAATTTAATTGAAGAATTGAATTAAGACACAGCGCAGCATGGCAGAGCTCCATAAAAACATAGCACAGTTCGGCACAGCGCGGCTCAGCACGGCGGGTAGCGCGCCTCGCTCGAGACTGCTGCGTTTTTAAACAGAGCGTAGCCTCACACAGCGCAGCACAGCATGGTTTGTTTGTATCCTCATTAAAATATTAAACCAAAACACAGCACAGCGCAGTACAGCGCAGCATAGCTCGATGTTGATTTGTCACCCTAATGGTCAAATCGGGTTTTTGACACTTTTCAAACTATTTATTTTTTGTTATGTAAAAATAACTCAAAATCACATTATAAAGTTATCAACATAGGTATTTTATTTATAATTTGTATTCGTAAAATTTCTGTTCCATTGTGCAAGCCCTCTAATAGTGAATTTTTAAAGGTACATAAATACAATAATATGTTAAAATAGGTACATTAATCGTGATCTTGATTCAGAAATAAGCTTTTTGTATGAATTTTAATCATGATGTTGATTCAGAAATTGGCATATCCTTGATGAAAGATAGCTCTACCTTCTTACGTAGAGCCGAAAAGAGATATTATATTATAATAATTATAAACATTAAATACAGTTCTCGCTTGCATGTTCACGTGCAAAGCCAGGGCATAAAGCTAGTCTAGAACATAGTCTATCTTGTTTCGTGATAAAATATTCCATTACAATCCGTCGGGCATGTTGTCCAGGGATGATATACCGTGCCCTGGGTCCACGGCGGAACAGGTGTATTATATTTTATGATATTTAGTTCTCATATGCAACAATTTCGCTTTGTTTTATTTGTGGAAACTCTATCAAAAGTTATGATAATTAAACTTGATGTTTGTTTACATATTGTGTTCACGGAACTAGGTAACCTGTTGTGAAGACTGATATTTTTCAAGGTTATGTCTATTTTACTATTTTTATAGGAATTAAGTCAAAGAACAATTATAATTAATAGTTTATAATAGTTAATACCTACTAATATTTTCGGGAATTGGTTTATTATTTATTTGAAACTTGGTAGGTAGTTAAGTAAAGTTCACTGAAAACTTTTACTGCGTTCAAATCATATTTAACACGGCTAACCATAATTACCTGTACGAAACTTATTAAGTGTACTATAAATTATTATAATTGAATTTAATATACTTTTTACAGCAGTAGTTGAAAAATGAAAACCATACATATACTATTTCGTACTTACGCACGCAGTACATGCGCTCACTCGCGGCTCGTTCATTCCTCGATCAGTCATTCCTTATTCCCCTCGCATTCAGTCGTCTACCAGCCTTTGCAGGGAGTGGTTGTGTCGCTCGTCTCGCCGTCCGAGCGTATTGTTGTTCGTAATTTTACAAAACTAGTGTGACGTGTATTATATTTCAACTATTCTGTTCATCAGCGAGTATATGAAGTGCAAAATGTGTTGTGATACAAACGTGTTGGTTGTACTAATGTGATTTTGAGTTGGAAACATTCGCCGCACAAGCCGGTTCAGAACTCGAGGTACGTGAATTTATCGTTTATCTTAAATGTTAGGTTATAGACGTTATACTCGGATTAGACGTCGATTTACTGCGTCTTGTGTAAACAAGATCTAGTGACTAATTTCAAGGCCATTGCAATAAATAGAAACGGTTGAAACATACGTTTACATGCTTGAATGAAAACTAATCTTTGTTTAAATTTTTACGTGTGAACAATTTGTATATTGATTCCATATATTTAGAGATAGGATTATTATCGATAACGATAAAATAGTAATAAGTAGGTAGGTATACTGTTTGAGTAACAATTTGGTAATACGTCCTTGCGTATCTCAAGTCTCAACTTACTAACCTTCCTTGAATATTTACATTATTAGCTAGAGTGGGAACGGTTTGATGTGGCTCTATGATATAAACAAAAGTTTTATGATATCATCATACTGAAAATATGTAGGTATACTTTAAGATGTTTAATAACCTTGTTCAAGCAGCGTAAAATGATGCTAATGTAACCATAACGATTACTCATGTTACCAAGTAGGTATAAACTATAAATGTTACAAAATTTCAAAATATTTGATACATATTATGTTACTAATTATCCCATTGAGCCCCGAACGGCCCGATCGGTCCACGACACAATAGATTTTCTATTGTGTCTGTGATTCCGGGGCCTGAGTTATTATCACCATTACTATTATTAACGTTTACCTTATCAATGAAGACTTAGTTTTCAGTAAGTTGGCAAAGGTATTTCATACGATTAAAACCTACCTATATGATGGAATTGATAGATAAGTAGGTACCATTCATTCAATACCTAGGAAATATTAACCACACAATTAACGAACATAATTTTAAAGATCCAATTAAGCAACAAGAATAAAAAATAAGTACTGGAAAATTGAAATTACACATCGCTTACAAAAGTTACAAACCGTAGGAAATAAATAGGGTTTTTAATTTGCCGAATAAAATCGTGTATGTGGAAGCTATAATGTTTTTACTTTTTAATTGCACTCCCTACATACCAACCACGCAAAACGTAGGTACATTCCAATTTTCCATTGACCTAATAATATAAAGAAATTCTTATTCATTTCTATAAAGCGTTTGATCTTTTGTTCTCAAACCGAAGGGAAATAGGACGTTGCTGTCTCGTTCAAAACGTCGCCTAGTTAAAGTAATAATTGTGAATGAACAATGAATGAACGATATTAAAACGAGGAAACCGCAAACTGGTTCAACGAAGGTCAAATCATTCGGTCATTGTCCAAATAAATTGCTTTTATAAATAGAGTTGTGACGGCTTAATTAAAGAAAGGAAAGTTAGCTTTGATAATACAAACACGATAGCATCTTTTAATAAAGATTGCATACAATTTTGGGCCTTGGCTTCCTTTTGTTATTCTGACAATTAACGGAATTGTGCCTTACTTACCTAGTTAAATCTGTATTATTTATTGCCGCTTTAGTTCATATTTAGATCTCACGATTAAAAAAGTATTTATGATAATGTGATAATGTATAGGTACCTATTTTATTGCATAACAATCACACGAACATCGATACATTTATGTAATCCGTTTTAGACATTTAAAAAACGAACCAGCGTTACGCTCCATATTTACAGATCTTTTAGACTACAAGCCCGCATAGGAAAAAAATATTGGTCAATTGAACCACCAGGGGACATATCTAGAACGATAGAAGAGCATAAAATAATAAGATTCATCACTATGCCGTCACTTGTAAGCTGTCCAACTGAGTGCAGATGAGAATTCAAAAGTACAGGTAGACTCGGTAAATTTTGGTCATATATTTTTGTACGGCATTCTTAACCATCGATAGATCCATTAAAAATAATAAGAAACCGCTCAGTGCCGTACAAAAATGGTGGTCCACAAAGTCGGAATTTTTATTTAATTTCCGAGAATTACCGGGGGTAAATTTGGTCATTTGACCATGTACGGCATCTGTGTCATACTTTTTCAATACTGCTTTTAATCCATTATTCCGCAACGCCGTACAAAAATCATGGGGACAAGGGGAAAAAATCGAGAGTTGCAATCCCCTCTCTTTCCCCACTCCAGGGGGTCATTTGACTAAGTACGGCTTCGGTTCCAAAACATTATCTAGCACTCAAAAGTACTATTAAAAGCAATGCCGTCTAAAAATAATTGTTCTTTTAAATGTATACCAATAATCATCTTAATTTCATCGAATTCTTGATATAAAGAGCTGTAAGGTCATTTGACCCTGTACGGGAACTTTTTTTTTAACATGATATTGTAAAATTCAATTGTTGTATAGTATTGCCGTTCAAAAGAAACCGTTCTAAAAAAAGTTATAGAGAAATGCAAAAACAGAAATTTTGTAAAAGTTTAAACATCGTAGATTAATGAAATATAATAGTTTTCTACACTTTATTCGTTGTTTTCAATAGTATTAACATAGATAAATTAGGAAAAAACGATGCTGTACATTTTTGTGCAGACCACATCTTTTAGGCTGATGAAAGCGACGAAAGCTACAATTTTAAGGGTGCTTTATGGCCATTTGATACAGTACGGCATTAACATATTTTTACCCAACTACGGCAAAGCAAAAGGAGGGTTATGATTTTGACAGGTCATGTATGTATGTTCATCTATTCCCTCGTAACTTCTAAATTACTTATCAGAATTCGACAAATGATATATCATTAGAAGCGTCTGAATTATTGTTCACTGGATAACCAGCGACCAGCTAGCTAAAGGCTATATGGGGTTTCACAAAATCTAATGTGGCGCCCTCTAGCGGACAAAACATACAGAGTAAAAAAATAAAGTTAAGATAAATATGCCGTGTTTGGTATCATTTGAAAGCGCTTTACTTGTACATTTTGAATATGTATATATTACTAGCATTTGCTTGTGACTTTACCTGTATTCATGGGCTGATTGCATATAATTCACATCTTTTCGTTCATAGCTTCTTTATTAGTTCATCAATTTAACGGAGTCCATTTCACCTGACTCCGACTTTCCAAGGTGATAATTAACCACCTCGAGCTTCTTAATATTAATGTATATTTATATTTTATTACCAAAATATAAAGCAAACATTTCGTTATATGGATTTTTTTCTTTTTCAGATTTTTCCCCTTTGAACCAACGAAAATGTACGGCACATGAAAAAATATTATCTATGCATAAAATACTTTACAAATAAATTCATTTCGTGTTGTGTCAAATGACCCCCTGGAGTGGTGAAAGAGAGGGGATTGCAACTCTCGATTTTTTCCCCTTGTCCCCATGGTTTTTGTACGGCGTTGCGGAATAATGGATTAAAAGCAGTATAGAAATAGTATGACACAGATGCCGTACATGGTCAAATGACCAAATTTACCCCCGGTAACTCTCGGAAATTAAATAAAAATTCCGACTTTGTGGACCACCATTTTTGTACGGCACTGAGCGGTTTCTTATTATTTTTAATGGATCTATCGATGGTTAAGAATGCCGTACAAAAATATATGACCAAAATTTACCGAGTCTACCTGTACTTTTGAATTCTCATCTGCACTCAGTTGGACAGCTTACAAGTGACGGCATAGTGATGAATCTTACTATTTTATGCTCTTCTATCGTTCTAGATATATCCCCTGGTGGTTCAATTGACCCATATTTTTTTCCTATGCGGGCTTGTAGTCTATTTCGTTCTTCATTCACTTCGGTCAATAACAATGCGAATATAAAATAAATACACATTTGGCGTTTATTTGATATTTGGCGGGCGCCCAACACCGCGGTCGGCTATATTATGTGATGTTTTGACGTATTAGAAATAGACTGAATTTCCATTGTAGGCTATTTGGACAGAAATACATTATTATGTATTCAATATTACGTAAATAAATAACTTACTTTCCTTGTTTACGGAATACTGAATATATTCTTTAATGTGATGTGATGTTATTATAATTCTAAGTGGAGTTATCGTATTGATGTTTTATTTTTTAAACTAATAATAATATTATATATATAACACATATACACATACATACATACTATACACTAACTAGTTAAAACAAATTTAATTAATATATAAAACGACCTAAGTATTTAAAAACCACGAATAAAAAGGTCGGTTTAACATCTTTCAAGAACTTAATCAATCCAATTATTATATTACAAGCGCAACATTGTAGCGAATAAAGATCTTAAATATTATACGTTCATACTGTCTCACATTGAAATCCCTACAACGTTCCCTTTGACCTTTTCCGCACTATTAGCCACCTCCCTACCTCCCTATAAAGTCGGTTCACTAGTTTTTACGTGATTGACTAACATACATGTAAGTTTATGCAACGTATGACATTTACAGTTTACATGAATAGGTAACTAGCTGTGTCGCGCGGCTTTACGCGATAGCTACATAATTCCCAAGGATGAATCTTGAAATAAAAATCCATTCAAACGCGTGAAAGAGTAACATACAAAAATACACGTGACAAATTTTCGAATTCAAAATATTAGTATTATTTATTAACATTTCCTTCAAACTTAATGACGATCAAATACTTTCAAGCTTTCACACGATCTTTGAAACGTGTGTCCCAATCTTAATAATTATAAAATTATTAAGCGTATTATAATAATTATATTCAGAAATGTGAAACATGGAATTACTGATAACACGATAAGATTCTACACCAAGGCAATTTGCGTTACACCCATTAAGAGTTTGGGCCAAGTTTCGTCTTATCAAATGAGGACGATCTTGCGTCTTTCCAAACTATACAAGGCCAGTACGCAACGGTGTGAAACTAATCACGTATAGTTTGGAAATAACTTTTTTACAAAGTTCTTCCAATCTATACAACAGCAGTACGCAAATACTCGCGTATACTTTGTAGTGAAGTAAGTAAGAATAGCGCTCCAAAATATACAGCGCCAGTACGCATGCGGACTAATCGTGTATGTTTCGGAGTAAGCGCGGCGTCTTTCCATTGCTCGCGTTTATATTATTGTATTGCTGTTTTGAAATCTGTTATTAAAATGCATGTGTATTGTGTATGTAATGTTGCGTACTGATCGTATATTTTTTGTATCGAGGATGCTTGTGTCTTCGTTCCCGACTATACTGCGCGACTTACAATTGACAATAGTGCTAAAATATAAGAATCTAATAAGTCCAGAAGAGGACGGTTGCGAGGCGACGGAGCCCCGCGAAGCGGGGCTCCTATATTTGTGTAGTTAAAAAAACACGAACCTAACCTAACCCATAGGTAACCCTTATATTATCTGTTACCTATTTATTTTTCTAAGCTTACCTAATAATATTTTTATTCCATATTTTACTGAATCAATCAAGAAGAATAAAAGTAGATAGATATAGCTGTACAAGTCTTTGATTGCCTATATAATATTTATTATTTCGCTCACGCGTAAGTGGTGTAGTAGGTATATTTAGTTATATTTTGCGTACCGATCGTGTATAGTTTGGAACGAAGAAGTAAGCAACCGCGTTACAAAGTATATACGATCAGTACGCAAAATTCGTGTATATATTGTAATAACAAACTTAAAAACAGCATTACAAAGTATACACGAGCAGTTTCCTATGGTTGCGTTCTGGCTATGTATAGTTTGGAAATACGCGACGATCTTTCATTGCAAATATTATGTTAGCAAGGAGCTGATATCATGAAAAAATTCTTTTGAGAAGTTCGCTTAAACAATAAGTAAAAACAGTTGTTTTTAGAAGATTTTTAACTCGAGTACGATCTAAGAATAAAACTGGACTTCAATAAATCGCGCACGAAAAATGTTATATATAATTCTTCTGAAGAAATACCTATAGAGCATTGGGGCCTTCAAGAATATAGCTTATGATGTCCGTAAAAACCTGGGAAAGGACTGGCTATGCTATGTTGTTGTTATATCAAAGTGTATTTTAAATGACGTCTACAACGGTATTTGAGAAGACATAAGTACATAACTAGCTGATTTACATGACTCTTCCACGGATATGAATCTCAAAATAAGTTTATAAGTTGTATATTTACGCTAAAAGAAAAGTCAAAACATTTAAACGCTTATCTACATAAAGCCATAGTCGGAATAGAATAAATAATCCTAATATATAGGATTTAAACGAATACTTTGTGATGATGTGTATGAATGTCTTATTTACGTATTTAATACAATCATTTCAGTACTAGGTAGGTAATAAACAACTTACTATGAAATATTACGTATGATTTACAATACATAGCATAAACACCCAATCCCGTAATTCTAATACGAAAAATACATATTCGTATTACGCTTGTTCAGAAATAATCACGCAACGTACTAAATATAAACATATTACAGTAACTGTATATTCAACACGGCCAATTCTCAGAAGGTGTCAATGGTTACCATCTAGAAATATATTTCATACACAGATTATCACACTTTGTTCTCGTTTCTTAGAATTACTATCTTTTCTTTTATTATCTGTATAATTAACGCACGTGGCTTTTTATGTGTATCTTCGTTTTATCTCTTGAGCTTGTGAATTCTGAGAAAATTGCTGTTTTTACGAATGTATATACACGACTTCGTGTAGAGTAGATATAGGTATTTAGCAATATTTGTGAGCTGTTTAATATTATTTATACAGTTATTTATTTAGCATAAAATTCGGTTATAGATGACTAGTTTTTCTCCCGCGGCTTCGCTCAAGTGAAAGTCATAGGGCGATAGCTGTTGTTCCCCTGTTCTTATAATGGGGCGATTACACCTGACGAGTACAGTGGCGAGTCAGTGTCCTCGGCCGAGTGCTCGGTTGGTATAAACACTTTAACGAGTGCTCGGCCGAGTACTCGGCCGAGAAGAGCGGCGAGATAGTCACTAGAATCCCAATTTGTTTACTCGGCCGAGTACCCACCACCCCGCTTCATTCTTCTGTCCCCGCAGCGACTCGCTATCCCGCTCGGCATGTATAAACACGCACTCGCTTGACACTCGGCCACTCGCCACTCGTTCGTTATTCGTCATCAAGCAGTGTGCGTGTTTGTGTATTTTTTCAAACAATTTATCAAAATCTCAATTAAAATGGCCGCTAATAACAAGTGGATCTACTGCAATTTATTAAAAAGGCTATTTGTTGCTCCAAGGGCATTTCGCCTTAAAATCCATTTTCTGGTCCAAATTCGTTGATCTTCCTCTTCTAATAAAACCCACAATTCGTTAGTAATATCTGGTAACAGCCGATATAAAACCCGTTTAAATTCTTTTTTTTTTCGATCCATTGCAGACGTCGCGTCCGCGTCGTGATCAAAACTGAACTGACTCGCCACTAGTGTAAATACGTGTAAACACCCACTCGGTTCGGCAACTCTCTCGGCCGAGAGCTTATTTACTGACTCGCCACTGTACTCGTTAGGTGTAATCGCCCCATAAACCTTTGCAAAAACCACATTGGTCATATCATATTAATATTATTGTTCAAGTCTTTCAAGTATACATTGTATTGAAAATGAAGGGAGTAGAATACTACATTCGCAATTCTTATTTTCAACCGACTACAAAAAAGGAGGAGTTCCTCAATTCGACTGTAGTTTTATTGTCCAGTATCCATTTAAAGTTTTGAGGTTCTTATTTTGTTAAAAAATGGATTAAAACTTTTACAGAAATCCTTTCTGATACCGTTTGAAGACATCTGCCACTATTCATGGCTCTAGCAAGCGATGACGCATATGCTACAAAAAACTTCCAAATAAGTTTGATATTTAAATATCTACGCATGTCGAAATTTCCTGGGAATAATCAGAACCGGTGTTGGTTCATTTACATATCGCTTCACGGCATTTGACGTGACGTCCATCCGTGTTTATCTTTTTAAGTCAAACGAAAGTTATGGATATTTTACAATAATAAAACTTCGTAAAGTATAATTAAGGAATAATTGAAATCAGAATGGAATGGTTAATTCATAATTGTTTATTTCTCATTTTAGCAGTTTCAGTGGTTTTGATAACTAAGCGATTTTAGCCGAATGCACAAGAATAAGAGTAATGATTAACCGGTAATTTAATAATAATATACGGGCATTTCTCCGCAACTCGACGTCAAGCGCCTATTTTGCGTGAGAACCGAAAATTTTCTAGTTTTATGAATGAATAATTTTATTAGATCGAGGAAGACAGATCAAAATATGACGTCGTTGGATCAAAACAAAAATGAAATAAAAAAAGATATCAATTTAAATTCAAAGTAAACAATTTTGCACATTCAAAGGCTTAGGTATCAATGTTTTTACTCCGTTTGATAGTTTTTCAAACAAAATAGTGTCGTAGCTCGCATATCGGTTAATCGACATTACCGATAAATGCAATACCGATATTAAATTCATAAAATGGTCGGTTGTTTACCGATGTAATTACTCTGCGCCACAAATTATTGTATTTGCCTGTTGGGATTAATAGTATCCATGTTTGTGACAATTCTAATGTTTCTGATTATGTTTGCACTAGAGTTGCATCGGTTTTGCATTCTTTTGTGATTATGCGTTGGCTATTATAGAATATAAAATTATTTAATTATACTAACTATCCCCTTTACTCGCATGCAAAACGGCCGTTTCTCCTAGTATTTTGCTCTTCTTTTTACTAATGTAATCTAATTTCTGGTTTATAGCTTATCAATGCCTGTCCAGCCGTTTCAACTTTACCTACTTACAAATTAGAATTTACAAATAAATCTATCTAAATACCTACATATTACGATAAAATTCCTGTTATAAATCCGAATATAAATATTATGTTACAGGTAAACCTTACTTCAATTATCTTGTCTAAAGTTAAACAATAAGTTAACCTTAATCCTTTTAAGTAATGCCTGCAAGGTCTAGACTTACTTTCAATATTGAAGTTTCACCACTTGATCGAACACAAACGTTTTAAAACCAACTTAAACTTAATTATAACTTGAACTAGAGATAGTTAAGTGTATGTTTACGCCATTACGAGGTTTTACTTGGCCCTAATGGTGTTTTACTTAACTTAACAGGTGTGGTGAAGTTAACATTGGTGTAAAAAATTTGAAAACTTGAGTGGTAGGCCAGGAGACGGTTGAGGATTTAGTTTGAGTATCTGGTATGTATTGGACTATAGTAAAAGTAATTTTAATTTATTGTTATATGAAGTATGAAGTAATAGTAGAAGAGTGTAAAATTAAAATTAATGGACTTACCTATAAACCGATACCTCACTTCGTTGTTGATGGTTCATTACAAGTAACAACAACAAAACTATTTTTAATACTTTGCCTTTCTCACGAATACTTAGTATCATTATTATTTTTAATTAGATCTACCTTCCTACTATTTTATAAAAATATGTCAGTAATAATTACACTTGTATACGTAGTACAGGTAAATTAGCTTGGAGAAATTTTTGCGTTTGTAGTAGTGTATGGTCAGCAAATAAAATAAAACAACATTTTATTTTTAGTTTTTATTTTATATATATATAAGGGATTTTAAATTAAACTATATGTGTTTCTTCTCTGAAAAAGATGAGACTTTATTTTAATATTTGCACATTTAACATACGTATAACTTTTACATTAACAATGTTACTAAAATGAAAAATTTACTAACCTGAAAAAGAAACGACATTTAAAGTTTAATTCTTTAGTTTGAGAAGTCAAAGGCTTGCCTCGACCATGTTTTAACACTGGAGCCATTTTGAATTAACAATATAAAGTTACAACACTTACACAAATTAAACACTTCAACAAATATTATAACAATACAAATAATAACAACAATCAACAAATACAAAATTTAACAATTAAACTACTAGACCGGGAGATATTGACACAAAATTTCGAGTCATTTGTAACAGGATGGCGGTTCTACAGGGGTCTTAGTACGCAATGACAAAAAGTAAAACGATGGTGTGAACGCTGGTACCGGCGGCTTAGTCGCGTGGGCGTTAGAACTCGTCGGAAAAATAGCGAAGTCAAACAATTTGTAACACAAAAATTTTAGAATTTACCGATAGCCCATAAAAAAGAAGTAGGCGGTAGTGTCATGCCATACTTTTCCGGTGTGACTTACAGCCCGCCATACCGACGCGAATGTGTTGATTTAAAAAAAAACAATTCAACCATTTGTACCAGGCTAACTTTTGCACAGGTAACCATCGTCGTGCAGCCATTTACGAAAATCGCCATGCCATACTTTTTTTTTTAAATCAACACATTCGCGTCGGTATGCCGGGCTGTAAGTCACACCGGAAAAGTATGGCATGACACTACCGCCTACTTCTTTTTTATGGGCTATCGGTAAATTCTAAAATTTTTGTGTTACAAATTGTTTGACTTCGCTATTTTTCCGACGAGTTCGACTAACGCCCACGCGACTAAGCCGCCGGTACCAGTGTTCACACCATCGTTTTTCTTTTTGTCATTGCGTACTAAGACCCCTGTAGAACCGCCATCCTGTTACAAATGACTCGAAATTTTGTGTCAATATCTCCCGGTCTATACGTAATAATTATAATTTTTGAATGAAATGTGTGCTTTATGTTCTAACGGTACCAAACGACTGCACGTGGCACCTGCGGACAGCGTAAACTGGTTTATTCTGTTTTTGTGCGTGTTTCCACTTTCCACTATCAAGTGACGATTTATTTATTTGTTTTGTTTCGTAATTATTATGGTCAAATATTAATTATGAAACAAATTATTATGGACACGATATTTTATTGTTTCACGGTAGTCGTCTTGTCGTTTGCTCTAGGACGTGAAATTGAATGATATATTTTTTTTTATAAAGTCAAAACCATATTCTTTCAAATAAAAACTTGTTTTTATTGAAAACAAAAGTGTTGCTAGGAATAAGTATGAAATTAAATAGTAATGTTAGGATATCGAAACATTTTTGTATAGGCCAGAACGATATAGTGGAAACGCGCTCTAAGATCTGAGTAATATACACACCACTACATATGCAAAAATTTCTCCAAGCTAATTTACCTGTATATTTCTTTTTTTCGCTGGTAGATTGTCAAAAAGAGCACACGTTTTTGTTAAGACTCAAAAGTTTAAATTAAGTATTTATTTTGATTTTAATGTTAAAAGTTGTATTATGCTGATTTAAAAGTTTGTACATACCAGTATAAATATCCTTTATAATATTACATCACTTTTTGAAAACTTTATTACACAAATTCTGAAGCACACAATATGGATGACATTAAACAATCAGTTGCGCAGATGTCTCAAATGTTTAAGGACAGAATGGAAGATTTCCAACGCCAATTAGATATGTCCTCACAAAATCCAGGAAACCCCAATGCTAATATTTCATCCGAGTTTTACATGTTCCGCGGTCTTGTTATGTCATCTCTCCATTGTATACAATCTCAAGTTGACATGCTCTCTAAACTTTATGACAAACAAGAAATGAGAAGCAGGCGCAAAATTCTTCTTGTTCATGGTGTTCCTGAGACGCAAAAGGAGAATACTGCCAATGTTGTGACTAAGGCACTCGCTGAGCACGGAGACATTGGGGACATCTCTGAAGTTTTAAGTGAATGTCACAGAATTGGTCGCACCGACAACAACAAACCCAGGCCTGTATTAATGAAGTTTAAGGTCCTTGGAGAGAGGAACCGGATCTGGTTTTCTAAAAGTAACCTTAAAGGGTCTGGTATAACCATCTCTGAGTTTTTAACAAAACCCAGACATGATACATTCATGGCAGCCCGTCAACGGTTTGGAATTGCTAACTGCTGGACCAAGGATGGAATCATTTTCATTACTAGTCTAGGAAAGCGGTATAAAATCTCTTCTCAAACGGAACTTGAAGCAATCCCTGGTCCTGTATCTGATTCTGCTCCTGCAGGCCCTGCTCGTGGTGCACAGCCAGATAACACAAAGGATTCCACGGCCCCAAATCTTCGTACACGTCGAGTCCAAAGAAAGTAATCCTTGTTTATTCTTCTTATCTTTTCATTTATAAAATTAGTATTAACAAACTTAGTTTATTTATATTTGCCCACCATTTGATAAATAGCTGCTTGTCAGTAATAAACATATTTTGTATCGGATTATGTCACTTGTAATATATAATGTAACTTATCTCTAAATTCTCTTTTATGTCTTCTATATAGTATATATATATTGCTTTTAGTTTTATGCTGGTAGTTAAATATTAATTTCACCTTACAATTAGTATTAGATTATTTTTGTTTACATTTGCCACTGACAAGTGACAAGCAATAAGCATTACTTTCTTTCATCTGTCATTCAAATTTACTGTCATAGATACAAGTCTTTTTGCACAATGTTAAAAATTTATTTCTTTCAGATGCTGGTCTGTACAAACTAACATTATTTTAAATTTAGTGTTTAGTATATTCAATTATAAGCCCTATAAAATATTTATTTAGTCTATTTTAATTACATACATATATTTACTTTATAATATATTCGTTTGTTTTGTGTTAATGTCGATTGTTGCTGATACATCCAGTGATAGCTTTGTGTTACTTAGCACGGATTCTGACAGTGAAGGTAGTTATTTTAGCACAAGCTTTGTCCCTCTTAATGATGCACTTTCCAATGTATTCTCTGATAGCCCAAAAACTTTCAACGTAGTACATATTAACGCGCAAAGCATCCCGGCTCACTATTCTGACATGCTTATATCGTTCGAGTCAAGTAACATCCACGCAATCCTAATTTCTGAATCCTGGTTTAAGCCCTGCTTATCCTCGTCCTCCTATTCTCTCCCAGGCTATCATCTTATTCGCAACGACCGCACTGGTAAAACTGGTGGGGGCGTTGCGATTTACCTTCGATCCCACATTCCCTATTCTGTTATATCTCAATCACCCCAGCCTCCTCCTTCCGATGCTACAGAACACCTTATCCTTGAAATCATCCTGTCCCATTGTAAAGTACTCCTTGGCGTTTTCTACAGTCCCTCCTTGTTAATTGATTATTTTTCCTCTTTAGATTCGATATTCGATAAATTAATTCCTTTATACAAGCATTGCATATTTATGGGAGACTTTAATACATGCCTCCTTAAGAAGGATAGCCGTTCTCGTAGATTGTTGTCTATTGTGGACTCGCACAACCTTAGCTTCCTTCCTCTCAACTCCACACATCATGTCCCGAACTGCGTATCGTCGCTCCTCGACCTTATAATTACATCCTGTCCTGATCTGGTGTATCAACACGGACAGCTCCCTGCTGACGCGTTTTCACATCACGATCTCCTGTACCTGTCCTGTAATATCCGTCCTCCTAAAGAAAAACCTAAATTCATCCTTCGTCGAAATTTTAACGCTGTTGATATAGATGCACTCCAACGCGATGTCCGTAACATTGATTGGTCTCCGCTCTTATCTTCCGCTTGTTTAAATGAAAAAGTGGCCTTTTTTAACAACTGTTTGTCGAATCTCTACGATGTACATGCTCCACTTCGGCGGATTAAAGTAAAACATTTACCTGCTCCATGGCTTTCTGAAGATTTAAAATGTCTTCTCAAAGCTAAGGCTAGAGCCAAGAGCAAGTTTAAGCGGACAAAGTCTGAGGAGAGTCGTGAAAGGTACCACAAGATAAGGAATCGTTGTAATACATGTTGTAGAGACGCACAAAGAAGATACTTCCATGCTTCTGTAGAGAGTGGTGATCCTCCCATAATATGGAAATTTCTGAAAACGTTGGGGATAGGTAAACAGCGTAATATATCCAACAATGCTTCTTTAAATCTTGAACTACTGAATCAGCATTTTTCGAATACCCCATCCGTTCTTAATAATTTAAATAAGCAACTTACATTAAAATCGGTTTCAGAAACACCTGCACCAAACTATCCACCTTTTGTGTTTAAATGTTTTAGCGAGAATGATGTTAGGCGGGGTGTATTATCCATTGCATCGAATGCTGTTGGCAGCGATTGTATTGGCCGTAAAATGATTCTACCCATCCTAGATCTCATAGTCCCGGTTATAACTCACATCCTTAACCATTCCCTATCCACTAGTACGTTTCCTAAGTCCTGGAAAGACTCCCATCTTATCCCTTTACCTAAGAAAATAAATCCATCTTCCTTTTCCGATTATCGTCCTATTTCTATCCTGCCTTTCCTATCTAAAATCCTTGAAAAGTTAGTATATGAACAACTGCATAGATTCTTAAACCTACACGATCTCCTTAATCCCTTCCAGTCCGGTTTCCGATCCGGTCATAGTACGGCCACTGCACTTGTTAAAATAACCGACGATATTCGTCATGGAATGGATAATAAAAAGCTCACGGTTCTAACATTATTGGACTTCAGCAATGCATTTAACACTGTCGACTTTGATATACTGCTGAGCATATTAAGTTCTTTAAATATATCGGCTTCAGTAAATGACTGGTTCTACAGTTACTTACATGGGCGTCGTCAGCGTATTCGTATAGACGAGGTTGAGTCGTCATGGTGTGATGTTGGTGCTGGTGTCCCTCAAGGCGGAGTCCTATCTCCGTTGTTATTTTCAATATTTATTAACACTATCTCAAACAGGTTAACGTGCGACTACCACATGTATGCCGACGATCTCCAAATCTATACACAATCTGCCCTTTATGATTTACCCCAGGCAATCGTTTCGGTCAACAAGGACTTGAGCAGCATTGTAACTTGGAGTTCGGATTACGGTCTTCAAGTCCCTTAAAAACTCAAGTTATCATTGTTGGCAGCCCTTCCTTGATTGCAAGGGTTAACTGGGTGAATCTCCCTCCTATTTTAGTCGACGGCACACCTATTCCTTATAGTGAAGCTGTAAGGAACCTTGGAGTGTATTTAGACAACACTCTCTCGTGGGGTTGTCATATTAAGGAGGTATGTAAGAAAGTCTACGCAACTGCTGGTTCACTCCGTCGTCTTCAAAATTTTCTTCCCATCCCAACCAAAATTCTGCTAGCACAATCCCTCCTTTTACCCATACTTGACTACGCCGATGTAAGTTATGTTGATATTTCCGTAGACCAATTAAACAAGCTCGAACGTCTCCAAAATCTTTGTATCCGCTTCATATTTGGTCTGCGGAAATATGACCACGTCTCTGAGTTTCGTTCTCAGCTCAAGTGGCTACCCATTCGATTTCGCCGAGATGCTCATGTGCTGCAACTACTATATCAAGTTTTGTTTAACCCCAAAACACCAAAATATCTCAAGGAAAATTTTGTGTTCAGAGGAGAAAACGGAGACTCTGTCCGCTCATCGGAAATGCTCCGGTTAAGAATGCCAGCTCATCATACAGGCTTTCTGGGTAACTCCTTCACTGTAGGTGCGATTAAATTATGGAACGCACTGCCGGATCCAATCAAGAAGGCGCAATCTTTGAATATTTTTAAAAATATGGTTCGTGATCATTATTTTTCTCAGTTACTATTGTATATATTATATTATGTGTAATATACTATATATTTATATATTTTATTAGTATATATATCATATTATTTTTATCTCTTCTCATATGCATGTTATCTATTTGTGTGTATGTATTTTATTTAATCTCTTAATTTTGTGGCTTGTATATTATGCTGTTTTTATCTTATTTCATTTTTTATAACTCTTCTTCTTTTTATTTTTGTTCATATATTTATTTATGCTCTGCCCTACTCCTATCCTTTACCTAATTTCTCTCTGTACAACCGGTTGTCTGGAAGAAATCGCTATTTAGCGATAAGGCCGCCGTTTGTTACAATGTATCCTACATTAAGTCTCAATTTGTAATTTTTAAGAGCAATAAAGTAATAAATAAATAAATAAATAAATATATTATTATTAGTCTGTGATTACACCAACCAGCGCTCGTACTACAGCCCTCATCAACTCCCATATATTTTTTACGACTCCCTTCCCAAAAACACGTGCTACTTGCAACATAAACATCGATAACAGCATTTTTTACGCTCTATTATTTATCTAACAAATATGGAAGCGAACGCATTTAATCGACCGTTACGAAATTGAATTTAGAAAAAGGCGGTAGAACACGGCGTTTTTAACTTTTTTTTTTTATTTCGAACTGGGGGTCGGACAGCTGTCATGGTTGTGTCAGTTCTAAATTTAAAATAAACATTTCATTTTTATTACTTTATGAGTCGCGTGTTCGGATGTTACTGGCTGATTTTAGTGTTGTTTGGTGTAGTTTGGTAAAATATTAGGCGATACGGGTGGTGGACATGTTATGTGATTTCGATGACTCGACTTTTCGATACGGTAATAGTTTGAGCATAGTTGTAAAGAAACACAACGAAAGTATTATGAATAAAATTTACCACAATAATATCGCGACATGAGTATTTTAAATATGATTGTTTATAAAAAAAAAAGAAAACTTACATCTTTCACATTTTGTAGTGGAAAACATAGAAAACACCTCTGTGTTGGCCTCTGCCAACAAACAGGTCATTTACATACACATTTTCAACGTTAGAATTAATAATCCAACTAACGACTCCCTATCTTACAAAAAATAAACCCCTTCAACCACACATACGTTATTTTTATAAACTCCCAGTGTAAACAAGCGTTAATTATCCCTGTACATGGTAAAATTAATTAAATTCTATTTGAACTCGTTAAGGAAGCGAACCCGCCTTTACTTTCGACTTATAACTTTAACCTGCAGCAACGAATAACGATACCGAGTAACGTTATTTAATAACGATATGGAATACCGGTACTTGCGGGTATTTGCGGTTTTAAACGCGCTACTGCTAGTTTTAAATTCAGTAGTGAATTTTGTTAGTGTATCTATGAAGTTATTTAATTTTATTTCTGTAACTGTTTTATGTATGTTTAGTTTGTAGTTTGTACGTGTATGAATGGCTAAATCGTTTGTAATGAATTCAAACATTATAATTTTGTATAGCGAGTGATTTTTGATCGAGAACAGAACCTTCCGCGGTAACCACTATACAAAAGATGTAGTGAAATCATTAAGAAGACAAATAACGACTGCGTTATAATATTAACTTCAATTATTCGAATAAAAAATATAAAATTCCCCGCAGGTTCGCAGTAAAATTATTGTATAATATAATTGTGTATATTCGAGTGCAGTATATTTATCCTTAAGTATCTTTATTTATATATCTATCCGTAAATCTATTTTAATTATTAATTTTATTTTATTTATTTATATTTTTTTTTTGCTTTTTTTATCCTTGCTTTTTTTCTACCACCTACCATTGTCATTTCAGTAAGCTTGTTACCTTTTGCCCAGGTTGCCTGGAAGAGATCACTTCTAAGTGATAAGGCCGCCTAATAAACTATACTGTTTTTTGTTTTGTATACTTATATTAGCAATAAGTTTTATATGTATAGTTTTATTGAAGAGTAATAAATAAATAAATAAATAAATAAAATAAGTTTTGACACGGTTTTCAATGTGTCGAACCAAATAAATCTAGGTTGGGTTACGTCGCTTGAGGGAGGACAGCAATAGGGCTGCCACGCCGTAGTTTCAGCTAGATTTATTGTTCAAGCCAACCTAAAAATAAATGTAAACACTAACAAAAAACGATAAAGATGTTATAGGAAAATGTAATGACGTAAGTTGAAGATTAATTAAAATTGCCTATGTGCTATTATAATGGTGGTAGATATGTCAATTTTCAAACAACCATTCCGTAATGATTAAGTTATACATAATACACGTATCCTAAGATATTACAGTATGTACCTGTATTGCATTCATGCGAAAACCTCTCGTAGGATTGTCAGTATTAAAGGATTAACTAAGCTAACGCATTAACATTTACATGTTTTATTCCTTCTATGATTTTACTTCCTTCTATGCATTTTTAAATTTTGTAAAAAATATTGTTGAAATAACAAAAAGAAACAAATATTTATTCACACGTTGACAACCCTAGCGTTTGAGCTAGACTGAAAGGGGCTCATTAGTGGGATTACTTTTAATACTGTATCCAGGTGTTGTTTATATTTTGTATTATTTGGAACTTTAGGTTTGGATGCACTTATTTAGTCGTTGTATAAAAAAAGTCATGCGGATAGTTGAGAAGAATGCTATTTGAAATATTACGCTGCCCTTAAAATAGGTTAGGTTGAAAAATTTATTAAGTACATACCTAAATAATATAAAAAAGTTCCTGATTGACGAATGAATTGACAAGTTATTATTTTTTCGATAATAGTTTTAATTAGTTCAGAACAGACAATAGACACACGTATAATATCATTATCTGTCCAGCCGTTTCCGCGCGATTGACTCAAAACATACAAACATAAATTTTGACATCCTGATTTCTAGTCAAATTAGGTCACTTGTAAGACTCGACCAGTCGTGATGTTAGATGCATTAGTATTCACTAGAATGCCTAGTACAAGCCGGGGATTGTGTTTTATGCTAATTTTATTGTAAAATTGCCCTTGAGTTACACTGTCTAGATATTTAACCTGTTCTGATTCATTACACGAATATTGTATGACTAGGCTACGACTTCGACTTTATGTGGTTTCTATTTAATAGTACCTAATAACAATTCGCTTGGTTAACATTTATTTTAAACACACTTATAATACTAGCTTGGTCTGTATGTGTATCTTGTACGTCGATTTTGGCTTTAAACGAAGATTTAATTCAAACCTTGTTCACATATTAAGCATAGGTGACAATACAATAATTTAAAGTTTATCTTAAAGCATAATTTTTTATGTTTTTGTAACTAGATATTTATTACAATATTATGTTGTTTATGATATTGTTTTCAAGAAATCTGAAGACGTATAAATAGGTGTTATGTGTGGGCGTATTATGAATAATACAAACAAATGTAAGCATTTCTTTTGGCCTTGTTCAAGCGTTGAATAATATTACAGTTACACGTTAAAACGTCCGCTCTAAGGTATAAGCTGAAGCGTTTATTAATTACTAAGTATTAAATCTTAAAAATATTTTCAGTTATAACTTATAAGGTATGTTGCTCTGAAATATTTGCAATCCGTCGCGTCGCCTCATTTTTAACTTTTAATGAGCATATAAAAGTAAAGATTTGATTATAGAGTAAAATATAATTACATAATACATTAAGTAATTAAGAAGTTAATTAACTATAGGCAAAAGTCTCGTTTTATCAAAATAAGTTGCTTCTCATCGAATAATAATGACAAAAAAAATTGCCTTTGTTAAAAAAAAATGTGTGCGTGTACACTAGTGTACACACGTAAGAAGTGAAACTTCTTTATGGCCTTATTTTTCAAAAAATAATTTACTATATGCAACTTTACAGAAATACGTCGAATCAAAGATGGCGCGTAACGGAAAAATGTCACGCGTAACGAAAAAATGTTACACTAAATTTTTTTCCAACCCCGATAAAGAAGTTTCACTTCAAAAACACAAGTAAATTTTTTTGTCTAGTCACTCAGTCAGCATTTTTTTAATCAATTCCATCATAATTAAATTTATAAAAAAAGCAAAGAACAAAAAATCGCCATTTTCTTTCCCCTTAACTGACCTTTAGTAACAGAAACATGTGACCAAACGATGCAAATAAGAATGTTCATAGTTTCGTTGAATTAGCACTTCTCTGTCCCTTTCTAACACCATCGATCTGACCGAGATGTAACTATATTATGCAGTCGCCGCAGGTGCAGTGACAAACATGTGTCCATGTGACATTCAAACTTATTAATATAGCGCTACGGTGTATATTAACTTGAACGGATTTTGTTTAAATAATTTAGGTGAATGTACACCAAACGCGGCGTATGTGTGTGAAAATTAGTAGATGGGATTAGAAGCCTTAACACGTCGTGTTAAAGTGTAGATTTGCATACAGAGATATACCGTAGTAATTATTGAGGTGCGACAAACCGTTACTCATTATGAGGCTAGTCATAAACAGTTGGCAATACAAAGTTAATTTATTTAGGCAAGTTGTTAATTAAGTTGTAACTTTGTTTATTAAAAGTTGTCGCGAGTTCCTACTGGCTTAATTCTTTCATTAAAAGTATATGAATTTATTACTTTGTAACTTGTGTTTAATACAGGTTTCATATTAGGTTATGCATTAGCCCATTGGGACCTAACAGGATTAGGAATGCTTATCTAGATGTAGGTTATATATTTTGCAAAATCATGACTTTCCATGCAGTAGCTAGTCCGTAGCCAGCAGTTTCTTACAATACATTTTAAAATGAAACGTCTAGCTTTTTACCATACTTATAATATTTTTGTTTATTTACTGTTTCTTCATGATACAAAAAAATAGTAGTCTAAGCAATCACGAACAGCAAAAGCAGCAAAAAATTAAAAATGTACATAGTTGGGTGTTACATAATATATAAAACTATATTTTTCGCTTTTAATATAAAACACCAAGTTCCAATAAAGTGACGCTCGGTAACATTTATTAAATTATACTACAGATACTAAGAACACGTTATATCGAGGCTTGCTAATTAAAATCAAAATGGAAGGACCTGCTGGAATAATTATATTAACAGCATAAAAGACGACGGAGGCACGCTCATACAAAATTAATGCTTTGTCATTTCCCTCAGAAGGGGGTCGGGGGTTTCATAAAGATTTCCTTTATGGTGTAGTGGTAAGAATATAGTAGGTAGGTTTGAATCCCGTAGTGGATAAAGTTGATCTTTTTTTTACTGGCTTCTTGCCCTGGTTTTGTCCGCGTTGACGCGGGATAAAACAATAAAATACAGCCGCTTATTCGGTACAAATACAGAGTAACATACAGCGAAACAAATTTTTCCCGTTTGTAATAATTACTTAGATTTATACACATGAGCCCCAATTAATAACCGATGGAATAAAATAAACATAAGTACCTATAACATAACTTGAAAAGGTTGCATCATGCATTCCTGATATCAATTATGAATAATACCACAGACTAATAATACTATCTTATTAAGTTATTACGACCTTGCTTATCAGATAAACTGCATAAGATTTAATTAAAATAAAACCAAATTACGTATTATGTAACTGAAACGGGAGTTTATCTTCTTTCTAATTATAATTTATACTAGTTTGAGAAGACTCGTTTCATTTCATTTTATTGAGACGTTAAATTTATTTAGATTGGGCACTTGTACATTTGATTGCGTTATAAGTTCGGTATAAATTAACAACCGTGATAAAAGTTTAATTACAATATTTTAACAGATAACAAAATTTAATTTCATTAAGAACAAGAAAATAAATTTGAATATAGGTACTTACAATCGGAACCATTAGAATTTTGAAATATAACTTTTTAATCTGCATTGTTAGCATAAAAATTTGTTTTATTACTGGCTGTTATGCACACACACGTGGAAAAAAAACCAATTTGAACAATTTCGAAAATAGAATCAATTCAAAACGCATTCTGTCCTCATCAACACATGACCGCTGCATTCCATTTGGAATCGGAACAAAGAGTAACTGTCACTCAAACGCAGAACCGCCACGCCTCCACGGTCGAGCTCGTACGTAATTATTTGTAATTCCTCGGCCAGTGCGGTAATGACGGGGTGTCTTCGGCTCGTAATGAATACTCCACTAGACCTGTGCTTAAAATAATAGGTGCCTTTCTATTAGAGGTTTTTATTTGACCAAACGGAAATAGTAGTTGGGCAACTCTAGTTTTTATTGCTCGGTTTAATTGCATCACGATGAAGATGTGATACGTTGAAAGAAAATATATAACATTATTTTATAAATACAGCGACGTGTTTTCGTACTTTATTTAAATAATCCATTATTATATCTAAATTAATTGATAACACTGTGTTATTGTTAATAATAATCTCATCCATGTTATTGTGTTATAAAATAATTTATTAGATTTCCTCATAACTTAAACACGTGTATTTCTACTGCATTTACAAACAAACATACAATAAAACACTAATACGTGTATTGCATCCGAAGCATTCGCATAATAAAATTATCATATCTATTTATTAATCTACCCGCTCTGCGCATTGCAATCGGAAAGTTGGGATGGGAATTAATCGCAGAGCACGCGGTCCAATGCGCGCGCCGTACGCGGAGGCGCGCTTGAATATTTAATTGAATGTGGAACGCGAGCAGTGTATGTGAATGTATAACTTAGATAGTTTGGACGAAAAATATACAATGTTTTGGTGTTGCAAAGCGCTTTCTATTAGCGGTTTAAAAGTTTTAATCCCGTTTCATTTATTTTAAAACAGGCTGATTGCTTGAAGGTATTTAATTTACAATTATTATTGCAAAATTGCATATGGAGCTTTCTTGTTTGTAGGTAGGTAATGTATTAATTGGATAAATGCATTATTTATAGAAGTAGGTAATTACTTCGATGTTTCGTTTCACGTTGGAAATTACTTACACTTTCAATAACAATGAATTGTGTTCCTAGCTAATAATAAAATCTACTGCATCTAGGGTGAAATCCAAGATGGCGGTTTGACTTCTATCAACCGTGAATAATTCGGCATTTGTTGACTTTGTCGCTATTATTCAACAAGCCATTTTTATTTTTCTCATTGTGGCCGTTGTAGGGGTCGAATAATGGGGGTCGTAAATTCGGTAATTGTTAGTGTCGAGGACCTATCATGAGCATTGGCAACAGTTAAGTAAGTCGTGTTCATTTAACGAATAAAGAATTAGTAATTCGTACATACAGTAGGTTAAACACAAGAATATATTATTATTTTTTATAGTTATAAAATTTTAGATGTTCATATGAGTTTTGAGAATTAATTCTGATGGCTATTATATCGCTTGAAAGAAATAACTAATAAGTAGGTAATATAATATTATAATAGGGCTATTTATAAATAATACTGTATGATTAATACTTACTTACTTACTACAACAGAATAATTTTAAAATTAAAATCTAATCTACAACTGAAACATATTTAGTTTATACGCTATGTTTAGTTAACAATCCTTTGATCAAAATTACACAATAAAATCAAACCACTCACTCAGCTTAATCCGTGCATTATAAAACATTCGACCAAAAAAACAATGTAACGTACATCGACGCATGATTTATATCCGCGCGTGAAATCGCGGCACAAAACTAGCGAGCTATAATGAAATCGGAATTGAATGCGACACAGGCGGTCCAATAAATCGTCGGTATCTGATCGCTCGGTACGCGGGTTCAATTATGTTTCGTGTTGATAACAAATTGGTTAGCTGTGAAATTTACTATTTATTCGTGTATTGTAATAACCTATACATTAATGTTCTAGTCATTTACATAAACGTTTCGAGTTTCTAAACATTGAACTAATCAAAATTGTCTATAAAATTGTTTTTTGATAGATATTGGTTAAATATTTTATGGTTAACGTACCATAGATATATGAATTAAATATTTAGATCAATGAAATATACAATTTCCAAGTTAGTTTTACAAGTTGATTAGTGCCTTATTTATCAAATTAACTTGACTACCACAAATCTTCAATACACCACAGTTCACAAAAAAAGAAAAAATCAGCGCTGACTTCCCATAAAGCTCAATTATTATCCATGAATAAAGCCTGGCTAAAAACTGGATCAAAAACGCGGCAAATCGCTACGTCATCGGAACTACGGTTATAAATAATACTAAAGGCTGCGAAGTTACATTATTCATCAGCAAAAACTTAAATCTTTAAAATCATACGACCTCAGATTAAACTTTTTTAAAATGGAAAGTCTTAAACATCGGAGATGGATGGCAGATCAAATGTTGTTATATATAAAAACCGGCCAAGTGCGAGTCGGACTCGCGCACCGAGGGTTCCGTACAAACCTGCAATTTTTTTTTCACGGGTTAAAGGCAATTAGATCTAAGTATTTGATATGAATTTCAACTTGATAACTCTACGCGTTCATGAGGAAAAAAGTAATAAGTTTATATTTATTAAAAAATAAATATATATTTTGTAATGTAACTAAAAATTTAAGGTTTTCGGAATTTTTCCTTTATATGTGCTATAAAACGTTGCTTCATGCCAAATTTCAAGATTCTAGGTCGACTGGAAGTACCCTTTAGGTTTTGATTCCCTTGCGAGTACTTGCGAGTTTCAAAATATGCACCTTAAATTGCTGTTTCTTTTGATTGCGTTGACATAGAAGTTTGATTTTGTTACAGCTTAAAGGTATTATAGACCTGAGTATTTGGTATGAATTTCAATTTAATACCTCTACGCGTTTATGAGGAAATGGGTAGTAAGTTTAAAATTATTAAAAAAAAAAAATATATTATGTGATGTAACTAAAAATTTATGGTTTTCGTAATTTTTCCTTTATCTATGCTATAAGACGTTGCTTCGCACCAAATTTCAAGATTCTGAGTTCACGGGAAGCACCCTGTAGGTTTTGATTCCCTTGCAAGTGTCGAAAATTTGCGGCATAAACGGCTGTATCTTTTGATTGTGTTGGCTTAGAAGTTTGATTTTTTCACAGCTTCAAGGGACAGTAGACCTGAGTAATTGATATAAATTTCAGCTTCATACCTCCACGCGTTCCTGAGAAAAAGGGTCTTGACAGACGGACGGACGGACGGACGGACGGACGGACGGACGGACGGACAGACGGACAACAAAGTGATCCTATAAGGGTTCCGTTTTTTCCTTTTGAGGTACGGAACCCTAAAAATTGTTACAAATTCGTATATTTGTCCTAATCTTCTATCAAAAATTATTTAATAGCACAAAAGTTGACATCAACTTTCTTAGTTTGTTTGCATATAAAAGCGTTTTACATAAAAATTATACTGATTAGAATAATGTTTTCTGAGTAGAATTTATACTACGATTAGAAGCTATAATTTGATACAACTCAAAAATGCATGTTGTATTTGCCTGTAATTGGATCTACATCTTGCTATGCATGCTAATTTATGTCACATACTCAAAATATATTATAAATATAAGATGTAAATCTGTTGGCAAATCAAATAAAATAAATAAATAAATTATTTTAGAAAATATAAACTTTACTGCCTGAAACATCTATATTTTGAGCTGAAACGTAGTTTTCGTGTGCTTCTTTGTAAAGTCATTTGCTTTCATAAAAGACTAATTATTTACAGTTTTTTCATTTGACAAACTTTAAGATTTAAGATATTTCTCCCGCTAAATTAAATCTTGATGTGATAAGAATAGTGAAAGAAATTGTATTAGACCAGCTTGCGGTGTGATGTAGGCAAAGTTGCGGGCAAAACGCTAGAATATTATATTATTATTCAATACAACTAAAAAGAAATAATAGCATGTGCCTGATAAACGGGATCCTATTTATTCAAATCCCACTAACGATAGACTTCAAATGGACCCATCGAGCATAATCGAGGGGTGTTATTTAACGTTTTCAACTGTGTCTGTTTGAGGCATTATAGGTAGCTCCAAAACCAATGTGTTTGCTGTATTGTTCTATACAATATTTTTGGAATTAAAACGACCAATCTCCTTATAACTCACACAAGATATATCAGTAATAAATGTAATTAAGAATTATTATATATAAGTCATATTTTATTAACTACATCTTGTTCATTGGTCATTGTTTTGTTTAAGCGTCATACTCATATCATATACCTATACGACGTCTGAAATACAGGTTTCTAGATGCCCATTTATTGTTATTAAATAAATCAATACTTTTCTAATTTCTAATCAATCAATCACATGAAACTATTCCCTACGTATCAGTGACGTCATGTGACCCATGGATCATTTGGTACGATTGCTTTGGCCATCTGTCGGTGTATCCTTGAGGGGAACCGAATTTATTTCGGCAATTAGATGCATTGTTCCCTGTGAACGGGTGTGGATTTTTACGAACTAATAAAACGTATAAAACGCAATGGTAATTACGTATGGGATGTTAATGGATCGACATGTGTCTACGCATAACATACTTACTATAATAAATAAATAAATTACTATACCTACCTACTATAATAATATGTAGGTCTGGTGTGTTAATCTGTACCTTGTATAAACTGTACGGTAGGTAGGTACGTATACATATTGTGTAGGTAAAATTATTTAGATGTTTGTCAACTTTAAATCCATAGGACGAAACTTTGTTCATGTAAAATAGCAAAAAGGTACAATAATACTGATAATACTTATTCGAACAATTTTGCCCTTTACAATGTAACATTAATAAGCCAAAAAAATACTCGAATAAATCTTGATCTAATATTTATCTTAACCATCCCTACACGTGTAGCCCTCCAAACAGCTCAGAGTTCTAAAATATGATTTTTGATATTTTTCAGAATTCCTTTCAGCTAATGAAGAAGGGCGTGCCAGGAATGATAATAGCGGCCCTTGATAACGAGCTACTTGATTTAGAGACCCCTGGGGGACGATAATCAATATTTTAAATTGCTTATGAATTTAAAACACACCCCTGTTATTAGATTTTAGAATAATCCAGTTGGGTGTGTAAACTCAGAGAAAACGTAATCTAAAAAAAGTGCTTCGTTTATTTTTAGGTGAAAGATTAATTTGTTTGTATCTATTTTATTCAAACAAGTCACTCATATGGACATCTACCAGCACATTACCTACTGTTCTTTTAAGAAATAGGTTTTCATTTCCTCTCTCTATGCTTCTTATGTCGCGTGACATAACTTTTCTTCCTTTCTTTCTTTCTAAACGACTTCAACTTGCATACCCCCAATTAACTTAACCCATAAATCTATTGTATAATCGCTCAAAAAGCGCAATTACAATGTAATGTATAGCAGGCACAATCCGGTTATATCTAGTAATAATCGGTTATAACCAGTAACGGCCGGCCATAAATCTGCTCGAGCCAATATGGCGGAATCGCAAGAAGTACGTGCAATGTGGTAAATTGGACGTATGTACGTTTAATAAATATAAAATATTTACAATGTATTGGAAGGATATGTTATGTTTTATGTGCAGCGTTTACGATATGTGTACCTACGTGTGAACATATATTGGTCAACCTTTTTATCAGAACTGTAATGTGTTATTATTAGTGTAGATATTAAAGTGGTGTAAAAATGTTGAGTCGATTTTGATTACAATGTTTCAGCACCTTATTCGCCTCTTATCACGGATGACAAACATAATAACATAATAACATATAACATGACATTCCGATCCAGTACCAACATAGGGCAAATATATTTTTTATGATAGTTATAAGAATGCAAACAAAATATAATGATAAATCAACTAAAACAATACATATCTTGTTGAGTAATAGGATATATGATAATATACAAAAATACAATCAAAGAGACAAATGCAGTGAAGTTCACATACTTTCATACAAGATAGTTTAGTTTGTTCCCACAAAAACAATAGAAAATATTTCTATCGGATATGTTAAACAAAGTTATTCCGCTGACAAAGAGACAAGATAAAAGAAATTCAAATGGACTCGACAATGGATAAATAAAGTGAATCCGATCCAGAAATATTGTGTTCTTTTATTTACTTTTAAATTATGATATATGTTCATATACCTATGTTTCTTCTACTTACTACTTTTATCATGTAATGCTACGAAAGAAGTAACTTACTTCTCAGCTTATATCAGGCGAGATCGTAGCCAAGCGCTCCTCTATTGTACTGTAAAAAAAAAAACTTCCTATTTATATAAGGTATGCGTTTAATTTTAAACTCGGGTGATCTTAAAATTTCATCATTTTATTTTGTAACCATCATACCTGCAATTTAAAAACATTCCGAAACTTCAAGTATTTAGCTTCAATTAGCATTCTTCTATAAAACTGATTTCTTTCTTGCCGTTGATTTGGTTAGTCGTATGTTCTTTAGTAAACAATTGTATTATGAAAATTAACAATATCATCAATCATAATTTACTCAAATTATCACTTAAATAATTTACTTTTCATCCATACATTCACCACAAGCTATAAACCTCCAAAACGGAATGATACAGTCGTTTTCACATAAAGCCTTCGTTGCAAGCACTGGGTGCCTTTGAGAATTCACATCTCGTTTGAAGAGATTTTTGATTTAGACTTTTACGGAGATAAAATCTTCAATAGCCTGTTATAGCGTCTGTATTGCACTCTTAGTCTTTGTCCTTTGTGTGGAATTTATATATTTTACTAGCGGACCGCCTCGGCCTCGCCCGTGGTACATGTTTACGTTTTTCTCCAAAAGAACCATTCTCGTACTTCAAGGAATATTTAAAAAAATAACGAAATCGGTTCAGCCGTTCTCGAGTTTTGCGCTTCCAACACATTTAGCGATTCATTTTTATTATATAGAAGATTATACGGGTCATTTAAATATTGTATTAGGTATATATACCTAATACAATATTTAAATGCCTAGTGACAAGGAAACCTGCCTGCATATGCAGGGTTTCCTTGTCACTAGGTCAATACAGGTTTAAATAGATTTTAATTATTTTCATACATTTGACCTTTTATGTCATTATAAGTAAAAGCGAAGACCCGCACATTGACTTATAAGACGGTATTAAATTTCTGTTTTTACGCGTCATTTGGTCAAGGCGATTATACGACACTATTCTTAAGCATAGATTTTTTGTGATTGAAAGCAGATTTTTTTAATAATAGTTTAATTTCTGCAACAAGGTTAAACGACGACAACCAATTAGAATGTAGTTCTATATAAAAAACCTTTTTTCCAGTTTCTATATTAAAACTGAAAAAAGCCTACGCACTTTTACTGAAAAGAATCCATTGTAAAAACCCCGAGTCACCTAGATACCGCGTGTAAAATATCTTTGAAATAAAACAATACAACAATGAAATGGCATCTCTTTTATAAAGCCATATTTCCAGTCTAGATTCAACGGAAATTGGGTCAGTTGAGGTGGAAGATATACCAACGTATGGAAGACCAGATATTCTACTATGTTATAAAATACGAAATTTTGTGAGGAATGGAGGGACGTATGTTTGTTTATCATTCACAAACATTACTAGGCCAATTTGGATGAAACTTTATTATAATGTAGGTTATAAATCAGAATAACACATATGTGACATGAAGATATAGAAAATAATGATTTTATCCGCGAGTTTGATCGAAGCGAAGATAAACCGCGCAGTTAGTGATAGCGTTATCCTACTAATATTGTAAACGCGATAGTTTTTAAGAATGAATGGATGATAATCTTCAATAATATAGCTAATGTAACACATAAGTTATGGACATACTTGCTTTTGCACGTAGGTTCGTTCGTGGATGAAACCGCGCGACACAGCTTGTTACATACAAGTAGAATTACTTATTTATTGTAATTGGTTTTGCCCGCGGGCGATCCGCGCGACATAGCTAGTTACATATAAGCATTAAAATCCCATTATAAACCCCTAAATATCCCCAATAAGATTACCCTAATCCACGTTTATACTGGTTATGCATATGGCCTTTAATTTAACTCACAGAACGGTCTAACCCTTCTTATTTCAACCCTGCCATCGAATCGGTTCCAAATCTCATTCAACGACTTATCTGCGACTAACCTTTGATACGTTTGCGTGAAGATTTACATTAAATAACATTTTATATGAATTCCAAATATTCAATGGTTGTCTTGTCTTTTACAAACGAGAATTCGCTCGGGTTTTTGCCTAAAACAGACATTTACAGTCCCGATTGATGACCAAAATAAGAACATGTTTTGGGCATTATATCAATAAAAAGTCATTATTACAGTTACTCTTTATTATGTAAATAGCTTGGATGTTGTTTGATCCTCAGATTCATGGATTTATCTCTATTAATAACAGTTAATGCACATTTCAATAATATAGGTAACTACTTATGTAGGTATATAACGTGACGCAACCTCTCCCATACCACCCCATACTATCTTCAAGAAACCATACAAGGCAGTTCTGTTTCACCATAAACAAATATAAAAACATCAAAGGGCCATGTTTGTTGAACAAACACTCGATATCTGACACAAATCGGTCCAGTCATCGACCGATACTGTATCGATATTGATAAGAGTTCTGTTGCGAAATAGGTCCCAGGTGATAAAATGTGAACAGTTACACGAGGAATAAATAACACTTAGTGATAGATACTTATAAAACATCGATGTTTTTAACATAAACTTAAACTTTACCAAGAAAATGTCTATAAAAAATATCATTATAATAATCTGTAACATTGTTCTTATTTATATAAATAATTCGTCAAAAACGCGTTTAAATATAATTGTATAATTGTATTACTAGACCGTAAAAATGACATAAAAACAGTTTTAAAACGAATTCGGAATCGACTTTTCATAGACCGTAGTTTCATTCGTTTTGAGCGCCATTCAATTGAAATAATTCTCAAAGAAAAGCGTATTTTATAAACGAATATTTGTGTTTCATTTTCAGTATTATTGCATGGGTGTTGTAGTATATGAAATGATATTAATGATGCATTTATTTTTCAGGTAATGACTGATTGTTGCAGAAGAAAAGATTTATCGTAAGTCTTACAGATTGAGATTTGTAAAATCTAGACTGATAGGCCTTGTCTATTTTAATTTGTGGATTTTAGTACTCATCCAAGCGTATAATCCTGATGGACGGAGAGCGATTTTTCATTAAAATCATCGTTAAAACGTTATAAAGATTTTTATAGAAATAATTTCTTTTCGTTCTAGTAAGAATCGTAATTCTTCTTCTTAAAATTTTTTTTTCGCCATGGTTTTATCTTGCTGAAATAATAGATATAATATTTATACTAAAATTGAGAAATCTATAGAATTTATAGAATTATAGATTATAGAATTATCGTGAGTGAAAAAGACAACTAAAGCCAAACCTGGCCAATTAGCCACATTTCAATTTGCCCATAGCGCTTAAAGCCCTTTCCTCCCTTCTTATAATATCATACAATAAAATATAATATTTTAATCAAGCTTAAATTATGTCTCGAGCCATCAACTTCAGATTAAAACAAGCCCTTGACCGCGGAGCCACTCCTCTATGATGTAGTCTTGATATTTTTAATAGTTCGTATAATATTGAATGAGTATTCTTATCACGCATTCAAAATGTCATCATCGAGGGCAGTGGGACGTGAGATATAAGACGCAATATACTCATAAACTGTTTATTGTCATTGGAAAGTGAACGTGAATTACTTTTATTGTACTATCATTTAAATATTTGAACGTTAATTGTTGTACATAAATAATAGATATAGGTATTATGAAATACTTGCCAGACAAATACATGAAAAGCTGACAATAGATACCTTAAAATAACTTTATAATATGTAGACTTACATTACGACCTTTTATTCCATTCTTACATTCATTTAATTATTTTTTGAAGAAGTTCATGTACGTACATACCTAATGTTTTATTTAAAATCAAAAAATAGCATAAGCAGAGCATTAGTGAATGAGTTACATGTTTCAGACCTTTGAAACAGGTTGGTATTAACTTTATTCAAAAGTAAAACATCTCTTCTTATAAAGCTACATCTCCCCATAAAAAAGTCGTTAAAACCCAAAAAGATTGACAATACATTTAACTTATTAAAGGACTCCTTCCCAGAAGATCTCAGGCCTCAGCGGAACCCCTCGTTATTTCCCCACACATCTGACGTATCTTTATCTGACAGCCGGGTTTCGACAGACACTATCGTACAATAAATACGTTAATGTTACATGCAATATTTATAACTTGGATATACTGAAAATAATATATTTTATCTCTAGCATTTACTTACCTTGCAAGTATATTTTATTCTTGGCAATTAAAAGAAAAGTAATGTGTCAATTTTTTTCTTTATGAAATACCAACGCTGTTATGGTAAGTACTATTTTACGTGATTAGAAGACTATATTATATTTGAAAAATCAAAGAAAATTAACGAATTTAATGTTAGATATCTTAAAGCAAAACTTTAAACGAATTGAATGATACCAAACAGCAATACTCTGAGATTCAATCAATACTGTTGATTATACCTACCAGGTGACCAAAAGAAGCCATTAATACTAAATCGAGAACCCCTTAAACGTTTTAGCATTCAGACCATATTTAGGTTGGAATTCCCCGGGCTGTCTCTGTCCAAGGAGTGACAAATTGACCCGGTTGTCCCGGGCGAATCCTCTGCCGGGATCAATGGCCTTCAAGTCGATTGGAATAGCCACAGTAATTAACTACGCTCTCGTGTATTATGCTAATATATTTGAGATAATATGTACGCATAATGATTGTATAATTGTTTGATATTGTTGATACAATTAATAAAAAGGTAAGTAGTTGGATCGAACTCGTATCGAAATTCAACTTGCTCATTATAAGATTTCTTTCCTGCATTCCGTTCCACGGATCACGATGACTCATTCGACAAATTTGCATTGTAACAAAAACAATAATATAATATTATGTATCATCATGATACCTGGAAGAAATACTTTACCTACCGACTGCCTCCATACAAAATTACATTCTTATAATATACTTATATGTATAAAGCTAAATGAAACCATCTTATAAAACCTTTTATAAAAACGATTTCAATAAAGATTAACTGCGCTGAAAATACCAAAAAACATAATTAGTAATTACATTACAAGAATAACACCCAAATTGACTACACCATCATGAAGGTTATACCGGTCGAATATTTCACGAGCACAATTAAGCTAAATGTTTAACAGCACCAATCGGACCTAATACCTGCTATTACGTACCTAATAACCCTAAACGTAATCATTAGAATAGCTTTAAACCCCACACATTCCTATTTATTGTGTTTTTATAACAGGGTCCTTGGTTGCGAGTTTCAAATTCGTTTATTATGTTTTTCCTGGAGAGTTAGTATGGTTTATTTTTACTTTAACAGCTTGCATATTAAAATACTATATAATGTACAAAAACAGTGAAATTAAGCCATCTAATAGAAACTTTTTAACACTATAAAAGCGATATCAAAAACCATAGCACGAACATCGTAACTAGTGATGTAACGATACATGATTTTGCCGATACGATACCGATACCGATATTTGTAGTAAAAAATCGGCGATACCGATACCGATATCGATGGCTTGGTAGAAAAATAAATAGTGAATTATGCATAAAAGTTACCAACATTTAACAGAGACTCAACTGTAAATCGTATTCTTTTAAGAGTCCATATCGATTTTAGAGTGATTTTGACTTGTTTCTGTAATTCTTTAGGCGCTCGTTTAACAAAACTAAATTAGTAACAATGTCTTTTATTATCTTAAATTAAAGATTCATTCAATATCTAAACTATGTTCGAGACAATTTATTGATATTCATTGTCCAGTTTGTTTAATAGCCAATAACCTGAGGCGTGTTTCAATTTTTTCCATGCGGGACGTTTGTGTCTTTGTAGTTTACACGGAATTTAAAAGAAGAAGTTTTCATATAAAATATACAACAGTAAAGACACTGAGACATCCTAAAATATGTTCGAGGCAATTTAAGTACTTTTATTCAAAAATTCAAAGAAAATCTAAGTTAAAATAGCCTTACTTTGATGAAATTTTATGTGTATTTGGCGTCGAATTTCTAAAACATACAACAGAGTAAAAAATAAATAAAAAAAAAATGGTTGCCTGTAAAGTCGGTTTTACGGGCGAAGATTTTACGTGACAACGTCTTTTTCTCGGTAGAATATTTATGTGCTGCGCGCGCGGCAGACCGCGGGCCTCTCTCTCGTTCGGTGACTCATCGTAACGTTACCGAGCGTTACACTTTTTCATAAGTGACTCCCAGTCGCAACCTAATTTAAGACGTTGTCACGTCAAAATACACATTAAATGATAGATTTATGCTTAAAAATTTGCAATCAAAAAAATACATATTATATGATTTATGAAAGTAATGGAATATTTTAAAGTTCTCTAGAATTTTCGATTATATACGGGAGCGCAAACGCTGTTACGGCAGACCGCGCTCCGCGCTTTAGGGAGTAGGACGTGTTGCGCTGCTCCGTCAGACACAAAATTACTAAAGTACGTTTTTCCCGCGCGTAGTAGTCGGGAAGCCCACGATACTAGATTAGAATTGGTGGAGTAGACGATAACGAGATAATAAGGACCTATAATGTTTCCACTTTGAGCGCTTTCAGCCTTTGCTACTCGACTACACGATGATCGCGTTCAAACGTAAAAATACTAGCTTTAGTCCAGCGCATTTTTGTATTAGGACTCTTAAATAAAAATGCCAAATAAAAAAACAAGAAAAACATTAATTTTAGTATTATTATTTTACAAAGTCAGTTAAACTTAAAGTAATACACATACAATCAGTAATCAAAGTTTACTATTGGTAGAGTTTTTTCAGAAAACAAAGTACCCGCGCGCTGGCGACCTCCCGCATCGTTTATTGGGCGCGGTTTTTTGAATTGTTTGATTTCGATATCGGTTTTTTTATAATCGGCGATACCGATATATCGGCTTGCCGATTACATCGGCCGATATATCGGTATCGGTATCGGTATCGTTACATCCCGAATCGTAACTATTCAATAATTCATAGTAAAATATATTTTACACTAATTAAGAAATGGTCTTGAATATAACAAATAAATCGCGTTTAAAATCCGTTACTAATCTTTTCCTAATTCCGTTTCAACATGTAGAATATTCCAGCACACCTAGTCTCAAATTTTCCTAATCCAACAATTAATTGAACATCTCGACTTAATCTCCTCTAAGTGAAACATGAAGTTGTAATGCATAATTGCTTATTATCAAGGACTGACTAATCCCGGAATGATTGCCAAAGCATTTTGACAGTCAAACTGTGTTTATCCAAGCGCCATTTTGGAAGTTGGCTTCACGGAGTTCTAGATTACGGTTATCTTATTTAAGTTTTAGATACGTTTGGTTAGATGGCTTTTGATGAACGTGGAGGAAATTGTTTAGTTAATGTAGCTGACGACTTGGTTTTGTTTGCGTCTAATGATTTTAGGGTTAATATTATATTTTACGAAGTTTTGATTCTATCAATTACGAATTTATTTTTAAACATCACATCTTTTTCCGAGATAAGTGTGTATAAGTACCTGTTAGTAAAACAATATTGTATTGTATGAGGAATATTATTATCATTTCTCGTATAAAATCATTTTTCAGATAAAAACGGACACTTCAATTGTATCGATTTGTATGTGCATGAAAAATAGAAAAAACACAACCAAGTGGGTTGGGAATAACTACGAAGCGAGAAATTCAAATCCTATCGCATATTTTTCTATATTTTGTTTGATAAAAAATAAAGTAAAAATTGGTTCAGGAAACAATTTTCAAAAAACCTATCAATAAACCTTAAAATAAAGTTAAATTCACTAAAAATATCTTAACATTGCAACTATTGTATCTTCATACTTTAACAACATATCAATCACAATCCCAAACATTAATAAATCGACACCACATTCAAAAGTCACTTTCCCAGCATGGCATGAAATCTAACCACAAATACCAACAAATATAAATTCTTCCGTTAACAGGCGTTTCATTGTATCTCTGATGGGACAATTAATTTGATAGAAAGCATTAATTAAACAAATCTCTATAAACCTTTTCGTGTTATCTTTACGGTTCTATAAATTTTCCAAATCATCGATAATGCGATGCATTTTTATTTGAAGTTATCGGCTGTTTAACTGGACAGAGTTAAGTAAACGGCCGTTTAACTGGAGGGTTAAGGTTAAGGTGACCTGTCGCTTTTCTGGTTATGTTGATTGGTTGAGAGGTTAAAGGGGTTAGACGGTAAATTCCAATTTCACTTCGAATTCGATATTATAACTTACGTAAGTACCTAATCAATAGCACACGCTATTTTAAGACGCCTAATAATAATTTAGTGTTCCAGTGTTACTAATATACCTACAGTGTTATTACTGATTGAGTTCTAGACTAAAAATGGATTTAAACGTGATTAATTCATAATTAAATTGCACAGTTTTAGTATTACTAAAGCGTAATTACAAGCACGTATGATTTTGAAATTGTAAAATGTAAATGCACGCTTTAGACCGGACTCTCAGTGGAGTTTCGTTTGCAAATAGCGGACCTAAATCCATTAATTCTTAATTCGTAAGAGACATACTCTCACATATAATTTGTACCAAATATAATAAAATCTTTAAAATATCGTAACTTGTACATAGTCCAAACATTCTATTTACTCGAGACTAAAGCGAGCATATGAAAGTCAATAAAAACACTTGTAAATGTTTTTCCAATACTTTATTGGAGGTATCTCGAAGTTTTCCAATTTTTTAAAGGTCGTAACTGAATACCGTACGAATTTTGTTTATTTTTTTGCTTGAAGAGGTGTTCTCATGTATTGATATTTATTTTACAAATATACCTACTTAAGTGTTTGAATTTATTACTTTCATACAATAATATTGAGTCAATTGTTAAGTTATAATAAAGTAGTAAAAAGAATGTATTTGACTTATTTTCTAGAATATATTAGGCATCTATATTATATATCGGTATATGTTCTTGAAGATGAACCTATAACATACATGTAGATCAATATTTAAAATTGGGCATTGTCCTGTGGCATGTGATGTTTTTTTAAATAAATAAAGTGTTAGAAAGTGTATGTATATTGTAAAGTCCAATGAAACTTTAATATTAAAATAAACTGGTAAAGAATCAATAACCTTATAATATTCCTATACCTATTTATAATTGACCTTACACTACTACACTATATTTTATAACTTCCAAGAATTCACGTAAATGTAAACAAATATCAATTTTCAAATACGATTTCAATTTTCCACTCCCCTTTTCAAGGTAAAATCAACCCAATGCTCATGGTGATTGGAAACAATTTTCCCAATCACAAAAGCATAAAGCCGTTGGAGGCGTATTTCCGAATATATTATATTTGGTCTATTGGGAAAACTATGTTAAAAGGGAAAGCAGTGTGACACGTTCTAACCTTGTTCAGTATATGAATGTCGCGACGCGTTTACTTTAAACTGTAGGTTATGTTGCTTGAGAGAGCGGAACAATTAACTTTGTTGTATTTCAAATCAAAAAGGGTGGTTTGATCTTTCTTTTTTAGTTTACTTTGGTAGTATGAATGTAAAATTTAACATTATAGTCACTATTACATAATCTAATACATTGTTACTGCGTTATGTAGCTCAATTATTAATCCCTATTCTTATATATATTATGTTTGAACAGAAGATCATGCCATAGAAAGACAATGATAATGGTTTCCCTGTATAAATATAATTAAATTTTTAACAATTATATTGGAAGTGTTCTAGTTTCAATTTCCTGTACCACTTTATGAAATCGCTATCACTCCTCGTGTGCTATGTTCCGACCCTTAGATCGCTATCCTACCTGTGTGTAAACACAAAGAATGCGCTTGTGTATTTTGTAATATTTCTAATACAATACCTCTCCAACTTGAAAAGAAATAGTGTTTACTTTGTACGCTTTATATTTCACAAAAACTGTCGGTATTACGATTTAGTTTTTTAGGAAGAGGTATTAAATTTGATTATAATGAAGAAATTAACGGATACAAAAGATCGTGACATTATTAGTTATGTAAGTAAGTAATGCATTAAACAAAATTATTATTTATGCCAAAAATATTTATCCTCAAACGAACCATTTCAGTTACATTATTCTTTCCAAGTTCACAATTAAATACTTTTAAAATTAAATATTCAAAATTCAAAACAATACATTCCCGCATTACTCCCACTTCTAAAACCGTTGTCGCATAAAAGAATATACTGACACAAATAGTTTTCGCTAGTTATCGAGAGGCTGTGATTGTCACGTACTGCTTAGCCTAGAACAAAAATATAAGGGTCCTTAACATCTGATACACGTAATTGCTGACTCGACGGGTCATATCAGCTGATCTCTGATACTCCGTTCTTGAGCATACTAGGTTTTTATGGAGAATTTATTTTCATGTACTGTCAGATATCATGTAGGTACTGTATAGTGGAGAATCGATAGACGATGAGTTTATTGTCCATGTTATTACAGTTACATTACAAATTTAAAATGTGCATAAGTCAATTAAAAATATCAGTATTACCTGTGTATTTTTTCAACCTCTTCATTTTGCCTGAAACCGAGACTATTCTTGCTATAAAAATTACTATTTCGTGAAAAAATTTTAACCACATTCCAAATAATAAATTACCTATACAAATACAGCATTCACACTCAGATTTCCCTATAACCACAACAATTAAACCAGAAATGCAACCATTCAAAGAGCACACAGGTGGACACTTAACAATGATTGCGAAGAACAATGGCCACTTATTGTTTTATAGGGGCTCGACATCGCTCAAGCCATGAATACGTAATGTTAAGATCACTAGAATTATGCTCTCCATTACTTTACAAGCGCTGGGTAACGTGATAATCGTTTTGGGATGCAATTGTTAAATCGAAGTTTGGTGTTTGATATTCGCCTTCGCTTCGCTACGCTTTCGCTTTGCAAAAATAGGTACTACCTACTGGAAACTCGGCTTCAAAGACTATTAAAATATTATATCTTATTAAAAACTTAAACTTAAACATTTATTTATTCTTCTAGACTTTCTTTAGAAGCACTTTTGAATCACCAAAATACATAATTTTACATTTACCATCGGTTCGGGAAGCAGACTTATATTAAAAGGTTTAATAAAGTGTATGATTTATTTTCTAAATTAGATTCAGCAGTTTCAAAGATTATGAACTACAAACAAACAAATACTACTAAGTAAGCCTCCAGAGAACCTGAAGCTGTTTTGAATTGAAAGTACAGTTTGCTTTACAAATAAATATTTACTTCTGATTAGAAGAGAAAGCTAACTACAAAGATTAATTGTAAAAAAACACGTCGCTATCAGTAAACGTGATGTTTAATTAAATGTTTGATTCATCTCTTTTGTAAGTCTGTTCCAGAAATAGACACCTCCTCACTGGTTCTATATTGCAAGTTAATTCATAATAACATGTGCCCTGAAGCTTAATGTTCCTTTATTTAAACTTGGTTTAAACATATTATGCTAGAAAGAAATGTCTATATACAATGAAATTTACGCCTACAGTCGTGAAGTAAAGTTAATATGTAAGGTTATTGACTAGGCGAGAAACCCAACGCCGTCTTCCGATCTGCAGAGCGTATGAAATCTGTGGCGAATGAAATTTTAAACCTGCCATAGATTAGCTATAGTACAGATATGGCATTTATGTTTTACCTTTTAGAGATGCACAACAATATAATTTATATTATGTTAAGCTACCTTATGATAAGGAAACTCATTACGTCCATTATGAATTATAATGTAAGTACACTTAAGGTAATAAGGAAAAAAGTTGGAACAAGGAAGGTTCACGTGTCGCATAATTAGACTGTTTTTGAATTAAGATTTGCTAAAAAATGTATAATCTTCATTATGTTTTATGAACATTTAGACTCGTATTCTTTTAAATATGAGTTTAAAACGAACGTTTATTTCTATAGGTACATATTATATCGTTTTTATCGTTTTGAAATTCACATGTTACTCTTAAATAGATATAGGTAAATAGATTTCTGTTTGTTACGTTTTAACCTCTTACGAGTGTGCAAATTTCCTCAGATGCAATAAATTTATCGAAACATTAAGTCTAGCATTATCGCATAACGTTTTTAGCCAGCAGTCTATAAACGTTTTGACTTCCCATTGATATCTAAAGTAGATACCTTTATTTAGTCTGCAGCTAATATAAAAATAAAGTGTTGTTGAATTAAATTCTGTCACACCTGTGAAATAATCTATGCCCATATAGGCCTGGGTCGGGTTGTGTTACAATTCGGGATGGTTGCGATTATTCTCGGTTTACCTCTACACAAATATTTTACATGCTTTATTAACTTCTTTCGTGTGCAAATTTAACAAATTGTTTATATGTTTATTAATGAGTTTGTAACCTTATTGTGTTTTAAATGAATATGTACTGAGACTTATTATCTACTATAGATGGGATATGCCATTTTTAAATGTTTAGGTGATAATTTAAAAAAGATACAGTTTGATAAATAGTAAGTATAGATGGATCTGAATGTGAAAAAGATTTGTTTATTTGTGACAATTTACTTAAAAAACTGTCTTACGGATTAAAAACATTACCATTTGAGAGGTACATCTTTTACGTAAAAGAGGCTGAGCAGCTGGTATTATATAATTTACCATTCATTTATAGGAATTGATTAGAAGGTAAACTGACGTACAAAAATGTCTACACGTTAACTTATTTCTAAATGAAATACCTATACCTTAGTTTTATTATGAGGCAATGACATATATACAAAATTAATTACATTTTTATAGCTTCCGATTGTTCTCAGAAATCATTCTGTTTTTTGTCACATGAAATCATCTATTGCAGGGGTTCCCAACCTTTTTTTGTCTACTGCCCACTTTAAGAATAAATTATTTTTTAACGCCCCCCTTTTTAAACATACTTAAAAAACGCTAAGTACTTATAACTGATTATTGAAACGCAACTTTATAGTAGAGTATCTTTTATTGAAAATAAAACAAACATAATCAATTCTTATATAAAAACTAATGTGAAGGTTGAATCTGATGCTGTTCAATAAGTTTGTTGATATCAGGTTCCAATTTACTCAAAAACAGCCGCAAGTCGCCACGTTCGGTAACACGCAAACGATTTCTCTTTTTAGTAAGCAGCGTTGCCACAGCACTAAATCCACGTTCACACAAATATGACGATGGGAATGCTATCAAGAATCGTTGAACAATTGACCACAATCCAGGGTACAATTGTGGGATCGGTTTTTGTAGCCAAAATTCTTGATATCCATTTTTAAACTTGATTTTTGTTTCTTCGTTTGTTGTCAATTCTATAAGTTCTTCTTCCAGCTGAGGTGACATTGCTGTGTTGACATTTGAAAACGGATCCAACACCCAGTCTGGTATTTCCAAGTTTAAAATGTCCTGGTATCGTTCGGTGAAGTCAATGTGGAGGTTTTCCAAATGTTGGCAGTAGGCAAACAAGTCGTCGTTACTGCAAAATACTGATAAATTCGGAAAATTGTGAAACTCACGTCTGCCCATATTCTTTTTGTGCAGAAGCAGTTTGGCTGCGAAAGCAGCAACGACATTTTTTGTTTTAATTAAATTTAGTTCATCGCCTTGCAGTTGGAGGTTCATGTCGTTGAACAGTTTATACAGGTCTGTCATGTAAGCTATATCATTCTTTGATGTTATGAGATTGTTGCGCAGTTCTGTATCTTTAGTTTCCAAGAACTCTATCACAGAGTCAAACAGGTTGTAAAATCGAATCAGACAATTGCCTCTTGACAGCCAACGAACTTCAGTATGAAGCAACAAACGGTTGAAATCTTCGTCATTAGTAGCACAAAGCTGATGAAATAATCTATCATTCAAAGAGCTGCTACGGATTTTATTGACTGCTTTGATGACATATTGCAGTGATTGAAATAGTCGTTCACTTAAGTTTCTAGCAACCAAATGTTGTCTATGAATAACGCAATGTATAGCAAGGACATCTGGAATTTTATTCTTTAAGTACGCTATGAAGCCTTTATGGCGCCCTGTCATAGCCGGAGCGCCATCCGTAGCAACTGATATAATATTTTTCAAAGGAATCTCTTTCTCTTCACAAAACTTTTCCAATGTATTGAATATGGTTTCGCCTTTTGTATCTGTCTCCAAATTTCTGGCAAACAATAGTTCTTCACGTATTTTCTCATATTTAATAAACCTCCCGTAAGATGGCAACAACGCTTCATTAGTTGGTAAAGTGGACTCATCGAGCTGAATTGAGAATTGACTAGTCCTCAGATGATTGCACAATGATTCTTCAATGTTTTCAGCCATTTCATCAATTCGTCTTTGCACAGAATTATTACTCAAAGGAATTTTTCGGATAATATCTGCGGCCGGTTTATGAAGCACAGTAGTTATTACTTCCTTTATTGCTGGCAAAATTAACTCTTCTCCGATGTTGTGTGGTTTGCCTTTTTGAGCAATTAACAAAGAGATATTGTACGAAGCTCGAAGTCCGTCGTCATCTTGCTTAGCAGCCGCCGAAAATAGTTTTGATACACTTGGCTGAGTATTATGCTTCTTCTCTAGGTCTTGAAAATATGCTACATTCTTGTCTTTCTTATCTGGATGCATTTTATTCAAATGATCTTGCAGTCTTGAAGGCTTCATTGCTTCGTTCGAAAATGTTTTTAGACATAGAAGACACAAAGGCGACGACGGGTTTGTGGGATTTTCAATAAATCCGAATTTAATTTATTCCGCAGAGTATTGCCGTCTCTTCTTTTTTACTTCCGACATTGTTTTGTTTTGAGAAATACGTAAGTGTTGAAATCAAGTACTGCTTATCTATTATGCGCGAAACCGCAAATGAAAATAAAATAAATTTACGTCGTTTATATAGGATTGCATAAGCAGCACGCACCAACAGGAATAAGACATCAAACGTGCATAAACTCGTTTATCTCATTCGACGCCCAATCGTACTCGACAAGCAAGAACAAGTATTATAGAACCAGCCGATTGATACAGGAATGTACAAATCGGATTATTTAACAAAAACTTGTTAAAACATGATTGCCCGCGGTCTATTATATCGAACCGATTTTGAGCTATATCTTAATTAATATTAGTTGATGTTCACAAGATGTCGACTCTCGAAGTCGAGAGCTCAGTCGGTTTCTAAGAGTCTTCCTAGCTAGGTAGATGAAATTATAAATCGACCCCAAAGCCCTACACAACGCCCCCTTTTTTTTCTGGGTCTCTTACCGCCCCCCTTTAGGCCTGCAGCGCCCACAAGGGGGCGTTATCGCCCACGTTGGGAAAGACTGATCTATTGTATGTGTGTTTGTCAAATGTTTATATTAGTATTACGTCATTGTATGTTGTCATAGCATTGATATGTGTTAATATGATTAGCAAAGTCTAAAGCGCATCACACACGGTGAAGATACTATAATATTTTATGTTAAGATTCTCTAATATAAAATATTACAGTACTAGCGGTCCGCCCCGGCTTCGCCCGTGGTACATGTTTACGTTTTCTCTACATAAGAACCATCCTCGTACTTCAAGGAATATAATAAAAAAAGAATTATCGAAATCGGTTCAGCCGTTCTCGAGTTATGCGCTTACCAACACATTTTGCGATTCATTTTTATATATAAGTATCTTAAGGTATCCGGTATCAGCGTTCTGACCATCATTTTTCTTTTTGTCATTGCGTACTAAGACCCCTGTAGAACCGCCATCCTGTTACAAATGACCCGAAATTTAACACATAATTCGCATTATTTTTTCACTTATGATTTGCTTTTCAACGATTTTTTACGAACTATAGTCTACGCTGTACCTCAATAAAGTCAACTTGATATGCCATACCATTTATTATCTATCAATATACCAAATTTCATACATGATGCTTCAGCACTTGCGTGATAGAGCAACATCACATCGCCTCTACATACAAACATTCTGACTTGATTTACATCTTATATCTTGCACATTATAAAGTTACAACCGAGAATTTTATAAAAATAATTACGAAGATACGTTAAGGTTGCGCAATTAAAAGACCGGTCTACTTAGACAGTCATTATAAAGTCAAAGCCAACAGTTCGTTTAAACGCTTCGGCTCATATACCGTCGACATTATATGCTTAATGGAGGCCTACTTATAAGCACAAAAGAGATCACATTCTAATACTCTCTCATATGAAACTCTGATGAAATTGCTGGCTGACTTTTATGCATTTTTCTGTCCTAGTTTTTCCTTGTATATAAAAGCGATAAAGGATCACGATGTGTAGACAATTACTAAAATTATCTGAAACTTATATCTAAAATTACTAGAATTATCTAGAATCTAAATATTTGACTTTTTCAACCTAATGCTTCACTTGTATAATTTCTCACATCAGACTAACCTGAAATACATTGTTGTTACGGATAGAGAGGAATAGATTATCAAAAAATTGTAAGGAACATAATTTATAAATGCTCTTACCTATATAAATCCGTAGAAACACAAGGAAATTTTTCAATATTAGAAGAAGCTACAAATTACGTAAATATATTATTAATCATTTAAATGCCACACGAAAATCATTTTCAATTTCCACTATTTCCAAAACCTCAATTAAAACACCAAAACCCTGATCACGTGTGTACTAAGAAGTACATAAAAACAGCATTTCAATAACTCCATATTCCCCATTCATTATCCACGTTAGATCGCGTCTGAAAGCTCCATTGAAGGAATAAAAGACTTCATAATATGTATGTATGTATATATTATATACACTGTACAGAACCGAACCCACTTACTCCGAGTAGAAACGTCTTTAATGTAAATATTTGTTCGCAGGTGAGCCTTTCATTATGCGACGAATCGGCTGAATGAACCGTGCCCAGCTGCTTTCTGTTCATTTGACGTATGTATTCATTTATTTACTAACAAAGACTAACATCTCTTATTTTTCGTATGTGAATTATTAAGAATTCTTCACTTTCACCTTCATGTAGCAGAATAATCTTCTTTCACTAGAGGAATACTAATCATTTGATATAAGATCTAAGCATTTACTTACTAATCTTTTCTTAAAAACGCGCTTTTTACTAGTTCGAATTGATCATTTATTTTTGTGTTTTGACTTTTGACCCATTTATCGGGGCATGCTAGTTATTATAACATCACGCTACGACCAATTGCAGGGGAGCAGCAATGAAAAACCTTTTGCGTGCAGACAAAGTTACATGATTCAACTAGTGACAATATAATTCTCTTATTAGGTAGAAACAATCCTTCCCTGGTGACCTACAGTCATTCATCTCAATCAATCTGCTGGAATCACTCCATCTTTAGATTACCTACCTGAATGTCAAATATCAATAATTGTTTGGAGTTTCAAGTGACTAAGTGAATTTCCGGGTAATATTGTTTTTGTAGAAATCACAATTGTATTATAATATTATGTAGAAAAATTTTGATATTAAATAAAAACACACTAATTATTTATATGTTCCTTTAATAATTTTGCACGCCTCATAAGCGAAGCGTTGAGGTGGGTACTACTGTCACTTCGCGCAAAACATCTGATTTTTCAAACTTAAAATGTCTTTATGTATCATACATTGCACTTGTAAGATAATACATACACACACATATTAAGAAAAAACACTATTTTTAACATTCATGATATTTTTGATGTCATTTTTGTTATTTAAACTAGTTAAAAAACAGTTTAAAAAAGTTCTGTCTTGGACGTCCGTGTGTCTGTATGTGCGGAGGATTTTCTTGTTAACACGATAGCGACCGAAATACTTTACTAATCGAGTCTTTTTTTTTCTCTTACGCTTGAGTATGCTCAGGAATAGAACCCTTTCATTTTTCAGGGTCTGATTCGATGTGGTTTAATTGTTATTAAATAAACAAAAATAATAATTAATAAATAATTATTAAAAAAAAATTATGAGGCGTGCACTTTTGGATTTTCCAAACTTTTTTAAAATTATAAAGTGATATTGCTTGTTTATTTGATGTTCTTAGTGTTAATAAATTTAACAAATACTCATATAAAATATCATTTATAATGCTTAAACTTCTCGGTCCCCAATAAATTATAATTAAAATAACATTAGCATAAAATTAATTAAATCTTCTTAGACTTTCCAGACTTCGATAATACTTCTGTAACTAAGAAATCTTACAGACATATTACGATTTTCGAGCCTACAGAGTGATTCCACAAAAACTTTTATATTGAAAGAGCAGAGCCTTCTTTATTAAGAAAAATACTTCTTTATTAAGGAAACACTTTTGTTACAATCTTCGTCCAAATCTTAAGGACTAGAATAACTATCTTTCGCAAAACTTTACCAATTTCGTATGAACATTATATATATCGGAATTGTATAGTTATGATATGTTTTTAACCTGCAAAGGTAAGTCCAGTTATATTACTACCATGAATGTTAGAAGCTACGACCTTTGTCTGTTGCTCATGCACAAAATTCTAAACCGAATTGTTATTACTAAGTACATAGTTGGGTATAGGTATGAAATAATACATCTTTGTATCCGCACACTAAGGGCTAAAGTAATAAGTGATCACTTAAGAAATTCGTGTTGGACTTATGCATAAAAGGGCATTAAATTTTGCACTTTTAATTAAATATATCTCACGTAGCACGACCGCCATTTTGAACATTTTAATGCTCTTAAATATTCTATAGTCATAAAAGCATAGTAAATTATGTCTCCCCAGGGCACACGCTAGGAGACATCCCGACTTTGTGTAACTTTTTAATTATTTAGGGTTGCCTTTTGATATAGTACATCGGTATTGTTGGTACAGACTTGCGACGCTATACATATATTTAAGTTTAAAGTATGTAATAATATTGGCATAAAAATGTGTTGAAGTGGTTTACGATATTAAATATAGTGCACGTTTTTTGTAGTATACATCATCATCAGCCGATTATTATACCCACTGCAGGAATAGAGGCCTCATAAATTTCTAGATTTAATTGATGTTAATTAGCACCAAGCTGTACGATTATTACTTACTAGCTGCTCCGCGCGGTTTCACCCCCGTGGCTCCACTCCTGTTGGTCGTAGCGTGATGATATATAGCCTTCCTCGATAAATGAGCCATCCAACACCGAAATAATTTTTCAAATCGGACCAGTAGTTCCCGAGATTAGTGCGTTCAAACAAACAAACAAACAAACAAACAAACAAACAAACTCTTCAGCTTTATAATATTATTATAGATAATTACTGTACCTCTACCATGAGTTGACATAGTTAAATCGTCTGACGTAACTACAATAGTAATGGTCCGGGAGCCAGAAGCAGATTTTATGACCAAGTTCCTCTCAAGCGGTAATTAGTAAAATGCATCAAAGTATAGTATTATGAAGCCTCGTGAACGTCAGCTGGAGCTCGGTTGGGGGGGTGAGCGGTTGTAGCCTCTCACGCACGTAAGAAAAAAAAGTATATTCATTCATTTCCTCTCAGCTAAAAATTTGTCAAATTGTAGCTAACCCAATATCTCAACGAAAAATAATAATCAGCTGGTTACAGCATGGTGTATTATACGTCAGCTGGTGTCTCGAATATAATGAGACATTAACAAAATCATCGAGATACGTGGAATTCCATCAACATAAGTCCCCGTAAAAGATAAGTAATAACTTTATTAATTATATATTATACTATTATTTTTTTAATAATTATAGTTAACTAATGTTTTTAGTGGGTTATTTCATATTTGTTACACTTTTAGGTAGTTATGTGAATTTGATGATATGATAGTTATTTTTAAATGCAGTTTATAATACATATTTGTAAAAACATGTTTACCGATGTGGCTGAATGTACGTAGTACCCCGATCATGCGCACAACTAACCACCTCCAAGTACCTTATTACTGTCTATATTATGCTAGCGTGTGTTGCTTGAATTTTTAAAAATAACGATAATAATTAAAGATACGTCATTTCATCTCAGATGAAAATTTGTGAGCTGATTGTTAATATACTGATGCGATAAATAAAAAAAATCAGCTAGCAATAATTCGAGGAAAACCTAGTCAGTTGATGCATATAAATTGGCAATAGATGCTTCTGTCTAACTCCTATGTAATAACTTTCAAAGTATCAGCTGACGGTTTTTCCACCAAGATACAGCCAGCTGACCTATATATATATCCACAGTTACATATAAGCTATCATCAGGTAAATTTTTGTTTGAGAGGAAATCACGGAAAATAATTTTATTTTTTTCATGTTCGAGACACCAGCTGACGTATAATACACCATGTTGTAACCAGCTGATTATTTTTTTTCGTTGAGATATTGGGTTAGCTACAATTTGACAAATTTTTAGCTGAGAGGAAATGAATGAATGTATTTTTTTTTCCTACGTGCGTGGGAGGCTACAACCGCTCACCCCCCCAACCGAGCGCCAGCTGACGTTCACGAGGCTTTATAATACTATACTCTGATGCGTCTGACGAATTATCTCTTGAGAGGAAATAATTAACCAAATTTGCACCTGGCTCCCTAACCATAAACGTGAATAGTTCTTAATTTTCACGAGATTATTTACCGTGAATGACGTATCTATCGTCGAATAGTTATAAACTATGACATATTATGTCAAATACTCATGGTGCAAAAATTGTATGGTTACTACAGCGAGTGTAGTATAGTTTACTATACGTTATCTACTGTAGTATACTATTGCACCTCATGGTAGGCTTTTTAGTTCCGCTACGGCACACTAGGGGTGCTGTACGAAATTTTATACAAACCGCTTACTACAATCGCTAGCGAGTATCGTGTGCGTAAACTCATGGTAGACCTACTGTACCTCTACCATGAGTTGACATAGTTAAATCGTCTGACGTAACTACAATAGTAAACGTGAATAGTTCACGAGATTATTTTCCGTGAATGACGTATCTATCATCGAATAGTTATAAACTATGACATAATATGTCAAAATTAGAACTCATGGTGCAAAAATTGTATGGTTACTACAGCGAGTGTAGTATAGTTTACTATACGTTATCTACTGTAGTATACTATAATGCACCTCATGGTAGGCTTTTTAGTTCCGCTACGGCACACTAGGGGCGCTGTACGAAATTTCATATAAACCGCTTACTACAATCGCTAGCGAGTATCGTGTGCGTAAACTCATGGTAGACCTACTGATCGCAGAATAAATTCTTAATACGATTAATCCATAAATACTTATTTTTATCCATACTTACTAAAAAAAACTTACAGGGATCCGCTAATATGCGAGGTTTATATGAATTCGCATAATATGCATACTGCATAATATGCATGCAGGTAAAAAAGATGAAACCTTGAAGCTTCTCAGTCATTACTCATAAGCATTTAATACTCATCATACCTAGTAGGTTAATAAACTGTATTCAATCTCTAAAATATACCTAACTTGAATTAGGCGGTGCAGGTGCGCATTGAAACCAATTCTACAAATGAATAAATCTTAATCTACTCACATCACATTACATAATCCAGTAAAGTCAATTCATCAAATAAACCCAATGATTGCTATCGACAATCGAGTCGAATCGTCGCTAATCGATTCACGGTGTTTGCTCGTTTGCGTGCGCTGATTGCGAGACATCAAATCGAATAATCGGTATTATTCGATTACGATTTGCGCTGTTTACATCCCTCGTTGAAGGTCTAATTGTTTATAATACCCGCTTAATACTCGTAGTGTGCAGTTTCATTGTTTGTGTGTATGCTGTGTTAACAATTATTTGTAGATTCTAGGACAAGAAGCTTGTCATAATAAAGAACGAACAAAATCATTGGATTTAGATATCGAAACCGAAATAGGTAATAGGAATATTGATTCATATTACCTATTTCGATTTGAAGTTTAAACTTCCTCGAAAAAAAAAACGATTTTGTTTATTTTGATAATAGGAATTAATTACTCATATATCATCATTCATACTAAAACAAGTGAACATGTCTGAGACACCGTTATTGTTTACCTGCTCAAATTACCAAAATATTTTGTAATAAAATATTTATCTAAAAGCGTTAAAAATAATCCATTTCTTAACTAAAAGAGAGGAATAAACATAAATCCCAAAAACATTGTTCTCAATGATTTAATTGTACGTATCCCAAACCACGATTTCGCGCAATCAACTGAACAAACATAAAAATATATTCGACAAATATCACTGAACTCCCGCCAATTACGTGATGGGGTAATTGCTCCATCTATCAAGATTTCAATCTTAATACCTCTGTTTTAAGGTTCATTTTTGTTTATCATCATGGCTATTGAAATTGTGTATCATTTCTTGAATGTGTGAGACCTATATTTAGGAATCGCTACTGATTATTTTGTATTATCCCATGAATACAAATGGAGGATAAAATATATTTTGTGCTTCTAAATAAAATATTTATTTGACCTTAATATGTACTGACCTTGTATGAATTCATTAAGTTTTTATATAAGAATTAATATTCTGGAATATTAAAAGCAAACACTTATTTTCGCTAACAATATTATCTTCTATCATCATAAAAACGTTCCAACTAATTACAATTTTATTATCTTATAAAATAATGTGAAAGAAACAAACATCTATTGAACGTAAATTAGACGGATCTACTTTTTTACTTCTCTTATAAAAAGAAAAAAAAAAACACACTGACTCATAAAATAACACAATGCGCTTGATCTGACATTACACATAATTGGTAGCATGATCGGATTATAGTCGCAGCGGATATGGCTCTTAACAAATTAGTACCGACCACAACTGCGGACATCGCGTTTTTAACTCAGAGATTGTTCCCAGACACAGGGCGTGTGTCTGGAGGTAAATTAATTAAAATATTGCATATATTGAGCATTCAAATATTGGTTTTTACGATTTCATGAAATATGTTTGATGTCACACTTTTTGTGACTTTTAATTATCACATATTACACTCACCTGATTACATGACCTTTCAACTATATCATTCCATGTTTACATTATAAATGAGACCACAATAACTAGTGATATACCTGTACTATAAAGTTATACAATATGTTCTTCAGTTGAATAAGTTTTTTTGTTGTCTAGGTATATCTTCACTATAGCACAGAATACTCAATAGATAGTTAAAGTTACCTACCTGCCGGTTTCCAGAACTTATCTATTTAACTATACCAAAATATTTTGTTACAATCCTATATCTTAAAAAACAAAGAAAAAAAATGACGAAGCACACAATGTAAAGTGCCCCTTACAAATTTAATTCGCAGCATCGTCGATTATTCAATTTAAACAGCTCTTATTGAATAACGGATGTGTTAATTGTCTTCACACTCGACATCACAATATTATTGCACCTGCCTTTCCTTGTATACCTTTTGCTATTTCTTTGTCTTTTAAATGAAGCTGTGTTATTTTTGTTTTGCGTATTACACTTTTATCTTGATGATGAAGGGTGTTGGCTTGCGTAGATTGCTGGTGAATGAACATATTTAAGTTTTTAGATTATTTTAGTATGCCAAATTGGAAATGATGTTTGTTGGATATTTACCTCTGTTTTTAAGTTAACAGGATCTCATCCAGTAGGTACCATACTCACACTCAAACTCATACATTTATTTATTCAATTAGACTTCTTTTAGAAGTACTTTCGAATCGTCATTACATATTTTTAACATTTACCATACCATAGTCGAAGTAACTGTTATGAATTCTAAATTTTGATACTGTTTCTTCAATCGTACGATATTTTCCGATTTATAAGTTATATACATCTTACTTAATCGATAATTCTGCTTCTTTCAAGGCTATAATTTTCAATCGAATATGTATTCGATAGACTAACTTTTAAATGTCACTGACTTCTAACATTATGAATAATGAAGTAATCTCACACCGTCACACGTAAGCCCTTTTAAATATAACTTTTCAACGAAAACCGAACGCGAACTATAATTATCCTTACGTTACCCAAGATCGTTTCAAGGCAATTACAACCGAAATGTCAACACAACAAAATTAATATTTGAATGTTTAATCACCCTCCAGGATATGACCTGGCCGACCCTTTAAATATGCAGGCGCAATTAGGGCTAGGTATACTTGGGTAATCCTGTAAGCTTATTGGCTAAATGCTTTGCACGTATTAAAGTTTATGATAATTGTGAGACTTGGAATCTTTACGTAGTTGGGTTAACATGTTCTTGTAGAATTTTTAATAATATGTACTTACAATAAGTTATGTTCAATGGTTATCTTTCTTGAAGATTTTTAATGCTTTTGCAGTTTGTATCATAAATAGGAGTTCGTTAAATTAAGCTTTCTAATGTCATAATTGAAATTGAATTAAATTTGCTCTTTTCATACATCTTGAAAATTCCTTTTCTTTTATACAAAATTCGAATTCAAACTTCGAAACTTGCGTCTCAAGGCCTACACAATCTACATACAAGTTTTCCATTCCCAAATTCGCTTCGTCAAAAGTACTTAGCGTCACGGAAAGTAAAGCCATTACTTCATTTATATGTGGGTATAATAAAAGTAGATCCAACACAAGTTTGTAAGTGTGTCTGATGTTACACATGCGCGGTAAATGGGCCCGTTCTTTATTCACTTAGCGAAGTAAGGCTGCGGACACATGGCTGCGTGATATGTTTCTGGGTTGGAATTGGGATATAAGTTTGATTGATGCTTTTTCGGTTGGGATCTTCATTCTTCAACCGATTTACAAAAGAAAAATTCTCAATTCGACTGCTTTTTTGACGTGACAACGTCTTATAATTCGATAAAGCCGGCTGCACGCACGAAACAAACATGACTCATGCGGCGTTACCTCGCTCTGAGGCGTTCCATGTAAGGCTTGAAGTGCAAGCGAGAGCGCGGAACGAGCGACAAAGAAGCACAATCGGACGTTGTCATGTTCAACTATCGTCAGTAAACCGACTTTACAGACAATTAATTTTTTAACGATTTTTTTATTTTTGCTTTATTTTGAAAGCTAGTGCCTTCGGTTAATCCTTTTTTAGAAAGAAGTTTTTTGTTTCGATTGGCATTTGATCTTCGATGATAACTTGAAGGTATGTGGGGAAAATAAACGAAAGTTTTGTCCGTTGAGTTGTTCTTATCTATATTTAATGGCAAATGTGACACATCTTAGAGATATGCAGCTTTCTCTGGACAGTCGAATCAGATGTATTATATAACTAGCTGCGCTCCGTGGTTCGCCCGCGTTGTCTGAAACCTTATAAATTATATACTAAAACCTTCCTCTTGAATCACTCTATCTATTTAAAAAAAACCGCATCAAAATCCGTTGCGTAGTCTTAAAGATAATTAACATAGGGACCGAGAAAGCGACTTTGTTTTATACTATGTAGTGATGGAGGATTATACCTATATCTCATTTGTAGAGTATATTTTAAGCATGATATTTATCATAACTTTATATGTTATTAATTCAATATTAAAATGAACACGATGATAAAAATAACTTGTGATTCTCCTAGAGCTTTAAATAAGACGATGTTGTATTTCTGTTTGCAGTTTAGGTATTATTAATATATTCTTTAGAAATAAATATTACTCATATTGTATTCCTATAAAATAACCTTGAGTCTCAGTATACAGATGAATCACATTGTAACGTAGTATGGCCATTAATCATTTTCATGCTTGTAAAAATTACATTTCTCTTTCACTCCCAAATGATTTTGCATAAGTGAGAGCGAGATGAATATTTAGGCAGAAATCGTTCATAGGTAATATGAAACAATAATTTCATTGTATTTCACACTTATCTAAAAATTTACATATAGGTATATGCTATGTTGGTATTGATAAGATTAGAGCGACAGTGTAGTCATCTAGGTTTAACGACTTAAATACAATCCTCCAATAAGCCATAACTTTGATATTGTCTGTCTAGGTGGATATTAAGGCAGATGTCAAATTGTAAGGTTTAAGCACAATGGCCTAAAATAATATAAATAATTTATCATTGATTGATTTAACTTCTAACTGTAATTTGTACACGTGTAGTCTAAGTATTACCCTTGTAGGATTTTTTTTTTAATTACACATACAACTTCACACATGTCTAAAATTAACGCGACACTGTACTATAAATAAACATTTTGACACCACAGACTATAAAATTGTAAGAAACATAAATAACGAATTATTTATCCACGACATTCAAGCATAATTCCAACAAAACGTGTAAAATGACTCAACAAAAAGCCCAGAGATCATCTTATACCGGTTATCACATTACGGTGCGCGCGCGCATTATACAGTCATTGTAGATGATAATTCATGGCCCACAATAGTCGCTATAAACATTAATGTAGTATTTTGTAATCCGTGTAATCGCTATAGTCGAGTGGAACGCTATGAATCACTCCTACTCGACAGAAACTCGGGCCATCCTGTATTTAACTGTTACATTGCTAATAAACATTTTCTATTGAGTATTAATGTACTAAGATGAGTAACAAAGATGGGTTACATGCCTGTTAGAGTTTCCGGAGGGAGTTTTAAGAATTTCAAACTATATGAAGTTAATATTCCCAACTTTGTAAATACTTGGACATCAGCATGACCAATGGCTCTAAATGATTAAATATTTTTTTGTTTTTGAATAATTTTCCTGTACCAAAATAACTATTTATGAGTGATGAGTTAAGAGATTCTGTGAGTCTAGCCACCTCACTCACGTGCAAATTTGTTACTTTGACGCGAAACTTCTAAGAAGTTGAAATAACCCTTCCTTGAACAAACTTAACTCCAATAAGACCTCGTAACTCTCTGCTAACTTACACAAGAGCATCATCAGGAAAAAATATATTTTTTCCACATAAAAATAATGGCTAAAAAATACTTTCCATGCATTTATTCCGCCACGTTATGAGATTACACTAAGTAATTAAAATAATATCTCGTTATTTTCAAAGCTTTAATATTATAATTTAGGGTTTACAGAGATTTGGAGTATAATTTAAAAGCACGAACTCCCATCGTGTTCGCCTTTGATATAACATTATCAGCTAACCGGATCAAAAGCGAATATTGTGGCGAAACCGAATGTAGACATCTTGAAAAGGTTTTAATTAAGCTAAGTGAGGGTCTCGCCATCAATCGAGTTAATGCCTGCTTCCACCTGAAACGGGAACTTTTTCCAGGTCATTCGCTCAGAATTGAATCTACGTACTCAAACGAGCTTGAAATTTTTATACACGGATTTTCTGTGGGAAACCTTATTAGTGACGGAACTGTGCAGCCGTTAACGCGTGCTCTACGCTCTACGCCTAATGCCTTTACACATTTCACTGGATTTTTAAACGAGACACATTCATAATCTAATAGCTTTGAAACGTTCTGCGTTGTAATGTTTGGGCAAGAAATAGGTTATACTTGGTGTGCATCGTTTATGTACCAAATGTTAGTTGATTCAATTCAGCAGTTTAGTTTTGAAAGAAAAATATTTTCGTAATTCGTATCAATGCAAATATGTATGTAATTTACATTAAATTGACCGTTTTACGAATATAAATGCACGCAGGTTTAACAATGAAGCTTTTAGTCACCTCTTTTTATTAAGTAGACTTTAACAAGTTGCCAATCTAGGGAATTAAAAGCCAAAATCTTGCAAACGCTGCATTCTCAATAAATGACGGCGCGAATGAAATTTCATACATATTTTTGGATTTATAAATGTTGTTATTAATGCTGTATCGCTGGAGTCAAATTTTTAATTTGAATCTCTCTTTGTACGTGAAAATTCGAAATTGCATTTTAAGTTTTAATTCAAATAAAATATCATTAAAGTAAGTGCAGGCCGCCATTTCGTAATAAGTCTCAATTTTGCAAAATGCTCGTTATTTTCGTCGCCGACTTTAATTTCATTTACCGTCCCTTTGTATTGTTAATTGCGCTTTCTTACACCACTTTATATAAGCTATGATTAAAGACACGACGTCGCCAGCTAAAAATATTCAAAGAGGTGAATGTTTAAATAGGTCGGTTAATGCGGCCTCACGCGCCTTCGAGGCGCTACCCGGTGGAGTTCAGGAGTGTCCTCCGCTCTCTTCTTTCCACAAATTAACCGTGCTTTTTAAGTTGGCCGGATGAATTTTAAATTAGATTAAGCCTCGGGCCGGCCGTGACGCCGCAAAGATATGAATGATGACTTCGATGTACCGCGACCAGTGTAACGTGACCCCTGCCGCCTAGAGCTTTGTTGGTTATTCGGTATTGGTTTAATGGACGTTAGTATTATACGTATCACAGTCATTATGGAATTAAAGCAATCTCTCTGTTCCGATGAAATAATTGAAGCTTTTAGTTGTTATGCGATGTGAATGTACTCCAGTACGCAGTGACGCAACGGTACTCGACAGATTTCCTGGATTCGATTCCCAGGCCTGGAATGTTTCGAGATGTACTATTATTGAATGGGAATTAGTTCCCATGGCTGCAAATTGTCGGTACTTTTTTACCTTGTTTGATACGTTGTTAATATACATCTTATTTATACCATTTACCATTTGTCATTGTAAATTGCTCATCATTTTAGACAAGCTAGGGTAAGCTAATGTTTGATTTTTCTAGACGTACCTATTTCATAAGGTATGCAGAAAAAAATTAACTCCTACGATTGTATAACTTTTATGGAGTAAGAATTTAATGGCGAAATTTCAATTTTACTATCACTTGCATGTTTAAAAGCTAGTTAGAAACAAAAACAACCAGCCATCATCCCAATTCCCAAATCAATCCATGTACCAGGGTCACAAAAACGCAAGGCTGTTAGTTAATCAGGCCACGCTAATCCCGATGTCTATTTGTCCGCTGACCGCAACATTAGTCCCGTGTCCGATCCGGGATGGCCGGGATAGCCCGGATAGCTGGGATTGGTGGGATCGGTGGGATTGCCCGGGATTGAAACTTATCCCGGGTCGCGGTCTTTAGTTAGATGCGATTGTTATAAACCTTAGCTGCGATGCGATGCGATTTCGGATTTAGGGTGCGAGTATCACGAGTAGGTGAATGATGCAACGTTACGACATTCATTTATTTTTTCAAATCAAAATATTAAGAACATTTATATCTTGGCTTTGTATATAGCACACTTACAAATCTTAACTCTTTGTATTACACACGTAACTGTATTTGTATCGTGTTTGTAGGTAAGTATAATTTTTACGCCGTAACTGCTATACGAATTGTGATGAATCTTTAAGTGTCTGTCAAGCTAAAAATAATTTAAATTAGAAATTTATCTAATCTAGTTATCTAATCTATTTGTGTCCCACTTATACGTTTATCTATTTATTCGTCGTATCGTCAAAACTTACTGCAAAATTTAAAAAGAGCAAGAATGTCATTTTAATTTTAAGCACACATAAATTTCCATATTGAACGCACGAAAAATATGAATAATCTTAGTTAGCATTTAATTCAAATTCCCTTTGTCTCTAGAGAAATCTCGTTGCGTTTGCGGTAATCACACAATCAACATGCAGATAGCCACCATTTCACAGATGATTAACAAGACTGTGACGTCTCAACGCTTCCAGAAACTTCCAATTTGGTGTTACATTGAAGTGATTAAAACTAACCCTGTCTACGCTATGCGGCAGAAATGATATTTGACGATTATCCTATTTTGATATGTGTGCGAGAAAAGTTATATTGATGTCCATTGTCCAGTTAAAGAATTTAGTAATAGTAAATCGATAATATATACCGGACAAATCGAGAACCTCCTCCTTTTTTTAAGTTGGTTAAAATATATGTGTGAAGTTTACCAAAACCATAATACACCACTAAAATAAAAATAACGTAATAAGAAACTATTACATCTAAAGATGTAAACACATTTCACTAATTTGATAGATTAATAGATAATATGGACCCTTTCCCAATTTATACCAACCAAGGCCTTAAATTTGTAGACCCTTACACTTGTGACGAAATCTAACCTTCAAATCAGATCCAATCACTAGAAACAATCTGTAAACCTCAATTAAATACAACTTGTTATCTTTCAGTTGAACTCAATCAGCTGACAAAAGTATCAGCTCTACGTTAATGAAATCCCTCCTCCCCTGGGGGTTACAGGTGACAGTGGTAATGTTGTAATTCGTATGCAGGTCGACAGGTTTCACAGGCAATTAACTACGTGGCGAGCTCTATTGGCTTCTTTAATGTACCCTACATTATGATGTTATAGTGCAACTGCTTTATGTTTTGTATTGTGAAAAATATATTTTAAGTTGTTGTCTTTGTAGATAGATTTTGACATGTATTGTAAAGTAAAATCGTCATATACTAACCATTCTTAAGAAAAATGATTAGGTACGTAGGCGTTTTGTATTTTGGAGCTTTATGGTATGGTAAATTAAAATTTCAGTGTGTGTGTTAATTTTAATGTTAATTAACATTATGATTTTTTAGGAAAAGAATAGGTTAGCTATACCTATTGTAAAATTTAAATGTAATTCTAGTGTGTATTAAATTCTTTGTCTGTCACGAACACTCTTTAAAGGACTATTAAAAGACAGAAGCCAGGAAACGTTGTATAAAAGAAATCTCATATAACAGTCTAGATTACAATGTTCCCACGCCAACTGAGCCTTCCAACATCCCATAAGAAGTCTTAATCCTAGGCTATCCATTACTAATTGCATATGTTTTTCCAAAGGATAGGATTCGATTCCCTTAACGATCTCATGGTAATTACTCCGTACATACGTAATGATGCGTAACTTAACCAAATCAGGCTTGCTACTGATTCCATCTAAGACCTAGGTTTTATTTACGCACTGTGTGTGTATGTAATGAATACGGATAAGTTGTTATAAAATCGCATTGTATGCGTTCTAAGTAATGTAATATTAGAGAGCAAAATTCACTCTTTTAAAGAATGGATGTGAAAGTTTTAGAAAATATACGAATCGTTTTTTGATTAAAGAACACACTCAAATCGGTATATCCGTTTGCGATCTATAGCAAATCCACCTACAGACAACACGAAAAAAAATATTTTATTTGAAAATTAAAAACTATTCGAAATTACTGAAACAAAACGTATCGCACAAGTTTTTGATTACGTGTATTATGGTCTATTTTATTACATTATTATCGACATATTCTATAAAAACCATGCATAGTATAAGAACCTTTAAATAGTCGCTATTGCGAACTCATTACGCAACCTTTATGCGGAGTCGGGTCTTGATCTAGAATCTCAATCTAGACGCATTCCCACGCGTCTCAGGGAAATGCTAGGTTGTTCAACTGACTGACTTGGTGACAGGATGCTGTAAATCGGCGCTGTATTTTGGGCAGTATATGCTGAGAAATAGCTACTTCTGTTTAGTTATAATAATTGTGTAGTTCTTTTTTCTTAATTATACTTTCGGATTTAAACGTGATTTGTCCTTAATTTCTGCCGATATTTCGGTTACTGCGGGTCTTTCTTATTATTCTTTTAGCCGTGTTTTTTTAAACTCTATTTTATTTTTAACGAGGTTTAGTGAATATGCCTCTCTCTTAAAATCGACATTTCAATCAACTGTTGAAATTGCTTAAAAGATAATAAGATATTCTCCATAAATTGAAATAATAATGAATATTTTAATGTATTTATATGGAGATATTAAAGTAAAATGAACAATTTCAGCGAAATTATAGGTAACCTATTAAAAACTCGAATTTCTATTACCCGAATCTTAAAACCCCGAAAACGGCTGTTAGAACTTTTAAAAGACAGATGTAATCAATGACAAATTTTTAAAATTCCTTTTTTAATTTCCCAGATGAATCAATTTCCAGATGCACCAAAACCAGATTTTTAAAAAGTATTTTTTTGTTTCCCGTATTCTCATAATACAGATCTCATTATACCAGATTCTCAGAATACTTTTTTTTGTTTCCCATCGTACCATTTTCCAAATAAACTATTGCCAAATTTTCATAATCTTTTTATTTGGTTCCCATATAATTGTATAACAGATAAACTATTGCCAGATTTTCATAATCTTTTTATTTGATTTCCATACAATCGTGATTATACCTTTACTATCGACTGAAAATAAACATTGTCAGTAAGTAAATTTATTGATTTACTTGCCCATTACAGAAAGGTTTAAGTGTCAAATTCGACTCAGTAGGTTAGGTTAGGTTTGAAGTGTGACCCCCACGCTAGAACTGACTCGCTATTGTTTTACTTGCCCATTACAGAAAGGTTTAAGTGTCAAATTCGACTCAGTAGGTTAGGTTAGGTTTGAAGTGACCCCCATGCACGAGCCGAGCGAGCGAAGCGAGCGTGCCGCGGCAGCGGCCGGCGAGTGCCAGAACCGACTCGCTATTGTTTTACTTGCCCATTACAGAAAGGTTAAAGTGTTAAAATCTATTCAGTAGGTTAGGTTAGGTTCGTGCTGCGACCCCCTGGAAGAATTTCGTTTTGCTGGATATCGTTTATTTGAATTTCAAAAATCTGGACATTGTTTGTCTGGATATCAATTAACTGTATTTCAAAAATTTGTGTTTTAAAAATCTGGCTTTCGTGCATATGGATTACGTTCATCTGGATTTTGTGCATTTATATTTCGTATGTCTGGAACTCATTCGTCTGGATTGTAAAACGTCGTACAAATAAAGAAATGGGCAAATGAAATTCGGAGTTGCGATTATATGGCAAACAAAACTTCGAAATTTTAAAATTCGGGGTTATGAAAAAATGTCCAAACGTTTTCTGGATTATGATATTCGGAATATTAAAATTCGAGATTAAGATAGGTAACCGAAATTATAACATTATGTACATGTTATTAAAAGCTTTATAGTAATTTAAAGATAAAATTGAACACAATCTTTCGTCATTTTCGATGCTTTATGAATAAAGCCATAATTAAAAAATATGGTTAAGATATGGCTTGTAAGATTTAGGGTTGTTGAGGAAGTGATTACGAGGAAGAGGAGGAGGAAGAGGAATTTTCACACGCAAATTTAGGGGATGCGGATGAGGATGAGGATATTTTTTTGAGGAAGAGGATGCGGATGAGGAAGCGGAAGAGGAAGCGGATGATAGGAAATTATAATCAAAATTAAAAAAAAAAAACTCAACAACAAGAAAAAGACAAGTAGAAACAAGCAAGGAAACGCGCGGGTGGCGGGAGGGGAGGTCTCGCTCGCCCGATCGCGAATTTAAAAAGCCTATAACTATACTATTTGAGTCACTAGTCGGACTCAGATGAGATTTGCTTTATGCATACCTATTACTCGACAAAACCTAATCTATCTCGGTAAAAAAGTGACTCAAAGGAATTAGCTTTTGTCGATATATTTTCAAACAATACATACGAAAAATGTGACATATAAAATGTATAATCTAATTTATTATTTAAGTAAGTAATTTGCATGCCGTTGAATGACGGCTAAACATGCTGTATGCTAACACCTATGTATTGTATACCATGTTTGCTTGCAAATAAACGATTTATTTATTTATTTACGAACAAAACCTAGTCCCTTAGTTTGAGTCCCTTGTTTACTGAGATAGATTAGGTTTTGTCGAGAAATATGCATAAACCAAAACTAATCTATTAGAGGCCGACTCGTGACTCAATAGTATATACAGGGTTACTTGTAAAACACCAGCAACCTCGCAGGACAAGATAGCTAACATCATAAGTAACAACATTTGTTCTACGACTTTTGATAATTTGTTAAATTTTATTTTCATACAAAATTAAATATTGATTTAATTTTCCGTTTGAATATTATAAACTCTACGCGCATCCCAAAAATTACGTAAACAAGAAGCGAACGAGAGGGGGAAGGGGGCGTCGCGTCGTCCTTTCGATAATGAATAAAACATAGACTTACAAATGTTACGAGAGTACAATAAAAGCTTAAAAATCATAAAAATAATTTATTGCGTTATGCCAATAGTCGTAGAACAAATGTTGTTACTTATGATGTTAGCTATCTTGTCCTGCGAGGTTGCTGGTGTTTTACAAGTAACCCTGTATATCACTATATAGTATAAAACAAAGTCGCTTTCTCTGTCCCTATGTCCCTTTGTATGCTTAAATCTTTAAAACTACGCAACGGATTTTGATGCGGTTTTTTTTAATAGATAGAGTGATTCAAGAGGAAGGTTTTAGTATATAATTTATTAGGTTTTAGACAAAGCGGGCGAAGCCGCGGGCGGTAAGCTAGTATTGTATAATAAATAGGCTTTGTAAATTCGCCGCCCGATCGGATCGGCCCGGCGCATTGCGATGCAGCCGCGAGTGCGTTGCCGTAGATATGGCATCCTCATAAATTTCCTCTAAATTTTGAGGAAGCGATAGCGGAAGAGGATTTTTTTCTTTTCATTTTTGAGGATGCGGTAACGGTTGGGGAACCCAAAATATTGCGGAAGTTCCGCATTATGAGGAAGCGGAAGAGGAATCCTCAACAACCCTAGTAAGATTATTAGTTATTTCAATATATTGTTAAATCAGCATGTAAAATTTGCACAGTGAAAATATTGTAGGTTGTCCATTAGTGAAATAGTTTATTATTTTCATTCATTTACATCTTATATATATAAAAGAAAGTCGTGTTAGTTACTCCACTTATAACTCAAGAACGGCTGAACCGATTTAGCTGAAAATTGGCAGGGAGGTAGTTTAGACCCAGGAGAAGGACATAGGATACTAAATATGTACCACGGGCGAAGCCGGGGCGGACCACTAGTAGGTAAGTATATAAAATCTATTTAACATCAAAAATCTACACGCAAAAGCACTCACAAAACTATGCCTATAAACTACATAATGCTATAAATATAAATCCATTTTCCCACATTACGAACTTATAAAAATATAATAGAAAATACAACGCAACATTTCAGCACAAGCCGCGTGATTGATTAGTTTATATACTGACCTGACGTCACAAGCTTGTACTGTTTTGCTTGTATTTATACATATACCCGCATATACTGTTATATTATTTACGAAGTAAGAAAAATTGTAATACATAGTTAATATTAATTTTGTTCAAGTTTGTGAGGATGAATGTTTATTAAAGAATCTCTTTATTTTATACCTACAGGGATCGTTAAAATATAATGGTAAAAATATCGCTTTCCATAAGCTGCTTTCTGTACACTTCCTTTAATGTATTTCTTATTTATAAATTCCTTTTACTTTTGTACGAAAAAGTATTTTTATACATTCATATATTACTTATCGGATCTATTAGTTGAAAATATTATATCTCGCTTGTTCGTAAAGTTTCTTATTTATTGACGACAAATATAAATAACTCGTAATGAATACCAAGATTATTAAGCTTGAAACAATATCTAGAAAGAATCTTAACCCAGTTTTTATCCAGGAATAAGAAAAGCCTAGCCTAGCTTTTTTACGATGAAAAAATCTTGGAAAATGCAAAGCATTCCTACTCCTTATTACTGACATAATTGATTTTTCTTTTTCCAATAAATAAATAATTTGTTTATTTCCTTGATTTATTTAAATCTATTTTAAGATTAATTTTTAATCAAGTCATTCAAATTATTAAAATGTTTGTTACAATTTTGGTACGTATTGTTTTGCCAGTATTAAAAGCATTTTTCCCTTGGCATCAGTTTTTAAATCGGAGAGTGATATCCGTTTCCTAAACTATTTCCCTGCAAAAACTATCGGAATCCGGATGCGCAGTTTCTCTGCAAAAGGGAAACGAATGTATTTCTAATAGCCAACCAGTTAAATAGATTTTCAAAATTTATAATTTCAATGTGTAATAAGACAAAGACATCATTAAAGAAGAGTACCTATAATACTAAAGACTAATGTGACCAATTTTCTTCCACAAACATAAACCCACATGCATGACATCTTGGCCGCTCAAGTGACTTGTCATGCCCTCAAAAATACAAGTAAAATAAGCAATTAGTTAGACGAGCGACTCGTAAATGTGGTATTTATTCAGCCGCGGGCTGCGGAGGCTGTTTTATTATTCATTGTTTACGGCATGACGTCATACCCAGATATGCGAACGTTCTAGAAATAAATGTTCATTTTTATAAAAGTTTCCCTCGTGTTTTAAATTAACGAAATTGTATTTTGTTCCAGATTCAACGGGAATGATTTTATTTCAACAGACTTGGTGAGTACTTAATAAAATTAATTCTAGACCTGCTCGGGCCATTAACATAACGTCGTACGTAGGTGGTAGACATAAAATTGCAGGCGAATACGGCTTAACCCTAAAATGCTACACGAATTCCACGGAATCTTCGATCTACGCCTGGGTATTTTAAGCACCGCGTATATTAACTGAAAGTCTTTGGCCATAAAGCGGTCGACATTTCGTTATCTGCTAACGGTTCGGAAAATGGGAGAATCGGACCGGCCGATCCATTACTGGTATTAGGTGATCGGTATCTAAGTTTTCTGTGGCGTGGTTAAAGGGTTGGAACTTCAAAGATTTTAATGGCTGTTTACTAGTCGGCGGTAGGTACTTATATTTATGGATTGCTGTTTGGTGTATTTGCCGGCTTGAAATTATATGTAATCACGTAACTTGTTTTTAAACCAGAAAAGTAAAATGTCAAAATGATAAATTGCGAGATTGTGATGTTGTATGACGTGCCATGTAGCACATACTTCACATACAAGTGACATTGATAAATACACATCAACAGATAATATAATTATTGCCTTTTTTGGAAAAGCCCGCATTTTGTTCCTCATTGTTGAATTTATAATTCTTTTCAGGTCGGACATTTTTAAGTTAATAATCACAGCATGTTATAATGAATTTTACAAAGCTGTTAATGATTGTCTAAAACCATACAAAACCAACATCTAAATCAAAACAATCCGTCATCTTATCTAATAAAGGTTAAATGTTTTCCAATGACGTCATCGAAACAATAAAACCGACCGGATACATATTCCGATGGCGACAACGATAATTCCATTTATTCGCAAAGCGGGTAGTTTGAAAAAGGGAGTCTAATAGGATATCAAAACGGTTTTCGCACCGGACCCTGTATTGTCTGAGTTCCTTTGGCCAGAAATCATTGCGTGAATGCCGGAGCGTTAACAAATATGCTGTATATAATAATATTGTATGAAACTCTGTCTGTCTGTTCCTTTTGAGCTTTGCTGTTCAGTGGGTTTACTTTAATTTTTAATGATCGTTTAAAGGATGATTTATTGAGCCAACACTACTGTCTTTACTTAAAATATTTGAAAAATAGGTTCGAATAATTTAAAATTTATGGTATTAGATTCATGTTAAACACGACAAGAAATTTTTACATGATCACGGAATATCTAAAATAAATTTCGAGGCCTGAGAGAAAGATGTGTCTGTATTTTTGAAGACGCATTTTTAAAGATAACTTCTTTGTTATTAAAAATTGTTTGACTTAATGAAAAATATAAAAAAAAAAACTATTTAAACCAGAAATTTAGAATAATAGCAGCTCAGAGACAAAGTGTAGAAGTAATTTGTACATTTCTCAGGTAAGTGAACACTGCGGCGGGTTTTTTGGCCAAATTTTTCCTAAAATAAGTTTAAAACTTGTAAACTTAGTGAATTTTACCCCAACGAAATTGGTGAAGTTTTAAATAAATTCCCTTTATATAAATAATTTATTAATGTTCATAAGTAAGGCTTAAGTGTTAAGGCTTATGAAGTCAAAGCATTGTTTATTTAAAGTAATAATTAAATATAACATAATTTTACTTGTTTTCATTTTGCTAGTAATTTTGGTAATAAGTTATATTTTTTATTCGTGTAACATTTAAATTATAAGTTATAAAAATCCCCTTTTGTCAGGGAGACGATAGGAAAAATAATAATTTTGATGGTAACATAAACGTATTTAGTTATATTATTTTTATGGATATGTAGAAAGTTATATTTATTACAGAGAAGATAAAGTTTATAAATTGACGCAATAAATTCGGTTGCTTGAAGCTCGATAGTGATCGCTAACCTTTGTTATAAGTTACTTTTAGTAAGTTATTTTAAGTATATTTTTAAGATATGAATTGCAAAGAATTCTATTTCTGTGTATGTTCTTTCATTCGGTCCAAATTAATTATCTAGCATGTAAGTTACTAAAATATCTATAATTTTATATCGATAGGGACAAGGGACATCTTTGGTTTTGGGCATATATTCTGCTCAGTATAAAAAACTTATGCGATATAGATTTTAAAGCTCGTTAGACTTTTAGGTTAAGTATATTAAGTACTAGCAGTCCGCCCGGGCTTCGCCCGTGGTACATATTTACGTTTTCCGGGATAAAATATAGCCTATGGATACGGATTCGGAAGAATCCCTCTAAGAATGGCAAAATAAATTTTGAAATCGATCCAGTAGTTTTTGAGCCTATTCAATACAAACATACAAAAATACAAAGGTTTCCTCTTTATAATATTAGTATAGAAGACACACGATCAAAGCCATAATTAAAAAGTTATGTACAAAAGTGTCAACATTCTTGTTAATACAAAAACAATGAAAACGGCGCGTGCTAAGAATAAATATATGAATGGAGTTAAAAAAGTGGTTGTCGCGTTAAAGTTAACTGTAATTGGACTTGCATTCACCGGTTTTTATCTTAAATGAGATGTTTACATTACTTCAGCAGCACTTTATCGCAGAACAGCATGTTTTGATAATGTTGTGGTCGTTATTTCTGATTTATTGTATGCTTTTTTCGCGACACGTGTTGGGTATATGTCTGTTATTTTATTTAATGATTTATGCTGGTAATTTTAATTTTATTGATTGTTTTGATTGTGGTACTGAGGTTAAATTAAAATGTATATTGTGATTTTATTTATCGATTTATATTGATTATTTTTTAATTGGATTTACATAGTAGTAGGTCGCTGGCACTGTCTGTTTTGTTCGTATTCTTAATTCTTAAAAAGTACGCAACCGATTTTGAAGCGGTTTTTTTAATAGATTCGAGGGAAAGTTTTAGCACAGATTAATAGTTACTACGTTTTAGTAAGTGTATAATTTGTTAAGTTTTAGACAAAGCGGGCGAAGCCGTACGCGGAAGGCTAGCAAAATTATTACATCCCTTTAAAAATCGTTTACTTCTAAATACAATTCGTCGCGTAACAATCGATGACGTCACAAAAGCCCCTCACTCAGTATTAAAGGGAAAGCCGGAACAGACAATCCATGGTGTAAATAATTATAGCGTGCCCCTCGCGTGCGTATCGGGCACCGAATCTTGGACCGCACGCGACCTAAGCACGGAAACCATCTGATTTATTATACCTTAGAGAGGGGAATTCACTAATTTTTGCTTTAAGTTTTTGAGGGTAGTTAACAACAATTGGTAAGTTAAGTTTAATAATATTAAAATATACATTAGAAAAAGATTTTGGATATTAGATAGACGGGATTTCGCAGAATAGGGTAGATATACCTACTTGTTGTTGAAATATAATTAAAATTACTTAGGACTTAGAAACTGTTATTCGCAAAACCATGAGAGTAAGTAAAGTGGCGGAACAAAATAAACTTATATTTCTGAATCAATTTCTGATGAAAATTTATAGTAATTAACAATAACAAAAGAGCATACTTAGCGTTAACTTTGAACTGAAATACTTGGTACTTATATCCGTCGGCTTAGACTTGTCTTACTTAAAGATTATTTAGCCTTTGTAATGTTAAACAAAGATTTAGAGGTAATATAGATAATGTTAAATACGCTCTTATACATTTCTAAGTACTAGATACTTAATGTGTTAAATTATTCACATTTTCTGTTAAATCGTAATATGAATTTGCATATTAATATATTACATAAAATGAGTGAAAGCAAGATTACCTTGGAAATGTTCCCAAATGGGGTAAGGCTGTGGGGTAAGGCAAATACATTTAACGTACCTATATATTATCTATTTCCTCTAAATAAGGCCATATTTATGTTTCCTACCATATTTAATCTACAATAGATTTCGAGACTAGGACTTAAGTCTTCTCTAAAATTCCTATTTTAAAGAAGACTTAAGTTAAAATTATAAAACGTTAAGTAAGTATATCTTTTGAAGAAAAGACATGTTAGATAAAACAGAACGCTGGAACATGTAATGGAGAATTGCGCACTAGATTCAATTTAGTCCTGTTAGTTATTTATTGTTGTTGAATTGGCGAGATGCAAGGATAATAAAAATTAGAGACTTGGCTCTGTACGAGACAAATAATGTTTTCCAGCTGGTTTTTCTCTTGTATCGGAGTTTTCTGGAACAAATTTTATATCTATGACTTCTCAGGTTCTTGTCAAAACCTTAACAACAATTCTTGACAACAATGTATGTACCTAACTATTTGAATGAAGCAGACAACGTCTTGACAACGTTCTTTAGAAAGGCTTTTAGCTAGTCGAAGTTTTGAAAAAAATGTCCGTATTTAAATTTGATATCTTAAAATAGATCTTGCACATCTTCATCTCGAAAACGAAAACCCATTTCGTTTCCAATCGCTTTGATAAATTACAATCATGTATAAGGCGTCATTAAGCAGGCGTCGACAGCGCGAACGACATTATAAGGTAATAGTGGTATGATTAATACATAAATCGCTTGCGTCCGCTCTCGACGGCTGTCTAATGAAGAAAGGCCCGCCCGGCGCTGTCACGGCGCTTATATACTTCCCCCACCATGATTGATGACGTGGCCTGATGTGGGTAAGATCCTTAACTTAATTACGTTGCGTGAAGGAGCGATAAACTGAAGAGTTACAGACATTGGGACTGAATTTTGCTTTGTAACTTTGATTTTAATACGTTTTTGATTAGTGCTATGTTTGCTTAGTTTACTTTTCATCAAATGCCTTAGGTTGTTATTCGAGACCATGGTAGTGAAGGAAATATTAGATTTTTTCTAAAAAATGTGTGACGTTGGAATTTCTAAATAAATCTGCTCTAAATATAGTGATCATAGTCTTTATTACTGTGTGAAACTCCTAAAACATAATCGTTAAGAAAATGCTGCTTTAGAATCCAATTACCTACAGGTACATCAAAAAAGGAGGATGAATATCTGCTCACTATACTCTTATTATTGCTTAGAAGCTTAATTTGTTAACCATACTGTGTGTAAACACAAAAGCTTACTCAAGAGTTGCATTAAAACAATTCGTGGAAGCAATCGAAATATCTTGAATAGATGTGAAAAGACACAATATCTGCTTGAAAAACTTTAAATTGACTTGCAGTAGCGTTGCCCAAACTGTGTCTGCGGTATATTTCAATCCGAAGTTACTTAACGAGCAGACTGAGATACATTTTATAAGAATCGTTCTCCGAAACTTGAAGCCTGAGATGGGTAACGTAAGTTCCTTGATTAATGTTATTCTATGAATATTTAATTCTGTCTAGAAATTTCAAATTGAGATTCTTGAAATATATGGAATTGAATTGCAGCTGTTCTCAATTTTCAGAATAATATGCTTATTATTTTAATATGACCCCAATCATTTAATAGCTATGATTTTTGTCAACGCGTCAAATTTGAAATTCCCTGTATTAGATACATAATAAATTGTATTGTGACGAATCAATAAATATATTTTACTTGTACCTACTATATTATTTTCTTTATAATTATCACACCCTTTAAATAGAATACCATTGTATTACCTTTCAATATTACCTACTTTATCACTTGTTTAGTTCTTAGAAATTAGCAATGACCTATTATACTAGTAGACGCGGCATACGCCAACATCATTGCACTAAAAAACAGCGTAATTAATACATACCTACTTACTAACACATTATCACCAATACAGTTGTTCTCTCTTTCACTCTCACGCACGAGACATAATACATGTCTCACTCATGTACTTCGTAATAACAACTGCCGATTAAAATATAAAAAGAACGTCCAGCCACGACGCTGAATGGTGCGTGACTAAGTGAAACTCGGGCACTTAGCTGAGTTTTTTCTTGCCAAAATAGAGAGCGGGTAACGTATCTAGCTTTTTTATATATCATAGGAAATTAGTGAAAAAATTAAATAAGACGCATTCACTTGAAGCCTAACATTTTACCATATCATGGAATGGGCAGAATATAGCCTCCAAATTGCCTCCTAACAATCTTTTGATTAATAAGTGTCGTTGACATTTTAATTAAGTCGGCTAAAAGTCAGCCTTTATGTCGAGGGGCGTTCAAATGTCGGTGTTTAGCGTGCTATATTATGGTTTTCATATTTAAACTGCTAAACATCTTTTTATAAACGATATCTTATGTTCATGATTCATTTAAATAATGGAATGTGCGATATAAATATAATCTTATATGGCAGTCAAAACTACTTTCATAACAGCAGTAAATCAGATTTTTATGTTTTCAGGCGTGTTTAAGATTGTCCTCAAAACTTTGAATGTACACAACGTAGTTTACCATCTTCTCCAATTTTAGTAAAATAAACCCATTAGTTCTTAATTAAAAAACCGAACAAAGAACCCCAAAACAAAAAGTCCCAACAAAGAAATTATCCTGACCGCTCGCAGTGGACATAAAAGCGCAATATTCCAGAATGATACCGGCAAAATACGTATTATGTAAAATACGTGTAATACCCACTAGGTATACCAGCTAAAAATTTAAATTGGATGCAAAAACTGCGTCCTACACTAATGGTGTTGCTAGTTTAAAAATATTCCGCCAAAATGGCGGCCCATCTTTATTCAGCTGTGCTATTGTTTAACAGGTTTAACCTTAGCTTACTGCTTTTGTTTTAATATGTAAATTGCGAAATGGACTTATGAATGAATATTTTCGCTATGCCGCTGTTTTGCGTTTCATTTTTGAAGCGTTTGTAATGGCGCCAAAAGAGGAACGTATTTCCGTCATATAAGTGAGGTACCGTGTTTTCTATTGGGTAGGGCGAACGTATTTTATGTCATATATAGATAAGTAGGTATGTGTAATAACAATGTTTTGCAATTTGTGTCCTCTCAGATATATAATTTCCCTGCGGCAAGTTAACCCTTAGTTATAGTGCTTATTTTTTTTCTATGTAAGTACTTATGATACAAATGGTTGACTATAATATGTTCAGATTTATATTATAAATAATTTCCAGATTCTTATCCGCCTCCTAAACGATAAGTTGCAGATTATTATACGGAGCCATAATCTTGCAATCCTAAATTATTTTTCAAACTCAAACTCAAACATTTATTTATTCAATTAGACTTCTTCTAGAAGCACTTTTCAAACGTCGTTACATATTTTTAACATTACCAAAAAAAAAGCAGAATAAGACTCATGTGTTTAGCAAAGATGAAATAATAACGAGCAAATTGCGTGCAAATCCGTTGTAAATGCTTTCTTATTTTTCATATTTTAAATAAAAAATTCTCAGTGACTTAAACTATTGTTAAGCGCGTAAATCCTCAGTTTACAAAGCTTTTGTTTCATATGTAAATCTTGAAATGGGTTCATAATGAATATAAGTAGCTAAGCTCACTAACGAAAGAGCTATAGCGATAATTCTCGTTATATACAGACTTTTATTTTCTTGGTAATGTTTAATTATCGTTTACCTAGATGCAAAACCGGGATATGAGTCTTTACCGTATTCTGTGTTAAAGAAGTTTCTGGAAGTAGGTAACTGTACCTTAAAAATAGGTGAAGTTTGGTAGTACGTACTTGTTTTTTACGATAAAGCAGGATTATATTTAAACAGTTTTTTGTACAGATACATAATAAAGTTATCATAAGGTTGTCTGGAAGAAATCGCTCTAAAGCGATAAGACCGCCATTTGTACTTAGTTTAAGCTATCTTTAAGTGTTTGCGTTTCTTTTTTTTTATTCTCTTTAAGTGCAATAAAGGATTGATAAATAAATAAATAAATAGTGTTTATACATTTATGTACCTACCTTTCTGTATTTCAATTAACTTCACTTTAAATTCGACGCGACTTAAAAATGTACAAAAACAAAAATTCAATTAATATATAAAATAGCGAAATATTTACATCCGTAACAAAATTACATTTTCGCCCTTTGATCTCAGGCTATAAATAAGTATATAAATAACCGGGAAATCGTTACGTCCGTCGGTTTCAACACGAACGCCTATAAACAAGGCAACGGACGGAGCCGCGGCATTTTATATGAGTTGTGTGTTTGTTGCACGCGAGAGAAATTCTTATCGATTATTGGATATCGATAATAGTAGCTTAGAAAGGGAAATGGCTATAATTGGAACTTTCATATTATATTAGAACTAGTTAGTTTTATCTGAAAAAAGTTAAAGGCCGCGTGCTAAGTACCTATTTAATATTTATTAGTATGATAACACATTAAATATTTTTTCTGTCTAACGTATTAATTATGATTCAAAAAATTTTGAATAATATTTTCTTCAATATGTATCTTCTCCATTCTGTCCAGTCGATTCTAACATTAAATTGTTTTCAAGTTCAAAATTGACATGACATTCAAATACTGACTTCCATAATAACAAAACAAAACCCACTTCTTGTCAGTCGGATAAAAGTTGTTCCATCAGCTGTGCCAAAATAACAAATAGCTCCAACTTATGAAGGCTTCGATTGAACCTTTTTTTGTATAGATATAATTAGTCATTTATATAACGTAGGTACATGGCGTGCGGGAGCAGACCTTCCTTCCTCATTGCTTTCCTGTATCCTAGTATAGGGGATACGTCATGAACTTATGTTTTATTATTTATAGATTTAATCACACAAACATTGGTACAATAAAACTATATACCTATGTGTGGCTTTGCAAAATAATCAAACTTCGATTTCAAATGTTTAATTTTGTACCAAGACAGGGATATCAGGAAAAATGGCAATGTACATTCAAATAGACTATACAGGGTGTAATCGTTAAGTGTGCACAGGCGATTTTTCCGTAAGTATTACAGATAACAAAAAACTTTAAACTGATATCGAAAGTACTTAACCTAATGAGTAAAATGGCGGTAATAAATTTTTAAAAATAAATCGAAAATAAATAATCGAAATATCAAAAAAAAATATCTTTAAACCCTCCCATACATTAAGTATGAAATATGAATATCCCATATACATATAATATGAAAGATTTTAGCTTTCTTTTTCTTTTTTTGGTTTTCTGCTTTAATTACTTCGCAAATTTGAAGTGACATTTTCCACGTTTTTCCGGAAATTTTCACGCATTTTCCGGATATTTTCCGGGAATTTTCCGGACATTTTCCGGACATTTCCCGGACATTTCCCAGGGATTTTCCAGGCATTTCCACGCTTTTTGCGTACATTTTCACGCATTTTCCGGGTATTTTCCAGATATTTACCAGGCATTTTCCGGACATTTCCCTGACATAGCCTGTAAATGTCTGGAAAATGTCTGGAAAATCCCCAGGAAATGCTCGGAAAATCCCCGGAAAATGCCTGGGAAATAACCGGAAAATGCCTGGGAAATGTCTGGATAATATCCGGAAAATGCGTGGAAATTTCCGGAAAAACCGTGGAAAATGCCTGGAAAATGTCCGGAAAATATCCGGAATATGCGTGAAAATGTCCGGGAGAAGCGTGGAAAATGCTCGGAAAATCCCCGGAAAATGCCTGGGAAACTCCCGGAAAATAACCGGAAAATACTTGGAAAATGTCTGGAAAATATCCGGAAAATGCGTGGAAAATTCCGGAAAATCCGTGGAAAATGCCTGGAAAATGCCTGGAAAATATCCGGAAAATGCGTGAAAATGTCCGGAAAATATCCGGAAAATGCGTGACAATGTCCGGGAGAAGCGTGGAAAATGCCTGGAAAATCCCCGAAAAATGCCTGAGAAATGTCCGGAAAATGTTGGGACATGCGTGGCAAATGCCTGGAAGATCCCCGGAAAATGCCAGGGAAATGTCCGGAAAATGTCTCGAAAACATCCGGAAAATCCCCGGGAAATGCTCGGAAAATCCCCTGAAAATGCCTGGGAAATTCCCGGAAAATAACCGCAAAATGCCTGGGAAATGCTCTGAAATGTCTGGAAAATATCCGGAAAATGCGTGGATATTTCCGGAAAAACCGTGGAAAATCCCTGGAAAATTCCTGGAAAATATCCGGAAAATGCGTGAAAATGTCCGGAAAATATCCGGTAAATGCGTGAAAATGTCCGGAAAATATCCGGCAAATGCGTGAAAATGTCCGGAAAATGCGTGAAAATGTCCGGAAAATATCCGGAAAATGCCTGGAAATCCCTGGAAATCCCCGGAAAATGCCTGAGAAATGTCCGGAAAATGTCTGCGAAATGCGTGGAAAATCCCCGGAAAATGCCAGGGAAATGCTCGGAAAATCCCCGGAAAATATCCGGAAAATGCGTGAAAATGTCCGGAAAAATCGTGGAAAATGCCACTTCAAATTTGCGAAGTAATTAAAGCAGAAAACCAAAAAAGAAAAAGAAAGCTAAAATCTTTCATATTATTAAATGTATATGGGATATTCATATTTCATACTTAATGTATGGGAGGGTTTAAAGATAATTTTTTTGATATTTCTCGATTTATTTTTAAAAATTTATTACGGCCATTTTACTCATTAGGTTAAGTACTTTCGATATCAGTTTAAAGTTTTTTGTTATCTGAAATACTTACGGAAAAATCGCTTGTGCACACTTAACGATTACACCCTATATAATATATGCAACATATTTAAGTTAGATTTAATGTCGTTTATTACATAGATAAATTCGTAGAAGATGACTTTGTATCTTCACAACATTTAAAATTTTCTCATCATAATTTAAATAGAAATATAATTTTATTTTTATTCATCAAAATTATCGTGAAATATAGGTAGGTAAAGAAACCAAATCCGCTCCGCTCATGTCTTGTTCCCCAAAGTCCCGAAATAACGCGATTAAGCGAATGAAAGGGCCAAAACGAACAAAAGCAAATGTGATTACCGCCGACTAAAGAAATAAGTAATATTTCTTTCTTTCCACTATTTCTTTACATCGGATAACAGCGAATTGCACGTTTATAAACGTTATTTGGATGCCTTCGCTCAATCGACCAAATTGGTGCTTTTACTGAGCTTTTAAATGTATCTTTCAAAATAAGTTAATTGATGTTTAAAGATGTGTATACTTTGATACGGCTAAGTCTTCCTTTTCTCTACAAAGTAACTATAACTACCTACATAATAATTATAATCATTGTTTCTCTTAGCCTATAGCCTTCCTCGATAAATGGGCTATCTAACACCGGAAGAAATCTTAATATCTGATGGGGAGCGATAATGACAATATGATGGTTTTAATTAGGTTAACATTTCAAACTTTATTTGAAGTGTTGTGTATAAATATATACCTTAGTAAAGGTAGGTAAAGTATTTTTCTTTAGGTTACAGACGAAGAGCTTTATATTCATACTCTTTTCTGTTTCGATGATTTTAACGGTACGAAGCATGTAAGTGGCTTGATCCGAAATATAGCTCAATGTAGCATTTTATTTTCATTCCCAATACGAATCCAGTCTAAAAATAAACTATATTTACATACTGTATTCACCTCATTACGTAGTAAATATGTCGGTAACCATGGCAACCAGGAAACTCTAATCAAAATAAATGAAGAGTAATGAATGGGCCGATGTGATACCAATCTCACTTAGAAAGAGTGACGGGTCGTTTTAACCCTTCCGTGAGTTGCGAAATATTCCAAAGAGGAGGTGAAAAATAAATTGGAAAATACCTATGCTGGGTTTGAACCGTTTCGTGCTTTCGCCTATTTGGTGGAGAGTTCATTAACGTATGTATAATAAAAAAGTGTATTTTTGTTCAAATCTAATTTAAAAACATGTAGGTACACATCTTCTATGTATGGACAATTATGTAAGGAAGAATGAAAATCAAATCATGCCAATTTGCTAAAGCCTAGTACAAGAACAATTAAAAAGAAAGAAAGAAAGAAAGAAACATTTATTTGACTCCACAATATAAAATTTAAATTAATAATAAAAACACAGATAACAAGCAATTTCAAACAAATAAAACTGTTAAAATAACGATAAACAAGTAAACAATTAAAATAAAGATAGGTAACAAATTAACAATCTTATTAATACAGTAAAATAAAAAATAAAATAAATGTGAGAAAAAGTAAGTGGAGCCAAACCAGGTAGCCACTCAGTATATGTTGCGACACAGTTGCAACACTGATTTTCAGTGGCCCCTCTCTGTAGTGATTGGAGCGGCAGTACGTTCGCAAATATACATATTTTAATTAGTACATGTAAATAAAAACACACGATAAATATACATAAATAAAATTCACATTTTTCAACAATAACAATACACAATAAAGTAATATCCAGATAAAATGATAATATACCTACATAATATAAAATATGTTAAGACCTAATGAGAAATACGCAACTAAGGTTGGATTTTGAACTCCTGTAACAGGTATTTTTTATATTTAATTTTAAAAGAGTTTAATGTGTTGGAGTTTAATATAGGTGGTGGAAGATTGTTCCAACACTTAGTTGCGGAGTATTTGAAACTTCCCCTGAAGGCAATTGTGAAACTCCTCGGCATGGCAAGTTTACGAAATGAGGAACGGGTGTCATAGACGCTGCCCTCCCCCATCCAGGTTAGTTTGTCGTATAGATATTTCGGGGCTTTCGTTATAACTACTCCAAAAAGAAGTGACGCGAGGTGCAACCGCCTACGATATTCCATTTTAAGGCACCTAGCCTCTACCAGGTACGGAGTAATATGGGTCCTGGGAGGAATATCCCAACAAAAACGCGCACACGCGTTTTGAACACGCTGTATCGCATTCTTGCTACGGCATAATAACCTGGGACCATACATAACGTCGGCATAATTGAACTTGGAGAGTACCAGACTCTCACAGAGTCGGATTCGTACATCGACGTTTAGGTGTTGTCGAATGCGATACAGGAGCTTAAGTCGATAAAAACAATTAGCTATAGTTGTATTCACATATTTTTCGAAACGTAGGTTTTCATCGAAGATCACTCCTAAATTTCGAGCCTCATTTACGCGTTCTATAGAATTAGTTTCAATGAAAATAATTGGGTTCTCACACTCAATCCTACGGACCATATTAGGAGTGCCTAAAATCATATATTTTGTTTTATCCTTATTAAGCACCAGTGAGTTCTCGCGAGACCAAGCTGATATACGATCTAGATCGCTGTTAAGTTTTGCGGTTGATGCAGCTGTCTGTGAGGGATCAAATGAAATATATAATTGAATGTCATCAGCATAGGCATGGTACTTACAGTGCTGTATACAATCAAAAATATCGGCACTGTAGAGAATAAACAACAATGGACCGAGTATGGATCCCTGAGGTACACCCCTGGTTACTGGTGTACACTGAGAAAATGAAACTGATCCGTCCTCCTTGTTCACGGCAACCGTTTGGCACCGTTTACCACTGAGGTAACTACTGAACCACGCCACCGACTGCGAACTGAAACCATAAAATGTTAGCTTGGATAACAGCAATGGCACATTGAGAGTATCGAAAGCACGTGAGTAATCTAGCAACACCAACAACGTACCCTTGCCACTATCGTGCGCGCTCAAAATATTGTCCAGCACGTCAGTCAACGCCGTAGCCGTACTTCGGTTCTTACGAAAACCGGATTGTAATTCAGGCAATATATTATTACCCTCAAGATACGCCATCAATTGCTTATGCACAACTTTTTCAAGCACCTTTGACAGACAGGGCAGAATGCTAATCGGGCGGAGGTCTTTATCAGCTAAAGGATTTTCTTTTTTGGGGATAGGTTTTACAAGTGCATGTTGCCATAATGCTGGAAAGGTGCTGGATGATATAGAACTGTTAACAATGTCCGTTAGCACCGTTAAGGTCATAGACGTTGTCAGATGGAACATGTCTAGTGATATATCATCAACACCAATGGCTTGTGATTTTAACTCTTGTAAAGCTTTTAAAACAGTGTCCTGAGACACTGGCTTTAGATTAAACGATGCGTCACTATGACGATGATGTTGATATCTCGTAAGTGTTTGGGGGAGAACATGATCGTGTCCAGGTATGTCAAGAAAATGAGCACTTAATTTGTTTGGGTCGCGGAGATGCGTTGGAAGGATAAGATCTGACCTCTGTTTGACATTAACCTGAGCCTTTATATGTTTCCATAACACTTGCGAGTTTTTAATATTAGCATTGATGAAAGTGTCAAAGTATACCGTTTTTTCGCGAAAGATAGCCGAGTTTACATACTTTTTTAGATCAGTGTAAAACGCTTTATGACAAGACTTTTTAGATCGTCGAAAAGCATCTTGAGCCACATCCCGGCGCCTCATCATCATTTTTATATTGTAGGTCAACCAAGGAGGATATTTGTGTTTTATACAGATAGTCTTTTTGGGTGCATGGAGATCAAAAACATATGAAATAAGAGCAGTTAGAGCGGTCACTTTGTCATTGACATCATTCAAACCAGAAATAAACTCCCAATCTAAGGACCGTAGTGTTTTGTTGAAATCCTCCAAGTTAATATCTTTAATTGGCCTTGATGAGATCCACTTTGGTGTTGGCTTATCGATTTTGAAGTCAAAAGTGCATGAAACAAATGCGTGACCACTAAGGTCCTTGATATAGTCTATTTCAGTATTCAATACAGTGGCATTAGTACACACCAAATCAAGTAACGTTTCACTCGTATTCGTAAAATGCGTAGGATTCGAGATAATCTGCTTTAAGTTGGTAGCAATTAAGAAATCATTTAATTTTTGGTAATTAATGTGATTTACATCTAAAAAATTTACATTGAAATCTCCGACAAGAATAATATTATCACTCCATATGAATGAACCCACAGATTCCATTAAAGCTGCCAAAAATAGATCTATCGACATCCATGGCGGTCGATATGCCGTGCCGATGACAACTGTTACACGACGCACCACTACCTTAACCCACATCTGCTCAACCTCATAATTACTAGGGTGAGACAATGTACGTAAAAAAATATATCGTTTGACTCATTCTCAAAAGACCTTGAACTAATTCCATGGTATAGGATAATTAATAATTGTTCTGATGTTAATGCAAAGGTTCATCTACTACAAACATACATTTTACAGCTTTTTGATGCTCACGCCCCCCTGAAGGTCAGAAAATTTAAAACACCCCCAACACCTTGGATTACTGATAACGTAAAATTGTTGTTTAGATTAAGAAATAACGCTAAAAAGAAGTTCCGTAAATCTAAGTCTGATATTGACAAGAAATATTATTTGGATCTAAAACATCAAGCTAATGTTGTATTGCAAAACGATAAAACGGCATACTTTCAGAAACATATAAATGATAACATTAATAATGCCAAGTCTCTGTGGAAAAACCTGAAGTCCCAAGTATTACCCTCTCATACTAGTAGCTGTGTCCCGGATTGTTTTGATAACCCTGATAAATTAAATGAAGACTTTTTAAACGTACCAGGATCCATAGACGAAAGTGCTTGTGCTACACAGTTGAAATTTTTTAAGGAGAATAAATATAGTATAGCTGAATTTAAAATAAAACCAGTAAGCGAGGATACAGTCTTGAAAATTATTAACAACATTAAAACAAATGCTCAAGGAATAGATAACATAAATATAGACATGATTAAACTTACTTTACCAAATTCACTCAAAGCCATCACTGATATAGTAAATACTTCCATAACTTCTGGTATATTCCCTGAGTTTTGGCGTCGTGCTATAGTACGACCCATTCCCAAATCGTGTAATCCAACAACTTCAAAGGATTTGAGACCTATAAGTATCTTGCCATGTCTCTCAAAAGTTTTGGAACGAGTAATATACACGCAGGCGGTGGAGTTCATAAATAAGCATCGTATCCTTCCAGAATTTCAATCGGGGTTTAGAAAAGGGCATGGGACCGTTACTGCTCTGAGTGATGTAGTAGGTAACATATTGGAAGCCTGTGATGAGGGGGGAGGCACGATGCTTGTTCTATTGGATTATACGCGTGCATTTGATGCAATTAACATAAACTTGCTCTTATCAAAATTGGCATACTATGGCTTTTCGGGTGACTCTCACAAATGGTTCACAAGTTACTTATCTATGAGATCACAGATTGTTGAGATACGTAATGAAAACGGATCATTGCTGAAATCCTCCCCGCGAGCTATTTGTAGAGGTGTACCACAGGGATCTATTCTGGGACCCCTTCTTTATATTATCTATAGTGCTGACATAACTAAATGTTTTCGTTACTGTAGATATCATATGTACGCAGATGATATCCAGCTTTATATTTCCTGTAAGCCAAATTGCACACCTTTAGCTGTACAGAAAATAAATGAAGAACTGCAGAGGATTGTAGAATGGTCTGAGCAAAATTCTCTAATGCTGAATCCGCAGAAGTCGAAATATATTGTTCTTGGAAGTAGGAAACAAGTTAAATCTATCATTAACGCTAAACCCCAAATTGTTATTAACTGTAGTGTAATTGAAGGTGTCAAAGTCGCGTGCAACTTAGGTCTTACAATTGACCCACAGCTCCGGTTTGAAATTCATTTAAATAATGTTGTGAGAAATTGTTTCTATAGGCTAAAAATATTATACTCATTTCGAAATTTCATATCCATTTCACTTCGTAAACAATTAGTTGAAAGCTTGATTTTATCCAAACTTAATTATTGTGATGCAGTTTATGGTCCATGCTTGTTGGTCAGAACTGAGCGAATGATTCAGAGAGTTCAAAACGCTTGCGCACGATACTGCTTTGGAATACCAAAAAGAAATCATGTAACTCCTTATCTCAATAATAATAATATTTTAAAAATGGCTGCAAGGAGGAGATTACATCTGGCTAATATGGTATTTTCAATTATCAAAACGGAGTCACCTAAATATCTTTACGATAAAATTAAATGGAGAGAACAATCAAATGTGTACCCTACAAGAACAACGACGAATCCTCTTATAGTACCTAAGTATCGTACAAGCGCTTTTCGAGGTAGCTACAAATAGGCAGCAACGCATTGTTGGAACGATTTACCTCCGCCTATTCGAGATAAAAAGTCAAAATTTTCATTTAATAAGAATTTAACAGCATACCTTTTATGTAAACAGAAAAACATTTAAACATTTTATAGCACATTGTAACTACATACACACAATATATTATTCTCGTCATGGTTTCATTGTATATTTTTATCACACGTATTTATATATTTATTAACACAATATGTTTATTTATTTAAAAATAGATATTACTATTTAATATTTTATTTATTCTTTTTATTTATTTTTATCTATTTATTTATTTATTATATTGAATCTTAGAATTAGATATCACTGTATAATTAGGTGTCGCTGAAAATCAGCTCTACAATGAAGGCCTGTGCTTTTCATTGTAAAATGCTGAGCGGCAATCCTTTTAGCATTTAGGTTGTTAGATTAAGTAGATTGTAAGTACCTAAATTGTTAATTTTAATATTGCCTATCTGCTAATAAAAAGTTTTATTATTTTTTTTATTTTTATTTTACGTGCATTAATGCCATTCCTAATATAATATCCTACACCTCCACCACGGGAACGCACACTCGAAGGGCGTGGTACATGCCGGAGACAATACCCGGGGACACGAGGTGCACGACCGCTTTCTCCTTCCCGGAGCCAAGTCTCGTTAATGGCCAGCAGGTCCACACCGTGTCGGTCCATCGCGACTAGAAACTCATCATGCCGAGTACCAAGGGATCCAGGATTTAGCAAACCAATTTTAAGTTTATTTTTAAGACCAAACATCATTTACAATATAATAGCACAAAATACAAATAATATATAGGTAGGAGTAGTTTAAAAAGATAATTTGAATACGCTGCTTTAAAAAGAAATAATATTAGAATTAATATGTTCAGTGGAACGACATGATAAGCTTGAAATATATAATATAATATAATATAATTACATGTAATATAGAATATAGAAAATAATATGAATAAAATACATTTTAATATATTTACATAGCAATAAAATTTGTAAATATTTTGAATTCGTCTACCGCCCAATATATATAACAATACGTGACACAATAACATAATAAAGAATAAAAAAGAAATAACTACTACTTCCACGTAATATCTACAACAATAACCGTGTCTTAAATATTTAATATTAAAGATTGTTATTATTTTGCCTACAACAAATAAGATTCTATATATAACATACAATAGTAGACACATAGAAATCTAAATAACAAGACACATAGAAGTGCTATAATGTCATAATTCGTATGAAAACCGCTGTCGCCAAAATCAACACATTCAAACCGAAAGCTAAACAGTACACACAAGTAAACAATGCCTTTTATTGGACAGCTTGATTTTAGTGAAAACTAACTTAAATATTAAATTAAGCTTTTTAATATGTATCCTAACGCACGAATTTACGGTTTATTTTAGAATAACATCCCTAAGTATATGAGACTTTTTGCTCCAATACGAACAAACGTGATAATAAGAATGGTCGACTGTGTCATTCATTGTTATTTCGATTACTATGGTGACACTCGTAATACTTGTAAATATTCTATAATTTTAAGGAAAAACGGCATTATTTCTAAAAAAAAATATTTTCCGATGAAATATTATTCCTTTATAAGTATAATTACAACTTGTGGAAGAATTTCCGCAATGGGAATTGCTGAAACACACCATGTATACACTCATACGTCTCCAGAGCAACTGAACAGTGACGAATGCACTGGTGATGTGCAAATCACCTGAGTGGCGACAAGGTCACGCACGCTTACGACTTCTAGTGTCTTGTTATTTAGATTTCTATGAGTAGACAGCACACAACTATTATGAAATGATTGTTGAAGTTATAAAAAATGATGTTGAAAATAGTAATTAATGAGTGAATAAGTTCATGATATTGATTACAGGCTAGTTCTAAACAACTTATTATTATAGTTAGCAACAAATTAATCTTTACCAAAAACACTATCTATATCCCCTATTGATTGTATATAACAAATTCTCGAATTAGAGTCTTTTCTAGCATATATTCGACCACCCCTAGTCCATATAAAACGCCAATCATGTCCCTTTTGTCGTGCTAAATAAAACAGGTTGCGATTCGTACGAGTTAGATGTTCATTTATATAAAACCGGTTTGTTGTTGTGCCTATCCCAGTACCGGCCGTGTCCGCGCCGCGTCGCACGCGCGCCGCGCGTAGAAGCTCGTCTCGCAGATGCCGTCTAGATAAGCGAACGACAATCGCGCGTGGTTTTGAAGTGACGTTAGAACTCTGGATAGTGTTTTGATTACGACGTAGACCAACGCGTTTAGCAGATACTATATCGTGTTCACTCAACTCGACCCCTATTTTTTGTGCAAGCGTAATCACTACATGTATAGGGTTTTCATTACTGGACTCAACTACACCTGTTACTTCCACATCGTTGAGTAGGTTTTCCTGCTCGGACTGATTCAAGCGGGCCTCAAGTTTCGCAATGGCATCGCTACTGGCAGCCGAAGTATGCTCACTGGAAGCCTGCATATCCTGACTTTCCAATCTCAACAGCCTAGCTTCGACATCCCCCAACCTCTTATTAAATTCATGGATAGCAGCTGTAGAATTCGTCATATCCATCCGAAGACCAGATAATTCGGATCGCAGGAGTTTGATCTCATCTACGAGAGACGGTGATTGAAATTGTTCTGGTGAATTTTGTTTATTTTTCGCCTCGTCGCCAACGAGAAGGGATAGGTCGGTGATAACAGGTAGGTCATGTTTGTTCATGCATTCCTTACACATCCATTTGGATATATTTCGAGAACCGGGACTAATATTCATGCATTGTTTGTGATAAATTGCACTGCACTTATTACATTTTGCGTTGTTTCCATCTATTGTCGCTCAAAATTTCCCACAAGCAGTACATTTTTTCGCCATATTACTTGAAATATGTTTCGATGAAAGTTATCGCTATTTTTAGATAGATGGCGGTTATTTTCAAGGGAATTTCACAATGCAATTTTTTGAAAATATACTATTGTTGGCTTCAATACAAACAAATTCAATACAAACTCAGTTTATTGATTCTCAGAGTATTCGTACCAGTAGTTAAAAGTAGTGCTGAACAGGTTCAAACGAAATAATAAGCAACGTAAACGTCAAACTCAGCTGCTCAACAGCTGATCACCTTGTTTTAAATTTTTGCTTTTGTCACTGCACATAACACGAAACGAACACTTTTAACTATAATACTTATACTTATGATTGTTTTATCACGTTTGTTACTGTTAAAAAAGACTTATACGAGCAAAAAGAAGTATACGAGCAGAAATTATAATTCCCATCGCATAAAGCATTATTAATTTACCCACATCACGTAGAAACTGGCTTAGTTTAATTTCCTACTCACTTAACCCCCGTAATACTTTACAAATTACAAAAAATAGGCATTTTACAGCTAAAAGACCTCCTTATACGTAGACCAGAACTATACCGCGTTTAATTTTAAAATTAAAACTCAAATACTTAGCTCGTTTATGAAATAGGTCACTGATGTGTTTAGTATGAAACGCGAACTTTTATACAGTTTATAAAGAAAATAAATTATTTTAAAACGTTGCAACGTAACGTGATCGTGATACATAACCACATTAATATTTATATTTTAAATTTAAGACTATTTATTTCCACTTTATTCTACTTATATACTCTGGATAGAAATAATATCGCACAAACTTTGGACCATCTATCTGAAATGTGCTAATTTAAAATTTTATACATGTTTAAGTCCTTGTAGACTATAAACGAAAATGTTTTCTATGAAAACTACAGTTGAAATGGAAATCATCTTGCACTTATGAGCTAATATGAGCGGAGGTATATGATAATGCAGGTAAAACCGCAGAGCACAGGTAGCTTGCACCGGTGTACTAAACAAAGAATACAAACTTATAAGACAGAGGGATTCAGTTCTGATTCAACTGATATAAGTTGATAGGCAAAGAAAAACAGAGCCTTGATTAGAAGTTGCCGAATTAAGGCCGTGCCGTGGGACGCTCGTCTGGTTCGATACAACATGTAAATGATGCTGTATTTGGGTAATTTTATTTTCAACTTTAATATTTACCTTACCTTATTACCTTTATAACGTCGTTATTTCGATAAACAGATTATTTTAAATATCTAGGTAAGCCTAGTGTTTGCTTTGTTATAATGTGTTATGTTCAATTTTTATTTGATTTCATACACGGCATACACCACAATATAACGTAGATGACGAGTATAGATAATAATTAAAACAAAAATAAATACAAATAACGCTCTCCTTGACATTTTTATAGTTAGTTTTTGAACCCTTTACCCAAACTTAATACACTTAAAAATTAACAACCATCTCATCAAGTCCATTCTAACAAAAGCTAATCTCGAAAGTTCTAGAACATTATTCTTACATCGCCATTACGGGCCAATGTTCCATCGACTTCAAACGTCTAATCTTAAACGCAAACGACTGAAAGCCGCTTCCAAAACGCTTATTATTTTTAATCGCAGGTCCTTAGATAGGGTTGAGGCTCATTATCGCGATCCTGGGTCTCTTTGGTACAATATTCTATAAGGATTTAGTAAACAATCGATTAGTCGCATATTCGTCGCAAATGGTCGCCCTCGCGCGATATCTATGTTGAAATGAAAAGAAGTAAATCTTATATTTTAAATTTTAATATGTAAATGCATAAATTAACAGCAAACAGATAAACAACCTACTTATTAATATCTACCTACTTAAATATAATTCCAATACTTTAGTCGACGAACAACATTTTTTTTGAATATTTGTAGTTTTTCTCTGCATAAGCAAAATCATCTAAAATTATCTTTTATAACAGCATTACATTTTTATTTCATAGAAAATGATGTGACTTTGTAAGTCGCACGTGTATAACCAGCCTAAGCCCATCTAGCATCAGATAGCGAGCTAGGCGCGACTGCGATTTGCATAAAATGAGTTCCGTACAAGGCGGGAAAAGCCCCGCTAAAATGTTATTTCCATTCATATTGTTCTTATCTCTATCTCTTTATGTCCTCGAAAAAACAATTCTTGTTAGAGAAACAAGATTTATAATAAGCTTTTAGAGTGGGAGTCGAGCATTGCTTCGGCACGAAATGGGTCAAGCTCGCACCGGGGAAGTTACCACACCCTCACAGAAAACCGGCGTGAAATGGTGGCATATTAACAGTATGCCACCGTGTTTCGTACGGTGAGTGAGGGGTCCGGAGGCCCAAAAACAACCCCCAAATATGAACGCGTTATTATCAGGCAGAATACCCCAGGAGCCGGTACCACCTGCGGTGCAGGAGAATCCCTCCCGCAGCGCCTGCGCTGCGGCAGCCCGTCGTATTCTGGGGCGGGCATAATTCCGCTCGGTCATGTGCCAAGGGGTTCGCAGAGCAAGCGAAGAAAATCACCCCCCTCCACTCTCACGGTGGACTTTTGTAACATCCGGGGGCTGCACACTAATTTAAACGCCGTCCACTAACATCTTGAGACGGCTAAGCCGGCCTTGCTCTTCCTGACTGAGACTCAGATATCAACTCCGGCCGACGTATCTTATCTCACATACCCTGGTTTTAAGCTGGAGCATACTTTTGCACCGCGTGCCGGGGTATGCGCATACGTTAGGGAGGATATCTGTTGTCGACGTCTTGGCACCCTTTAAGGTGAGGATCTGTCCATTATCTGGCTGCATATTGACTGCGGCGACCACCCTCGCGTCTATGCTTGCCTGTACAGATCCCACAGCGGGAATACTGGTACCGACCGTTTATTTGAGCACATCCAAGAGATGATCGACACTTTGCTTGTACAGTTCCCTTCTGCAGAGCTTGTGGTTTTAGGCGATTTCAATGCCCACCACGTTGAATGGCTTGGGTCGCGTACAACTGACCACGCGGGACGAACTTTACACGATTTTGCTCTAGCCTATGGCCTAACACAGCTGGTCTCATCGCCTACGCGAATACCGGATGTGGAGGGCCATACTCCCTCTCTTCTGGATCTTCTGCTGACCACGCACCCCGAAAACTATCAGGTCTCCGTCGTGGCCCCACTGGGGTCATCAGACCATTGCCTGATACGGAGTATGGTGCCACTTATGGGTTCGAAACAGCAGACACCTGCAGCTCGAGCAGCGCCGTGTGTGGCACTACAGGTCGGCAGACTGGGACGGAATGCGTGGTTTTTTCGCTTCCTACCCATGGGGGCCTGTTTGCTTCTCCTCGGATGATCCCAACGCTTGTGCTGAGTCTATCACTGACGTGGTACTGCAGGGTATGGAACTATTTGTGCCATACTCTGTTGTGCCCGTCGGTGGCAGATCCAAGCCTTGGTTTGGACGTTCCTGTAACATGGCGTCTCGCCAGAAACAGGAACTTTTTCAAGCCTGGGTTGCAGCAACGGCGTGTCGCGATCCAAGCGTTGGTCTCATCAGGAAGAAGTACAACTCTGCCTCCAGATCCTACAAGAGAGAAATCGCTAGGGCTAAATCTAGTTACATTGGTGCACTTGGCGATAGACTAACGCGACTTCCTTCGGGAACACGGGCGTTTTGGTCCCTCGCCAAGGCCATCCAAGGTAACTTCTGTCGTTCATCCTTTCCACCTTTGCACAAGGACGAAGACTCTCTGGCCCATTCCGCTAAAGAGAAAGCCGAACTCTTGGGCGCTCTCTTTGCTAGGAACTCGACTCTTGATGACAGGGGAAAGACACCGCCGACCATCCCGCGGTGCAACCATTCAATGGCGGATATACACAACGTGCCGTTCGAAATGCTCTCTTTTCCCTTGACATCCATAAGTCGACAGGGCCGGATGGAGTCTCCCCTATTGTGCTTAGGACATGTGCTCCTGAGTTGGCACCGGTTGTAACGCGTCTTTTTCGGCTCTCTTACGCCAAAGGCATTGTTCCGAATTCGTGGAAGACTGCTCTTGTCCACCCAATCCCTAAAAAAGGCGATCGCTCAAATCCGTCTAACTACAGACCGATCGCCATCACTTCTTTACTCTCCAAAATAATGGAATCCATTATTAACTGCCAGCTCATGAGGTACCTGGAGGAGAACCAGCTGTTAAGCGACCGGCAATACGGTTTCCGTAGTGGTCGCTCGACTGGTGATCTTTTGGTGTACCTCACTCACAGATGGGCGGAGGCGGTTGAGAGTAAAGGGGAGGCATTGGCTGTAAGTTTGGATGTAGCGAAAGCCTTCGATCGGGTCTGGCACAAGGCACTTCTAGCGAAATTACCATCTTTCGGACTTCCTGCGAGGTTATGCGATTGGGTTGCCAGCTTCCTGGAAGAGAGGAGCATTAAGGTCGTTATCGACGGTTCTTGCTCTAAGCCTCTTCATGTGAATGCTGGTGTCCCACAAGGCTGCGTGCTATCTCCTACACTGTTTCTTCTTCATATCAATGATTTGTTACAAATCAGTAACATTCATTGCTATGCAGACGACAGTACGGGGGATGCTCTTTATCCCGGCCGTGCAAACACCTCAAAGGAAAGCCTCAATGAGAGTCGAAACAAACTTGTGTCTGAAGTCGAGTCTTCTCTCCAAGAAGTCTCGGATTGGGGCGAACTTAATCTTGTCGAGTTCAATCCCCTAAAGACACAGGTTTGCGCGTTCACCGCTAAAAAGACCCCATTTGTCGTAGAACCTCGGTTTAAGAGTACTCCCCTTAGTATATCGCCGAAAATAGAATCCTCGGAGTTGAAATCTCGAGTGACGTTCAATTCCGCAGTCATTTGGAAGCGAAGGCTAAATTAGCCTCGAAAAAACTTGGTGTGCTCAGTAGATCGAGACAGTACTTCAAGCCGGCCCACCGACTTCAGCTGTACAAGGCTCAGGTGCGACCGCATATGGAGTACTGTTCTCATCTCTGGGCCGGAGCCCCACAGTATCAACTCCTTCCTCTTGACCGCATCCAACGTCGAGCAGCTCGAATTGTCGATGACCGTAGGCTTTCCGATAGGCTCGATCCACTGTCAGTGCGAAGAGACGTTGCGTCTCTCTGTATACTGTACAGAATCTACTATGGGGAGTGCTCTGAGGAATTGTTCCACCTTTTACCAGCCGCACAGTTCCACCACCGGACCACACGCCGTAAAAACCAGTTCCATCCGCACCATCTGGATGGTTGGCGCTCCACCACTGTCCGCTTCACCCGCAACTTCCTTCCGCGTACGGTGAAACTGTGGAACGATTTGCCACCTGCGGTGTTCCCGAACAACTACGACATTGGGGCCTTCAAGAAAAGAGCTTATTTGTCCATAAAAGGCCGGCAAAGCACTTGTAACACTAGAAGTGTTACAGGTGTTTATGGGCGGTGGTGACCACTTAACATCAGGTGGCCCATCTGCTCCTTTGCTTGCTCTGACATAAAAAAAAAAAGCTCTTTGTTTGGTAATTGCTTATACGCCACAATCTGAAATTAGTTTTGAAAATCCTGGAAAATTTTAATAAAACTTAATATCAAAGTGATCTGATCGACGCGTAGCAATTAAAAACCGTCGAACGTATCCTAATTATTTCTTCAAGACGTCTCTCGCATGAGTTGGGCTGATTGCGAGCGTGCCCCGAATGGGACATACAATCACAGGAATGAATAATGATTGAATAAAACTTGTTATTGTTATGATTTGGTTCATTTTGGCTGATATGTTTGTGGATTAGATTAGGTAATGAACTTGAGTTAGGAATATTAAATAGTTACTTATTTGTAGTTAAGAAATTTTCCTATTAAACACAATTTTAACAATAGAGTTATTATTTTCACATTTTACACCGATAATTCATTTTAATCTATTACTCTATACAACCTGTTTTACGCCTTATATTGCAATTACTCCTCATTATATTCACGAAAATGTATAAATGATTAAATCGTGATTCACAATGATATAACATCATCCGTGAATTCTATTCCGACGTTTTTTTTTTTTTTTTTTTGTGTGTGGTGTCTCTCAATGTTAGCCAGAAGGGCTTCTACATTTTAACGCGGACGCGGGGGTGAACTGAAGGTTCACCCTGGTAGCGACATGCACAAGGGCGTCCCCCCTTGACGGGGACCACGAACCTCGGCTTGGGCTGTCGCTTGAGTGGAGGAGGCCAGAAGGGCCCTAATCGGACGGGCTATTCCGACGTAATGATAAAGTTAAGCTCTCGAATTGTACGTTTCAAGCCTCATTTATTTAAAAACATGACTCAAGTACGTAAAAGCCTACGCGACGCGACCTATACATTATTTTCACAAAAATACTCGAAGCGAATTCTAGTTGGAAACTGATTATTCTTGATATCATGTGCAAAATTATATCTAGTTATAATTTAATTATACTATACTTATGTACTGTCCTACTTTAATGAAAAAAAAAAATTCGTTCGAGAAGTGTTGTTTTTTTAAAAAACTTCATTTCATAATCTTCATTCGTCAATGATTACAATCAAAACAAAAAATTTTCTTCTTATTTATTGATTTATACTACGTCCATCATGCTTTTTATATTTCATAAATTGTTAAAGACTAAAATATGGAGATGCACAAAGTTTCCCCGTCTATTTCAGTCTTTTGTAACATTGTCGCCATTTTTTGTAGGCAAGTAGGTCAGCGAATCATGCGTGCATCTGCAATTTCGCTAAATTCTTACATAGAGCGCTAATTAAGCAAGAATTTAGTGTATTCCGAGCAGAAAGTTTGAGTTGCCAGCAAACTTGTTAAATTTGTTTTCCGTCTTCACGGATCTTCATTAGCTCCAGTCCAAACTTATTACGTATGTTTGACTAGGGGCACATTAGTTCCGCGCCGAGATCTAATCCCGGCCATGTTCGGATCCGCTAATTTTCGAGAATCCGACCAATTATAAGCCGGGTCGACGCGAATTTCGACCAATTAGAGGCAACGAAGTGTGTCGCGCTCGGGAGCAGTTTTGCCGGCAATATAGTTTATTAGGGAGGCTCAAAGTTGCTTCAACCCTTAAAGACTCAAGTGAAATTTGATTACGGATGCTTAAAACGTGTATGTACCCTTGTACTCGCTCCGATCGATTCGAATTAAAATCATTTGCAAGTAACCGAATGCGGAGCGACCTACATTTTAATTTCAATTTAATTTTCCTACGTACGATTCTCGCCCATTCTTTCCAACATTTGTTATTGCAGTTTTATATAAAACGAAATATGTGTTCAAATTAAAAATTTAAAAAATGATCAAAACAAATATTGCTCTGAAAGGAAATAATAATGCTAGCGTGCACGCTGCTTTATTGTTTAAGTTTTAATATGTTCAAACAAAGCGCTGATTTAAGAGCGATTTTTTGTCTAGTACGGAGTATCTGTATTCCAAACACTACAATAACAGTCACGGATACAGTTTTAAATAAGATCAAAAACACTTCCTTACTAATATACCTACATCCATCTATATTATTCTCTTTGAAGTATCTTCACACCCACACGATATACAGATTTTAATTATCCTGCTTTAGCCGTTTTAATATTAATAAGCTAAACGTTAAAGAAAACACCATTTGTATTCATTAGAACTGTCAGTAGGTCGGGATTGATGTTAGTTATTTAATTATAGAGTGGAACTGAAAGTTTTAGTATTGAGAGGAAACAGCTCGAATTAGAAACTCGTTTATATCAGTCATCGGTTTGTAGCCGGTCCCTCTGTGCCCTCGCTCGGTCTCCCCTCTGATGTTATCAACAATTTACCATTCAATGTCAGGAAAAACAAATTTTTATAGTGGCTCATAGTACTTGTTACTGTACAAAACGTATTCTGTTGATGTCAGTTTTGTAAGAGATGTGCTCAAGTTTCCGTTATAAATACCTAATTGGTCGATAAGATATTATTTATAAACAAATTACGTTTTGAAATTATCCATCCATGGTCAGCTGACTTGAACTAATCTAATTGCACAAATATCTACATGTCTCTACATTATACATATGAACACACATACAAAATAACTTTTCTAAACGCCTACCTATATCAAAATACAACCGAACAAAGCAACAATATGATAAACAACCAAAAACATTGAAACATTTGCAATGCAAAACTATTCCGTCCAAGGTAAACGAAATGCCTTTAACATTTAAAGCGCCTTAGCTCGGAAACAATCAAAGCAGCTAAAAGATTTCCTCGGACATTCTTGAGAATCAATTAAATTCTTTTGTCGTACCTCGCCGTCTATTTTCTTAAGTCGGAACATCAAAAGGTTCGCAAAAAGGCCAATTAAAGGTTTTGAAATTGATTCAGGAGATGGTATCGGCTCTCAACGATGTTATTGACTTGTTGAAGTGGGATTGACATCTTTTCCTTGCGGGATAACGATCGCAGTTTTGTTTCCAACTTTCACGAACTTGCCGTTTTGTTTTCCGTAACGCGTTTTTATAGATTGTTATTTTTAACACTCAAACTTTACTGTTTTTGTTCACTAATCTTGTATTGTGCGGTATTATTTTTTATTGATCCTGTTAACCTATAAGGATAAATAGAGAAATGAGAATCATCACAAGGAACAATAGCTTATAATAATAATATTAATAAGCTTATAATAATATTATAAAGAGGAAAAGTTTGTAATTATGTATGTATGTATTGTTTTCACTGATTTTGATGAAATTTGGCACAGACAATCTTTAGACCCTGAGAAAAAACATAGGCTACCTTTTATTGCGAAATATGTACCACGGGCGAAGCCGGGGCGGACCGCTAGTAACTTATAATCGTCTTGTTAAAATTTCACCTATTCCTTATACACATTTCTACCTACAAATATTACTGGTTCCTAGTTTTGAACGTACAACATACCCTACTTCTCATCCATTCACCACCCTGATTCCTCGCATGTGTACAGAAGCAATAAATCATGAAAATTACAAAATGGCTGGTTATAATCAATTAATCACCAGGGATCGGCGCTTGCTCTGCGTCTTAGCGATAGGAACCCATGAAAGGGTTGATTTATGGCAAAATAATACCCATTGGGAAATTTAAAGTGCTGACTCGCTAACTTAGAGCAAGTCTAATTAACGCATTTTCTAAAACCACGCTTGCCAGCTTCTAATGTATGGGGCTCTTGGGATCATATTTCTTATGTGACAATATTTTGGGTAAATCTAATACAGTTTGGGACGTTGGGTTTGAAAGGATAAGCGTTATTAGTGCGCTTGTTTACTATTTTTACTCTTTCTTCATACTAATCTTGAATTGGGTCTATTCCTGGGTTAAAATGTAACATGTAAATTGTTTTAACGGGGTACAACTTTTTATAAAAGTAAACGCATATGTAGCCAGAACTATATAAGATACGTGATTTTGATACTTTTACATATATTACAAGCAAGTTTATAAAATCTTAGCATGAATAGACAGCATTAGTACACAATTTTTAAACACTTTTAAAACCACACACCGTTCTTTATATTCTAAATTTCTAATCAAACAGCCTCACTCGAAAAGAATTTGCGAGTTACGCAACCGTCCCTTCTTCTCACTAAAGCCTTCCGTGGATTCGCGAAAACTTCAGCTGTAGTACAATCAGCCAACTTTGGGGATTTATCTAGCTAGGCTTCATTAACCCGGCCACACTCTCGTAATAATACATTGTCCTTGGCTGCGCGACATACTTCCTTGAGATTGCTTTTTAATTACATGAGAATTTCTAAGAAGCAAGTATGGCATCGTAAAAATACTAGGGAATGCAATCCCGATCCCGCGGGATCCCGATCTCGCGAGATCTCGTGTAATTTTTCGGGATCAATCCCGACGCATCATATGACGAGATCCCGTTCGAGATTGACGGGATTGGGCGGCAGTGGTCAGCGACGCAACACACAACCACTCGGGGCGCGAGCTTTTAAATTTTTCCTAATTCCCTTGAAATAAGCTTATTGTTTTGATTACCTAATTTACCTACGTTAATTTCCTTACAACCTGATTATTATTTAGTTGGTAAGATTAAAGAATAAAGGTTTTTATTTTATGTTTTTTTAGTTAGCCATCCATAAATTACGTCACACGTTAATAGGGGGGGGAGGGTATCATCTTTATGTGACATAATGTGACAAGGGGCAGGGGGGGATCAAAAGCTTTGTGACGTGATATAATAAAACGAAACGAAATTTGTACGTGAGCAAAAAACTTTGAACAGAAAATTTTTAATCTACCTACCTAAGTATATGTATTTATTAATAATTTCGCACTCTCGCTATAAGATTATCTCTTACGCAACAACATTTAATTCCTAGAGTCATGTTGTAATGCAAGTGGGACACTAAATTTTACGATTTTTTAAATTTTCGATATTTAAGATTATTTAATAAGTAAAAATAAGTAAAAAAATGAAAATAACTGTTTTCTTTTGATTATTTTTAGATACATGCATAAGTTTGAAAAATGTGTGACGTCACATTAGGGGGGACGGGGTACTAAAAATGTGAGAACGTGTGACAAGGAGTGGGAGAGGGGTTGAAAAGTTCTAAAATTCGCGTGACTTAATTTATGGATGGCCCCACTATCACAAACAAGCAGTTATTAGCTTTTTCAGTAATCTAAATTCAACATTTTTTTTAAATTAGACGGGATCCCGAAAATTCCGGGATCCCGCGGGATTGATATTTCTAATCCCGCGGGATCCCGAATTTGCAATCTCGAGTCGGGATTGCATTCCCTAAAAAATACTCTTCGTATACAAAAATACGTTTTGCTACAAAGTAAATCTATATTTAAAACAAATACCGCTCCGGTTTTGCCCTTGAGGCTCTGAACTTGTGTAGCTTGCGTCTTTGATTGTTTAAAAACAACCCACATTTCTTCAGTAAATTTGCCAATTTTCTTTTGAACATTCTTACATATGTTGGACGCTATATAAGCCAAAAGCCCTTTTCTATATAAAGGCTCGAATGTGTACGTGTAGGGTGGCAAAAGTCGGAGCATGTACTCATAACTTATCATTTAATGGGCCGTAACTGAGGTAAGTCGCGATGTTAACCCAATTTTTGTATATAGGTCGCTGGAAAGTGTCCTCATTGTTCTAGTATTGGCTTCTGTCCGTGACTCCTTACAATTGTGCAGTTAAATGATGTTTATTCTTTGCTTTTATTCTCGTGTCAACAATCTTGCTAAGTTTATTACCTACTTGGTGACTGCGAATAAAATGTTGTATTTTGCACGCCTCATAAGCGAAGCGTTGAGGTGGGTACTACTGTCGCTTCGCGCAAAACATCTGATTTTTCAAACTTAAAATGTCTTTATGTATCATACATTGCACTTGTAAGAAAATACATACACACACATATTAAGAAAAAACACTATTTTTAACGTTCATGATATTTTTGATGTCATTTTTGTTATTTAAACTAGTTAAAAAACAGTTTAAAAAAGTTCTGTCTTGGACGTCCGTGTGTCTGTATGTGCGGATCCTTTTTCTTGTTAACACGATAGCGACCGAAATACTTTACTAATCGAGTCTTTTTTTTTCTCTTACGCTTGAGTATGCTCAGGAATAGAACCCTTTCATTTTTCAGGGTCTGATTCGATGTGGTTTAATTGTTATTAAATAAACAAAAAAAAACTCGGATGTTTTTTTTTTTTTTTTTTTTTTGAAGTGAATTTTTATATTTTTATTGAAATTGATTCCAGAAGATTACTGGGAACTTTAAAAATTCATTTTGTTACTTTTATTAGTAGGTACGATCCTTATAAGTATTTTAGTGTATTCAACCAACTTAAAAAAGTGTGACTATTTTACAACAATTTGAATATGAATTGTATTATTGTATACAATATCGAAGCTTTTTAAGAAATGTATAAAATACTTTTTTAAGAATTATTATCATACATAATATTATGTTACCGGCAATATATTAAAAACGAATATGAGGTCAAAACTATAATCCAAGATGGCGCTGATGAAAATTTGACTTTTTTTCGTGATGGGTGTCATTTTCATGGTTTTTGGGGTAGCTATTAACGAATATGAGGTCAAAACTAAAATCCAAGATGGCGCCGACAAAAAATTTACATCTTTTCGTCATGGGTGTCATTTTCATGGTTTTTGGGGTAGCTATCAAACAATATGAGGTCAAAATTAAAATTCAAGATGGCGCCGACGAAAATTTTACACATTTTCGTCATGGGTGTCATTTTCATGGTTATTGGGGTAGCTATTAACCAATATGAGGTCAAAACTAAAATCCAAGATGGCGCCGACGAAAATTTTACATATTTTCGTCATGGGTGTCATTTTCATGGTTATTTTGTTCTCTTACGCTTGAGTATGCTCAGGAATAGAACCCTTTCATTTTTCAGGGTCTGATTCGATGTGGTTTAATTGTTATTAAATAAACAAAAATAATAATTAATAAATAATTATTAAAAAAAAATTATGAGGCGTGCACTTTTGGATTTTCCAAACTATCTTTCGGTTTACTTTGCATTTCTTGAAGAATTTATAAAGCTTAAAGATTGTAAACTTGTTACAATAGTTCTTTTTGTTGTGTTTGAAATTGGGGCAAATAACTTACGAACCATTGTCCAGCATTGTGTAGTATTTCAAAGGATTATCATTAAATTATGAATAATCATCATCGAAAAACACATATTTTGTTCACTCATACATTATTCATCCCTTATCTTCTCAATCGTGACTTAATAAGAAAAAGATGGAAGCCAAAACCTGTCTATTATAAGCTCCCGCATTACCACTAAGAAGCAGTAATATCAACAATTGATCAGATAGAATAATGATACATTCAAAGATTTAAAGATAAGACTAGCAGTTTCAACAAAAGCTGATCAAGACGGATAGATTTACGAAGTGATTTTATCAAATTTCCCCTAAATTGCGGCGTGTTTGTGAGCGTCAAATTTGATTCATTTATAACAGGATTAGCTTGCACCTGCCGTGTTTTAAAGCCGATTACTGGATCGCTTTCATATTTACGTTGCAATTCATTTTCTTTTGCTTTCATGTAATTTTTAGTTTTAACAGAATTCAGGTCTTCTTTTTTAAAAAGCAGCGGCTTTTGTGTAATTTTTCCTTTATTATTGAATCAATCAAATAAGCAAAGTGGCTTATTAATACGAGTTAACTTTCTTTCTTACATCTTTATAGTCTCTAAAGGCAAAAACATGAATGGCTTTATTGAGTGCCTAATATATGGTAAGCTCGGGTTAGATGTCTCAATAAAATGTCCAGGATTATTACATTTACCATAAATATCAAATAATTAAAGCTATAACATCTTATCTTCCCGTGCAGGACTATAAGTTTTAAAATCTCTCCGATCGGCCGCTCAAAGCCGCTTAACGCTCAGCTGATAATTACCCTGACCCAACTTGACCCTTTTATGAATTATGTCTGTCTAACTAGCCGCCCCATTGGCTGGACAGTTTCGTGATGTGGTTATGTCACTTAACTTATGGTTATTGTGTGACCGTGTTGTAAACTATATTTTAGGATGATATTTTGATTGTAAAAGTTTGAATAATATAAAGTCTTATTGTGTTGCGCACTTGTTAACGTAATGATTGTTTACTCATAATTTTGAAATAATTCCATAATCATATTTCTTTTCTTTGATAGTTTTGACCGCGTCTGTTCTGTGATACTCAAATTATTACTTTGTGTTAAGTTTTGTAATTAGAGTGTGTGTTTGTGTTGTTTCCGATTTCATGTGTCGAACATTCGTGTAACTTTTAGACGACATGCGTCTTTGTGTTTTCAAAAAAATGTAACAATAGTATCAGTAAATGAAAATCATTATACATGCATATCATTTTATTGTATTACACATTTACAAGATAAAATCACACTGGCATATGTTACCATGATCTTGTAATACTATCCTAACATTGCCAAGTCTGAGGCGCTCTAACTCAATAGATGCAATCTCACGATACGACTCCATTTGACATGTTTTTGATTCTTTTCCCATGTAAATGTAATCTTTTGTGTTGAGATTTTGAAATAGCAGTTTTGATATGGCGCTCATTTCAAAGAGTTGTGTGATTTCCATTTAAATGGAAGCGCTCGTATTTTGTCTTTATTTTGAATTGTATCTTCGCTTTGGCCGCGTTTTCCTCATTTTTTGTTTGTTTTATGAGGCAGTTATTGTTATTATTATTGGCATGTGTCACAATATGTTTGGGTGATTTAGAAATAACGTTTACGTTATGAAGACGTTGTGGAATCGAATTTATTGATATGCTTAGAACAGGTTTACATATTTTGAATCGATTTGCAGTGTACGTAAGTACTTGTCATCCAAAATTACATAAATGGAAACTTACATATGAAATCTTACTCTATCATCATAGAAAACAAGCATATAGATAGAATGCTATACTTATCTATAAGGATAAACGCACGTCGTACATGTAAAACCAACACAACATACATTTTCTGTATCCAAATAGAGTAAAGAATGTTATAGTAGGTACGGTAAAACAAGAATTTATTCACGTACAATAAGTTCAACATTAAAACCACGCCTTGATGTCTTCCCACCATACCGGCGCGGCCGCGGCGTGTTAAAAGAATCGCCTAATTATACAAACATAAGTAAATAATCATGTACAGTCGAATCGAAATGCGTATAGCGATGTATGAATGGCATTAAATTCGAAAAACTTGTTAGACGAGTCTGTGAATCGGCCAGGTGCTGCGCCGGCGCGTCTGAACAAACTGGATGTTGTATGTACCAAGGAATGAGAGACGCGTACCTTTTGGCTAGTGGCTTCGCCTGTCTGGTAAAAAAAAATGCAAATAAGAATGAGATGTAACAATGGGGTAAAAAGTAGCCTATCAGTCTAGCCTTCTAACTATCTACAGGCACAAAAATCTATACTAATATTATAAAGCTGCAGAGTTTGTTTGTTTGTTTGTTCGTTTGAACGCGCTAATCTCGGGAACTACTGGTCCGATTTGAAAAATTCTTTCGGTGTTAGATAGTCCATTTATCGAGGAAGGTTATAGGCTATATATCATCACGCTACGACCAACAGGAGTGGAGCCACGGGGGTGAAACCGCGCGGAGCAGCTAGTCATACTATAAAATGCTCTGTTGTGACGCGAAAGAAAGACAAATACATTTTCGCATTTATAATATTAATGATGATGTAAAACCATTACCTAAATTTTACTTGAAGTAATGAAATATAGTGAAAATTAATATTCGATGGTTGAATTTGCGTTAAAATATGCAAAATATTGAACTTTAGTGCTTATCCGAGAAAACTGCACTTACTCAAACTTTGCTAACAGTCTATTAAGATTAAAATCGTTCATAATAATTTCCGCAAGTAAATAGCGGTAGTTTTTAATTACGAATTTATTGCTTTAACTTCGTCTGTTTATTAGATTGCTAAAAATATTCAGATTTTGAATAAAGTTTTAACAATAATATAAATAAAGAGATGAGATGGCGGAAATTTAACAACACTAAGTGTCTAAAAAAAATTGCCAAAGCGTAGAACACAAGAGAAAATTACAAGCCAGAGGAAGTATATTGACTAAAAATCAATTTCATACTATTGATGTTATTTAAAATGAAACATACAGTTTGGACCATACCCGGTCGTGTCGCCAAGCGTAAGATAGAGCCAAGCGGATGATTTGTGGACGTCTCCATCCAGACATAAATAACGTTTGTTGGACCTTGTTTTATGTCCATTTAATTAATATCGCCTTTTACTTTACTTTGACAGCGTTTAGCTCATTGATTTGGACTTTTATTTTAGATCCTAATTTGTTAATACATTTGAAGGACCGAAAGCAAGGTATAGACAATAAAAATATCAAAGTAATTACAATCTATTCACGAACTCAACATTAATATTCACTTACCAAATTTATTATACAACTATAACATTCCCTGAGAATTTTCCTATTCAATACAAATATAAAAAATAAAAAGCTGTATCAGTAGCCGGGATTCGCGACAAAATATTTAGCGACTACGTAGGAATTCAGAGTTCCCCAGGCGACCTAAAAACCCCTGATAAATATTAAGGTCTATACCTAGTCCTGGATTGCGTGAATTGCGAAGTATTTCAAAGGCGACCCTCCTAAACCCGAGCCTAAAAATTCAACTGGACAAATTATTTATCGTAAACGTTTCACGTCAACAAAATGGTGAATATTTTTTGTGGATAAAACTTTCCGAAATAAAACATTTATGTCGGGCTAAAACCCCGTTTTATCGTTTCGTCCATTAAAAGTTTTCAAATGTGTTATCACGTCAAGCATTATAAAATATAAAGTCCATCAATAATAATATTAATATAAAGCTCTTTTTATTATTGTCATGCTTAAATTGTTTAAATTATATTAAAAACCTTGATAGAAATTTAACATTACATAACACTTGCTGATTTTTAAGACCAGAAAATATATCAAATTATGTAAAAATTATAATACCCTACCCTACCATATTTGTTCCGTTTAAAAATATGAAAATCTACATTTAATAAGGCAAATGTACGGCAGACGACAACGCTAAACACGACATCTGACCCATTTCGGTGCCACTTGATTTTCACTCAAATATTTCCCTCCGAATAGCCATTTAGAAGCGCCAAGGTTTCGCGAAGCAGCGAAATTAAAAATTTCCACTGTTTACTGCGAAACTACAGGTCGCTTTGCTTAACAAAATTTTAATAATAATTCGCTACAATGTTCATACTTTTATACTATAATAAGAGAAGGCATGCCGTAACTGCAGCTTGTTATATTTAACAATCAAACGAGCGAAGCTATTGTAAATTTTACGAGATATAAACTCAAATCTGACTGAAAAACTTGCACAATTTTATATAATTTTTTAAACAGCGCTATCTTTAACTTAATTTTCTTTAACATTACCATTTGTACCTACCTATTGAAATCCTAGAGATGACCTAGTTGAATAAAAACGTTAATATTGCCCTTTTATTTAAAGAATTAACTTCCTTGTTAATGAATATTAATAAATAATTGTTTTTGTTTCAGATCAATGGCGCTTTGCAATTATATAAACGACGATCCTCAGATATGTAACGTAAGTTCATACATTATTTTTGTCTTACTTAAAAAGAATGTTTTTACAATTAGTGTCTCCTTTTGAATGTAACCCAAAACGAAATAACACACAACACCACCTTTTAAATATCTCTACCTAGAGAAAAAAAAATCCTATATTACGTTATTCATATTTAAATCGAAGTGTGAGTTTGTTTTAAATGAAATTAATTTAGACAACATATTATGGTTTATGAAATAAGTAGCTTTAATAAGAGTGATTTCTTTATAATATGATGACCTTTCAAGCTTCTTTAATATAAAATTACAATAATTATTAACATTGATATGTATCAACTACTATCACATTATTTCACATATTTTTCCACAGACTCGTGTTAAACTCACAAATTATTCCCAAAGCAATCCACACCCACGTACTTTCGTTTCAATTCCTTTCTTTTCATTTCTCATTTCAACAAATGGTAAAATATCTACCATTTATATAATTGCCTTGACCTTTCCAATATTTATCGACTCCTTTAAAATATTTATGACATTTAACATGGATCGGTTATAAAACTGCCAAGACCGAGTCGGTCCACACACGAAGTGTAATAACAGTTTTTTAAGTGCCGCCTTTAATTTGTATTGAGTTTTTTTTTCTACACCATAAATTACAGAGGGACATGTATTTATTAAACGTAAAATGGTGACATATAAGTTACGTTCTTGTGGACAGTAAACCACGACTGAAAGTAAAGAATTGCTATTAAAGTGTTCTACATATTTAAAGTAAAAAATGTGTCTTAAAGAAATATGTACTTAAAACACTTTTGTCATACCTTTAATGTTAAACTTTAGTATACCTATATCAATAGTTGTATACAAAATTTCAAAGAAGAATTAGCCAGTTTTACGGAACCCAAAAAAAAGCTAAAGATAAAAGGCAAATTGAATCCTAAAAACACTCGTATAGCGCCCGTATTTGTCTACATACATGTACCCTCTCAGACCCGCAACCCTCTTGCGAGAGTAAATAGATATCTATTCTGTAAGGGCTAATAGTATTGTGTTTATCGAGACTTAAAACCTTATTTCTTTGTGAGTTGACTTGTAACTGCCTTGTTTTATTATTAAAGTCCCGTGGATGGAAATTAGTATGTTCAAATTTCTAGATTACCTATAATCTATATTTGTGATAAATTCGCATCCAAATCTATTCAATCATTCTGAAGTGATTGATTGACAAACATCCTTCTCAGCTTCTACTTCAGTATGAAATTGATAACTCCCACTTATTATTGCATTTCTATATTACAAGTCATGAGTTATTTTAAATTTACATGCTACCTATATGATTCATTCGGAATAAGTAGGTCTTCCGTGTATCACTGTTTGTTCAGTTAAATCACTTGATAAGGTATCGGATGATAACGAAATATACTATTAGTTGTTACACTTCGAATGTTATTATGAAAACTTCCGAATCTTAGATACTACTAAGTTAATTCAGATCCCTATTTGCGAATAGGTACCTACAATTGAAGGCAATAATTTCAAGTTTCTAATGTGTTCAAATTAAAACAACCGAAAGTAAAAAAATCGGATATTAAAAAATGGAATGTTTATTTTCACATTAAAATTAGTGAAATAATTTATTCCAATTTTACAGTAGGACCAGCTCCGCATCTCGTTCTACCCAGGCAGCCTTTTTAGCCTTATATTTTCACCAAAAAACTCAAAAACCGTTACAAATTATTAGCACCAGCACCAGCAGATCTAATCACCAATCTACGATTAGTCACTAATTCTCATATCCGTTGCCATAATCGAGTTTATTTGAGAAATTGGGTCGCGGGTATCTTCTATTCATTTGATAACTTGCAAATAACATTACCCTATATAATGCGGATCTGAGGAGGTTGCGTCACACGTACCAACCTGATGGTGACGTCATTAGACACGTTATCCGAGTATTTCGTTTGTAATTACGTTTAGAATTGTAAATTGCAGTATAATATGAAGTGATTAATGTTTTATCTATAAAGTACATGATGACTAGCTGATGCACACTGTTTTTCATGTGTAGGTAACCTGTCCTTTACTAGGTATTACTGGATTTAAAAATGGTTCATTGTATATTTAAAAGAAAAAAATAATGTGAATTTTATATCACTTTTTATAATGCAAATAAACATTTCACATCCACACGAGCGAAGTCGCGGGAAAAAATAGCTATAGCACCTAACTAGATTGATATTTTTCAACGAGTTTGTTATTTAATTAAAAAAACAATTTAACTTGTATAGAATTCCTCTTAACGAAGGAAAAGTAAACAGAAATAACGATTGAAAGGTGCTAATTAAAGTTAACATGAATGAAGGAAGATAATACCGACTCCAATCCAGGTCAAAATATTAAAAATTGTTATAGCCAAGCAATTTGCAGCGCTTTGTATCATTCACGAGTAATTAAAATGGTTAAATATGAAAAGAAAAAAATATTACGAAAACAAAAAAAAATGTATTTTCACGGAGGCTAATTAACTACGTTGCAGAGCGATAAAATAAATGAAATTAGGTCACGTGTACGGTATTAAATAATTTAAAGAGTGAATTGGCTTTGTGAGTGCCCTCTCGACCCGGTTCCCTCTAACGCTTACTGCCTGGTGATGGTTACTGCGACACTACTCATTCCGCCAGCTTCATTTTACCAGCTAATGATGGTTATTATGTAAAATGTACGTTTTTGCAGCTTCCCTCCGACATGTCCCAATTTTGTGAAGGCCACTTTATTATAAAAAGATTTATAATAATTACGGAAAGTTTTTAGGACGTGGAATTTAAATGTCACTTATTTATCTCACTCGAAACAGCATCAATCAAGAAACTCGTTATAATTTTATTTCCGATTCCTTACAAAAGAAACGATTTCTCTTGTAAGAAATATACTGAATGTTGATTAAACACCCCATATAAAAACGTAAGTATTACATTAAAAAAGGTACATACAGTGGAAGAACTTCATTCGAAGTCGGTTAAACAAAAACAATTGAATGCCTTGCAATTAAAACACAACAAGACATTTCTTTTAACACATAAAGCGCATACCAATCGTAAATATTCGTTCAGCGTTGCGCGCGCGCACCTTACGGAATATTAACTTTTTGCTTACAAATTCAGCACGCAGCGAGTGACGTCACAGCGCAGGTGGGTCAGGTTCAATGGTTAACCTTTTACCGGTTGTCCAATCAACCTGAATGTGTTTTGTCTTGTATGCGACGTATTTCATATTAAGTTGATTGACATTTCAGTTTTTGCATTGTGCAATAACTTAATAGGACTTAGATTCTTAAATGTAAATTAGCTCTACATGTATTTCCAATGAACTGTTTCATTAAGGAGTCACGATTATAATTTTACGTTAAGTACCTGCCTACTTACATACGATACCTCCTTCAAGGAATATAATTATAACAATACCTAGTCCTTAATCTTACTCTCCATCAAGTGTTAATCTAACAAGCTCTAATATACAAGGATACACATGTATTACACTACAAAGTTATAATATAAACACACTAAAAATAACCAACGCAAGTATATAAAGAACGTATACACCAAACCATTACCGTATCACAAAGCAATCGCAACAAATTCTCGACAAGCCAGCGCAAAACATTTTAGAAATATTTAAGTTGTGAATCGATCGCAAGCATTGGTATCAAGTTGGAAACTTAGTCGTAACTTGGGAGCCGAAACGCGTTGTTTGTCCACAACTTTGCATTTGTGATATGCCAACAGCATCGTATTATATAGTTATATACTTACATGTAACATGACGATAATGTTGTAAGCTCTTAACGGTAACGTGATATATCTGGACAAAACAACCAGTTTGTAAATCGTTTACATCTTTTACAAGTCTTCACTTACATAATAAAAGAAATTTACATGTATATCATAATGGATTTGTAGCTAGTTTTAGTAATCTGTGGTTTTAGTTACAAATGTTTTTGTATATTGCTTACTAGCTGTGCACCACTACACGGTTTTACCCGCATTGCTCCACTCCTATTGGTGTTAAAATGATGATATACCTATAGCCTTCATCAATAAATGGGCTATCTAACACTGAAAGAACTTTTCAATATTAGCGCGTTCAAACAAACAAACTCTTCAGATTTATAATATTAATATAGATTTCTACTCGAACTTGATTAAAACTAAGTTTAAAACTAAATTGCTATTATAATTTGAACATAATATTGAATGGAAATCCATTCAAATGTTTTGTTTAACTATTAGGCTCTAATATTAATAGTTATTATATAATAGCAATCCTTGGGAAGACCTATTAGCCAAGAAAACCATCAATACTAATTAATTAAGCCGAGATCAACTAAATAGTTATAATACTCAATTATGTAGATCTATACTAGTTATTTAACGCTATTATGTTTATTGTTTTTAAATTAAATAGTTTTGAACGTGACTAACGTTCAAAACTATTTACGTAATCGCATACCTACCTAGTCTAAAAGTTTCTACAATAAAATTTAAGTGTGCTACTATTGTCACCGATAACTTCCACACGCGAGCGGACCCGCGGTTTATCGCTAGTTTTATTACATTATACAATCATAAGCTTCCTAAGTCATTAAAACATGAAATCGTGAGAAAGTTTAGAATCCGCACAAAGGCTTCGGCGCTCGGGACCGGATTGAATGCACCTGCGTATGTACCTGTGTTTATGGTATGAGGTATGAGTTTACGCGGCTTTTGTTTTTAGGATTAGGAAATAGAAAATTATTACTTGTTATTCAGAATTAGTATTACTAAGTAGGTACTATAGACTTTTGTATCGTTCATCGTTCGAAGCGCTTTTGAATCGTCAAAATTTATAGTTTAAAAGAAAGCACCAATTTGGAAAGAATTTTCAACAGAAAAGAGCCGAAAAGAAACCATTCAATTGCCACTGTCGTGATGATTACGTTTCTTAAAATATTCAGGTATTATGGTTGTCTATACACCATACCTAAACGAAGTCTAGATTAAAAATTTTACGTATATAGCCTTAATTTCTTCTATTTTCTGTTTATTAATGAGGAAGCGATAACAAATTATTAAGACAGTGTTTGTATAAATTATTATCTGTAAAGAACAAAAATACTAACCTTTCTTCCTTGCAAAATTCAGTTAGTAAATAAGCCCCGCTACATTCTCTCTCTGGATGCCATTTTCCATACCATAAAGTGCAGTGCACACTCGACCTTTCACGCTGCGCCCGCGCATTCCGACGGAATTCTGTGTGCCCGCGCCCTTACTTAATATTACACGAAGTTCATTTGAAAGTCAAAACTGTACTTTGTTTCTGCTATCTGCCATATGGATTCCGTGATGTGGAATAAATATTCAGTTTTATTATTGATCGTATGTAAATGGATACAGATAGGCATACCTAATATATTGGACAATGTGGGATTAACTTTCGTTGAGTTTTACATAAGACAGTTGGCCAATCACGAGTAGCTGACCATCAAAATGTGTTTTGTTCAAAATATAAAATTAAATAAGTAAATCCTTACTGACTTTATTAGCTGAATCGCTTAAAAATATTTTTCGTTACTAATAGCTGATAAGAACTTAAGGGCCGATTTTATATCGGGAAAAATATGTCAATTATGTTTCACTTCTAAACATTAAATACATCCCCATACACGAGAAACTAGACCCCGCTATAGAGCAAAAGAATTCGCATAAATTTAAATCCAATAAAGGTTAAACTGCGATCTCAAAACATAAACAATCCCGTGTAAGGCGCCGCCGCAATTACCAGTAATTGCTGAGAATTATCAGTAATTACTGATCGATACTATTCAGTATTTACTGACTTTTTGTCTTAACGAATTAAGATTATGCGATATTGATACGGTTTTTGCTTGCGGTTATGTGAGAGGCGTCTGTGCTTTGCCATTTTCATTTTTTTTTTTTTTTTTTTTATTGTTGATAGGGAAGCGCTTGACCACAATCTCGCCTGATGTTAAGCTAAGATGTGGTCTAAGATGGAACGCGCTTCCCTAGTAGGTACCTGTTCACTCTACGCTTGAAGACCCCCATATTGTACTCGTCGGGGAACACAGATTCAGGAAGCATGTTCCAGTCCCTCGCGGTTCGGATAAAAAACGTGATTTATTAACGTCATTTCGATTTATTCGACGATTCACTGCTTATTGCTACAGAATCCTTTGGTATTTATGTGTAACATGGTTGGAGATTAGACATAAATGGATTTAAATAATCTTTTGATGATGATTTTATTCAACCAGATGTTCTGAACACGCGAGCTAGTGTGATCAAACTGACAGAAACATCTGTATAAATACCTACATAACATATTAATGAATTGTTAACATTTAATTTCTTAGTAATACTCGCATATAATCACACAGCATAGGACTTATGTTAAACGATAGTAATATTTAACATATAATCAGCTAAATAATACTGTTTCCGCTACAAAACGTATAACCTTTGGCATTCCGCTTTGCTAGTTTTTACTCCAATTGGCTATCAGACGCAAGCAGTACATAACCAAATGAAGCTATTATTAACATCCAGTGCCGTATAACAGATCTGAGGTTAATAACACATTATCGATTATTGAATCGATAACCGCACTCGATGTTATCTCGAATTATTCACCAATAATGAGATAACTGGAATTCTATGGACCATTAATTCGATGTATCGAATGAGTACGACTATAAATCCTGCTTCTCAGATATCGATTTTAATTATTCCTCCTTATCTATAATGAAATTGCTTTTCCCATTAATGCCTAAGTGCATTCTGGGAGCTAGGATTCTTGCGTAATCTTTCTTGTATTAAGACTTTATTCAATACGCGCTGGGAATATAATTAATATTGCTATTAAGGAACTTACCGAGTTAAGGAACCTATTTGCTATTCTATTTTCTAGCTGAATACCAAATTTCGGACAAATATATTCAGTAGTTTTTGTAAAAACTAAAAACAGTATTCATTTTCTGATATTCCGCTTTTTATTCTTAACTTAGAAGATTAAACGAGTTAAATACAAGAAAAAATATAAAATAGTCGAGCTAAAAATCCACGTGCCCTACAAAAGCTTTGGCCATCATAAATTTCAATTACCGAAACAGCACTTGATGTTAGCAAGGTCGCAAGGATACCAGTTCGCCCACTGCCCTGGTACCCTGGTGGGCGGGAACAGCCTTCGGATTGCGTCATCGCTAGATACGTCTGCCTTTTATCTTTGTTCTACTGATGTATATAAATGATTCATTTGATTGAGGCTTGATGTCACGTGCATTTGGAATTAGGAAAGAAAGATGTACGGATTCTGAAAGGATAAGCTAGTTTGACAAGAAATCACGGAAATGCCTCCTTCTTAAATTTACTTAAGAGTGTCCCAATTTTAACATTTCGTTTGTGAAAAAATTTGAAATAAGTGATAGAAGCTAAATTGGTAAAGCTAAATTAAAAATATACGACGAAAAAAATCCATTCGAAGCATATAAAAAGCACTTCCTCATACCACCATTCCGCCATGTACCTAATAAAAAATAAGGTCAATATAATATTATTAATAGAAGCAGAGCTAATGCAAATCGATCCAGCCGACAAGTGGGTTTAATCAAACGGAGGAAATTACCTATAACTGGGCGCAAATGGGTCACACGCGACCGTCCCTGCACTGCGATATAACTATTCGAATAAAACCGGTTTTAAAACGTGATTTCGATCCGATTTAATCTCCGATTTGTTGGAATGTCTCTTCACTAAATATAACGGTGATTACCGTTTTAATACCTCTATTTGTTAGTTAGTTTAATATTTTGTTAGTTTCAACAAAAAGAAATAAGAAACGATCTTCTCCGCGATCTTAAATGAACCAGGTTTAATGCTATCTATCACACACACATCCAAACCGTTTACGCTCATATATTTGTCATAACATAAAGCGACTCCCAAATAGGCCAGTAGAAATCGACACTAAAAAACCCTAAATTCGCAAAGCACGATGTAGTTCTGAATTTTTGGTATGTTGTTTGGATCAGTTAGGGTGATGTAAATCCCAATTTGCAACTTCGAAAAAGTTGTGCTCGCTGCGCACCACGTGATAAACTGCGAAAATTTTGGACTTTTTTCACTTTTTGCTCTAAAAGTCATAAACTATGCGTTTCCGACAAGTATGATTTTTCTATTCTTTATAAATTTATATTTATAAAGCATTTGAATGCCATAAAACCAAAAATATAAATTCAACAAAAAAGGTCGTGTTCCATCGTTACAATATTGTATTCACTGAAAAGTGCTTCATATTGGTTGAAATGGTTGTTAATCATCTCAATAGATGGCGCGCGGTGTGTCCCTTCAGACACATAAAACTGAAAGAATAGAATAAATTCGATCACTCGGGCGGGTCACGAGTGGCTGAGTTGGTGAGGCATCCGCCCCGGAATGGCGCGAAGGATGCGGGTTCGAGTCCCGCCTCGTGATCGAATTTTTTCTATTCTTTATAAATTTATATTTATAAAGCATTTGAATGCCATAAAACCAAAAATATAAATTCAACAAAAAAGGTCGTGTTCCATCGTTACAATATTGTATTCACTGAAAAGTGCTTCATATTGGTTGAAATGGTTGTTAATCATCTCAATAGATGGCGCGCGGTGTGTCCCTTCAGACACATAAAACTGAAAGAATAGAATAAATTCGATCACTCGGGCGGGTCACGAGTGGCTGAGTTGGTGAGGCATCCGCCCCGGAATGGCGCGAAGGATGCGGGTTCGAGTCCCGCCTCGTGATCGAATTTTTTCTATTCTTTATAAATTTATATTTATAAAGCATTTGAATGCCATAAAACCAAAAATATAAATTCAACAAAAAAGGTCGTGTTCCATCGTTACAATATTGTATTCACTGAAAAGTGCTTCATATTGGTTGAAATGGTTGTTAATCATCTCAATAGATGGCGCGCGGTGTGTCCCTTCAGACACATAAAACTGAAAGAATAGAATAAATTCGATCACTCGGGCGGGTCACGAGTGGCTGAGTTGGTGAGGCATCCGCCCCGGAATGGCGCGAAGGATGCGGGTTCGAGTCCCGCCTCGTGATCGAATTTTTTCTATTTTTTCTATTTTTTTCTATTCTTTATAAATTTATATTTATAAAGCATTTGAATGCCATAAAACCAAAAATATAAATTCAAGTATGATTCAGTACATAAATTAAGGTTATTAAATTTGCAACAATTTAAGCCTAACCGCAGCTCTCTAAACCTTATAACGACTAAACTGTGGCCATTCGAAGATGGTTCATTTTTCCCGAAATATTGAAATTTTTAGTTTTGCTCCCGTTTGAAGCAAAATATTGGCAAAAACCGCTCGTTCTATGAGAAGTTCGTATAATAAAGTTGTAGTGCATTTAACTTTCTTTCATAAGAGCATAGAACAAAGTCTGTGAGACAAATAGTTCACTCACAATATCTGAAAAACAAAAAGAAGGTAGAAATAGATTTTTAAAGAATTGAAACTGAGGGCATATAAAATCATAAAAAGGATAATACTTTTTCATTTGCAGGATAGGTAATTAACAAAATTACAAAGATAATTAAATTTGCAACAATTTTTTTTCTATTTTTTTCTATTCTTTATAAATTTATATTTATAAAGCATTTGAATGCCATAAAACCAAAAATATAAATTCAACAAAAAAAGGTCGTGTTCCATCGTTACAATATTGTATTCACTGAAAACTGCTTCATATTGGTTGAAATGGTTGTTAATCATCTCAATAGATGGCGCGCGGTGTGTCCCTTCAGACACATAAAACTGAAAGAATAGAATAAATTCGATCACTCGGGCGGGTCACGAGTGGCTGAGTTGGTGAGGCATCCGCCCCGGAATGGCGCGAAGGATGCGGGTTCGAGTCCCGCCTCGTGATCGAATTTTTTTATATTCTTTATAAATTTATAAATTTGCAACAATTTAAGCCTAACCGCAGCTCTCTAAACCTTATAACAACTAAGCTGTGGCCTTTCAAAGATAGTCAGTTTTTCCCGAAATTTTCAAATTTTTAGTTTTGCTCCCGTTTGAACCAAAATATTGGCAAAACCGCTCGTTCTATGAGAAGGTCATAAAATAAAGTTGTAGAAAATTTAATTTTGTTAATTACCTATCCTGCAAATGAAAAAGTATTATCCTTTTTATGATTTTATATGCCCTCAGTTTCAATTCTTTAAAAATCTATTTCTACCTTCTTTTTGTTTTTCAGATATTGTGAGTGAACTATTTGTCTCACAGACTTTGTTCTATGCTCTAATGAAAGAAAATTAAATGCACTAAAACTTTATTATACGACCTTCTCATAGAACGAGCGGTTTTTGCCAATATTTTGGTTCAAACGGGAGCAAAACTAAAAATTTGAAATTTTCGGGAAAAACTGACTATCTTTGAAAGGCCACAGCTTAGTTGTTATAAGGTTTAGAGAGCTGCGGTTAGGCTTAAATTGTTGCAAATTTAATAAGCTTTGTAATTTTGTTAATTACCTATACTGCAAATGAAAAAGTATTATCCTTTTTATGATTTTATATGCCCTCAGTTTCAATTCTTTAAAAATCTATTTCTACCTTCTTTTTGTTTTTCAGATATTGTGAGTGAACTATTTGTCTCACAGACTTTGTTCTATGCTCTAATCACTAATGAAAGAAAATTAAATGCACTAAAACTTTATTATACGACCTTCTCATAGAACGAGCGGTTTTTGCCAATATTTTGCTTCAAACGGGAGCAAAACTAAAAATTTCAGTATTTCGGGAAAAATGAACCATCTTCGAATGGCCACAGTTTAGTCGCTATAAGATTTAGAGAGCTGTAATTAGGCTTAAATTGTTGCAAATTTAATAACCTTAATTTATGTACTGAATGATACTTGTCGGAAACGCATAGTTTATGACTTTTAGAGCAAAAAGTGAAAAAAGTCCAAAATTTTCGCAGTTTATTATTTGCGTATAATCTTTTTTCCTTCTTTCCCAAATTTTGTAATTTTGTTAATTACCTATCCTGCAAATGAAAAAGTATTATCCTTTTTATGATTTTATATGCTCTCAGTTTCAATTCTTTAAAAATCTATTTCTACCTTCTTTTTGTTTTTCAGATATTGTGTGTGAAATATTTGTCTCACAGACTTTGTTCTATGCTCTTATGAAAGAAAATTAAATGCACTACAACTTTATTATACGAACTTCTCATAGAACGAGCGGTTTTTGCCAATATTTTGCTTCAAACGGGAGCAAAACTAAAAATTTCAATATTTCGGGAAAAATGAACCATCTTCGAATGGCCACAGTTTAGTCGTTATAAGGTTTAGAGAGCTGCGGTTAGGCTTAAATTGTTGCAAATTTAATAACCTTAATTTATGTACTGAATCATACTTGTCGGAAACGCATAGTTTATGACTTTTAGAGCAAAAAGTGAAAAAAGTCCAAAATTTTCGCAGTTTATCACGTGGTGCGCAGCGAGCACAACTTTTTCGAAGTTGCAAATTGGGATTTACATCACCCTAACTGATCCAAACAACATACCAAAAATTCAGAACTACATCGTGCTTTGCGAATTTAATGTTAATTTCCACCGGCCTAAAAATTCCGGTCACAAAGATTAGCAATGACGTAGCACCTTAAAAATCTATAAAATATTTTATCCTTAAAAAAGGGCGGTGGAAACCTTTAATAAAGGTATGGGCTTGCGTTATGCTACCAGTCCCGCGATAAAATTGTAACGAGGCTCCTTGAGGGGTTAAGATACGGTTATAGCTCACGGTATGTATCGGTACAAGCGCCGCTAAACTTGCTCCGAAATGAAACACAAAAATTCACCGCTTTTAGAGCTTCATAAAATATTTTCTTGTTAGGCTCGAGGTTGGCTCGAGGCAACAGCCCGTTTTGCCGTTGCTTACCAAATTATATCAACCAGACTTAATTTTATGATATCTTATCTTAGGAGTGACGCAGGTTCATAGTATGTTTTGTTTATTTTTAGTGACTGAAATCTCCCGTTGCTAACCTTTAACTTTTAACCTTTGAAACCAATTTGATTGATTTTGCTAGATTGCGAAGAGAAGTTATGAAGGTAATTTATCATCTGTTTGAGTTACTATTGCTTTTGCTTTTACATTATCACCAGTTGAAATTGGTTGGATACCTACTATTTATTTTCCAATTCTATTTTACTTTATATAGTTAAAATCATCTACCTGCTTTTATCTTATCAGTAAAATCAATATGACTCTCATCACAGTGCAAATACTAACGTTTCAAATTTAATCCTAATTTAGCCAAACATAAACTTAAAACATTACTTCAATATTAATCGTTTATCACAAAAGCATCTCAAAAGCACAACCTGAATTTCTCTCGAAGAATATAAATTGGAATAGTTTTAGCGAATAAATAACCGTCTTTTAGATAAAGCAAATCTTGCAGTGAACGAAATAAGTGCTTCAATTTGGGAAACAAAGCCGGCGGAATTCCTTCGTATGTCTAGAGTCTACGTGCAACAGACAGCGACGGTACGACTATGAACTTGGCGACGATTGAACTGTAAAATTTAAATTTAACGGTTTTAAAACTGGTTTAAATTTTAATATTATAATGTTATAGTGATGTGTCATATACTTTTTTAGCGTTTTGCATTTATAGAGTCCTTTGAATATGTTTATTAGTTAAAATGTATATTTCGCTATACTAATAAATAAAAACATTATCTAGAACTACAACTTTTACAATAAATTACCTAATAGGACAAAATAGAATTTATTAATTATTAACGTATTTTCTTTCTTCTTTCATATTATGTTTAAAAGATCTTAATTGTGCCTTCTGTATGTATAAAATATAAGTAAATACGCAAATATTAGTTTAATAATTGCATCCATCGAAGGATTATCCCTATATAACACATAATCACACAAAATATTATCAATCTCAGGACATTATAATTAATTCGCTCCATTTGTATGTGTGTAATGTACAGTAATGGACAATCATACACAATTAGCTGTCAGTAATTTAGTATCCACCGACCCGTACTTGACCAGTGACAAGGGGCAAATGAGGCAATTGCCCAATAGCCGTTTAGGTCAAGTATAAATTTGTATGTTCGTCTCTTTCATAGAAAGAGTGAATTGATTTTGAGACTCAAACATTGAAATGCAAGCCGTTTTATTTTTATTTAAATTATGAAATACCGTTTTATTAATATTTAGATGTGCGATGATGAGTGTATGACGGTAACACATAAATACGCTTTTACGTTTTTCTTTATTTACTTAAATAATCCCAAAGAATTTAAAAAATACGTATCCCAAAACATATAACTCAATGATGACTACTTCACGACAACTTCCTTTGTCGCCAAAATTGTAGCGTTTACGCAGACAATAGGCTAATCTAGACCCAATGCGAAATACTAACTAGATAAGAATACCAACCACGTACCTACATATCTTGGTTTACGATGTTGTTATTTCGATTATGCAAAAATCAAATCATCATATCAAACAAAAGAAAGTGATTTTAATGCACCAAGAACTTGATTGATAGACTAAGTTTTTTTGTTCTATGAATTTAATTATAGGACGCAGATTGTCATTCGCTCTGTACTTTCAACTAATTTTCCAACTTCATTCGCAGTGTATTTATAACCCTTACAAAGTCATTGATCCAGTTAAAACCAGTGCAGTAGTTTGATTGCATCGCCCACACATAAAATTTTGCATTTATATTAGTTTCATGATAAAAATAGTTAGAAATATCGCGTATTCCCTGGCCCATGTGACAGAAACGGAAAAATGGCGTCGAAAAACCACATCTTGGCTCTGGCAGTCTGCTGATTGGCTTCACAAATTCACAATTTCTTTATGGTCATCACGTTTTAACTACAATTGACCAAATCATGGCGTCTGGTGCCTAGCAAGGTGCAAAGGGTGAAGGGTTCTCTCGATTGTGGCTTTAAGAGAAAATGTCTTACGCATATAAATATAAAACATTTGATACACACCTACGTACATCATTTTGCAACTATTATTTTATATTGCAAGTTAATGTATTTCTTACGCTTACAAATAAAATAATCAAAAGTCATGTGTTTAAACTTTCAATTGAAGTTACAGTTTTCGAAAACTACAGCGGATTATTAATAAACTAAGTTAACACGCAATAAAACTATTCTCTGTACACATTAATTATCTCAGTTTGTCAAAAATAACGTATATATTCCACGATCACAATACCCACACATAAATAACATCAATAGATTGCCCCGTCACGTATATAATGTAGACAATAAGTATTATACCGTCTTCATAAACGTTACGTATATAAAGGCGATAAAAATAACTTCCAAAATTATATTTATGATATCATAAGATGAGAGCTTTATTGCTAAGGAAGCCCTTTATAATAACCTAACGTTAGAAATTCATCTATACTAATATTATAAAGCTGAAGAATTTGTTTGTTTGAACGCGCTAATCTCAGGAACTACTGGTCCGATTTGAAAAATTATTTCGGTGTTCAATAGCCCACTTATCGAGGAAGGCTATAGGCTATATATCATCACGCTAAGACCAACAGTAGCGGAGCCACGCGGATGAAACCACAGAGCGCAGCTAGTACAATATAATATTCCTGTATACTTACTGATGTATTTAGAAATTGTAGAATTTTAACGGATTTTAAACGTGATTTATTCTGCACTAGAAAATATTTAATACTGGATATAGAATTAATTGAGTCAAAATATTAATTAACACATTGTAAATTGCATCTGTTTAGCATTTAACAGAAACACAGACATACAGAATGAATTAATCAATTACTAGCTTCCCACCCGCGGCTTCGCTCGCTTTGTCTAAAACCTAATAAATTATATACAAAAACCTTCCTCTTGAATCACTCTATCTATTAAAAAAAACTACATCAAAATCCGTTGCGTAGTTTAAAAGATTTAAGCATACAATATGTATGTAGTGATTATATTTCAATGTGCAGTATTTACATATTTCTATGTAAAATATTATGTATTTGTTTTTATGTATATTTGTAATTTTGTACAAAGGGCGGTTCCCCAAATTAAGATAAAATAAATAATGCTATTAAATAAAACTCATAGTTTATTTCCAACTAGATGTATCTAACTATACACATATCCATGCTATTACTGTGTCGGCGAATTTGGCAACTCTGACTAATTCGCTTTTACGACTCCAAAATACAATTGGGTTAAAACTATATTATGTTTCTTTATTTGTATTAAAACACGTTTATATTTAAAGTTATTGGGCTCTTTAAATCTTAGTTAAATTTGAGAGTTTTGAAGCTAATATTTTATCAACTTGGCAGTTTAAGAAACGCTTATTAACTAATCTTATGATTAAGTTTATTTATATTTTAATATAAGACAAAATATGACATTAAAAAATTGATGGAGTAATATAAGCAATGTTTGAATATTAGTTATTCCATAAGTGAATAACGCAAGACATTGAATAGCTTCAATTGAAGATGTTTTACATGAATTGGCCTTTTTCCTTCATCTAAAATGCTCAACCCTTTTAATAACATAATTTTACATAGACTAATATGAAGTTATCTCTTCTCAAAAACATGTAAATTATTCACTGGTCCAACACTATTGAAATTCAGTTAAAAATATGCATACATAACTGATTCCATTTCAGCATCTCAAAGATGAATAGTGAAGCTGAAAGGTATTGATTCAAATGGTGTAAGTGAGGTTTGGCGACTAATGGACTGCGCCTCGAAAAACCAGGCTTTTAGCGCACCTTTGTGGCGTAAACTGTATTCAGATTCTGGAACACGTTTCGTGTTTTGTAACCGTTTCTGTTAACAGATTTTAAAGACGTCTTTCGATTGAGTATTTGATTCCTGAAATGGTGATGTCGTAATTAAACCGATCTACCGTTATTCGTATCTTAAGCGCTATTTAAATTATTTTTTAACCCCCGCCGACGCAAAAAGACCGAGTGTTATGCGTTTATAAGGTATGTAACTTTACAAAATTTAGTTTAATTTCGAAATGACTCATGTGAATTTATGTAATGCCATCAACATAACTTTTAACTGTGGAATTAAGATCCGCATCTTGTTCTTTGTTTGGTTGAAGTTAAAAAAAACGTTATTTGGATGCAAATAACGTATTATATAATGATTATCACCGTGTACTATAGAAAAACACAATTTTCATCAACACATTCACACAAAAGTCTAATCTATGATTTGACGATACAAAACACAGCATCCAGGACAAACAATAACCTGCCGAAGAATAAATCTCAGCGACGTCAGATGGAGATTGAAACATAACTAGGTTTTACTGCGCCTCCGCCATGCGTTTATTTATATCTACTATCTAGTGAATTAGTTTGCTTTTGTTTCTGTTTTGTACTTGACGGTTGCATTCACTCGCGTGGGTTTGTAATATAACACGTTATTTGTACTATTTCGACGTGATTTCGACTCATGATTGATTCTAATTTGATTTCCAGAATAAACTATACATTTGTTAACAAACTAAAAATGTTATTATATGAGGCCAATCAGAAAATATAAATATTGAAAAATGATATATCTGTTTGTAGTAATATGTATAAAAATAACAAAGTGGGCTAATATGCAAAATCCAAATCAAAAACCTTCTGAAATAAAGTCATTTCAACATACCACACAAAACGTAACACATATTCTTACTAGCTATACAAATATGCTATTTTAAACTGATAATAACATTAGCATATTAAGTCAAAAGCGATACGGCAGCTCATTACCCCCGCCCCGTACCTGTTTGGCGTCACGCCAGCCCGCCGGCCCGCCAGCCCGACGTGACGACGTGACACCACTTTTATTGCATAGCGCGTGTTTATTCAATGAATATTGATGCATCTTCCAATACCACTTAACCTATGGATATTGATGGATTTTCCAATACAGAGTCTTTTTATATAAATCAGTTGTACTACCTACGCTTGAATGTGGTAGGTACCTCATGGCATCAGAATAAATGCATTCTTTAAAGCAAGTTGTATAGCAGAGATTGTGGCCGCTTTGTTGCAATATTTCTTAATTTTAAATTAGTTTGTATTAGATTTGCTTGTTTCATCCTTTTTTGTAAATTGGTATTTTTAATCAATGAATAAATGTAATCAATGTAGTACGGTATGTGTATTTAAATGACCTTCATTAGGATATTTTGAAACCAAAAGCCTTCCTAGATCTCAGATACTAGAGTTATAACTTATACTATACACTAAACACTAAAACCAACTTTAAAGTTAGCCTCCAGCTAATTTGGAACTAGGATATAGCGTATAAATTATTACTCCAGGCCATCTATCTGCATACCAAATCTCAAACAATATGATTCAATAGTTTGTGTGAAAGATCAACAAACACCTTCATATACAATATTTCAAAAAATATTATTATTTCTATAACAATGCTATAAAACAAAATATCAAAATCAACTTAAAAAAAGTTTAATTTATTTTTTGCATTAAATATATTAATATCGCTACTTACACCAACACTTGCCAATTTATTCATACAGCATTCATTCAATGTTTAGTGCTGAACAAAGTTTAAAAACCCCACCATGAAAACATTTCATCAAAAATGAATCCCGAACGTCGCCGAACTTTTCGCATCCGACGTAAAACATGAAATTTTTACAGACAAGCTACTAACTTGTAATTAAGAGTTTGTAACAAGATTCTTTCGAGTATCTTGTCACGTAGATCGTCACGCTCTGAGGGTGAGCTTCCCAATCTCGAGAATCAAGAGTTAAAATTAAAACTAATTTAATACTAAGTTATGCCTGAGTTTAGCCGGAGTTAGCCGAGATCTTAGATAGTTTATGTTGAACTGGTGTCTCGCAGCTAACCATATCTTTTAGGTTCCAAATTCCTGCTTGACGTATGTCCCCTAACTTATAATTTGCTTAAGTTCAGAGTTTCGCGCTGGAAAACAAGGGAACTTTAATTTATTACCGCCGCCGTGCGGTTTCCGAAATTAATACTTGAATTCTTATTGCATTTTATTTTGCACTTGCTTTGCATCGTGTCTCCTTACATATTATAGTATTTTGTTTTTAATATGAGAACATACCTATATGAGAACCTTAACATGATAATTTTCGTAATCTAAACGGTACGAATAAAACTTCCTAAAATAGTGAACCAAATACGAATGAAATAAAAGTATACGAATTTAATAGTATTGCTGTAAATTGCAAATAGAAAAGATTTTGATTTAAACATGTCTAAATCAGGTTTTAAATCCAGTTAACTTTATATTCTTGTTAGGTATCAATTCAATATGATATTATATAACAGATAATGGTGGGTCTAGGACTATAAAACCTTATTATGGATCGTAAATGAAGCTCGTAATTATTACGAGATTTGATGACTTAACACTTTTGTGTCACTTTTATTGTATTTATGAGCGAGTTCGTTATTTCCTCAATTTTTATAACTTTGAATAGGAATTGGCTTTAATAATGTTTATATGATTTTGATCTGTATTGAGATAAAGTAATATTGCTCTGAACAATTTTTATTATTGAGATAGATAAAAAGGAAACGGTAAATGGGCATAGCTTGGAAACGACTGGAACTATTTGGTTATTTATTATTTATTAAAACTGATACATAATATAGTATTCATTCGTCAGAATAGGCAAGTAACTATTGCCTACATTTGTATCTTTAAAAGTCCGTGAATATAGAAAAGTAATGTGGGTTTATTCATTTGTATAAACGCTTTACGAGATTTACATTAGCGGGTACTCCAGTGTTGCTGGAAAAAGTCTTACAAAAGATTTAAATTTTCGCAACACTGGGTGAATTTTTCTCAGTCTTTTGTTCAAAGAAAGTTTTTTGTCGAAAGTGTTAGAAGTGGGTTATTCCGGGGCTTAAGTTACTCTCTCAGGTATTTACCTTACTCAAGGGTTAGACCTACTTCTGAGATTCATTTATATACTGTGGCCTATAAAGTTCTTAAGGTAAAAAAGAGAGAACGAAATATTATAACATTTTAAAATTTATCTTTATAAATAATTTAATAAAAACAATTAGCGATACGGTCTTCAATAGCTTTTAATTATTACATTTCTAATTGAGCTTTATTTGTATTCTTTAACGGTTCAATTTAATTGAAAATAACTTTGAAATTATCGTTGTCGTATTTACTATTTCAAACTAATAGAGTTCCTTTTCAGACTTATTTCATTTAATTTAAACTCAAGTAATTCCCAAAGAGAATAAATGTAACAAAAATGAAAGAAGCTCTCAAATAATTTCGCAAAACAAAATCTTTTGTTATAAAGTAAAACAATAGTAAGAGTTCTCGAATGTTCGTTGATTTTAATAAAGAAAGCAACGACACTCGAAGGGAATTTTCATCAAGATCGCGGAATATCAAGTGACTAAGATATTGTAAACTCTTTACAGTATCAAATTATATACCGAAAATGTCAATTGGATTAATTCCACATTTTTAATACATTTAACTGTTCAAAATAAGTTGAACGTATTTTTATGAGTAATTAATTATTATGTTTATCTTTTATAACTATTTTGCACGAGACCTACAGGATTCAAATTATTTGCCATAGCGCTTCGTTTTTCATGGTGTTAGGTATTCCTAGATAGAAAAAAATAAAATCTCGACATCGATAATAAAGATCATGTATTCTTCCAACAACTTGTTTCCAAAATATAAAACCCCGATCCATCGAAGTGCAATCACTGCCAAAATCTAAAGGCATTGTAAATCGCGTTCACTTTAATAATAAAGTAGTGAGAAATCAAATCGGTGGCACCGAATCAAACATTTATAACGTTTGGCGGCGTGCCACGTTCGTTGTGTAACCGGGATTATGCATCTTGCAGTTTTGATCGCAATGAGGACGAATGTGTGGAGTCCCCGACGCATTTGAGACAGTTTTGTAGTGAATGAGGACGAATGTGTGGAGTCCCCCGCATTTGTGCCAGTTTTGTACGGAATGAGGACGAATGTGTGGAGTCCCCGAAGCATTTGGGACTATTATTCACACGGAATATGACTTGTAAGTTTTTAATGCGAATGTGTTTAATGTGATATTCAAGTGTGCGGTGTCTGTTAGAACTTGAACATATTTACGGTACACTAAAGTTTTCAAAACGAGTTAATCACACAATTTTAGTATATTTTAGTGAATGTTAATCATTATTCAGACTAGATTACATCCGCCATATTCCTTCATTATTTATCAATTTGTTTTTCTTGTATGAATACGTAATGAAGTTATCAAAAAATAGAACATTTATAGTCGTGAACTTTTTTCATTTCATCAAACAATAGTAGCCTAGGATGCTATTAAAAAAAGGGTAAATACATCCAATATACAGAATTCCGCAATCGTGAAACATTAATAAATTCCGTTATTTAAAACAATATTAAAAATTAAAGAATAATAACCGAAAGTAAGAGGTCCGCCCACGCCGCCCGCCGCCTGCCGCCCGCCCAATATGCCTGGATATTATTTTATTAAAATCTTCGCAGGTACGGACGCTCTGGAAATATGAAATAGCTCTACATTCTCTTTGCTTAATATTCACTCTTTGACCTGTTCAATCGTTTGTTCAGGGTTAACTAGCTGTTGCACGCGGCGGTGCTAGTCATTAGTTTTGATTTTGTTATTTTGGTTTACATAATATTTACATTGCTCTGTGGCTTATTCCTTTATTTTAATTTATGTCTTTTTCAGATAATGAAGTTATGAGCCTTATTATTTATTTTTCTGTCACGTTATTGGCTAAAGCTAACATACATTTCAACAAACAAGGGTCAAACCTGTCGATATAGAGTTTATTTACTGACATTGGTACATAGAGCGATCGAACACATACACTACTGAGGCACACAAATTTTAACTTTAAAAACTTAAACTATAGAAAAGTTCAAACCTCAAAATACACACGCTTCCACAAAATACATAAAACTATTTTATAACTACCGGAAAATTGTTATTCACGAACTAAACTAAGAAACACTCAAATATATTTCTAGCAACTAAATAGTGATGTGCATAATTTATCGAGCATTAAAGTGGACCATAAATATCGTATATGTGCAATGTAGTATAATTCTGTGCGGAATTGGAGATATTACTGCGCGATGGTGTTTATAATGCTCTCGACGGTCGTCTTCGCTTGCTGTGTGTGTGTGAGGATAATAATTGCTTATTGCATTTCGGTATGTAAATCTTGTAGTTTGTACTTTTATGACTTATGTGTATGTGGGGAGTGCAGTAAGCTAATATGAAAACTAGTTTAAGACATTATCACGCGATTAAGCATATATAATTTTGATTATACTTATTATTTGTTGATCAAGTTATATTATTAGATTATAATCTAGATAATACAAAGACATTTGACTTTTTAACAACTTTTAGACCTACTATAGGTGCGACTATATGAGCTGATTAGTGAAGTCCCATGTCCCGATGCAGATGCATTATACATCTGTTTCACTGATCGATTTTCTTTAGGGACAAGTAGGTGATCAGCCTTCTGTGTCCTACCAGATCAAGACATTTTTTTTTTTCGTCTCCACCGGGAATCGAAACCAGGACCCCTCGGTGTTACGCTCACGCGTCAACCACTGTACCGAGGAGGCGGTCATGAGCTGATTAAGAAAGTAAATAAATATCCACATCTATTCGTCTTAAACTTATAGACTCTACATTTTGCTATAAAGCTTATAGATCTTTACCTACAGTTAAGTCCTCGAAGCCAAATAGATTCAATGTCGATTGTAAATCGATTACAATAAATACGAAATATTTATTACGTTTTTAGTTATCCGATGTTGAAATAGTTATCTTGGTCAGTCACGACTGCCGCTGAACGACGTCAAAAAGCCGCTGTAACAGAAAGCAATACAAATCGCTCTCTTTGTTTGCGAAATGAATGCAAATTATAAGCTAAAATATTCGGACAGCCAACAAAAGGCAATAAGGCAATCAAACGAAGCGTCGATATCGATAACTCACCGCGAACGTCACTATCAATCAGCGCGCTCTCCGCAGATAGTGATGCCCACGCTGCAAACAGATTGTCGATGAATATTCTAATCTTGATACATATAAATGAGTTTCCCAGTTAGGCACATTTAGCTGCTTTTAAAATTTACAATTATAAATATCTACTCTTACTTCTAAATTCTGAAACAGAACTGTTTTGCATTTTACACCGAACAAAACAAAGGCATTTATAAAAATGTCTACAAAATAGAATAGATAGGAAGATGTTTGTACAGATTTATAAATATTGATGCGATTGGGCTTAAGTTTGTGAGTCATATACATTAAGACTGGATTTACAAATCTAAGCTTCTTTTGAACTTCGGAGCAATCACGCAAACCCGCAGGTAAAAGCTAATTCCCAACATTAACCGCACTGCAATATTGAACGTCATTTATTTTTATAATAAACACGAGCTCAGTTGACATCCACTCCACTGTAACAGAATTCAATAAAACAAACTATTTGTATTATTTTTGACATGTAAATACACAGGAGATATTTGTGTTCCACTGTTCAAACTCTTGCTTGTTTTTATGAGACTTTTTAACAATTTAATTATTTGACTTCATGTTTTTACCAATTACGTAAGGCACTCTACACTGCAATGTGCAGTTGTTAACAAAACCATGCATTATTATATCATAGAGTGTGTTTCGTTACCGTGTAATTGATCGTGGTGTCTATTATCGATGTTTGGCACAGAGTATGCAAACAAAGGTTGTCAAATTATTTTGCAACTGTCATGCACCACGACAGTCGAGACCTTAATCTGTGGTCGACACTTGTACTTCCGCCTTCGATCGAGCCGCTCCTCTGCTGTGCGCGCGCGGCGGCCATTGAAACACGTGTATCGCATCGGATAATTGGGCGTAAATTCATCGAGTGCTGCAGCATCTCAAAGGTACGTGGTGCATTGTTTTTGCTGCTCACTATTTCTGAACATCGATATTTTGTGTTAACGTAGTTTTCCCTAATGTAGTAGAAGCCACCCGCTATTTCGGCTTGGTGCGATTCTACATTATTTCTGGTGCCGAAACCCGGGAATTTGCGTATCAATTATCATATTCAAAAGCTTATGGTATTACTGGTCACACGTAATTCATAATCTAAAATCAAATTCAATTCCGTTCGTATTAGGTTCTTTGTTTAACAAAGTAGGAAGTTGTTATAAGATCTATTTAAGCAAACACTTATTTTGTCGGTGCTTAAATTCAATCGGCTTAAAACAATTTCATATTCTAAAACTTAATACATATTCAGAAGTACAAGTCAAAAGTGTTTAATTATTGTAGGAACTAGTTAAGCAATCACATATCTCATCGGTGCTTAATTTTACACAGGCCTATAGTAATTTCACATTCCAAAACATAATTCATTCACGTTACAGTTTATCCTAACTACATAACTAATATTAAAACGTAATATTAGGTTAAATCGTAATGTAAAATAATTTCATTTTATATTAAAACTCGGGGGTAAATTGACAATTATTCGTACGTCGAACATTCCAGCGGCTCGCGCAGCGCATCATCATTGTAACTTGTTATTGTAAGTTATAATCTGTATTCATTCACATTACCGTTTCACGCGATTTTCATCCTTAACTTCATATGCGTAAAGGTGAAATAATAATTTCATTGTTTCGTTTTATTTCATTGTTTGAAAAATTACATCGAAGATTAACTTTGTTATTTGACTGTTTGTTTATAAACGTTTTTACATTTTGTTTATTCGATATTTAAATTTAAATTTAACAAGATGTCTTTATTTACTAAAACAACAACAACTCGGAAGTTAGGTTCTTTGAAAAAATCAAAATCTAAATCGGTGGATGAATATTATACGACTAAGGACTTATCGACATTGCGTAGAAAACGTACTATAGCGCTTAAAAGATTATCGAAGGCGTTAGAAATAGGTAATGCAGCTTTGAGTGATCGTTCACAATACGACCTATTTTTATCGTATCATCAGGAAATTAAACAAATCGTTTCAAATTTCGAAAATGCTCATTTTAATATACTCGATCTGTCGGACGACGCGGATAATGAAACTGAAATTGAGGAACAATTCGATGAATTATATTTTCAGATACAGTCTATTTATATTAGTTTAACTAAACATGATACAAATAATTCGATTAACTCGAACATCAATTCATCGAATATCCGTTTACCTAAAATTACATTGCCACATTTTTCGGGCAATATCAAGCAGTGGCCTGTGTTTTATGATACGTTTAATTCTTTAATTCATAACTCAACGTCAATTTCGGACACGGAAAAGTTTCATTATTTAATTTCTTCTCTTAGCGGGGATGCGTTATCGGTGGTTAAGGCGTTCCCTATGACTCATGAATATTATCACGACGCGTATGAAGCTCTTATTAATCGCTATAAATGTAAACGAACATTAGCTTTTACTTGTTGGCAAGATATTTTAAACACTAACTTCATGCATAACAACGCAACTGAGTTTCAAAAGTCACTCGACTTATTCGATGAAAATTTAAATATTTTAAAATCTATTGAGTTACCGATAGATCGTTGGGATTTTGTTTTAGTTTACCATATTTTATCAAAATTAGACAAGAACTTACGCCGCGATTTTGAGGAGAAATATTCTAACGTGGAGTTGCCGTCTTATGATCAATTAAGGGGTTTTTTGCGTTCTAAATGCGAAGCCTTATTACGAGATACACATTTTTCTGGTGTGAACAAATCTTTAAAGCCTTCGACTACTCAAAATCAATCAACGAAACGTGTCAATTCAAATGTACTTGTTGCTGTGAACAATAGAGGTAATTCGAACGATAAGTCTAAAGTTTATTCAAGTAGCTGCGCGTATTGCCTTAAGTCGCATTCTATTTTTTCTTGTCAAGATTTTATTAGTAAATCGATTGACGATCGTATGGCTATTGCCACTCAAAACAATTGGTGCTTTAATTGCCTGAAGCCATCACATCAATTAAAAAATTGCAAATCTATTTTTTCGTGTCGTATGTGTAAGCGTAAACATCACACCTTACTCCATCGCGATCATAACACTAAGATCGAATCAAATCAAATCGGGTCGTCGCTGGTGTCAAGGTCACATACGAATCATACAGTGCTGTTAGCCACAGCTATCGTTCAGGTTAAGGATGCTTCAGGTAATATGCAATCGTTTCGTGCCCTGTTTGATACGGGCAGTCAGAGCAATTTCATAACGGAATCAGCAGTAAAACTTTTAAATTTAACGCCGGCTTCAACAACCGCGGCAGTTAGTGGCATAGGGCAAGCGGATGCACCTATTATTGGTGACGTCACTTGTTCTATCGGCACCAACGGTCGAATTCTATTTAACTTGGATATGCACGTCATATCTAAAATATGTGGCGATCAACCTATCGCTCAACTTAATTCATCGAGTTGGTCCCATATTAAATCGTTGCCGTTAGCGGACCCTGGTTTCGATATACCTGGTCCCATTGACATTTTGCTTGCTGCTGATGTATTCGCTGACTCTGTTCTTAATCAACATATCAAGGGAGGTGTCAACCAACCTACCGCGTTTAATTCAATCTTTGGTTGGCTACTTCTAGGTAAAACTAATATTTCATGTAGTAGTCTGTTGCAGACGTTGCCTGTAATCAATAATGATTTAAACTCATTAGTTCAACGTTTTTGGGAATTAGATTCAGTACCGCAAACTTCAATGCTGACTCCAGATGAGTTATTATGCGAACGTAAATTCGTTAATGAACACTCACGTGATCAATCTGGGCGTTATATTGTTCGTATTCCATTTAAGAATAATTCAGAACCTACATTTGAGGGCTCTCGCGAAGTTGCTTTGCGTCGGTTCTATGCTATTGAACGTAGGTTGTCACGTGACGCTTTATTAAAATCGCAATATGTCGACTTTATGTCTGATTACATCGAAAGTGGTCACATGACAGTGGTTCCTGTAGCACAAGTTGGTACAGGAAAATACTACATACCTCATCATTGCGTTCTACGCCCTGACTCTGCGACCACGCGCCTCCGCGTCGTATTCGACGCTTCTGCGAAGGATATGCATTCTAAGTCACTGAATGACACACAACTTATCGGCCCAAAGCTACAACCGAATATTTTAAATTTACTTTTACGCTTTAGGGAACACAACGTTGTCTTCATGGCTGATGCTCGTCAAATGTTTAGACAGATAGTAGTAGCGCACGAACATCGTGATTACCAACGTATTTTCTGGAGGAGTTCTCCTGAGGAGCCCCTTTTAGAATATCGTTTAAATACAGTCACATATGGATTAGCTTCGTCTCCGTTTCTCGCTTGCCGTACTCTTCGACAGCTTGCTGAAGATGAGGGAGATTCTTATCCACTCGCAAAACGAGTACTACTGTCTGATGTTTATTGTGATGACGTCACAACCGGATTTTCATCGTTAGAGGTCGCTCAGGAAGCCAAGTCACAGATTATTAAACTTTTTAAGTGTGGACAGTTTGAACTTAGGAAGTGGGCTAGTAACAAACCGCAGTTATTGTCAGATCTACCCAGTGATAGTTGTTTGACTGGATCCGTATCGTTAGACAATTCTGATAATCAAATTCTTAAGGTATTAGGTCTTAAATGGAATCCATCCACAGATACGTTCGTTTTCGAAATTGAATCTACTTATCGGCCATGTACTAAGCGTTCAATCCTTAGTGAAGTCGCTAGGGTTTTCGATCCGTTAGGTTTTCTATCTCCCATCACAATTCAGTCAAAATGTTTAATTCAGAAGTTGTGGATTCTCGGCGTTGGATGGGACCAAACGCCGCCTAACGAGATCATCAATACATGGAACAAACATCGCACTCAACTTAATCTCTTGAGTGAGCTTCTAATTCCTCGGCAATTTACCTGCACGGATGCTGTATCGTATGAGCTACATGGGTTTTGTGACAGTTCTACCCTTGCATACGGAGCTGTCATTTATTTACGTGTTACAGATGCTGTTGGTAATATTCATGTTTTCTTCGTTTGCTCTAAGGCTCGAGTTGCACCTCTTAAACATACATCGTTACCACGACTCGAGCTCTGTGCTGCAGTTCTTCTATCAGATCTTTACAAGTTTGTAAAAGATACGTATCTTTCTCGTATTCATATTGATTCTGTATGTTTGTGGTCTGACTCAACTATCGTTTTGTCTTGGCTGCGTTCTCATTCTTCGCGTTGGACAACATTTGTCGCGAATCGTGTCAGTCACATACAGGATATCACCCCTACAGACTGGTGGCATCATGTATCCTCAGGTGATAATCCTGCTGATTTGTGTTCACGAGGTTTATTTCCAAGTGAGCTTGTGCACAATGCCTTATGGTGGGCGGGACCGTGCTGGTTAGCCCAAGGTAGTGATACTTGGCCTACGGATACAGTTATCACATCAAATGAGGAGAAGGACGCTATGGAGCAGGAGCAACGTAAGGTAGCTCTTTCCGCTGAAGAGAGAGCTCCAATCGAACCAACAATAATTGACTCTTTACTTAATCGTTATTCATCATTTCAAACAATCGTTAACATTTTGGCATTTGTATATCGTTTTATCAATAACTCTAGAAACCCAGCTCAAGCTAATCGTAATAATTTCATTAATAACGTTGAAAGGCACAACGCATTATTAAAAATCGTTAAACACGTACAGAGTCAAGTCTTTTCGAACGAAATTGCTAATCTTAAATCGAACAAACATTTATCAAAACCTTTTCGAAAACTCAATCCATTTATCGATCGATTAGGTATTCTCAGGGTGGGCGGTAGAATTTCACGCGCAGGTTTAGAATACGAACAAAGGCATCCAGCCTTTCTACCGTCTGATCATCCATTAACGTTTTTAATTATCGACAACATTCATCGTAACTACTTGCATCCGGGCATCAATACTACGCATTTCTTACTTCTTCAACAATTTTGGATCATATCGGCGAAACGTACTGTACGCAATCGTTTAAGCAAATGTATACAATGCTATCGAACAAATCCAAAGCCATTACAACCGTTTATGAGTGATTTACCGTCATATCGTGTTAATCAAGTCAAACCATTTTCTATAGTAGGCGTCGATTTCGGCGGACCGTTTCGTATTAAATTAGGCCCACATCGAGGTGCTAAGATTGAAAAGGCTTACCTTTGTCTTTTTATTTGTCTTACAACAAAAGCAGTACACCTCGAGGTGGTGTCTACACTGTCAACTGACGCATTTATAGCTGCGTTACGACGCTTCGTGGCACGCCGTGGTCGATGTAACGTGATACACGCGGATTGTGGAACAAATTTTATCGGTGCAAGAAATCAATTATCGTCTCTTATGCGTCAGGCTTCTAGTTTAGAAAAGATTGAATTTAAGTTTAATCCTCCATCAGCTCCTCATTTCGGTGGTGTATGGGAAATTCAAATCAAGGCGGCTAAATCTCATTTACTTCGTGTAGTTGGTGATCAAGTTCTTACGTTTGAAGAACTTACAACGCTTTTCGTGCAAATCGAAGCAGTATTAAATTCGCGACCGCTTTGTGCAATCAGTTCGGATCCAAATGATCTATCGGTCTTAACTCCAGGCCATTTCCTTACCTTAGAGCCTTTGACAGCTGTCCCTGATGAAGATTTATCAAATGTTAATATAAGTCGGCTTCATCGGTGGCAGTTGTTACAATCATTTCACCAGAGTTTTTGGTCCAAATGGAAACACGAGTATCTTAACTCACTAACACAACGCGCCAAATGGACCAAAGATTCTAAACCGCTTCAGATAGGCTCAATGGTGATAATTAAGGATGAAATTCGTGCGCCACTACAATGGTCTCTTGCCAGAGTAGTGGATCTTTTACCCGGTTCTGATGGTGTCGCTCGGATAGCAGTAGTTAAAACAGCGAAAAATCATATAATTCAAAGACCGTTGGTTAAGTTATGCCCTCTACCAATCGAGGACTAGCTTAAATCGTTTATCTTTTTTTTTTTAGTATCGTAAGGTATCTAGACATTAAGTTATCGTTAGTAATAAGATATCGTGTCTGTGTAACATCTATCGTGTTATACAGAATCAATTCGTTAGGTAACTAGTTTTTATCGTAATCAATAAGTATCATCAATAATTATACGGATCATTTTATCGTTCTCGTTCCCATTATGTTCTATTTATCGTCTGACCAGAAAATACCATAGGCATTTTGGTGGGCGGGATGTTTCGTTACCGTGTAATTGATCGTGGTGTCTATTATCGATGTTTGGCACAGAGTATGCAAACAAAGGTTGTCAAATTATTTTGCAACTGTCATGCACCACGACAGTCGAGACCTTAATCTGTGGTCGACACTTGTACTTCCGCCTTCGATCGAGCCGCTCCTCTGCTGTGCGCGCGCGGCGGCCATTGAAACACGTGTATCGCATCGGATAATTGGGCGTAAATTCATCGAGTGCTGCAGCATCTCAAAGGTACGTGGTGCATTGTTTTTGCTGCTCACTATTTCTGAACATCGATATTTTGTGTTAACGTAGTTTTCCCTAATGTAGTAGAAGCCACCCGCTATTTCGGCTTGGTGCGATTCTACAGAGTGATAGAATTTTCCCATAAAAATTGTAATTTGTAACAAACTTTCCTGTGTGAGAATGTAACTATGTTTTGTTTTATAGAATTATTCCTCGTTACTTCGTACATCAGTACAAAAGAGTATTGAATTTATCTGGAGAATATCAAATAATTTACAAATATAATAATTTTCATAGGTGAAGCATAACGAATATTGACGAAAGTTGATTGTATATACATCGTAAATAAATATGAAAATATACAAAATGATATGACACTACAAACACAAAGACGTGACTCGAGCCGTTCCATGCATTTGTCAACCAAACAAAGATGAACTCCGAAAAGCAATTTAGCGTCTTGCATATTCGGATCCCGTATCGAGCTATCACAAGCACGTCTAACTCAAATATGAGATCGGTTTAAATTGCGGCCGCAGTGTGAAATTTTATGCATTAGTGTGGCCCCGTCTGCCGCAGCGCTGTCAACTCGCACGCGGTTGTGACGTTTGCTTTGTGACGTTTAGGATATGTTGTCTTTGGAATGTGTACAACTTTCTGACGCTTAAATATCGAGGTTTGTGCCGATACTTATCGGATCGACTTTCCGAATCGATGCTTTACTATTTCATTAACTGTTATAAAATCTGTCATGAATAAAAAAAATGAGTTAAGGAATGACGATTATTCTCTGATATTTTTAGTTGTATATTTTCCTAGAACTATTTATTACAATATTGAATACGTAAGCTACATTTTCAATATTATAACCGAATTAAGCTAAAGCATATCACCACGGATATAGTTATTCCGTGACGGGAGAGGATTAAAAACGTTAACATGCAAATTGAACCTTAACCCGTCTGTCAGAGGGTGCATATTGTAGTGGCGCTGTCAATACGTCGCACTCCGGAGGTTGACAGCTGGATGTCGGCGGGATCCAAACAGAGTTAATATCATCGTTGTCTTTGGGAAGTGAAATGTGAGCAAATATATGTGCTAATTATTATATTAACGCCAATTTTAAATTCGCTATTTTCGAAAACATTATTTTAGTCAAAGAATTTGCTTATTGTAATGTCGGTATGAATGAAAATAAATTTGTTTGAACGCTTTTCAATAGCGTAACAATTACGAACGGAACAAGATATGAATATATTTTCTGTATCAGTTATAAAAGTAACAACAAATTTACTTTTAATAGAAACCCAGTGTCGAATGAATTTATGTCCTATGGAATTCTACTATGGGGCAGGGCTGCAGATACAGAAACTATATTTATATTACAGAAAAGAGCCATACGCTCTATATATAATTTGCGTGCTCGAGACTCACTAAGAGATCTCTTTAAGAATACTGGTATCCTTACTGTACCGTCGCAGTATATATTTAATAATATTTTATATGTACACAATAACGCTTACTTACACACAAAAGTAGGAGATAGACATTGTTATGACACAAGAAACAGAAATAAAATTGAAATGCCATTTTTCCGGCTAGCTAAAGTTAAAAATTCATTTATGGGTCAAGGTATACGCTTTTACAACAGAATTCCTCATAATATTAAAGAGTTTAGTAGTTCTAAATTAAAAACTTATATAAAAAATGTACTAGTTCAGAGAGCCTATTACAGTATTAAGGAATATATGGACGATAAAAACCCATGGAGGGTTGTCGCGTAAAAACCACAGGACAGTTCTTTGGCATATTACTATAATATATGATGTTACATATGTAATTTGTAAAATTGTAAAACTGACATGATTAAAAAGAGCAACTATGGAGTTTCTTGCCGATTCTTCTCCGTAGATACTGCTTTCCGAATCGGTGGTAAATGTTAAAAATATGTACCTAATGACGTTTCAAAAGTGCTTCTAGAAGAAGTCTAATTGAATAAATAAATGTTTGAGTTTGAGTTAAAGTCCAATCTATTTTACAAAATTCATGGGAATATTATTTGTATTTCACCTAATTAATTATAATTTCAAGCTCTCGTTATTAAATTCGTTAATTAACCAACTTTATAATAATAGTGAATTGTGTTGTGATGCACACTATCTAACTCTATACATAATATTTTGATACTTCTCTATTTTGAATTTAAAAACTAGCTTTTACCAGGCTGAATATGTATCCTTAAATTCTCCAAAAATTCTGCCGCGTATATTAAAACCTGAAAGAGTTCATTACATTATGCTTATTCTCTTTCGGGTTCAACAGCAAGATCACACCTGCTCAGTAATAAAAATAAATCCTTGTGAGCGTTTTCTTACTTCTGTTAAATCTTTATGTTAAATTTTTGGTTTATAGTTGTCAGGCATTTTGTTCCACTACATGGACTACTGAAAGTGTATTTGCTTTTAGGAGCTCGGAAGAACTGTATTATCCTAGGTTTTATTAAAGTATTTTTTACCCTGTATGTTTATTCCCGAACGATCTTGATAATCAATAAAAGTAATCAACCGAAAATATTGATTTCTATTTTATTTGTATTTGAATATGAATAGTAGATAATATATAGCAGTTTGAATGTCGTTTACTTTATTAGAAACTTATTTCTAGGAAATTCGTAACGTATTGGTAGATAGAATATAGTCTCCGTAGTCTCCTACATGGTACACATAGCCAAACATTGTGAGAACAATTAATATCCACCATGATATATTATACCTTCACGACTTCAACGCACTGTTATTAATTTCTATACCAAAATTCCAGAACTGTTCGATTATTGTTGCAAAGGATAGAAGTTCCAAGCACGTTGTAATATACCGTCTGGTCCCGACGATCGTCAGTCCCCTGCAATACATCGCTCTTCATGTTCCCAAATCAAAACGTGTACGCAGTGTTCTCCATATTCGTGTGGCTATGTACGATATTCACAGAGATTGAACGGATCTCTCTCTATAAGATTTCGCTTTGACAATAAGGTGTGGTAGATGGTCTAACTCAATAGTAATTGGCGGTGAACAAAGGGCGGTCAAAGCCAGCTTTGCCTAATAGTGGTACGGGCGTATTTAGAAAGGGGTTAGTTTAGGTATTTTCTGTCACGGCCACGTACGTGCCGCCCCCTTTGTGCTGAACCGGTCTAGGCTAGCAAATTATTTCATATACTACGTGACTTATGTTTGTGGAATGAAATTAGTCAATGCTTTCAGAAACAAACTTGTTATTACGGTTATCCTTAATTTATTTGTATCGTAATTATTGTGTTCAATGTAAATCATGTTGTATTTGATAGTTTAATTCGAACAAGATTAGATTGATAAAATATCGCAATTAATGATATTTATAGTAGATAGTAAAGATTTAAATGCCGAAAACTTCTTATTCTTGTTGAAGCTATATTTTGTTTCGTTCATGATTGTAATTAGTTGCTTTTCTGAAATTTTAAAATCTTTTATTTCTCAATATCAATTGAAGACCATCCAAAACCAATAAATTGGCAATATCGACAAAATTGCGCATAATAAAGCATTTTCTTCTATGCCCTTAATAGCTGCCTTTGACTCATAAGGAATAAGTGGCTCTTTGTGTACATTGTTAGTATAAAAGATATTAAACAAAAGGTTTCAAAGTGAAGGTTAGGCCAACATTAGTGAAGCAATGACAGGCGAGGTGATTAGTGCGAGAGCTCTCTGGCTGCTGTTAAACATTTAACATACGCTAACAAGATGGGTTTTGAGAACAAAATAAGAATTCTTAAATAGCTCCCAAACGGAATACGTTAGAAGGTAATCATTTCATAAGATAAACGTAGCATCTGGGTTATTATAATTATTTAGGTTAAAGTAAGACGTATTATATTTTAGTTCATAGAAAAAGCGACAGATGTAGATATATGGTATCAACTTAAAAACTTCAATGGTAACTTTATTTTCTTTCGAAAGTGTTCCAAAAACTAGGTATACAAAAAAGAACACTGTTCGTCAAACCCGCACCCGCATCTTTCACTCAACCATACAAATCGCCCCACGATCTGCTTTATTCCAATTCTCATAAAAAAAAAAACATTTTTAACGATATTTAACACTAGGTTATTTGTAAGCGTGTAAGTGAGCAGCCATGACACTCCCCTGGCGCCCGGCGCTGCGCGGACAATATCCGAATATTAACCGGGACAGCTGTTTGCAAACATAATAAAAACTTTTCTACGACGTGATACGGGAATTTTTACCGAAACAACTCGCCACAATATTATATTAAACAATGCAACAAGAAAATCTTGGCGCATTTACTGTTTTAAAAAGTTGTGAAATTTAACTTCTGGATAAAATTAAACATTTGTTTTAGACTCGTTCTACTCATAAAATGGAATCTATATACATTATAGTCGCAGTTTAAAAATAGCATTTAGTCCGAGATCTATACTATATTTCTATAATGATACCTTTTACTTACACAAAACCACATTTAAAAGTCAATCAAGCAAAGCCAAGTTGATCCTGCATTAGTGAGACTGGCAGCTTGTTGAAGTCATCTAATACCCTCATATTATGGACCTTATCTATGCTGTTTGGAGCTTGCTGCTCTATTATAGTTTGTATTCACATATGTAATTGTCAGCTTTCCTTCGATATAATATAAGCAAAACAATTAGCGTCCAAGTAGAATAATTGAAGTGAATTACTTGTTAAAATGTTGTATATGTTTTATAAATACAACAAAACAATCCAATCACAGGATGTACGTTGTTTACTCTATCGAATAAAAAATGTACAATTCTTATCAAATGTTTATTCAATACAATTTTTAATATATTTTTTGTTACGTACCACAACATTCACGTGTATAATATTATATCATTTCTAAATTCATACCAAAATCCGCATTATGTATTGTACGTCTTGGAGTGCGGCATCCTCCGCTGACCTAAATGTACATGAGTGGCTGTCAGGTCCAAATAGACTCGGCATATCACATCCTTATTCGAACGCAGGTGTGTCCGCCTCACGCCGCCGAGCGGAACCCTGCCCGTCTGATGAATATGCATGTCGATGCTCGCAAAAGTACGGTTTGTTCGACGGTAATCCAATTCCAAGCATCCCACAACGACTCCACCATACAATGTACCGTCCAAAATAAACAAGCCGTAACCGATATTAAAGCCCCATTCTTTGTTACAGAAGACTGACGCAGACAACCTACAAACAAACATTTCCACAAACGAAACGGTGAGTACGATTTTATTCAAGCAAATTCCATCGATAGCATATTTCAACCGAATTCTAATAAAACGCTTTATACGACGGCGGAATCTCAAAGAAAAATCTGCGACTCAATTATTACTATTTCGCCCTCGAGATTCCCTTTGTTTTACGAGCATACCTAACTTTTGCCTACTGACTCATAAAACTAGGGGCCATATCGCGCCATCTGCCTGCTCGTGCCGGAATCACTCAAAGCAAAATTACGAAATCTCGAAGGGGACAGTTTTCATAAAAGCCGCTTCGGATTCCGAAGAATAAAATTCCTCAGCGATTTCGAGCCGCCGGTCAGAGACGTCTAATTACGGAACACAGCTCTGTTGGGTATTTTGTCAATCGCAAACCTTTGATTCCTTACTTTTGTTTCTATCAAACGTCTTAAAACTTTTGAGGTGTAATAAAAGGCTCCATTCTCTGCGTTAATAGCCTTTCGGTCACGCAATCCGCGAATATTAAACTGTGAAACAAAAGAAAGGTCGGAATAATATTTAGGAAAGCACTCAAACATCGGAAATGGCGGGGATAAATTCAGGCTTTTCCGCTTTTTTTCGGACAAACTTTGAACCTTTCCTTCCCGAGTTCGTAACGCTAAGTTCACGCTTCGCCGTTGTCTCGTTGAATTTATTATAATAATTTCCTTCAGATTATTCGTGGGACAGTGGACTGATCCGCAACTTTGTGTTTTTGTTTAGAAAACAATGTAATTCCTTCCCGTGTTTTATTATTATTCATGACAATCTCAAGAATGCCTGTTTCGATCTTTATTTTCTTTATTGCATATTTCTTGTAGTATGAGCAACATAAGATGGCTAAACCTAACGATTACAGAATATAATCTGTATCCTTTTTACCATAAGACGAACTTAAATGCTTAAAACGTCCAGAAGCAAAAATGATAACCATTTACATAAATATTACAATCATGTCAACCCAGCAAGACATTTAAGTCGAACTGCATAGTTAATATCACTATCCAGTGTTGAGTTTGAACAATAATTCATTAACAGTAACTATTAATCACTTACAATCTAAATTGAGTAAGGAAAAACAAATTAAAATAACCCGAGTAATGAAATTGATACAAAAAGATCATTTATCAACGACGTCTTCGAAGCAAAAGTAAAACGACTTTGATAAATTGACTCACATTTTAAACTTACTATAGATATCACAATTACAATGAGTGAAGCAGGGTTGAAAAGCATTCTTACGTGTTCTGTCTGAAGTACCCTTTCTCCTGGCCGTGTGCGCCCGGGTTTTAAATTCCAAGATTTTATCTAAGGTGCTAGCAGCATGTAATTTGCGAGCGTGTTTTTGTATTAATACTTAAGCGGGAGTACTAGTTCTAAAGATTAGTTTAAGCAGGTTTAAGGAGAGTGGAGGTGAATTTTCGCTTTAAACATTTTCGTCAGGATTTAATTACAAGTTTATAAATTTACTAAAGATAACGAAAAATTGTGTAAAGTAGTCGTTTTAAACTGAGATCAAAAGCGGTGTTTGAAAAGCATATATTAAATTAAAGAAAGGTTAATTGGTATGTTACAGAGTACCTGGATCGTCCTTTTTATTTACATATTTTGCAATTGGAAATTTTTCATAATGATGTGAGGGAAATAATGTAGTGTTCCATTTATTTGCAATCAGCTTGAGGTATTCAGACTCAACCAATTCACCCGCCGGCTTTTGACACGCGCTAACGATGTATCCGTATGACACTGTATTGATTTTTGTATTTAATTACACGATTTGTTAACACTTGGAAAGTATATTCGAATGTATTCCACATTCGCTTATATCGATTCTGTATGTGAAGGTGTCTGACCCTAATCAATCTAATTGCGATTTTATTGAAGACTTATTTTGATTAATAAGCAAACACTTGAACACGTTCTCAAACTACTACAGCCATTTATTAAAAAAACACCAATTTTTAAAAATATCTTTAAATCCAGAACCCTACGCACACTGGTCGTAACCAAATCTCACACAGGGGACTGATACCAAGTAATAGGATAAGTATCCTATCTTGCACTTTCTTTGCCCTGTAACAAAGATGTGAAACATCTATCTTTTACTTAATTAGAAGATTAAAATATCTAAGCGGCTTTAAGATGAAACGAGTTGAATATATGTATAGAACTATCGGCGAGGTCGCAGGTTCAGATACAGCTATCTGTCGGTAATTTGTCTCAGTTATTTATCGCTTGCAATTAAACTTATCTACACATTAATGTCCTTTGTAATTCATTTGTCCTTTGTTTTTTAACTTTCTATGGTCGATTTATTAAGATATCTCCGGTTGGACAATGAATGATAGAAGATTTATGTTTTTATTTTTAGTAGGGAGTGATAAAATTAGGCCAAGGGTTATGTCTATACGTAAAAAAACATTTTAATGAGTATTTATCAATTTAACGATATAAAGATTGAATAATGAGTACATACAACAACGAATACGCAACGGCATAAAAATTAAAAACAGTAAAGTTTTACATTCAGCGAGAACTAAAACTGCGCGTTCCTCAATTCCACTTCAAACTATAAAAAACTAATTTATATCCGTGTAACAGTAACTTGGCTACATCACGTCGAATGTACACACATGCATTAGCTGTATAAAACGCTAGAGATATTGTTTTCCAAAGAGCGCACTTAAATTCACAAACAGACTTTCTTCCCCGCGGGGGGACGGTCCCCGGTTCCCCAGCGGGTCGGATGGCGCGCGGGGGCGAGGGGACCACCAGCTGTTCGCTGCTCTCAGATTACTCGTTGATAGTTAAGAATGGTTAAGCATTAAATGTTTGCGATGCTCCAGTAATACAAGAATTGTCGTTATTTCTACCCCGAGCTTGTTTCTATCGCATTTTTAAAGCAAAATGAATGTTTCCTTTTTTCTGCGGAATTATTTTCGCTGTGCTCTTGTTTTACGGTCAGAAGTTTAGCAGGAAATTAATCTTTTCGATGCACAGTCTTGTTCGGAATTGATTATGAGAGAGGTTTGCTAAAAATATAATTAAGCAGTGAATATTCTTATTTCACTGTTGAAAATATGTTCTTAAATTTATGTGTTCGTTTCAAACTTTTATTCTTTTAAATATGTACTATGTTTTTTTATCTTAATTTGATAAATAACACACAAAGTTTAAGTAAAATGGCAAAGTATTACTATTGAAAGACTAATAAATAAGGAGCTACACAACAGCAGATAAAGTCCCCATTTTTCGTAATCAGCAAAAGGGTATCCACTTAAACACTCTTCAATCCAAAGTAAAAGGCTCATTACGTAGTGAGCGATCGCATATCGCCTAAACTTACAATCGTAGGGGACAATCGAAGGTTCAAATTGACCATAAAAATGTCCTCGTCCCTTCATTAGGCCCTGGATCTGTCCCCTGCCGTTCCTAACTAACGCCAGACCGGCTTCTGGTGCACAGATTAATATTTATGTAGAGTGTAGGTTTTTTATTGTAAACAAACGTATCGTAGTAGTTATAAATGTATTGTACATAATTATATTTTGTAAATGTTTGTTATGAAGAAGAATAATATTTGATAAAGATTTTTTATTATTTGCTTGTTATGTGAAAAAGAAAAGAAAATAGAAAAATGCTTGATATTGCCGAGCATTTTGATTGATTCGATATTGTTAATAATATATGAGATGAAAATCTACAACTTAAAATTCTAAACGATGTTATATGAAACTTGTACGCGTGTAACGGAAACTTTATACCAATTTGTAGTCAATCTAATTCCACGCAATTCCCATAATATATAGCCGTAAGAAATGCGTCTATCCCCTGTGTGCTCTGTACCAAATCGCTGGGGATTCTGCATCTGTCGATGTTCCCTCAGCCTGCCCCTTCTGCTCTGCCGCATACTGGCCTTTAAATTATACATCAAGTGACGTATTAAAATATCTTGTGTGGGGTTCGCATTTCTTTACATTTCCTTGTTTTGTGTATCTATATAACTACTTAGTTATACATTATTTTAAATGTACTACTCATTACTACTTCCACAATTTGTTTAGTAACCCATACAAAATTTGAAAGGGACGTTAATTATTGCCTTAAAAATATTCGTTGATTAGGTCATTCATTTCTTATTATAAGCAAATCGTTAGTAAGCTACAGCTTATTTATTTATTTATTTATTTATTTATTAGACACACCAATAATGACTCAATTAATACAATTTACAGAAGTACATTAATAATTATTTCATAAACTGAATTGGCCATAAAGCAGGCGTATACAACAATTATAAAAAAAAGGTCTTAAAATTTTTCAGTTTTAAAAGTCTAAAAATACATAATCAAATTTATCATCCATTGAAAAAAAAAATATATAAGTATAAAAACATAAAATGCATCACATAATTAAAAATTTATCAAGAATACATAAAATTAATACTACAATAATAACATGATTAAAATTTTGAAATTTTATACATCCATGAAATAAAAAATATGTAAAATTCAATTAAAACATGGCTAAAACACATAAAATACAAAATAAAAACGCATAAAATAAAATATGTCAAATACATCAAAAATACAACACAATCACTGAATAAAATTTACTATTTTATTTTTAAAACTATAAAAATTATCGTGAAAGATGTCAATGTCAACGTTATTACTATGTTGTAAGCTATTTCTTTTATTGGTAACACTATTGTACGTTTTCATTAACCTATTAAATGGACTATTCTTTTTTAAATTAGTACGGGATAGACTTGGGCAGAAAGTACTAGAAACACCGTAACGTGGAATAGAGCGTGGAACTGACAAATTCAAATACATAATTAGGTTAGAGCTAAGGTTCCCATGAATAATTTTATACAATGTGTATAAATCGAGTAAACGACGGCGATTTTCCAAAGAGTTTAATTTAAAGTGATCCAGTCTATCTTTATAAGCTGCCCTATACGAAATACGGTGATCCTTAAAAGCTAAGTACTTTGTGAAAGCTTTCTGTAGGCGTTCAATGCGGCCTATATGAATTTGATAATGCGGATTCCAAATCGTACTAGCATATTCTAATAGACTACGAACTAGGGCACTAAATAGGCAAATTATCGTACTTGCTTTTCTGAAATCTTTTACTCTTTTTAGCTTACTCTTTTTTGCTTCAAATGTTTTTTTTTTTTTTACATGTATATGTAATAATATTATGTTCGTTAGGTTGCAAAAACACAAAAGTAAGCAAAGGCTAACAGGTATTACTGCAATTACGATAACAGACATCGTAACATAAATCTATACGTACATCAAACCCCATACCCATATGCGAACATCAAAGACTACAACAATCAATACAAGTTTTCACTTTAGGCACATAACAATAAAAGTAAAACAGTAGCATTCCGTACATCCCAAGGGAGAAGACAGGGGAGTGCATTCTTGGGACCCTCGCCATCAGTCCTCTGTACCTGCATATTGCGTAATTGTACGATCCAACACACAAACTTGTGTATAATTGCTCGTTACTTGGAGGGATTAACTCACAAAGAACTCGTTATTGGTTCACCTATTTGTGATAATTTGTTAAACAATATAACTATAATATAACTTCAGAAAACTAGTAGATAGCTTTTTAATATTTGTTCAATTTTTTTGAAAATCAAACGATAAGATAGATATTTCGATCAATCGTTAGAATATTACGTTTCGTTTTCGTGTCCCTCATTTATTTCAACTATTTCACTGTTAAATCTTAACCTTAGATATAATTGTGTTTTCATCTAGACATAACGGTTAAAATTTCAGCTTTTTGTAGCAAATTGTGCAATACACGAAATCAATATGTTGTTCTATTTATACATTTGGTATGAGTTTCATATACCATGCACCACGGAGTAGTCCAAAAAACGTTGATTAACAATTTCTTAACCCTTATATAATCAAGAATCAATAATCAAGAAATAAGAAGGCAATATTTCCCGCATACAATAGAAATAAACCCTTATTTGACCAGTTGCCAATCGCCATGGGGCTAGCTTCCCCTTATTTTGAGTTAAGATTTGCGTTAAGCTCCAAGCAGCTGCCCCTTAATGGATTGTTAATATTTACCGACTTTAATGCATGTTCAATTTTCTTGGATCTTTAATGAATGGGGTTTGCAATTTTTATATATTATGCAAAATGTTTTATTAGATAAATCATCGTAATAGTAAATGTTATACATTTATAAGTCAATGTTATATAATATATTGTAGTAGGTACCTATGAATTATCTGCTTTCATCACTAACAGGCAGTGAAAAGCACATTCTTCTTAAAAGTTTTTATAAGCAGGCCTATATAAACGCAACATAAATAAATCAGGAAAACAATCACATTCTATGTATGTACTCCAAATTCAATCAATCGTATCAATAATTGAAACAACAGTTACGTAACACAAGCTTTGATTGATGAAAATCAAAACATTGTATTACAAAACTCTTGAATAATATACGCGAGTCGGATTTTGAAACACGCAGTGTAGACAGGGTCTTAGATCGCGTTGTTATTGTATAGTCACACGTGCGACGTGCGCACTATGTGTTTTTAGGCCCGAAAAAGTTACCAAGTTTTTGTTTATGTTTTAAGTCGTTAGTTATAGTCGATATTTTAATATTATTCAATATATTATTATAGGTAGGTAATCCATATGATATGTAATAAATTAACTGAATAAAAAAAAATCTTAGATTTTTAAGACAATTCAATAATATCAAATTAATACAAATAAATCTCCTTTTTCGTCAATATTTTGAGCATTGATCATAGTAATCTCATTAAAAGTCAAACGGAATTAACGGTAAAAACATTGACAACCCTATCTTTGAATTCTTTGAAAATCTATATCTCGTAATAACTTCGTGATTAGAATGTAGTATTTTTGTCACATGTAGCCCTCAGTTCAAGGCTTCTTTTGGTACTAAACAGAGCTTCTACTAACGCCTGCATATAATATAAAAAAATAAAAACGAAAATCAGTAAAAATTACAATACTTTCGCCTCTATCGACAATATCGAAAATTTCAAAAAGGGATAATTTGCGCCTGTAATCACTACATATATTAGCAACATAATAAATTATCTAGTGTATCTTTTTTTTTTATACGAATTTATTTATCTCAGTCGGCCGCGAAAATTCCAATTTTTTAAATATTTTATTAAAAATCGTTGAATAATATTAAAATATCGACTATAACTAACGACTTAAACCATATACAAAAACTTGGTAATAGATAGACGATTTATATAATTGTTAAAAAACAGCTTTGACTTTTTCTTTATTAGAGACAACCCTGACATTGAATTCTTTGAAAATCGATATCTCGTAATAACTTCGTGGTTAGAATGTGGTATTTTTGTCACATGTAGCCCTCAGTTCAAGGCTTCTTTTGGTACTAAACAGAGATTCTACTAACGCCTGCATATAATATAAAAAAATAAAAACGAAAATCAGTAAAAATTACAATACTTTCGCCTCTATCGACAATATCGAAAATTTCAAAAAGGGATAATTTGCGCCTGTAATCACTACATATATTAGCAACATAATAAATTATCTAGTGTATCTATTTTTTTTTTTCCGAATTTATTAAGCTCAGTCGGCCGCGAGAATTCCAATATTTTAAATATTTTTTTAAAAATCGTGTTTTTGAAATAAAACTCTGGCAGTGTTATTACAAAAAAGATGTTAAACAATGTCTAAACACATGTTTAGTTAAACAGCATTTAGAGCTTTAAACTCTGTCTAAAGAGGTGTCTAACTTTCTCTATTACAAAACAGTGTTTATCTTTTGATTAGCTAAAACATCGTTAGGCAGCCAAATGTTATTTTAAAATAGCAACACTTCAAAACTTTCGTTCAAATGTCTGCAGTTCATTCCATAACATTCCTTTTTAAGTAAATCAGTTACGTGATCCTATGCAGAAAAATATGTTTAAATCGTTTAAATAGTCTTATTATATATTTGGATAGTGTATTATGCTTGTATTCTGCAAATATTTGTAATATTTTATTGAATACGCTGTTATAAATAAGTTTTGGAACAATGAAAATTATGTAACAATTAACAAACAACAGTTCGAAGAAATGGAACATGCTTGTTGATCTATAGTTTGACCGCAAGCATCGTAAGGGAAATCTTCTTTTATTATATTGTATATTCGATTTACATAACCTTTGCTAAATCTAGTTATCCTTTTGAACCTAAGATCATCAAAAGTTTCAAAAGGATCTATTCGTGTATTATATCTATTCACTTGGCTGTCTCGAAAATTATCCATGTAATCTAAATCTTGTATATCAATATCATCAATAAAATCAAAGAAGCCTAGATCCATTGCTATTGATGTTTTTAATAATTTACTAACTCACACTCTCACAGATTTAATTATTTAGCTGTAACTTTGAGGTTAAATAGGACTTTAGACAAGCGTTGAGTCGTGTCTAAATTTAAACAGTGTTTAAACAGTGTCTAACACTAATCAGGGGTTAAACACGGTTTTGTAATAGACAATTTTTTAAACACGTGTTCAACATGCGCTTAACTTTTTTGTAATAACACTGTGGGTGTTCTACTCGTGCATTTAAAAAGAGAAGCTCCTTAGATATTTCCAATAAAACAAGGATGAAACTTTTTCGGGCCTAAAAACATATAGTGGTGCGTGTGCCCGCGCCCTAACGCGTAAACACTGTATCTGCGGTCTGTCAGTTCGGTTACTTTTATGTACGTATAGTTCAATGAGTTTAAAACTGAAATATAACGACTACCATAGTCGTTATATTTTCAGCTTCCATTCAAAATTACGACAAAAGAAAAAATAAACATGGTTGGTTGTGGAGTGCATACTGCATAATATATAGGTACATAAATATTGCATTGTAATGCTTTGTTTTATTTTACTTTAATAAAAATTACAGATTATAAATATCATATCAATGTGTTCTAAAAAAACATTCTAAATTAAAGAAAAAAGAATGGCAACTGACTGGCTGAATGTCGATACTGAAGCGCATGTGGTAAATAAAAAAGTGCGTTTTGAAATGTAGGGAAAAATTGGAAGTTCCGCGTTTCAGTTCGTTCTACATGAAAGGTTTTAACGAACGCCCCGATGGCTCCTTCTAAATGTTTTATTGAGGTTAACTTTGTTATTCATGTCATAACGTAACAAAATAATATATTTTTGTAGCGGTTTCACGTTTACGACGGATAAACGTACGTTCGTTATGAGTTTTCAGAGAAATTTTACGAATACTTTCACGTTATGGGCGAATTTTAGTCACTTTTTATGATACAATACACACGCTAGCGGAGAATAAACTGAGCCGGCCGAGACTAGTTTATAGAATTTCTCGGAACAATCTAGAACTTTAATCTTCAATGCTGCATGAATAATAAAATATTTAATCATTTTCGCCCCTGTATATATTCACACAACGTTACTCCACATAATATTATATTCTTCTCCAATACTGCTCTAAATAAATACCGTTAAAACCAATTCATTTGTTTTACCATTAAAGCGGGCTATTCAAAACTACCAGCATTCTTCACTAGCTTCATTTTGTACGGATAATAGCTTACAGCACACATGCGACCAACTTTATGGCTTACAGGTCCCATCAGGTAACTCGATTACGATGTATGTACCCTGTAGGTGTGTCCCAGGGGACTGACGCTCTAACAAATGTAACGAATATAAATAATAAGGTCGACGCACTGTAGACATTTACCAGATGTACGCTGTTTGATCGCTTATAATAGAATTCATTCAGTGTTGGCATTAATTATTAATTCATTTTTTTTTTCATTATTAGATGAAGTAGGTATTTTATTTAACTAGGAGAAGTATATTGTTATATCAGATAAGTAGGTACGAAATATTCATAAAAGCTATCAAAACTACACAATTTTTACAAAAAGCCTTTATATTGTACAGAAACTGTGAATATAATATAATACTTATATGAAATGTGATGCAAAACATTGTTTAGTTAAACAGAGTTGAAATATACCGTGGGAATTGTCACGTGTCTCTGGATTGGTTATTTTGTCCATGGGATTAGCTCAAATTTCCTATTTTCACAGCAATATTATGTTAATTGTAGTTTAATTACACTTAATTATCTGGGAAGGGCCAGTTGGGTTATTTTTTTGTCTATTAAATATTGTTTTCTTGTGTTATTAATAACTTATCCACAAACAACAGTATTTTTATAAAAACAGTCCAAAACACGACAAAATAGGTCACCGTTTAAGTTAATTATGACATAATGTATCTATTGTATATTTTTAAAGGTTAAGTCTGATATCATATTATATTTGAATAAATTTTTGAGTTGGCCTTCAAATTTTGTATCTTACCTTTTATGATTAATATTGTGGAATAATTTTATTCGGTCGATATATTTTAAACATAAATGTAACAATAAATGAATCATAATGCCTCTTTATAAGGCTTACCGAAACGAAACTTGTCTGACTCATATCACAAACGATTAGGTACATCATGTATGTATATCTTCCGGCACACAAATAGCAAGTATATGAGTTTAAATGGCAACAACTGTTTACTAAACAAAACTACTAACAGTAGCGTTATTTACTTTAATTTGCGCATCGTTAGCAGCGGAGGGCGAAATTCCAATCAGCGCGGAAGGCCGCAACCTTCATTCATCACTCGGACCCAAGTTTCTGTTTCGTTGGAGCGAATATTTTTTTGTTTGTCCCCCAGACCCCGCTGCAGCCGCACGCCCAATCCTCTAGATTAAACTGTCAATTCCGATACTATCTTTTTTTCCTTAAAGTCCGTGTATCGATCCATCTTCTTACCCTCGCGTTCAAATCGCTAAACGCTATCTATTTCAGTTAAAAGTTTTAATTGTGAAAGCAATCTTGGCCTTTCTACGTTTTTTATAAGTGACTAATAAAATCTCCAAGAGGAAACTCATCAAACACCTGTAAATCGTGACAAAAACAACGATTAAACGCCCCGTGAAGTTCGTTAACAATTTCTGCTTAATTAACTCGCTATTAAATTAATTACCTTACACAAAATCAAGATTTTGCGAAAAATATTCGCCGAAAGTTTTATTACGAGGCGTCAATCAGCGATCTGTTATTATCGCAAACATAAATATCCGGAAAATCGAAGTAACGTTTTGTACAGATATAAATCAAAAGCCTACTTCGTTTTTTTACAACGCTTTTACATGCTACAGTAAACAGTGCAAGAGAAATAGTGCCATAAACAAGGCGAATAAAAATACGTGTCCCCGATACCAATTGTCACTTTATTTGGACGTTTGTCCCCTCGGAGGGGCCGGGGTCGGGGCCCTTCGTTACGCGCCGCCATAATTTAGGGCTCCAGCTGGCTCATGTAATGTTGATTGTATTGCGCACGATAGCAAAGTAATCTTTGGCCCTTTTATGAACGTGCTGGCCGCCTGCCCGCCTGCCCGCCTGGCCGACGCGGACGGACCGGCCGACTCGACAACGATCAAATATACAGGGTGTAATCGTTAAGTGTGCACAGGCGATTTTTCCGTAAGTATTACAGATAACAAAAAAACTTTAAACTGATATCGAAAGTACTTATCCTAATGAGTAAAATGGCCGTAATAAATTTTTAAAAATAACTCGAGAAATATCAAAAAAATTATCTTTAAACCCTCCCATACATTAAGTATGAAATATGAATATCCTATATACATTTAACATGAAAGATTTTAGCTTTCTTTTTCTTTTTTTGGTTTTCTGCTTTAATTACTTCGCAAATTTGAAGTGACATTTTCCACGTTTTTCCGGACATTTTCACGCATTTTCCGGATATTTTCCGGGAATTTTATGGACATTTCCCAGGCATTTTCCAGGGATTTTCCAGGCATTTCCACGCATTTTCCGGACATTTTCACGCATTTTCCGGGTGTTTTCCAGATATTTTCTAGGCATTTTACGGACATTTCCCTGACATAGCCAGTAAATGTCTGGAAAATGTCCGGGAAATCCCCGGGAAATGCTAGGAAAATCCCCGGAAAATGCCTGGGAAATTCCCGGAAAATGCCTGGGAAATGTCTGGAAAATATCCGGAAAATGCGTGGAAATTTCCGGAAAACCCCTGGAAAATAACCGGAAAATGCGTGAAAATGTCCGGAAAATATCCGGAAAATGCGTGAAAATGTCCGGGAGGAGCGTGGAAAATGCCTGGAAAATCCCCGAAAAATGCCAGGGAAATGTCCGGAAAATGTCTGGAAAACATCCGGAAAATCCCCGGGAAATGCTCGGAAAATCCCCGGACAATGCCTGGGAAATTCCCGGAAAATAACCGGGAAATGCTCGGAAAAGTCTGGAAAATATCCGGAAAATGCGTGGAAATTTCCGGAAAAACCGTGGAAAATGCCTGGAAAATCCCTGGTAAATGCCTGGAAAATATCCGGAAAATGCGTGAAAATGTCCGGAAAATGCGTGAAAATGTCCGGAAAATATCCGAAAAATGCGTGAAAATCTCCGGGAGGAGCGTGGAAAATGCCTGGAAAATCCCCTATAAATGCCAGGGAAATGTCCGGAAATGTCTTGAAAATATCCGGAAAATCCCCGGGAAATGCTCGAAAAATCCCCGGACAATGCCTGGGAAATTCCCGGAAAATAACCGGAAAATGCCTGGGAAACGCTCGGAAAATGTCTGGAAAATATCCGGAAAATGCGTGGAAACTTCCGGAAAAACCGTGGAAAATCCCTGGAAAATATCCGGAAAATGTCCAAATATCCGGAAAATGTGAAAATGTCCGGAAAATATCCGGAAAATGCCTGGAAGATCCCCGGAAAATGCCTGAGAAATGTCCGGAAAATGTCTGGGAAATGCGTGGTAAATGCCTGGAAAATCTCCGGAAAATGCCAGGAAAATGTCCGGAAAATGTCTGGAAACATCCGGAAAATCCCAGGGAAATGCTCGGAAAATGCCTGGGAAATTCCCGGAAAATGCCTGGGAAAATCCCGGAAAATAACCGGAAAATGCCAGGGAAATGTCTGGAAAATATCCGGAAAATGCGTGGAAATGTCCGGAAAAGGCGGGAAAATGCCTGGAAAATCCCTGGAATATGCCTGGGTAATGCCTGGAAAATATCTGGAAAATATCCGGAAAATGCGTGAAAATGTCCGAAAAAAGCGTGGGAAAATGCCCGGAAAATGCCCGGAAAATGCTCGGAAAATCCCCGGAAAATATCCGGAAAATGCGTGAAAATGTCCGGAAAGAGCGTGGAAAATGCCACTTCAAATTTGCGAAGTAATTAAAGCAGAAAACCAAAAAAGAAAAAGAAAGCTAAAATCTTTCATATTAAATGTATATGGGATATTCATATTTCATACTTAATGGAGGGTTTAAAGATAATTTTTTTGATATTTCTCGATTTATTTTTAAAAATTTATTACGGTCATTTTACTCATTAGGTTAAGTACTTTCGATATCAGTTTAAAGTTTTTTGTTATCTGTAATACTTACGGAAAAATCGCCTGTGCACACTTAACGATTACACCCTGTATACGTCTTTTATTGTTCAGTGTGTGCTTATCCGTGATACAAAAGTTTATGAATGCCTTGTACTTCTTACGCTTTTGTTTTACATTGAGGTACATTGGGATGTGAAAAATAAGTAAGTAATAAGAAGAATGATGTTGGTTGCATGTTGATTTCAATGACATCTAAATATACGGTATACTGAAAGTGTTGAACTACATATCATTATATTTTGTACTCAAATTAAAATATACACTTATTTCACATTCACAAATTTATACACAAACAAATATTCACTGATTCCTATGCAAGATGCTTCAACAAATATCGAATGTAGGTCACTTATAAAATTAATAATATTATCTAGTCATCTAGGTTTCATAAAAATACAGATTTGATATTCAGTAGAGCTCTTGTGGTTTATTTTGAGATCAAACTGATACTATCTCAACGGCTTTGTGTCCAGGTCATTTGGAAGATGAATACATTCCATCTTGTTGTCTGACCAATTGACCCAAATAATAATAAAACTTAACCAATAACCGAATAGAATAAAACTTATAGCTTTTATGAGAGATATACTTTTTTATCGTTCGAATTAGATCTTGAAGTTGTTATGCTTATAATTTTAAACATAAATTGGGTTAAAAAAGTTTATAAATGATGCCTTTTGTTATTTCTTGTTCGTTTTCCTGGAATTATTTTCAGTTACCTACCTAATCTTTTCGTATTTTTCTTTTAAAAATTAAATTCTTAAATACTTGATTTAAAAAAATAAGGTTTTTTGTTAAACCCCGTTTGTTCTTAATCCTTATCTTTAGGTATTATATCAATTACGACTAATAGATTTATCGTACCCTGACCCTGCTATACAAAAAATTAAACGTTGGTTAATTGAAAGTGAGGAAAGCCCTGGTCTCAGCTGATAAGAGGTAATCTTCGTTTAAACAAGGGATTACGCTTCGCTCCCGCCGTTCGTTAAGGCGGGCTGTGCACGCGCGATTTTTTTAATACAATGCTAATTAAGTCATAACTTTGAGCTTAAAATATTACAAATTAAGATTTCTTCATTAGATGATATTTGCATATTTTTTTAATTGTTTTAAAATAGTTCTATATTTAATTCAGTTTAATGTGATCACTTGCACATGCAATCTGTATCAATAGATCAATATAAACACATTTCATAAATAAGAGTTATTTCTCTTTAAACATAAACTTCATACTTTATTATAAGTTTGCAGTGTGTTTTTGTTTCGGTAACAACTAGCAACTTAATTGTTTATTCATATAATTTCAACATAATAATCAATTAAAACTTTAAACTATAAACGCAGCGTGTCCGCTCGTCGCTCACACGCCTAACTATCAGCGCTAACTGATTACAAGTTCGGACGTAATCTCGGGTTTGTTTAAGAAATGTTTTCCTGTAAAAGGATTAGCTGATTCCCGAGGCTTAGCTCAGATTAGCGACGAGTTTTTATCTAGAGTTTAAAGCGACTCACCTCACTCTAACTCCATTTTGAGATATTGTCGCTTCACTGCACGGTTAAGATGTAGCCCTGAATAAAAGAAAATAAAATTCCATTATTGAAAATAACAAGAATAATTGATTATTATAAAAAAATAATGATTTTTTCATAGTATGTACCTATATTTTAAAATATTAGTAATTTACAATAGACATTAATTAAATGTAGCGTATTTGTTTTTTCACTGGACTTTTTTATCTTATTCATAAGTTCCCATCCTATTTTACAACAATTAGCTATAAATACTTCTACCGATAAGATTCAAGAATTCATATTGGTATCAAACCTATTCAAATCACAAATAACACAATAACAAATTCCACTGACACAAAAAATCTATTATACAACAAATAAAACACCAGTTTCTGTTTATCAAAGCGTCGTCAGGATAAAACCTGGGATAAAATTATTCTGGGTCCATCCAATAGATTCGTACGTTTATCGAATGCCTACATTTATTTCGATGGCAACCGATATCCCGACCCTTTATATCGACACCTAAAGGATATTTTCCAAAACTGTTATACTGTAAAATAGAAAGGGAAGTAGGTACGTAATAGAGCGTTATCGCTGCGTATAATTCATGAATTAAGCGAAGGCGAATGTACGTGTGTGTTGGATAAATAAAAACTTATTGCAATTTTTATGGTTGTCGATAGTCGACCTTTTTGTATGTATATTTAAGTTTACATACATGTAAGTGGCAGTCGATTAATGTAGTTTTCTTGATTTGGTCGAGGGCTAAGGAACTGTTAAAACTGAATAAATAGGTTACTTTTTGTCAGTTCGAACGAAGTCGGCTCATAATAAATTGACCCAAATTTGCGAACTGTACCTCATACAATTTATGAATTTAGTCAGTTGATAACCTGTAGACCGGAAATGGAACATCTTTGAACGAGAAATTATCGGCAAACGTTGCAACACGTTTCAAAAGCCATAATAGAAAAGTGTTTAAATTTAAGTAAAGCTAAATTATTAACCTTCAGAGTACCTATTAAGTATGTTTCCTTAAAACCGTTACATGGGACAATGAAGCTGTATAATTTATTCGACAGTGTCCTTCAATAAATTAACTTTAGTTTTATGAATCCAGCATGGTGGTCTGGGTCATTCAACTGAAAACTAATCCGTCAATGAACTTGCTTTAAAATTATAATTTATCAAATAGTTCTCGTTCTGTTTATTTAACGAATTGGAGAAATTGTTCTGTAACAATAATATTTCAATTTCAAATTAATTTTGGTTTTGATATTGTTGTGTTTAGTTTCTCCGATTTTATTTTATGCTTTTAAATATTACTTTGTAGCATTTAAATGTGATCTAAACGCTATTTTTACATGTTTTGTAATCTTGTTCCATGTTGTCACACATTTACCTCAATAATGAAAGAAACTACAATCAAACATGGCTTCCACAAACGTTCACACGCTGCACTCCAAAAATCCGCCGTTGAGCAAATAAAAGCGTGTTAATATCGATTGCAAAGCTCGCCCTCGGGACGGGATTCAATCCCAGGATAATATTATACTGGGATTGATTCGTGGGATAATATTATTCCGAGCTACGTCACCACGCGTCCATTCAGCTGTTTCTATTATACCCGCATTAGTTTGTGCTCAGTCGACGGTTTGAATAATGCACGGATAATATGTTGTTATTTCATTAGAAATAACGATTAAGCTTAGGGTGTTCATTTTGGTGTGAAATTAATCTTTTCTGACACTGTTAATAGAAAAAACTGGACTTGACACAACACACAGGGAAAATAGGTTAATCTTTGTTTACTTATTTCTGTTTTCCAAATTATAAAAAAATATATTCAGTAACTTTATTGAAATAAACTATGATTACTATACTGTAGTGTAGTGTGTACTACGTATCTATACAAGATAATATTATAAAGAGGAAACCTTTGTATTCTTGTATGTTTGTATTGAATAGGCTCAAAAATTACTGGACCGATTTCAAAATTTCTTTTACCATTACTCAGAGGGATTCTTCCGAATCCGTATAGGCTATATTTTAGATTACAAGCAAGTAAAAATAAAAATGCATATACACCTCTACATGATCTTTAAGTGTAAAAACAAATAAAGTATTTTCGACTTCTACGTGTTTCAATTAAATTTATAAATGAATACGAAAATAGTTCTTAAGCCAGACACAATATAATGGCCGTTCTGTGTCTCTCCGACCTTTAATTGTATATTGTTCTGTCGAGTATCGAGTATCTTTAAAAGAAATTTGTTTAAAACTATTTCTAATTCCAGTCAGTTAATTCAATTGCCTCGGAGAGTGCAAAGTGCAAACATTACTTATGCATTATACAGACAATAATTATAGAAAAGCAAGTGAATTCTAAAATTTTAATAAAATTGTTCAATGATGAGACGGTTTTTCTACGTATTTTACATTTTTCTTACTACTTTAAATAATATTCTTGTTATTTTACAATTAAAGAGCCAGACAGTAAATTTTCACGTGTTTATCCATGTTGAGAAATTACCTATTTTATTATTCAGAATTATCTTTCGTATAAACGTAAAAAATAAAAATCTAAAAGATAGTCATAATTAATTATTATCAGCAAGTCTGATAATAATTAATTATGTCAGTCAGCTACTAGAATTACGAAACTTTCTATTTTATAAAACAAAACATTCGTCGGTTCTTTTTTGATCAAGTATGTTTTACAACAGGATTTACGTTTACGATTCACGGATTTTTGTCATACATTCATCAGCCATACAATAGAGGCACTTTCAAGCAATTGAATACCCTAGCCTACATTAATAAGATCTATTCTGGCGTCTCTTATGTTTGGGATTATCAAGACCCGTACGCCCATTTACCTTTATGAAAAGTTAAACTGGACAACCAATAGTCGGGATGTTGCGTGCAGAAGTTGCGCTCAGCCACTTATTATTCCTCAGCATAGATCGACTACTTTTAGAGGCAGCTTCCGCTATGCAGCATCAAAAATATGGAACGACTTGCCCCCACCGATTAGGTTATTGGTTAATATTAACACGTTCAAGAAACACCTTAAAAACTACTTGATCGATGAGCAGCGTAGGATAAGCTAGTGTCCAGTTTCTGTTTCTGTTTCTGTTTTCGTGTTCTGTTCTTTCACTGAATTTTATTATTATATTTGATGTGTTTGTAGCATGGGACAATTTTATTCTTATATTTGATGTGTTTGTAGCTTTGGACAATGTTCTTTATTTTAGGCCTGCGTGTAATTTAATATGATGTATAATGTAATGTATATATGTACCTATATCTGTTTTATTGTATTATTTTATTATATTATTTTATAATTATATGTGATATTTATATATATGATTTTCATACACTCAAAATGCACTACCTACTTATTATAAACACTATTTTAATTATTATTATCATTGCGTCGTCTCACGTCCGTGAGTCGGATCTTAAAGGGATCTTGTTGAAAACCAGCGCCAGGCATAATATGCCTGGCACATGCTGAACTTGGTCCTTTTTGGCGATACGGGGGCACTTTCATATTACATTGATTTATTTTTTGTTTTATTTTATTATTGTTTTCCATTTCTTTTTTGTATGTTTTTGTTTTGCTTTTATTAATGTTTTGTGATGATTGTGTCTTACTGATTGCCGAATAAACGTATTTTCTTTCTTCTTCTTTCTTTCTTTCTTTCTATTCTCACTAATCTAGTATTTATAGTGCAGAATTAACTAAAATAATGTTATTATTCCAAGTTCTTTGTTGTAACGGTTAGAGTCTGAAACAGATATAATAGTCGCGGAGTTAAATTAATCCAGAATGTTTTTTGTTTTCACTTAGGATTATGGCTTATATCGCATTCAATTATTTATTTTTGAATTTGCATTTATTTTCGACTAGTTTGAGACATGCCGATGTTAAGTGTATTTTATGTTACGTCCTACTTGCTGATAAAAGGGTTTTTAAGTTGACTTGAAGAAGGTAAATGTTTTTATAATTTTTCATTATTAATTAATTTTATATAGTTGCTAATGGATCTAACATCCAACATTTCCTGGATTCGACACACAAGGGATGCTTATAAAAGAGTAATCGGACGAACTACGAGGCTTATCATACTTTCGCTTATTATAAGCCAGTGTATAAAATAAATGTAAAATAATCTACCCCACAACTATAAAAGATTATAAAATCAACGGGAACTTAGCAATCGTAAGCGTAGTAAATAAACACTTCTGAAAGCTGTTATTATTCCACGCGTGGATATGGTAAGAAGGCAGGCCGCCATATTTATTGTGTGATTATCGCCACAAAAAGCTTTCGAATTACAATGGAGGCGCCCAGTGAGTGATTATAAGAGTTATAGGGCTCAGCCCTCCCTTCTATGTTATTGAATATCCGTTTACACACTGCGCTTATAATCAAATTATATTCTTTCGACGTCTTATAAATGTCATACTTCATAATACTGTAGTATAGTGTGTACTACGTATTAGTTATAAATAAAACATAAAATTAAGAATAAACGAAACAATTGCTGCTCACAGTACAAGAGAGATATTTGGAAGTATAAAACTTCTGAACTTAAACTGAACGATAGAACTTCTAATTTAAGTTTATCCTATTAATCAAAGTCTTATAAATAGATGAATAGAATAGTACGATGATTTCCATATACATAATTTACAGCTAATCAGGTACATGCATTAATTGAGTTAAGCAATTAAATTATAATTAAACGTCAATGTGTGATGTCGCGCGTCTGCGCAGTGGGTAAGCGTGAACAAAACGATACAACAATACAATTGAAGCGTTGATATGCTAAATGGTATTGAAAACGATTGTAATTCGAGCTCGGAATGTTTCTTTGAGTGTAATATTTGATCGGACCGGCCTGGGTACATTCCAGTGCTAGGTAGCAATGCCTTCGATATTGAAGTTGTTACAGTAGATTAATGTAATAATAAATGTTTATTTCAGACAAAAGTTTATAAATTAAAAGTTGGACTATTGTGTCATGTTAATACTTAAGTATGTAATTTAGATTACGAAGTTAACCATTTGTAATTTTTTACATTCTTGGTTATTCTAAATTTATGTTTAATCTCAAAGACTCCGATAAAGAAAGACAGTATGCTATACAGATAGAGATTTAGGATGATTTGATAAATAAATGAGTATTTTCCTCTAACTGCATAAAAATGATAAATAACAGTCAATAAATAAATCTAATTGAAATGAATTTGAGGTCACAGCAGTGTTGCGAACAGACGTGCTTAATTATCGGATGTTGAATTTAATTATCATAGTAAATATTTTATTAATTAATTATTGAGTGTAATTAAAAATTAAAAGTATTGACACCGTTACCGTTGTATTTGATGCGTAGGTAGTAAGTACCTAGGTCTAGATTTTAGTTCTAAATTAAGTGTAGATTTTCTTAATTCAATTACTTTCTTATTAGATAATAGTTTCTTATTCTACTTACTGTTACATACTTCTTCTTTCTGTAAATTAAGGCACACTATACTCGTAGACTCTTTCAGCTGAAAAAAAAAGAAGAAGTTTAAAAAAAGCTCTCAATATGCTAACCATTCTGTTAAATATTGACTATTTTTAAACAGGATTAATAATAATTAGCAATAAAGTATGAATTTTGTATTCCTATAGTAATACAATCAAGGGTTAGACTATCATGATTCATGTGACCTAGAAGTTAATATTACTCCAATAGCTACAGAACAAAACTTTAATCTCCCTACAATACAAAACAAAACATATGATCAGAACACTTAAATTGCATGCACTTCTAGTTGATAGTGTAGAACGTTTCTAGCTCAAACATTTGTAAATAGACTGGGTCAAGAGGCGAGATTTCAGTCAAGTGCTCTCAGATACATTTGTCGCCCTTTGTCCCTCCACAAACACCAGTTTATTGCATCCAATACTTCATTTAGAGGGTTTTTAAGTTAGACAAGACAATTCTAATGTATTTTATAAGTCGCTTTCTCTGTCCCTATATCCCTATGTATGTAAAATCTTTAACTACACAACGGATTTTGATGCGGTTTTTTTAATAGATAGAGTGATTCTCGAGGAATGTTCTGGTATTACATTTATTAGGTTTAAGACAAAGCGAGCGAAGCGGCGGGCGGAAAGCTAGTTGTACTATATTTAAATAGTGAATGGCTACGGGTGAACCCGGGTTCCAGGGTGAATCGCTAGTTCTATATTTGCGTGGTGATGATGATGATGATTATGCCATATATGTTAGTTTTGAAATAAAGGTTTTATGTAGTCAAGTAACAACCATTGGATGATTAGTTTTGAGTTTTAGTGTTTATTAGCAGGTATGTTTGATTTGTTTGCCATGAATGTTATATTAATTGGTATACTTACCGTGTGTAAGAAGATACTTATGGAATCTCCTAAAGTAATAAGTAAACAATAATATCTTTATAATTCTATCTCCGCAGTTCCCGGATATATGAGGAAGTGTGATGATAGCTGAGTGTATTACATTATGTGGTGCAGTAAGGGGAAGTATTGAATTTTGTATGAATAGAACCCTATATATTGTATTATGGATTACGAGTTTATTGGCACTATGAATGATGACTGTACTAGCCACAGAACAGTAAAGTAGATAGAAGTGTGATGTGGGCGTGGCCCACGTGTCAATAATAAGTTTAGATCACCTAACTTGCTCTCAGTTGTGCGCAGAAAAATATTCGAGTCGGTTGTCAGCTGTCAAACCTTTTTTCCATATTTATTCATTAATTAGGACGTGTTGTTCGGTATTAGAGTGCAAAAATGATAGCAGACGAAATAATATCAGCAATGGAGGCATTTCATACCATCGGTAAGTCTTATTTTTATTTATTTTACATATAATATTTTATGTTATAACTTCGCTTGTAATTTGTCAAAATTGTATACAAATATCTAGTCAAAATGAACCTTAATCCATAAGAAATTAGTACTATTATAGATTGAACAGCAAACAAGACTTTCTGGAATATTATTGCAATAAACAAACGAATGTCGCTTTAGTGATGCTTGTGGCGCATATCGACAGTATCGATACTTTAGAAAAGACAAACATTATAAATATTAAATTTTATTTTATTTTTCCTTAGCTTTCATTTGTCCAATTTATTTATAGATTTCCCAAAGAGGCTAATTTAAAAGAGAAATGGATAAATGCAACGTGACGAGTTAACTGGATGCCGAACAGCACTAAGCGGTCTAACAAAGGCTACCGATACAGCAAACCTACGGCAGTTCCAAGATTTAAAATAATGCATATTTTCTGTTTGTATTTTGTAAATATAGATTAATACTATTCTATTCCGTTTTTTATTTAATAATAATATAAAAAGACGTACTTAGTAGTAATAAACATACTCCAAAATGTGACACATTATACTATACCTACTCATATAATAGAAAGAAAAAAAAAGACGGGTTGCACTCCGGGAGTGCCGGCAGAAGTGAAAACTTGATTATTAACGTTCAGCATGTTTGATATTTTGGAATGGTATCCGTCTTACGCATGGAATATAAGGGCTAAAAAAAAAAAAAGTCCGTCTTACGCTTTTTCGATCAGGCCATGTGACCTGACGCGAGTTTAAGATTTTATACCCAACGCCGCTAAAGAAGTTTTCACTTCAAAAAAATACACAAAAAATATTTATTTGTGAATTATCGATAACAAGGCTGACATCCCTCAGGGCATAGCATCAGATAAATATCAAGTTAATGTCATTAATGTTGAGTGACACAAATTTCAACCTTATCTCTATGTGTTGAGGTTCAAAGTTATATCTATCGAAAACTAACGCCCTCTGTTGTGGAGTAGCTGGATGTTTTCGAATTTGGAATTTCTGTGCAATGAGAAACAAAACAGCTAATATACCTATGGATGTTATACTAAAATAAACCGTAACATGGTGCGTTAGGGTACATATTGAAATGCTGAATTTATAACCTAAGTCAGTTTTTACTCAAATTAAGCTGTCCAATCAAAGGCATAGATTACTTGTAGTGTATTGTATAACTATCGGTTTAAATGTGTGGGTTTGGCGACACTGGTTTTCATAGTAATTATGACATTATAGCACTTCTATTTGTTTTTAATGTTCTGTGGTACTAGCGTATTTCCATTCCCATTATTATAAAATATTTTATATTATGTTGATATTTTTTAGGCAAAGACAAACTGCTGATTCTGATTATCCTCATGTTTGAGTGAACAATATCATTTTTGTCTCGTTAATATTTATTTAATATATGAAGACTCGTAATAAAACCATTAGATCATAGACTAACCAAAGAAAATCGATATTAGCCCAAACCCTAGAGGATAATATTATTTCTTAATATAAAAATAAGAGGCGATATAAAATTGGCTAGGAAAATAGTCGGTATGAATATCAAAGGAATCGTTCAGTTTCTTACATCAAAAGTCCATTTGGGGTCGCTGCGTCGCTATCGGAGCCCGTTTAAACTTCAACCATATTTTAATGGCTATTATTCCGTCTATTTCATTCATATTTTTTCACTAAACGATGTGATTTCAATGAAAATTTAATAATAGAGCGTAATGGCACTTTTCACCAATTTTCGTACTGTTTATTTTGAGTATTAATTGTTTGATTCATTCTTCCGTTTCATTGTTACGAACTATAATGAATAAACATTGCTTTTTTTATAACATACACATATGTACACTTTCACTTCAACGATCTTCTCTAGGTATATTTAAACTAACATGCCACATATCCGCGCTATAATGTGCTAAAATTATGAAATTTCTATCGCTCTAGCACACTAGCTAGTTGTAGTGACGTCACTTATCGCCTATCGCCTGTCAGCGCCAGCCGTACCTACCTGCCGCTATTTTGTTAATTGAACGGCCAATTCAAACACAATGCTCCTTTGTTTACTTTCAAATTCGATCTGAAGTATTGCCGTGCGCTCCGATCGTGCCAAATCGTTATCTGTGACTTGATTTAAATTTAGAATATTTCGTTTCATTTTTTTTTAATGATTGTTTTTTTTTTCTTATCCAGCCAGAGTTTACCAATTAATTTTTTAAAGAGAATAGAATTCTTAAATCAAGTACGTGATTGAAAAGCGTTTCTAAACGACATTTGGGAGTCGAGCATGCTTCGGCACGAATTGGGCCACGCTCGCACCGGGGAAGGTACCACACCCTCACAGAATATCGGCGCCATAGTGACAGTTTACTGTCGCGTTCCGTACGGTGAGTGAGGGGTCCGGAGGCCCACATCCCTATCCATCCTCTCCTTCCCTATCCTCATTCCCTCCCATCCTCGCCCCTTCTACCTTACTCCTTCCAAATCTCTTTGAGGACAGCAACACATCCACTTCCTAGTGGAGTGGATGCTTATGGGCGGCGTGTATCGCTTAACACCAGGCGACGCGTCTGCTCGTTTGCTATCCTATGGCATAAAAAAAAAAAAAAAATATATATTTGTTAATCGGTAATTATATTATAACACATTATAACGTAACTAATATTAAACATGTGTTGGAATATATTCATATTGTGTTTCCTGTCACATTACCATAAACATAATAGTGTTGGAATCTAATTGTGTAGTGAATATTTGTTAGACAAATATTTAAAACAGTAAACAATTACATTCGGGTCCTATTCTCCGTGCGATCCAATAATACTATTTCAATATTTGTTAAGATAACAGACTCGTACAAATGTTTTGTGTTCCACAAACAGCGTTATTGTCGCTTTCAGGCGGTGGATTAACTTTCTGTTAATGATACTGTCACTGTGGACGATTTAAAGGGTGTTGTTCCATTTTCCGCTTAGAAATTACGCGCTAGAACGTAATTGGAAACTGAATTTTATCATGCTAATATTAATAAACTTAACCTATACTCGCTTTTGCTTATTTAATTATTGTTAGGGCTGGCCCAAACTGTAATTGGTAGAGTTGTTTATTAAATCGTCTCGATGTTTTATTTTTTATCAATATTTTTTTTTAAATTTGCAAAACAAGCAATAGAACGTTGAACGCGCCCTGGCCACTTCATTCACAGTCAATAAAAAATTAAACAGCAATGCGCGGGAAACCACCAAGTAACAGCAAACAACTTCATAAACAGTCGGAACATTAATCATTTCGAATTTCGAACGCGGACCAAATGTTGTTCGATCGAAGTTTCGAGTTTCGCTAACGACTCGGCGAAAGACTCGGCCAGTCCATTATTGTGAAAAAGGAACGCCGCGTTCTATTTTTCGTTTTCACCTCGTTCTTTGAAATGCCTGATGTATGATTAGTGATTACGGTTTTGTGCTCTGCGTAAACTACGACTGAATTCCACGAAGTGAGTAATTAATGTCTGTTTAATGATTAGCATAATTTTATCTATTGTTCTATTCCATAAATGCTAAACCGAAACGGCTTGTTGGGAAGTTTTAATTTGCGGAAACGTCGAACAAGGCAGCGTCCAACTAACTTATAGCTGAAAGGGAGCACAAAAGTCAGGAAGCGTTTTAGTGCACTCGGAGCTTCAGCTAGGCCGCCATAAACTAATGTTATTCGGTTTGTTATGCGCCTTTCGGGAGAGGCCGTCCCCGGACATAAATATTTCATGAAGCGGCCATTTCTTCGAGTCTTTTCTAGCGGAGTGGTGATTGAAAAAACGCGTTCCGATATTGCGCGTTTCATTGGGCGGAGTCTTCGGGAATCAAAGCCGCCATTTAATCTTGATGGCGGGAATTCCGTTGGAATCACTTCAAACTTGAATACCATTCTTCAGTATCAATATTGAATTTCATGCCTTATTTAAAGTCAGATTTAATATTGCCTTTATTTAAGCTGTAGGTTATTTTACGGAATTGTTTAATTGAAAATTCTTATAATGCTTTAGAATGTTTAGTTATCAAAATTGCGGACAACGATGATCCAGATATTCAAAAACAATTTAAAGAACCAGAGTACAATTCGAGGAATATTCCGAGTTCACTATAATGCCCATTCTTCGCATCATTCTGAAATTGTCTCTGAAACATTGCTATAAATGCTGAGCATCTCAACTCAAAGCATTTAAAGGCAAGAGGAACTACTCAGTTTATTAAGGTTATCCTGAGGGTAGTCCCTCTTGTGTTCATTATGCACTGTAACGAATTTACCGTAGAGCCTCCAATTTGAATTAAGCGAGCCTTTGAAACAAATGTATTTGATTAAGGAACTTGAACAGTGGCGGGTAGTTGAGAAAATGACTAGTACTGTAATGACTTCCCGTGTCCTACGGGACTCGGGTACTTTGACCTTTGACTTTGACTTTTAATTGCTTCAAGTTGTTGGGGGTTATAAGGCTTATTGTTTAAGTACTTAATTAATTGCGTGTCCATTTATTATATAGTAATAATAACTTATAATTTTATTTCTTCTTCACATATCGAAGCTTTTGCGCGACGTGCTTAAATATAAGGACGGCAGTTAACCCGTTCAACGTGATATAAAATTAGCCGACAAACTCACAATAGGAAAATGAATTTCCCTCCATCAAGCGTTATACAAATCAACATCAGTTATATAAAACGGCAAAACAGCAAACAGTATGACGGTCGGAATTATAATAGCAATTAGCATAGTAAGCAACCCGGCGTCGGCTGCCGGCCGATTGAATAATCAATCAGACAAATGCAAATATGGCCGCAACAGGCGACGGGGCAGAGTGGACGGACAAACGGACTGCCGGAGTGGATTAGTTTCGTTTTATGATTATATTTGTATAATCTGCTGAAGCTCTGCTTTTGGGTATTATCGACTTTCTGTATATAAATATGATTGTAGTCAAAAGTGGTTTTGACCGACAATGAGATATGACTGTAACATACAAACTGTTGGTGGTCTTTAGTTACTTAATTGTTTATGCAATTAAAGTGTTTTTAAATTTGGCTCAAAAATAAAGCTTTACTTTTAATAATTTAGATAAAATTATATTCTTCATTGCATCCATTCTAAATATAGGTATACGATACCATAAACATAACTTTTAACAATCAAAAGAACATCAAATGAAAATTTTGCAAAAACTCGAAAGTTGTAACAAAGCGGGCTAATTTAATTTGTATTCTGAACAAAAAGACATAACAGTAAACATCGTCGCTAACGAAGATTTTATGCAAAACTTTTATCCGTATCCGAATACTTTTTAAACGTTTTTGTTCGGGATCCGTGTCCTAATTGAAACAAAAAACCTATTATTAGCGGGAACCGGGAAATACTTTCATTTGAGATAAGCAGGTAAGCTCGGATTTCCTGCGAAATTGGCGCTAAACGTACCTAGATTGTGTTAAATAAGAGCTCACTGGAAATGTGTTAGATATTTTCAAAAGGTTTAGTTACAATTATAGCGCACAGGTGTCAGCAGTAAATCTCGGCTCACAATGGCGTGTGCGGATTTTTAGTGCACCTTCGCGATGTGTGTATAATCAGCTATGTGGAATGGAATACACAACGTACGAATATAACAGCTCTTCCGACATTTTTCTTTGAGCATTATTATGATGTAATGAATATAGTCTAGGAGACATGAATTCTGTTTAAATTATTCATCAATAGTTTTGAACTATACCCTACACAACCACAAATGTTTTTTGGTCAGGTCGTTATTGGTAAATAATTAAGTGTCTTCGATTTTGTAAGGAATAATATAGCCGCTTTTGTTTCCTGTTTCCTATTACAAAAGCTCTATGAAAATCACCATAATAAGATGGTTACATTCTTAGTTTCCAAATCTATTGGTCTCAGCGTTAGCAAATAGTACAAAAAACACAAGACAGTGTAACGATAGAATCGTAGAATGAGAACAGAAGAGCAAAGTTAAATGACACAAGTTTAAACTGGTTTTAAAACCTCAGCATAAAGCGTTCGCCATTTAACAAACTTGTGTCTTCTCTATAAATGTAAAGCAGTAGCAAATATATGCAGTTCTGTTAAAATAAAACTGGGCAATGTTTCATCCTCTCGCCGTGGCCGCAAGCGTACATAATATATTATTTTGTGTAAATGGCCGCCATCCCGGAAACCCGCGGGCGCGCGCCGACTTTCCCGCCAAAACAACTTCTGCCTTCGAGACGTATTCTAATTTTTGCAACATTTTAGTTTCATATATTTAAATTTGTCGAGAGAGATTACGCTTTGAAATCTTTCAGATTTGTGCAACTGAGATAAGTAAAATTAATGTTTTTTTTTCATCTGAGTAAATCTGTAGTGCAGTAAATTTAAATTTTACGATATTACTATGCATATTTTGTTTTTCATCAAAGCTGTAATTTTAAACGGAGCCTTCATACTGTTATTTTTATAATAAGATCCAAAATTTTTGCTATAATAAAACATAACAAGCGATATTAAATTTTGCGCCATAATTTAGGAGATATCAAAGAGAATATTTCACGAATAGCCGTAAACATTTCTAATTTAAAATAAATTACAGTGTTAGTTGAACAGTAACTAATCGGCGGCACGTACCCGTAATCTGTTCAGAATTCCCTCTAATGCATCTGCACAACTTGGCGCAACTTTTACAACTCCTACTTTTAACTACATACTTCTAGGACTTTGTAAGTGTACGTGTGTGTTTGTCGAATATAGCAGATGTGTGTGTGTGTGTGTGTGTGTGTGTGAAATGTTTGTTATACATTGCTCCTTTGTAAGCCGTAATCGTATATAAACAAAGGGATTAAGCAATGTAATGCTTCCGCGAATTTGCTTTATCAGAATTATAAAAATATCCGCTTGCACTCTATGTGTAGTTCCTGTTTTGAATTATAATATCGCATGTTTTAGCTGCTCATTATTTAAATTTATTTTTGTACTTGCGTTGCTTTCGTAGGTACTTCTTATAAAAATGAACTATATAAGAAGCTCTGATATGTTTCATTATTCTGATTACTTACATATAAGTTTTCATTAATTTTGAAACGAAGCTACCTAATTTACATTTCAATCTCCATTACGGGATGTACCTACAAACTTTTTACGACATATCAAGCGCTTGTTAGGTGTAATTTAATTTGTCAATGTGACGGCGGCACTCCATAAAACGGGTTTACGATGCGCAGACACGGTTTATGGGATGAGTAATTGAACACTTTATGGGATATTGCGATTGGTCTTCTCGATTTATTAATAACTCCTGCCGCGGGCTCTTGCGCGGACCCTGTCGCCATGGTTGGTCCTTTTATAAACCTTTTCTGCAGGGCGGTAGAGTGTAAACTAGATTTGTTAACAATAGGTATGTGGTAGCCGTGTAATTATTCTTAATTTTTCATTATGATTAGAGTGAAACCTCAAAAATATAGAGAATGGTAAAATTGATAACACTGATTTTACAACAAATCAGTACTTAGGTACACTAAACAAGCAATCGTAATCGACTTATCATTTTTAATTGTTAGAAAATATATAATTACATGTTAGAATTGTTTGTGCGTTTAAACATCTTTACATTTAAAAAATGTTTGCATTGTTGAAGGAAAAACACGAACAAAATCCAAGCTAACAAACCTCATCTTCTACCCTTATATAACAACTTATTCTCACTTAAAACGCATCTATAATCCATTAAGCTCGAATTCAAACTTGGCACGCCATCTTGGCAAGAAACATTCGTATAAATAAAATCGATTCCATTACCGAGTGGGTACAATCGTGTCTAATATCGATTATGTTAAGTCGGTAATAACTCTCGATTTGTTTGCTCGACAGTCTCGGAGACGAACTGGCTTACTCGCTCATAAATCCCCAGATTCGAGTCGTATCCGAGTGAACGTATACGCAGTATCGATAACGTTAATCGAAGCTTATGTTTATTGACTCGTCTCGCCTCGACCTCCGCTCGCGTTCATTTTGTAAATGTAATGAAATCAACATTTGCTTAGCGAAGTGTTTTATGAACGGGATTATTTTGATGCAGTTTCTTCTGTATCTGCTTGTAATATTTTCTCCCTTGAACTGTGTACTGGATTAACATTCTCAGTAAAAGTGCTGCATAATCATGTTTTAATCCAGTCCTGCGACGCTTGCAAAAGTTTTTTACTGCTGCCTGAAATAATTAAGTATACAATCTAGCTAGCTACAATCAATCTCAATATTCTTATGCCTTTAAATTATATAATACTAGATTTCCGCCCGCGGCTTCGCCCGCATTTTCAAAGGAAAACCCGCATAGTTCCCGTTCCCGTGGGATTTCCGGGATAAAACCTATCCTATGTGTTAATCCAAGTTACCCTCTATATGTGTGCTAAATTTCATTGTAATCGGTTCAGTAGTTTTTAGGTGAAAGAGTAACAAACATCCATACATCCATACATCCATACAAACTTTCGCCTTTATAATAGTATTAAGATTAAGATAAGCGTATTTATTTGTGTATTGCTAATTTTATACAAAGTAGGCGGTTTACTAGCTATTAAACTCAAAATTATAAATTGACTATATTAACTGCTAAGCTACAATATCATTAATTGATCCCCTTCATCCCTCTACTAGTTTGTCACATTACTTCTTATAAAATAAATATCGTACATATTTTATAACAATAAAGCAATAATTGCACTCAATATTGTCCTCAAACCGGATTGATATCAATTTATTTCAATTGACTATTTGCGTAGTCGTAAACTGTGTCATCATTTATAGATCTGCAATTTATGAATTTACAGAGAAATATAAATATTTTTATTTCACTGTCGGTTTATGATGAACAACGTATAACTCAATATTACTGGAATACATTTTTATTTTATTAGCATATATTAATGTTGTCTGTAAGGGCAGGTTGCTACAACACGGGTTCGGTTTTTAATAACTATTTAAAAATTGATTATTGCAACAGATATAATCTGAAAGCATTGAATACATACTGTTTTATACATTATTTATGTGGCTGCCTTATCATATTTTACCACGTGTCCATTTTTTATTTAACTACTAGCTGCTCCGCGCGGTTTCACCCCCGTGGCTCCACTCCTGTTGGTCGTAGCGTGATTATATATATCCTATAACCTTCCTCGATAAATGAGCTATCTAACACCGAAAGAATTTTTTCAAATCGGACCAGTAGTTCCTGAGATTAGCGCGTTCAAACAAACAAACAAACTCTTCAGCTTTATAATATTAGTATAGATTTAATACCAATTCACCTATATCACCACAACGCTTAGAAAGTTAAACGAACTCAGCTTAGCGGTGTGATCGCTCTAATGAAAGTAGGAAGCGTCCCAGATTTATGTCCCGTCTGATAGCCCCCGATAAGGCCCCACACGCAATTTAACCGGCCCAGATTTATTCCGTATCAAAAAGAAATTATAAGGATCGGGCCAAGAATAGAGCTTACCGCAACTTTAATAGCCCGTTGTTGGGTCTCACATAAATTACTATTGAGGAGGTTTTTTCAGTGTTATCTGTGTTGGTATTATATCCATTATCCATATTTAATACTGCCTTGAGGTTATATTGAAAAAAATATTTTAGTTAAGTTTCGGTTTAAATACGAAATTAATTACCTACTGAAATTTTATACCTACCTATATGTGTGGGTACTGTATATATGTGATACTGATTTTGGTCTAAAAGTAAACATTTAATACAATTAAATTTGAAGCAAAAAAATATCATAAAATAAATGTAGAAATTAAAGACTATACTTAAATGATATTTTATCTGGTTGTCACGCGCCACGCCGCAGGCTTCTCTTAAACTTGTCGTCTAATTTCATATTATTTTACCAGAACACAAAATACAAACAATTGAGATGTTCTCTGACCTCGTTATAGGAGCGAGTTGTTTCGCGGTTATGACTTACATACGGTTACGGATAACTTCGCGGTTACGGTTATTGCCGACAAACTTTTACAACAAACATCAAAGACGCAAGACGTTATCGATATACGGAATGTATAAAACGTTGGGTTAGTATCTTCGCTGTTAATTCCAGTTTAGAATCTTGCTCAAATACTTGCTTGGATTGTCTTGTATTAATATTATAACTGAGAAGATTCAGATTGTGTGGTACAGTCTAATAAAAGTCTTGTATAAAACGGAGATCGTATCAAATAACACTAATGAAACTGTTCATTTATTATTATTAGTTTGCCCATGACCACGCTCGCTGTGTAGCTTTCCTATTTTGATTTAATCAGAATCCATATTAGTAGTATAAAAACTAATTTAATATCTAAACGTGTCTAGTAAGGTATTTTTCTAGCCGAAAAGCGTCCACTCGCAATTCTACCCGATTCTGTTTAACTTTAGTCTTTATTCACATTGAACAAAAAAGCCCGGGTTAATTCCACATTCTGCGCGACACCGAAAAACATTTCGCTCCGAATACAACAAATATAAATCACGTATCCCGGAATGCTATCGAAATACATTCGGAGCAAACCTGCAGAACATTAGCGAGTCACATCACTCATACATTTGCTACATTCACTGCCCACGATAACCTAATGTGTGTGTAGTTTATTCTTGTGCATTATACTTTTCATATTTAACGTAGAAACTAGAAATACATGTTTCTAATGTCTCTTTGGCTATGTGTATGTACAACCTCCTAAAATCATATTTGTAAGTAAAATTGCTACTTAAATATATATTTTAAAACCCATCTAAATGAAATTCTAAAGTTAATATGAGTGTCGCAATATCATTAAAACACTGAGTCGCAAATCCCTTATACTTTTCAATACCTACAAAGCTCCTTTTACAATACACGTCTTGTATTTAACTTCTAAAATTATTACTTAACAAGAGAACCCGCACAATTCCATAGTATTTATGGGCAATATCAATTACTTACAAAAGTTTCCAAGTTAAATCCTTTTCGTGCTTGAGCTCACGTGGTCTCCATTGTATCCAAATGTAAGAAAACTTTATAAACCTCAAGCGAGACCTTTCAATGCGAACAAATTAGATAATGTATACATCTAAGGGATATTCTATAAAAGAAAGCCACAATGTTATTTTAACTTTAATAATGTCTATTCGGAATTTTTCGTTGTGTTTTCAACTAGTTATTCCGTTGAAAGACGTCTTTCTTAGATTATTTTAGCGATAAGTAGTTTATATTACGACTAGAACCTACTTTATTTTGTAATTATAATATTAATCCAAAAAACTATTAGCCTGCAATATAACAATAGTAAAACGCAATAGATAAACACACATTCCACGAAACAAATTCCGGGCGCTCACGCCTCAACACATATCAATTAAAAGCGGAGAGCCGCAAGCACTAAGCTAGACCTTACCTAGCCTTCCGCTGATTAATCTCGCCCCTAATGAAATAACTATAGCAACCCGCCCGAAGGGTTGCGATACACTCCTATTATACGATAATTTATTGCTTTGATCGCCTCTCGATTCTCTTTTTCATTATCAGTATTAATTGAGATTCTATTTTTGTTTCTAGCATTTCATTTCGTATTAATCTTTAAATTAGAGCTTATTGAATGTCGTAGATTTTGCACGATTTGGATTACATTTTTTCATATCTATTATAGTTAATATTTTATTAGCATCCCCAAGCTTGGATTACAGCAGGACACAAAAAGTTTAAATGTCGATGGTTTCAATACTAACTTAGTTTATATTACACCAAGATGGCAGTCTAAGCTCAAATATCTTGCCAAACCCAAATATTAAGATCGATTGTAGAAAAACATCGTATTTTAGAAGTAAGTAATAATTCTTAAATATTTATATATAGCAGAAAACAATAGTTATGGCAACAATAGAACCATCATTTATTTAGTGACAGTGCAAATATTAGATTTGAGTCAGCAGAGCCAAATAAATAAAAAAATCATTTTACCGTAGTAATTTATATTCAATTGAGCTCAATATTTCAAACTATGTACGCTCCTCAGGCACTCGACGAATTACTCGCGATCGTTCAAAAAGCGGATTGTAGAAGCCATTACAATTAATTAACCGTCGCCGAGAATGCTAACAATACCTCGATAGCTCTTAATCTGATTCCCAGCGACGTTTACCCTTTGGGTGTCAGATATCGAGTGCCGACTATTCGCCCGCCTCACGGCGCGAAGACACCCGGCTGGAGCTCTTAATCCCGGAGCTCAGCCATTTTTATCGTTGACATAAAATCCGGTTAATCTCCCCCTCCCCCCATTCGCATTCGATTACAGTCTCCGCCATAAATAAGCGAAGTTAAAACAAGTGCGAGCTGAACGAGCGCCAAGTACGTGAAAATAGCAATGAACTTGTACATTTGAGTGCTTCCACGAGCGAGCCAGAATTTACTCTATTTCATACGTTTAAAATGTCCCCGACGCTTGTTTTGTCTCTCGGAATGGTGTATGATATCTTATTTATTTTATGCTGATGTTTATTCTGCATTTTTACGTCTTTTGATTGAACTGTTTTTGTAACTGCCTTTTACCATTTTTATCCTGTTATATTATGTAAAGAAACTTTATTTCTAAGTAGGTACTTAGTGAATCTACTCGTCCATATAGCTTGCGGTGTTTACCTTTTAATACTATATTTTCTACATTAATTATATTTCACCTACTGGAAAAGAAGATTTACTCTAGATTTACGCTCAACCGATTCTGGGAAAATCAAGCATGAACAGGAAAATATACATTAAATAAAGTTTAAAATTTACGGAAATTATCAGACTTGCTCAAAATTCTTGTTACAGAAGACGCTCAGCGGTTTGCTAGTAGCATACAAAGACATGAAGAAAGTTAATGCAATTGTTCCCTATTTTCCTTTCAATGGACAATGATTTCCAACTGTGCTTAGAATTTCAAACAGCACTCACGAACGCAAGTACATTATTGGATCCCCAGAGTCGATACAGCCCAAAAAGAAGCGGCATTCACCTCTCCAACGGATATTAGGCGCCTAAAGCAATTCGCCAGTCGGAATGATCCGCAATCAATCGGGAACGCCATTTCTGAGGCGCCCATTTATCACGGCTATCATTTGTTTTGCTATTGTTTGTATTGCCTACATTGCCTACTAGTCGAACATTCACTGTGCTTTTCATTACCTTAGCTGTCGGAATATTTGTTTATGACACAATATTAATGTTACGCTATAGTATATTTCGATTATAATTATAATCTTATCAGCATCGTTAGCGATTGATGTTGTTTTAGTTCAAATGTTGTTTCCATCACTTCAATATAAAGTAACTGAAACTTACGAAATCAAGTTGTTCCGCGTAACTCAAATCCCGAGCTGGATTCTGCTCAGGTTAGTTGCAATGGAAGTTCCCCGAACTAAAGATCTAATTAAATAAGGATTCAATAGAGCAGTAGCAACACTGGGCGACACAGTGTGTACACTCACGAAATAATGAAAGCAGGCGTAAGGGCGGTAATGACTCGCCGAGAACCCTCCAGAAGCAATGGAACGTGCTCACTCCACCTGTCTGCTTATTTTTCTTACCATTGTACCCCGTATATAATGTAAAACTAACGACCCTTTCGAAAGGTGTGCGTATTAAAAAAAGTAATTAGACGCGTTGTTTGTGAACCGTCTAGCGTTCTGTCAATTACCGCCTATTGAATGACGTCATGTATGCTTTTCGTTATGTCGACATTATCTGCGTTATCTGTGTAATTACTTTCGTGTTCGTTTTGACGGCTTTTGAATAAATCATGGAAACTTGAATGATCGAGAAGAAATCTTAATGTGCCTATTATGTATACAAGTCTAGATATATTATCTAAGACACGAAGCAGCTTTAGATACGAGCTTTTTAAATGAAAATATATAATGCAGAGTCAAAACATTACCAGCGTATAAAAATAAAATTAAATATTTAAAATGCAACGCGGTGGAGGTATTAAAAGCGAGGTGATTATCATTACACTGCATTACGAATGCACACGGTCTGTTAAAGTGAAATTATTTACGGAGCCGTCTCCCACAGACAGACAACCTGTCGTGCACTCGACCACAACCAATTTTATGTCATTTTGTATATGTTTTAACTGTTGCAAGGGAATTTCGCGATCGGATATAATTTTTAACGTAGCTTTCAGACATCAAGTAAACCTTCTTTATTAGTATTCTATCTTACTTTTCTTTCGAGTTACTTTTACTAAGAACTCTTCTGTATAAATTGATTTCAGAACCGGTGACATTTAATTGTTTTATGTTTTATGTAAATCTCATAATTGGAAAGCTTGTAAAAGAGGTCTTGTTAAAGGAATAAATATTTTTGTTTGACATTGAACATTCGGCTTTGCTTTTAAACGTTTTTCTGCGAAAATATTTTTACAAATATAACAGCATCTTTTGCCTCTAGCAAACCTATTTCTATGAAAATAGGTATAGGTGAACTGGGTATTACTAAGAAAATTATTTTTCCCTTTTGAAAATTTCGAAGTTGAAATAAAATTACCTATTTATTATTATAATATTTTTAAACAATCCAATTAGTGCATCCGAATTGTGAGCAAGACACGGGACATTTTGCTAATTCGAATCGAGCTGTAGTTACCCCATCTGGGGACAAAGGACGATGGTTTCTAATTACGAAGACGGTTATGCAAATGGCGGGCCGGGGTTCTAATAAACATGCGCTCTTGTGGCCGCCCCAATTGTTCCATACTGCAATCCACTGGACATTTGTACTGGCTATTGTTAAACGCTAATATAGTCTTATACCACTTTTCGTCTCGATTTGGACGTTGTTAAAGTTATTCTTTGAAATTAAGGCAATATTTAAATGATTCGTTTGTATTCAGAACTAAACATATTTCGATACTCAAACTGCTTTTCACATAATTTTAATACATGCGTTAAAATTTCGTATTAAATACATCTTACATAGTAAATGAAACACCTAATTTGTTTACTGAAGTGAATAAGATACGTAGAATTTCAGAGAATTTGCGTTGTTTATTGATATGATGTTCTGCGTCTTACAGAGGACTATAGTAGATATCTAAATATAATATGATGTACAAACATTTTTAAACATTCACATCTAACCTTCCATACACCACTCAATATAAATCCTAGTAAGATCCAGTTATCTGTATTGACTATCTGAAAGCGTTATCATTGGTCAAGACGTAGCAACTGGCAGTAAGCAGTAAGCACGGAGGCGCTATTTAGCCGCGCGGCAAATTGTCCGGCAAAGGAAATCGGCCGCTCGTGCCGTGACTGCCCGAAACTGGGCTAAAAGCCCCGCATCCATTCCAGGGGTAATTTTTCACGGAAAACTGTCCGCGGACAGGCTGCCGGTTAAACGAGTTTACGAACGTTTTAAAATCCGCTTCACATTTCGCAAATTTTCAGAGCTTTATGCCGTTAAATTGCGCCCAGACGCAGCTCTGCATGTCGCCGACGGTTTGCGACGTTCTTTATGGCTGCTTGCTTTTATTAGGTAAAGACGGACACATTTTATAATCGTTGTCGAATTTTTCGAAAACGTCTAGGTACAGTAATACGCTTAGGACAGCTTATGGTTATCTAATCTAAATATTAAGTTTGAATGAATATTTAAACTTAAATTGTAATTGTGTGTGTGTAACGTGTATTTACTAAGCACAAACATATCAATTAATCTGCTTCTTACTTTAATAAAAGCTCCAAGTTTATGATTAAAAAGTAAGCTCTAAGTTTATAATAACATTACTTTATAATTAAAAACGTTTCCACGAATTCTCAATAATTCTTGCGTAAACAGCTTTACTCTTCATTCCTATTTTATATAATTACATTAGAAACAGTTCTTGATTCATCTTTAACAAAACCTCTATCTTATAATCAATATAACAATCTAGCTAGACGCTTCTGAAAGTGATTTAACATTTACAATATATGTAATATCTTTAACCTGTGGTTGTGGCTTTAACCGTTGAAAAACGAGCTATTATAGTATCAGCCAAAGTTATGACGTCATCTAAAAAATTGTCATATGATAAACTCACATTTTCTCTAACCGTTGTTATAACACGATTGTTATTGCTAAAGATTAAGCAAGTGCATGTCAAACAGGCATTCATCAATATCAAAGGTTAAGGGTGACGTGGTGACGCGTCGTTTAGCAATGCGTTGTCTAAATTCAAGTACTTTTTCCCAAACGTCGATATTCGTGTTTTGATGTCTGTGTGTGTATTGTTCGCGTGATTGTGGCTGGCTTTTTGTTGATAGTGTCGCTTGGTGTTATGAGATTTTGCGTCGTTTGTAGAGAGGTTCCCTATTCAAATACTGTGAATACGTTTATAGTATACGGTTGTATACATATACCTAGAATGTGAGGTTAAATAATCTTTGTAACTATTGAGATTGGAAAGGGTTACAATACAAAGGGAAAAATCGTCAGGGTTTTCCTATGTGTTAAGTTCTATATTACACTAAAATTTATTTACTCAGTAAATTTACAAAATATGGCAAGTAAAATCGCATGACTTTTACTATAAATCAACTATACTACTTTTACTATAATCTTGGACAAATATACTACACAATAACAAGAGCTAAGATGAAATAAAGATTAATTAAACGAAGCTACATTTTTCGTCAAACATTATTCTAATTCTATTTTAGTCTTCAAATTAGTTTATTTTATCCGAGTGTATACTTTTCATTAATATTAAATGCCGTATTACATTTGAGCAGAATAAAAATGAAATTGCGATGTCTATACTTTTTTAAGTCCGAAAATCCAATGTTCCTTTAAAATGCCTAAGACATCGATTTCTACTGCCGTAATCAATGACAACTACTAATGAATCGACCTATACATTTATATAGCCCAATAGGAAACAAGGCACTTCACACTACACCCCCCCTCCCCCTACAGAACCTTGTTTTAATAGCATCTACAGACGCTCCGATTTGGTTGGTGCCAACCATATCGGAACCGACAAGGCAACCATTCCAACATTGCTACAGATTGTCCGACGGTTGGCCTTCCAGCTGTCAGTTGACCATAGAGTAATATGTCAGTTGACCATAGTACGAAGAGAATGGGCTAAATTCTACTATAGAAATAGAGAAAATTACAGTCATATGCGGCTCTTACAACTTATTTTTTAAGGTTTTTAATGTAGCCGCACTGTCAATTTTTTTTAATACTTCTAACATAATAAAATACGCTTGATTTCTGGCATCTCTATTTGCGTAATCTTTGTTACTTAAGTCCCACAAACAGGGAAAGTCTTTATATAGTTCCAGCAATTTTATTAATATGTCACGTTCGGTGACCGTAACTCCCTCGGCGTTCATGTTGACGTCCTACACCGGCGGCGTTGCGAATGTGAATGAGCCAATTACCTATATTACTCTATGGAATGAGCCGATTTGGTCGGAACAAAGCTTCCAGACGTTCCAATTTGGTTGGATCGGATAGGAAGTTGGTTTGGTCGGTATCGCCGGCGCATCCGACCACGTCAAACCAATATTAATAATAATTATGTCGGACCGACCGCTCTCTACACTTTCCGATTTGGTCGTGGTCGGATGGTTGGCACCAACCAAATCGGAGCGTCTGTAGATGCATTAATTACGCAACACACGCCCCCCGTTTGCGCCCACTACGCAAATGTTCTATTCATTAACTAATTTACGTTTTTAATGCTGTCTGGCGGTTTTGTTAACAGTTGCTGGGTAAAAATAAAAAAAAAATAACTAATATAAAAAAAAAAACCGCAGTGACTGTATTATTTTTGTGATATTGAGAATTCTTATCGCGAAATGTGAAACTAATGATTGGTTATGTTAAATGGAAAGAAGCATGTGTATTGATGAGCATGATATGATAATTCGTAATTCAAGCTTTTTGTTATCACGACAATCAATAAAAATGGAAATTAATAAACGGAAATATTATGAAACATTACGCGATATATCCATCGATGAATAATTCCTATGAAAAAGACAATTATGAAACTAACGTAAGTTAATACAAGAACTGTGTAAGACATCGATCTTTTCCATTTTGTTCGAATGTTCTCTCACTATAATATAATCTTTCTTACATAACCAGTTCTTTCCTTTTAAGTTTTCTTATATCTAAACAGATGTAAACCGTGAGAATATAACATCAAAACAATTCGAGTCCGCATCATAAGTTACGTCTCATGAAAGTTTAAAGCGCAATGAATGTTACAACACGCACAGGCAACGCCGCGGGCTTCCGCTATGCTATATATCATAGACAAGCAGTTTATACTAGGGACTTGTTTGTGAGAAATATTATCAAGATGTCCTTAAAACTGGCTTTAACTAAAGGTACAAGCTATACATCGTTTTTAAGTGTTAAGACAAAGTGTAGTGGAATTATTTTAATGGGTAATATTAGAGTACAACAATTATGTTGTTTAAATAATTTGGTTGTCTGCCAATTCCAAATAAAACAGCGTCATATAATCTCAAAATACGCATGAATTATGCACGAATACTATACACAATATAATATACTATACACAAGCTAGAAGATAATAGATATTTAGGTGTACAATCTCTACCTCCCACTTAATGATTTTCCATAGAAATTGGTACAGAGATAGCTTCGTGAGTGAACTGAGAGTATCCCGGGGCGAAACGGTACACCGGAGTAAAATACAAATCTACGTTTGCATAAACAGGCCAGTCAGCGTGTGGCGAGATAAATATTTCTTTGAAAGCACGAAACACAGAAACACCCGGAATATTTTTATTTCGAGCGAATGAGCTTGAGTTTCCGAAAGCATTGTGAAGCGGGGAGACTGGGAAACAACGCACAAAGAAAATGCGGAGAAAACTTTCGTACAGAACTAGCGTAGCCTACTTATTTTTTGTGCTGTCGCGACAATTAATACTGTAATTAATCATTTGTTTAACACTGCTGTGACTCAAGTTACATTTGTTTGATCTTTGAAAAGAAAAATGATCCGTGACACTACTTTATTAATGAACACGCCTATTTAAGACGAGCGATGGTAAAACAATGTAGGTTTGTAAAGAAAAGTTCATAATTACTTATCTACTGAATTTGATTATGACGTAAGTATACAATTATCACTGTGAATATAGACAAGATGAAAAAAAAATTAAAATGTTAATTATTACCGGAAAATTATCATTCGAAAACACCACCCTTTAAATCACCTGAATTGCATTGGCAATGTTATCAACAGCTACAAGATCGTAAAGCAGGGTCGGTACATAACTCAAGTGTCGATTGTCGTAAGCCCAACGCAGTTCAGAACCACTGCCTCTGTAAGGCATTCCATAAATCACCAATTGTCGTAAGGGACTTTGGAAAAGGGGTGTAATGATTTGAACGTTTGCGTTCTAACATGAAGAAGAGTGTGGGAATATTAAGATACGTAATTTGTTTCTAATCATATAAACTATACTCAAACATTTAATCATTCAACTAGACTTCCTTTAGAAGCGCTTTTGAACCATCAAAATACATAATTTAATATCGAACACCACGAAACAGAATATACACCAGAAATAACTACAAAATAATACTTTAAATCGCTGTTAAGATTTCTAAAGTTTCTCATCATTCTAAAAAGCTATAAATACGTTTCTGTGCTATAAATAAATGGAACTTTACTTCTGAACAAGAATTCTATTTAGATATTAACCAAACCGTATTTATTTCAAAAATCTTCACGATTAAACGCCAAACTAAATATATCAAATCAAATATTAAGGGAAGCGAAATTAATTACATTTACCTAACTAACATTGCCGTATAAATATAAACAAGGCAACATTATTAGCTCGCGAAATTATTGTATACTCTCCATATTATTACAATATTATATAAAATGCGATGTTTCGGTCTTGGAGCGAGTTTTATGCCGTTATGAAGAATTTGATAATATTTGCAATGCTCCAAATATTTATTGCGCTGCGATACTGAAATATGGTTTATAACAGAGCTTGTATATTTCTGAATGTATATTTTTGTACTTTCCTGTTCATGTTTGTTTTTCCGAACAAACAGATACTTTTATAATAAAACTGTTGTTACTTTTGCGAATGTCGTTAATGAAATGAAAAACTAATAAAGGCAATTAGCCCACTCCTGGGTTTTTATCACAACCATAATTAGTATGTAGTATTGTATTATAAGTACTATATATGTGGCAGTTTTACAGTATATGTTTTCCTCGAGCTACCAGTAATAATGAAGCTCAATTTCAATGCTAGAATTTACCCTAGTCATTCAGGCCATCATCTACACGCTACAGCCATCTTTTACGACCATTAGGTCCACCACAGAACCTCCGGTAACGATACATCTAAATCCCAAATCATTAGTAAACATGTCTGCGAATCGGAGTCGGCTCGGAGGCTGGGTATCGGCTCGGTGTCGGAACGCAATTTGCACTAAATAAGGATATCGGTTAGCGTCATTATCCTCTCGCTCAAACGCTTAATGAGCCAGCCTCCTGACTGTATGTACCTGCCATTATTGGAAACCTTTTGTAGTTTTAGATCGAACATTGGAATTAAGTTCCGATCGCGATAAGATGCGCTGCAAAACCTTACCGGCACAAAGTCGTCCTTTTACATCTCGTCAAAGTATTTCTTAATCATTAAAATAAGACTCCTTCTGTAAATAAAACATGAGATCGCTTAAAACGCGAACAAAATTATAATTTTCTGTCTCTCCAACAATACGATGTCCCAGTTTGGAAGCCGGTATCAAATATCCAATTAAACGATAATTATAAACAAAAATTGTTCCACAGAAAACAATGCGAAGTTGCAGAGACGGGGCCTTCAGAATATCCACGGTGAGTAAAGTTTGGCTCGTTACCGACTGCGCTAATTAGAGCGCGCCGGTGTGTGCGTGCGCCGTGCGTGCGTGTGTGTGTGCCGTGTGCGGGTATTTGCTTAGTGTTCCCGCCCATTTATTACTTCATCAGTTACACGCGTTTAATTTATAGAGAACTGAAAGCCTCAACTCTATGACGTCATTATTTATTCCTCTGATATTAACATCCTATTTACCGAGCAACGTCTCATCGACGTTTAATTATTTATAACTTTATTCATTAAGACATAAATATTGAATGCTGGTATTTCAAGTGCTTAGGAAGTATCTTACTTTAGAAATAATATAAATAAAGTAAATGTAGTGAGCCCGAGATTATGATCGCACACGCGCGGCTGTGAAACGATAACCACGCCAGAATGGCTGCTCCACACGCGGATGTTTCGCTGCCAGCGAACAGAACTATAATATATTTTGCAACAAAAACAAAAGCGCCACGTTGCGGCCATAAAAGCCGGTTTCCACGCCACTAACCCGTTCATAAATACGAGTCACGCCAGCCGTCACTGTGCGAGGAACTGCAAACTACCTTCAAACAACGCACGAAAAAACGACACATAACCGTGTCATTTCGAATCTGTATTCATGCGCCGCGCCTCTACGGCTTTGAAAATTGTAAAAAACGATGCGAGTCGATCGTTGTGAGGTCACTTGCATCCCTTCGCCCTTTTGCTCTAATTGCACTTCTATGTGTCCTCTGTAACGAACGCTTTTTTAACTTTTAAACTCTTTGGGTGCTCGGTTTTGCCAATTGTTTCGAAGTTCGTTTTCAGCTTTGTGAGAATAGAATGGAAATTTCACGCTTTAATAAATATATTTAAATACCCTTTCGTGTTCAGCTCCTCGAATCTTTGTCGATTTTTATAAAAATCGAAAGCTTTTTTATTGTTTAAATCAATATTCTGTAGGAGCGACACTGCATTAAGATGGACAACTCAACAACTCGGACGTCAATAGGGAGAAGTATAAAACCCTCCGCAATCGCTGCAATATGATGTGTAGAGATGCACAACGACGCCACATTCATAAATCTGTTGAGAACGGCAACACAGCAAATACTTGGAAATTTCTTAAATCTCTTGGGGTCGGTAAGTCATCTAATGATACTGTTCCGCTTAGTACTAATATTAACTTACTAAATAAACATTTCACTTCTTCCGTTGCTCCTTTAGATAGTAATACCAAACTTAATACTATTAACTTTCTTTCCTCTTTGCCGACTCCCAATATTCCACCGTTCAATTTCGCACCTTTCACTGACAGTGATATTAAGAAGAACATATTATCCATTGCTTCGAATGCGATGGGCTGTGACAGTATTGGCCGAGCTATGATTTTACCTATCCTTGACATAGTCACTCCTATCATTTCACATATCCTTAATTTCTCTATATCATCCGCTAGTTTCCCTCAAGTATGGAAGGATTCTCATATTATCCCTCTCCCTAAAAAGAACAATCCTTCCTGCTTTTCCGACTATCGCCCGATATCCATTCTCCCCTTCCTTTCTAAAATTCTCGAGAAATTGGTGCAGCAGCAGCTGTGCTCTTTTCTAACGAGAAACTCCCTCCTCGATCCTCTCCAATCCGGCTTCAGAGCTGGACATAGCACGGTCACTGCTCTTGTCAAGGTCACAGATGATATTCGCCTTGCAATGGATAATAAACAGCTAACAATTCTCACTCTTCTAGATTTCTCTAATGCTTTCAACACTGTTGATTTTGACATCTTGTTAGCTGTGCTTGGTTCTCTTAATATATCTCCTGCAGTGTTGGATTGGTTTCGTAGCTACTTGCAAGGACGTCGGCAGTGTATCCGTGTTGATAATACGTATTCTTCTTGGTGTGATGTTACTGCTGGCGTTCCTCAAGGCGGCGTGTTGTCACCTCTCCTTTTCAGTATATTCATCAATTCCATAACTTCTAATATATCTTCTCTCTACCATCTATATGCAGACGATCTTCAGATTTACAGGCATTCTAATATTGAGAGTCTAGAACAAGAAATAAGATGTATGAATGATGACCTTAGTAGCATTGTAAGCTGGACTCATAAATATGGACTGAAAATAAATCCAAGCAAAACCCAAGCAATAATAATCGGCAGCCCGTATTTCATCGCCAGGGTGTCTGTTGCAGATTTACCTAAGATTTTGATTGAGGGGGTTCAAGTACCTTACAGTCCTACTGTCAAGAATCTTGGTATTACTCTCGACCAAACCCTGTCCTGGACAGAGCATATTAAACTTGTTAGTCGTAAGATTTTTGGTGTTGCTGCAATGCTAAGGCGTTTGCGCAATTTTTTGCCCATATCCACGAAAATTTTGCTTGCACAATCTTTGCTTCTTCCTATCCTCGACTATGCTGATGCAAGCTACTTAGACCTTACTGAGGAGCAATTAAACAAATTAGAACGCCTTCAAAATTTTGCGATAAGATTTATTTTTGGTCTTCGCAAGTTCGACCATATCTCAGACTTCCGCTCACAACTCAGATGGCTTCCTATCCGCCTTCGCCGGAATACGCATCTCCTGTCCCTCCTATACTCAATCCTTTTCGATCCCAGAACTCCTTCCTACTTAAAAAAGAGATTTGTATTTATGGGCTCATCTCATGAATGTAATTTGCGCTCCTCTAACAATCTTACGCTTTGTATGCCTGCTCACATCTCCAAATTTTATGATTCATCTTTTACCGTGCAAGCCGTAAGATTGTGGAACTCCCTACCAACCGCAATAAAGCAAGCGCAAACTCTGAATAGTTTTAAAGCTGTAATTAAAAAATATTATCTGTCCTCTTAGTCATTCTGTATCTGTTCTGTTTTACCTTTTTCTCTACTTGAAATTTTATATATCCTCTTCTGCACGTTTTTCTTTCTTTCTTATGTTATATAATTTTATTATATATATTATAATTTTATACCTTTACCTATATCTATTATATTTATGTGTATTCACTTCTTGTAATGCACTATCTACCTTTTCAATCTTTTCATTTTCCTATATCCCAAGGTTGCCTGGAAGAAATCGCTTCAAAGCGATAAGGCCGCCAATTTGTACGGTGAAGATTCCTTCTGTATGAAATTGTATTTAATATCTGTGCATTGTACAATAAAGTGTTTTATTATTATTATTATTATTATTAAGATGCTAATCGCTTTGCACAATAAATTTACACCCCTCCTCGTCGTTTCCTGCTTATCCATGAATTTATTGTCAATCATATTTTATTAAAATTGGATTTGTTTGGGCCCCTGTTCAAATTACGTTGCATTAACTACAATTTTTCAAGAATAATACGATGTTTTTGTAGAGGGTTCAAAAATGACACTCATTGGTCGCCGTGGGCTACACAACTGTCATGTAATTATTTAAAATTTGACAGATAACGAAACGTAACTTTGCCGTCGCAAACAAAGAAGTGAATCAACAAATTTTAATTACCATTCGAATTCTGGACTTGGGTAATTACCGTGTCAAAGTTTGTAAGCAGTCGCGTAATAAAATCGTCGTGGAGCGTAACCCATTACATTTAACTACGGGAAAACTAATTGAAGCCAGAGTTACGTTCCGAGCGAGATCGCAAACGGAGGAGCGGAGAAAATAAAAACGAGAACCGTCAGGAACAGAGGGAATATTGAAGGCAGAACGAGAAATAACTCATTACTCATAATTAGCCGCGTAAACTTAATTCGCTCCGAGTGATGTAGCCGGTACAAGCAATCTCGTTTAATTATACCATTGAATTATTGGTGCCTCGCCGTAATAACTCCGCTGGAGCCAGCCTCTCGCGCTAGATTGCGAGCGCTCGCAGAATGAGCTTTCCCGTTCCAATGAGATTGGATAGTTTATGATTTGTCAAGATGAGAATAAGTGGATTCCGACTAGCACTTCTGATAAATACGCTTCGAAGTATTGTGCGGTGCTAGCGGTTATGGGCGCGGTATTAATGATAGTGGCCGGCGGATTGCGGCTATTCAGCGCTTGACCTGCTGAATTATAGTGCGGCGTTTTACATTGGAAACATTTTGTTAAAAATAACTTTTTATGTGCAAGTTTACAGTTTTCAGTTTCATGTGTTAAGTACCACTTAAGATAATTGCTTCACAACACGTTCTCATCTCAGAGGATTTAAGCAATATTTTTGGCAAAATAAAATCCTTATATATCCTTAAGTACGGCGAATACAAGCAAAAATAAAACAGATCGGTAATCCCTATCGCGAATATGTCACGGCTTATAACATGAAGGCACACAAATGATTCATCATGACGCGACAAATTAGAGGCCGACCCGAGCGAGCGGGAAAAATGCGATCGAACCGAAAACGAAGCGTTAATAGCCAACTAATGTGACAGCTAATTTCCTGAAAGAAACGCCCCACCTCCGAGGTTTTTATTGTCCCGATCGCGAGTCCCGTCACGAACCGACTCCCTCAAGGGGTGCAGTCATCAAGCCTGAAAACTTGCGAATTAAAACGTGCTTAGATTCTTAGTGCAAAAGTTGGAATCGACGAGATTGTTCCTGCTAAGTTTTCGAATCCATTAATTTCTGAAGTCGCTTCTTCGGATGTCTTCCTTTTACCTATCGTTTAGGGCTCACGATAAAAGATTTTCTATTTCACCGATCTCGAGCAGGATTAAAATTACCGGCTATTTAGGCTATTCATTTACACTCCTCGAAGTTTTAAAAGGATTAATTAGTAAATTGGTTCGGCATTCGATGTTAATCATTTAATTGGCACCAATATTGACGCTTTTGAGAGCCTATTTCAGCGCGAGCAGCCGAGCCGACTTGTTACTGGTTTTAATTAGCGCTATTGACGGCTCGGTACAAAACTGCGGGGCGTGATGGAGCATCCATTGAGGCGATCCATCGAGCCTCGTGAACAGAGCAGCGGAGGGTGCTCCAGCCACCGCAGCCCTAAACAGAAGCGTCGTAACTAATTGGTGCCGAACCGGGCTGCAGATTGAAGGCCGGGAGAACTGCTAGTCACGTACCTCTAACTTTCTAAGGATTCTAGTTTCTAAATGCACTTGGATCTCTTGGAGATTTAAGTGTAAACTAGAATGCTTCCATTTCTACTGTTTGCTATCGATTGGTTATGCGTCTTTATTAAATTACGTAGCTTTTATTTCTTCAAAAGAATATTTATTAATGCGGCTCAATGTTGAACATAAGGCCGGCGCCGTCGTTTCTAAATCTTATTACACACGGTAAATTGTTTATTAAGAATGACATGTGAAAGCGCAAACATTGATCGCGTTCACAAATTGCAATTCATTTCCCATTTGCGGCGGTGACGATCGCCATTGTCGTGCCGAGTGATTCGCGTCACTTAGGAGAATCAGCCGTCACGGCGGCGGGAGCTAATCTGACACCCGTAAAAGTAAATTTTAGCCATTTTGTGACGCTCATCAATAACCGTTGTGACAGCTGCGCCATTTTTCATTTGACGTTTATTGTAAATGTAGAATTTGGGGAATCACGTCGCTAAATGTATCGGTATTTAGGTGAAAGTTTATGTCCATACGTTTACGTATTCAATATTCATGTTTATTTTTAAACTAGCAGTCCGCCCCGGCTTCGCCCGTGGTACATATTTACGTTTTCTCTACGTAAGAACCATCCTCGTACTTCAAGGAATATAATAAAAAAAGAATTATCGGAATCGGTTCAGCCGTTCTCGAGTTATGCGCTTACCAACACATTTTGCGATTCATTTTTATATATAAGATAATAATATTGCACAGCTAATTTAGACTCTGAGCTAATATCATTCATTTCATTAGTACATCCTCGTGTAGAACTGTTATTATACCTGAGAAAATGTTCAATGAAAACTTACAATAGCGTAAGCGTAATGAAGAAACGTTCTAAAATGTCCAACTTTTATTAAAGGTAAAGTGTAATAGAGAGCATTAAAACTGCAGGCCGCCGGTACGAATATGCAACTATTATCGTTTATCGTCAATTGCCGCTGTAACTCCACTTTATGCAGGTTCTCCGATACTAATGGCGCAATGGAGGTGTGAGCAAAAATGTCTACGTTCAAAAGGTATTGTGGCGCGCGGTAGATCATATTCCGGGCCATTTATCCGCAAATCAAGTTATTGCTCGCTTTACAAAGGTCATTTGTGGGAATCGCAAGTTTCAGAACGTTAGATAAAAAGATTAATGGTCCCGTTTTTGCATTTTAGTTTTACAATTTCGTACGATCAGTCATTTCGACGAGCAAATGTAAGGACATTAATAAATTCCCCTTTCGAGTAAAGCTGTAACACAATTTTTCATTTGACAAACCCGCGGTTTTCTGCTTTCAGACCGTGAAGCCATATTTTAAAGTCTACCGAGTTAATATATTTCCTTGGTTCTTTGTACCTCGTATTATGGTTAAGGTTCTTAATAATAATGATAACTGGGAAACCGTTTATTTGTTTTCCGTCTGAACTGTAATAATTTACAAATAACAACGCGGGTAAGAAGATTATTAAATATCTTGCAATTACACCACAATATGTTAATAAAGAACTTGAAGCATAGGCTAATAAGATTAGCGTCTTTGCCATATGGTCTCGTTATATTAAATAACAAAAGTTAGCGCGCATTCCGGGCGCATTCATTTGTTTTGTATTTAAACAGCTCTTGCACTGCGTCTGTTTGTAAATTTTCACAAAGGGAATCGAGTTAAGCGTGTAACGCCGCGCGACGGAATACGGTTAATTCATTTATTTTGCTACATACAGTTTTGCATATCGCAAATTGAATTAAGTGCTTGGACTATGAACAACAGTGTTCCCGAAATGCGAGTAACAATTTCATCAAAACAATGCTTTTCTATGGGATTTTTCGTCGCATGTTATTGCTTTAGCTTTAGTTTATTTGTTTATAGCTTTTTTAATTTTTATTGATAGAATTTAGATCTAATAGAATGTTTTACTAATTTTTACGTTTACGATCTACCATTAAGAAACTGATTTTTTTTTCCTCTGAAGTAACCCATCAATAGATTTATCTGCTTACCCACACATCGTTTTTCGTAGAACTACCCGTATCTTACTTGGTAACTGGCTTTATTGCCTTTAATTCTTGTAAATACTATTTCACAGAGAGATATAGGGTAAAATGTTATAGAAGTAAGATAAATGTATCAATATTTTCTTAATAAACAACATCTATAAGCAAACTATTAAACGTCTCATAGATACAAAAATATTGTAATAAATGTTGTTTTAACCAATAAAATATCGAGCTAAATCTCTCATATTTATCTTAGTTGAAATAGAAAATATTGTGTTCGCTCGTAAACATAACAACAGCCACAAAAAAGTTATGTAGGTATGTACACGCGTAAAAATATTAGTGTCTATTTTTTCGCAATAACTATATTTTACTCTCAGAGCTTTCTAGATTTGCTTGGATCAGTTCATCGTATTATGTGGGACCATTTGCAGAAACTTATTAGACTTAAGACTATGTATATTGAAACAAATCACACATAATAAACCCTAGTCTGTCTCTTCACATACAAAATTGCTGAACCGATTTCACTACACATAAATTTACCTACATTATAGCATATAATAAACACTTTTCTACCCCAATAGCCCATACATAATATAAAACACTACACAATTTCGTCAACACACACGAACATTTATTATTCATTACCTTTTAAGAATAAAACATATAATACCCGACTGGCTATTAAATATTTGTCTAGCACATTAACAGTAATGTATGTAGGACCAATTTGAATTTAAAACAACAATCATTTCTCCCTCCGAGATACGTTTAAATTTTGATAGGATCTTTTATTTCCACGAGACGAGAGGAAAAGGCGCGCCAAAGAGGATTCCGTATTATTGTTCAGCGAACGACGGTTTTATTGTATTTCGGTTTTACCATCATTTATGTGCACTTCGATCTTTCGCTTATATTGTGTCATTCTATTGCTTTCGTAAATATCATAAATGACAATTTTTATGTGAAAGAAATGTTCTTTGAATAAATAATTTATAAAGTGATGATTTAACACACTGTTGTAGATGTTCAACATTATTTTGTCCAATATCGAAATATTATGTGAATGTACGTGTGTGTAGATGGGATTCTGATATCGAAGGGTTATCCCTAATAACCCTGCGGTATTCGGGCCCCTATCTATGAAACATAATACCATATCGTATGAAACATAATACCATATTAAATACTAACTACCTCTAATTAACTTCATTAATCGGTGCTTCCTTCACGTAATACCAAATAAATTATGAGTAAAAGAGCACACTGCAAACATTAATCATTTCTTGAAAACATTGTTTTCATACTAAACAGACATTAAAGCGGTTCTGTTCAGATCCATTATATGTTGCGGCTAAAAAACGAAATAGTCCAATAAATTATCTTAATCACGAAAGCACTTATTTACATAACAATGGTTATTTTTCACGAGTCTGTTCAGGTTCCGTGCGTGTCCCTTATTAAATCGCTTCGCACGCGACGTGAGCGGGCCGGGCGGGGCGAGCGGGGCGAAGCGAGCTAATTGCGGCCGCGCTCCGATAACTAACACGGAACGAGTGCTTATTCATTCATGTTGTTTTGTTTGGAGCTTTCGTTTGTTTGTTCTTTGTGCGTGGGTGTGAAACTTTCAATTACGGTCGACGAAATATTATCGACATTTTCTTACACTCCCATATTTTACTAATTATAGATGTTCGATATGGATATCTATAATTAGATCTATGTAATATGTCATGGAATATTTAAGTACGTGTTTCTATTATTTTGTAATGTTCGTTTGTTTAAGTTAATATTTAAAACGTCTGTTTCGTTTGATGGGACATGATGCGATGAAATAATGTTCTGATAAAGCATTTAGGCCAGTAGAAATCGACACTAAAAAACCCTAAATTCGCAAAGCACGATGTAGTTCTGAATTTTTGGTACGTTGTTTGGATCAGTTAGGGTGATGTAAATCCCAATTTGCAACTTCGAAAAAGTTGTGCTCGCTGCGCACCACGTGATAAACTGCGAAAATTTTGGGCTTTTTTCACTTTTTGCTCTAAAAGTCATAAACTATGCGTTTTCGACAAGTATCATTCAGTACATAAATTAAGGTTATTAAATTTGCAACAATTTAAGCCTAATTAAAGCTCTCTAAACCTTATAACGACTAAACTGTGGCCATTCGAAGATGGTTCATTTTTCCCGAAATATTGAAATTTTTAGTTTTGCTCACGTTTGAAGCAAAATATTGGCAAAAACCGCTCGTTCTATGAGAAAGTCGTATAATAAAGTTGTAGTGCATTTAATTTTCTTTCATTAGAGCATAGAACAAAGTCTGTGAGACAAATAGTTCACTCACAATATCTGAAAAACAAAAAGAAGGTAGAAATAGATTTTTAAAGAATTGAAACTGAGGGCATATAAAATCATAAAAAGGATAATACTTTTTCATTTGCAGGATAGGTAATTAACAAAATTACAAAGCTAATTAAATTTGCAACAATTTAAGCCTAACCGCAGCTCTCTAAACCTTATAACAACTAAGCTGTGGCCTTTCAAAGATAGTCAGTTTTTCCCGAAAATTTCAAATTTTTAGTTTTGCTCCCGTTTGAACCAAAATATTGGCAAAAACCGCTCGTTCTATGAGAAAGTCGTATAATTTAATTAGCTTTGCAATTTTGTTAATTACCTATCCTGCAAATGAAAAAGTATTATCCTTTTTATGATTTTATATGCCCTCAGTTTCAATTCTTTAAAAATCTATTTCTACCTTCTTTTTGTTTTTCAGATATTGTGAGTGAACTATTTGTCTCACAGACTTTGTTCAATGCTCTAATGAAAGAAAATTAAATGCACTACAACTTTATTATACGACTTTCTCATAGAACGAGCGGTTTTTGCCAATATTTTGGTTCAAACGGGAGCAAAACTAAAAATTTGAAATTTTCGGGAAAAACTGACTATCTTTGAAAGGCCACAGCTTAGTTTTTATAAGGTTTAGAGAGCTGCGGTTAGGCTTAAATTGTTGCAAATTTAATTAGCTTTGTAATTTTGTTAATTACCTATCCTGCAAATGAAAAAGTATTATCCTTTTTATGATTTTATATGCCCTCAGTTTCAATTCTTTAAAAATCTATTTCTACCTTCTTTTTGTTTTTCAGATATTGTGAGTGAACTATTTGTCTCACAGACTTTGTTCTATGCTCTAATGAAAGAAAATTAAATGCACCACAACTTTATTATACGACCTTCTCATAGAACGAGCGGTTTTTGCCAATATTTTGCTTCAAACGGGAGCAAAACTAAAAATTTCAATATTTCGGGAAAAATGAACCATCTTCGAATGGCCACAGTTTAGTCGCTATAAGATTTAGAGAGCTGTAATTAGGCTTAAATTGTTGCAAATTTAATAACCTTAATTTATGTACTGAATGATACTTGTCGGAAACGCATAGTTTATGACTTTTAGAGCAAAAAGTGAAAAAAGTCCAAAATTTTCGCAGTTTATTATTTGCATATAATCTTTTTTCCTACTTTCCCAAATTTTGTAATTTTGTTAATTACCTATCCTGCAAATGAAAAAGTATTATCCTTTTTATGATTTTATATGCTCTCAGTTTCAATTCTTTAAAAATCTATTTCTACCTTCTTTTTGTTTTTCAGATATTGTGTGTGAACTATTTGTCTCACAGACTTTGTTCTATGCTCAAATGAAAGAAAATTAAATGCACTACAACTTTATTATACGAACTTCTCATAGAACGAGCGGTTTTTGCCAATATTTTGCTTCAAACGGGAGCAAAACTAAAAATTTCAATATTTCGGGAAAAATGAACCATCTTCGAATGGCCACAGTTTAGTCGTTATAAGGTTTAGAGAGCTGTAATTAGGCTTAAATTGTTGCAAATTTAATAACCTTAATTTATGTACTGAATGATACTTGTCGGAAACGCATAGTTTATGACTTTTAGAGCAAAAAGTGAAAAAAGTCCAATATTTTCGCAGTTTATCACGTGGTGCGCAGCGAGCACAACTTTTTCGAAGTTGCAAATTGGGATTTACATCACCCTAACTGATCCAAACAACATACCAAAAATTCAGAACTACATCGTGCTTTGCGAATTTAATGTTAATTTCCACTGGCCTAATTACGTTTCTTTTAGGACAATGCACTTTATAAGATTTTGAAATACCTTGAGGCTAGATTTGTAACACAAAGTATCTCATCACGCCAATCATCAAAACTAAATTATCGTCATTAAATCTCATTTAACTGGTCGTTGGAAGAAAACAAGGTTAACGATGTAATGTAGTGTAGAATGGAATGCTTCGACGATCTTGGAATTGCATTCAAGCTAGTTTTAATAGTAAGATAATAAATAATCGTCTAATTACATAATTACTTATGAATATATTGACTCAGTCGAAAAATAGACGATCAGTTTAGACTTTATTGATAACAAAATAAATATCTGCTTAAACAATTACAAATCACACTCAGCCAAATAGCCAGTGCACTATAAGATATAATGTGACTAAATTACAAGTAGTATTACTTCCTTTTAAATTATGTTAAGCCCCTTTTAAGCAATCGGAACGAAGTAAAATTTCAAATTAAACCAGAATCGATTTATTCAAATGAAACTTATCACAGTGATATGAAACTGTCTCTTATTTCATTCAATACGGTATCTATTCATTAGTTGAAAGCTAAAGTTGCTTGCACACTGAGTGACCACTCGGAGAGGCTGTTTGTTCACTTGGAATGTAAAATCAGATCGAAAGTAGTGTTTTAATTCTTTATAAATATTAAATAGTATAAAATAATGTGGAATTATTTATAAATCGTGCTTAACATTGCTCATTATTATTTCTTTCGACGTTCGTTAATATGAATTAAAACAGGCTCCATTAGCTGAAAGAATAACGTCTTCAAAAATAGAACTCTATTATTCCCACATAAATAAGTTAAAACATTAAGATTTACAATATAATCAAAAGTAGGTACCTAATTTAATTCTTCCCTAAGCCACTAATTAACCACGCTAAGTATGAAGAAAACCGACATCCGCATATCATTAACAAAATTCATAAGAAAAATAACGATCGTACATTATGTAAATTAATTGAACAAAATTAATTATCTTGCAACAACTTATTAACGAGCGAAAGACCTCGACATGATAAAGGTCGTGGGAAATTGTCGATAAATTGACGTTCAAAAGGCTCAGGTTGCTTTTATTACGTCAGCGGCTGAGGGCTGTGACGGGGAAATCACTGCTACTAATAACCTTGTGAAATAACAGCGGTGACCCGTGACACTGTTATAATTATGTGAAGTGATAGGGATAAAAGCTGTTCCAATAATTTTTGAATAGCTATGCAACAACTGTAAGTTGATGGTTATTTTACTGTTTTCATGTAGTTTTACATAATATACCATATTGAATTATAATACCTTACATTAACGTTTTGGTATAAGATATGCAGTTGCCTTTTATAATTACTGATATTGACGCTATTATTTATATACTACAGCATCAAAATCAAATAACTGCAATAACAAAATGTACACAATCAAAGTCACATCACAATAAACTTGATCGAAAAAAAATCTCACAAATAACAGGTGTTATTTCAAAAGCAAGACACCTGTTATAATTTTTCTAAACTTCCCGGTGTCCAGTCACTCATGTGTCGCAACTGCAATAGGCTGTCGGTTATGGCTTCCGACGTCATTAGCTTGATTTATCGTTTTTGTTACAGCAGATAACAAAGAAACAGAGAAATTATCTTTTTAACTGAATGGTAGTATTGACCAATTAGAAGTTAAATACTTTTAAATAGTGTTCCTGTAGAGATTTGAATTGATATTAAAATAGTTTCTATGTTTATTTTTTCATTTTTAGTTACAGACGAAGAGTCTCCCAGGAGCTTTCCTATTATTTCCTTTTTAAAATATATCTGTACATGCACGGTCAGAACGCTTGCCCTCAATACATTATTAAAGTATACATTTAATATATTATATATGTTGCTCTTAAAGTCCGCTGTAAAGTCTTACAACTTCCACTTTCCCGGCTTTCAAACAAAGACGACTTCATCTGCATATAAAATTTTATCTAAATCGGCTAGTCGCAAAAACTTCATAACGATAATAATCATTTCAAGTGTAAAAGTCGTCAAACAACCAACTCGATTCTTTTGTCTCAAAAAATAACGTTCAAGTATTTTGTAAAAAGACTCTTTTTCACATTATAAGATCAGGAAAATAGCACATTTTTCGATTGATGTGGTTTATCTACTTTTCTTCCTTACCCATTCAGCTATTTAGACGTGACACACAAACATATTAATTATGCTATTGCAAAATTGTAGTAATATTATTAGTATGTGTAACATGTTTCTATAAATTAAATTATCGTTTATTTACACTTATAATGTAATAATCGTGCGCATCACTAGCGTGAGCACGCAGTTATCCGCGCAGTAAGTTAAATGTCGTAAAGGCGAAATAATGAGTTTTCTTATCCAAATGTCGTTGGCAGAACTTTGCATATGTCTACAATACACGCACTCGTATCAACAATACACATTTAAATTGCTTATTTCAAGCTGCATATAAATTTTCTTTACGTTTTTATTGCGCTGGGAATTTATTGCGTTAAAAAACATGTTTTTAAATTTCTTCATTATTTCGTTTTTAATAATTTAACAAGCGCATGGTTAGAATTTAAGAATTTTATTAAAAGCTTTATACAATATTTCTTAATTTAATACATTTCTACGTAACTCATCTATTTACAACAAATTGACCGTATGACCTAAGAGGAAGAAATGTTAAAAATACCACGAAACCGTAAATAGTCTTTCGAAAGATATTTTATCTGAATGGTGTGAAATAACATATTTTATTTTGATAGCATTAATTGCAATTCATAAAAAAGTTCGTTGAAATAATTGATTTATTTATTATTAGATTAACGTCTTTTACTAGAGCAAATTATCTATAAGTGTTGTTTCTTCCTATATTTTTCTATTAACTGAATTAATTAGTAAACTCGATTTTTAAATTTAAACTTCACTTTGTTAATACATTAAGGGCCGTTTTTTCAATGCTTGGATAAAACTTATTCGTCGAATAATGTATAAAACTACCATTTTAAAAACGTATTCTTATTGCCCGTATTTGACAGTTTACGTGACATTTTAATATTATCGTGTAATACTTTATTGGACGGATAAGTTTTATCCAAGCATTGAAAAATCGGCCCTTATTGCAATTATAATACTTATTAGGTTGAATTACAAAGCACAAAGTATGCTTCGTTGGATGTCAACTGACGAACTACTAATTTTATAATAATGCATTATACCTGTCAGTGCTGAAAAAATTCACTTTAACTACAATATCATCCACACATAATTACATAAATGTGAGCAAAGGTAACGAGAATTAAAAAGTTAGCGAAGGGTCAACGAATTTGGCCAAAAGCTTTTTGCGCTTTTAAAGCTCGCTCATCTCCTTTATTATCTACAGCCACTAAAATACTAAATGTTATATTTAAATACTCCACGTAAAATTGTTCAGTCTAGACACTCAGATATTTAAATCTAATTGTTTTAAGTATTTGCTAAATAGCCAGCAAGTTCTGAAACTTTATAATCATTTCAAAGATATTTGTTAATTGCGCCGACTGCGGTATTTAATTATTTATGAATCTGTTAATTTTGTCGGTACAACTTTGGGAGGATTTAAGGATTACAAACAATTAGACCTACACTTTATGGAAATAATGTAGCATTTTTCTAAATATATCCGTAAGCTTCGAAATGTTTACTAACTTTCATCAAAGTATTGTTTATAAAGTAAATACCTTCATAAAATGCACACGCAAACACGCCTATCTATACCATCATAATTACAGTGTAGATTTACCCTTTCAAAGTGTACTTTATCATCACCCCTATCCGTAGTTTCTTGCGAAAACAAAAACCTTCATAGTGGAATATCTCCTCTAAGTGTCGCATGTAACAAGGATCTCACAATAAATATCGTACAAGGCTCCTTCATTAGGCTACGTGTACACTCTGTGCTGCTAACTTACATTTGTTCGCAGTCTATAAAGCTATGTGCACACTCGCGTCTGTTTATTCTTACACACGTCGCTACTCCGGCACAAAACACGTGAGAACTCGAGCAAAAAGGCTTTTAAGACTGTTTCTTACAGGCGTTAATAATGCAACATTCTCTAAGTTTACGCTATTGTTATTTATTTTAATTAAACTTGTGAAAATTCGGAATGGAACAATTATTTTTGTTTAACATTTGTGTGTGTGACACTTCTTTGTACAAAATTTACTCTGCTGTATTCTCTTTGACAAGAAGTAACGTCTTTAATTTTACTCAAATATGTAGAACAGAAATGTCATTTTCATTGTAACATTTCCGTATAACAAAAATCATAGTTTATTCTTAATATTTTGCATTATCTAACACGTTAAACAATAAGGAAGTACAACGATGTATATCCTACGTGCACCGAACTAATTATTTCGACCACATAACATAAATTATCTTATGAAAACAATTCGTTGCATAATTCCCTTATAAATTACGAGCGTCCCCACAACACGAAACATTCTCGAAATATCTTGGAACAAAGCGGTGTATAGCTGAAATTCCACCATGGATGCACGATGCACCGGATACGTCCGAAGCATCGACTGCAGCCAACTTGCGGACGCCATTGTTGCGGACCCCGCCGGGCCTCGTAAAGAACTCTTTATTACGTCGCGTGTGTGCGTGTAATTTATGCCCCCAAAGCCAAGGAAAGCTGTCTGCACACGCTTTACAAAAGAACTTATTTTATACGTATGCTGTTACAAAGAATGGGACTGTTAATCATAACTTTCTTTCGGTATATGAAGGTATATATATTATGTGTATGTGTATGTGGTGTGTTCATAAATACGCGTAGAATTTAAAATACTTGTTTCATTATACGCTTCGTATTTCTTATTTAAATTTATGAATCCAACTAGAGAAAATCTTCAAATTCATCTCATAAAATAATAGCAACCCATAAAATGTCTCACAAATGCAGACTTCAAATATTCTAAAACGTTTCATACCAAATTCGCGTGTGCAAATAGAGATAAACCTGTATTCACACTAGAATATCAAATCTGGCGAGGACTGCAAACACGGCAATAAATGTAAAATATACACGAAAACGGCTCATTATTCAAAACTCTATTTTAATATTTAAACAAGTAAAATGCGTCTGGGACGGTCGGATGTGTCGGCCATTTCGCGTGAATCTCTGAATTTTGCACAAAATGGCGGCCACGGTCACTCGCATTGTGCGGGGAAACCCGAAGCATTATGGCTTTTATAAAACCGCTAATTGTTCTCCAAAAGTATTATACTTCTTTGTAATGAGAATGCATTGAAATTTTCGAGGCCCATTGTTCACTAATTGTGATGTTTATGTTAACTGATTTCTCTGCATTGTTTATTGTTGTCATTTCAATCTATCATTGGTAAATGCCACGCGTCAACCGTAGCATTAAAATACATTAAAATACCTCCGATAATCTCATTAACGAAGTCGTACAACAATATCGCCGGCATCGTCACTCTTTCGCCAGAAAGAATATAAAGGGCAGAGAATAATGACAGCACCATTATTGATAATGTATTTATCAAATCGTGAACACTATTGCTGGCCCAACCGAGCTTAAACTAACGATAATTTGTTGACATGATCTGAACACACCGGCTAATTACGATCAAACGAAAGTAGAGCGTGTATCGAGTAATCGATCGGCCGAAACATCGAGACGTTGACTTTTCAATTAAGTCGGATCGGCGCCGACAAGCGTTCGATTAATCAATCGCTCCATTCTCGGCCGAATCGATATCTCGAGGGCAGTCTATCAATTATGTGGACATCACTCATTCGACTGGACCTCTTTGCTCATGTACCAACTTCATTTGGCCAAAGTGCTTCAGCTTTAGAGTAGTTTAAACTTACCTTTATCCTCTCATTTAGTCACTTTCGGTCGTGTTCATTTATGATGTGCTGTGGCTATTTTCAGCTGAAAGCAAATGACCGATTGATATTGAAACGAATGAATGATTAATGTGAATGGTTGGAATCATCGGGTTTCTAACTAGTTATTAAACTATCAAGCTTTTGGCAGCAACTACGATATAAGACATCAAAACAATCTGTTTAATCAAACACTCATGTTGTTGCAATGCAGCTGAAAAGCAAAACACTTCCGCGCCCCAGCTTGAATTATTCGATTATCTTTAATCGGTTTCAATTACACGGCTCTTCAAAAGTGAAATGTAATTGTTTGAGCATTGCCGGCTGAAGACGGACAATTAAAGTTGAAATCAAACAAGGGCTCACGCGATGCGGTGCGCCCGCCGCCCGCCGCCCGCCGCCCGCCGCCCGCCGCCCGCCCGTGATAGCTCACTGCTACAACTATATAGATGGAAATCTGAAAGAAATAATAGTTTCAACATGGGCCTTTATTAGTTTGTAAAAACTTGTATAGTTATAAAGGAAAATGAATTTATATACTACGAAGAATGCGAAGAAAGAATTAAAGTTTCAGGTTTGCGTTCTAATTTGGAGCGGATATCAATACAACTATAGACATAAATCGATTAATTTTGAAATGTTACTAAACTTGAAAGATATAATTTTTAACTTTTATAAGATTCCCAATCCATGAATATTTTGTATGAATTCGGTTATTCGTAGCTAAAAGGTTTACACGGTCTATATCCTAAATTCCTAAGCTTTCGTAGCAACATTTAAAATATTGAGGTACCAGTCATATCAGTAAACATGCCAACCTTTAATATAAAAATATGAGTATACAATCACACCAATCACAACCATTAACAATACTCAACAATCCCATACAAAATTATCCACGCGTTGTAGAATCAAAACAAAGTGATCAATCAAATATTGATACGAACAAGTGTAAATGCAAATAAGGTATTTACCTCAACCTCGTGTTCCTCTTTCCCCACCGCTATTGACAACTTAACCGAGATGTATTCAATCACATACATTAACCATCGATAGTATCAAAGCTATAAAACTTTACGCTGAGAACCGAGGAATTTTGTTATCGAAATATGTATTTAAATGTATAATTAATTAGTATTGAATAATAGATTTACTGACAATTTTGTCGTGTTGTGTTAAGATTACAATGTTCGCTGATACCTACTATTTATTTATTTTCTTTTAAAATGTGACTTTAACATTATTTTACATACCACATATTTTATTGGAAGATTAACATGAACAATAATTTCAACATGCATTGTTTTCTAAAAAAGAAATGAGTAATGTCGAAGTAATCCGAGCTACTATGTAAATGTTATACAAGTTTGTTTGCGTCGTATCGAACGATCCCATCTCACGCACACATGCATAATGTATGTCTGTCCGCTGTCCACTCTACACTCTGAACATATTCGTTACACACTGGTATTGGTAAATTACATCTCTATTTACTTGAACGTAATTTAACTTAAACTTGTATCTTTAACAGCTTAGTCACAGAACTATAATATACTTACACAAAATAATTTTCATACTTCGTTTGAAAGGTGCATCTGCATTAAAATAAAATGCAGAACTCCCTATTGTGAAACTTTAAAAGATAATTTAATAAATAAGGCGCTTCAGTGTAGCTTCAAAAATTGTGAAATTTTAACTTAAACCCAATTGAATGTGCACATTTATTTCTATACAGGACATCAAAAAAATTTACGAATTCACCAAGTCCAGGTGTAGTCCAATATGTTACTATCGAGACGTCGTCGTTTACTTCAAAATGCAAAGAGTTTTGCTCTTCCACTCGATTCGACCACAAAGCCTTTACCTATTCTGGTGTAACTAGGTAATATTTGACGAATATCGATCCAGTATTTTTCAGGATTTATAAAATGTAGGAAATAGGACAGGCTAGGATGCGGATAAGTATTTTGTGTCTTACGTCACATGCCTCCAACAAGCTTCATCAAGTTAAAGCGTCATTAATTAAAACATGTGAGTCAAGTGCAGTTACCAGTTCGAGGGTCTGCTGAATATGGATAACAAAGCAAGACCTCCCTTGACCTTACTCTCGTCTCATCATTATCGCATAATGTATCGTCACTTGGTCTATTTTTCTATTTTTACATATGGTCCATAATATAATTCATTAAAAATACTTCGTAGAGCAATTTTCGATGCAACATTTTGAAATATTTGGTTTTTTCTTCAAAGTAAGTCTAAAATTTATGTTCTTTTACGCATATGTCGGCTGTCCTATATTTCAATGATTAATTATTTCCCGCGTAAATTAAAACCAACGAACAGTACCGAAAAAACAAAAGCCTTCACTTCACTGCACAATGTTCCAAAATGAAATGAGCCCAGTGAAATTAGGTAAAAAAAGGGGTCAACCTCGGAATGAAAGATAATAAGCTGGAAATTGGTAAAAACCTTTGTTTTGTTACCCTAAATATTGTCTCAAAAGTCACAAATGCTATCGTGTCCGCGTCTTAAGATATTGAAGGTCAAAGGTCACAAAAAACGATTTTTCGCGAATATCTCGGTTCCTATTGCTTAAATGATATTTTCACCTATTATGAAAGTTGTAGAGTATAAAATTCTCTACAACTTTTGTCTAAATTTTTTTTTTATACGATCAACCGTTTTTGAGGTAGAGCGCGAAGAGTGCGCAGCGTATAGTCATATATGAGCTAATGCAGGGTCAAGCGTGAGTTACGGTTATCAGTACGTTGTATAAAGTCAATTATTGACAACAAAAATTATAATTATTAAGCAATGCCCATTATTTCTGTACTTATTCTTAATTATTTATATTTAATTATTCAACTATAGTATATTATTAATTCTGGATTATCTATTTTAGTTATATTTTAAAATAAAAAGACAGCAAGGAAATATATTTTAGATATACCTTTATTTATCATTAAATATGGCATGTTATACATTTATTAAAATGTGAGTTTAAATATTAAAATAATTTGTGAATCGAATGAAATTGCGAATTTATTTTTAATTTTTAAAAATTTATTTTAAAAATGTTAAGACACAAATATACTCTTCTAAAAGTTTTGACCAATATCCTCGTATTAAAAAACACATTTTATTTTTACACGCATTTAGTGGCTGTGACACGACTTCTGCGCTATTTAAAAAAGGAAAAGAAACTGTTACTAGAGCATTGGAGAAAATTACCAATTTGGATAAACTGGTGGAAGTATTTCAACAAGAAAACTGTCCCGTACAAACTTTATTTGAAAATGGAGTGCGCATCTTTTTGGCATTATATAATGCTCCAAAATCTGAGGACAACCTTGATTATTTCCGCTACACGCAATTCATCAAATTAACAAAACTAAATAAACCTGTACAATTGTCAACACTTCCACCAACAAGTGTAGCAGCCCGTCAACATATCAATCGTGTCTACTACCAGATTCAAACGTGGCTAGGGAAGAACTTAGAACCTCAAGAATGGGACTGGAAGCTTGAAAATGAAATCCTGGAGCCCATAACAACGTTATTACCTCCAGCACCAGCCGAACTACTAAACACAATATTTTGCAATTGCAAAAATGGTTGTGGTTCCCGCTGTGGATGCAGAAAATCAGGGCTACTATGTTCTTTAGCTTGTGGCCAGTGCAATGGACAAGCTTGCCTCAACGCTCCACTATATCCAAGTAATCCCGATGAAGAAAGCACCTACGATCCTGAAATTCTAGAAGGTTTGGAAATGAATATGACCGATAATGAGGATGATGACAATGAATTGAATATTTTAGACCGACAACAAAAAGACGACGAAGAAGAAGATAACTAGCTTCCATTCGCAATTTCATTCGATTCACAAATTATTTTAATATTTACATTTTAATAAATGTATAACATGCCATATTTAATCCATACTAATATTATAAATGCGAAAGTAACTCTGTCTGTCTGTCTGTTACTCCATCACGCCTTAAATACTGAACCAATTTACATGAAATTTGGTATAGATATATTTTGATACCCGAGAAAGGACATAGGCTATTTTTTACCCCGGGACATAGGATAGGTTTTATCCCGGAAATACCACGGGAACGGGGACTATGCGGGTTTTTCTATAACTGCGCGGGCGAAGTCGCGGGCGGAAAGCTAGTGATAAATAAAGGTATATCTAAAATATATTTCCTTACTGTCTTTTTATTTTAAAATATAACTAAAATAGATAATCCAGAATTAATAATATACTATAGTTGAATAATTAAATATAAATAATTAAGAATAAGTACAGAAATAATGGGCATTGCTTAATAATTATAATTTTTTTGTCAATAATTGACTTTATACAACGTACTGATAACCGTAACTCACGCTTGACCCTGCATTAGCTCATATATGACTATACGCTGCGCACTCTTCGCGCTCTACCTCAAAAACGGTTGATCGTATAAAAAAAAAGTTTAGACAAAAGTTGTAGAGAATTTTATACTCTACAACTTTCATAATAGGTGAAAATATCATTTAAGCAATAGGAACCGAGATATTCGCGAAAAATCGTTTTTTGTGACCTTTGACCTTCAATATCTTAAGACGCGGACACGATAGCATTTGTGACTTTTGAGACAATATTTAGGGTAACAAAACAAAGGTTTTTACCAATTTCCAGCTTATTATCTTTCATTCCGAGGTGAAACCCCTAATATGACTGGGCTACTCGTTATTTGATAATTGACAAAACTTTAATTAGTAAGAGTAAATAACGCAATAACACGTCGCATTAAATCATTAAAATGAACTGAAAGTCCCCGTTGCCCTACTTCGGGGTACACTGTCGCGTGTTTGTACACCGCGCCCCCGGGGACTGACCCACGGCCTTACCTTAAATATGAAATTATATCCGTGACGTCACCGTAAAAATGTCAGCCCCATAATCGACCCTGTGGGGACGCACTGTTTACGCTGTTTACACGACAATAACATTGAATATCTTTTGTTTATAAACATAATAAGTCTGTTGGGGTTCGCAGGGTGTGCTTGTAAAACACATATGTGTGACCATGTATTGTTGACGCCACTTTTTTCTCAAAACAATACCAACTGCAAAAGTTTTAATTATCAGTATGTATATGCAACATACTTCAAATTTTCGTGAGTTATTTAGAAACTGAAAAAATGGAAAATCTCGTGAAACAACGGGGAACAAAAATATAGGTTGTGAATTTTAAGTTGCCTATGCAAAAATAAATGAAATAGAATCGCAATAGCCTTACCACACTGTACAACAAACGTAATGTGAATTTCATGTTATTGTTCATGACTAGATCCGTTTTTCAAACAGTATTATATGAACAGCGCCCTGGAGGATCGGACGATAAATCTGTTTTGAATATCTCCAGGGATGTTGGAGGATATCTCATTGCTATGTGTTTTAGCGATGATAATCGATATGGTATTACTGACCCATCCACGGTATATATTGGAAGAATATACCAATTGAATTATGTTAATATTAGACTATAATTTGTTTTTCAGTAACATTATTCCTGAAAAAGCTCTGCGCAGTAAGTTTACTCAAATAGTCATTGTAACGGTACCATTTCTGAATCGTGATTAAAATGTTAAAAAACACTGCCATTAATACATAAATGCAAACATACAATAATAATTAAATCAATAGAGCCGAAAATAACACACAATGTTTTTGTCCAAACATCAAAGGCGCGTTGTTACCAATATATTTATATCTGTATCTTTTAAGGGTTTATTGATTGTCTATATATATAGAACACATACAATCCACGTGGATGGAGAGGCTCGAGATCGGATGTCGGAGGTCAAGTGAGGCAAGAGGTCCTGTATTGTTACTTATCAATATTCAGCCCTCGGGCGCTCTTCACTAAGCGCTGTCAGACTTATATTAAGTCGTAGGTGTGGCTTGTAGAAGTGTTTAAGTATCCGGTACAAGCTGTATAGCAAAGAACGGGATACTTGATTATTTTGCAGGATAAAAATTGCTCAATATGTATAAACTGTGTCAATGTACGAAACAAAATCTATTTAGACTTCATTTTTATATTTAATAAACGCTATAGCTTTTATATAGCATCGTGCAAGCAAAGTCGTGTAATAAAAAATAAATACATTTCTTTGTATATGATTTTTAAGTCCAATTATAACTTTAGTGTTTAATATTGTATATCATTAATCCACTATAACTCAAAATGTTGAAACTACAAAGAAATTTTAAATGAGCTAAAAATTATGTACAGTTTTCCACGTTGAAAACATTTTACTTGCCTGTTCTTGGAAAATTACTCTTTGTAAATGTTAATAACAGAGTACCTTTTTATCAAACTTTAGATATTTAATAAAAAATAATAGATACTTTTAACAAATGTGTGTAAATTGTGTTACACAAATCAATACTTACTTATCAAATTTTAGACAGATAAATAAAATATTATTTTACAAATATACCTATCTAGTCTTTCCAAACATTTGAGAGAAACGAAATACCTGTATTTTATTGATAACCATTAACCTTATCAGCCCACATCGTTATCAGAGCCATCGCAAGCATCCAATTACTGCAATACACAAATATCGAATTGAAATGATTACATTTGTAACCGCGATCAGATTTCCATCGATTTCCATACAATCCGCAAATATGTCGGATTCTAATTAATGTGACAAAAATCCACCACAATTTTACTGTTTGCGTTTACCGCGCATGTTCACGTTATTCACAATAGATATGATTACAATTTTGATAATCAAAATATTTATTTGGTTCGTCATAGGTAACCTAACCTATTATTATTTTGAGAATCAAGTGGAATAAATTGTATACATTCGATTTTGATAGTGCGGTTATAGATCCAAAATTCTGTTTGAGCTGTTATATTAATGTAACCTTTATTTAATAGTCTGTATAAATATTTGCTGGTCAAATGATTTGCTTTTCATTTGAAAATTTTTATTCAGTTTAGAAATTTGCAATGAGAATTCAGGTGAGTGATGCAAAATGCCATTTACATACATATCCAGCTTCACAACAGGTATAAAAGTTGTAGTGACACTAATTCACAAAATTTAGCTTTATTCTTCACTGGCCTAACTTTTTTATTGTAGTATTTATACTACATTAGTTCTCTAGATAAAATCCTGCTCACTGGTTTTGGCTAAGATGTACAGATAAACAGAAAAATAAACTCTTTTTTTCTTTTAAGATATTTTTTCTGAATTCCCATAAAGTTCGCTCCACTCTTGAAATCACTTTTCAAAACAGATATTCTTGAACACAAAGAAATAGGTTAAGCCGTGCTGGTACACTCATGTTATCTGCCCAGAGATATACCGAGCCGGGATTACGAACGTGTGAGCCGAAATCAGAGGCTGTTTTGCTGAAAACAATTATAACAGTGCGGGCCTAAGCCGGGGATGTGGCCAGAATTATGTTAACTGCGCCATTTCAATGGACCAAGTGTTCGTGAGCAGGGGTCACACTAAACGAATTAGTTTAATAAGCTTTGCGTATATTATAATAGCACGCTCAATTCTAATGTTTCTAAATGCAAAATATTATAACGCCTATCTTCGTAAAAGTACGATCCTGCTTATTCTTCATAGTTCTACTCGCCATAATATTTTCCACTTCTACTGTTATTTTGCTTATAAGTAGAATTTTTCTCATTTCTATTACATTTCACGTTAACTTTTTGTCTATTTTGACCTGTTGTTTAAATTATATTTAGGTATGCGTGTAATAAAAGGAGAGTATCAGCTGTACATTTTAATTTACTAAGCACATATTCAATTGTAAATTCGAACGTGCAAACCAATAAACAAGCAAGTGGAAACAGTATCGTAAACATCTTAACATTCAAGTCCCAAGAAACCCGACGCTGGCCGCAATCGCAGTATTTTCCCCACGCCTTAAACTCGGATCGACTTTACAATAACTCCCAGTAATTTACAGCCCCCGAGATCAAGACAATAATCGTTATCGAATATCGTACGGAGCGGTCTCAGAGTCCAGTTTGAGTTGTGCAACCAATCATCGGAGCCCCTTCACACGGCTCGGCTTCCATATTACATTTGCATTTATCGAGTTCGCATACTCTGTGGAACTTGTGTGTACTTTGAATTAGTAACATGAGGAGTCTTGCGAAATTGTCTGGTTCGATTTTTGAAAAGCGCGCCAAATTTAAAGATTTTAACTAAATGATTGCGAAGAAGTATTTCACACTTTACTCTATTTTAAGATTTGTATTTTTATAATACACTCAAGCAATTCAACAGAGGTTCTTTGTTTAAGGTTGAACTATAAATTGTCACTAATAAGCAAACGGGAACAATTTCTCTAAAGCGGATTGAAATCGTGAGCATATCTTATTGGAGCGTCCTGATGTTGAGGAACTATGTTTGCTTTCACATTTACTGTTGCTTCCAGGAAGCAGGGTTTACTGCAATATAGTACATTATTGTTCTACTGCGATACGCTCTAACTATAAATAATACTTTCAGCACTACTATTTCGTGTGCACAAATAATGTATCTGATGTCTCAAATACGGATCTATTCTGTGGGCTTAAAATTTATAGAACACGTCAAATACTTATACTATTACTTATATCGGGTATCTTATCTATACATATAATAAATCTGTAGAAGGGTCAATTCTGTACATTGAAAATATTGAAAAAATAAATAGCAGGGGGTGTTACTGGATCGATACCAAACCCAAATATGTGATTAAAAAAATTTTTGTCTGTCTGTCTGTCTGTCTGTCTGTCTGTCTGTCTGTCTGTCTGTCTGTCTGTCTGTATGTGAAGACATCACGTGAAAACTAACGGTTCGATTTCGATGAAACTTGGTATAATTATACCTTATTATCCTGGGCGTAAAATAGGATACTTTTTATCCTGGAAAAATACGTAGAAAAAAAATAATCTTAATTTTTCAGTTTTATCCATAGACGTTGTTCTGTAGAACCGCGAACATACGTTGGGTATTATTATAGGCCTAGCCGTATTTGGGTCCAATAGATATTTATAAGATGTTATTGTCAGAGTTACTCAAAATGGAGAAATAAACCATCCACGCGAAGACCGACATCCGCGCGGACGGAGTCGCGGGCGGAAGCTAGTAGCAGAATAATTGAATAGAATAGAATAACTGTACCTAAAAGGAAAATACGCCTATTCACCCATACGCAGACAAAGCCAGGTGAAGCAGCGTGTCATATAAATCGATAGGAACGTGTGAGTAACCTTAATAATCTACAAGCTCGGTGGCCCGAGGATTCAGATGGTGAGAACATTTCCTATACAAAGCGGACTAATAATGGCGCCGAGAATTATCGTCAGTGCACCCGAAGAGTGCCGTGCCACAGCAAACCCGCCCCTGTGCCCAGTTTCCAAGGCCCACAGTCCTCTGCACAGCGCTAACGGTTGCTCGGATGCGATTCGCGCTGATAGTACAAATGATGTTACTTCTCAACATATTTAACGAACTCAATTTTAGTTTTGCATTTGTTAATGCGGTGTTTCATGTTGGGAATAACTGAAATACGGGGCTTATGATGATATTAAATAAATACTCGTTACTGACGATGTTATGAAATTAGACGCTGTTTACTCGAGCTGTGGGTGCTGCGTTCGGGAATCTGCTGATTCGCATGTTATTTTATTTCTATCGCAAAGTAGGATGATGCTAAATCTGTTAATATAAAACTAGCGGTCCGCCCCGGCTTCGCTCGTGGTACATGTTTATGTTTTCTTTCCATAAGAACCATCCTCGTACTTCAAGGAATATTATAAACGCACTCCTAAAACGGTTTTAAAGAGAAATTCTGCGAACTTATTTCTATAGGATTCAAACAGAGTGTCTATCAAGTCTGCTTAATATAAGTCTTTAGATAGATACTAATTAGCAGTATAAATACAAATACTTTTTATACAAATTATTTACATTGTTATAGATAAACCCGATAAGGCTTAGCAAGTAGAACATCAGATAAGCCCGCGTCAATCTAACACTCGCTCTAAAATGTACAAACTCTGATTAAAATCTGGCTGCATACGGGATGCTGTGCGTGGGCTCGCGGTAATTAGTTGATCATTAGCTCCATTATATCAAGTTTGGGTTAGTTTATTAGTTTTTAGTTGGATATCGCTGTTTTGGGGATTTCGATCTTTGAGCGGTTAATGCTCGTCAATTTATTTATTTATTTATTTATACTCTTTATTGCGCTGCCAAAATACATAAAATACAAACAAAACTTATTCTAAGAGAAAAACAGCACAGAAGGCGGCCTTATCACTTAAGAGTGATCTCTTCCAGGCAACCAACTGATAGAAGGATAAATAATAAACTAGAAATAGGAGGTAGGTAGGTAGAAAGTATACGCAAAGATAAATAAATAATAATGTTATACAAAGATAACAAAAATATTATTAAATAAAGATTATAAATTAACTAAATACTATAAAATAAACACATACATAGACAAAAATAAACATTAATATAAGTAATATATATATATACATTTACATACATATAAATACATATACATATAAAATAATAAAAGACAAAGGACAAGGAGTCATCAAAGAAATAATATTATACATATTATAATACATAATATAATGAGCTAAATATGCTATACCGAGTCAAAAGCCAGATTTAAATAATGATTTCGGACGAGATTTTTAAAACAAGTAAGGGATTGGGCTTGTCTGATGTTTATCGGCAGTTCATTCCATAGGTTTATGGCAGTGACTGTAAAGGAATTACCAAAGTAATGTGTGCGATGAAAAGGAGTAGACAGAACAAGCCTATCGACCGAACGAAGAGAATAGCTTTCACAATGCAGGAAGTTAAATTTCGTTTTGAGATAGGAGGGGGTCTTAGGGTCAAAAAGGATACGATACAGGAGAAGCAAATAATGCACATTCCGGCGAAGACGAATTGGGAGCCACTTGAGTTTCTTGCGGAAAGAGGAGACGTGGTCGTATTTACGGAGACCAAATACGAACCGAATACCGAAATTCTGAAGACGCTCAAGTTTGTCTAGTTGCTCAACTGTTAAGTCGGGAAAGCATGCATCAGCGTAATCAATAATGGGAAGGAGTAGGGACTGTGCTAGCATAATTTTTGTCGGTATGGGTAAGAAGTTACGCAGACGTCGTAGAGAACTAGACGCGGCGTAAAATTTCCGACCAAGTTCTTGAATCTGGTGAGACCAAGATAAAGTTTGATCTAAGTGAATACCTAAGTTTTTAACATGCTTACTAAAAGGTATTATAACACCGTTAATATGTACAGCAGGCAATATACCCCAGTCAACCTCAGATATTTGATAAGGACTACCAACTACAATAACCTGGCTTTTTGCGGGGTTGATCTTAAGGCCGAATTGATCGCACCAAATTACAATTTTAGCCAGTTCATTGTTAATAGAATTAACAGCATTTGGTAGTTCATCGAGCGTGGAATGGGTATAAATTTGTAAGTCGTCAGCAAACATATGGTAGGGAGAAGTTAATTGAGAAGTGAGATTATTTATGAAAATGGCAAAGAGAAGAGGTGACAAGACGCCACCCTGAGGCACACCGGCGGCAACTGCGCACCAAGTTGACTGTTTTTCATCCAACAAAACACGCTGCCGCCGATCGCCCAGGTAACTTGAAAACCAATCAAGAACTGTCGATGAAAAGTTAATAAGACGAAGCAAACTCAGCAGAATATCATAATTTACCATGTTGAAGGCATTGCTAAAATCAAGAAGTGCTAAAACTGTGAGTTGCTTGCTATCCATACCGTAACGAATGTCATCTGTAACTTTAACAAGTGCAGTGGTCGTACTATGACCAGGACGGAAACCAGACTGATAAGGACTAAGGATATTATTAATGTTAAGGAAAGTGCTAAGCTGGGAATGGATAAGGCGCTCGAGTACTTTGGACAAAAATGGTAGGATGGAAATAGGACGGAAATCGGATAAGTTTAATGGATTAGATTTTTTGGGGAGGGGAATGATGTGAGCATCCTTCCAGGAGCTAGGAAAAGTTCCGGAGATGATTGAAAAATTTAGGATATGGGTAATGACGGGAATAATGATATCAAGGATAGGAATGATCATATTACGACTGATGAGATCAGTACCGATGGCATTCGACGATATGGACAGGATAGCCCTCTTAACTTCATCAACAGAACTTTGTTTAAAAATAAACGGAAGAAAAACAGGAGTAGAAGCGGTAGAAAGATTATTAAGAGTAGAGTTTATTTTTACAGTGGCGTTAGGTGAAGATGAAGAAGCAAAGTGAGAATTTAAATTATCCAGATTGATGTTACATGAAGGGAAAGTATGGGAAGATTTACCAACTCCTAGAGATTTTAAAAATTTCCATATTTTAACAGGGATTTATTTATAGTTCGATATTTTAGTAGCGAAAAAGCTTTGTATTGAAAGTTTACGTGTTGTTTATTTTACCCTTAATTGAAAATTAAGTAAAGCTGTTATTAAACTAGCTGTTTAAAGTAGCCGTTAACATTATACAATATACATGAATATCCAATTTCTTCAAAAACATTTTTTTTAATATTTCAGCCATTTTCGCAACGGTTTACATAAGGTACATTATCACTACAAAATTTATTTCCTACGCGCACAATACTCACGTAAAATTACAATAAATGCCTATGGAATCTATCTCAAACTAAAGTGCGTCCGCAGATAGCTACAGGAAGCCCTCAAGGTGCTGTCAGTATATAATTAGCCATGATTCATCCCGTCCAGCTCGGCACTTAGCCTAGCGCATACGCATTCTATTTATAGACCTAACTTCATATACGGGGTGTTGTGGAATATATATATTGACTTGACTGGGTACTCGATTCCCGTTGTAATTATGAATTAGGTCCTTAATTTTTGTCCCAATTTTGCTCCAAAAAAACAAAGTGCGGATAAGCTCTCCTGCTTTTGATCAGGTCAACAACACGGCGCGGCGGCGGCAGCATAGAGTCACAGGCGTCCATGGAAAGCCCATACATTATATTTTCATGTACATAACAAACATAAAATGCTTAAAAAATGAATTATAACTTAAATAAAATTTACTTAGTAGTAATTTAATATTTACCTACAATATCTTTCTTCGTGTATAATCTCTGAGCGTTTTACATCCTTGAGCTTGACATGTATGTCACACTCACCCTGTATAAGTATTTCTCAAGATAAGCTAGTTTATTACGAACCGATGAAATCTCGTTGACGCGATTCCTCTTCACCATCAAACTCGATTGGTATTATGCAAAATAGATAAATATAATAACTGTTGGGGGATTTAAACGTTCGTCGCGTATATTTTTATTCGGTTATAAGTTTTTATTTTCGCGGTTTTTTTGCCTCCAATGGCGACGGTTTTCAAAGGGAGCTTTATGGTTTTAACGGATTTTTTGTGCGTTTTTTGTTTGTGAAAATTAAATCGATAGTGAGCTGTAAAACGTTAATACATAATATGTATGAGGAATATATGCATGCGTTGAAATTATTTTTTACTAATTTTATTAAAGGATATAATTAAATATACCTATTTTTAAGATAGTCGTAGTAGTATTATTGTCTCAACCTACACTTGTATGTAGGTAGAAAGAGTCATCCCCTTATAAATGAGGAACTTTAATTATGATCAATATAACCTTATTACAAATACAGTTTACAAACATAAGGTACACCACATATCCCAGGTATTAACTATAAGACGGCTACAAGGGGCTTGAAATAAGTATAAGATTATTAAATGAAGCCAATTTGTAGAGCCGTGGTGGAACCTGTCTACTTGGCGGCGCAGATCAAAGGGATGGATCATTACTATCACATATTAGTTACTACATTGTAATACGCTTAAAAATGTTCAATGTAAATAATTCTTTATTTGAATTAATTATAGTTTAATAATTTGCCATCAAAAAAATAGACAGTAAAAATGTGTATCTATAAACCAGGTATAAACACGTATTGTATTTAGGGTTGCCAGATCCAGGCTGATCATTTCCGGGACATTTCTGGGGCCCCGAACGGAATCAGAGTTTTGGTCTTTGGTCCAAGGCTAAACTACGTAAGAATTACGAAGAAGTATTGGTTGATAAAAAAAAATACTTTTTTTTGAAAAAAAAATTTTAATTACTTTCTTAAACTGTCAAATACAAAAATTGTAATTCAACTTTTCTAAGTAACTTTTAAGGCCTAAAAATGACAAATGAACTTTAAATAGAAACTGAGATACTTATTCATTCAGTTATCTGTTAAGGTTAAATCCCGAAACATAATTTCTTCGCGAAAGGACTGGTTTATCTTATGTTTGGCAAAAGCCATCGGACAATCCTCGAAATACATTTGAATTTCGCCCTTTGTCTGAAGTATTTTTACTCAAACCTAGGAGCTCCTAACTTTTCAGTCAAACGTCGACCGTAAATTGTTCTGTTTTGGTTTGGTCAATTCTAGAAGCGACTGCAAAACATGTTAGTGAACTTAGCAGATCAATGTCCAGCAGATCAAAAAAAATGTGAGTTCTTATCGCATTCAGTCGAGTTCTACAGTTCCTGATGCTTTTTAGAAATAGTTCTGGCGTTTTTACCTTAAAAAACGACATATTTTGACAAAATGATCTGCCAACTTCCCGTAGCAGATCATTTTTAGCAGATAAAAAAAAATGTGAATTCTTATCGCATGCAGTTGAGTTCTACAGTTCCTGATACTTTTTAGAAATAGTTCTGGCGTTTTTACCTTAAAAAACAACATTTGAAAAAATGATCTGCCAACTTCCCGTAGCAGATCATTTTTAGGAAAACAAAAAAAAATGTAAGTTCTTATCGCATGCAGTCGAGTTCTACAGTTCCTGATACTTTTTAGAAATAATTCTGGCGTTTTTACCTCAAAAAACGATATTTGACAAAATCTGCCAACTTCCCGTAGTAGATAATTTTTAGCGGATAAAAAAAATTGAGTTCTTATCGCATGCAGTTGAGTTCTACAGTTCCTGATACTTTTTAGAAATAGTTCTGGCGTTTTTACCTTAAAAAAACGACGTTTGAAAAAATGATCTGCCAACTTCCCGTAGTAGATAATTTTTAGAAGATCAAAAAAAAAATGTGAGTTCTTATCGCATGCAGTCGAGTTCTACAGTTCCTGATACTTTTTAGAAATAGTTCTGGCGTTTTTACCTTAAAAAACGACATTTGACAAAATGATCTGCCAACTTCCCGTAGCAGATCATTTTTTTGTTAAGGCAAAAACGCCAGAACTATTTCTAAGAAGTATCAGGAACTGTAGAACTCAACTGCATGCGATAAGAACTCACATTTTTTTTTATCTGCTGGACATTGATCTGCTAAGTTCACTAACATCTGCAAAACTCGGTCAGTCGTCGATCTAATTTTTTATATAAACAATAAACATTAAAATCAATACCTCACCCTGTCAGAAAAATTATAATTTTTCCTTTTAAATTAGGTACTTAACAAATAAGTTTCTCCCAGGTTTGACGAAAATTGTTTAGTAAAAGGCCGAAATATTACATTTATTTGGGTTTTGACCAAGTCATTATGTCAGACCTGAGGATTGACCAGTCTAACCTACGAGTGCCCGAGCTTCGGTGTTTGACTATAACATATCAATTAAACTTTGATAGAAAATCAACATCAGGTATTTTGTAACATAAATAAAATATAGAACAAATATCGAGAACTTTATAACGATTACCTACTAAAACTTTGGTAGATAATAATCATCATTTACTATCTAATATAAAAAAACTAATAGAGTGCGGATGACGACTCGTCGAGCGAAGCGAGCCGCTCACGGCTCACCCCTGCCCTCGCTCACTTAACGCAGCGCGAGAACGCTATGTTTGATTTGACTTTTGCAGCCGTAGTAACTTTGTAAAAAACTAGTATTTTTTCATTCCGGGACAGCAAAGTAAAATTACTGGACACGGGACAGCACGCAAAATTCCGGGACAATCCCGGAAATCCCGGCCATCTGGCAACCCTAATTGTATTGCCTTCTTAAACTAGTATCGGAAATGATTCCTTTGTTTTTAAAACGAATATCTAATAATAACCATGACTTATTATTGCCATTTATATTATATAGCCATGGCCGTATGTAGGGACTATACCTACATTGTAATCAAATGAACAAACTAAAAAACCGCTATTGTAATAAATTACCTGTACTATATCATTATAGCTAATTTAAAACATAGGAGCCATTTAAAAATGGTCACTCGACTAATTGTTCCTTAATAACCCTTTTAGCCGTGCTTTGATGAAATATACACTGAAGGGGAGTGGCGGCCATTTTAACTAATGGCTGCTACTGTTATATAGTGCCCCTTTGAACTTATCGTGATTAATTATAATTCCAACCACTAATTTGTATGTTTTTTTTGTTTAAATTTTGGGGATAGAGGATTAGAAGGTATCGTATTCTTGTGGTACGGTCAGTGTTGATTAGTGATGTTATATTTGTTTTTTTTTTTATAGTACCTATTGGTCTTTATATTATGTTAATCAAATAAAAATCTAAATCGTAAACAACGAATACTTGCAACATTTCTTGCTCAATGCTAAACATCGAAGTTAGGATTTGATCGATAATTCGTAAGTACTTAAAACTTCCAAACTAACCTCAGTATTCTAGGTTTATACTCATTTATAATTAATAAAACATATCAGATATAATTCACGACTGTTCAAGTATAAGTGATAGTTTATTCAAGACTGACGAAGTTTCTCTGATTCAATATAGGTTTGTTAACAGAAGTTCGCGAAAGCCACATCACAAGCAGTAGTTCATAAACTGAAATATCTGAGGTTTCATTTCGTTAGCATAGGCAGAATTATGACCAATTCAACTCCTAATTAACAAATAATTAATTGAAATTAATTACAAAATCAACATTATAATCTAAGTACATTTAATAACCGTCGACAAAACGTAAAGCATAAAATGCTTTATATTTATAAATAGTTAAATACAAACATTGACACATGAATAGCCATAGCCAAGCCGGATTAAAAAAAATAAATTGTCAATGACAGGTCACAGACAACACAGACGACCACATGTCTAGAACAATAGGCATGACGACAGTATCCATAAATGATCGTATTAGTGTTTTTAAGGGAAAATGTATAATAGATAAATTACATATAGTGACTTAGAAATCTTAAAAACATTAAGATTAATGAGATTATCAATAAAATAAAACATTGAAATACTGCAGTTGGCCATTTTGACTAAAACACGCGTGACGTCACGCTTAAGTAAACAACTCACGTCAGATGTTTTTTGTTGTTATGAATATGTTGAGAATACGCATTTTTATTTATTTTCTATTGTTTCACGTATGCTTTATCGACTCAGAACAGAAATATAATTGCGAATTCACGAATACATGGTTCGGGGTTCTCCGCGCCAACTTTATACAATCATTTCTTATTATTTTCTCGCTTAAAATAATTACTAACACATTTTTGAGCATTATTTTTATGTGGATTCACACTGCAATACTGCACACCACTTATAAACTTTGAAATTCGTTTCTATAACACATATTAAATAAATATTTTTTTTAATTTTCTTCGCAATGCGTACAAATAATTACGTATTTACCAAAGTGTGACGTCACGCCTACGCCATGACACCTGCGAGCTGTTTTGGCACAGTTAATAAATATTTTTTGGATAATGGCTTTTATCTTCGTTAAATTTAAGTATATTACCGAAATATAGGGTTTTTCTTGTATAGTAAACGTATACACACATTATGGAAGAGGATTTCAAAATCTTTCGTCATGCCTATTCGAAATTCAAACACAGCGTTCGATTACGTTCCATCCCATGGCGGCTCGTTCATTTAAGATCACTCGACATAATTAACGTCTACATTGAGTTATTTACGCGCCCGCATGTGTCGCAGGAAACGGAACATGGGAGCGATTGACGGTTGTAACTCGTAATCTTAAATTATTCAAGCCATCGCCGAACGAAAATAAGCAATTACAAATGAGCGAGTCATGTGTGAATATTGATACAACATCGGTTGACTTATTTCGAGAAACAACGCCGAGTTATCTCAAGGATTTCTTAGCTCCCGTATTCATTAGACTCTCTCAATAAATATTTATACACGGACATATTTCAAGACAGTACGCTGCTTACGTTGCATGTTAGCTAATTGACATAAACGAGTGCTGCATAAAAATCTTTGTGAAATAAAGTAATTACAGCACGTTTCATATTGCGCAACTAATTCGTTCCACTTACAAGTATAACAATCGCAAACAGAGTTGCCAAAGTTAGCAACTTTTTATAAGTAGCAATCATTAGTAATTTCGTTTCACTCGAAGCACAAAATTGTTTTCGCGGAGCAAACATTCATTTCTAACAAAGTAAACGAACGTGCATTCGGCAAAGAAACTTTGACTTTAAAGTGAACCTTACCTCCGCCATATTTGATTTACTTTTTTAGGGTTTTTTAATCAGTGACATTTCCGTGAGTCGCTGATCGCAGCACCGAGCGGCGAGCCACACCGAGCGGGCGGCACGCACGAGTCGCACTACATTTATAATTTCGAGCCATTGTCATTCGGCCCGTTAAATTTTATTTTCATCACCGACACACACGCAACAATACGCGTTTAAACAACATAATTTATACTTTACCAAGTGAATCGCATCGATATCCGTTATTGTCGAACTCGCTTCGTTATTAACGAATTCGATTACTCGGCAAATGTTGACGCTCCACGGTGGGATCGCAACTTGTTCTGCTCGTGCAACACAAATAGTCGAATCGAAGAGATTCACGCGGGCGTGGCGTGATGTTGCTTATGTGGCCCGAAATTTCGGCGAGAAAAAAGTAATAATGTTTTCTCCCGCGCAGCCATCGATCAGCGGCGACGTCATTGGCGGCTAACGTCTAACTACTGGTTAATGTACTCGCCGTGATCGATCACCGACCCTATCGCATCGGAATCCATTAAACCCCTGTCTAATTGATCGCCTCACGAATTGAAAATTGCAAAAAGTTACCCTTAACACTTGCGCCGTGTCGCTCCGTCTAGATTATTTTCCTCCGCCGCTTAATAAATGGAACGTCGATTCTTGCTGGTAATACATTCTGTATACAAAAAATGTTGACATTTATGATAAGCGTGTGTGTGCATAGAAGAGTGGTTTAAAGAATGCACAAACATGATTTTAAAAATCGTAACGCTACATCGTTAACATATAATTTTATGAAACATTGAAGCATAATTCCAAATATCTGGAATTTTAAAAGACATGTGCGCATAGCTTGATTAAGTATTGCCATAAAATAAGGCTCACTTCGCGTGGTAATCATAAGCAGCGGTCACGGTACGTGGGTCGCAGTGGGGCGGGAGTACGGCCGCGGCGTACAGTACGTACAGTACGACGCAAACCCGTCAGTCCGCAGTACGTAATAGGCTCAGGAAATATTTTACGATGTACGCTTTGCATCGTCCGAACCGGGGCTGTTTAAAAATGCAAAACCTCCAGAATTGCGACACGAGGCACGTCCTTGATACGGAAAGTACAATTTTTATGAGAATCCACGCGTCTCCTTATTTATTCCGCAAATGGTCGTCAGAGTTGTATTTCTGTATTTTCGCTAGTTGAGGAATGGCAGGAATTTAATTCGGGAATGGCAGTTGAAATTGTCTGCTGAAAATGTTTCAAATCACTCGCGTTCACGATATTAGAATGAACTTTCGGAACGGAAGCGGTTTTGTTGGTTTGCTTTTTGTTTCGTTATTGATGCGTTCATCATTCTTTGCGACTTATTAATAAATGGTTTTTCCTCTTATTTCTGATTACCACGTTTCTATAGCAAGCTCTGTTTTCATAGTTAAACAGCTATTAAGAGCTTTTCTAGTGCTGTTTGAATTTAAACTTTTTTGAACAAGAACTTCATTTTGAATGAAGGCTAAGAAAATAAAGTTATTTTAGAAAAATTATATCATGCAACAATCATATGATGAAGTAAATTTTGTTAAGAAGTTCAGCGACTATAATTAGAATGCAATAACATGGAGTATTCCATGACACAGATTATTAAAGTGCATTGATTGCAAAACATAATTATATACCTGAATAATTATATGTTGGTATACAGGGTGTCCCAAAAAGTAGTGATGAACGGAAGCTGGGAGGTAGAGGACCTAGAGGGCTATCCGAATCACCCCCATGTATGTTATGCGATTTTTCGTATTTTCGGAGTTATGACGTTTTTTTTTTTCAATTTTTCACCTATCGCCGAGTACGATGATATTTTCACTCATGGTGACGTCAATTGTTGCGCTAGATGCTTGATTTTTTTTTTTGTTTGCTAAGTTGAAAGATAGGCCAATTCAGTATGGTAACATTTACTATCGTTAGATCTTCGAATGGATAAAAAAAAGAATTAAATGCCAAGAAAGATAAAATAACCCAGTATGTTCACCACTTCAAGTGCCCGTAAAAAAATAAAATCACATAAAAAAAACGTGCCCGGGTGACGTATCTATACTTTAAAAAAATCATTGCAAGCGTTCCTAGTTCCTACAGCTACATGATATTTCATAGCGTTACATCTGTGCTTATGGCCTTTCACGATACTTCTGAATGAATTCATATACCTACTTGAGTTTGGACATTATAAATAAGCATATTTTTTTTTTTTTTTTTTTTAACTAGCTCTGCGACCCAAACAGAGTCTTGGCTTCCGACACGAGTTCATGCCACTTTCCTCGATCGCGCGCAGTTTCTTGCCAATTGACGGCCTCCAGATTGCGTAGATCGGCTTCTGTTGCGTCGCTCCATCGATATCTGGGACGGCCCACGGGGCGTCGGCCAGTTGGAATGCCCAGATATGCCTTTTTCACGGCCCGATCATCCCCCATTCTTAAAACGTGACCGAGCCATCGGAGGCGTTGCGCCTTTGTCTGGCCAATGATGTTGGGCTCGGCCACAAGGTGTTGAATTTCCGCGTTTCTACGGATCCTGAAGCTACCATCTGGCTCTTTAACGGGACCCAGGATTTTGCGCAGAATCTTTCGTTCGGCGACGAGTAGCTTATTTTCCTCCTTTAGCGTCAGCGTCCAAGTCTCACAACCGTACATAAGAATAGGCCTAATTACTGTTTTGTAAATTCTTAGTTTGGTCTTTCTGCTCAGGAGCTTTGACACTAACACTTTGTGAAGGGCTGCACTGCAACGTAAAGCACTCTGGATGCGGATATCTATTTCTTCCTGCCTCGTATTCGTGTCAGTGACAGTAGACCCTAAGTATTTAAACTTTGCAACGCCCTTATAAACTGTTATTGAAAATCTGTGCCTGTCGCGAGCGACAGGCACAGATTTTCACACAGAGATTTTCACACAGAGATTTTCACACAGAGATTTTCACACAGAGATTTTCACACAGAGATTTTCACACAGAGATTTTCACACAGAGATTTTCACACAGAGATTTTCACACAGAGATTTTCACACAGAGATTTTCACACAGAGATTTTCACACAGAGATTTTCACACAGAGATTTTCACACAGATTTTCACACAGAGATTTTCACACAGATTTTAACACGGAGATTTTCACACAGATTTTCACACAGATTTTAACACGGAGATTTTCACACAGATTTTCACACAGAGATTTTCACACAGAGATTTTCACACAGAGATTTTCACACAGAGATTTTCACACAGATTTTCACACAGAGATTTAAACAGAGATTTTCACACCGAGATTTAAACAGAGATTATCACACAGACATTTTCACAAAGAGATTTTCACACAGAGATTTTCATACAGAGATTTTCACACAGAGATTTTCACACAGAGATTTTCACACCGAGATTTTCACACGGAGATTTTCACAAAGAGATTTTCATACAGAGATTTTCACACACAGAGAGACAGAGATTTTCACACAGAGATTTTCACACAGAGATTTTCACACAGATTTTCACACAGAGATTTTCACACGGAGATTTTCACACGGAGATAGTCCCACGGAGATTTTCACAGAGATTTTCACACAGAGATTTTCACACAGACATTTTCACACAGAGATTTTCACACAGATTTTCACACAGATTTTAACACGGAGATTTTCACACAGATTTTCACACAGATTTCACACCGAGATTTTCACACAGAGATTGAAACACAGATTTTTTCACACCGAGATTTAAACAGAGATTTTCACACAGAGATTTTCACACAGAGATTTTCACACAGAGATTTTCACACAGACATTTTCACACAGATTTTCACACAGATTTTCACACCGAGATTTGAACACAGATTTTCACACAGAGATTTTCAGACAGACATTTTCACACAGAGATTTTCACACAGATTTTCACACAGAGATTTTCACAGACATTTTCACACAGAGAATTTCACACAGATTTTTTTCACAGAGATTTTCACACAGACATTTTCACACAGAGAATTTCACACAGATTTTCACACAGAGATTTTCACACAGAGATTTTCACACAGAGATTTTCACACAGAGATTTTCACACAGAGATTTTCACACAGATTTTCACACAGAGATTTTCACACAGAGATTTAAACACAGATATTTTCACACCGAGATTTAAACAGAGATTTTCACACAGACATTTTCACAAAGAGATTTTCACACAGAGATTTTCACAGAGATTTTCACACAGACATTTTCACACAGATTTTCACACAGATTTTCACACCGAGATATGAACACAGATTTTCACACAGAGATTTTCACACAGGGATTTTCACACAGATTTTCACATTGAAATTTTCACACGGAGATTTTCACACGGAGATTTTCACATAGAGATTTACACAGAGTTTCACACAGAATTTCACACGGAGATTTTCACACGGAGATTTTCACACAGAGATTTTCACACAGACATTTTCACACAGATTTTCACACCGAGATTTAAACACAGATTTTCACACAGAGATTTTCTCACGGAGATTTTCACACGGAGATAGTCCCACGGAGATTTTCACACAGAGATTTTCACACAGACATTTTCACACAGATTTTCACAAAGAGGTTTTCACACCGAGATTAGAACACAGATTTTCACACGGACATTTTCACACAGAGAATTTCACACGGAGATTTTCACACAGAGATTTTCACACAGACATTTTCACACAGAGATTTTCACACCGAGATTTAAACAGATTTTCACAGAGAGATTTTCACACGGAGATTTTCAAACGGAGATAGTCCCACGGAGATTTTCACACGGAGATTTTCACAAAGAGATTTTCATACAGAGATTTTCATACAGAGATTTTCACACACAGAGAGACAGAGATTTTCACACAGAAATTTTCTCAGATTTTCACACAGAGATTTTCACACAGACATTTTCACACAGAGATTTTCACACAGAGATTTTCACACAGATTTTAACACAGAGATTTTCACACAGAGATTTAAACACAGATATTTTCACACCGAGATTTAAACAGATTTTCACACAGACATTTTCACAAAGAGATTTTCACACAGATTTTCACACAGAGATTTTCACACAGAGATTTTCACACAGACATTTTCACACAGATTTTCACACAGATATTTTCACACCGAGATTTGAACACAGATTTTCACAGAGATTTTCACACAGAGATTTTCACACAGATTTTCACACAGAGATTTTCACACAGAGATTTAAACACAGATATTTTCACACCGAGATTTAAACAGATTTTCACAGACATTTTCACAAAGAGATTTTCACACAGAGATTTTCACAGAGATTTTCATACAGAGATTTTCACACAGACATTTTCACACAGAGATTTACACACAGATTTTCACACAGAGATTTTCACACAGATTTTCACACAGAGATTTTCACACAGATTTTCACACAGATTTTCACACAGAGATTTTCACACAGATTTTCACACAGATTTTCACACAGAGATTTTCACACAGAGATTTTCACACAGATTTTCACACAGATTTTCACACAGACATTTTCACACAGATTTTCACACCGAGATTTTAACACAGATTTTCACACAGAGATTTTCACACGGAGATTTTCACACGGAGATAGTCCCACGGAGATTTTCACACAGAGATTTTAACACAGACATTTTCACACAGATTTTCACACAGAGATTTTCACACCGAGATTAGAACACAGATTTTCACACAGACATTTTCACACAGAGAATTTCACACGGAGATTTTCACACAGATTTTCACACAGAGATTTTCACACAGAGATTTTCCCACAGAGATTTTCACACAGAGATTTTCACACAGAGATTTTCACACAGACATTTTCACACAGATTTTCACACAGACATTTTTACACCGAGATTTGAACACAGATTTTCACACAGAGATTTTCACACAGAAATTTTCACACGGAGATTTTCACACGGAGATTTTCACATAGAGATTTTCACACAGATTTTCACACGGAGATTTTCACACGGAGATTTTCACACAGAGATTTTCACACAAGACATTTTCACACAGATTTTCACACCGAGATTTAAACACAGATTTTCACACAGAGATTTTCACACGGAGATTTTCACACGGAGATAGTTCCACGGAGATTTTCACACGGAGATTTTCACAAAGAGATTTTCATACAGAGATTTTCACACACAGAGAGACAGAGATTTTCACACAGAGATTTTCACACAGAGATTTTCACACAGAGATTTTCACACAGATTTTCACACAGAGATTTTCACACGGAGATTTTCACACGGAGATAGTCCCACGGAGATTTTCACACGGAGATTTTCACAGAGATTTTCACACAGAGATTTTCACACAGACATTTTCACACAGAGATTTTCACACAGAGATTTTCACACAGATTTTAACACGGAGATTTTCACACAGATTTTCACACAGATTTCACACAGAGATTTTCACACAGAGATTTTCACACAGAGATTTTCACACAGAGATTTTCACACAGACTTTCACACAGATTTTCACACAGAGATTTTCACACCGAGATTTAAACACAGATTTTCACACAGAAATTTTCACACGGAGATTTTCACACGGAGATTTTCACACGGAGATTTTCACATAGAGATTTACACAGAGTTTCACACAGAATTTCAAACGGAGATTTTCACACGGAGATTTTCACACAGAGATTTTCACACAGACATTTTCACACAGATTTTCACACAGAGATTTTCACACCGAGATTAGAACACAGATTTTCACACAGACATTTTCACACAGAGAATTTCACACGGAGATTTTCACACAGAGATTTTCACACAGACATTTTCACACAGAGATTTTCACACCGAGATTTAAACAGATTTTCACAGAGAGATTTTCACACGGAGATTTTCAAACGGAGATAGTCCCACGGAGATTTTCACACGGAGATTTTCACAAAGAGATTTTCATACAGAGATTTTCATACAGAGATTTTCACACACAGAGAGACACAGAAATTTTCACACAGAAATTTTCTCAGATTTTCACACAGAGATTTTCACACAGACATTTTCACACAGAGATTTTCACACAGAGAATTTCACACAGATTTTAACACAGAGATTTTCACACCGAGATTAGAACACAGATTTTCACACAGACATTTTCACACAGAGAATTTCACACGGAGATTTTCACACAGATTTTCACACAGAGATTTTCACACAGAGATTTTCCCACAGAGATTTTCACACAGAGATTTTCACACAGAGATTTTCACACGGAGATTTTCACACGGAGATAGTTCCACGGAGATTTTCACACAGATTTTCACAGATTTTCACACAGAGATTTTCACACAGAGATTTTGACACAGAGATTTTCACACAGATTTTCACACAGACATTTTCACACAGATTTTCACACCGAGATTTAAACACAGATTTTCACACAGAGATTTTCACACGGAGATTTTCACACGGAGATAGTCCCACGGAGATTTTCACACAGAGATTTTAACACAGACATTTTCACACAGATTTTCACACAGAGATTTTCACACCGAGATTAGAACACAGATTTTCACACAGACATTTTCACACAGAGAATTTCACACGGAGATTTTCACACAGATTTTCACACAGAGATTTTCACACAGAGATTTTCACACAAAGATTTTCACACAGAGATTTTCACACGGAGATAGTCCCACGGAGATTTTCACACGGAGATTTTCACAAAGAGATTTTCATACAGAGATTTTCAGACACAGAGAGACAGAGATTTTCACACAGAGATTTTCACACAGAGATTTTCACATAGATTTTCACACAGAGATTTTCACGCGGAGATTTTCACACGGAGATAGTCCCACGGAGATTTTCACAGAGATTTTCACACAGAGATTTTCACACAGACATTTTCACACAGAGATTTTCACACAGAGATTTTCACACAGAGATTTTCACACAGATTTTAACACGGAGATTTTCACACAGATTTTCACACAGATTTTCACACAGATTCCACACAGAGATTTTCACACAGAGATTTTCACACAGAGATTTAAACAGATTTTTTCACACCGAGATTTAAACAGAGATTTTCACACAGACATTTTCACACAGAGATTTTCATACAGAGATTTTCACACAGAGATTTTCACACAGAAATTTTCACACAGATTTTCACACAGATTTTCACACCGAGATTTGAACACAGATTTTCACACAGAGATTTTCACACAGGGATTTTCACACAGATTTTCACACAGAAATTTTCACACGGAGATTTTCACACGGAGATTTTCACACGGAGATTTTCACACAGAGATTTTCACACAAGACATTTTCACACAGAGATTTTCACACCGAGATTTAAACACAGATTTTCACACAGAGATTTTCACACGGAGATTTTCACACGGAGATTTTCACAAAGAGATTTTCATACAGAGATTTTCACACACAGAGAGACACAGATATTTTCACACAGATTTTCACACAGAGATTTTCACACAGAGAATTTCACACAGAGATTTTCACACAGATTTTCACACAGATTTTCACACAGACATTTTCACACAGATTCTCACACCGAGATTTAAACACAGATTTTCACAAAGAGATTTTCACACAGAGATTTTCACACAGAGATTTTCACAGAGATTTTCACACAGAGAATTTCACACGGAGTTTTTCACACAGATTTTCACACAGAGATTTTCACACAGAGATTTTCACACAGAGATTTTCACACGGAGATTTTCACACGGAGATAGTCCCACGGAGATTTTCACACGGAGATTTTCACACGGAGATAGTCCCACGGAGATTTTCACACGGAGATTTTCACAAAGAGATTTTCATACAGATATTTTCACACACAGAGAGACAGAGATTTTCACACAGAGATTTTCACACAGAGATTTTCACACAGATTTTCACACAGAGATTTTCACACGGAGATTTTCACACGGAGATAGTCCCACGGAGATTTTCACACGGAGATTTTCACAAAGAGATTTTCATACAGATATTTTCACACACAGAGAGACAGAGATTTTCACACAGAGATTTTCACACAGAGATTTTCACACAGATTTTCACACAGAGATTTTCACACGGAGATTTTCACACGGAGATAGTCCCACGGAGATTTTCACACGGAGATTTTCACAGAGATTTTCACCCAGAGATTTTCACACAGAGATTTTCACACAGAGATTTTCACACAGAGATTTTCACACAGATTTTCACACAGAGATTTTCACACGGAGATTTTCACACGGAGATAGTCCCACGGAGATTTTCACACGGAGATTTTCACAGAGATTTTCACACAGAGATTTTCACACAGAGATTTTCACACAGACATTTTCACACAGAGATTTTCACACAGAGATTTTCACACAGATTTTCACACAGATTTTAACACGGAGATTTTCACACAGATTTTCACACAGATTTCACACCGAGATTTTCACACAGAGATTGAAACACAGATTTTTTCACATCGAGATTTAAACAGAGATTTTCACACAGAGATTTTCACACAGAGATTTTCACACAGACATTTTCACACAGATTTTCACACAGACATTTTTACACCGAGATTTGAACACAGATTTTCACACAGAGATTTTCACACAGAAATTTTCACACGGAGATTTTCACACGGAGATTTTCACATAGAGATTTTCACACAGATTTTCACACGGAGATTTTCACACGGAGATTTTCACACAGAGATTTTCACACAAGACATTTTCACACAGATTTTCACACCGAGATTTAAACACAGATTTTCACACAGAGATTTTCACACGGAGATTTTCACACGGAGATAGTCCCACGGAGATTTTCACACGGAGATTTTCACAAAGAGATTTTCATACAGAGATTTTCACACACAGAGAGACACAGAGATTTTCACACAGAGATTTTCACACAGAGATTTTCACACGGAGATTTTCACACGGAGATAGTCCCACGGAGATTTTCACACGGAGATTTTCACGGAGATTTTCATACAGAGATTTTCACACAGAGATTTTCACACAGAGATTTTCACACAGAGATTTTCACACAGATTTTCACACAGAGATTTTCACACAGATTTTCACACAGAGATTTTCACACAGATTTTCACACAGAGATTTTCACACAGATTTTCACACAGAGATTTTCACACAGATTTTCACACAGAGATTTTCACACAGAGATTTTCACACAGATTTTCACACAGAGATTTTCACACGGAGATTGTCACACGGAGATTTTCACACGGAGATTTTCACACAGATTTTCACACAGATATTTTCGCACAGAGATTTTCACACAGAGATTTTCACACCGAGATTTAAACACAGATTTTCACACAGAGATTTTCACACAGAGATTTTCACACAGACTTTCACACAGATTTTCACACAGAGATTTTCACACCGAGATTTAAACACAGTTTTTCACACAGAGATTTTCACACGGAGATAGTCCCACGGAGATTTTCACACGGAGATTTTCACACGGAGATTTTGACAGAGATTTTCACACAGAGATTTTCACACAGATTTTCACACGGAGATTTTCATACGGTGATTTTTACAGAGATTTTCACAGATATTTTCACAGAGATTTTCACACGGAGATTTTCACACGGAGATTTTCACACAGATTTTCACACAGAGATTTTCACACAGAGATTTTCACACAGAGATTTTCACACAGAGATTTTCACACCGAGATTTAAATATTTTTTTTATTTATTAATTCTTTTTTTTATTCCATTCGAAGATCTAACGATAGTAAATGTTACCATACTGAATTGGCCTATCTTTCAGCTTAGCAAACAAAAAAAAATCAAGCATCTAGCGCAACAATTGACGTTACCATGAGTGAAAATATCATCGTACTCGGCGATAGGTGAAAATTGAAAAAATACGTCATAACTCCGAAAATACGAAAAATCGCATAACATACATGGGGGTGATTCGGATAGCCCTCTAGGTCCTCTACCTCCCAGCTTCCGTTCATCACTACTTTTTGGGACACCCTGTATAATTATTCCGTTTAACCGTCACGTTCACATAAATATGAAAATGATACTTTGAATAAGTACGTCGACCACAAAACGCGTCGTGTCACAGGCAGATCCGAATTTCCGAATATCGTATAATTATTTGGTTCGCGCATTAGTTCAATCCTATTTTACACTTAAACGGTTTAAATAAAATTATCAAATTGCAATACATTTCGAGGCGGTTAGATGGCACGTTGAGAAATTGTTTTCATTTGATTTGTAGTTAGAAGTTTTGAATTCAATAGTTTTTATTGCTGATATAATCAAAAGCATAGAACATTGCAAATACCACCTTTACGCTGACGACATCCAACTGTACATTTCATTTGCACCTAATGAAACGCAAACAGCGATCGAGCAATTAAACGCAGATCTCGCACGAATAGCTGCATGGTCAGAACGAAATGCTCTTAGTTTAAATCCAACTAAAACTAAATTCATGGTGCTGGGATCTCCATATACCATAAAAATTATTGAGAAATCAATTCTTCCAATTCGCGTAAAAGGAGAGACAATAGAGCGGGTACGAGAGGCCCGTAATCTTGGTATTGTCTTCGATGAGTCACTACGGTTTGAGAGACACGTCAATCAAACAATTTCTAATTGCTACTACCGTCTTAAAGTTCTGTACCGTATAAGAAACCACCTATCAACGAAGCTAAGAATTAGACTGTGTGACTCATTGGTATTGTCCAAGTTTAATTATGGTGACGCAATGTATGGTGATCGAATCCTGGGACGCTCAAAAAAAGCAATACAAAGGGTTCAAAATGCATGCGCTCGCTTTTGCTGGGATGTACCTCCCCGATCGCATATAACACCTTACCTGAATAATGCGAGGATTTTAAACATGGAGAACCGTCGAAGATTACATTTTGCCGTTTTGCTGTTTGCAGTTATACGGTCAAATGTACCCGCTTACCTCTATGAAAAACTATCATGGTTGGGGAATTCTGACACTGTGTACAGAACCAGGGCGTCACTGACTAGGTTAGCTATGCCTCGACACCATACCATGGCTTTCCGGGGTGCTTTTCGGTACCGAGCAACGAGGTGTTGGAATGATTTGCCTCCACCATTGCGTAATAAATGCAGTGTACTAAGCTTCCGTAATGAATTTAAGAAATCCATTTTACATCGGCAAATCAATCAACATTAGTTGCTTGGTTCGTTAGCGTATGGTTATTTTTCTAATTTTATACTGCTATTTTCTGTTATCCTTGGGTATATAAATATTTAACTTATTTATTAATAAATCATATTATTATTATTTCTTTTGATGAATTTTGTTTTGTTTTGATATTTATGTAGTGTATATATGTGTATAGGTATCTATTTTAATTTATTCATATTTTTAATTTTCTGCCACTATGGGCGTCATTTGGGAACATGGGAACCACTGAAAATCAGTGCTGCAGCTCTTAAGCCGCAGAATTCCTGAGTGGGGTCCCTGTTCAGCACACAGGATCACACCTTATTAATACCTATGTATTTATGTTTTATATCGTAATTTCAATGTGTTTTTCTATTTAATTTCTGTTTTATTTTTATTTGTCTTTATGTGTGTGTTGAATTAAATGTCTTTTCTTTCTTTCTTTCTTTCTTTCTTATTTATTGCAAATTGCATTTTTAACTGAAATATAAAATTCTTATCAATCATAATAGCCAATTTAGATTGATAAAAGTATAGTCATGCATCGTCATGCTGTGATTCGTCATTTTTCATGACAATCGATTACAAATTGCTATAAATTGGGGCCAGTTTAATATCAATAAGGTTTGTTAAATATACACAATCTATACTAATATTATAAAGCTGAAGAGTTTGTTTGTTTCTTTGAACGCGCTAATCTCGGGAACTACTGGTCCGATTTGAAAAATACTTTCGGTGTTAGATAGCCCATTTATCGAGGAAGGCTAAAGGCAATCATCATCATTCAGCAGCTTAGATCATTAAGTAATGGATAACACTCGCAGGCGTTTCCCCTTTTGCCGAGGTATAAGATTATTCGAATCGAAAAATCTTATGCTTTCATAAAAACTACTTGCGTAATCGATTACAAACACTCTGCGTATTCGTAAAACATCGAAAGGACGTCTGCGAGTGCTCCGCTAAAAATGCCGTTTTGTACTGTCAAGTCTAGCAGAAGCAATTCTAACATGTCGAATATTAAAAAAGATGGAATAACCTTTCATTTGTGTATATTTTTTTATTTTTTTAACGTACATTTCTAATTAAATGCAATTTCTAATAATCGTCGATGTATCGTTTAGCAATATGAGCAAGACAAATAATCGAGTCATGTTTATTCGATCATTGATGCGTACTCCCCGCCAGTCTATGATGGATGGACGTATATGTACAGAGATGTTTATGTGTGATCCATGTTTGTGTGCAAAAACAGGCTAGTGTGTCGATTTTGTAATAGTGTGAGTTTTGTAAAGACACAAATTATTTTTGTGAATGTGTGATTTTGTTTCATAGTGTGAGTTACCCTCCCCGCACCAAAATCGGCAGAAAGTTTAGTTAGAACATTTGCCAGCGTGCTCCATCCATTACATAATGATCTAAGTTCAGCAGGCATATCATCACGCTAAGACCAACAGGAGCGCGGGAGCACTGCGGGTAAAACCGCGGAGCACAGCTAGTCAGTTATATGATGGTACCTATTATCATCCGCAGAGATGCGTTGCGGTGTCTGTCTAGTCAAAGTTCGAAAGCTCTGTCACTCGCACAGCTTTCGAACTTTGAGCATTATATCCGCTCTTATGAAATATTTATTTCAATAAAGTTGAAATTGTTAGCTCGAAAGTTTTTAATAACCCCTCGTCTGTGGGGCGCTGCCATCGTGGAATGTGCGCATCTGTGGGGCCACACTGTGGTTCATCCACAGACAGATCCCGGTGAAGCACACTTGTGCTTTTTAATCGCGATTTCTCTATTTTTTTATATGAAAAGTACTAGAAAACTTAAGAAATAATTAAACCTCATTAAATTTCCGACTATATAGTATTCATCATGTATGAAGTGAGCTATAAAAATAAGCTTTAATTGATGGTCAAAAATGTAGTACTGTCATGTCAACTAATTTTGATTATTTTATAAAAATGAAACATTTTTCAAACTAAATTTAGTATAATTATGAAACCTTACATATATTCCTAATAATATAGCTAAAAATCTCATACACCATGCGTACATATTTTTTCTACAAAACATGTTCAAAAGTTAGTGGACTGAAGTGCCGTGTTTTTGTCAACATAAAAACCGTTAGTAAACCGACCAAATAGGCAAGTTATGTGATTCTAAAGGTAGCTCTTTCTATGTTGTATATACCACGGTAGGTTAGAGGGAAATAGAATGATTTTTAATAAGATTTTAGAGACAATTTGTATTTGGTCACGAAGTAACCACACTGTGGCCCCCACACAGATCCGCAAAAGTTTACACCTGCCACTGTGTGGTTCCTCCACTGATGAGAGGATAACAGTTAGAGCAGGCTCCAAGGGGATGTTCGTTTGCAAAAATAGCGGACCTAAATTTGACTTCTGATATAGTATAGATCCCAGACATCCTATAGACAGATGTTGCCAACCAGTTTTGTGTTCCCCCTCCCCCCACCCCGGTAATTAAATATGGCATACAAAGAAAAAAATAAAAATTTCCAAAACATGCCGTGTGGGGTATCAAATGAAAGAGCTTATTGAGTAGATAACGAATATATAGCATACTATAACATTTCTTACACTTTCTCTAAGATTTTTTAGAAAATTTACGAAAATGCTCCATTTTTGAGTTAACTTTAAACCACTATAGATTGAAAACTCATGAATATATTTTTTAAATTATTATTTTAAATAATTAAAAATAGTCCATTGTTTACGAATCAATAGTTTGTAATAAGTGAGCTATATGTATGTGGTGGATTTGATGACCCCACAAAATGTTTTAAATTGCAAGGCGCAACTTTCACTGAAGTTACCGATTTGAAATCTAATCACACAGAATGTTCAAGAATGTTCTGCCATATTGCAGAGATAATTATTCTAAGCCCTGACACCGATATTTTTGTATTAGGCCTTTATTTCTGGCATAAACTTGAAAATATACTCGCCATCTTTGAATGCTCCCCCCACTCCCCCATGCAACTATTTCACTGTACGAACTATTGAATCGTAAACAATGGACTATTGTTAATTATTTAAAATAATAATTTAAAAAATATATTCATGAGTTTTCAATCTATAGTGGTTTAAAGTTAACTCAAAAATGGAGCATTTTCGTAAATTTTCTAAAAAATCTTAGAGAAAGTGTATGAAATGTATGCTATATATTCGTGATCTACTCAATAAGCTCTTTCATTTGATACCCCACACGGCATGTTTTGGAAATTTTTATTTTTTTCTTTGTATGCCATATTTAATTACCGTGGTGGGAAGAGGGGGACCACAAAACTGGTTGGCAACATCTGTCTATAGGATGTCTGGGATCTGTACAATTTATATCAGAAGTCAGATTTAGGTCCGCTATTTTTGCAAACGAAACTCCACTGAGAGTCTGGTCTAAGTCATACATGACTACGAGTATATATGACATGAAGATTATTGGTTGGAAACCCATGTTTTTAGAACTTTTATCTAATTATTATTTAAATATACCAAGCTGTTTTGATTGAGTATACAATATGCACATACAGAACTATACTAAGAAAATAAAATTTCCCCTGCCTTTTTAGATCACTAAACCGTTAAGCTGAAACCTCCACAGCGGTACCTAGCAATCAGCGATACAATCGGGTTACATAAAAACGCTATATCAGTACACAGTACACACTACAGTACAACAGGAGATAAGTCTCAGAAGCCGCACAATGCCGCGTGATTGCTTGCACCTGCATAAATCACGGCTTGTGCCACAAGTCAAGAGAATTTGGGGCATAGATGAAAAAAAAGCGTCAATCGGTTGGAAAAAAGGGAAAATTACGACGGTTTCGGCAAAATCCGTTTTAAACAATGTTCAGTCAGAAAAATCATTGCACATTGTATTGTGAGTGAGTTAGTCGATGCTAATTTGTGGTTACATTTACCTACTGCCTGTATTTGTAATAATACTCCGTTGCTCGTACAATTTCTGATATTTTATGACGTTGGCGTAATATTTACAATTTTGTGTGTTTGAAGTGCGATTCAACACCACTAATCATGACTTTACAATTATTTGTAAATATTCTAGCAATACCTATAAACGCAAACACAGAAAAGATGATGACAATCATACTTTAATAATTTAATAAATAAATGTTACCATAGTCTCTCGTGACTTAATACGAGCGTCTCAAAGAAATCCGGGTAAATCCAGGCAAGGGCTTGTATCCCGGTGATCGATCGCCGATTGTAATCCCGCTTCCCAACATTACACAATTACGAAAACAATGGTAATATATCTATTTATCTCAATAAATATCCCAAGCGATTCATTGGAAAAGTTCTACAATTTATCACTGTATAGTTACGTTGTTACGTAAAATTAAATCCTTGCAAGATGCCTTTAGTTATAAACTTTGCTAATAAAAAATTAATAACTAATAATTTAATATACTAAACAAACCAAATAACATCAAATTGCAAGCCCATTACAGAAAACAATGATAATACCGTAATAACGAAGCGAGATGTTAACTACCGTAAGTAACAGCAACACACTCTCAGTGCTTGTATCGTTAAATATTCAAGCACATTGTCTTAATGTTAATATTTTAATGCTCGGGCTTGTTCCTGAGTGCAGCTAACGGCAACACTAATGACGCCAACATAGTGATGTGCGTCGCGGGCGGGCGCCCACCCAGCGCTATCGATGCACAACACTAGCCCGTTATTGCTGCATATTCCACTGCTCTATTACTCGGGAATTAAGGAGAGAGCCTTCAATCAAAATGCTATAAGTTTCTCGTTCAACCACTGCATTAACGGCGGATATTTAACCGTTAATAACATCACGAGCTAAGCTTTAAACTTACAAGTTGCAACACAATAACTGCACTTACTCTTCATTGTATAAAATTTTACTGCTTTCATGAATGATGAAATATATTGTATCGATAATTACGACGGAGGCTTACGGTACGTTTACTTTGTATTAAATTCAATTAACGATGTACACACACAAACATGTACGAGTGATAATGATAACTAACGCACACACGAGCGCGTTAATGAGACTGATAATTCATAACACCTTGATCGAGCGTCCTCGCATTCCCTCAGAGCATCTTAATTGCGGGTAATTACAAGAAAGCCCCCATTAGCGCAAAGAGTAAACAAATTAACAGACACACCGTAACAAAGAGACGGTAAATTCGTTTTAAACAGCGCCGGTTCAGGTGCGAAAAAGCTTGCTATTAAGTAAAATTTATTAAAGTGAGAAAACCCGATTTTGCGGAACGCTTTTCCAACAATGAATGGACACAAAAATGGGTGCCGGCTTTCGGATTACGTTCTATGGCCGTCGCGATACTCCGCCGAACTTTGCTCTTTGCGGAGCACTCACCGCTCGCGGCTAATCGTTTCGTATTTAAATACATGCACCCAGTTTACGCTATATCACTGATGTCACTAGTATGTGAGCGATGTTTCCTTTTCATCAAAGTGCATATGTCTGCTGGCACGAAAATTCGCAAAAATATCGAGATGCGCAATTTCTTTCACCCAACCTAAACAAGACTATAATATAATAAATTCCTTTAAATCAACACGACTGGCTGCGCTATTTTTTAATAAATAGCTGAGTGATGAAATATGCGCCTGTTACACAGAATTACGGGTGAACGTCCACACAGATTAAGAAGCTGAGAGGCATCTCGCTTGGAGCACCTGCCAGGAGAGCTAGTTAATGCTAGACGTCATACATACCTGGATTATAATTCTAGTCTACATTAAGTTTGATTCGTTTGATATGTTAGTAATAAATTTTCTTAGAATAGATACATTTGTGCTTTACTGAGTAAATTAATGCGATGAAAACTAAGAAAGACTTTTTGTAACATTATTGTAAACATCACATCCTTTACAGATGCGTTTGTATGATATGAATGCTAGAAATGCATACAGGGAATTAATTAAATAAAATTGTATAAATTTAATTTCACATTTTACAACGAAGCCCAGTAATAAATATGAAGTTGTTAAAAGCGACGATATTTGAAGATTTTAAATTCCTATCGGCTGACATCGCTCGGATACGAATCGAGGACGTTCCGTCTGTCAATTTATCCACAATTTCTCTCTGCAATATTGAAAATATCCAACTTTTATATTCGGACGTTAAAGTACCTACAACTTGCTAAAAGTCAACGCTCTGGCTTTACTATATCGATTTTGTGTAACTGCTTCCGCGTGATATATTGAATTCCAATATTATATAATGTATCAACACCAATATCGGTAGTATCTCCTTCAGAAACAATTTACAGTTATCGAAACTCAGACGATAATATTTGTCTTGAAATTAAGGGAATTGGAAATGTTTCAATCAAACTATCGAATTCCAGATAAAGCCTCTTGTTATGTTAATGATGATAGAAGCTTCCCCATAGTAACGATATGTTTTCGTTTTATCGATAACACAATTAGGTTAATGCGGAAGCCCTCCGTAGAACCTTTATGTGGCCTTACAGCATGTCACTTTGTATAAGCCATGTATAAGCAGACAACATACAAGAAGTTTGATATTTTTTAACTAAAACGCAAACCATACATAAAATTCTACGTAATACATGTTAAAAAATTCAACAATCTAGTTTTATTAAAGACAATAAATATACTTAACTAACGACGTTTACACGTCCATCTTCTAATATAATATGTAGGTATGTAAGTACAGAATGGAGGTTTAATGTGTTTTCGAATCATTTAAGTTTGAGCAATTAACTCTCCAGGTCTTAAGTAATATCATCAGTAATTCATGGAGCACCTCATTTACCGGCCGAAGGAGCAAGACCTAAATTCCTTCGCATCCCGAACGCAAGCGAGGCAGATAAATAGCTTCCTAAGTGAATGTATCGGAGTCAACGAGCACATTAACATAACGTATGAATTGAATCGAGTAATCCCATTACGCGAAGGCGCTATCTACCCTCTAATTTAGATAAATATGTATGCATCTGTCCGGGATTAGCATTTTATCTGATTTAATATGCATACAAGCGCATACAGCACGCGTATTGAATTCATTATGAGCCGTCACAGCGCAGCCCAGTGCCCCGGAATTGTCCGCTTGTTTGAACTTAGCGGTTAACAACGCTGTTAGAGCCCGCTTCATTTATGCAAACGCTCAGTAATTTAATAGAAAAGTACGCTTATCGAGACCCTGATGTTTGGAAACTTTGGTTAATATACGGTTTTCTCTCTACTTAGCTTGTGAATATGTATTCCTTCACGTTAACAGGCGAAAATAATCTTGGTTTTAATTTTGTAGTATTTAGAATTAACAATTTTTATTCTGGCTTCGCTGCTGCCTCAACTAAAAGTATAAACGCTACGTTAAAAGAAAACTACATTAAATCGCTAAACACTGGACAGTAGACCAGCTCATCTTATATCATCCTTATGCTGTATTTATGCTGCATTATAAATCGCGATCTGCGGTAGCCCAGCCAGCTTATGTGGATAACCTGGGTTGGATTTGTAGCCGCAAAACAAAGACTGGACAGCTTTGTAACCGCGACTTCAACGTATATTCTCATCACCAGTTTACCATTTCTAAGCAGTATTAATTCCAGTGTGGAAAAAAGATGGTTCTAGACGATCTATATAACTCATTTTCTTACACTAGATTTAATATTGCTTTAAAGACGTCATGGTTACTCACTAACTTAAAAATAAATATAGCAGCAACTTGAAAACAGTTTAAAAAGTTTATCTATTAAGCGAATTGTCTATCGTTCCACAAAGATCCTTAGAAACAACTCGGCGGTGATAAATCATGAATCCGGCGTTGTTAACTGTATAGTGTATACTGTATAGTGTATAGTATATAGCTGTACGGAACGTGGAGACATAATTCTCAGGCGGTAAACAATTAATTATATCTCAGGCAATTGAATGACATCAGGTAAGAGCAGATGGAGTAGGCGTTCCATTACCGAGCTAACCGCACGCTAAACGTTATTAATGGCCTGTCTTTGGTTATATTTGTCAAAGTTAATTTGGATATTTGCTTAGGATTAACATCCCAGCGCTCAGAACCTTTAAATGTGGTTAAAATTGTACTCTTTTTTCTGATTAACGTGTGACTGGGAATTACAATTGGTTTACAGATTGTGATTTTTAATAAACGTTAGGTATTTTTTATTTAAATTTGATATTTCATTGTGTACAATTATTTTACCTTTAAATATTTACACGATAATAATCATTACTCATATTTATTTCGTTCGAAATGTTTATAAAAGAATATTACAATATTTATATAAAAAGAATAATAAAAGATACATAATAAAGTTCTCAAACAAATATCAGTATTGCGGGAACCGACAATTTCGTCCTCAATAAACAATCTAATAGATGACCACTTAATTTCAGCACCGAATACTTTTATAACAAACAAGGATTCGTTCGAAACACAATATTCTTGGGCGGCATTTTATCAAACATTTATTAAAATTGGCCGAGAGAAACAAACATTTATATCGCAATCATAAGAGAGGCGGATTCATATGAAAAATAAGAAAACGTTTTGTATTTTTGTGAATTTGTACGCAATCTCCGGGATTGGGCCGCGACAAATTGTCTCCATCAAGGCTCGATCATTTAGAAGCGCGGCTCGGAATGTCGTCGCGTTCCCGACTCCACTCTCCCCGCGACTACAATGCGTTTACAAACTTATTTATTTTTGCCATTCTTTTTATTGTTACGTTTTTGTCGAATGCTTTCCAATTAAACATTAGATTTTTTTATTCAACGTTTTCTTTTGTAATACATTATTTATGCTGATTATTTATTTTTCACGGCTCTTATAATTTTCAATTTGAATATGGATATTGAATAGGATTACATTTTATTTAAATCTGCTTGATTCTTTATGTGTATTAATGTAAAAACTGAACTGGTTAATTTCAGCACATATCTTACTAATATGATAAGTGCCGAAGCTTAAGTGTGATCTTCTGAACACCAAGTTTAGTCCAACAAATCCCCAATACACCGCAGACGATTATTTTCAAGAAAATTGCACGTCCACTAACAAATTTACTCAAGTTGCCGCTAAAACAACGCCGGGTCATTTCTCGGCACCAATTTAATAAAGTACTGGTGCCCCCTTCACCAACTTATTGTAATGGCATACGGATTATATTCGCCTGTCGGATTGCCGCGCAGTTTGTTTCGCGCGATTCCCTGATTTCCCCGAGGTCCGTGTCAAATATTTTTAAATTTTTCGCCGCGAAGACCGCGCTTCCTTTTCCAGAATTGTCTTTATTCTGACGTGTTATTTCATTTTGTCCGTTATATTTTCGTTTTCCTCCGAATAAATTTGCTTTATCGCGTCTTGGTGTTTTTGGTCGTGTTAAATCAAATTTTAAAAGGCCTACAATGAAGAAAATATAAATAAATAAATAAATAAATAAATAAATAAATAAATAAATAAAGCCTTTATTCTTTCCTTTACTTATATCTAATTACAAATTTTATTTGTTGTTAGTGTGGTTAGTATTAACATTATTCTAATTCTCTATAACAATTCTATTTTTAAAATATTAAATTAAGTGTTAGTAAATTAGAACGATTACATACTGCAATTAAATATAATAAGGACCGCTTTTTGCGGTAAAAGCCTCCTCCAATATCTTCCACTCATCCCTGTTCTTAGCTAATCTAGTCCAAAGGGCACCTGCATGGTTTTTGATATCGTCACTCCATCGTGTGATTGGTCTTCCTCTTTTACGCTTTGTATAAAACGGTGTCCAATTTATTACCGAATGTGACCATCTGTCATCTCTCAATCTGCACAGGTGACCTGCCCATTACCACTTCAATTTACAGACATACTTTACTGCATCTTGAGCTTTCGTTCTTTTTCTTATATCACTATTTCGTTTTCTATCTTTAAGTTTAATATTTAAAAAGCTTCGTTCCATGCCTCGTTGACAGATGCTAATTCTATTCAAATACTTTTTTGCAAGGGGCCATGTTTGGCATGCATACGTTAGGCAAGGTGTTAGACATATAGGCTTTAACTTTAGAAGAAAATATAAATACTCAGTATAAAAAATATATATTTTTTCATAAATTGTAGTAAGCTCATAAATACTAAATGGTTAGGCGTTACAAAAAACGCAGCTCAACCATTAGCATCGCAGGCCAACCACAAAACTATTTATTAGTGTGAACAGCAACACAACAATGCTGACCCAGATCCGCCTGTTTGCCGATATCACGTGGCAGCAGATTGCAAGCGGCGCTTTATCGAATTACAATATTATAATGGATACATCCATTCCGATAGACAAACAATTTCTATTCAATCAAATCGTGGCGTTTATTCAATAACAGATGCTTGATGGAAATCAAAAAGCTTAACTTTCTCTGACAGCCGTATTATATTTGTACAGAAACCAGATAAATTCTACGAAATTCGAATACTATTACAGACTGATAAAAAACGTACGCCTCACGAATAATCAATTGTAACATTTAAGTTGAGTGGAAACCAGCCGAAAATTTACATTGAAAGTTTAAACACAAGATTACGAAACAAGACTGCTTTATCATAATTTCGCTCGTCTCGGCTGCGGAGTGTACAATTGTATTTGACGAGTCGTTTATAATTTGGCAACTTTTAATTGTATTTGTTACCCTCTTAATTATCTGCCGTCGCTGCGCAGCTTCCGTTCGTTTCTTCGTCTCGGCGTGTTTGCGGAGCGCCGAGCGGACCACTCGTGTGTGACGCGAGGGACGAGGGTAGACACAATATAAACTTTCTGGAGCCTTCGACAAAACAACTCGGACAATGCCACGAGATGGAGGATAAGAAAATCGTTTCGTGACGGAGTACGCTTGAGATATCGATAAACATCACGCGGACAAATACTACGTCAAAATTATTTACTTCCGAGCTTGCTTCGATGTTCCTTCGAGACGTACGGTAACAGTAAATACGTATGCTCATAAAAAAGTAATTTCAAATGATCGATTGTGTATTGAAAACACTTTTGTAATACATACAAAATTATGGCAATTACCCGTATGTTTGAGCATTTCGTTCCATGTAGAAATTTGAACAATACCAATTTATATCCATTATTTCCAATAAATGTGAAACGGGAGGCAAAAAATGGTTAGTTACAGAAACGTCCGATCAAAGTTGTACCTAATAACAAAGATTTTACAGAACTTCGCCGGGCTTTGATGGATCGGCGGAGTATAAATTATCGTTACTTTGTGACCTCTCGTCTGAGGGGCTAATAATTCTGACAAATTACCTTCTATCCTATTCGGGATTAGTAACAGGCGGATTTAATGGCCACTTAGCGAACCTTTCTTTGTTAAACTCGAGCGGAACGGCGGCGGAGACGTATGGGCCCGCTAATTAAATTGTAAAAATGTGTTTCTTACGCCACTCGTTACAAAGGCGCTTTGAGCGAAGCGTGCTCAAGTAAACGATACTTTTTTATGTATTTCGCTCGAATGTTTTACTGGCTGAGCTTTATATGACAGAACTTTAATACTCCATAATGGCAGGCTTTAGGATCTAGTTCAGGGTAAAATTGTTTACCATCTGACTATGTAGTTAAATTAAACATTGTTACCTACTTTATCGTTGCATCATTATTTTTATATTACAAACCTTATCAATAGTTTTATTATTTTCAACACTTATTTAAAAGTATAATACAATATTATATGCTCTTGATTTTCATTCAAGAGAAATTTTAACCCCCTTCCCCCCATTAAGACGTTCAAGCTGATCAGCCAATTTTTTTATAAAAACGTTATTTTATGCTACTCAAAGAAGCACCTTCGTACTTAAATATGAACAAATTCGAATATGTTGGCATCAATAGCCCATAAACTGGCACTCAATGTCATCACAATAAAATTGAAAAGCTTTCAAAGTCCCGCCCACGTTAAAAAGTTTCAAGTAATTTACTGGACATCAAAACCGTAATCCCAAAGCTTAAACTTACAAATTCCCGCTTGTTTGTAATTCCAATTTTGCTGATAAAGAGTTAAGAGATTATTTATAAATAAACATTTACTTGAAATATATTTTGTATTTACAATTACTGTTTGAAATTAACAGCTCTATATTATTTTATTACAACTCTATGAACAGCATTAATGGGACTAATTATAAGAAATACTCACAACTAAAGGACTAGCACATTATTTAATACATTCTTTAAGTTATTCACAAATGAACGTAATCCGTAAGTTCCGTAAGACGCAGGTGCCGCGAGGTGCGACTAATTACTGACACCTTCTAAGACTTACTGCTCTTTTAATTCTTTTGAACAATTGCCACTATTACTTATAAGGATAATTTTGATTTATTATTTAAAAAGATAGATATTGATAGAAGCTTAAAAGAGTAGAGCAATTGCAAAATAAATTTGGACAACTTACCATAAGCATGCGGAATTAAAACAAAGGGCAGAGACACCTCAGAGATCGGATCTTTGTATCAGTGCTTCGTTGATAGCAATGAAACAAAAAAGTTCACATTCTTTATAGCAACGAAAATACTTTAAAGATTGGCTGTAAATGAACATAAATAACATCAATTTCTACTCAAACTATAATACTTTACAATGAGTTCCAAGTCAGAGGAAGATTATATTAAATCGTGATTTTAATTAACCGAAATACGTTTTCGCCAAAATGTAAAGGAGCCGCGTGGTACATCTCCTTGCAAGTAAAGGAGCGAATTGTTTAAGTTTGAGTCATTAATAAAAACTTGTGAAGTACAATTAAATAGAATTCCTCATTAGGCGGCGCCGCGGGGCGTCGCTAAGCTCATTACGGGCTCTTACTCGGGACTTCATCATTCTATTACTTAGCCGAAGACTTCTGTAATGAAGTACAGGACTATAATGTAATTGTTTTATTGCGCACTAGCTGTTGGCCGCGGTGCTGCCCGCGCAATCTTACGTTTTTCTTTTCCATCCTCCTAGACAAAGTTTTTAATTTATTTATTTAATTTCTTGTAAGAAGATGGTCTAGAAATTTTGCTTCAATCTGATGTTCTCATAACAGACTTGAGAGCTTCTGCTTACGTGTCTTATTCTTCTACTTTTATTTAAATAGAGTTTAACAATTCTAATTCTCAAAATTGTTGAGGGTAATATCATCTTACAGTGCTAATTTGCATAACGCAGTCAAATTGAAAATGCATAGTGTATACAATATTTCCTCACAATCAAACATTGCTCCAACGAAACAAACTAAGCTCCTGAAAATCCCGTCACAAGAGACGCACAAGATTTATAACCTATAATTTATAAGCTAACCGTACTGCAAGATTTTAAAGCAGAAGCAAGAGTACAGTTAGGTGATTGCAAAGTTATCAGGAAATACGCACCGACCGGCCCCACCTCACCAAATGATCTATTGTTGCTAACAAAACAATCCACTTTCATTGTACCTACATTGTATGGCTCTAAGGTTTAAAATTTCTCCTCTGTAATTGACAAGAAGATAAATATAGGAAAGATTTAAAAATGTATTTAGCATTGCATTTTGCTCAATCATTTCATATCACACATCATATTATTGTTTACTAGCTTTCCGCCCGCGGTTTCGCCCGCTTTGTCTAAAACATAATAAATTATATACTAAAACCTTCCTCTTGAATCACTCTATCTATTTAAAAAAACCGCATCAAAATCCGTTGCGTAGTTTTAAAGATTTAAGCATACATAGGGACATAGGGACAGAGAAAGCGACTTTGTTTTATACTATGTAGTGATTTAAAATTTAAAAGCGTTCATATAATGCAAGCTTCACTAACATTGGCATAGCCATCAAAAGCCAATCCCAAACTAATAAGCATGTATCCTCAATAAGTAGGAACAAATCACCGCACAGAGTATAAAGCAGAGGGTAGATAGCAGATAAGCACGCTCGTCAAGAATAACCCGGTAGAGCATGCGAGCCATTTCGGCAATCTTATCACGGAACCCGTGACGCGCACTTATTTACGCGGAACCCTAATCCCCTATTTATTCCTCGAGATGTATCTGAAAATTAGGGATCACGCGGAGCCGGGTTAATTTGCTAGCGTGCCGCAAGCTATTACTGGGGATATGTGCAGATATGGGATGCTATTGTGCCCCGCGTTGCTGTGTCAGTGTCGACTTCTTTATATTTACGATAGCAAGGGTTCAAGAAGTATTTCCGGATAATATACCTTCATACAAAAAGCTAAAGATATTTTTCCCTAGATGTTATTGCTTAGTTGCTACACCATTAAAATAAGAATTGTTTGTTTGTCAACTATCTTCGGAAATATGTTTTTGTACACGTAATATATAATTTTTTAAATCACTTATTTCAAACCATTTAACCCGTTACTCTTAATAACTGGGCGTGCACCACAGGTACAAAGGAAATCTTCTCATTCTAATTACAGCCCGCTAATGGATTTTTTATCTTCCATCTCAAATACTATCAGTGATTGCTCGTCATGTTGTACAAAGCTTATAATTGCGGCTTTGTTCTAGCCAGCCAACTGTAAACCAATTATTAGTAACATTTCGCTATGGCTCGTTAGAGGTTATCAACTAAATAAGATTATTTGTTTAGCCTTGACTATCCCGAGACGTATCAATTACTTGAAACTAAATTTAATTGAAGCTGACAATTTGATGAAACCATTCTGTATTTTACGTGAATTATATTCGAAGTGGGTCTAATTCATTTCTCGGTTTCCTTTATGTAGAATCCTTATCCTTATTCATGATTCCACGTAGATTTCAGTTTGAGTTAGCAACCATAGATTTTTAACAAACTTTGCTCGCTCTATTCATAGAAAATATGAGGCTCCAAGCAGGCCGATAACAAAACGTACTTACAATATACTTGTATTACCGCAGTGTTGGAGATTTTTCCCCATTACCGGGGAGTGTAGAACGTGTTTTGTTCCGCGAGCGCGATCGGATCAGCGGCGTAAGGCTCTAACGAGGGGAACGGTTTGCAAACAAAACATATTGCTACGCGACCCTGCTCTGCTTACGTTATTGGAAACCTTATATTCATAAATTGTTACGTTATCCCTGTGGCCTCTTACTTGTTGGACAAATTTAAGGTTGTCTAAGATCTAGTGTGGCTATAAAATAGACTAGAGGCAATGCATTTGAGTAACATTTAACAATATGAAAAGCTGAAGCTTTTCGTTTGATAATTATATTAAGAAATTTTATTCAATTTTTTTTCTTCTCTAATTAAATTCACTTTGCTGCTTCACATTAACATTTAAAATGTGATTAGCATTCTCAATATTGCAATTATGTCGTTTCAATGACGCGCCGCGACTATAAATTATTTACATAATTTATTATTATTTACATAATTTATCGTTCAAGAATTTCTGCCACCCTCTTGTGCTATGGACAAAGAAAAACGTTGCACAAACCCGAGCATTGTATATGAATGACAGATGCGGCGCTCGCGGGCCACGTGGCGGTTCCCAGCTCGACCCATTATGCAGTTAGAAGGGTATGCTTATAGTTATAACAATTTCATTACTCGAACCGTTTATTGTAATTACAGAGGTAACCATGATGAGCGAGCACCATTACCGCTCATGTTCCCAGTGGATTTAACGCAGAGCCTATTATTACCCTTTCCTCCTTAGAAACGAACGTTATTTCATATCTTATTGTATCGTAGTCGAGTTTATTTCGCCATAACACATAAATCACGCGCGGATGAGCGGACAGTGAAAAATATGCTTATTCGTAGGAAATACAACGCTCGTTATTGTATGCGGAATTCACAACGTGTAGGAATAGGATCAATTACATTACGCTACAAACATTTAGCAGGCGCTTTAAAACATTCGAATACTTGAGCGTAACAGTGATGCTGCGGAATTCGGGAGCGAGTGGACTCTAAAAAGTTTTAGTGGGTCGGTTCGTTTGCGGCGGCCGGGCTCGTTACTGCTGTGAACGTGCACAATTTACACGCTAAAAGTAATTTGCGACGTCACTCGGTGGCTCCGGAAGGTATTTACAAATGCAGAACAAAAAGCCGGTAATGACGATGCTAGTTTGGGCCCACAGTTCGCGCGACCGCAGGCAGCGGGGCCGCCATGTCGCTGCCAAGACGCCGCCCGCGAGTTATTCCCACTGTCGCTAACATTAATCAAATTAACTTATACTTCGCTGTGTTAGCTGTACGCTACGATACTTCTGTCTAGATAACTTAATAAATGTATTACTGTTTTACCAAGACTTTCTATAGGTACAATATATTTTGGAACAGGAATATATCAAGTAAATATTTATTTGTAAATGCTCATTGAATAATGGTTGGTAAATAACACGTCGTAGAACAATTATAGAACAAATCTTCTTGTACCCGACTTATTATTTGTTGGAGTCAGGATTATGACCCCTTTCTTTAAAAACGACATAACAATATCAAAGTATAATTTAAAAGTTGTTGGGTAAGATTACTTCATCTTGTAAGTGCTCTATATACAGTTCAATTTATTTGATATTTATTGATGTACCTGTATCAAATCAATCTTCTGTTTGCAATCAATAACTCACTTCCAGATTCACCATGGCGCTATAAAGCAAACAAAATGACTATATTCGCTCACTTCAGTTATTACGTATTGTTAAGAGCAGCTGGTGAGGTCAACAACCGGACTCACAGGTCCAGTTAGGTTCTCAAGGCTGGTGTCAAGTGTTAACATTACACTCCACAATACAATTGTATTTTAGCTTTGAATCACCGCTACACAACCCTTTGTATCTGGGAAGTGACTTTGCTATCTTTCAATATTAGTTTTTCAGTTTTAATCGTGTCTTCAATTGTTATTGTAAATTTTCAAACGTGAAGGAAACTCGAAGCGTAATTACTATCTCGAGTATAAGTATTTCTGTATTGAACAACTTAGTAAAATAAATGATGATCATGTTCAGAACTTGTAATATTACTTCAATAAATCATGTAGATTTATTCAGTCTAAATACGTAAGCATTTACTTCTAGGTCAAAGATTAAAGAATATTCCGTCTGAATCACAAAAAATAGGAACGAACTATATATCAGTATATTTACATTTTTTTACGGTTACGCAAAGACGAGACCTCCAAGAAGGTCCAAACTCCAGTTTTCTGAAAATTAAAGTTTAAGATGCTCAAAGCTAAGTTTTCATGAAGTTACCTGCACGTATACTCGTACACTGAAAACTTGGATATATTTACGTGAAGGTTTTTAAAAATGAAGTGGCTTTATTTAAGCGATAAATAATGTTTTTCTGAGGTAAAATGTGTTTATAGTTTCATAATAATAATTTGATAGTCAAGAAAACATACCAACAATCTAATTTACTTAATCTTTTCCTTACTATACAATTAAGAGCTTACCACAATGATAATAGCTAAACAACGTGCTTCTATTAATCTCTCACGAACGAAAGCGACCAAAGCCAAACACGTCACAGTTCTGCAACTTTAGTTTTATTCTAAAGTCGTCTAGCGCAGGGGCAGAGCGGGGGCAATGTGGGGTCGAGCGGGGGCAGAGCGGGGTCGAGCGGGGCCACTGGACATTTGCAACTCAAACACGAGGGCAATTTGTCGGATTGAAATTATCGGCTATCGACTAATTCGCTTCTCCTCTTGTCCCCAGATGGCGCGCTGTGTGAAGAGGATTGCTGACGTCAGCACGTCCAATGCTTTTTTTGTGAGTATTTATTACCTTCTCTTACTACTTTAAATACTGGAACTTTCAGTGGATCAGTTTGTTGTTAAGAACACTAAAAGACGTACAAAACATATATATATATATATATATATATCAAAATATGTACTTTTATAAAATCACAGGTAAGACAAAAGTCTCACCAACTTGAGTACCTAATTGTCTTTTTGGCAATTATATTAATATTTATCCTCCATGTTTAGTTGTAATCCTTTTATGGAATATCGGGATAGGAGGTGAAAATAATAAATCTCTCTCGCTCTATAATGTTAGCTTTTCAGCTACATAAACGATAGACTTTACAAAGAGGCATATATTATAAGACACTGAACATATTATAAAGTATACATAACTACATAATATTATATATACTCGTCCCTTGAAGCCCGATCACGCATATGCTATGACGTCACAAGTCAGAAGCTACCAAAGCTCCACCAACCATTACATGCGTGCATGTTTGTTTGTTAAACACGGGTAATGCATGAATGCATTTGCATTTGGGAATGTCTGCTTGAACTATCAACTATTTGTCATATTCTGATTCGCTTCATGAAACATTACGCCAAATTAGCAAGGTTTAAATATTTGTCAAATCACTTCAGAAGCACATCATCCTATCAAACATGTGAAACAGTTTAATAAAACGGCGCAGTCCCATTGAGGTATTATTATAGAGAGGAAACCACGAACAAAATCTGTGCGACAAGCGCGGCGGCGCGGGTGGCTAGTGAGTCATACAATTTGCAAATATTCTGCCTATTATTACTTATAAATTAAAACCAATCAATGTAACAAATAAATATTGTTTATCTTATTAAAATAACATGAATAAACTTATCAATTAAAACCAATCAATGTAACAAAAAAAATGGTTTGAGACGATTGACTCTAACTCGTGTTAGAAAAAGTGTAGTAGCGATGGCCTCTCTAGTACGTATTACATAGTAACTCAATGTGCAGTCCCATGTAAATAATAAATTGCAAACAAACATAGATGATATCTATGGAGGCGCACATTACGCGCACGACACGCCGCACATACCACATTCACTTCGTATTGAATTGTTTCCCATAAATACAAGCAATTAGCATACACCAATAAATCTGTCGAAAATATTGATAACGTTACACTCGCGAGCGTTCCGCAAACAATTCGTCGCAGTTATCGTCAAAGAGAATACAAATACTACGTAAGAAGAGACGGGACTCCCATAGATAAAAATAAACTTCAGAAACGTCAAAACAAGGCTAGATTAGAATAGCCAACATAACAACTAGTGTCTGACAGAGCTACCAACATAAGAATAATGGCATTATGTAGGTACCTACCCTCGACATCGATAATAATTTTACTTGCACTTTCGTTAAAGAAATTTGTTATTGTCGTTTAATTAAATGTGAAATAAAAGAAACGCGTACAAACAACCATTTATTTATTTATTCATTATAAATACCCATCAGTCCAAATAATCATAACAGGAATTTCTTGTCTTTGAAATGCTTTCCACTCACAAATTTCAACTGATGTAGTTTTTCAATAGATAAATAAGCAAGATCCTATTTTTCTGTCATTTTAACCCATTCTTCACACCTGAAAATGAAATGTCGACAATTATGAATTAGGTATTCCGTGTCCCAACACTGTTTCCCCGATTCAAAATTATAACAACTTATCTGATAAAGTGAAATATAAGTTATATGAATGAAAATACAAAGATAACGCTGTTGCATAAAGAAATTTCTACTGACCGCAGTTCATCTAGAGGAAATCTAGCCATAAAATAGCGTTTTATCCCGTCTTTACGCTCCGATCTCAAACCACATATTTCACATTTTCTGTACGCCATTCTTAGCAACTAAAGGTCCAGAATATCACAAGCTGCACAAAAAAGCTTTTAAACACTTACTTATTATAATAAACTATACGTAAATAAACTTATTTCGCATTACAAAATGTTTACCGGTAACCAATAACCATAAAATAAATTACAATATGGAGTAATGTCACTGTGACAAAAGACAATGATGAAGAGTGAAACACACTGAGGGAGTGAGCGAAACAAATCTAGTCGCCATGAAAATTTTGCCCCGTTTCATATAAAAAAAATTTTCTATGAAGTTGCGACAGACTGGTTATCGTAATTAAATCCGCATACAGCGAGCCCGTCTATTTGGCCGACAAATCGCCGACAATTCACCGACGATTCACCGACAATTCGCTGACAATTAACAGTTTCCGATTAAACGGCTCGCTGTTGTCGCGCGGCTGCGTGCAGGTACAAAATCTGCATAATGCCTCTCTCATTTGGCGAGCGTTTGTCGCCAACAAATGAAGCGCGGAAATGCATTCCACCCAGACCCGGATTGCCGATGCCCGCTGCACGCTGCTAACAACATTGCGCCCTAGGTACTTAGGGCTGCGGTTCAGCGCCCCAATACATGATACTAATATTATTTTAATAACACTGATTGATTTTATGCACTTACGTTAATGGCGTAGAGTACTTTAATTTGTTTCGATTCGGATAACTTCTCAAGTTAGTTAAATAATGCACAAACTTTTTAAAAGCTATAAACCCAAATGTAATCAAATGTCCTTAAACTATGCACTTATTATTTAAACACATGGAACACAACATTATGTAATATGTGCCGTAGAAATGTAATTCACGCTTCGTCAGAAAATGGATCAATCGCTCAAGTACAGGACCGTAAAGCTATAAGGAAGCTGTACGAATGCTGAAGCATCGACTCTGGCGGCCAGGGTACGGCGAGCCCGCGCCCTTTGAGCGGCCCGCGCTAACGAATGTCAGAGTGAAATGGCCAGGAAAACGCAAATATTCGCAGAATGTACGGTGTAATAACCGTTGCAGCTTTTATTTTTCGTATCAATGCACGAACCTCGGAAATTGGTTTTAGTTTGAATCTGCTATTCGAAATAGATTATCGGGCTTCGTGCGTTACCTCTAAATATCTGAATAACGAGCCGCGTAATATAATTGGTTACGGTATTGCTGTCCACCAAATCGAATCACTATTTTATTTTCGTATAACTGAAGCGTTTTAGCGGGTTGATGGATTTAGTTTATTCTTTAAACTAAGAAACATGAATATGCCATTGAGAGCGTTTTTACCACCTACAGTCTACACTAATGATGGTAATTTTTGTACAATAATTTATATGAAAATTGTGCACCAAAACCGACTAAAATTGTTCACCAAACCGGTGGTAAATCTGAAAAACATTAAGTTAACTTTAAATAATTTCACAAAAAGATTCGTAGACACCCAGGGTTGGCACGATTAAATCAACCGATTTTTTCAATAAAAATCAATGATTAAAACAAAAAGGTTTAATTTTACTTTCTTTCACAGAAATCAACATAAAACAGATTGAGATATCTTAATTAAAAACTAGGGTCGTTTAAATCTGAGGGATCAATATCACTATTATAATCATAAACCCAGTCGGTTTCTTAATTTGCTGTGAACAATTCCAAATGTCGAAAACACTCTTTCTACAGCAGCTGAAGAAGCTATCGCTCCAAACAATTGCTTCACTGGAAAAAGTTTGTTTGACATTCAATAGCACGTTAGACTAAAGGGAAACCCCCGTACTGTCTCTTTAGGCACGCGGCGCGTTCCGTTTCGCACAAAAATACAGTTACTTAAATAATAAAATGAAAAAATCAAAAAAGTAATGATTAATTAGGATTTTTTCAATAAATCGTGCTTTATTCGATTTTTTCCAACCCTGTAGACACCACACACACCGTATGTGCATTCCTGTAAATTAAAGCCCGGACATAAAGTAATTTTATTCACACTGCAACATATGAAACGGCGGAGAGCATTTGGCTTTAAAATTATATTTTTCAAAACGCTGTACTTTATAACGCGAAATGGACACGAAAAAGTAGAAATGAAAGTCGGTGCAAATTGTGATAAACTGAAAATTGAAGCTTGGCACACGTCAAACAGCCACTTTTGGCAACCTGAATCACTTTGCAAACTAAAATATGTGAGCTAATTTTGTAGTTTTTCTGCTCTGAATATTTTTAAAGATTTAACGACATCTATGGGGTCGGTAGCCCGATTAACCTCTATTAAAATCGTACCAAAATTATAACCCAAATATTAAATAATATTGTGTAAAAGTCTCTCGGCTTACATTTACCCAGCGAGGGAAATGCAGCGGGTTTTAATGAATCCAAAATCAGAGGCTCTAAGTGGGTCCATGTAATAATGTTATTCGGGATGTCACTCGGCCTAATTTCCAAACCGTTTGTAATTCCGCGAGCGGCGCTCGGCTCTCGCATTTTTAATCACAAACCCGACAAATTCATTCACTAATTTGAATAACGGTAATGTTATCCTTTGCTGAGAGATCGCCTCGGACTCCGCGAAGACCTTTAATTTTTTAATTTATTTAAATTTATCGAGTTCCTTCCTTCTTTTATCCCTCCTAAAATTACTCGAGTTGCAAAGTTCAGATAAGCATAAATGATGGATGGGTGCCGCTCGCTCGCAGGCACGAGGCTTCACCGCTGAGCGACGAGCGCCGACACGGACGACAAATGGTCGCTGTGTTTTTCTTAACAACTTCGAATCAAACAAAATACGATCGCCGGCTAAGTAAATATATCTAGGCTTTCAATTATGAACTCCTAAGAAATGTTATTCCATTTGATTTTATATCTACTCCTTAGGGCACAACGTCCTGAGTATACATTGTAACTTATTCCTGCCAAAACATAGTTTTCTTTGAGAATAAAAGCTTACAACTTTAAACGTAAAAGTATTTAACTAACTTTTTATACGTTTCAAGCACTGCGGTAATTTTCAACTTGTGTAAAATTACAGTATACTCCGAAAGTAGCACACAACGAGTAATTTTTAATTAGTTACGTGGTACGGAAGCCTGCGCAAAAATATCGCATCGTTGAATGTTTTAACTAACGCAGGCATACGTTTCGCTTTATCGCTTGCTGGTTTTTCTAGCGAGTTTTCATTATACGTACATAATGTGCGCTATTACACAATAAAGTCATTAACGACGAGAGCGGTTGCGAATACATGTATTAAACTCGTTCACTTTTTATAATTGCCACCGTAAAATTGAGCGAGCGTCTCGTACTATGCTGGCATATCGAGTCGCTATCAGATATAGAATATCCTAAGAGGAAATTGCAAATCATAACGTATCCTATGAAAGCCGTTGAGCTAGCGCGCGCCTGTTCTAATAGATTTTAATTCATGTTCCTATCGAGGCACAAATTCAATCATCACGTGATATTGATGAACCGGCATTCACGAATGCAACGCAGATAATTCGACGATGCGATCCACAAATATTCTCGTCGAAAATTCGTGATTGGATCAGACAAAGGATGATATAATATTATGCTATTCAATTAATTACTACTCTAAATAATAATTAAATTAAATTCTTTCACAAAAAAACGTAACGTTATAACTTTTCCATGTCATTGCTTCATTGTCGGAAAAAATCAACACGAAGTAATCGATGCGTGAGATAGTTTTAAATGAAAAACAATAAAGAATTGCGAACGCAGAGCACACTTTTAAAACAAAAATTTGTGAGAACGTAATCCATGTCGAATAAATCAAAAGCCCTCGCTAAAATCTATACGTACACGTGAATTGTTAACAGAAAACTGATTTCCCAAAAACAACGGAACATTCATAAAACAAGGGAGCGTGGGAATGCAGCAGTTTATTGGATTTTAGTTGAAACAGCGATACAGGCGGCGGCCGGCCATCGTCTGTGCTCCCTGTGCAACTATGTGCGTTCTGTGCGCCCTGTGCGCTGTGCACTGCGCTCTGAGCCAGGCTGAACTGTAATTCCTACCTGTGGACGGAGCTTTACGTTATGTGAACGCTGCGCTCCAATCTCGAACAGGATCGCTAACGATATACATTTCGTACTCTTTACTCTTTTAACTTCAGGTGCTTAAAACAACATGATCATTTTCCGACACTACATGTTTGTGTTGGAAAATTAATAATTAAAATGAAAAAGAACATTTATGATAATAGATCTTTAAATCGTATCGAACTACGATCGTCCATATAATATTTGAATTCAGAACAAAACTTGAATAAGGTCCATAAAGCAAATAGAGTTCTCGAGTGGAACGATATTACATAAATAGAAAAGTCTCAAGAAACAGCGAGATCAACAACATCTCCCGCTCACAAAGGCGACTCGAAACTCTCCGATGCCATCTTCGCTACAATTCAATTTTCACTGCGAATAATAAACTTATTTGCGACAAACTATCCTCTTTGTAAAACAAAGACTGTTGATGTTGCATCGGTAATCGCCACCTAACATAATTAACTCGACGAATTTGAAGCTGAAATCTCAGCGTCGTTCAGATCTGCTAATTGTTGTAAAGGGGGAAAGTAATAAAAGTGCTAGCCTTTGAAGCAAAGGAGCTGCCCCGGGCTCTTCGCCGAGCGCATTTTAATAAATTAAAACTTCGCGAAATTCCCATTCCAATAATTTCTGTTTTACTTTTTTGCTCCCGCTCCACTGAGTCCCGCTTCTACATTGATTCCGTTATTTTATAATGGAAAGGCTATCAACTTCCACAATATATGGCGGCGTTATATCAAAAACATTTGTATTTTTAAGGGGAATGGAAATGTGGCCACATTTGCGTTAAGATAACGCGAGTTCAAGGGATCGAGCAATTTATTCCAGAAAGATATTTATTATTATTAATTAAGCAATATAAAGGATGCCGCGTAGTATTATTGAAGTCGCACTTTTCAGATTTATATGTATCACCTTCATTATTAATCTATTTATTTATCTAATGAATTTGTTTTCAATTCCAGGTGATCCTGTTGTCAGTTCAGCTGCTGGCGTGGCACAGCGGCGCATCGGCGCTCGCCAACTGCCCCGGCGGTTGCAGCTGCAACGACGACACGCTGGTCGTGGTCTGTGAAGAAAGCCGCCTCGACGTCCTGCCTATAGCGCTGAACCCCTCCATACAACGGCTCATCATCCGCAACAATAAAATCAAGACCATCGATGCATCGATGCAATTTTATACTGAACTACAACATTTAGATTTATCCCAGAATCATCTCGTCAATATCCCTACAAAAAGCTTCGCGTTTCAACGAAAACTCCAAGAGTTGCATTTGAACCACAATAAAATATCATCTGTAACGAACACCACGTTTCAAGGCCTCAATTCCCTCACGGTGTTGAACCTGAAACATAATTTCTTAGAAGAGCTCACGAATGGCGTCTTTTCCACTCTCCCTAGATTAGAAGAACTAAACTTAGGGCAGAATAGAATATCAAGAATAGAACCGAGAGCATTCTCTGGCCTGTCTGCATTGAGAATACTCTACTTGGACGATAATCAGTTGAGCTCAGTGCCGACGGCTTCCTTCAGCTTGTTGGGAAGTCTGGCCGAACTTCACGTTGGACTCAACGCCTTTTCGTTCCTTCCCGATGATGCCTTCGCTGGTCTCAATAGATTAGCAGTATTAGACCTTAATGGAGCCGGTCTCTCTAACATTAGTGAAAATGCATTCAGAGGTCTTCCTGGATTGAGAAGTCTGAATTTATTTGGAAATCGGTTAAGCGTAGTGCCCACGGAGCAACTATCGAGTCTCACGAGATTAGAAGAATTATACGTCGGCCAAAATGACTTTATCGTTTTAGAAAGTCATTCTTTCAGAGGATTGAAAAACTTAAAATTCATCGACATAACGGGTGCAACTCAGCTGGAACGTCTCGCTAAAGGCAGTTTCGAAGATAATTTAAACTTAGAAACGATAGTTTTATCAAACAATAAGAAGTTAGCGATCATAGAGGAGGGAAGTCTTCTAGGCCTTCCGAAACTGAGACACGTATCGTTGCGAGATAACGCCATTATAAGTTTGAGCGAAACGACGTTCGTCGGTAAGGAGCTCAAGCAACTTGATTTAACCGACAACCCTATTTTCTGCGATTGCCAACTTCTCTGGCTTCGTGAACTTTTAAATGAAAAAAGCAATTTTACGCAGATCCAGTGCGCTAGCCCGGAACACTTAAAAGATAAACATTTAAGAACTTTAACCGCCGACGACTTGGGCTGCGTTTTGCACGATTCGAGACAGCAAACTATCATATGCATCATAGTTGTCGCGTGCGTCGCCACCATAGCGACTTTAGTTTTAATTCTGTATAGATATCGCAAGAGCATGCAGGAGAAGCTAAAGGATTACAAGTGGAACAAGGGGCGGAAGAACCTCGAGTACCACAAGCCGATATCGACGGAGGAGGACTGCATCGTGCGAGGCATCCACCCGTCGCAGTACCCCGCCCCGCCCCCGCACGCGCCAGGCCTCAGGCCGATTCCGGTGACGGAACTGTAGCTAGAGCTTTACGCCTCCCCGAGCGTGTTCTTCATGTCAGGCGGCCAGGGCTCCGCGCGCCGGCCGCCGCGCTCGGGGGGCGGCGGCACGCTGCCCGCCAACGGCTTCACGTACATCGGTGGCGACGCGCGCCCGCAGCAGCCGCTCACGCTCAACAACGGCGCGCCGGCGCCGCTGCTCAACAACGGCTCGCTGCGCTCGTTGCCGGACAAGAAGAGCGGCCGCAACGGTGTCGTGTGCCACCCGGAGAACTTTCAGCGCAACGTGGACGCGCGCTACTCGCGCAAGCAGGAGAACGGCTATCTGCGCGCCTCCGAGACTGTGCTGGGACTGCGCGAGCGCGAGCGCGCCTACGCCGGGCCCGACTACGAGCCCGAGTACTCCGTGATCCCGGAGCTGTACGGACGCGGCGACTGCCCGCGCTCCTGCAGCCACTCGAACACGTTCAACTGTTGAGGGCGGCGACCGCGGAACTTCGAACTTTGTGATCTTGAAATTCTAGCAATAATAATTCTTCGTTCCGATAAGTTTTCCTAGGAAAGAATAAATAATTCTTGTGATGGACGTAGTGCTCTAGACGATAGTGCGGGCCGGTGTGCGTGCGACCAGTGAGGACTGTCCTATATCGTTTTCGGTTAAGAGAGTACGTTATTTGTAAATTATATATTAAGTAGTGATGGATCTATTTTTCAATGGAACGTGGTAGAGCGTCGAAAGTGAGACTTTCAGGTGTGAGGCGGTTTCGTATCATCGTTCACTTGCGTAAGGTGTATCGCGTCTCGTGTATATAGAACTTGAAGCTCTTCATAGATGAATAGTTGTCTAGTTATCGAAGCAATAATCGCGTACCGATGATGCGAAGCCGCCGGTGACGGTACAATGTACAGGCTAGTCGAGTAAGTGTAGTGCGGCGCGTGCGGCTCCGATGCCGGAGGCCGCACTTGATTTTGTACAAAAATCATTCCATAATACGAACACTTTAACGTCTAATTTAATTTATAGATGATTAAGCGTGCGATTAAGACACCAATATAAGAAATTATTAGGTATTAACGAATGTAAATATATTTATACTACATTGAGATATTTATAAAATTTAATACATTCTTGTTCTTCTAAATTATCATAAAATTGTTTGTCGATTTGTATTTGCGTATTGTTTGCTATCGACTGAACCGCTGGGGACGGCGAGCGGTCGAGTCACTACTGTTACATGTATATTGTATGTACACTCAATTCTGTAGATATAAAGCACTCATTTTCTAATTATTACACGTTTTTACGCTCAATCCTATTTCCTAATAAAATATTTTTTTAATAATTAAATGTAAAGTTTTCGAACTTTACATACGATTGTAATTATAGAGATTCGATTGTAATCTTACGCCCTTCGTATATTTGAGAAACAATTTATTAGTCGTGTGTTATTCCTATATAAAAATTGTAACGACACAAAAAATGTTATTTCCAAACGAAAGTCAATACTTTCGTGTGTAAACAACCTTTAGTAAAGAATAAAATGATATAAAAGAAATAACAACGAATATTTTCAAGTGTATAAATTCCAGTCGCGTCGTTGGAAATAACATAACTAGAAGTAATCTGTAATCTTGACCCTGACCTGTTTATTGCTCTAGTACCTAACCTATGTTTTGTAAATATGGAGAAATTAAAGACTAAACAATAAAGGCATGTGTTAGTGCCTAGGTAATGCCTAAAGTATACAAAATTAATACATACATATGGGATTGTGATTAGCGGTTCACGACGTTGTAATAGATCATCGGACATTTCTGTACTTTATTGTAGTTATTACCTACATACAAACTCGATAAATATAACATACCTCGAAATTATTGCATTTTATTTTCCATTTACCTCTTCATCCACGATATTGAAATTGATATTAATTTTCTGAGTACAAAGAAACTTCAATCAATATTTCATAATGCGAATAATATAATATATGAAGTATGAGACCTGAAGTTATCTTTTTATATGAAATCATGAGTCCTGTTGATGAGTGCATATATTCTAGTAATATCGTCATGGGTTCGATTCCCATTTGACGCTTATATTTCTTAACAGCATACAGTACTAACTGCCATGAACTAATAAATATTGTTTATAAAACTAAAACCAAAATAAACTTGTCTAACGACAGTAATAATTTAGATTATACTTTTTCCTACTATTTTTATTTTTATGAGTATGATCAACACAAATTGATTTTAGTTTAGTCAATTCTGTGGCCAAATGTGCTAAGCGCTATGATCTAAGCCCTAAGGCTAAGCGATTGTGCTGTCTGTAATTAACAAGAGCAATTTTAATTTTCAATTAATTTATGTAGAAACATTTCATAGCGAATGTAGATAGAAAAAAATCTAACAAATCGTGATATATTTTTTTTTCTTCTTCCATAATCATACACATCCTTATACATTACTAGCTGTTCCCCGCGGTTTCACCCGCGTGGCTCCGCTCCTTTTGGTCTTAGCGTGATGATATATAGCCTATAGCCTTCCTCAATAAATGGGCTAAATGACACCGAAATAATTTTTCAAATCGAACCAATAGTTCCAGAGATTAGCGCTTTCAAACAAACAAACAAACTCTTCAGCTTTATAATATTAAAAAAAGTATAGATACAAGACAAGAAATATAATTATGCCTATATTTAAAATTTAAGAGATAAAAAAAATATATAGTTTCTTGATCCCTCGTTATCTTCAAATCTGGTCCACCGATCATGACGGGTCTTTCACTAGCAGATGAGCTGATGAGTGATGATACAATGTGATACCTACTAATAGTGCGAATGTCGCTGTTCGTCCAATCCGTCCATAAACGTCCCGCCCGTAAATCCGTCCAGCAGTTTTTGCTTGAAAGCTGTAGAACAGACGGATTTTTTTAGCTTGTAACTGGATTGTAATTTGTTATACTTATTTTTTGTAAAAAAAATAAATAACAAAAAGAAAAACTTCTAATTCTATCACATTTTATGTTATGTAAGGGATACTTTTTAATTGTACTTGAATATTTTTGTAGATGCGCCATCTACATTTCTATCTTTGAACTAGTACGAGAAAAGTGTTAAAATAAATGTCTCTCGCTGTCTTGAGCTTGGCGAATTGCAGATAAATCTCATGCATATGCACACGCATGAGTCATAAGAACCAAGTTAGATGTCCTTGTCGTAAAGTCATAGCATTCCAATAAATGAATAGATTAGAACTTGGTTTATACACTGCAGTTATGACTTACAGAATACCTACTGAATTATGTCATACGACATTCGATGTATTGTGCTTATGCGTCAGAATCATTATTATTTTTTTTTTTATTATTATATCTGCGATCAGTCGCTAGACTATAAGCGGATTTGTTGAAGGCGCGTATGGCAGGAAGGATGCTGCTCCCATTGGAGTCCACCCTTTATTTTATCGGGCTTGGTAGCCGGCAGTGTTGACTAGTCAAAAATGTCTCGTCGCTTTTTGAGACGACGCACGTTTTCAGGTTCAAGCAGTTTTGTAGCAAGAGGGTTTGGGTGGTTTCCCAATCGCACTTTGTATGAAAAATGTTGCGTACATATTTCCTCTTTGATGGTTGGTATATTCAATAAAGTGTGGACCTCTTCTGTTCTGATGAACCAGGGAGCGCCTGATAATTGCTTGAGAATATAGTTTTGAACTCGTTGCATTATCATTATATTAGAGTTACAGCTTGCACCCCAAAGTTGCAGTCCGTATGTCCATATCGGTTTAAGAACTGTTTTATAAATGAGGAGTTTGTTATTCATGGACAGTTTTGAGTTTCGACCTAGAAGCCAGTGGAGTCCTCTGTATTTTAAATTTATTTCGTCCCTTTTTTTTTTAATGTGTTCTTTCCAGGTAAGTCGACGATCTAGATGCATGCCCAAGTACTTGACAGTATCACAGTGAGGAAGTTGAGTATTGTTTAGTGTTACAGGAGCACAGTTATCTTTGCGAATGTCATACGACATTCGATGTATTGTGCTTATGCGTCAGAATCATTATTAATTTATTTTAGTCATATTACACTCGATGTTTTACATCTAGACAATAACAAGTCAATATGCCTTATTCTGCAATGTGTTTAAGTTTTTACACAAGACAATAAAATTTTTCATCGCTTGTGCTATTTCGGATTAACAGTACATATAATATTAGGTTTGTATCAAAATGGTATTTACCAGGCCATCTATTTATGAAAGTAATTTATAAGTGAAAGTATATTAACTGTTTCTTGGTACAGAAAAAGTACCATCTGACCTAATTTGTAACTTTTACTTTTACCATTCAAGAAATAATGATATTGTTAATGAATGAAAATAAGAAACCACATGCTTGTTCATTGAATTACATTTATTACAATAATATGCAACATTTATTCTTTACAAAAGTTCAGCCTTGTGATGGGGAGTAGCCGAAGCTCAATTTAGCCGTGCGGACATGATTGTAAATAAATAAAAAGATAAAGGCGTTGAAGTTGGAATATGCTGAGTATCACTTATGCGGTAAAGTTAGAACTTCTCCTCCTCCAGACCGTGCTTGAAGAACATCATGATAGGTGTGGCCACTCCGTCGATATCTCTGTATTCACACATGGCAACCATGCCGTCGCAGTCCATCGACTCTCCTGTGAAGAACTGGAGTTCCTTAAACCTGCCGAGGATGTCTTTCATTACTTTGTTCATGTTGGTTTTGAATACGTCTACTTGGTCAGGGGATTTTTCTTCTAATTTTGATACTAATCTGAAAATAGAAACAGAACATGATATGTTTAATCACCCAAAACATTTTTGATTAATTTATGACATCTGTATTATACATATTGTGGAATTTGTTAGCTCCATTTCATTAACAATCATCACAAGAATGAATGTTATTTCATTTAAAGCTCTTTACTCTTGCATCTCATGCTCCAGAGGATAATATTAAGAATTATCCCCTAGTATTAGAGGATGCTGTAGGCAATTAATCATAAATCCAGAAATTAAAAATTAAGATAATCTTTTTTGGATTGAGCATATTATTGAATAAACCAAGCAAAATTAAATTTATGAACCCTTAAAAGATGAAAATTGATAATTTTGATTGAAATTTACAGCATATAAAAAAAATCGTTTTTAAATAAAATGCATCATTTAACAAATCATGCACAAGAGATCTGATTAAGAAGCAGTATAAATATAATCCAATAACATTGTATTGTCACATATTATATGAGATGTGGTTCTTTATTTAGCTACTTTTACCCACAGCATAAAATAGGTTTTCAATAATTCAGATTTACCAAGAGAATGAGACTTTGCAAGTATCTTCAACTTTAGTAACTATCTACTTAATGGTAGTGATAATAATTACAGATAAACTTGACATTGACACAAAATTTGATAAGGTGAATTGATTATTTACAAGAAAGCTTTTCCAATGTAAATATAATCGCTCTTGCGATAAAAATGTCAAATGGGCCCTTAGAACCATACCATAAGATTATAAAAATTTAATATCGAAAGTCTAAACTACATAATAAAAGCACTACGGAACTGCAATCCTTTTAAATTTTTAAATTTGGCATAGCACTGATGATGCACAATTCACAAAGCACTCACTTTTTCATGTAGTCTTTAAGGTATAATGTGTAAGATTTTTTGTCACCGAAGGCATATGTCTCCACCAGCCTGTGGTTAAGGACAACGTCTACTCCACTTTCGCAAGCTGAGTCGGTTCCTTCGTCCGCTTCTTCGGCAGAGGGGTTGAAGCCCTCAATTTGAATATCACCCTGTGTTCTGGTAACCAATTTGCCGGTGACTTCATAAATCACTTCGTCGACTAATTTGATTTTGTAAGTGTCCGAGAACATCTCGTCACCTGAAAAACACATAATAAATAATTTAAACACACTGGACCCATCCTAGTGGACTTCATAGCCTCCGTGATCGTCTATGTGGCACCAAGTAGAGGCCGAAAAAATGATGATACATCATTTGTGAACTAATGTCAAAATCACGAATTTTAATTTGGAAAGTAAAAATATTCACAGAAACCAACACTTATTTAATCACAGAATCAAATTACCGGTGATAATATCCTTATAGATCTTCATTTTGATGGATTAAGGGCGATTAAAAAATAATTAAAACCGAAACTACGGCTACTAGCCCCGGGAACTAAACCGGAAAGGGCTGACAAAAATATGAAAAGAGCTAAAGCCAATGTTGCCAGCCCTAACTTTCCATATAAAATTCTGTCATCTGTCAAATTTAATTTCTAGTTGGTTCTTGAACAATAAACACGCATAAGTTCCAAGCACGCATCTCACTATTGCAATCACAATTGCAATAGTGTAGATAACCAACTTTGTGCTTAATTCACACCTCGGAATGAAAACGTTCAGATTTGAATATGCATTTCCGAAAATAGACAAAGCGTTAAAAAACGTTTGTTCACGTGACGTTATTTAATAATTATTATATCTTTAATTTAGTCCTGTTTTTGTCCTCAAGATTTTGATAACTTTAATTTTCTATTTCCTATAATTTAAACGATATGCGCGACTATACTCGGATTTTTAATTAGATAAAGTAAACATGACGTTTACTGTGTTGTCAGTTTTTGATGAAATAAAAATACGGTTGTCACGAAGTGAATGATTGAAAAACGGGAATGAATGAAATTGAATCGATCGTCTAGTGAATATTTAGTGTGTAACAATATAACATCAAATAAACACAACAATGACAACAGACACAACGTAATTAGTTACAATTAAGGAAAAAATTACAAAAACAGTAACGTAAACAGCGTAAAAATAAAAATAAAAAAATGATTATAATTACATTCTACTAGTAACTTATATCTTATATAGCTTTATATATTATTATAATTAGAAATAATGTTATTTTATAGTTTGAAATGATGAACTATTCACACTCATTGTTCATTCATCTGATTGAATGAGAACTGAATTCCTCACTATTACTTTAAATGTGGCAACATTATTTTACAAAGTGACATTAGCTGCTGTCAGTTTACTTTGTCTAATTAAAAATCCGAGTATAGCCACAGTATTACCATATTTCCTACAGTAGTGCGACGAATGTACTTGTGCAGAGAAACGGAGGGGAACTGGCGGGGGTCGGGCGACGCGGGCCGCGTAAAGCAATCACGCTGAGATTGCTTTACCTATCGCGAAGGGCAGACGCTTCAGAGATTTTTTGTGTAATAATTTATACTTACGTATTCTATAATGGTGGGCATAAACTGTTGTGTTTATGGATGCAAATCTACATTTAAATCCAAGGACATAAAGTTTCATAGATTTCCTCGTGACGAGAGGTAGGTTTTTCAAATTCTGTTTAGTACCAATTCAAAGATGTTGAAGATGTTTTTGACTATACATATTTTAAGTAGCTATAAGATATATATAAAATATATTATTGATGATTTTCAAGAAAACCAATTTGTTTCTCTGTTAATTCAAAGTTTTTATTTTAAGTTTTCACAATAGTTAACATACAAATAGTTTGTTACTACAACAACTTAAAATATGTAATCTCACCTGTAAATTCAAAGAAACGACATTTAAAGTCCACTTATAATAAATCCTCAATTACAGTAAAAGTTCCTTATTCGCGGGGTATATGTTCCATAAATATGCCGCGAATACAGAAACCGTGAATACGGAATGGTAATTTATATGGGATTATAGGGGATACGTTCCTAGGTGACGATTGAGATTTTTTTCGTGTCGAAACTCGTTTCTCATTTTTTTTAGTTGACATTATAAACTAGGAAGAGTGCAGTGGATCACAATTTTTGTAACGAATGTGAAAGACGAAACAATAAAACACGCAAAGCGGCTTTTACTATAAACGGAACTACATTTAAAAATATACTTTATTTATTGAGTTATAAGGTTGCTTCCATTCTGTTTATTTACATTCTCAAAAACATCAATTGCAGTAAAGGCGGCTTGCGACAAAGGCGGCTTGTGTCAAAGGCCTCGGCGATATCATTTAACAACATAATATGTACTTTAGGCTAACTTGTAATAAGATCTATTTTACTTTCTTATTAGTCCATTTGACAAGGATATTGGGTTAGATACCTATTGGAATAATTTTATTATCATGTATGTACTTATTAAATCCGCGAATAAAAAAAATTTTAATCGTTTCTCGCCATTTTTTCTTTCTGCTACGTCAATCCGAGCCACAGATAACATGAACACGCGAAGCGCGCCAAATTTGAATAATGATGAAATGTTATTTCATTACATATAATATATGTTACCGGAAATGTATGAAATCAAGGAATTGTATATGTTACCGGAAATGTATGAAATCAAGGAATTGTATACAAATCCTAGGAAATGTGTACAATTCCGATACCATTTAGGAAATTTATAAAATATTGTTTAATAAACTATTTAATGCATAGATATCCTAGGAAATGTATGATCTTCCTAGGAATTGTATATAATTCCAATATCGTATTAGGAAATGTATAAAGTAAATTTGAGAATAAGTAAATTTGGTTGTTAATAATTAATCAATAGGCAATGACAATGTCACTGCGGCGACATATTATACTATGTTTCTGTATAAATAATTACATTAGATTCAACAATCACAATTATTTTTAATGTACATGTGAATAAATAATTACATATTAATAGCTATGATAAAAATTGTTTTATTTCCCATTTGGTGACAACCCTAGCATATTTACACGTGGCAGCGTGAGTACCTACACTGGCGGCGGCATCGCGCGACATCAAAGGCGATTCCTTACTGTAGGAAAATAATATTGTAATACTGTGGTATAGCTATAAGATAAAAGGGCTGCCTTCCTTCTGCTGTAACTTTGGGTAAGTTCGTTCTTTCTCCGTAAATCATAATTCAACACATTTGGATTAATCACCAAAACTATTTTGTGCGCTATAAGAAATTATAATAAATTAATTAAAATATGGGTTTTTTAACTCATTATTATAATAATGCCATGAACTGGCAATAAAACATTATGTGACAATAAATGACATTATTAGACATTTGACAAAATCATACCCTAAAGAAAAGGAAGTAGAGGGCGCCATTATAGAATTGAGTGTCTTCCTAATGATGGAAGTGTTCCTGTATAATTCTACAGTTTGTAGATTATGTGGTGAAGAAAATGATAATGGGACTTTACTATACACACATGAAGAAAATAATCAAAACTTAAGTGAAATCGTTAATACCTATTTACCAATTAAGGTAAAGACTTTTTTCATTAATTCGTAATTGTTTTGACTTTAAAATGTACAAAGATGGCTGACAATCTGAACATTATCATGTCTAATTTTTTTCGTACATCATATAAATAGCAATCAGTGAACAATCTAAAAATAGCAATGAAATAAAATTAATACAAAAAAATATTTCAATGAGTGTTAAGTGCACATACAAAGCTTTATAAAATTCATACTTATTAACGGGAGTCAATAGTCTCTTTCCCTATTTCGCGCGGCACTATTTGACATTTCCATTTTCCTCCAGTCTATTTGGAAATTGAATTAATAATTAATTTATCGATTTTATTGACATTATTTTTAGGTATCCGATGATGGACTACTTCCTCGTACTATCTGTCCTGGTTGTACAATCCAGCTAGAAGCGACTGTAGAATTTTTCAATCTTATCATTAATGGACAGGTACGTATATCTTGAAATCTTTTATAAGATATGATTTTATAGAAAATATTACAAAAAAATTCACATATTAATCTACCTATTACAGAAAATAATCCGCGACCTTCACCAAAGAGAAAATGAATATAAGAAAAATGTTTTGAACACTGTAACTGAATCAGATGTTATTGCTGAAAAAATTGTATACGAAAGTGAGTAGTAGTATCTTTTAATAGCCACTCCAGCAACGATCCAAAAATATGTTGACAAAATGTTTTCTATTGAATTTATATGATTAGTTTAATGCTTTATTTACACTCTTGTAACTATTTTGGCATTAAATTTCAACTTTTTCAGTAAATACGAGTGATGGAGTGTACCATGTTGAACATCCCATTAGTCTGCAAGTGGCCGGTTTGGAGAAACCAAAAAGAAAACGAGGTAGACCCTCAAAGAAACCTAAAACTCCTGAAGAGCTGGCTCTCGAGGCGGCCGCAGCTGCTGCGGCTAAGGAACAAGAGGCAAAAAACAAGGCAGAAAACAAAGTAAATGAAGATGAAACTAGTGGCAAAAGGAGAAGAAAAACTCCAACCAGATTTAGAGAGGCTGTCCAAGTAATAAATCATTCAATAATAAATCACATAGATACATAAACACGCTTACAAATGAGATAAATAGTGTGTATTGATTAATATATTTTTATACATTTTTATCATAAAATTCATTATAATTTTCAGGGTAAGGAATTGGAAAAGATATTTATGGAAGAAGGAGTTATTGATAAAGAGGATCATGATTCAGTGGTCAAGTCAGAGTTTGCGATGAAGAACAAAGGTGTTCCTAAAGAGGCGGAAATCATCGGCCATGTTGCTACTTCTGGAGAACCTGTTGTCATTGTGAAGGGAAAAGGGAGAGGCAGACCTAAAGGAGGTTTGTCACTATATTTTTCTTTTAAGACTTTTTACATTTAGAAAAATTATACGCAACATAATGTTATTGATAGCTGTTGATACCTTTTTTAATGCTTAGAATTATTTAAATCTTGTAACCATATCTATAAAACTGTTTATTTTTATGTCATGGATAGAATATGACAAAATATATTTTTTTCAATTTTGTAATAGTCATTCAAAGTTATTCTAATTAATTTATTAAATAAATTATAGTACTTTGACAAATGAAGCAAATTTTTCATTGCACTGCAAAACAAGTAATTTTAACATTAATCAATAAACTTGAAAATAATTAAAAAGCATTATGTTCGGCCTTAATCAGCAAAGCACCAGCCGAACAAATCGCAGTGTCCGATCTGCGGGCTGGAGTTCTGGTCGGAGGGCCGCTACATGTCGCACGTGGCGGCGCACCACCCGCACCGGCCGCTGCACAAGCACCGGCCGCTCAAACCGCACCTGCCGCACTTACAGCAGGTATAGGTCGTGTCATGTAAAAAGAACGCTGACGGTTAAGCTGCGCATTGGCGATTTATTGGTCTATTTGGTGTTATGAGGTGGTATAAGAATAACAAATATGTAGTTGCGAAGCCACGACTCGAGAGCCTACTTCAAAAATAAAATAAGCAGCAAATAACTTTCGAGCTAAACTTGATACATGCCAAAACACACCCCATCACTTTCATCCAGCGTTCTTTTTACATGATTCGCGTTATACCGACAAAAACATTAGAGTAACTGGTTGAATCGGTAAACATTGCTTTGTTATGTCGCCGTTATTATTTAGGAGATAAAAATATATTGAACTTAATTAATATGGAAAAATAAATCACAAAAATCAAATATCAATATCGATATAATATATATTAGATAAATATATTGGTATAAAATGTCTATTATTGTAATTTTATAGAACAATGGTGAAAATTGCACCACAATTGAAGTGGAGGTTGAAACTGAACAAGCTGAGACACCACAGACGTTTGAAGAACAGCAAATACCTGCCAATAATGAAGATTTTAAAATACAGAATAATACAACAGAAAGTACTGACACGAATGTTAACAGCGATGGTAAAATCGTTGGTGGTAAGTAATTTTATAACTACCAATTTATTTTTGTAGAGATAGAGAAAATAGAGAATATATATTATATATTTATATATCCATACTAATATTATAAATGCGAAAGTAACTCTGTCTGTCTGTCTGTTACTCAATCACGCCTAAACTACTGAACCAATTTGCATGAAATTTGGTATGGAGATGTTTTGATACCCGAGAAAGGACATAGGCTACCTTTTATTGCGAAATATGTACCACGGGCGAAGCCGGGGCGGACCTCTAGTAGAGAATAAAATTCAACCTTTTTTTTTGTAGTTGTGTTTGTACCTCAGGACATTCGGTTGAACCTATTTTAATGATTTTTTTGTATTCGCATGTTTTTGGCACCTTTGTGGCCGCATTTTAATTTAAGATAGTTAATTTTTGATGACAATCAATCCACAAAAATACCTCAGATATAGACACAGCGAAGTAGTTACAAAAAGCAAAAAAAAATCCAGAGTAAATAATAAGAAAATCGTAATGTTTAGATACAGTGGCCAGCGATCCGTTGGACGTAGACAACGAGGAAACCGTGGAGGCGAGCGGCAAGAAGAAGCTCAAGTGTAAATACTGCGACAAGCTGTTCAGCACGCGACAGAGCAAGTCGCTGCATATTAAGGTTGGTGCCTGATTGTTGTAAGTTGTTTGTGTTCTTCTAAAGATTTAACTAAGGGCCGATTTTTCAATCCTTGGTTAAAATTTATCCGTCCAATAAAGTATTATACGAACATTTTAAAATGTCACCTGTATACTGTCATATGCGGACAATTAGTTATTATAATTACATACGTACGGTACACGTACGGTAAATACATTTTTGAAATGGTAGTTTAATACGTTATTCGATGAATAAGTTTTAACCAAGGATTGAAAAACCAGCCCTAAGAATATAATCGATGTAGTATTGTGGCGTCATTGATGTTAATTTCAATAAATTAAAATTAAACTAAGCAATAATGTTTAATGATGATGTGACAGGCAGGCAAAATAAATCGTTTATTCTGTAATGCAAAAAGGTTTAAAATTATATTATTTTTTTTATAATATTTGACACAACGGTTATTGACGTTTCTATTTGTAGTAGGATCGCATAATACTACCAAGCATTCGAATTGGCTAGTGTGTGAATATTTGACCTATATCATTAATGTAAATTTCTCAGTTAGATTGCATTACAAATTTTTGTATGGGTCATGTGTTATGTTTTTAACGTGATAACGTTTTTAAAATCGTTTTAGTCGGGTGACATGTTCAGAAACTTGTGTCACACCAAAACCTCACGAGCGCGATCGCAGGTATAACGAGAGAGAGACGGACCGATCTCCCGTCTCATCTCGAGCGCTGCCACCAATAAAACGTTATCACGTAAACATCTCGATCGTAAACCTACTTTACAAACAACCAATTTTATTTTTTTTTTGTTAATGAACCCGTGTGTTAATGTATGTAATGATTGCAGGCGGTGCACTTCGGCGAGCGTCCGTACGTGTGCAAGGAGTGCGGCGCCACGTTCCCGTACCCGCGCTCGCTGGCGCTGCACGCGCTCGCGCACCGGCGCAGGCGCGGCCGGCGCGGGTACGCGTGCGATCTGTGTGGCAAGGTATGCGTCCGTACGTGTGCAAGGTATGCGTCCGTACGTGTGCAAGGTATGCGTCCGTACGTGTGCAAGGTATGCGTCCGTACGTGTGCAAGGTATGCGTCCGTACGTGTGCAAGGTATGCGTCCGTACGTGTGCAAGGTATGCGTCCGTACGTGTGCAAGGTATGCGTCCGTACGTGTGCAAGGTATGCGTCCGTACGTGTGCAATGTATGCGTCCGTACGTGTGCAAGGTATGCGTCCGTACGTGTGCAAGGTATGCGTCCGTACGTGTGCAAGGTATGCGTCCGTACGTGTGCAAGGTATGCGTCCGTACGTGTGCAAGGTATGCGTCCGTACGTGTGCAACATAAACAGAATACAAACAGTTATGAAACTGCCAAAACACACGCATCGACAAAACCTCGACGGAACATCCTGACAAAAGCATTTTATTTGCTTACTAGCTACAAAAAATAGAGCGTGTGTGCCGAGCACACGTGTCAGAAGTGAAACTTCTTTGGCAAGATTCAAAGATACCAAAATCGTATACTTTACTCCATAACGTGTCGGTATTCCGACGATTGTACTTCAATACGTTTACGATGTAATGTAAATGAAAGAAAAAAAAAACCGGCCAAGTGCGAGTCGGACTCGCGCACCGAGGGTTCCGTAAAATTTAAGGTTTTCGGAATTTTTCCTTTATGTGTGCTATAAAACGTTGCTTCATGCCAAATTTCAAGATTCTAGGTCGACTGGAAGTACCCTTTAGGTTTTGATTCCCTTGCGAGTACTTGCGAGTTTCAAAATATGCAGCTTAAATTGCTGTTTCTTTTGATTGCGTTGACATAGAAGTTTGATTTTGTTACAGCTTAAAGGTATTATAGACCTGAGTATTTGGTATGAATTTAAATTTAATACCTCTACGCGTTTATGAGGAAATGGGTAGTAAGTTTAAAATTATTAAAAAAAAATATATTATGTGATGTAACTAAAAATTTATGGTTTTCGTAATTTTTCCTTTATCTATGCTATAAGACGTTGCTTCGTACCAAATTTCAAGATTCTGAGTTCACGGGAAGCATCCTGTAGGTTTTGATTCCCTTGCAAGTGTCGAAAATTTGCGGCATAAACGGCTGTATCTTTTGATTGCGTTGGCTTAGAAGTTTGATTTTTTCACAGCTTCAAGGGACAGTAGACCTGAGTAATTGATATAAATTTCAGCTTCATACCTCCACGCGTTCCTGAGAAAAAGGGTCTTGACAGACGGACGGACGGACGGACAACAAAGTGATCCTATAAGGGTTCCGTTTTTTTGCTTTTGAGGTACGGAACCCTAAAATTAATTTGAATTGGATCATTTACGAGACTCCTGAGATGATTTATTTTCATAGTAAAGCTCGCAACCAAGCTTATGATTTGCTTTATATTAATTAATCTCCACTGCTTATGAATTTAAGAGAGATGAAGAAGGAAAAACATAGTAACAAGCAGAGCCTAACTCCCCGCCTCATCGTGAGTTCTTTTTCAGAACAAATTCCATGGCGTGATGCTTTTCCCGTTGTACCTTGCCGAATTCGTGCTAAAAACTCCCACATTCGAAATCTCATCTCTGCATTTATTGTCATGTTGGCTTTTATTGAAGTGAAACTTCTTTATCGGAGTTGGACAAAAATTTAGTGTAACATTTTTGCGTTACGCCGTACGCGTGACATTTTTGCGTTACGCCATACTCGTGACATTTTTAAGGTCATAAAGAAGTTTCATTTCTTACGTGTGTACCCCACACGCATACATTTTTACTCCCCGGTTGTGTAGATCCTGAACCACCCGTCATCAGTGGTGTACCACAAGGAGTCCGTGCACGCGATGCAACGGTTCGTGTGCGGCTCGTGCGGGAAGCACTTCCGGCACCGCCAGCTGCTGCGCCGGCACCAGCTCGTGCACACCAAGGACCGGCCGTTCCGGTGCAAGGTGACACATACACACTAAATAAATAAACATTTCAGCCCCCCTAGACAAGTGGCTTTCTATTAGCGTAAAGTTCAATAGAATAGATTATGAATGTATGAGATTGACGTAATCAATCGTCGTCGTCGTCGTAATCAAACGTCAATCTCATACATTCATCATCTATTCTATTGAACTTTACGCTAATAGAAAGCCACTTGTCTAGGGGGGCAGGACAATTTTCACACACGGCACGATCTGATCCCTTACAAACTAATTTATGATTGACTAATTTATTAATTTTTATTGGTGCAAGGCTGACATATCCATCCATCATATCATCCATCATGACATGGCCATCATTCATCTGTTAATCGATATTATTTCCATTTTTTATTGGTTCTAATCAAGGCTGAAATACAATTAAAAATGCCTAATATTTTGACATAGATCAAAAGTATACTTACTTCAATAATTACAACACTCACACTACAATTTCAATCATTTAATATCCATTCGTTTTCAACATCGAATTGCGAAAATATTTTAGTATCATGGTTAATTGTTTGCATTTATTTTGCAGCTCTGTGATGCGACATTTAAAACGAAGGCCAATCTGTGCAATCACCAGCTATTGCACTCCGGTGTTAAGAAGTACTCCTGCGACATTTGCAGGCACAAGTTCTCGCACAAGACCAGCCTCACGCTCCACATGCGATGGCATACTGGTATATTTTTCATAAAATAGCAAAAGAAAGTGTCACGAATAGCATCGGTCCTAGAACGGATCCTTGAGTAACCCCACTTTGTGTAAATGTACATTAGTATTATTATCATAAAAATCTTAATAGTTGTCAACGTTATTGTTCTTTTGACATTTAAAAATAAGTTTATCACATGCATTGAGTTTCAATATTATTTGTTACTTTCTTACGGGGCATAATTTGAATAAGACATTAAGTCGAAAGCTTTATCGATGACTTGTTCATCTTTTTCGTCCTACACTTAATTTTTAAAGTGAAACTTTTATTGTTATAATGCTGACCTAGAACGAATCTACAATTGGTCACAACGAAATTCTTTGATTTTAAATGCATCAAAGACTAAATATATGTTACTAGGTAGTCCTAAGTCAATTGCAGCGGCTGAGCAGTATAGTGTTAGGGTTATGATTAATAGCGTCGATATTGAAAGGGTAAAAGAGGCTCGTAATTTGGGAGTGATATTGGACGAACATCTAAGGTTTGAAAGACATATTAACAATATTATATCTAAATGTTTCTATAGGTTGAAAATGTTATACAGGATAAGGCGGTACTTGACTACTGAACTCAGGGTAACTTTATGTGAGGCTCTGGTATTATCAAAATTAAATTATTCTGATTCGTTGTATGGCCCTAGACTCCTCTATAAAACTAAGTGCGCCATACAACGCGTGCAAAACGCGTGTGCTAGGTACTGTTGGAATATTCCACCAAGAGAGCATGTCAGTCCATATCTTAGAGAGGCTAAAATCTTGAACATGGAAGCTCGGAGGCGTCTGCACCTTGGCATATTACTCTTTGGTATAGTCGATCTTAAAACTCCCCAGTACCTATACACAAAACTAGAATGGCTTGGGCAACATAACTTAAATATCAAAACAAGATCAGCGCTTCAAGTTATGTCAGTGCCCAGACACCACACCACTGCCTTCAGGGGAGGTTTTAGATACAATGCCACCAAGTGCTGGAATGATATACCACCACCATTAAAACAAATTAAATCAATTTATAATTTTAGACTAAAATATAAAAAACACATTTTTGAAACATTACATTACTAAGCCTTGGTGAGCATGGTATCTTCAAAAAAAAAAAAAAAAAACAATTTGAAACCTTTTATTATTATTATTATATCTTCTCTCTATTTTTTATTTTTTCATTTATATCTACTTATATATATTATATATTACATTATGTTATGTTTCTCTATTGTATAAGTATAATATAGTATGTATGACACACCGTATTCTTTTACGTAATTTAAATATATATATATTTTTATTTTTTATTAGTTACACAAAAAAAAAAAAAAAAAATGTAAATGTACTGTGTACTCCATACGTCACAAGGGGTTGCTGAAAACCAGTGTTGTGTAAGGGCCCTGGCTCTTGCACAACTATTTGCTGAGTCAGCCCCTTTTGTCAGCAACCAACGAGCCGCGCAGTATGCTGATTTGCCCTATCTTCTCCGTTCTTTTTTTTTATGTAAAAAATATTATACAAATTAAGGGTCAATTAGTTTTTAAGTTTTTTTTTTATGTGTTTTTTTATTGTTATATTGTGTGGCATATCGTTATGACAATAAATTTCTTTCTTCTTCTTCTTCTTCTATTACATCGTCTCAAACTTTTTGGTCTGTGTAGCGCATGTCGCGCGTATCGCGGCTGCCGAGTAGGTATACCTACTCGGCAGCCGACCGTCACGCGACCGTTCGAACAGTTTCACTTTTACCGTGGTTTCATAAAACCACACAACATTTTTTTTTTGAAGTGAAAACTTCTTTAGCGGCGTTGAGCACTTTTTCTGTAATGGGTATAAAATCTTAAACTCGCGTCAGGACACGTGACCTGATCGAAAAAGCGTAAGACGGATGGAGAGTAGACAGCTATCCCCTCTCTACGGCGCGGCGAAAATGTATGCCTGGGTCTCAACGTTAATAATCAAGTTTTCACTTCTGCCGGCACTCCCGGAGTGCAACTCGTCTTTTTTTTTCATTTTGGAATGTTTCGTGTGTGTCAGGCGTGAAGCCGTTCTCGTGCAAGTCGTGCGGCAAGAGCTTCACGCAGAAGGGCAACCTGTCGGAGCACGAGCGCATCCACACGGGCGAGAAGCCGTTCCCGTGCGCGCTGTGCCCGCGCCGCTTCACCACCTCCTCGCAGCACCGCCTGCACGCGCGCCGCCACCATACCAAGTGGGTTTAGTGTGCTTTTAAGGGCGGCCGTACACGGACCTCATCAAGCAGTTGAGACTTGAAGCCGTGACCGCGCGGTGAACTATGGACATTCATTCATTGCCGTACACGGACTGCTCGAGCCGGCGCGACCGCTTCAAGCCGTCAACTGCGCAGTCAACGACCGACCGTTCGAGCAGTCCGTATACATCGCTCAGCCGTTAACTGCTCGAGCCGCCCGTGTACAGCCGCTCTTAGAGCTTTAAACTATGTTTAAAATTATTTGTACAACTTTTTGATAACGATATAAGCCCGCTGAACTTACAAAATTAATCATCAAATATTAAAATTGTACTTTTAAGTACTTAAAGATTAGTATTTAGAAGTAAACAAACATTTAACATTATTTTTGTGTGCAGGTTAAACCGCAACATGTCGGCGACGCCAGAAACGTGTGACGAGTCAACGCTCAGCGGGGAACGCATACAGCTCGTCATCGACAACGATCAAGGCCATACTGATAAGGTAAGCGCTATTAAAATAGAGAATTTCGAATATAAATGTATTTTTTTATTATTAAGGTAAAAAATAAGTTTCTTCATACACTTATCGATTTCAATTCAATTTACAAAGAATGAACCACTCTACTTTTCTTACAAATATCACTCAATAAGTGCGCGTAATAAGCCATATAGTGACTAGTTCCACACAAGCACGAATTAACCATTTAAATAATTTTCAGGGCCCAAAACAGATGAGTCTGCTTGTAAGCGAGCGGGTGCAGTCCCCGGCACTAGAAGTGACTCTCACCCCCGAGCAGCTGCGGCACCTGTGCGGCTCCCCGCAACCCCTGCAGCCCCTGCAACCCCTGCAACCCCTGCAACCCCTGCAGCCCCTGCAACCCCTGCAGCCGCTGCAGCTGCAGCCCGCCGGGGAAGCGGACGAGGACGGGGATGAGGTTATATATGTCGCGTACGATGTCGACAGCGCTGATTCGCCCGGCTTCCGGATTATTGATGCACACCAGGTATGCATGTGACGTTTATTTTTATAGATTTAAATTTTAATAGTGTTTTGGACGTAATATTGTACAATTAGAAGCAGATTAAAATAAAATTTCAAAATATTGAATATAAAGATTACGCGCAACTTGATTTTATTTTGAACGTTTGAACATACGTTCGTGTCAAAGTCCTTATAAATTATATTATTATATTTATCGATATTTATTTGATCAATAGCAGGCCATACCTTATCTTACCTATGGTTCTAGGCGGTGAGCATAGACGAGGACAACGTGGTGAGCACGTGCCAGCTGTTCCCGGCCCGCTCGCCGCTGCACGTGCAGCACACGCCGCACGAGCAGCAGCAGCAGCAGGAGCCGCAAGAGCCGCACGTGCTCAACATGCAGCAGGTGCCGCACGTGCAGCACGTGCCGCAGGAGCAGCGCCTGCAGCTCGCGTCGCCGCCGCATGTGCAGCTGCACGATATCGTGCAACACCATGTGCGTATACATGTATTATTGCAACCTTTCTAGTAGATTTACTCATCTGGATCGGAAAGTTTTATGTAAAGGATGTAATTATAAATTTTATGTAGTTTTGAAATATGTACATGATATGATATTATGTGTCGATTAGCATTTTTTTTTTATTTAAAATGACAACATTTTTTTATTCATAATGACAGTGTAAATTTATTCATATATTTTGACATTTTAGTCAAGTTTATCGCTGATAACACTGACCCAGTCAGTCAAAACTATTCATGTTATAATATAACTGTATTGTCTGTACACAGGTGGAGGTGATCCAAGAGCCGCAGCAGCACATCACCACAGATGATGATGACGCAGTGGCGGGTCGGGCACCCATCCAGTTCCGCATGCAAGACGGCACCCTGCTTGCTGTCACCTCGCTCGATGGAGAGACACTACAGGTAACGCACACTACTATGTGTTTTAGCACGTGGTAAAAAAATGATTAAATAAATTTCACAAGTAGAGAAGAATTTTATACTATCAAATATTAATGAACCGGGAACTGGAAACCAACCATTAAACTGGCTCTCTTTAACGCTTTAGGAATGTGTACTCTAAAATAACTAATCCGGCTCGAAGGACCAATTAAATACTAGTGTATTTGTTAATTTTAAATGATGTGCTGATAGGCTGAAATCGTTTAATATTACTGATTAATTATAAATAAGAATGATGATCTATATGCTTACACAAAACTTACTCTATTTTTACTTTTCTTACAGATAGTAACACAAGACGGACAGACAATACCGGTGGAAGTGAATACGTTCGACGGAGACGTTGTGGTGAGGACACAATTTTATTTTATTTATTTAAAAGATCCTTAAAAATAATTTTGTTTGGATGTACAAGTACCTACTTATTTAATTTTGCATTTAAAATTGTCTCAAAAATGATTGTAAGAACTGATTACAATTACCTTTTCATACATTATTTACTGTGAAATTTTCTTAATTTATATTGAAAAGAACGATTAAATATCTTGAAATGGATGTCCTTAGTAAATACTAAATAAATACAATTAATTTAATTATACATCTATAATGTTATATTCACAGGAAACAGTAACATCAAGCGACTCGATGGACTCCCTCACACTAGTGGAAGAGACCGCCGAGCCAACAGACGACTTCCGCAGCGACAACACGCACATCGCACATTACTTTACTATTGTTTAATTTATTATTTTATATAATTCTTCAATATTTCAACACAATAATTGTTATTCTTGTAATCTGATTTTAATTTCCCAATCCGTTGTTTTATTCTATGTTTAATTTCATAAGATCACTTGTTGTGTCCCATAATTCTTATTTTAACCTAATGATTGTTACAATTAATTTTAGTAAATTGTGCATAATTGTTGCGATTCGATTATCGATGTATTATAAGATACGGCAATTGAGAGATCTCTGTATGTTTAAGATATTATTTATAAGCAAATGATGCTCTATCGCTTGTATGTTACCGTGTATGAATGGAAATAATTAATAATAATTTGGTTCTTAATTTATTGATTGTATGTAGCTTATTATTTCAAGCAAATGTTTTAGATTTTAATCGTTGATTTTAAATTATAATAATCGGTTCACATAACTTTTTAAGGGTAGTATTTATATTGTGTTGAGTCTAGCTTAATCTGTACTGTACAAATACCCTGACTTTGCTCATGTGTGAACCGGCCTTAACGCTGATTTACGTTTTAATTAAAGTAATTATTGTGATAATAGAAATACGATAATATTGTAAGATGATTACCAACAAATTATTATTTAGTTTAACAATACTCGACTGCTAATAAATGATTATTTATAATTGAGATAATTAATAAATTATTTAATTTACATTTTGTTTTATTTCACCACCTTGTTCTTAAATTATACAATTTATACTCGGGATCGCCTGCATAGGCAAATAATTAATGTATTCTATCGAAATTTATAAAATTTGAAGTGATTCAAAAATCTTCCCATGAGTTTATTATTGTTTACCGCGGCAAAAAATAGCCTACTAGCCTCCAAACACAAAAATCATAAAATCGCTCCATTGCGTCATTGAATGAGCATTCTTTCGTGATCTTTCAGTGTTAACAAAAACTCGTATTGACTAAGTATTCAGTATTGTTTGTTTTAAAAACCAACGATAACATTGCAAAGAATCTTTGCGAACAACGAAAGCCAAGCTTAGAATGAGCCAAGAATGATCATGATGAGCATTCGCTCGTTTGATCTAAATGCACCGTAAAAGCAACACAAAATAATAATACACTTTCGAATTATTAGTATGCTTAAGACGAGGCTCCCTTTCTCATTTCTGGCACTGAGAGACCGGTTACGGTACTGGACGCTAATAAAGCCGTAATAAAGTTGAATTTCGCGTGCGCTCTTTGATCGCGTTCGAGCTCGAAAAGTAAGTCTCAATTCTATTTCGTTTATAACTAAAGTAATAATTGATCTAGAGAAAAAATATCTTGGCATTCGATAGTAAACTCTATTTTCTTACTGTTCACATTTATTTTAGACATAAAGTCCAAGTAAATCTTTAAAAAAATGTAATAATCCTTAAAAAAGGCATAATTTTTGAATAAAAAATGAATCGAGCGAAAATGTTACAATCTGTGGTTACAATAATTATGTAACTGTCTTGTACATCGAAAGAAAAATACCCAATAAATCATATACTAAAGTTCCATTTTGATTGTATGTGTGACTGTTTCAGAATATTAATGCAAATTCACATAAAATTTAGGGAGCCTCCCCTTAACGCATGCATCAAGCGCATTCGATATAACCCAAGAACAAGATACATCTCACAAACCATGAAATTTTTAAGATGTGATATTTATTTTGGTGTTAGCCAAAATCGAAGTCAAGCAACGGTTCGCACGATCATATTGGATGGGTGTTGATGGGTATTTTGAAGTCGCCCTTTAGCATATTTTTACCCTGTAATTTGCTTATACCCTTATTTATTTAATTACTAGATTTCCGCCCGCGGCTTCGCCCGCGTTTTCAAAGGAAAACCTGCATAGTTCCCGTTCCCGTGGTATTTCCGGGATAAAACCTACCCTATGTGTTAATCCAAGTTACCTTCTATATCGGTTCAGTAGTATTTGCGTGAAAGAGTAACAAACACACACACATCCTCGCAAACTTTCGCATTTATAATATTAGTAGGATTAAAACTGGTTTTTACATTATCTCTCTGATTAAATTTTTTAATTTATCTATCAAATTAAATACTTAATTAAATAAATAATAATATTACCTTCACAATCGCCTAACAACGGTTTAGAGCAATCTTCCGTATCCTCTCCCATCTCACGGAACCGTTGTATTAAGTTCTCTTCTGAATTATTTCTGAGAAACACGAAATATAAGGTTATTTATAATGCATACCATGTTTAAATATAAATTTATAGTTGAATCGTTTCTATCGCCTTAAAAACGTATTTTATCAGAATTTATCTATAATATTATTTTTTATTGACTTATCGAAATTTTCCTGACTTATAGAAATTTTCCCCACAAAGAGAAATTTTCCTGACGTGTAGAAATTCTCCTGTCTTATCGAAATTTACCCAACTTATGGATTTTTCCTGACTTATAGAAATTTTTGCGGCAAAGAGAAATTTTCCTCACGTATAGAAATTTTCCTGGCTTATAGAATTTTTCCTGAGATAAAGAAATTTTCCTGGCGTATATAATTTTCCTGACTTATACAAATTTTCCTTATCTATATAATTTTGCGGCAAAGATAAATTTTCCTGGCTTATAGAATTTTTCCTGACGTATAGAAATTTTCCTGTCTTATCGAAATTCTCCTGTCTTATCGAAATTTTCCTGACTTATGGATTTTTCCTGACTTATAGAAATTTTTGCGGCAAAGAGAAATTTTCCTCACGTATTGAAATTGTCCTGGCTTATAGAATTTTTCCTGACGTAAAGAAATTTTCCTGGCGTGTATAATTTTTCCTGACTTAAACAAATTTTCCTGACGTATAGAAATTTTCCTGGCTTAGAAATTTTCCTGTCTTAAATTTACCTTTCTCATGGAAATTTTTGAAGCAAAGAGAAATTTTCCTCGCGTATAGAAATTTTCCTGGCGTGTATAATTTTTCCTGACTTATACAAATTTTCCTGACGTATAGAAATTTTCCTGGCTTATAGAAATTTTCCTGTCTTAAATTTACCTTTCTCATGGAAATTTTTACGGCAAAGAGAAATTTTCCTCACGTATAGAAATTTTCCTGGCTTATATAATTTTCCTGACGTATAGAAATTTTCCTGGCTTATAGAATTTTTCCTGACGTATAGAAATTTTCCTGGCGTATAGAAATTTTCCTGACGTATAGAAATTTTCCGGACTTATGGAAATTTTCCTGTCTTAAATTTTCCTTACTTATGGAAATTTTCCTGGCGTATAGAAATTTTCCTGGCTTATAAACATTTTCCTGACTTATACAAATTTTCCTTATCTATATAAATTTTCCTGACATATAGAAATTTTCCTGGCTTAGAGAAATTTTCCTTGTTTATAGAAATTTTCCTGGCTTATAGAAATTTTCCTTTCTTATGGAAATTTTCCTGACTTATAGAAATTTTTCCTGACTTATCGTAATTTTTCTGTCAATCGAAATTTCCCTAACTATTGTTAAAATCATTTTTCTAATCTTCCTAAAATTGGAAATTTTTACGACTGATTAAAGTAAACAACCCACCTATTCCCACCCACATCCCGTACGGCGTACACTATGCTCTCTATCCACAGGAAGCGTGTGCGTAGAATGGCTCAGTATCTGCATAGCTAGCGAACGTATAAACTCGCCTGGTCGTTGGGCGCTTTCACCAGGGCCCTGGAATTATGGAATTATTAATAATTTCATGAACAATATCATCATCATCATTATTATTGAAAACAATATTCATATATATTTTTCTTTGCCCGCAGATTCCCCTGATGTTAAATTCGCATTAGTATGAGTCGATTCACCGCTGTCAAAAGTTACCCATGGCCATGTCACACACAACGAATAAACACACTTTCGCATTTATAATATTACTAGAGGTCCGCCCCGGCTTCGCCCGTGGTACATATTTCGCAATAAAAGGTAGCCTATGTCCTTTCTCGGGTATCAAAATATCACCATACCAAACTTCATGCAAATTGGTTCAGTAGTTTAGGCGTGATTGAGTAACAGACAGACAGACAGAGTTACTTTCGCATTTATAATATTAGTATGGATACCCTGTGTCGCGAGTCCGACTCGTACTTGACCTTTTTTTATTAATCTTCCTATAACAATAATACTATATTACTTGCTCTGTGAACAATAATATCAAAACTTTCGCTGACTATAGATGTGCATAGTCAGCGAATATTTTTGTACTTGACTAATCAAAACCTTTCAAATTCAGATTTAACTCTTCCATTAATTATTTATTTATTAATTATGCTTGGTTTAATTAAAGATACAGTTAGTAAAAAGTGATAAAAGAAGACCTGCCTATGTAGACGGAAAACACAGAACTCAAATTTTCAATTACATTTATTTCATGAAAATATTATTTTATTATAGTGTATCATGTATGTATTACGCAGCGGCGTCTTTCCATTCTATACATAGCCAGAACGCAACCATAGGAAACCGCTCGTGTATATATTATTGTAATGCTGTTTTTAAGTATGTGATTACAATATGTACACGAATTTTGCGTAGTGATCGTGTATAATTTGTACCGCGGATGCCTGCGTATTCGTTCCAAACTGTAGGGATACACATATGCAAAGCTTTTTGTATATGTATGCGTCCACATTGTTTCCCCGACGCTTTTTACTTTTATAAAGTTATATTAGACTTTAGAGTCAGTAGTGCTTAATGGTTAGCCTAAGTAATACTGTGAAAAGCATTAAAAGTAATTAAAGAAAAAGGCTTAAATATTATTTAGAGACCTTGGGGCAGAAGCGCTACTCAACAGAAACTAGGTATATTACGCTTGAACGAAATGCCTATATCGGTAATCAAAGACTTGTACAGATATATCTATTTTTATTTTTCTTGATTATTATTGATTCAGTAAAATATGCAATAAAAATATTATGAGGTAAGCTTAGGTAAATAAATAACAGATAAGGGGGATGGTTAGGTTGGGATCGTGTTTTTATTTAACTACACAAAAATAGGAGTACCGCGAATCGGGGCTCCGTTGCCTCGCAACCCTCTTCTTCTGGACGTATTAGATTTTTAGAACTATTGTCAAGTGTATGTAAGTCGTGTAGTATAGTCGGGAACAAAGACGCAATCATCCACGATACACGGTCAGTACGCAACATTCCTGTATGCATTATAATCATAGATTTAAAAACAGCAATACAATATAGTATACTCGAGCAATGGAAAGACGCCGCGCTTACTCCGAAACATACACGATTAGTCCGCATGCGCACTGGCGCTGTATGTTTTGGAGCGCTATTCTTACTTCACTACAAAGTATACGCGAGTATTTGCGTACAGCTATTGTATAGATTGGAAGAACTTGGTAAAAAAGTTATTTCCAATCTGTACGTGATTAGTTGCGTGCTAACCTTGTATAGAATGGAACTGCGCAGCTTCGTTTTCTACGATATGTGAATGAATCAAAGGGCGAATAAATAAAACAGCAATTGAATTAAATATGTATTTATTAAAGTACAATAATACCATTCGCAGTCTGAGGCCACACAAAATTTGCTTATCGGCCATCACGTAAGGAGTTACATAACCATCGATAGATGCTAACGCTATCTTATTACCTTATAAGTTACCAATTACATTACAATCATTTCATTGAAGGAATGTCTATCATCAATCATCATCATTATTGGATAAAAGAATTATTAAATTAAAAATAGCGAATTTCCTAAAATATCTACTCATATATTTTAACTTAAAACATAAATAGATTTATAATTTGATGTGGATTATATTTGATTCCAATATTTATTTGCTTAATGTTTTGATCATATCTAAGGTTGTTATTTCTTCTTGAGGCTCCAGAGAGGGTCGAGGAAGTTGAGGGGGTCTTTCATGTCGCCGCTTTTAAGGCCAGGAGCTTGTCGCATCTCTTCAAACGACTCGCGGCTGAACTTGCCCCTCGCTCTCCCTTGTCCCGTGGGGGGAGCGGGCCCGGGGGTGGGGGCGGGGGGTAGAACTGCCGCACCGCTGGGGACGGATACCGCTTCGCCATTGAACATCGTTGTACCTGATGTAAAAATAGTTATTAGTAGAGTAGATTAGCGTCATGCATTTGATAATGTCAATAATAAATTATAATGTAATTCGAAACATAAGATTGTAAAAAGGACTATAAAATTTACGTAATGCGATTGAAAAATTATTTCCGTAAAGAAATAATATCTTTTAACGGTTGTTTAAATATGCAAAAAGTGTAAGTTACAAGGTGTCTCCCAAGGGTCTTAATTAGGTCCAGTCTAATTAATTATTTATAACAATGACATACATTGCAACAAAACAAGAATTATATTACAAATTGGGACAGCAAAGGTGATAAAAAGCTTTAAACAATTAAAAGATAATAAATAAGAGAGCTTTGATCATGTAATAGTAATAGTTACCGGAGCAGAGCACTCCCTGCGCGTAGTAGAGCAGCGCCCGTGCGAGGTCGGGCAGCGTGCGCACCGTCACCGCACCGCGCCGCCCCGACACCAGCCAGCTAGCACCATGCTCCAACACCTCTGCAACACACACACAATAAATATGTCGTAAGACTACAAATACTGTTAGATTATAATCTATCTCGCGAGATTGTAAACTGTAGAAAAGTAACTGTACTGTTTACAATTTTAAGTATTTCTTGATGGATTTATCTATGGAAGTGAAACTGTTATAATATCATAATCAGTGGGATATAGCAGTTTCGTTGTTATCGTTGTCAGTTGTTGTCCGTCAAATTATATCAATTAATGGAAAGATCTTCCTGATTAGCCTCACCACATAGTTGTATGTGTCCCGCGCGCAGCTGACACATGGCAGCCAGTAGCAGTGCCACTAGTGCACTACGGCCTGCGCCTGCGCTGCACTGCACACACACTGTGCGCCCCACAGCTGTAAGGCCACTGGCTCCCACCAAACCCGCGCCGCTTTGTCGCCACACTGCGTCGCACAGGAGAACTAGCGGCGAGCACACCACTCTGTAGATACGTTTAAAACAATCTTAATAAAGAATCACCATAATAATCATAGTCTAATGGTTTCACAAGAATGTAATATTTTACGTAATCGTAATTTATTTCTGAAGTGAACCTTCTTCAGGCGGATTAGGGTAAAATTTTACGGATGAAACGCAATAATAATTATATTACCGATAGAAATCGATTGAGAGAGACTGATAACGTAGCCATACCATATAATATAAGCAAAGAAGTTTCATTTCTGACATGTATACTTTGTACGCATGCATTTATTTTTATTATGGCAGAGCAAGCAGTTAATAAAACAAATGTTACAATGATAATTGACTCACTTGTCCGGGAACACGTTAATCTGATAGTGTGTAACCGTGCGCGTAGTTCCCCCGCAGGCGAGGTGCAGCGTGCGCTCGGTCCAGGGGCCGCAGGTGCGTACAGCAGCGAGCGGCACGCGCGTGCTTCCCAGCACTAGGGTCTGCCCCACCGCCGTCGGCCAATATGCCGCGCCCTGCATCTGAACGCGCACCGGAATGGATATCAATTATAATATCTAACTCCAAATAGTTTGATGAGCAAAAGTCATTAAATAATATCGAGAAAGGCACAAAATTCATCTAATACGAATGTCCGTCTTGTAACAAAGATTCACAATAAAACATAATAATATGTTTGCCATAGGTCGCTAGTATAGATCCGGCTCGAAGGACCAATATAACCATTTGTGGTCCTTCGAGCCGGATCTAAAGCGTTCTCAGTTGCTACGTATAAAAAGGTAAAACAGGAATGCTGTTAGGGATGACGTATTTGATTGATTTTATCTATATAACTAGCATTTCGCCCGCAGCTTCGCCCGTGATGTCTAAAACTTAGCAAATTAAATATATAATTAAAACCTTTCTCGCAAACCCCGCTATAGTGAAAACAGAAGGAAATCTCGTGCAGTAGTTTACGAGTTTATCGCGAACAAACAGATGATGCAATCGATTTTTATAAGAGAAGTTCACTTACTTCAATTTCAGTTTGTAAACAAACAATGCAGCTGACATCGTTCTCGAACATGGCTTTCCAGAAGATTTCCATTTCGGACTCGTCGGGACATTTCGAGATTACTAGGGGCATGCACCATGACGTCAATTGCTGTAAATAATAAAACTGAATTAAATCACATCCTTACGTTTATACTATATTCGCCACTTCAACCATAAAAATGTATTAATGTTACCTTATAATATGAGGCGTTTATATAGGCATCAGGATCAGACTTGAGGGTGAGTCTAGTGTCGTCATAGGGCATTACGTCATCCATACGAGATCGCTTCATAGCTATTCTCATCGATCGGGTTTTTTCCTCTTGGGCCTGAAATGTGCAGTTGTTGATAGTTTGTGCATAACATAACTATTTTCACTTAAAATATTAAAATTTTTAATTTTTTTACCATTTTCAAATAAAAGTTAAACTTACTTGTAATTCCTGTAAACTTTTCCATTTGGCCTCTAAAACATTTATACCACTAGATGAAGTATTTGTTAGGGAATCAGTCAATTTTTGTAAGTTTTTCACCTCCTGTGTGAATTGATTTATCAAGCTGGGGTCAGAAAAAATATCTCTCTTCGGAGGTCGTTCTATAACCTCTTCTTTAGGTTGCGGTTTCACTACTTCTCTGCGGATAACCGTAGATTTTACAACAGCCTTTTCAGACACCGGCGGCACCCTTATTTCTGGCGTCAGTGGCGTTTGTTCAACAGAGAAGTCGATATCTGACAGCAGATCGAAAGCGGTCGGTTCTTTCGCCTCTTCCACTTTAGGTGCTGGTTCCGGAGGATCTCGGACCGTTTGCGAAGTTTCAACTTGTGAGGTTGGACTTGTCGGTTCAATGATTTGCGAATGAGATGTCGTTTCGTTAGAATTCTCTTTGGACATGGACACTGGAAGAGGAAGAAATAAAATGCAGTCATTTTTCTTATTCATTTATTATATGTTTAGGGCACAAACATAAAATATATAGATATATACAAGTACATAGTATCGGTTAGTCGAGTGGATCAATCAAGTAAATGGCCCTTACCTTCGCTGCCCGAGTAAGTGACGCTAGTGTCGTGCGCGACGCCCGACTGCATGTAGGTGGACTGGTTGAGGTTGGCGCCGTAGTTGGTGCTGCCCGCAGACACGCACACCTCGTCCGACTGGTTGGTGACCGTCTGGTAGCCGTACGGGGAGTTGTAGTAGGTTTGCTGCTGGCTTTGGTCGGAGTTCTGTTGGGGAAGCGGCGCCTGTTGCGGAGTTTCCGACGGGGACTGAACCGTTCCGTAAGCCCCGGCGCTCGTGTACACATTTTGCTGATTCTGACTCATCGCCTGCGGGTCGACGGTCTGTTGTTGTTGTTGTTGCTGGTCGAAGTTGTTGAAGGTATTTTGTGATCCGTAACTGTAATCGTAGTTTCCCGTGCACGCGTTGTAAGTGTAGTCCGGGTGATTCTGATAAGTTTGTCCGTAGCTCGGGTTATTTTGTTCGTTGAAGGCGGTCGGTTGCGATATTGCAGGTTGGACCGTCTGTTCGGGCTGCATGTAGTTTACGGGCACGTTCGTGTAGCTTTGGTAGCTCGAGATCGGCATCGCGGATAGAGCTTCTCCTTTAGCGTGCGACTTTATCGGCTTATCGAAGGCGTCGATTTGAGCGAGGGCAGGATTAATATAATTTGCAGAATCGGTCGGCATGTAAGCCTGGCCAGTGCTGAAAGCGGTGGTGCTGGCGTTAGTCGTGGACGTGCCGGAATTGTCGGCGTTGGTGTACACGTAGCCTTGGGACACGTTATCGTAGCCGGCGGTGAAGGCGTACTGCTGGTTCCCGCTGTAGGGATTCGAAACATTCGGGATCGAGACGGACGTGTTTACATTTTGATAGGGCATCGAAGTGGGCGCGTTCATATTTGAGTTTGGGACATTAGAAGATGCGTACGTGTTAGTGTTGGAGGTGTTGGTGAAACTGTTCCCATAATTGAAATCAGACGTCGGCGAGTAGACGTTGGAAGCGTTCGGGACATTTTGATACGGTTGATAAGCGTTCGGAGCGGGGGCAGACCCGGACGGCTGTCCGCTCGGATTTTGTTGAGCTTGAGAATAATTTGGATATTGATTCGGCACATCTTGTGCGGAAGTGGGTCGATTGGGAACACTTTGGCCGTATTGGTTGCCTTCAGGTGTGTAGGGATAGTTCACGCTGTAATCCGTAGACAGCTGGGTGGTGCTGTAAGTGTTATTGTTCTGCACGGCGCTGCTGTAGGTGGCCACGTTGGAGGCGGTGGGCGGGTAGTGCACGCTGAAGTACGTTTGCGAATATTCGCCACTGAAGTTGCTCATCGGTTCCGATTTTGGCGCAGAGACGTGCATTTGAGAAAAATTGGCACTCAAGTCTTGATTAGCGTGATACGACGTCATATCGGCGGCCGAGCTGACCTGACTCATGTACGGGGTGTATGTGGCTGCGTAAGGATTTTCGGGAACATTCGATTGGCCCGGGTTATACATGGCGGCATTCTGTGAATCTGTCATGGGATTGGCACTTTGAGGTGCGGCTTGGTACGGGCTGGCATAGCTTTGTTGTTCCGGCATCGACGTCGGAAACTGTGGCTGTGAATACGCGGCGTAATTGTAATTCTGCGCCTCCTCGGGTTTGTTCAAACCTTTAGGAGCGCTGTTCCCGTATTTAGCAGCAGCATAAGGGTCATTTTCGCTCGGCATGTAGGAGGGCGGATAGCGCATATAAGACATGTTAGGTGTAACGCCGTCAGGTAGATTTGGCTGCGCGACATCGGTGGCTGAAAAATTAAACAACAGTTATTTTATATTGTTATTAATTATTAATAACTGAGTTAACTTTATAATGTCATGTATTTTACCTTCAGAGCCGACGGGGTTGGGTCGGATGGACGTGGGGTAAATCGGGTCTGGGTAAGACGATTCTGGTTGAACTTCCAAGGGGGCTGAAAAAAAAATTTGTTTTTATTTCATTTCTTATAATGAAATTGTGAAGTGGAAATTTATGATTTCTTGTGAATAATTTTAATAATTATTCGTTAGGTTATATTTTAAAATATGTGATGTGTGAAATTAACCTTGCGGTGGCATGTTTCTGGCCAGAGTTCTGTTCTTCATGTATGGCAGGTAGTCTTTCAGCTTGGGAGCAGCGCCGGGTGTCGCACCGACTGGCGCGGGGCCGACTTTGCTCGTTAAAACGGGATCTAAAAGAAGAATTATATCCGTTTTTTATCATTCGTGATATTCGAGAATTGGATCTTTTTTTATCGATGGTCCACAAGTCCAATCCACATTTAAGAATAGCTCCGAAGTAAATGAATTTATCGTTTTATTTTTGAAGTGAAACTTCTTTAGGTGCGCTGAGAGTAAAATTACAAGTCGCGTCATGGCAATACCGTCACGTCATGGCACAAGACAACGATTTTGGTATCTTTGAATCTTGATTTGAATATATATTATTTTTTTTTGTTTTTATGGCATTCAAATGCTTTATAAATATAAATTTATAAAGAATAGAAAAAATTCGATCACGAGGCGGGACTCGAACCTGCATCTCTTCACGCCAATCCGGGGCGGACGCTTGACTAATACAGCCACTATAAATTTATATCTTTGAATGTTGCCAAAGAAGTTTCACTTGTGGCCGTGTGCACCTGTGAGTGGTGCGGCAGGTGCGGCAGGTGCGGCAGGCGCGGCAGGTGCGGCGGGCGCGGGGTCGGCCAGCTGCCGCTCGTCGCGCTGCACGTGGCGCGTGGCCCGCAGGCGCGCCCGCAATCCATTCAGGTTGTGCTGCAGCTTGCGGTAGAACTCCAGCCCCTTGCGGCACTTGCCCACCAGCTCGCCCCAGCTGTCGTACGACGTGATCAGCGCTAAGAGACACACAACAATTTCATTTTTAGAGGACAAAAACCAACAAAAAACATAACAATAAATAAATATTTCAGGACAATTTTTCACACACGGCACGATCTAAGCTTTCGCTTGTGTTATGGGAACCAAATGGCTGATAAACATACATATATAATTTTAAATAAATACTTATAGATAATTAACACCCAGACACAGAGTAAACATCTATATTCATCACACAAATATTTGCCCCGGGTGGGCATCGAACCCACGACCTCTGGCGTGGAAGGCAGGACCACTACCAACCAAGCCAACCGGTCAGTCAATATCTGTACTCTATACAAATATACTAATATTATAAAGAGGAAAGGTTTGTATGTATGTATGTATGGTTTTCACGCATAAACTACAGGACCGATTTTGATGAAATTTGGCACAGACAATCTTTAGACCCTAAGAAAGAACATAGGCTACCTTTTATTGCGAAATATATACCACGGGCGAAGCCGGGGCGGACCGCTAGTAACCAATAACCATGAATCTTTGATATTTTGGTTTTATGGCATTCAAATGCTTTATAAATATAAATTTATAAAGAATAGAAAAAATTCGATCACGAGGCGCGACTCGAACCCGCAGTGAGTGAAAAGTGTTTCATATTGGTTGAGATGGTTGTTAATCATCTCAATAGTTGGCGCACGGTGTGTCCCTTAGACACATAAAGCTGAAAGAATAGAATAATAAGTAAGTGTGTGCGTGTGCGTGTCTCACCGTTGATCATGGCGTCTCGCTTGCGCAGCACGTCGGCGAGCAGGCGCCGCGAGTCCCCGTACGCGGCGTGTGTGCGTGTGTGTGTGCGTGTACGTGTCTCACCGTTGATCATGGCGTCTCGCTTGCGCAGCACGTCGGCGAGCAGGCGCCGCGAGTCCCCGTACGCGGCGTGTGTGCGTGTGTGTGTGCGTGTACGTGTCTCACCGTTGATCATGGCGTCTCGCTTGCGCAGCACGTCGGCGAGCAGGCGCCGCGAGTCCCCGTACGCGGCGTGTGTGCGTGTGTGTGTGCGTGTACGTGTCTCACCGTTGATCATGGCGTCTCGCTTGCGCAGCACGTCGGCGAGCAGGCGCCGCGAGTCCCCGTACGCGGCGTGTGTGCGTGTGTGTGTGCGTGTACGTGTCTCACCGTTGATCATGGCGTCTCGCTTGCGCAGCACGTCGGCGAGCAGGCGCCGCGAGTCCCCGTACGCGGCGTGTGTGCGTGTGTGTGTGCGTGTACGTGTCTCACCGTTGATCATGGCGTCTCGCTTGCGCAGCACGTCGGCGAGCAGGCGCCGCGAGTCCCCGTACGCGGCGTGTGTGCGTGTGTGTGTGCGTGTACGTGTCTCACCGTTGATCATGGCGTCTCGCTTGCGCAGCACGTCGGCGAGCAGGCGCCGCGAGTCCCCGTACGCGGCGTGTGTGCGTGTGTGTGTGCGTGTACGTGTCTCACCGTTGATCATGGCGTCTCGCTTGCGCAGCACGTCGGCGAGCAGGCGCCGCGAGTCCCCGTACGCGGCGTGTGTGCGTGTGTGTGTGCGTGTACGTGTCTCACCGTTGATCATGGCGTCTCGCTTGCGCAGCACGTCGGCGAGCAGGCGCCGCGAGTCCCCGTACGCGGCGTGTGTGCGTGTGTGTGTGCGTGTACGTGTCTCACCGTTGATCATGGCGTCTCGCTTGCGCAGCACGTCGGCGAGCAGGCGCCGCGAGTCCCCGTACGCGGCGTGTGTGCGTGTGTGTGTGCGTGTACGTGTCTCACCGTTGATCATGGCGTCTCGCTTGCGCAGCACGTCGGCGAGCAGGCGCCGCGAGTCCCCGTACGCGGCGTGTGTGCGTGTGTGTGTGCGTGTACGTGTCTCACCGTTGATCATGGCGTCTCGCTTGCGCAGCACGTCGGCGAGCAGGCGCCGCGAGTCCCCGTACGCGGCGTGTGTGCGTGTGTGTGTGCGTGTACGTGTCTCACCGTTGATCATGGCGTCTCGCTTGCGCAGCACGTCGGCGAGCAGGCGCCGCGAGTCCCCGTACGCGGCGTGTGTGCGTGTGTGTGTGCGTGTACGTGTCTCACCGTTGATCATGGCGTCTCGCTTGCGCAGCACGTCGGCGAGCAGGCGCCGCGAGTCCCCGTACGCGGCGTGTGTGCGTGTGTGTGTGCGTGTACGTGTCTCACCGTTGATCATGGCGTCTCGCTTGCGCAGCACGTCGGCGAGCAGGCGCCGCGAGTCCCCGTACGCGGCGTGTGTGCGTGTGTGTGTGCGTGTACGTGTCTCACCGTTGATCATGGCGTCTCGCTTGCGCAGCACGTCGGCGAGCAGGCGCCGCGAGTCCCCGTACGCGGCGTACAGCGACGTCAGCCGGTTGATTATGTTCTCCTGCGCCGACAGGTTCTGCTCAATTATCTTCACCTGTGCATAAAAAAATAAATTAAAATTTTTTATGCGTACAACACAATTCATTTTCAAATTTAACGCATAAAACAAAATAATGTGTGTAAAAATCGGTATAAGTGCGTGTTAATACGTGTTAGTATGTGTATATACATGTGATTATGTAATCATGTTTATGATTGTGTTACATGTGTGAGCGCGTATGAAAGCGTATTAGTGCGTACGAATGCGTGTGAATACGTGTGAGTTTGTGTGAATGCATGAAGTGCGCGGGAATGCGTTCATGTGAGATATATCACCTTGGGCGTGTGCTGCTCGAGTTGCTGGCGGAACAGCTCGTCGTGCGGCAGCGCGGGGTCGGCCAGCAGCTTGGCGGTGACGTCATCGGCGGCCAGCGCGTCGCGCAGCTCGGCCAGCAGAGCGGCCCGCTGCTGCTGCATCTCGCGCGCCTTGCCCACCACGCGCCGCATCTCCGCCATCGTGCCAAGGTCCAGCCCCTCTACACACCAAACATTGGTCACTACGAGTTCGGTAATACCTAACGAAAGCTAAGTATACAGTGTTTTATTTAAAAAGGACTTCATCAAATAAATCATTAGAAATTAAAATATTCATGGATAATTGAAACGAAAAAAGTGACAGAACTAATAAATAAAAGTCAAGCAAGGTTGCGTTACGCACCGATGCCGTCGACGCTGGGCACGGCGGCCTGCAGGCGGGCGAGCGGCTGGGCCAGCAGGCGCAGGTTGGCCACGTGCAGCGCGACCGCCTTGTGCAGCACGAGGTTGCTGTCGGCCGTGCGCGCGTGCGCCTCGCCGTACTTGTGCAGCTCGCGCGCCAGCTCCGTCTGCACCAGCGAGGGCCCGCGCCCGCCCACGCGCCGCTCGTGCTCGCGCTCCAGCTGCCGCTCCTCCTGCGACCACATAACAAACATTAAATAACATACATATTATACAGGGGTTGAATGGATTTTATCTAAGGCCTTTGCCACACTCGACGGAAATTCCGTTGCGCATCTTCCGCGACGGAAAAGTCGGTTGTTCCGTGTAGTGTAACCACTATTTGTAAAAGTGTGGCGAGACCTAAGGGTATATCAAAATTAGAAACGGCAAAATAGAAAATAGAAATGAACAAATGTGTGATGGTTCAGTGACATTAAAATTAAATTAATTTTATAGAAAAAAAAAATTATATCTATGCAGGAGGCCTGAAATAATATTTTGAATTTATCAAGGAGAAGCACCATTTTTCAATGATCCGATTCATAAAAAAAAAAATTTTTGAGCCAATGTGATTCAACTTTCCCAAACTTATACCTGTATATCAGCCTTAATTTCTGTGAGAGCGTGCTCCACGTCGCTGATGACTTCGGCGAGGCTGTTCATGGAGTCCACCAGGGTGGTGATCATCTCAGTCTTGGCATTCATTGCTGCACATCGGTCTACGATCTCTTGTGGTATTCTAAAAAAGGAAATTAGAGAATAAATGTTTCAACTGAATAAAACCTTTTATATACATAAAAAATGAAGATAGTTTTGTCTTGGTTTTAGCTGACCCTTAAGTAATTAGATTAAGGGCATAAAAAGCAATGTGGAAGCAAAGCAGTGTGGGAGCAAGGGTTTTCAATTTCTATGCATCTTATATTTTTTGGAAATAAAGTTTATTGTTATTGTTAAAAATAGATTGTGGCCGATTCTCAGATCTACACAATAGACACACAAAATTTCATAAGAATCGGTCCAGCCATTTCGGAGGAGTATAGTAACTAACATTGCGACACAAGAATTTTATATACATACTACTATGTAGAGATTTTTATGAAAATACTGTATGTATTTTCTTAATTTAACAATTGATTCAGCATAGTTGTTTACAATGTATAGGTGTTGTTTATAATGTAGCTATCTACCACTAAAACAAATTTAACTCTTTTAACTCTTTGTTTATCATTTTATATATTGTAGTTTTGTATTTATTTATTTTGGAAAATACACATTCATAGTATTTTGGTCTGTTTTGTAAACAAAACCAAGTCAATAACTGATAACTAATGACACATATCTACTGATAAGAGTGAATCATAATGAGATAAGGACTTTCTAACATAAAGAAAAAAAGAAAGACAATGTGTCATCAATCACTAGAATCAATATTATTCAATTAAAATTTACAAATAAACAGTTATTCACCTCACAAATATTAAGTAAATGCCCTATACATTATTCAGACACAAATTTATATTCAGTAAAATTGCAATACAATTTTTCAGAGTATTAGCTTATTCAAAAAGTTACAGTTACAAAACTTACTTCTGTTCTGAGTCCAGTACATCCAGTTGATCCAGTTGCAAGGAAGACATGAACTCTGTGAGCTCCACATTCTTGGCCTCCACTTGGCTGACCACGTGCCGCAGCAGCTTCGCTTTCTCCTCTGAATACAGAGACGATGCTTCATGAGCTCCCATGGGCACTAGCCGTGAGAATATATCTTGTCCTGATACCTAGAAAGATAATCAAAACAATATAACATGATTACAATGTGACAAAACAAATTTTTTTACATTTAAAATTAGAACATAGTGCTTTGAAGATAATTATAAGCAATTCCAATAGGGTCAATCAACTAACCTCTGGGTCGTTAAAATTAATGGCCACAGCCTTAACCAAGCACACAGGCTTGAGCTCTGTCAGCATGTCCTTCTCGGGCACTTCCTCGTGATATATGAACTCATTCTCATTCTTCGCTGCCTTTCTCTTCCCCTCCACTATGTCGTTGGTGAACGTCAGTGCCTCCTGTGTGGCCTGCACCGGTTCAATGTACTTTGCTAGCTTCCGAGCTTCGTTCAATTTGTCAACAGCTTGTTGGTAATATGCAACTCTCTCTCCCATTTTCTGCTGTTCTTCAGCATTGATTCCTTGAAGTAGAGTTAAAATTATAACTTTTGAATATTTAAAACAGAGTAATATAAAAGCCATTTTATTATTTAATACTAGCGGTCCGCCCCGGCTTCGCCCGTGGTACATATTTACGTTTTCTCTACATAAGAACCATCCTCGTACTTCAAGGAATATAATAGAAAAGAATTATCGAAATCGGTTCAGCCGTTCACACGTGATGCCGTGACAACGCGAAACGGGTGCGGACCCGCCGCCTTTTTATAGCTCCCGCCGCGAAGAGCGTCTATAGCGTATTTCATGTATAACTTTGGTGTTTCTACACCGATTTACATGATTCTTTTACTATAACCTGCCCAGGAGTATGAAGAATAATTGTGCCAAATTTCGTTAAAATCCGTCGTGTAGTTTTTGTTTCTATAACGAATATACAGACAGACAGACAGACAGACAGACAGACAGACAGACAGACAGACAGACAGACAGACAGACAAAAATTTTACTGATTGCATTTTTGGCATCAGTAGCGATCCCTTATCACCCCTTCATAGTTTTTTTTTTAATATATTTCATGTACAGAATTGGCCTCTCTACAGATTTATTATAAGTATAGATTAATAGTAACAGAAAAATATGTTAAATGAATACAAACCCTGATACAAGGCCACTATACATCCAATGTATGAAGCCTTAAAAGACAGATTGCGGTACCAAATGTTATACAGCTTAGTGCCAATAATCTCATGGATATTATCTGTGCCTGTAGACGGACCTAGGATCGCCAGTGAGTTTTTGTAAAAATGTAACACTTGGGTTGCTACAGCACCTGGAATTTAATTCATATGAATTATTTATCTAAATAATTAATATTTAAATGTATGCTTTATAAAAATAAAGATAAAGAAGTGAATGATATTTTTAATATTTATATGTTAAGTGTTATTAAATGTGTACAACTGACAAGATTACAAGTTGCAGGTGTGTGTTGGTGTAGTTGATAGTTTTTTGTGTGATAAAATTATTAATTTATTTCAAAATCATACCAATTACACTAGATTTTCTTGTATCTTGTCTGCTTTTATCCAATATACATTCTTGTGCTTGGGCAAAACAAATTTCTTGCAACAAATTCAGGATTTCCGATGAAACATCAGCTCCTGAAGGTTGAGGATACTGTTCTCTCAGATATTGAAAAGCCCAAGCTGCATTTTGAAAGTGTTGGCAAGCTGCCTTTAAGCTGTCTGCAGTGGCGCGAGCCTCGGCTGCTGCCAGTTGTGTGTGCAGGGCTCCAATGTTGTACAGTATACAAGCCATCTCAAATCTTATGTCTGATAATGAACAATTCATGTTTGCATACAAATCTTTCCTGCAAATTGAGTGGATACAATAATAATTTGATAAGCTTTTAGAAACTTAACCAATCATTATAATAGGACAAAATAAAAATGAAAAAAATCAATAATATACTAATGTAATTAGCATTTATTAATAATGTAATTACTCTTACCAAGCGAAAGAACAGGCGGCTGGTTGACCTTTAGCCATTGGAAATCGACTTTGCATGGCTCGAAGTTGACAAAAGTATTTTTTAAGAGCTTTAAGACCCGCTGCGTCAATAGTAGGTCGCACTGCAGCAGAGCGCAGCCCTTCCAATTGATGAATTTCATTTCCATAACTATCAGGATCTTCTCGATAGGCCTCCGCTATATACTGTATAAAAAACAAGTTTTAACACAAATAAAGTGGAAAGAACTTACACTTTAGTTGCTTTATTCTTGCAACATACCTGTTTAAGTTTAGGGCCAAAATGCGTATTCTCTGGACTGATCTTTATTTCAAAGCTAAGAAATGACAATTTTGGTACAGCCTCCATGTTTACTTATTGTTTTTCAATTAAATATCGTATAAACTATAAATATTTCATCATTGTTGGTTTTTCAATAATTTATCAATCTAAGACTGTCATTTTTATTGTATGTTGAGAAGTGTCAAATGTGTATAACAACCATAGACATGGAGAATGGACCACAGATGACAGAACATATATAATCAATGCAATCGTGCAGCCTGTGGTGCAGCCTAAAGCCTCGTTTCCAAATTCCACCTGCAAGTAAACTCGTGGAAGTCTTGCATGAGTTACTTGCAATATCGTTTACATATCCTGCAATTTATTGCTGCAATAAAATTCATGCGAGAAGCTCGCGGATCATACTATCGCAACTTATCGCGGAGGTGTTTACACGCCGATCTTGCGAGTGTCGGGATAGGAATTACTGTCACAATTTTTCTATTCTATTTTGTGAAATAAATCGTATACTACATATAATTTATAATGTGTACTATTTAATGTAAAAATATGATCTAATGAACTAATGTAAATAATATATTGTTTAAATAATAACTTAGTTAAATTATAAAATTAAATAAGCATAATATAAATATATTGTATGCCAATTTGTTGGTGAATTGTGCGGACATGAAATTATAAAAACTTTGTAACCACAATTCAACAAATAAATTTTCATTTCATTTCATTTCATTTTCAAAAAATAATCACAATATTATTCCATCTTAAGATCTCATATAATCCTATTGACTATAGAGTTTCTTCATTCTTCACAAGAGCATTCACGACTAATTAATTTCAAATAAACAAAAATCAAAAGCCGTGCGGGCGATACTTGCAGCTTGCTGCGAGATATACGGAACTAGACCGATAAGCTGTGAGATCTGTCGCGAGAAGCGCTTGACAAACTGTCGCGACAGAACTTGCTACATAGTTTACACTTGCAAGCTGCTGTCAAACAGACTGTCGGACAGTTCTTGCAGAAGTTTACTTGCAGATGGAAACGCCGCCTAAGGTAGTTTTCCAATTACAGAGCATAATGCGACTCAGTGGCGCACAATGCCGAATTATGCTGATGCTTAATTATTGGAACGTGAATTAAGTTTTCAAATCTCGGAGCAATTATCAAGCCTGGAGAAGTAACAATTAATTGAACAATAAAGCACTAGTTTGGCCTTTTTGGCTTATGGCAAAATGTCATGCGAAAAAAGAGGACAGATATATGTCAGTTCGACAGTTTGAAATGACATGTAGCCATTACAATTTGTTTTAGTGACCAGTCTGGTCACTAACGCATGGTGATTTTAATTATTGTTTTTGAAGTGAAAAACGTGTTTTCTAGTTTCTTATGTTATTTTCTGAAAAGATAATTTACTAAAGATTACATGGCTTGTGTTGTTCACGGCTGTAAAAGCCGTAGTACTGGGAAATCGGATGAAGATTGGAATTTGTCTTTTCACAGGTTAGTGTTTTGATCAATTTTTTTGTTAATTGTATTATAAATAAGTTAATTTACGTTATTTTCATAATCATCTATGTTTTATCTAACCGTAATCATTGAAATGAAATCATAATCAGCTTAGTTTTTAGAAAAAATGCAAAATATAACTTCCATAGTGTTGTGCAATTATCGATACTTGAGTAGGTACGAAGTACTTCATTGATAATGACTGCTTTAGGTTAGGAGAAAAAAAAAGGTATTTAAGTATGGATTTTATTGTTATTTGCAGGTTTCTGGCTTGAGAAAAATTAAAAGATGTTTGGGTTAAAGCTATAGCACAGGGAAAATTGGAAGCCTTCAAAACATTCTCGGCCTTGTTCAAATCATTTCGAATCAGACGGGAAGAAAAGTAAAGTGCTTTGCAGAGATGCTGTGCCACAAGTTTAAGGTGGCATCTATTTTAAATAATAAATATTGTAATTTGTTAATTAAGTATCGAAATAAAATGTTGCAAAAAAAAATTTTAAATTTTATTTGTTTTATTTGAAGCAATTTATTTTAAACTTTTACCAATTTTTTCCTGTGGGAATGAGTTATTTTCCCGCGGTAAATTGTAGCCTATATGTTATTCTGATGTTTAATCTATAATATGTATAATTGGAAAGTTCCATAAAAACTCATTCAGTAGTTTTTTCGTGAAAGAATATCAAATGTCCATTCTTATATATTTTTGCTTTTATAATATTAGTAGAATAGATATTAATATTAATAGAATGAATCTATGAAAACAGGAAAAAATACGTACCTTTTTACGAAACCATAAAAAACAACCTAAACCGAAATACCTAATAATATTTTTTTATAAATACAACTACCATACAATGCAAGGCAGTCAATACGCATCGTAAATGAATAATTCCAAATTAAACGAATCTTAAAATTTGGAATTACCTATCCATAATTCAAAATTAAAAGAATCTTAAATTATCTTCAAGCAATTTTATAACTTAATTTTTTTATTTATCGATATTTTAGTATTCGATAAAGTGGCAAGCACTACCTTTTTAGAACAAAAAGTGGCTACATGTGGATTTGAATGCCAAGCCGATAACAGTGTGTTGTCTCTTTCTATCGCATTAATTAGGGTATTGAATAAAAGAGAGCCACTATATAAGAAACGTTCAATTAATTGTTACTTCTCCAGGCTTGTTAATTGCTCCGAGTTTCAAATGCACCAGCAGGTTGCGCTAAGTTCAGTGTTGACTGTTGAAAAAAAATATTCATTTAATTATGAACGTAATTATTCACGTAATTATGAACAAATAAGATTGAGTTGTCTTCTTCATCTTGATAAATATATTCTTTTCCACGAAAACATTGATGATTCCCTGCTTCATTAAATGATTCGATCAAGCCATTGCAATGTTTACAAAAGTATGTTCCTGTAAACAAATTTGTTTGTAGATTCGAATTCTAAAATGAAATTGTATTCCCATTTTAAATGTGAAATATAAAAAAAATGTTGTGTGGTTTTATGAAACCACGGTAAAAGTGAAACTTTCCGAACACTGCTTTATACCTACTCGGCAGCCGACCGTCAAAGGCTTATTAGACCACCCAATTTTTAGGGACCCTAATCCTAACTAAGAGTGGTGTAATAAGACTTAGGGAGTTAGTGTCCCGATTTAGGGCGATCGGGTCTGCCCGATCTGCCTAGCTCCCTAAGCGCCCTGCAGATTGGGTAATGTAATAACGTTTAGGGCGGTTAGGGAGCTCAGTTGCCGCGCGACTAGTGCGTGGAGTGGCTGCTTTTGTATGTAAGGTGTCACCAAACTCAACAAGTGTTCAAATTGTTCTGCACGGCACCTACTCTAATTAATTCATTAAAACTCCCGGTTCAAGCACGCTTAGTATTTGCATATTTGAAAGCTTTTCACGTAACCGCAAATACTCTTTCACCCAGATCTTTCTCTTCTTTTTTTTTTAATATTTGTTATTGCGACAACGGTTGCCACTGCTACAGCAACTTTTTTAAGTTTCGATACTGACGACGGCATAATGTAAAATGCAACAATACGTTTATCTCTCTAGACATTCGCGTATAAACTGAGTTAGGGCCCAATTCGCAGAGAAGTGTAATAAGCGCCACACTAACTAGGGTACACGCCCACCCTGGATGCAGGGCCCTTCATATCGGGTAGTGTAATAAGCCTTTCACGCGCACGCGACATGCGCTACGCGGCTACACAGACCAAAAAGTTTGAGACGACGTAATAAAAGTTTCACTTTAAAAAGTAAATGTTTGTACCTTCATCCATACTTATATTTATTTTTTTTAACACAATTTGAATTAACTTTGATTATTTCGAAAAAACTACAATGAAACGAAAGCTTTAAAAAATTTTCCAACAATTAATAATATTACTAACGATAATATATTATAAACAAAACATTTCGATCAATGCCAACATAAAGGGGAAAACACTTGTTAATTTTTATGAGTTTTATGGTAAAAGAGATAAGTAACGAAATTTGTTTCGATAATTCAATGTAAGTTAACAAAGAGGATATAAAACTGGTAAGTTAATAGTGAGGATAAGCCACACGATTGCGAATATATATATATTTTGTTGTATTGATTTACTCGGAAAATCTATACTTAGAACTATTAAAGTGTCTTAGTGAAGCTGGCGTAATGATGGATGCATGGAAGGTTAAAATAAGACAAAGTTTATATTTAAAAAATTATTTTCAAACACTGGTTTACATTTAAATTGTAGAAATCTAATCATTAAAATCTCAGTCCAAAGGATTTACAGAATAACGGATTATCTCTATTTCTGATATCGTAGAATGATCAGAACTTTCATTATGCTCTTATTAATTTTCACTTTCCCCACTGCTATCTGCTACCTGTAGCTGTGTAAATAATCATTTTTTTGGAAAATTCAACTTTGAAACAAAACTAAGAAGGGTATGTAACAGCAGCTCTATATAATTCCATACAGAGACAATACGTGCGGTCACCACCAATCTTGCCACCAATATATAAAGACGACTGTCGGTGTACTAACGCCGTATGACTCTGAATTGACTCCTATTTCTTTTGAACAAGGTGCAAGATGCAAGTGCATTGTTTAAGGCACTTACAATTATTCAATGATTCGGGGTGATTCGGGTGTTTCTGGAAATACGATAATTAGCGAAGATCTGCATGCGCATTATTAATTTTGGAGTACTGTACATACTTCCTCTTGAATCACTCTAGATCTAGCTAATAAAAAAAACAGCATGAAAATCTAGAAGTGAAAACCCGTTGTAAAGACGTTGTAAAATTAAAAACAAACTGCCAAAATAACATTGCTCCTTTCCTAGACTAAAAATTAAAAATTGAATGTCAAATGTCAAGTGTTAATCAATGGTGTCAATTCATATTATGTCCAAAGAAGAAAAGTTAAGAAGCGTCTTTCGGCTTTCGGCATTATATTTTTATTATTGCACATCATTAATTTTTACGACATTTTAACAAGTGGTAATATATGCTGTACTCTTAATAAAATACATACATACGCATGAGTGAACAATGAAGCTCAAAAAAGTAAAAACGGATACCGAGGTAAATATTATACTCAAGCTGAAAAATATACCTAATACATAGCTTTTTTTTATTTTAAATAGTTACCTAATTATAAATATTCCATATTTACTATTCATTACTAATAACTTGTTTCTAAATGAGTACATTATGGATGTATAATATTGTGTTTATTGAAAGTACATTAAAACATTTGAAATAGTTGGACTATGGATATATTATATTGGATAAGGCCTGCAGTTTGTTTAATGTAATTTACATTTTAAATATTTATAGGAGACTCTTCCTATGCCACCTCAAGCAGAGATTATAGAGGCTGATCTCTATAAGAGGACATACTTTGGTCCTGATGTACCCACTCTTGAGATGGACTGTTGGGAAGAAGAGTTATCTGAGGCCCAACTGCAAGCTTATAAAAATGCAGATGAAGAATATAAAAACATTCAAAATAAGCTAGATGATATTGTCAAAGATACAGGAGGAAAGATTGTCTACAACGGTGATCAGTTCACTGCTTACCAACTGCTTGGAAAGTATGTGCATCTCATCTTTATATTTATTTGTACTGTGTGCGAGTTTGTCACTGATATCCTCCAAAACAACTGGACAATTTTTATAACATTTGTGTGTATCAATGCAAGTGAAGCCATTAGCAAAATCTAGTATTAATATTAATATAGTTTTGTTGATAGCTGCCTGTAGTTGCACACTCATATTGGCTTATTTTTCAGACAACCTGTTCTAAAAGATCTTGAAAGGCAAAGTGGTGAGATAATTAGATCTAGATCTCGGTCTATGTCTATATCTAAGGAAACAAAAGGAAAAAGAGGTAATCTGCAAAATTATTGAAGTGAAACTTCTTTATGGGGTTGGACAAAAATTTAGTGTAACATTTTTTCGTTACACGTGACATTTTTCCGTTACGCGTGACATTTTTCCGTTACGCGTGACATTTTTCCGTTACGCGCCATCTTTTTCTTATCCCTTCCACGCGTGAATCGACGTATACTTTCTCTGTGGAGTAGGGATAGCATATCGTTTTAACAGACGTACTCCTACCACTATACTTGACCGTTTTTCTATTGCACTCGTATTTATTTCCAACGCTCTATAGTGACGTGATAAATATATATATATATGTTATATTAAAGTGATCAGCAAAATCAAAGGGTTTATTTAAATTCTAATTCCAGTGAATATCTAAAAAAAGTAAGTAATTACATCTCTTTTTCTAATACTTAGGTGTAATTATGGTATTTATTTTTTCTAATACTTGAATGTTGATTGTGGTATTTATTTTTCTAAAATATTTAAAGTTAACCTCAGTTTTTGATTGAATTTTTTAAAACACCAACACGTGGGCGTGATCATGGTATTTATTTTTCAAGTTATTTAAGCTTAACCTCTGTCATAATATGTATATACTATGTGCGTCTTTAATTTCTGACTGTTTCGAGATTTGGTGCAAAATAAAATAGTGTGTAAATAAAATTAAACAATTGAGTAAAAGTATAATTTCATAGATAACACGTTGAGAAGTTCCCTGTATTGCCTATAAATATACAGGGTGTCCCACTGTTGGTATACTAAGTTAAAAGGAAGTTATAGTTTTGCATACGCTGACGCATTTTTTTTCAAATAGATGAATTCTTGAAACTCTATGTGTACACCCATAACAAGCAACCCGCCCAACTTTGCCACTAGCACGTGAGCTATCGTTTAAGATTATGTTTTCATAGACAAAATGCTCACATTAGAGAAGCGGTATATGCCGGCTACGCGAAGCTAGAGAAGAAAACATGGATTTTCAGGAAAAATCTATTTTGTGTTTTCTTCTTGTGTGTGTACCTTTATCTAGAAATAAATGTTTTTTCTTTCTTTCTTTCTTTCAAAAATTTAGCAAAAAAATTTTGACGTAATTTTGTTGTTTAAGTATTTTCACGTGATCAGTGTAAGTATACAAAACTACAAGTCCTTTCGCGCTTAGTATACCAATAGTGGGACACCCTGTATATCTTTACTCAATTGTTTAATTTTGTTGATTTTTATTTATTCACTTTTTATATTTGCCTCCTAATTTACACGGATTTTTATTTTTACGGATTTTTTAATGATACACATCTTTAATATAGAATATTTTATTTTATGCTTTTTTTTACTATTATTCATTTATTTTCTTTCATTTGTTCATTTAATTACATTTAATTTTACAAATTTTATTTACACACTATTTTATTTTGCAACAAATCTCGAAACAGTCAGAAATTAATGACGCACATACCTATTATATATATGTATATATTTTTTTGTAAATTGATAAATTATTTTTTTTTAGATTCAACGATGGAAATATCGACAAATCCTGAGGAATCTTCAAATGCAGTTACTGTTCAAGTCGATGTCCATCATTGGCATTGTTCACAACTCAGTGCATCAGTTGCTACCACAAGCCATGTCTGTGTGGATGAAACTCAAGCAACGAGTGATCTTTCTTCAATCCACCCTGGTTATCGAAAAACAGCTGCAGAGCGAATGCGAGAGTATAGAGCTCGGAAAAAAAAAGATACTCTAACAGTGAATCATCAAAAACATAAAAGATCAGCCGCAGAGCGTAACAAAGAGTACAGAATCCGAAAAAAAGCGAAAATCCGTTCAGGAGGTAAGAGTTTTTCAGTTATCTACGATCAATATTATTTTTTTTTTTTTTTTTTTTGTTCCTTCAGTTACTGCAATCTGTCTCCTTGGGGGACATTCAGCAGTATGCTGGTTGGTGCTTATAATGCTGGCGCGCACGGCATGTGACCTGTGTCACATCCTTATTGTTTCAACAGTAACTGTATTTACTGTGATTGTACGAGGTCTTGGGGTATTTTGCGCTTTAAGCGTCGCGCATTGGACTGATTTGACATAAGTGACCGGGCCAGTGAATTTGGGTGTTGATCTATACGCTCTTTGTACGCTCTAGTATAGCGTACAATTTCTTGTTTTACAGTGGGCATGCGTAGGTCGCGATGTAATAGATCGTTAGGCACGAACCAGGGTGCATTGGTTATCATGCGGAGTGTTTTATTTTGAAACCTTTGTATGATTTCTATGTTTGAATGGGAGGCAGTTCCCCACAGTTGTATGCCATATGTCCAGATGGGCTTGAGTATAGCTTTGTATAAAAGCATTTTATTTTCTAGGGACAGTTGCGACTTTCGTCCAATCAGCCAGAATAGTTTGCGCGTTTGGATGCCAAGTTGTTTCCTCTTGGTGAAGATATGTTTTTTCCAGGTAAGCCTTTTGTCCAAATGCAGCCCAAGGTATCTCACATGATCTGCCTGGGGGATAGCAATGTTGTTCAGCGTGACTGGAGGACAAGAGTCTCTTCGTAAGGTAAATGTTACGTTTACTGACTTTGTTTCATTCGCTTTTATCCGCCACTTTTTAAGCCAGAGGGATATCTCATTTAGGCCTTGTTGGAGTATTTCTGAGGCTATTTTTGGGTTGTTATGTGTAGCTAATAGAGCGGTATCATCAGCAAAAGTTCCAGTAACCAAAGATTCAGATGTCGGTAGATCCGCAGTGAAAAGAAGGTATAGTATGGGTCCAAGTACGCTGCCTTGCGGAACTCCTGCTTTTATAGGGCAAAGATCTGACAGTGCATCTCCTTGTTGCACTATGAAATGGCGCTGCTGGAGGAATGATTCTAATATTCTGTAAAGGTAGTCTGGTAGCCCGTTTTTTAGTTTGAATAGCAATCCTTCATGCCACACCCGGTCGAACGCTTGAGATATATCTAGGAATGCACTGGCGCAGTAGGATTTACTTTCTAATGATTCCATGATATGTTTTGTTAGTCTATGCACTTGGTCGATGGTAGCATGCTTACTGCGAAATCCAAACTGGTGATCGGGAATTAGCTCCTTTTCTTTGAGTATCGGCAGGATGCGTTGCAATAGCAGGGACTCGTATATCTTAGATGGAGTAGGTAGCAGGCTTATGGGCCTATATGATTTTGCTTCCTCAGGTTGTTTCTCTGGCTTCAGCAGCATTATGATTTGTGCGACCTTCCACTCCAAAGGAAAGAACTGCAGTCTTGTCATTGCATTAAATAATGACGTAAGGAAGATTATGCCAGATTCAGGTAGTTCTTTGAGTATACGATTTGTGATAAGGTCGTATCCTGGAGCCTTATTTGGGTCAGATTTTTTTATAGTCTGGGAAACCTCAGATTTGGTAAATTTAATAGACATATCCTGCGTACCTTTTGGACTGCTTAAGCGGTTAGTAATTTCTGCTGCATCTTCTGGTGTGCCGTCATATGGGTGAGGAGTGAATACAATTGAGAGATGTTCCGAAAAGGTTTTGGCTTTCTCTTCGTCCGTCCGTGCCCATGTACCATCTAATTTTCTTATAGGATGCGATACATTAATGGGCCGTTTTAGTTTCCGGGTGGCTTTCCATAAAGAATAATCCGAGGAAGCAGTAGCATCCAGGCCGGTGAGGTAGTTGTGGAAACCATCATTTCTATCTTTCTCCAAAGTACGCTTCAGTTGTCTGCTAGCGTGATTGAGCTGTTTTTTCGCAATAGGGTCTCTGGTTGTTTGCCAGCGTTTTCGTAGTCTCCTTTTATTAATTATTTTTTCAAATATATGTTTTGCTACATGGGTATCCTGATTTCTAGATGGTAGAGGTGGGGTCGATGACCAAGCTGCATTTTGCACACACTTGGTGAAGTAAAGCACCGCTTCTGTTATATCCTCCTTCGATTTTAGACGAACTGATTCTTGGAATGCTTGATCTGTGAGCTCCCTGAATAGTGACCAGTCAGTTCTATTGTTATGCAGAACGCATTTCCTGATGCATTCTTGAGGGGTTGTACGCAATTCTACAATGATCGGAGAGTGATCGGAAGATAGGTCCCAGCAACTCTCACACGATATGATGTTCTTTGCAATTCCCTGGCTGACACAAAAGTCTATAACGTCTGGGATTTTTCTCTTATCAGTTGGCCAGTAGGTCGGTTGACCAGACGATACCACATTCATATTTAGTTTTTTAATGCATTTGAGCAGCTCTCGTCCTCTAGGAAGGATAAGCCTGGAGCCCCAAAGCGAATGCTTGGCATTAAAGTCACCTCCTGCAATGAATCTGCCACCAAGTGATTGAAAGAAGTTGCTGAACTCCGCTTCTTTAATAGTAAATCTAGGTGGACAGTAGAGGGACGATATTGTGATGTCACTAGTCCAGTCTGTGATCACAACGTTTGTTGCCTGGATGTAGTTTTTGCAGTAATCTTGCAGTACATGGTGCTTGATGTTTGACCTAATAAGAATGGCCGATCCTCCATGAGCTTTATTGTCTGGATGGTTAGTATGGTACATATTGTATCCGGGTAGCCTAAAGTGGCTTTTGGACGTGAAGTGGGTTTCTGAGATTAGTAAAACATCTATGTGATGTATTTTTACAAATATTTTTAACTCTTCCGAGTGGTTTGATAAGCCATTGGCATTCCATACACATAGTTTTAATGCTGTGAATGTGATGACATTTTTGAAATTAAATTGGTTAGCGTTTGGGTCATAATTAACATTTGGTTCATCAGGTTAACAAGTGTTTCCGTAATGGTTTTGAGTTCGCTAGTTTCTGAAGTTTGTGTCATTGGTTGTTTGGTGGCTTCTTTTGTGGCTTCAGCATACGATTTTCTGTTAAGTGACGTTTTGTTTGTAGGTTCTTGTTCCTTTCTGGTGTGGCCAGGATTTTTCCTGACTCTGGTGATGGGAGCGGGATATCGCACTTTCAGCAGCTCTTTGTAGACTGTGCAGCCTTTGTAGTTAGCTGGATGATTTCCCTCGCAAAGGATACATTTGACCTCTTTAGATCTTTCTTTACGTAGGCAGGCTGACGTGTGATGCGATCCTGCACATTTGACGCATCTGGGCTTCCTGTTGCAAAACTTTTGTGTGTGGTTGTAATCTTGGCAATTAGTGCATTGCGGTATTACTCGCCTTGGTCTGGGTGCCTCAAATGAAATGCGACAGTGTAGTAAGTATTTAACGTTATATATGTCTTTGTTATTTTCGCGAGGTTCTAGTTCAATGTTCCACATTGATAACGCTTGTTTTGTTTTAGAGTTTTGGATGTTCCATACATTTACTACTTTATGGTGAAGCTCTTCAATGGCTATCTTTATATCCTCTTTGTCTGTAGATGGATGTAGGTTCTTTAGCACAACTCTAAAGCTGCGGTCTTGTTTTGGTTGGTAACTATAAAATTCTGTGTCTTTCGCTTTTAGTTCTTTATAAATGGTCGAATATGCTTCGGCCGATTTTGGTTGTATTTTAACTCTATCACCTCGTAATACTTTTATTTCATAGTCTTCTTTTGCTACGTCTTCTAATAATTTGATCAATATTATAAATAATAATTTATTTAGTAAATTAATTAATCATTTTTTTTAGATTCATCGATGGAAATATCTATGAATCCTGAGGAATCTTCAAATGCAGCTACTGTTCAAGTTGATGTCCATCATCGTTATTGTTCACAACTCAGTGCATCAGTTGCTACCACAAGCCATGTCTGTGTGGATGAAACTCAAGCAACGAGTGATCTTTCTTCAATCCACCCTGGTTATCCAAAAACAGCTGCAGAGCGAATGCGAGAGTATAGAGCTCGGAAAAAAAAGGATACTCTAACGGTGAATCATCAAAAACATAAAAGATCAGCCGCAGAGCGTAACAAAGAGTACAGAATCCGAAAAAAAGCGAAGATCCGTTCAGGAGGTAAGAGTTTTTCAGTTATCTATGATCAATATTATAAATAATAATTTATTTAGTAAATTAATTAATCATTTTTTTTTAGATTCATCGATGGAAATATCTATGAATCCTGAGGAATCTTCAAATGCAGCTACTGTTCAAGTTGATGTCCATCATCGTTATTGTTCACAACTCAGTGCATCAGTTGCTAACACAAGCCATGTCTGTGTGGATGAAACTCAAGCAACTAGTGATCTTTCTTCAATCCACCCTGGTTATCCAAAAACAGCTGCAGAGCGAATGCGAGAGTATAGAGCTCGGAAAAAAAAGGATACTCTAACAGTGAATCATCAAAAACATAAAAGATCAGCCGCAGAGCGTAACAAAGAGTACAGAATCCGAAAAAAAGCGAAAATCCGTTCAGGAGGTAAGAGTTTTTAGTTATCTACGATCAATATTATAAATAATAATTTATTTAGTAAATTAATTAATCATTTTTTTTAGATTCATCAATGGAAATATCTATGAATCCTGAGGAATCTTCAAATGCAGCTACTGTTCAAGTTGATGTCCATCATCGTTATTGTTCACAACTCAGTGCATCAGTTGCTAACACAAGCCATGTCTGTGTGGATGAAACTCAAGCAACTAGTGATCTTTCTTCAATCCACCCTGGTTATCCAAAAACAGCTGCAGAGCGAATGCGAGAGTATAGAGCTCGGAAAAAAAGGATACTATAACGGTGAATCATCAAAAACAGAAAAGATCAGCCGCAGAGCGTGTTCAAGAGCATAGAATCCGATAAAAAGCGAAGATCTCGGAACACATTAGCCAAAGTCAGAACTTGGTTGAGTTAACGTTACTTCAACGATTAGAGCATGAAACTAATTATGTAACATACACGTATTTTCATCGGCACAAACTGGCTCATGATGAATTTCAAAATAAATTTGTAAACAATATATTTCGTATTTCAGTTACCATAAGCCATGTCATTAAACACAAATATATAATTACGACATCAATGATAGTAATAATTCTATTACAATTAATGAATTTCATAATAATCTTAGTAGTAATAAGCTAAAATGAAATAATTGTAGAATTTGTATTCATGTCTATGATAATAAAAGCCTTTTATTAAACTTTATCTAATTTAACTTTATTTAACCAATTTCTGTAAAGTTGCATATACTAAATTATTATTTGAAAATAAGGTCATAAAGAAGTTTCACTTCTTACGTGTGTACACTAGTACACGCACACATTTTTTTTTGCTCACTTAGCTAACTACTGCATAAACTTAAACTTAAATAGTTCCACTTGTGTTTACTGAGTGTTTAAATATAAAAAAGATACAATCAGTTTCAAAACATCATCAGGCATCATCACTCAGTATTATGTATCAGGAATTTAAGTGATTGCCTCAACTGTATTGGTCTTAAAATATTTTTGTTTTAACCTTTAATGTGTCTTTTAGGCCGTGCTGCAAAGAGAAACAGGGAAGAGGACTATGATTACTCTCCGGAAAGAACTAAATCACCCGAGACTCGGTCAAGTAAGAAGAAGAAGAAAGACAAGGACAAAAGGAAAGATGAGAAAGAGAAGGATAGCAAAGAAGTTACCAAAACCAAGGACAGAACTTTGGCACCATCCAGTGAGTGTATATGTAACACTAGCTGTGCCCTGCGGTTTTACCCGCAGTGCTCTACTACTGTTGGTCTGAGCGTGCTGATATATTGTCTATAGCCTTCCTCGATAAATGGGCTGTCTAACACTGAAATAATTTTTCAAATCGGACCAGAAGTTCCTGAGATTAGCGCGTTCAAACAAACAAAAAAAAAACTCTACTGCTTTATAACATTTGTATAGATATAACAAATATTGCATGTAATCTTTTTGTCTGGAGTTTTGTAGTATGTATTTAAATTTAATTACAATGATGTTAATAAAGTAACTTATTTTAAATACAACCATAAATATCATAGAAAAGTTCTCCACCACATGTTTAGTAATATTATTTAATGGAATTATTTACCATAATATGAAACTATATTTATCAGAATATAAATACAATATTACTATATTTACAGATGTGCACAGTGTGGTGACCAATGTGCGCCCGTCAGAGGCCACAGCTATCGGGGGCTTGCTCACCGGCACAACTGCCAAGACTACGGCTATTGTGGACCTCACTAAGGAAGATAGCACTAAGAATGTGGCTGATTCCAGAGAAGTTTCCTTCAATAAGCTTCAAGGTATGACATTACATAACATGACATGTGTGAAAATATTTATGAATTAAGGTCATTTAGTCTTATATATACTAGGCAGTTGGACTGTATGTGAATTTTATCAGATTTTTAGTTATTTTTAGTTTTTGGGATGGAGACAAATTATATATAATTTTTTATAATTGAACTGCATAAAAAAGTAACATCCTAATTATGTAACAAAATGCAAAAGAAATCCTGTTAAATAATAATAATAATAATAAAAGGGCGTAGGGATGTGACGACCCCATCGCCCACGGTTGGAATATCTGTTGTCTACGTGACAACAGATATTCCACCCGTGCAATCAGTCAACCCGCAGGACACCTTGTGGCGGGGTGTCGGGGAGTAGCGACCCCGCGGGAACCGAGTGCTCCCGGGGGAGGCCCCTGTCTTCATCTCCGGCTTGCCTTCACCGGCCGGTCGGAGTGAAGCCTGACGAGGACAGGACCCCCACCTCTGGCTTGCCTTAACCGGCTGGCTAGAGTGGAGTCGCGAGAGCTTTTAGCTCGAAGGGTGGATGCGAATCGTAAGTGGCGAGTGGGCACGTGATGCTGGACCCTCAGGGAGCGCGTGATCGTAGTTTAAAGTCCAGGGACGCCTCTCCACCCTTAGCTGCTCGCAATATGTTGCCCCCTTGTCGCACTATTGCAGTGACTTATTTCGGGGGCCCATACAGTGAGAGGGCGAGTCACCACCTGCCAACAAATTTTTACTTCCCTTAAGTAGAAAGGCAGGTGCCATAGTTTCCATAGTCCCCAATTCCAGTCCATGTAGCATCCCATTCCATAGCCCGGTTTATTTTGCTTCCATTTCTCACAATAGTCCTACATCGGCCGCGGACTGCCCAGGACTGTATCTCTATAGTGCAGTCATGGGCAGGCTGCGGCTGGTGTCCCACAACACAGTAAAATTCTCGAAAGGGCCTCTGCGTGTTGGATCCGTGTCCCCACGTAAGCCTTCCAAAGGTCCGGGTACCGTCCTTCTGGTGGTACCCGAGTATTATGGAACCGAGAAACATAATAATTGGAATATCTATTGTCTACGTGACAATAGATATTCCACCCGTGCAATCAGTCAACCCGCAGGACACCTTGTGGCGGGGTGTCGGGGAGTAGCGACCCCGCGGGAACCGAGTGCTCCCGGGGGAGACCCCTGTCTTCATCTCCGGCTTGCCTTCACCGGCCGGTCGGAGTGAAGCCTGACGAGGACAGGACCCCCACCTCTGGCTTGCCTTAACCGGCCGGCCAGAGTGGAGTCGCGAGAGCTTTTAGCTCGAAGGGTGGATGCGAATCGTAAGTGGCGAGTGGGCACGTGATGCTGGACCCTCAGGGAGCGCGTGATCGTAGTTTAAAGTCCAGGGACGCCTCTCCACCCTTAGCTGCTCGCAATATGTTGCCCCCTTGTCGCACTATTGCAGCGACTTATTTCGGGGGCCCATACAGTGAGAGGGCGAGTCACCACCTGCCAACATATTTTTACTTTCTTTTAGTAGAAAGGCAGGTGCCATAGTTCCCAATAGTCCCCAAATACCGGCCCATTTAACATCCCACCCCATAGCCCAGTTTATTTTGTTTTTCCATATTTCGAAATAGTCCTACATCGGCCGCGGACTGCCTAGGACTGTATCTCTATAGTGCAGTCATGGGCAGGCTGCGGCTGGTGTCCCACAACACAGTAAAGTTCTCTAAAGGGCCTCTGCGTGTTGGATCCGTGTCCCCACGTAGGCCTTCCAAAGGACCGGGTACCTTCCTTGTGATGGTACCCGAGTATTATGGAATGAGATACACATAATAATAATAAATTCTTTATTTCAGAACAATAATTTAGTCCCATAATTTACAGATGTATACAATTTTAATAATTTTAATACAACAAAACCAATAAAAAACATACAGCCATTAATTATATCATAATAATTGAGATCCAAGTTTTATACAAACTACTAGTTATATTTCTGTCAGCCAGACTGCGTACAGTTTTATTCCTACACTTGTCAACTCTGGACATAAATGTAGCAATTCTGTGTCGCTGGATGGCATTCAAGGAGTTTACTCTAAAGTTGGTATACATCTCCGAAGCGCTGCAAAATTTGTCGAGCCCCATCAAATATCGGAAGATGTTATTGTGCTCTACTCGAATGCCATCATATGCTTTTTTGGTGTAATTAGTCCAAAGTTGACAAGTATAGAGGGACTGACAGAAAGTCTTAAATAAATGAACTTTAACGGAATTGGATGCCCTACGAAATTTCCGGATGATCATATTGCCAACGACACAGAGGGCACGTCGTTGTCGTTCAATATCGGCATCATCTTTTCTTTTGGATGTAACAATGTGGCCAAGATACTTAAAGCTATCTACTATTTTAATAGGGTGACCGTTAATGCAGATTGGCGGAATGTTATCCGGTCCCTTACCCGATCTGAATATCAACATTTCTGTTTTCTTTACATTGTACTGTAGACTATGTGAAAGAGCAAATCTTTCACATATGCCAACAAGTTTTCGAAGCCCTTTGATTGAGGGGCTGAGTAGGACCATATCATCAGCGTAACTCAAATTATTGACATATCTGCCATCTAGTTTAAGTCCAACTTCAGTCCTACTCAGCTCCACAATCAAATCATTAATATATAAGTTAAACAGATCGGGAGAGGTTACTCCGCCCTGTCTAACACCACACGGGAGAATATAGCTGTCGGACAGAGTACTGCCCCACCTAACGCTGTTCGTCTGATTATCATACCAATATGTAAAAAGACCAACAACGTCAGAGGAAACATCACTGCTGCGAACTTTTTTCCATAATATATCATGGTTCAAGGTATCAAAGGCACGACTTAAGTCTAAAAAACATGCATATACACTAGTATTCTGATTATTATAACAGTTAACAATTTCTTTTAATGTATATATAGCCATATCAGTTCCCAATTCAGGTCTAAAACCGAATTGGGCATCGTCAATATTAATATATGGTGACAATTTGGAGTGTAAAATTTTTTCAAGTATCCTGGCCACAATTGTTGCCAGCGAGATAGGTCGATAATTAGCCACGCTCGAGATACTACCGGTTTTATTCTTAGGGACAGGGATAACTATAGTTTTAATTAAATCCTTAGGTAAATAGCAATGTTTGAGACAGAGAGTATAAAATTGAGCCAGAACAGGGTAGATGGTTTTGCCAGCATATAAAATGTGTTCCATACTAAGAGCATCATGACCCGGTGACTTTCCGCGCTTCATATTTTTAATCACCTGAGAAACGTCCATAGATGTTATGGTATTATTTCTTAGCTTATGTTTCTCAGTTGATTGTACGGTCTCAGCTGAAGTTGATACATATACATTACCATTGACATTTGCATTAGCTATAGGGTTCGTATTAAACTGTGCCCTGAAAAGATTAGCTATAGCTTTAGAGTCTTGTTGTCCATCTACGCATGCAGGTAAAACGTTTTTGTAATCCATTTTCTTAGTTTCCTTCCAAAATTCAATAAAATTACCGATAGAATGATTTTGAGCTAAAATATCTAACTTTATTTTGTCTTGATTATTTTGAACATATTTTAATGCAGTCTTAAATTCTTTACGTGCCGAGAACATAGCATCGAAATAGTATCCCGAACGCGGCTTACCGTAGGACACCCACTCCAAGAAAGTTTGCCTAGCGAGTAGATGAAAATGTTTAACGGGTGCATTCCAACCAACTATTTTATATTTACATTTTTTCCTATTATTAAAACTTCTTTCAGCTGATGATTGCATAACCGAAATAATATCACAGTAAAATTGATCCAATAATTTAAAATGATTGTTGTTTACACACTTTTTATCACAGTCTTTACATATAAAATTACATTCATTATAATATTTATTTTGTATATTAGTAAATTTTAGTTCACACATTTTTGTATAAATAGCTATATGCTCTTCATCTCGTATACCCCACATATATTTAATATTATGGTTCACATAAGTATCACATTTTTTAGGTGTTATCACATTTAAATTACAATTTAGGACTAGAGGTAAATGATCTGACCAATAGGAGTCATATTTAATATATATTTTATTGACTAGAATTTCGGCAGCCGCCGTTACAAGACAGTGATCGAGCCATCTACACGATCCGTGAGATTCACTAATGTATGTATATGAGGCTGTCGGAAGCCTGTCTATATCTAAACACTGCAGCTCCTGTTCACTACAATAATTTGACATTTCTCTGCCGAATCGTGAGTCAGGATGTGCATTATAATCCCCACATATAAATGCACATTCGGTGTCAGAGGCCTCAATTACTGTAGTAATCAGTGCCAAACATTCAGTAAACATTGGTAGATTTTCTTCACTGTCTGTTGGCATATAGACAGAAAACACCAGAAAAGATCTATCGCCCCTACCAAGACGCACAGCCATGATTCGATCACTGTCACACGGTATAATTTCAACCTCAGAAAATAGGTTCGTACGCCATATGACAGCAATACCCCCATATGGCCTACCACGCAGAAGTGTGGATGTGTCTACAGAAGACTTGGCTGAGCCTCCAAAATCTTTATGTATTTCATTCACGAAACCTAAGTCATATGGCATCAGCCAAGTCTCCTGCAGCGCAATAACATCCGCATCGTTACATAGGTTCCTAATTTCCTGCACGGAACGCTTAATCGATTTACAATTGTACGAAATTATAGTTATATTTTTATCCCAACAATCCATTACAAAGGTTTGTTAACAGTCGGTTGTTTAAATTTACGAAAAACTAAACCTTGCGGCCAGAATTCATTATTTAGAAAAGTATTTAGTTTTGTCGACAAGATAGATATTTTAAATGAGTTAAAATTCGTCTCCCTACTTTGTTTCAACAGTTGCACGTCCAAACATTCTTCATTCATACTTATTATATAATCTTTAATATCATTTTCCGTTATTTGTTTTTGTGCCCGTGATAAATAAATATAAGAATTGGGAATAGCCGCTTGCAGTTTAGACGTACTCTGCAAAGTGCCGCGAGTATTACGATATTTATATATTTTTTTCTTCTTTGTAACCGTAGTATAACCATCGTTATTCGTATTATAAGATTCTTGACGAATCGCGTTATCTCCAACCATTATGTCTCGATACGTAGGTATAGGCGTCAGCTGTAACTTGTCGCAATCTCGCTCCATACGAATAGGCGCAGCCGCAGTCAGCGAGCGGCCGCCGTGCGGTGCACCCGTGTTATCGCCGCCTGCACATGGTTCGGACTCGCTATGAATGTGCTGTGAGATTCCACTCGTTGCCTGCGTTGGATGATTCATCGTATCATTTTGCAAGCCCGCTGTACTGCTACTGCCTGTATCATTATATTCATTGTTTCGTTTTCCAGTATTCTTATCATCACGATAAGACTTAGGAAAGGACGAGTGAACCGAGTTACGTGAGGATTGCAACTCGTGCATTAACTGTTTAACATTCTCCAACTCTGTCTTGATGTATACAATATCTGATACATAGTCATTACAAGAGGTAGAGGTAGATTTCATATTAGCGACTTCACTTTTGCACGCCTCATAAGCGAAGCGTTGAGGTGGGTACTACTGTCGCTTCGCGCAAAACATCTGATTTTTCAAACTTAAAATGTCTTTATGTATCATACATTGCACTTGTAAGATAATACATACACACACATATTAAGAAAAAACACTATTTTTAACGTTCATGATATTTTTGATGTCATTTTTGTTATTTAAACTAGTTAAAAAATAGTTTAAAAAAGTTCTGTCTTGGACGTCCGTGTGTCTGTATGTGCGGATCCTTTTTCTTGTTAACACGATAGCGACCGAAATACTTTACTAATCGAATCTTTTTTTTTCTCTTACGCTTGAGTATGCTCAGGAATAGAACCCTTTCATTTTTCAGGGTCTGATTCGATGTGGTTTAATTGTTATTAAATAAACAAAAAAAAACTCGGCTGTTTTTGCACGCCTCATAAGCGAAGCGTTGAGGTGGGTACTACTGTCACTTCGCGCAAAACATCTGATTTTTCAAACTTAAAATGTCTTTATGTATCATACATTGCACTTGTAAGATAATACATACACACACATATTAAGAAAAAACACTATTTTTAACGTTCATGATATTTTTGATGTCATTTTTGTTATTTAAACTAGTTAAAAAACAGTTTAAAAAAGTTCTGTCTTGGACGTCCGTGTGTCTGTATGTGCGGATCCTTTTTCTTGTTAACACGATAGCGACCGAAATACTTTACTAATCGAGTCTTTTTTTTTCTCTTACGCTTGAGTATGCTCAGGAATAGAACCCTTTCATTTTTCAGGGTCTGATTCGATGTGGTTTAATTGTTATTAAATAAACAAAAATAATAATTAATAAATAATTATTAAAAAAAAATTATGAGGCGTGCACTTTTGGATTTTCCAAACTATTTAACAATGCCATTTCCTTCAGGAATGTGGTAACGTCAATATGGTCGAATGAGACCGGCGGTAGTTTATTTAAGTTACTCGCTACAAACTTTGGTAGACTGTCAGGTTCAAATTCTTTTATTAATTTTATAATTTCTTGTAAGCTTTTCTGCTCCGATCCATCCTTCCTTCTTAGAAACTTTTTATTAGGTGCCATCAACTTATAAACAATTTGCCTCGCACATTCTATTTCATCACAGGAGTATGCACTTAAACATATCTGAATAATACTAGTTTCTGGAAGAGTGTCAACCTTATTGGATATAAAAGTTAATAGTTCATTTATGACGACATTACATTCAATACATTTATACTCATTTCGAACTGTCATTTGACGATTCACGTTACTTGTACTATTTACGCGAGTTATCGCGACGTCAGAGGAAGGAGATCGGACCATCGGCATCGTGTGAGCGGCTCACACAACGGCCGTAGGCAGACTGAATAAACAGAATTTCTTGTCACCATATAGGTAAATTTTTGTAACAATGATTCAAAAGTACTTCTAGAAGAAGCAAACTTCAAGAAGTGTTGTTGAATAACCTCGTTTAATGAATTTTATTACCTTTTTCCTATAAAATGCGTCTATTTTTTAAGTTTCCATATCCTAATAGCATGAGATGAACACGGAATGTGTGTGTGCAGGCAAGACGTTCCCGTCCCTGGTGGTGGTGGCCCGGCCGTACCTGCGCGCGAAGGAGGGCCCCGCGTCGGACCGCGCGGCGCTGGACACCAAGGTGAAGTCCGTGCTCGTGCACACGCCCATGAAGTTCACCGAGTGGCTCATCCAGCAGGGCCTCGTGCGCTCCGAGCAGTGGTGCGCCGTACACATCGGCAATAAGCTCAAGTTGGGTACGTGCCGGTGCCTACTTATGGTTGTCTGTTTATGGGTAGATGTAAAATAATAATAATTATCTATTCAGTTTTGTTTAGCTTTTGAAATTTTTGCAAGGAAAGATTTTGTAGTCCAAATATTTTTATTTTTAATCTTGGCTTTTTAAAGAAAACAAAGTTAAAAAAAAAACATGCTTATCCAAAAAATATTCTAATCAATAACTTTATTTCCAGGAATGTATTCTGATGTATCGAAATTCCCGTATTCCGGCGGCTACGTGTGGATATCCGAGTGTTGTCCGACAAGATTTGTGTCTGTGTTCTCGAGCTCCATCTTCGAAGGAGCCACCTTCCCGCCGAGCGTTCTGCTCAAACTTATCTATCACTGGGCCTGTCAGACCAATGTCCAAAATGTTGTGCAATGGGTTAAAGTCGACAATCTGTATGTAAAAGGGCTATTCACTTGGCTAAGAGCAGTGTGTACGTCAGCGACACATCAACATATGGGTCTACTTGGCGGGTCTGGCAGGAAGGTAGAAGTCGGTGTGATATCCCTCGGCACCACGAGCCATGATGGCACGCAGCGGCAGGTTAAGGTGGAAGTGTTGGGTGTACTCGATCCTTTGGAGAAATTGGTAAGTTTAAAGAAAAATGTTCATGATGTTTTAACACAGTTTTGAGAAAAATAAGTTCTTAGCGTAAATAATGTTTCAGATTCGATTGCGCGCAGTGGAACCACTAGCAGAATACGAGAAAAACTACAAAAAGCGTTTCCAGAAGATTCTGGAACCTCTGTCCAACTGGGTGCACCCCTCGTCCATCATCCTCACCGACCTGACGGTGGACAAGAGCACGCTGGTCAACATGGGCTTCAAGAACGTGATGCAGTCCTCCTCACACGCTGACCAACCACAAAAACACTCAAATGCCAATATAATGGAGTACCTGCGCAGGATCGTGCCCCGAATGTTCCAGAACACGCTCTCGCTGCTCTCTCGACAGATTATACAGCAGTTCCTTGATGAATTGGTGTGGCGAGAAATGTAAACTTACTGTTATGACTACTTATTAACATTGATTATAGAACTTTATTGGAATGTTCTACCTCTTTATAAGTACAAAAGTTGCTTTTTATATCTCCTTATGCATTATGGAACCGCATTTAATATTTGACTAAAATACAAGGTGAAAGGTAAGACGTTTGACAAATTTAGACAGGAGCTTCTACTCATGAAACTGAACAACTTTTGTTCTAGAACTTTGCTGAATTCGTAGAAAAAAATTTGGACTTTGTATGGAAATCTGTCAGCTGATTAGCGATGTTTCCTTACAAAGTCCAATTTTTTTTTTACGAATTCAGCAAAGTTGTAGAACAAAAGTTGTTCAGTTTCATGAGTAGAAGCTCCTGTCTAAATTTGTCAAACGTCTTACCTTTCACCTTGTATAATTAAATTTTTAATTATTTTCTATAAATTGTTCAGGTTCGGTGTAACCCCCGGGCAGGCGTTCGACAACATAGTGCAGCACATAGCGGAGCAGACGAAGCTGGACGGCAAGGAGACCATCACCGTGCGCCTCAACAAGATCGCCGCGCATCCCTTCAAGAGCTGGAAGTATCCCAAGGTACGATCACACCGTCGCTTGTTTTTATATAGTACACTAAATAGTGATTCAAAGAAATGTCATAACAAAATATACGTATACTGCCATGCCAGCTGTTAATAATGTGTAAAATATATCATAAAAAATTTCGTTAGGTATATTTGCATTGGTTAGTATAGGAAAGTCTAAATCTATAAATTATATGAATATCTTTTTTAAGTGCAGCGTATATATATAAATATTAAAAACCGTATTCAAACACAAAGAAACTAGTTCTCAGTTCGGGGATCGAAAGGGCACGTTATGAAGTGAACTCTTGCTATTATTAAAAGTCGAACTTGAATAAATTGATCAAATCAATACTACTTTTAACTTTAGAAAAAATGACATCACTGATCATATTGTTACTGATAGTATTGCGCAGCACTTGAAATCAAACTATAAACATGAAACAACTATACACATGCCATCACAAACCACATCACATCACATCACTTCGCATCACAAAATTGTTATATCACGCTAGAAGAAAGAGAAGGTTATCTCATCTCATCTCAAATGACATTACACACCGGCCATGACACCGCACATCACATCACAATAAAACTATTAATTTAAAATTGTTATACGGTACAGAAGAAGGAGGAGGTGCCGGTGGTGGAGACGGGGCGCGGGCGGCGCGGGCGCAAGCGGCGCGAGCCCGAGCCCGAGCCCGAGCCCGAGCCCGAGCCCGAGCCCGCGCCGCCCGCGCGCCGCCGCAAGCGGGACCGCGCGCTGCACGAGTACGACGACGAGGAGGAGGTCAGCGCACTTACACTTATATGCAATTTTATGTTAATACCTACACCCCCTACAACGTATTTATGTTATGACCGGAAGAGTAAAGTGTGTAGTGGTAGATTCCTTTATACTTTATACACTATTGCAGTGAAAAACCAATTTGTTTAAACTTTGACTTCAACTTGTAGTTTTTCCGAGCACCAGAATAAATAAAATTTAAACCTCCCTCTATGGGTTTTTAATTTCATTTTAATTAAATTTTGAATTTTTTTAAGCGATTTTCAGATAGATGGGAATTTATGTTAATTCACTATTATGTTTTGGTCTTCGATGCAAACTTAAAATAAGTTATACCTTAAAAAAAAATTGCAATTATCTTCCAATCAAAATAAGATATTCAATTATTTCATGTCGTTTACTATTTTAATTTTTCACACACAAAGATGCCGCTCTCGCTCCGCACCAAGATCAAGCAAGAGAAAACGAAGAAAAAAGACAACGAATCGAGCCTTCCCCCGACTGCCCCGCGCGGGCGGCGCAAGGTCATCAAGTCCTATGTGGACGAAGACGATGGGGAGCTCGATATACCCCTCAAGGCCATCAAGAAGGAGCTCAAGCCGGAGCAGACCGTCTCCCTCGAGAGGTTCTACTTCGGCCAGACCGAGGAAGCCGAGCCGGAATCTATCAAGATCTCTGTGGAGGTATGATAATATAGACTTTATTGATTTGTTGCATTTTTGGATATTTTGATAAATAAACTGTGAGACACCGAAATAATTATTTTACGAGACGTTGTTTTAAAAAGTTTACAATTTTGATTGTAATAAAATATTCTTGAGGTATTAAAAAAATAAAGTTTGAGTTTAACATAATCTGTTATGGGTTATTGTCTATAAACAGTAACTAATTAAGTAATTTAATTAATTTTTCAATAAAACAAACAGATTATTTTCAGTCTTAGATTTTTGAGTTGTTATTCAGAGTTTTTATTCAGCTCTATCCTATAAAATACATATAACATGTTATATAACATAACGTCTGATTGTCGCGCAGTGCCCCAAGTGCCAGCAGGTGTTCCACGAGAGCCTGGCGCTGCAGATGCACCTGGCGGAGCACGCGGTGGGCGGCGGGGAGGGCGAGCTGTGCCCGTGCTGCCTGCAGCGCCTGCCCGCGCACGAGCTGGCGCAGCACCTCGCCGCGCACCACCCGCTCGACACCAAGCTGCCCGACCTCTTCACATACGCCTGCTTGATCTGCGAGGTAAATTTGTCATTTTTAATGTTTCTGATTTCTATTCAAATTGTAAAATATATTCGGCCAAATAAAACTAATTGAAGTTTTATATGGCCGAGTCGAGTTTCATAAAAATTGAAGTATGAATTGAATTAGTGTGTTCTTCTGTTTCGTTTTGACATTGTACTGTCCGTATTACTTGTATTCATCTATTTGATTCAGTTTAAAACAAAACTTTCTGAAGCGTAAAGCGTGTATTAGTTCTTCCAACCGATATCGCCTAGTTAAACTGTACACCGTATTTCGGTCCTTCGGGCCGTTATCGTCTAGCTAAATTGTAGATCGCATTTTGGTCCTTCGAGTCAATCCTGCACTATATTGGACACGTGCTCTGTGCAGGTGCGGTTCGCGGCGGTGCTGACGCTGGCGGCGCACATGCAGAAGGCGCACGCGCCGCGCGAGCTGCCGTACGCGTGCGGCGCGTGCGCGTACCGCAGCTCGGCGCACCGCGCCACGCTGCAGCACGTGCAGCGCGCGCACCGCCGCTCCGACAAGCTCTGCTGCCCGCACTGCTTCAAGGTACTTCACTTCATACGTACCGCAGCTCGGCGCACCGCGCCACGCTGCAGCACGTGCAGCGCGCGCACCGCCGCTCCGACAAGCTCTGCTGCCCGCACTGCTTCAAGGTACTTCACTTCATACGTACCGCAGCTCGGCGCACCGCGCCACGCTGCAGCACGTGCAGCGCGCGCACCGCCGCTCCGACAAGCTCTGCTGCCCGCACTGCTTCAAGGTACTTCACTTCATACGTACCGCAGCTCGGCGCACCGCGCCACGCTGCAGCACGTGCAGCGCGCGCACCGCCGCTCCGACAAGCTCTGCTGCCCGCACTGCTTCAAGGTACTTCACTTCATACGTACCGCAGCTCGGCGCACCGCGCCACGCTGCAGCACGTGCAGCGCGCGCACCGCCGCTCCGACAAGCTCTGCTGCCCGCACTGCTTCAAGGTACTTCACTTCATACGTACCGCAGCTCGGCGCACCGCGCCACGCTGCAGCACGTGCAGCGCGCGCACCGCCGCTCCGACAAGCTCTGCTGCCCGCACTGCTTCAAGGTACTTCACTTCATACGTACCGCAGCTCGGCGCACCGCGCCACGCTGCAGCACGTGCAGCGCGCGCACCGCCGCTCCGACAAGCTCTGCTGCCCGCACTGCTTCAAGGTACTTCACTTCATACGTACCGCAGCTCGGCGCACCGCGCCACGCTGCAGCACGTGCAGCGCGCGCACCGCCGCTCCGACAAGCTCTGCTGCCCGCACTGCTTCAAGGTACTTCACTTCATACGTACCGCAGCTCGGCGCACCGCGCCACGCTGCAGCACGTGCAGCGCGCGCACCGCCGCTCCGACAAGCTCTGCTGCCCGCACTGCTTCAAGGTACTTCACTTCATACGTACCGCAGCTCGGCGCACCGCGCCACGCTGCAGCACGTGCAGCGCGCGCACCGCCGCTCCGACAAGCTCTGCTGCCCGCACTGCTTCAAGGTACTTCACTTCATACGTACCGCAGCTCGGCGCACCGCGCCACGCTGCAGCACGTGCAGCGCGCGCACCGCCGCTCCGACAAGCTCTGCTGCCCGCACTGCTTCAAGGTACTTCACTTCATACGTACCGCAGCTCGGCGCACCGCGCCACGCTGCAGCACGTGCAGCGCGCGCACCGCCGCTCCGACAAGCTCTGCTGCCCGCACTGCTTCAAGGTACTTCACTTCATACGTACCGCAGCTCGGCGCACCGCGCCACGCTGCAGCACGTGCAGCGCGCGCACCGCCGCTCCGACAAGCTCTGCTGCCCGCACTGCTTCAAGGTACTTCACTTCATACGTACCGCAGCTCGGCGCACCGCGCCACGCTGCAGCACGTGCAGCGCGCGCACCGCCGCTCCGACAAGCTCTGCTGCCCGCACTGCTTCAAGGTACTTCACTTCATACGTACCGCAGCTCGGCGCACCGCGCCACGCTGCAGCACGTGCAGCGCGCGCACCGCCGCTCCGACAAGCTCTGCTGCCCGCACTGCTTCAAGGTACTTCACTTCATACGTACCGCAGCTCGGCGCACCGCGCCACGCTGCAGCACGTGCAGCGCGCGCACCGCCGCTCCGACAAGCTCTGCTGCCCGCACTGCTTCAAGGTACTTCACTTCATACGTACCGCAGCTCGGCGCACCGCGCCACGCTGCAGCACGTGCAGCGCGCGCACCGCCGCTCCGACAAGCTCTGCTGCCCGCACTGCTTCAAGGTACTTCACTTCATACGTACCGCAGCTCGGCGCACCGCGCCACGCTGCAGCACGTGCAGCGCGCGCACCGCCGCTCCGACAAGCTCTGCTGCCCGCACTGCTTCAAGGTACTTCACTTCATACGTACCGCAGCTCGGCGCACCGCGCCACGCTGCAGCACGTGCAGCGCGCGCACCGCCGCTCCGACAAGCTCTGCTGCCCGCACTGCTTCAAGGTACTTCACTTCATACGTACCGCAGCTCGGCGCACCGCGCCACGCTGCAGCACGTGCAGCGCGCGCACCGCCGCTCCGACAAGCTCTGCTGCCCGCACTGCTTCAAGGTACTTCACTTCATACGTACCGCAGCTCGGCGCACCGCGCCACGCTGCAGCACGTGCAGCGCGCGCACCGCCGCTCCGACAAGCTCTGCTGCCCGCACTGCTTCAAGGTACTTCACTTCATACGTACCGCAGCTCGGCGCACCGCGCCACGCTGCAGCACGTGCAGCGCGCGCACCGCCGCTCCGACAAGCTCTGCTGCCCGCACTGCTTCAAGGTACTTCACTTCATACGTACCGCAGCTCGGCGCACCGCGCCACGCTGCAGCACGTGCAGCGCGCGCACCGCCGCTCCGACAAGCTCTGCTGCCCGCACTGCTTCAAGGTACTTCACTTCATACGTACCGCAGCTCGGCGCACCGCGCCACGCTGCAGCACGTGCAGCGCGCGCACCGCCGCTCCGACAAGCTCTGCTGCCCGCACTGCTTCAAGGTACTTCACTTCATACGTACCGCAGCTCGGCGCACCGCGCCACGCTGCAGCACGTGCAGCGCGCGCACCGCCGCTCCGACAAGCTCTGCTGCCCGCACTGCTTCAAGGTACTTCACTTCATACGTACCGCAGCTCGGCGCACCGCGCCACGCTGCAGCACGTGCAGCGCGCGCACCGCCGCTCCGACAAGCTCTGCTGCCCGCACTGCTTCAAGGTACTTCACTTCATACGTACCGCAGCTCGGCGCACCGCGCCACGCTGCAGCACGTGCAGCGCGCGCACCGCCGCTCCGACAAGCTCTGCTGCCCGCACTGCTTCAAGGTACTTCACTTCATACGTACCGCAGCTCGGCGCACCGCGCCACGCTGCAGCACGTGCAGCGCGCGCACCGCCGCTCCGACAAGCTCTGCTGCCCGCACTGCTTCAAGGTACTTCACTTCATACGTACCGCAGCTCGGCGCACCGCGCCACGCTGCAGCACGTGCAGCGCGCGCACCGCCGCTCCGACAAGCTCTGCTGCCCGCACTGCTTCAAGGTACTTCACTTCATACGTACCGCAGCTCGGCGCACCGCGCCACGCTGCAGCACGTGCAGCGCGCGCACCGCCGCTCCGACAAGCTCTGCTGCCCGCACTGCTTCAAGGTACTTCACTTCATACGTACCGCAGCTCGGCGCACCGCGCCACGCTGCAGCACGTGCAGCGCGCGCACCGCCGCTCCGACAAGCTCTGCTGCCCGCACTGCTTCAAGGTACTTCACTTCATACGTACCGCAGCTCGGCGCACCGCGCCACGCTGCAGCACGTGCAGCGCGCGCACCGCCGCTCCGACAAGCTCTGCTGCCCGCACTGCTTCAAGGTACTTCACTTCATACGTACCGCAGCTCGGCGCACCGCGCCACGCTGCAGCACGTGCAGCGCGCGCACCGCCGCTCCGACAAGCTCTGCTGCCCGCACTGCTTCAAGGTACTTCACTTCATACGTACCGCAGCTCGGCGCACCGCGCCACGCTGCAGCACGTGCAGCGCGCGCACCGCCGCTCCGACAAGCTCTGCTGCCCGCACTGCTTCAAGGTACTTCACTTCATACGTACCGCAGCTCGGCGCACCGCGCCACGCTGCAGCACGTGCAGCGCGCGCACCGCCGCTCCGACAAGCTCTGCTGCCCGCACTGCTTCAAGGTACTTCACTTCATACGTACCGCAGCTCGGCGCACCGCGCCACGCTGCAGCACGTGCAGCGCGCGCACCGCCGCTCCGACAAGCTCTGCTGCCCGCACTGCTTCAAGGTACTTCACTTCATACGTACCGCAGCTCGGCGCACCGCGCCACGCTGCAGCACGTGCAGCGCGCGCACCGCCGCTCCGACAAGCTCTGCTGCCCGCACTGCTTCAAGGTACTTCACTTCATACGTACCGCAGCTCGGCGCACCGCGCCACGCTGCAGCACGTGCAGCGCGCGCACCGCCGCTCCGACAAGCTCTGCTGCCCGCACTGCTTCAAGGTACTTCACTTCATACGTACCGCAGCTCGGCGCACCGCGCCACGCTGCAGCACGTGCAGCGCGCGCACCGCCGCTCCGACAAGCTCTGCTGCCCGCACTGCTTCAAGGTACTTCACTTCATACGTACCGCAGCTCGGCGCACCGCGCCACGCTGCAGCACGTGCAGCGCGCGCACCGCCGCTCCGACAAGCTCTGCTGCCCGCACTGCTTCAAGGTACTTCACTTCATACGTACCGCAGCTCGGCGCACCGCGCCACGCTGCAGCACGTGCAGCGCGCGCACCGCCGCTCCGACAAGCTCTGCTGCCCGCACTGCTTCAAGGTACTTCACTTCATACGTACCGCAGCTCGGCGCACCGCGCCACGCTGCAGCACGTGCAGCGCGCGCACCGCCGCTCCGACAAGCTCTGCTGCCCGCACTGCTTCAAGGTACTTCACTTCATACGTACCGCAGCTCGGCGCACCGCGCCACGCTGCAGCACGTGCAGCGCGCGCACCGCCGCTCCGACAAGCTCTGCTGCCCGCACTGCTTCAAGGTACTTCACTTCATACGTACCGCAGCTCGGCGCACCGCGCCACGCTGCAGCACGTGCAGCGCGCGCACCGCCGCTCCGACAAGCTCTGCTGCCCGCACTGCTTCAAGGTACTTCACTTCATACGTACCGCAGCTCGGCGCACCGCGCCACGCTGCAGCACGTGCAGCGCGCGCACCGCCGCTCCGACAAGCTCTGCTGCCCGCACTGCTTCAAGGTACTTCACTTCATACGTACCGCAGCTCGGCGCACCGCGCCACGCTGCAGCACGTGCAGCGCGCGCACCGCCGCTCCGACAAGCTCTGCTGCCCGCACTGCTTCAAGGTACTTCACTTCATACGTACCGCAGCTCGGCGCACCGCGCCACGCTGCAGCACGTGCAGCGCGCGCACCGCCGCTCCGACAAGCTCTGCTGCCCGCACTGCTTCAAGGTACTTCACTTCATACGTACCGCAGCTCGGCGCACCGCGCCACGCTGCAGCACGTGCAGCGCGCGCACCGCCGCTCCGACAAGCTCTGCTGCCCGCACTGCTTCAAGGTACTTCACTTCATACGTACCGCAGCTCGGCGCACCGCGCCACGCTGCAGCACGTGCAGCGCGCGCACCGCCGCTCCGACAAGCTCTGCTGCCCGCACTGCTTCAAGGTACTTCACTTCATACGTACCGCAGCTCGGCGCACCGCGCCACGCTGCAGCACGTGCAGCGCGCGCACCGCCGCTCCGACAAGCTCTGCTGCCCGCACTGCTTCAAGGTACTTCACTTCATACGTACCGCAGCTCGGCGCACCGCGCCACGCTGCAGCACGTGCAGCGCGCGCACCGCCGCTCCGACAAGCTCTGCTGCCCGCACTGCTTCAAGGTACTTCACTTCATACGTACCGCAGCTCGGCGCACCGCGCCACGCTGCAGCACGTGCAGCGCGCGCACCGCCGCTCCGACAAGCTCTGCTGCCCGCACTGCTTCAAGGTACTTCACTTCATACGTACCGCAGCTCGGCGCACCGCGCCACGCTGCAGCACGTGCAGCGCGCGCACCGCCGCTCCGACAAGCTCTGCTGCCCGCACTGCTTCAAGGTACTTCACTTCATACGTACCGCAGCTCGGCGCACCGCGCCACGCTGCAGCACGTGCAGCGCGCGCACCGCCGCTCCGACAAGCTCTGCTGCCCGCACTGCTTCAAGGTACTTCACTTCATACGTACCGCAGCTCGGCGCACCGCGCCACGCTGCAGCACGTGCAGCGCGCGCACCGCCGCTCCGACAAGCTCTGCTGCCCGCACTGCTTCAAGGTACTTCACTTCATACGTACCGCAGCTCGGCGCACCGCGCCACGCTGCAGCACGTGCAGCGCGCGCACCGCCGCTCCGACAAGCTCTGCTGCCCGCACTGCTTCAAGGTACTTCACTTCATACGTACCGCAGCTCGGCGCACCGCGCCACGCTGCAGCACGTGCAGCGCGCGCACCGCCGCTCCGACAAGCTCTGCTGCCCGCACTGCTTCAAGGTACGTCTGGTGTATATAGATCAAAATTAATCCTAGGAAATGCTCTTCTGTCCACACTGCTTTAAGATAAATTGTCCACATTTTTTTAAATAATGCCATCCGTAATGTTCCTCAATCCGCTCTTATAAATTTCGCCTCTTACGAGCTCTTTTTTCCTGCAATAATTCAAGATACAGATCCCGAAACCGTGTTATCTTACCGGTACATTATTTTTCGTCATTATACCACATTACACTACATACTTTAGGAACGACGAGTTATTTGATATTATCTATGAATTCAATTAGTATTAGTATTAGTTATTGGCAGAATGCAAACATAGTAAGACCCACGCTTCCTGAACCCATAGACTCTAGCTAAAAGGTTGAGGACAACCAACTGTTGCCAATTACTTCATCAGTAAAGTCCATTTATCGAAGTGATATTAGCATGTCAATGTAAAGATGGTTACCGTTTATCCCGTTGTGTATGTAGTGACATGAAACAAAAGTGCTTGGAAGGGATATGCCACGTCCGATACAAATGTTTTACCAGTTTTATTATGTAGAAGATATTGATCAAAATAATGACGATGAAAATTAGATAAAAAAACATTTTTTATTAATTTTTAGCCTTGTATTGAGTTTACTAAAAACCATTCATATTAATATCCAAGTAAAGTGCGCTGTCCTGTGCTATTTATTATGCTGATCACATCAGAAAAAACACTGATAATACTATCTATGTAAGTAATACGTTTCTGCTCACATAAATATCAGGAAATTAAAAAAAAAATTGACGTAATTACTTTTTATTCAGAATTATATTATTTTAAACAGCTTTTCGCCAGCGGCTTCGCCCGCATAGTCAAAGAAACACACGCATAGTTCCCGTTTCCGTGGGATTTCCGGGATAAAACCTACCCTATGACCTTCCTCATGTCTCAAGCTATCTCTGTTCCAAATTTGAAGTAAATCCATACAGTACTTTTTTGAGTTTAGCTCAGACATAAATTTTAAAAACTATAATTTTGGGTTCGGTATCTATTGTAGATCACACCCCAAGTATTATTTTAAACAAATATTCAATGTACAGTTTTAACTTTCCTACGATTTTATTATATTTAAGAATAATTTCAAGATAATTCATACCAACAAAGGGCTAATTTGGCGCTACCGACGCTCAATTAATAGGCTGTAAATCCGTTGTTTATTGCTCGATTGTCATTATTGAAGGTTTATTAGAAAGGTGATAAAAGTAGCTATATGTTTTATAATAAGCTAAATTCTCATAATTCTTACGGTTACCGAGATTTTTACATTTAAAAAATATATATATTTCATAAAATGTTGTTTTTTGAAAATATTTCAGTTGGTACTAGTTTTACATTAATGAATCTTAGGAATCAAATAATGTTTATTTAATTATCTTTCAATTGACACCCTTTTTAAGTAAATCGGTCCAGTAGTTATATAGATATACCGCACAATAGAATGGCCCGACGGCCACCTTTGCTACGTCATAGCTCCCCCCTCCATACCCCTAGGAAGTGACAACCGCACTTTTTGTGTTCAGAAAAACATGCCGATTAAGTGGATATCTGTAGTCCGTATGGCGGAGGTGAGTCCCACGAAAATCGTTATTTGAAGACTTTTTTACAAATGGGTCTCACACTAAATGTTATGCGACTGATTTTTAACAACCACCTAAATTTTTATTAAACGACAACCGTCTACCGTCATAAATCTAAAATGTAAAAACATCAATAACGCATCCCGCAGCTGGTGCCGGTGTACGCGGACGGGTGCGAGATCAGCGCCAACGTGCTGCTGTTCCTGGACCATCTGCAGCTGCACCGCGACAATCTGGAGATGCGCTGCAACCGCTGCGTGCTCAAGTTCGTGCACCTCGGTATGGAGCTTATCAATCTATTGTATGATCTAATACAAGATTTTTATGTGTATGATCAAATTTTATAATTTAATTGAACATCAATGCCTATTAACACATAGCAGTTTATTAAAATATCGAGATTGATATCTTTGCCTTTTCTGATATGGAAGTTTTCTTATTAACATTAATAAACTAAAATTGTAAAATTGATGAGATATTTGTTATTGTTTTTTTTCCCTTATTTTAGGCCAGTTGAAAGAGCATCAAATCCGTGACCACTGTTCCTTTGATCACGTCCTGCCGCTCTGCTCTGAGGAGCATCTCATCAATAAGCCTAAGGTATTTATAACTGTTATGGAATAAACTTGTTTTACGTAAAGTTATTTGAATAATTTTAATTAAGAAAAACTAAAACAGGTGTCCTTCAGGGAGCTGTGTTAGGTCCCTTGCTATTTATGTTATTCATTGTTGAATAAAAAACAACGAACACTTTCTAGATGTGATTATAATGTGTAACAATGTGCACAGAACAAGGCGCGGCCGCCGGTGAAGGACTCGACGAGCCACTCGATCAGCGAGACGTTCGAGGGACTCACGCTGGTGCTGCCCGAGGGCCGGCTGTGCCGCGAGTGCGACACGCCGCTCGACAGCGACAAGCACTTCCTGTGAGTCACTATACTCTTGCACACACAATAACCGTGTTTATCGTTTGATTTAGGGATTTTATAAAAAAAATTGTATTAACGAAAAGTCTGTAAAAATATATGGCTACACGATCCTAAAAATACAATAAAATTTTACTTGAACCTTCATGATGTGCTCACTAATTTAAGGATTACACTGCAAATGTTTCATAGTAAAAATTTGTAATCCAAATAAAAAAAAACACCTTGCACGCGCATAGTGTTATGTCATCGCAATCGCGCAAAACAATGCGTCAGTGCACAAACCTCGCCTAGGGGGTGGGTATACACTGTACGCTTAGCGTGTTGTCGACATAATCGTGCGAAACAACGTTAGGGCGCGGGCACACGATGCGTTGCGGCGCCGCACCGCAAAGATTTCACCGTGTCAGTGGGCACACGAGCGGTGCGGCGCCGTAACGTTGTTCTGTCGCAGCGGCGTCGTAGCAGCGTTGCACAGCGTGTCCTTCCTTGTGACGCAAAACAACTGAGCGGTGCCGCTCCGACGTCGCACCGCATTCACCCCTCCCCGCCTCGTCTTGGTGGTTACAAGTCCGGTGCGGCGCCGGAGCGCATCGTGTGACATGCCACAGATATTTCTATGTAAGACGACGCAGCGACACCGCTCCGGCGCCGCACCGCCGCCGCAACGCATCGTGTGCCCCCGCTCTTATACATTACCCTGGGTATGCTTACCGCGGCTTTTGTATGAAATGGTTGGGTTGCAAACGTGTAAAACTGATATTGTTATTAGTTAGCTATAGTCTGTCCACTATAAGAATTGCTTTTTGACAGCTCGACGGGTGATACCAGAAGTGATGTCTAAAAGATTATTGATTGTGATGCCATTTCAATTATAAATTCAAAATATTATCATAAATCGAATTAGGTACGTAAATAATAATTACAACTTAAACGTACTAATAAGATATGTGATAATAAGACCACATATTTATGCATTTTATGTTAAAACTAAACTAAACTAATATTTTATTATTTATTGTTTTCTATCTTACAATTTGGTTGTCTTTATGTTTAATTTTTATAACTTATTAGAAGAGTTTTTCTGTATCGGATATATTTTACAGAATATTTCTATCGATTATTATAATCTATCGACCCATCATTGAATAATTCTGTGTAGACAACACTAAGTGGGCGGGGCCTGTCCATGAAGCACAATATACTCTGTCCATTATATTATTTGCTTTTTGACAGCTTCACGCCTATGTAGGATTGTATTGTCTATGTTAAAATGTCATACAAATAATTATCGTACTTCATGGACAGGTCCCGCCCACTTAGTGATGTCTACACAGAATTATTCAATGATGGGTCGATAGATTATAATAATCGATAGAAATACTCTGTAAAATATATCCGATACAGAAAAACTCTTCTATTATGTTATATAATTTAACCGTAAAGACAACCAAATTGTAAGATAGAAACCAATAAATAATAAAATATTAGTTTAGTTTAGTTTTAACATACAATGCATAGATATGTGGTCATATTATTACATATCTTATTAGTACGTTTACGTTGTAATTATTATTTACGTACCTGATTCGATTTATGATAATATTTTGAATTTATAATTGAAATGGTATCACAATCGATAATCTTTCGAACATCACTTCTGGTATCACCCGTCGAGCTGTCAAAAAGCAATTCTTATAGTGGACAGACTATAATTATTTGTATGACATTTTAACATAGACAATACAATCCTTCATAGGCGTGGAGCTGTCAAAAAGCAAATAATATAATGGACAGAGTATAGTTTTAATATCGCAATACGTTGTTAGCGGCGTGACGACGTGCAGCAAGTGCCCGTACGTGACGGCGTGCTACCGCGCCATGCTGCGGCACAGCGGCTGCTGCGCCGGCCCGCACTCGCTGGAGGACGCGCCGCGCCCCGCGCACACCACGCTGCACTGCCTCTGCGGATACACCACGCTCATTGGTACACCTTTATATTTATTATTTATTTATTTATTTAACACTTTATTACACATATTATTTTTATAAAATTTAAAAGTAAGTACTAAATCTCATAGTTACCCATTGACATCATTTTTTCCCACATAGAAACTTTTATTTATAATGTGTCTCCCATTTTGACCGCCTCCTTGGTACAGTGGTTAACGCGCGAGCGTAGAACCGAGGGGTCCTGAGATCGAATCCCGGTTGAGATGAAGAAAAAAATGTCTCGGTCTGGCGGGACACAGAAGGCTGATCACCTACTTGTCCCTAAATAAAATCGATCAGTGAAACAGATGTATGTATAATGCATCTGCCTACTAGGGGACATGAAACTTCATTATCTCCCATTTTTAACAAATTAATTTTCCATCAGGTACGGACATGCTGACGCATCTACTGATGACGCAGCACTCGAGCGCGTACTCGTCGGAGGAGGAGGCTCGTGCCAACATCGCCGCGCCGCGTGAGGAGCCCGCACAGGCACAAGTTGCGCAGATTGCACAGGTTGCACAGACCGCACAGGCCGGGCAGGATGCACAGCCGGCGCCCGAACAGGTGCCTCCTGTGCAAGCCGCGCCTGCACAGCCAGCGCAGTCGGATACGGTAGGCTATGATTTAGTAATAATAATTTGTGTTTGATTTATGGAATTCATAAGTGTGTTTTCATCAGATTATATTCAATAACTTATTTTTTTTATTGAATCCATCCAATCCCATTTTATTTAATTAAAAATTTCCCTTTATTATATCCAATTCACTATATTTTATAACAAATCAAATATTAATTTCTTGTCAGGTCCCAGTGGACAGCAGCATGTCAGCGATACCAGAGTACGCCCCGCCATCGGTGATCAACACTCAGCTGTCGCTTGACGATTTGGCACCGCCCTCGCTGCTTCAACAGGACCAGGTAACTCTTTAACTGGACTATATACTTGCCGTACGGTTTACGTATTACTTCATATAGGTCGCGCTAAACGCTGCTAATAATTTCTGATATGGTATGGGTCAACTGTAATGCTAGGGAATACTCGTTATGCTCTTTATACTATTAGTATATTGTTTTATTTTTCAGTGTAATCAATGCCCTAGAACTACATAAACAAGATTCAAGTTTCAATTATTATGCATAACTTGTAATAAAAACCTATTTCCACTATTCCATTTTTATAAATATCGTTAGTAATATGCCTAATAAATCTAGTAGAGACAGATCTGGTAGCAAGTTTAATAACTCATCATTTTTGAGTATGTCATGCTATGTATATTTGCACTTACTTACTTTGCAGCATGATCAGGAGCTACTCAAGGAAGCTTATGACCGACCGTTGGCGACCCCGCGGCATGAGGAGCAGCACTACAGTCTCGGAGACTTTGAGCCGCTGCCTCAGGAACCACCACCACAGCCAGACTTTGAACAACTATAGAAATATCTATCTACTAAAAATCAAGATATATTCATATTATATTTGCTTAGATTCTTCTATTATGCATAACAATATTCCATGTATAATGTTATAGGGAAAAGTTAAATAAAGAAGTCAATAATATTATAATGGTTTATTCTTTTTCCTTTTTTTCTTAAAATTTAAAGTAACCTTATTGCAAACCCCATAGCTATCTATACTACTTTTATCATCATCAAGTAATATTCCATCAAAATCTAGATTGTATGTCTTCCAGATGTACTTCCAAGATATTTTTACTTTACTTCCGATTCTTTGTTGAAATATCTCAAAATGTCTTGCAATAGATTTCTTGAGATCCCGAACCTTTGCTGTTTGTGGAACCTATCAAAGAAGAACAGTTATTATCATTATCATTTATTCTACTTAATATCAGTATATTTCGATGATTCAATATTAAAACTTACAATTACTTTGAGCTTTGGTTCATTCTCTCTGGAAATGAAGATAGTTATACTTTGCCCATGTTCAGCTGCAGTCTGTAAATTATAATGTTCAAAAGCAATTATGAATGTCTTACATAATTAAACCTTAGTTATTGAAATAACCTAAAGCCTACAAGAGCAATGTACATTAGACTTAATTTTTCCGAAGGTAAAAATATAACATCCACTTCAATACACACCACAGTAATACCAACACAATGCTTAAAACAGCTAGCAAGTAAATAAATTGTGCGGAAAAGAAATTTTAGATTTATCTAAAAATTTCCAGGATTTCCTGAGTTTCCATTGCTTATTTTCAATATTAGACATTCATAAGCACCTAGTTGTACATTTTTTACATACCAATAGCAATATTTCTTCCGTTATAACATCTAATGGTAGATCACTCAACAAAGAGTCGCAACTAATTAACGTACAAAGGGACGACCTAGTTACTTCTAAAAGTTCATCGTGTGAGAGCATTGCAGCCACATCTTCTAAAGATTCCATAATCCTCTTTTGAGCTTTCTGGACTTGTGTATCTTTTTTAATTTAGGCTAAAAAAATGTAACTAATCTTTCATTGATCAGCCGTCTATGTTAAACAAATAATTTGTGATCATTGTGCTATCCAAATAATGTTATATTATGAAGTATCAATAATTATTTATTTCAGTTATAATGTGGCTTTTGCCTTTCGCACAAAGTAAGGAATATTGTAGTGTTTCTTTTCTAAATTTGTTTGTAAATAAATAGAGGATTCTTTGTTCTGAGTAAATAGTACTATATTACTTGCTCTGTGGTAAATAGCACACTGCCATAAGCCATTTGAGAACTGAAATGTGACAACTGACACAAATTGTCATCACTTCATCACAAAATATGTCATTATTATGGTTTTTTTTTTTTCGATCTTTGTTGTGTCCGTAGAGGGAGAATGAACTATAGAGACGACATCGGCGTATACCCGAACGAGATGGCGAATCCTTACGTCAATGTTGCCAACTATTACAAAAACTTTTTATCCGAAAAACTGGCAAATATCTATAAATGTTTGGGTATTTTTTTGTAAGATAGGTTTATGAAGAAAAAGACAGATTTGAAAAGATTTTGTTATTTATTAACTTAACTAGCGACCCGCCCCGGCTTCGCACGGGTGCAATGCTGATACTAAATAGTAAATACACTACAGTTTTCGACTGTTCGCTTGTATTAGGTAGCTCAACAACATCCTGAAAAGATTAAGTTAGTTGAATCAGATAATACTAAGAACATCCATGTACAAAATAAAAGGTGTAAAAAAAAACGGTGACTAATCCAGGCTTCACACATTCATATGAGCCGTGTACACACACAACAACACCACATAAACTTCCTCTCCAAGGTATTTCGTGCAGTTCTAAAATAGTGCAGTGTCGTTGCTCGTGGGAAAGTGCAATGAAATTATTAATTTACCTTAAGACCTGGTCCATGGATTTTTGATTGTTGGGCAGTACTCAGTCGCTCAACAATAATATCCTAAAAAAATAAAATTTGATTAAGTAGAAATAGAAAATATACCCCTATAAAAATAAATTAATAACTTGTTTTGTTTATTATGTAGACGTAGCAACAAAATCGGTCTATGAATATTTAAACTACAACATTTAAATCCAAACTAAACGCATCACAAAAATTACTCACTGTTGTAAAAAGTGTTGGAATTGCATTGGGCATCAAATAGGTTTTTTTTTTCGTTTTTCGAAAATAACGCGACTCAAATGTATAGAACATATTCTGTGACTTTTTCCTGGTAACCAGTTCTTCCTTCCGGTAGCTCGAATCCATCTGTTTAATGTACTTGTTTGTTTTGGAAACCTGAAAAACATATTTAATATTAAAAAACATTTCACGATTTTGGGGAAAATTTTACCCTGTACTGGTATCCCTAATGTTAATCACATGATTATACCATAAATTTGAAACTACGTAAAAACAAATGGCGTCCTGAACAACAAGAACACTTCGTAATTTAGTCGGATAACACAAAAAAATGTTTACGTCTATTTCGATGAAAATATTATATATTTGTAGATAATTTCACATTAGAGTTAATGAAAATGTATCAACTATATCCAGTTCTATAAAACAATATACTTCAAATAAGTTTACTTACGTGTGAAAGGTAATATTTGGTAATCTTCGTTCCGGCCGATTTTTACAACCAATCACACTACAACGCACCATATTTTCACTTAAAGTCGGATTAAAACAGATCACTGTCAACGTTTATTAAACTTTGAAGTCACTTAACAGCGAGAAAAAACAGAAAACTAGCAAAACAATGGACTGTAGCCGCTTGTTTGGGACAAACTGCCTTTGTCCCCAACAAAAGAAATCGCATAACATGAGAGAAACAAAAAACAATGTTTCTGTCTCGCTTGCTCTTGGCTTTATAGTCATAAGTGTATTTCTCTCACGCATTACTTGTCATTTTAGTGCCTCCTCTATAGTTCATTCTCCCTCTACGGTTGTGTCGGAGAAAACACGTGCCATTGAGATTTTTGTTAATTAAGTTGTTGAGAACACTCTTTTTTAGTGTAAACTGGTAGTGATAACCAAATCTGTGACTGTCTCTATATATATATTGGGGTAAGCGTTTATTTACTAACTTTCCTCACCCATCATGAATCCTGATCCTCCCGACCCTGGTAAACCTCCTGACATCCAGGGTGAGGTGATGGAAGCGGAGCACACAAGTAATAAAAGACAGCGGTCAGAGCCATCCGTTGCTGATACAGATATTATCCCGTCTAAAAGACACGTAACAGCTACTAACTACGCGATCGCATCCTCTCAAAGTTTATATGTGGATCCCATTTTATCTAATCCCATTACATATTCCGACAATGACAGTGGTCCGTTTATTGTTTATGTGTCCCGTACGGAGGCCGATCCTGCGGCGGGTTTAACTATTAGGCCGATTAAATTTGGTTCATTATTATACAATAATCGTGTAGCTAACATAGCTAAAGATGGAGTTAAAGCTATTGGGCGAAATAAAATTTCTGTACAATTCAATACCGCTTGTGACGCAAATAATTTTATAAATTTCCCCCCTCTTAAAGATTCAAATTACCAAGCCTCCATTCCAACTTTTCACATCACTCGTATGGGCATTGTCAAAGGTGTCCCTACGGAGTGGTCTATGGAAGAATTTATCAGCCATGTGGATTTCCCAGATGGAAGAGGCAAAATATTGAAAGCCAGACGGCTTAATAAAAAAATTAGAATAGATGGTGTTACTTCATGGTCACCATCTCAAACCGTCGTTTTGACCTTTCAGGGCCAAGTTCGCCCAGACCGAATTTACTGCCTTTTTAATTCCATGCCAGTAGAGGTATACCAATACCCTACAGTTCAATGCTTTAAATGCTGTCGGTTTGGACATGTACGCGATCAATGCCGCTCCAAGGAACGCTGTTTCAAATGTTCACAGGCCCACTTGGGTGACTCTTGTCCAACTCTAGAATCTGATGCAACATGCCTTCACTGTACTGGTAAGCATTATGCAACCGATAAGAAATGCCCTGAGCAATCCAGACAAAAGGCCATTAAGCAATTAATGGCATCCGAAGGGATATCATTTGAGGAGGCTTCTAAAGTCATCCCATCAACACGGAGGTCCTACGCTGAGAATACCTACCCAGATTCAGAATACACTATCTGTGAACTCCCAAAGCCTCCCCTCTTCCCAATTTAACCCTCCTATCCAATCAACTCCTAATATTTCATATAGAAAAACTGTCACTCAGACCCCACGTTCCTGCGCCCCTCTTGGTAAGTCTTATGATAAGGCTGTACATCAATCTATCATCCGTGAACCCTCCTCCTCCCTTTCCAATGGTTGTGCTTTCCCTAATACAGGCTCTTCTCCTCCTTTTGATGAACATCTTCTTAATATGTGTTTGTCATTTATAGAAACTTTACTTTCTTACCCCCACCAGTTACCGTCCAACGTTGCCCAAAGACTATCCCGCTTCACATCAATTCTTAATTATGGATCTAGTGTTTCTACAATGGAACGCTCAGAGTATCCGTCCCAAGAAGCATGAGATTTTCGATTTGATAACCAATCATAAACCTCTGGTTCTTGCTATCTCAGAGACATGGTTATTGCCCGGTTCTCGCTTTAGGGTTCCAGGGTATTCCTGTCTTAGAGATGACAGAGCTGATGGTTATGCTGGCTGCGCTCTGATCTTGAATAACAGTATTTCCTTCTCACACATTTCACTTCCCCACCATGGCTGTAACTTTAATGCAGTTGCAGCTAGAGTTGCTAATATTTCCGTCTTATGTGTTTATATCCCTCATCCCCATTCTGGTTTTATTCCTGAGCTTTCCCTAATCATCTCCTCTCTCCCTCCTCCGATTCTTATTATGGGTGACTTTAACGGGCACCATACTTCTTGGGGTTCGTACATGTGCGACTCCTTTGGATACCTTTTGGTTGACCTCTTTGAAGATCTGAATATGTGTATTATTAACGATTGCCTACCTACACGGAGAGTCTCCCCAGTACAAAACCCTAACACTGTAGTGGACTTAACTATTTGTTCTTCCATTTTAGCTCCTTCCTTTTCATGTTCTACACTTTCCTCTACCCATGGCAGTGATCATTTTCCAATTCTCATCTCCTGCTCCCGCATAGTCCATGTTCCCACTAGAACATTTCCACCTTTACTCAAATTTAAATTAGGTAATGCTGACTGGGAGAAATTTACTAACTCCCTTGAGTCCAAAATAAGTAACCTCCCAAATGCATCTCTTGAGAATTGTCTGGAATGTTATTCCCTTTTCGTCAACTGTTTCGAACTGTCTGTCCTCCCCATAATATAGTATCGCACGACAGTATGGATTGCCCTTTCACCTTGCAAGAACTTATTACGGTTCTTGACGGCTTAAAAGACTCATCCCCTGGGGTTGATGGTATACCATATTCTTTTCTTTGCAAATCTGGCGATCAGACTAAATCTTATTTTCTAAATTTAATTAATATCTTCTTTTTACACGCTATCATTCCCGATTCTTGGAAAACACAGCTTATTATCCCTATTCCTAAACCCGGCAAGGATCCTCTTAGCCCCAATTCCTATAGACCAATCGCACTGTCTTCTACCTTAGCCAAAATCTCTGAACACCTTATTAAAAATCGCCTGGAGTGGCTAGTCGAAAATAGGGGCCTCCTATCTAGTTCTCAATTTGGCTTTAGAAAAGGCTTAAGTGTGCTGGATAGTCTTAGTATTTTAACCACTGACATACGCTCCTCTTTTCACAACAAACAGTACCTAGTGGGTGTATTTTTGGATGTAGTTTCAGCGTACGATAATGTTCTTCTTCCAGTGCTCAGACAGAAAATGTTACAGCTGAGTTTGCCTGAGAGGATGATACATTTCATCTTCAACTTATTAATGTTGAGGACAATACAGGTACGCTCTTCTAAAGATACATCTACTAGACTTATATTCAAGGGACTCCCTCAGGGTTCCGTTTTGAGTCCATTACTATATTCTATCTACACCTGGGATTTGGATAAAGCTATTCCATCTTATTGTAGTGTTTTGCAATACGCAGATGATATAGCGCTATATGCTTCGTCAGAGAATATGGATGTGATTACCTTCAGACTTAACAGTGCTTTAGCTTATCTGGAGAATTGGATGAACGATCACGGCTTGTCACTATCGCCCGGCAAAAGCAATGTAGTTGTGTTCACCAAAAAACGTTTGATACCACAGCCAGTTATACTACTTGAAAACTCCTCAATCCCGGTAGTCAACAAGATTAAATTTCTAGGGGTGGTGCTTGACCAAAAGTTGAATGGTATGGCTCACACTAACTACATTTCTCAAAAGTGCGAGAAGGGTATCAATGTTTTACGCTCCTTATCTGGTGTTTGGTGGGGATCACATCCATATTGTCAAAAACTAGTATATAATGCTATCATTCGGAGTCATTTGGATTATGCGTCGTTCATATTAGAACCTTGTAATAAGACAGCTATAGTAAAATTGGATAGAATTCAATACAAATGTCTGCGAATCATTATAGGGGCTATGAAGTCTACCCCAGTCAATGCCCTCCAGGTGGAATGTGTTGACCCTCCCTTACCTCTCCGCCGGCAATATCTGGCAGACAAATATTTCTTTCGGCTAATTCAATTATCTTCCCATCCCCTTCTCCCTAAAATCCGTAATCTCCTTCACATGCTCACCTTAAATAATCTCCGTCGTCCATCTGATTTTCCATGCCTACTTAAAAGCCTTATTAAATTTAATCGCCTCCCGGATCCAACATGCCAATTTAGTATCCATCCTTTATATTCAACTCCGTTTCATGCTTTAGTTTTTAACCCCAACCTTAGTTTGAGTTGTGGTATTCAAAAATATGCTCCCGATTCTAATGTTGCTTTTAATTTTATGGTTGCCTCTCACTGGCGTGGTTATAATCTTTTTTTCACGGATGCATCAAAAGTGGCAAAACATCTTGCTGTAGGGGTTGCTGTATGGCACCATAATTCTAACACTATTTTACAATTTAAATGTCCCCCTCAATCCTCTGTTTTCACAGGTGAAGCTACGGCTATCCTGGAGGCTCTGAATTTTATCAACTCTCATAATCTCCAAAATTCTGTAATCTTTTCAGACTCTCTCAGCTGCCTTCAGACTATTACTTCTAACCCTTTCCGTTCTAAGTCTAAATTTCCTATTATCTTTCTTATTAAATCCACACTTTATGACTGTTTCAGGAAAGGACTTCAAGTAGATCTAGTACACATTCCTAGCCATTCTGGTATTATAGGCAATGAGAAAGCTGACGTTTTGGCTAAATCAGCCATCCAACATGGTACTCTCGAACATTACTACAATTATGCCCATGATCTCTCTTCTCTTTCTAAGGATCGTTTGGATTATACATGGAACAGTCAGTGGAAAAATTCTACTAAAGGGAAATTTTATAGAGATATCCAACCCTCAATTCCATGTAAGCCCTGGTTCTTCCGTTTCCCTAATATAGACAAGCCTACTGTTTCCACCATTTGCCGCCTCCGTTTAGGTCACAATACCACTCCTACCCATTTATTTAAAATTCATGTCCGTGATCATTCTATCTGTGAGTGTGGTATAGACGAGGGAAGTTACGATCATTTATTCTTTGTTTGCCAAAAGCTTCGTATCTCACTTCTGGATATCCTCCCCCCAGATGTTCCCCTCCCTACTAATTTTAATTGTTTACTTTGTCTTGTCCCTACCTCATTTGTCAATATCCTATCAAAATTTATCAATTTTAACAATCTAAAATTTTGAACCCCATCCAAGTACCTATATCTATTTTATGTTATGCTTTTGTGATGTGTTGTGTTGTCTATAACTAATATTTGTTCTTTGTCAGGTTATACAGCTCCATGTAAGAAATCTATGAGTAAACAAAACTGAACCATCTCAATCGTGATTTTTCCTTAGCACAGAGTATGCTTAACATGAGCATTAACTTAAACTGACCATCCGTTCAAAACTTGACATTGGCAGAATCCGTCCTCACTGGGATTGGGAGTTGCCATTTGCTAAAAAGAAGAAGAAGAAGAAGAAGTCATTATTATGAAACACAGATAATATGAAATGTAACAATCAAAGCCTGAAAGATAAAAACCACGCAAGGAACCACGTAAGAACGGCCTGGACTTAAGCGCCTTATTCACGGTCCATTTGGCTGTACGTCCCGCCAAGGTCATACACGATGCACGACGCAAAACGACAGTGAATAGTATTGACGTACGTCAATAATTATTATTATTATGTGCACGACCAATTTTTCGTCCAGCGAGCACCCCCACCACCACGAACGTCGCGCAGATGGACAGTGAATGGCGCGGACGTACGTCAGAGCGGTCCTGCATCGTGCGTCCTCGATAAAAGACTACTATGTATTGTCCTCGATCGTGAATAGGCTTGCTGTACAGCAGATTAGCTTTATGAGCTTGTCTTTCACGCAAATAGCATGTGTCAACAAATGGATCGTGAAACGATTACGAGGTTTATTGAAAAATATAAGTTGCACAAATGTTTATGGAATGTTTCCAGCGTCGATTATATGCAAAAACAAAAAATAATCAATGCTTTACAAAATCTACCCATTACATATTTGGATGAAAAAATTATTATATACGTTTATGATAATTTTTTTTCATCCAAAACCTCTTCCTTTTTCTTTTATTCTCTTCTGCTGCTGACAATATCAGAAGAACAATATCAGAAGAAGATGGATTACTTCCTACCTGTCCAATCGTAGTCAGCTTGTTGCTCTTAATGGCTCATTATCCTCACCTGTTCTAATACCTTCTGGCGTCCCGCAAGGGTCCCATCTCGGCCCCTTACTCTTTATCGTATTTATCAATGACCTCATTAACAACTTAAAATGCCCATCTCTTATGTATGCTGATGACTTAAAGGTATTCTCAACTGTGGCCAATATTCAAGATGCTTATATACTACAAAATGACCTAGATTCTATAGCGAAATGGTGTGAACTTAACCAAATGACACTGAACGTTAATAAATGTGCTGTTATAAGCTTTACGCGAAAGTTTAACAAATTAAATTTTAATTACAGTTTTAACAGTCAGCTTCTTCCTCGTGTTTCCGTCATTAAAGATCTTGGTGTCTACTTTGACGACAAATTGTCTTTTAGAAGTCATTTCGATGACATTATCAATAGAAGCTCTCATCTCCTTGGGTTTATCTCAAGGATCACGAAGGGTTTTAAAACACCATCTAGTCTTTTACATTTGTTTAAAACCCTGATTCGTTCAATCCTAGAATTTAACTGTGTCATATGGTCACCGCACTATACAATTCACATCAGACGCATTGAACGACTTCAGAAGCGTTGCTTAAGGCTGGTTTCTCTTCGTTACCACATCGGACGAAGTGGATCTAGCTACCAAAGTCTTCTTGAGAAATTTAATCTTGTCTCGTTGGAAAAGCGTCGACAGAGGCTAGAACTCATAACACTCCATAAAATCGTTCACTCATCTATCCACTCTCCGTCGCTACTGTCAACTGTTAATTTTAATGCTTCATTTCGCTTCCGGACTAACAAAACTTTTTCTTTATCTTTAACCAGGAATAATACCTCTTTTTATAACCCTATATCTCGTTTCTGCCGTTTATACAATGCAAGAAGCTTATATCTAATACACTGGAGATTGCACTATGACCATTAACTTGTCACAAGAAAATATAACCTTGAATGACGTCAGTGTTGTTTTTTGTCTCTTTCTGTGGGTGACCACACTGGTTTGTATATTCAGGATTTTTCGAAATAAAAAAAACTAAAAATCATGGTCTATAAATAATAACGACATATATTTTTAACAGTATTTATATTATAATATTACTGGTCAACTTACATGAATAATTATCATCTTTATAGGTACATACCATTTTAATTGGTAGAGAATGATAGTTTTAAATAACGCTTGATAACTTTTGATCTCATAATACGATTTTTTAATTAAAATGAGTGCTACATACATTAAAACATCGTTTTGGTTACTCAAGCTTCAGTCTAAAACTTTTCAATTTCAATATTCCAAAAGGAGAGTTGCATCGCTAGTGTTGTGTGGTAACGATATTACAGTTCTCAGAAATTCGTATGTCTTTCAGGAGCTGTACTTACGGTTACTAATGGTTTCATGGTGGTTAATTATAATATAATTAAAATTACTTTATCCACAGTTGAGACGCAGTAACAAGAATGTGGTAAATAAAAAGGTATAGCACTTTTCAAAAGGTATTTTTTTTCTGGACCGTAATCCTCAGGCTTAAAATGCAAACTGCATATTCTGGCATGTTGATAAATTTTACCCTTGATAGGCACTATGGACAGCCATTTATTTCTTTTTATTTCATTTTTGGAAAGCTGAAATAAGTAAAACAAAAAAAATTTGGTAAGTTAAAAGAACTATTAATTTCTATGTTAAAGAAGAACAAACATAAAACCACATGTGAGTGCAATATCGATGTCGTGCGTTGTTTCATTACTAGTATAAAAATCTTTGAAATGGTGTTCTAAATGTTCATCATAATTTTGTTAACTATTACAATATTTTCTCTTCGCTATCCGTAAAAACTCGTCATCATGGTTACCTTACTTGTTAAATTGGTTTATTGAAAAATGATGAAATTATTAGGAAAAGAAGATAGATAGAAGATATTTAGCATGATTGATTACTAAAATGATGATAAAATTGACGATTTTTGCCATGAAAATGATTCTAAACAGGTAAATGCATGAGTATTGAGGAATATTGTAAATAGCGTAAATATACACTTGCCTGTGAAATTTTATGCCAGAATTTGGTGTCCAAAAACTTCTGCAATTTTTCACAATGCAATACATTATTTATATTCGGAAAATATTTATTAAATACGCAACAAAATTAACTTAAATATTCGAAGCGACGCAATTTTTTTGAAACTTATGCCATATTGTCAAAGTGAGAGTTGCTACAATTTTATTATGGTAACTACCCATAATCAGGGAGTATCGCTTTTTAATAATTGGTTCAGATATTTATTTTATTTAGCATAAATAATAATTGTCTCATCCAACAATGCTTCTGAATGACGTTGTTGGCAATTTATCAACAAACTCATGTACAAAAACTAACCTTTTGCACAGAATATTACAGCATACATAGTAGCCTTGGGAAAACTTCGTATTAACAGTGGCAATACCAAGTTAGGTGTGAAAGTGATAAAACACAACAATTTTCTTGTTACACGTCAAATGTTCATACCGAAATCTCCAGTGTATAAGATATAAGCTTCTTGATACAATGATATATCCAAAAAATTTCCCGATTTTGATATATTTGATCATCGAATAAACATATTCAAAGAACATGTTTGTCAAATAGTGAAATGATGTCCTAGCTGTTGTCTAATTTTGTAATTTTGTTATTATTGTATAAGAAACCATTATTTTAATTGTCTTTCTTTTATATCTAATATTTAATTATTGAATTTTTAATTATGAATTTGTTGTAACACGCTTTAAATGACTGTAAGCTGTATCTCATTGTAGTAGTAATTGTACACATTTTGTTGGGTTGCGATCTGCTCCCGAAATTGATATGTCGCCTATGGGTCCGGCAAGATCGTGACCTGTTGTGTGTATTTAATTTAAATAAATAAATAAATAAATAAACTCCCATTTTTTGGCGTTTTGATAAAGCAGGTGGCATTTTCACACACGTCCTCTCGTTAACTTCGTTCGATTTAAATGCCATGCTTGATGCACGCACGATCGTCAGTAGGATACATCCATCACCGCAGCCTTGAGCTGACGTACAGCGGGGATGGACCGTGAATAAGGCGCTTTAAGAGTACAGTAGTATAGAGCGCGTCACGAGCCCGTGTATTGCACCTGTGTATTGCACAAATTGCATAATGCGCATCACGCGCATCGTAGGCCGATGAGCTAATATAGATACTACTGGCCGATTAAGGAAAGCTGGCATCTTCACAGTACTCACACTTATGCAATTTTACTATACAGTATGTTCAAAAATAAATACGATTCTAGTTTAAGAGTAGACTTGAATTGTAAAATGGGTGCGTTGTAGATAATATGAAAGCTCTCATAATTTATATGTAAAATTACAATTTAAAAGTAACTCAATCGATGAACTTAATTATTTATTCTCATAATCAATTGTAAAATAGTATTGATAATCATTCAATTATCAAATAATAATTAAATTAAATGTCATATTCAAAATAACGATATAAACAATACAAATAACACATGCGCTCACTCCCAATACAATACAATCGAAACCCTAGCACGTAAGAGATAATGTTACATTAAAATAAAAGCTGTACTATTGTTCATCTATGTATGAAAATTTTAACTAACGGCGCGCGTTTACATTTTGTTTACAAAGCATATTAAAATTATTACATAATTTAACCTAGGTAAAGTAAAAAAATATTGTAATCCGCGTGCCGCGAAGTAGTTATCTCGTCGAATATAGTTAGTAGCACAGAACAGTAAAGTAGATAGAAGTGTGATGTGGGCGTGGCCCACGTGTCACTTGTAAGGTAAGATCACCTAACTTGCTCTCAGTTGTGCGCAGAAAAATATTCGAGTCGGCTGTCAGCTGTCAAACCTTTTTTCCATATTTATTCATTAATTAGGACGTGTTGTTCGGTATTAGAGTGCAAAAATGATAGCAGACGAAATAATATCAGCAATGAAGGCATTTCATACCATCGGTAAGTCTTATTTTTATTTATTTTACATATAATATTTTATGTTATAACTTCGCTTGTAATTTGTCAAAATTGTATACAAATATCTAGTCAAAATGAACCTTAATCCGTAAGAAATTAGTACTATTATAGATTGAACAGCAAACAAGACTTTCTGGAATATTATTGCAATAAACAAACGAATGTCGCTTTAGTGATGCTTGTGGCGCATATCGACAGTATCGATACTTTAGAAAAGACAAACATTATAAATATTAAATTTTATTTTATTTTTCCTTAGCTTTCATTTGTCCAATTTATTTATAGATTTCCCAAAGAGGCTAATTTAAAAGAGAAATGGATAAATGCAACGTGACGAGTTAACTGGATGCCGAACAGCACTAAGCGGTCTAACAAAGGCCACCGATACAGCAAACCTACGGCAGTTCCAAGATTTAAAATAATGCATATTTTCTGTTTGTATTTTGTAAATATAGATTAATACTATTCTATTCCGTTTTTTATTTAATAATAATAATAATAAGGGCGTAGGGATGTGACGACCCCATCGCCCACGGTTGGAATATCTATTGTCTACGTGACAATAGATATTCCACCCGTGCAATCAGTCAACCCGCAGGACACCTTGTGGCGAGGTGTCGGGGAGTAGCGACCCCGCGGGAACCGAGTGCTCCCGGGGGAGGCCCCTGTCTTCATCTCCGGCTTGCCTTCACCGGCTGGTCGGAGTGAAGCCTGACGAGGACAGGACCCCCACCTCTGGCTTGCCTTCACCGGCCGGCCAGAGTGGAGTCGCGAGAGCTTTTAGCTCGAAGGGTGGATGCGAATCATAAGTGGCGAGTGGGCACGTGATGCTGGACCCTCAGGGAGCGCGTGATCGTCGTTTAAAGTCCAGGGACGCCTCTCCACCCTTAGCTGCTCACAATATGTTGCCCCCTTGTCGCACTATTGCAGCGACTTATTTCGGGGGCCCATACAGTGAGAGGGCGAGTCACCACCTGCCAACATATTTTTACTTTCTTTTAGTAGAAAGGCAGGTGCCATAGTTTCCCATAGTCCCCAGTACCAGTCCATTTAGCATCCCAATCCATAGCCCAATTATTAAATTTCCATACCCTGCAATAGTCCTACATCGGCCGCGGACTGCCTAGGGCTGTATCTCTATAGTGCAGTCATGGGCAGGCTGCGGCTGGTGTCCCACAACACATTAAAATTCTCGAAAGGGCCTCTGCGTGTTGGATCCGTGTCCCCACGTAAGCCTTCCAAAGATCCGGGTACCGTCCTTCTGGTGGTACCCGAGTATTATGGAAATGAGAAACATAATAATAATAATATAAAAAGACGTACTTAGTCTATAAACATATACAATAAACATACTCCAAAATGTGACACATTATACTATACTCATATAAAAGAAAGAAAAAAAAATACACAAAAAATATTTATTTGTGAATTATCGATAACAAGGCTGACATCCCTCAGGGCATAGCATCAGATAAATATCAAGTTAATGTCATTAATGTTGAGTGACACAAATTTCAACCTTATCTCTATGTGTTGCGTTTCAAATTTATATCTATCGAAAACTAACGCCCTCTGTTGTGGAGTAGCTGAATGTTTTCGAATTTGGAATTTCTGTGCAATGAGAAACAAAACAGCTAATATACCTAGGGTTGTTATACTAAAATAAACCGTAACATGGTGCGTTAGGGTACATATTGAAATGCTGAATTTATAACCTAAGTCAGTTTTTACTCAAATTAAGCTGTCCAATCAAAGGCATAGTTTACTTGTAGTGTACTGTATAACTATCGGTTTAAATGTGTGGGTTTGGCGACACTGGTTTTCATACTAATTATGACATTATAGCACTTCTATATGTTTTTACTGTTCTGTGGTTAGTAGTATACCTAACGTCTTTGTTTAAATTACATCACCCTGTATTTATAAACAATTGCAAAATAAAAACAATAATTGTCCCCTTCACTCTCATAAGCTAGTCTGCGCGCGACAGAGACTGGCAGACTTTTCATGATGCGTATGCGGTATGACGTCACGCCGCGCGCGTCTTCATAGACACTACACATGTGCAATGTGTAAATGTGTTTACGTTCCAGCTCTTCAATCGGCCAATAAATAGATGTGTGTGTGACAAATAGGGATGGATAGGTATCAATTGCGTGCCGAGCTATCGATAAGTTATGTAAATAAATATGTATCTTAAGTCAATTCTATGTTCAATATGTTATTAAAGGAGAAATGTATGAATAAAGTATAAATAAGTAATTTTAAATTTGTTTGCCAAGTGAACAAAGTGTGTTTATTCTATTTGAATATTTTTGTAATAAATAAAATATAATTTAAAAAAATATGTTTAATTGGAATATCAGAAAAACGTATGGACTTCTTAAATATTAAAATTAATAAAATAAAAGATCGGGTTTAAGTAGTGAATTTTTTTATAATAAATCGAATAATAATAATAATATTTTAAAAAGGAGTATATAAAGGAGTAATATTTTAATCCATTCTATATCTACCAAAATCTTCAAAATCAATTTAGCGGTCCATATATCGTAACATTACATACTTTACATTTACACTATAATACATTCGCATTCATAATACATATTAGACAGGGTATTATACAAAACACACCACAAAATTATTTATAATATATTTTTAAAAGAGTTTTAATTTTAAAGTAAAATAAATAATATGTTAAAATATAGTTCTTCTAGTAAACTTTATATCGAGTACAGCGTTGGTCAGGTCACATCACTACGATCACGTGGCGGATCGTGAAACGCACCAGCAGGTTGCGCTAAGTTCAGTGTTGAAAAAAAAAAATATTCATATAGTTAGCAATAACCTCATTAATGTGTAAATAAAGTGGTATATACATAATAATTGGTTGAAAAATATTTACGGTTAAAATTGATATTTTTGGTTAAGGCATTCAAATCCTTTATAAATATAAATTTATAAAGATTTTTTCTATTCTTTATAAATTTATATTTATAAAGCATTTGAATGCCTTAACCAAAAATATCAATTTCAACAAAAGGTCGTGTTCCATCGTTACAATATTGTTAGACGTAACTTTTGATTTAATATTTTTGTGGATGAATAGTTGTCAATATAGCTGTCACTGTCACCTGTCAGAACATGCTTAGCTGTCGAATACTATAAATTGCCGCTTTCCTTTGACTCGTGGCGCAATCGTACGGATCGTGCCTAGGGGCTCGGACGTTGTTTATACGACGTTTGACCCAACTACCTTCACTTTGCTAATAGTCGTTGACTTGCTGCGATTTGTTAATCAATTAGGTAGCTGTGTAGAATCGCAGTACATTCTTAATACATTTCAAACTAATATTTGTGCCCGGCCTCGCGTGTTATTTCTTATAATATTGTATTCACTGTAAAGTGTTTCGTGTTGGTTGAGATGGTTGTTTATCACCTCAATAGATGGCGCGCGGTGTGTCCCTTTGACACATAAAACTGAAAGAATAGAATAAATTCGATTGCTCTGGCGGGTCACGAGTGGTTGAATTGGTCAGGCATCCGCCCCAGAATGGCGCGAAAGGATGCGGGTTCGAGTCCCGCCTCGTGATCGAATTTTTTCTATTCTATTCTTTATAAATTTATATTTATAAAGCATTTGAATGCCTTAACCAAAAATATCAATTTCAACAAAAGGTCGTGTTCCATCGTTACAATATTGTATTCACTGTAAAGTGTTTCGTGTTGGTTGAGATGGTTGTTTATCACCTCAATAGATGGCGCGCGGTGTGTCCCTTTGACACATAAAACTGAAAGAATAGAATAAATTCGATTGCTCTGGCGGGTCACGAGTGGCTGAATTGGTCAGGCATCCGCCCCGGAATGGCGCGAAAGGATGCGGGTTCGAGTCCCGCCTCGTGATCGAATTTTTTCTATTCTTTAATATTTACGGTTATTTTAAGTAATTTGGATTTTGATTATTTCATTAACATTTTTTTCAATGTTTGTACCTTCATCCTTACTTATATTTATTTTTTTAACACAATTTGAATTAACTTTGATTATTTCGAAAAAACTACAATGAAACGAAAGCTTTAAATTTTTTTCCAACAATTAATAATTGAAAAAAATGTTAATGAAATAATCAAAATCCAAATTACTTAAAATAACCGTAACCAATTATTATGTATACCACTTTATTTACACATTAATGAGGTTATTGCTAACCACTTGCCTTAGATCATTAAGTAATGGATAACACTCACAGACGCTTCCCCTTTTGCCGAGGTATAAGATTATTCGAATCGAAAAATCTTATGCTTTCATAAAAACTACTTGCGTAATCGATTACAAACACTCTGCGTACCTATTCGTAAAACATCGAAAGGACGTCTGCGAGTGCTCCGCTAAAAATGCCGTTTTGTGCTGTCAAGTCTTGCAGAAACAAGTCAAACACATCAAATATTAAAAAAGATGGAATAACCTTTCATTTGTAAGTATTTTTTTATTTTTTTTACGTAAATATCAATTTAAATGCAATTTCTAATAATCGTCGATGTATCGTTTAGCGATATGATCAAGACAAATAATCGAGTCATGTGTTTACTCGATCATTGATGCAGCCTCACGAGACTATCATGGAAAGAAAATATACAAATTTAATCTTTATGAACTAAGAGATAAAGTTGAATTTGAAACGCGATATTGAACCGCATTCCCCACGAGACTATATATTAAAGAAATACAAATTTAGCGAGACTATCTTGAAAAGAAATACAAATTTAATCTTTATGTACTAAGCGATAAAGTTGAATTTAGAACGCGATATTAAACCGCACTCCCCACGAGACTATATTTTAAAGAAATACAAATTTAGCGAGACTATCTTGAAAAGAAATTCAAATTTAATCTTTATGAACTTAGTGATAGAGTTGAATTTAAAAACTCGTCGCTTAAAAGGTCGTAAATTTTTACGACTTTCTTAGTGACGGACTGCTTTTAACTTGAACGTCGATAAAAAAATATTTTTCTAAGTATAATTTGAAATGAGATGAGAATTAATCTTTATTATATTACAATTTTACACAACTGCATAAAAAGGAGTATAATGTTTATTTTGTAAGTCTTGTATATATTTATTAAAATTTACGCTCGGTTACTTTTAACTGGCAGAACATTTTAATGGTACGGAACCCTTCGTGCGCGAGTCCGACTCGCACTTAGCCGTTTTTTTGTAATGTTAATCTTGTAACCTTTCTATTATGTAATTTGTTTATATGTATGTATTAATATTGCGTATATTTCAGATTTACAAAAAATCGAATTACAATTTTTATTATATCTGTAGCGACACCTCGGTACAGAAATAAAAAAAAGACAGGTTGCACTCCGGGAGTGCCGGCAGAAGTGAAAACTTGATTATTAACGTTGAGCATGTTTGATATCCATCCGTCTTACGCTTTTTCGATGGTCACCTGAGGCGAATTTAAGATTTTATACCCAACGCCGCTAAAGAAGTTTTCATTTCAATAAAAATTTCTGTACCGATATTTATTTTATTGAATATAATATGTGATGTGTTGAATAAATACATATTATTCAAATACAAATAAAATGGCTTTTTATTGTTTTTTCGTATGCATATAATAATGATGAAAACGTTACAAATGACCTGTGTAGTATTTTTTATGAATATAATATTAATGTTATTTCTAATTTCAACAAAATTATTATTTTTGCAATATCGATATGGTTACATCCCTTCAGAGCGATTGTATTATTACGTATATGTACAGAGATTTTTCTGTGTGATCGATGTATGTGTGCAAAAACATGCTAGTGTGTCAATTTTGTAATAGTTGAGTTTGTAAAGACACAAATTATTTTTGTGAATGTGTGATTGTGTTTCAAAGTGTGAGTTACCCTCCCCGCACCAAAATCGGCAGAAAGTTTAGTTAGAACATTCGCCAGCGTGCTCCATCCATTACTTAATGATCTAAGCCACTTGCTAACTCTATGAATATTTTTTTTTTCAACACTGAACTTAGCGCAACCTGCTGGTGCGTTTCACGTTCCAATTAAGCATCAGCATAATTCGGCATTGTGCGCCACTGAGTCGCACTATGCTCTGTAATTGGAAAACAGCCTAAGGTATTTTGTATATTTTCTTATCTACAATTTTTATGTAATCTATTTTACTTGCTCTGTGGACTGTGTTGGACTGTGTTATCTATAATCTATATGTCTGTGCTATATGTCAAATTACGGGAAGGGTTCCTTTGAGGTTATCTTTTGATATAATAATTATTTCTTATTTCATAATAAATAAAACCCATTAATTATTGCGTTAAATTATATACATTCGTAATCTCAATCAAACGATATAATAATGGATTCCCTTTCTACCGGTTCTTTGAGCGGAGTTCAGAAGGAGGAACTAATGGACCAGGTTAAACAGCAAATAGCTATCGCTAATGCTCAGGAACTATTAACGAAAATGTCAGAGAAATGTTTTAAGAAATGCATCTATAAGCCTGGAACTTCCCTGGACAATTCGGAGCAGAAGTGCATAGCGATGTGCATGGACAGGTACATGGATGCCTGGAATCTAGTATCTAGGACTTACAGCAGTCGCATTCAGCGGGAAAGGAATAACATGTGAAAACTTTAAAAATCGGTTTATGTTTGTAAAGTGTTATGTTAACACAGTGCTGTAAATATAGATGTCTCAGTAGTTCCAGAACATGTTAAAAATTGTGAGTTGCGACTGTCCGTTGTTATGTTAAATAAAGATTATTTAGGTTGTATAACTTATTTTTATTTCCAATCTTAACATCATATATGTACAGATATTAATTATAGAACTCTACAAAAAAAAATCTTGCATAACACTTTATGATATTTCACCCTTCAGAGCTTTTTTTCTGTACAAGTAAAGTTTTTTGATCCACATCTCTTTTAATTCATCTGGACTTGGTATTTCCTGAAACATGAAAAAGCCACACTTAATTCTGGTGAGCAGGTTTTTGAAGTGTAATTGATAAGTAATAGGTATGCAATTATTTCTTTTTTTAATCTCTAAATATTTAAAACCCATAATTTCTGATTGGAATCTATACTAATATTATAAAGCTGAAGAGTTTGTTTGAACACGCTAATCTTGGAAACTACTGGTCCGATTTGAAAAATTATTTGGGTGTTAGATAGCCCATTTATTGAGGAAGGCTATATATCATCTCGCTCAGACAAACCGCGAGGCACAGCTAGTATATTATGTAATATGAGAGTTTCCTTATTGAAGTTGTTTTACAATTTTGAATTTTGTAAAACAATAATGACCTAGAAATTCAACTAAAAATAAAATAATGCTTATCATAACTATGAGCTTGACAAAATAGTGTAATAAACAAAGCTTACTATGACATGCATTCCTGTAATCTCAGTCTGAACTGAGTTAGGATCTTTAGAAGTTTGCTAGTAAATATACTAGATTAATTGGATATTTTGCAAGTTTTGAAATAAATTCACAAAGATGAATGTGTTTTAATTTACTGTTAAAGTAATTCAGTGGTTTTATTAAGTATTCTATAATAATACCTAACCTACAAGTGTAAAATTGCCAGTCCTTCTAATGTTTGTAATTCAGTTCAGATTGTGCTTAAGGTATACATAATATTGTAAGTTTATTGCATTTTTTTATAAAAATACAACATTTGGTTAATCGCTGCCCGAAAATAATAAGGCGCCATACTCTCTCTTTTATACAATGATAGTTTGATACCTGAAGAATAACAAAGGACAGGTTTCATTCCTTCTGAAATCACATGGGAACAAGATCTATGCAAATTTTTCTTTTACTACACAGGTTTAGCAAAAGCTAATAAATGATGATGCCAAGCATCATCACCTTACTCATCATTACATAACATACCCTCAACTTAACATTAAGAAGAAACAAACTCACATTAAAATCAATTATAGAGTCCTCTGTTTTTGGTTCTATCTTTGTTTCAGGCACCTTAACAGTTTGTGCATTTAGATCAATAACAATATTTTGTGATTGTTTCTTATTTTTGGATGAAGTAAAGGATTTCTGAACAAAAGAGTCACTGTTGAGTTCATCAAGAAGGTTTCTATCATGTATTGTAGGCATGTCCTCCTTCACTTCTACCTCTTTGTAGTCATATGTGGGCAACTTGGTCATGGTGAGGCCAGCTGCCTCGGCAGCTTTGATTGCTCTCTTAACTTTTGTGTCTGTATCATCAAGATTTACTTTTAGAGTTCTTGGTTCTGAAAAGATACAGTTAATTATAGTTTTGCAATATGACTTATTATTTACAGATAAAAAAATAACATAGACAAAGGAAAAAATTGTATTATTATTATATAGCCAGCAATACAATATTTTTCATTATCAAGTAAAAACTGCATAATTCTTCATGGACCTAATCTGTGTAACGTGAAATTGCAACAATAGCCTACCTATATCAAATGAGTTAGATCTACTTTTGGACCGTGAATGTCTTTTATGTTTTCGAGTGCTTTTGCTATAGTTGCGTGAGCTGGATCTTGAGCGAGATCGTTCTCGGGAATATTTAGCGCGTTTTGAGCGTGATCGCGACGATGATCTTCGCTTAGTTTTACTGTCATATCGGTCCTTGGATACACTTCTGGAATAACTTCGTCTTCTATGCTTCGATCTAGAGACCGACCGTTTCCTTCTGTGGCTGCCTGACTCAGATCGATCTCTAGATCGTGTGCGTCGTTTATGTTTACTCTTTGATTTTTTACGGTCGTATGAAGACTCGGAACTATAGGATGAACTCCGCTTTTCACGGTGCCGGTTCCTTTCACGATCCCGAGGCATAGTATTATATGTGTAGTTTAGTGGTTATTGAAACGGACATCAAGGCATTGTTCGTTTTTATAAAAAGCCACTCAATGATCGTATGTTTCTATAATGTTGAGGTATTGTTAATAAATAACAAACCCTACCTATTAATTTATAATATTATTATTTCAAAAGAACACCTCGTTTATTAAACTGACACCAAAGAGAATACAAATACTACGTACTGACACTGACACACAGATGACCACAGATCTAGCACTAGCAGATGACAGAAAGAAAGCTTGTGATCCGTAGAGGGAGAATGAACTATAGAGACGACATCGGCGTATACCCGAACGAGATGGCGAATCCTTACGTCAATGTTGCCAACTATTACAAAAACTTTTTATCCGAAAAACTGGCAAATATCTATAAATGTTTGGGTATTTTTTTGTAAGATAGGTTTATGAAGAAAAAGACAGATTTGAAAAGATTTTGTTATTTATTAACTTAACTAGCGACCCGCCCCGGCTTCGCACGGGTGCAATGCTGATACTAAATTATAGGACACTATTACACAAATCGACCTAGTCCCACAGTAAGCTCAATTAAGGCTTGTGTTGTGGGTAAATAATATAAAAAAAATAGTAAATACACTACAGTTTTCGACTGTTCGCTTGTATTAGGTAGCTCAACAACATCCTGAAAAGATTAAGTTAGTTGAATCAGATAATACTAAGAACATCCATGTACAAAATAAAAGGTGTAAAAAAAAACGGTGACTAATCCAGGCTTCACACATTCATATGAGCCGTGTACACACACAACAACACCACATAAACTTCCTCTCCAAGGTATTTCGTGCAGTTCTAAAATAGTGCAGTGTCGTTGCTCGTGGGAAAGTGCAATGAAATTATTAATTTACCTTAAGACCTGGTCCATGGATTTTTGATTGTTGGGCAGTACTCAGTCGCTCAACAATAATATCCTAAAAAAATTAAATTTGATTAAGTAGAAATAGAAAATATACCCCTATAAAAATAAATTAATAACTTGTTTTGTTTATTATGTAGACGTAGCAACAAAATCGGTCTATGAATATTTAAACTACAACATTTAAATCCAAACTAAACGCATCACAAAAATTACTCACTGTTGTAAAAAGTGTTGGAATTGCATTGGGCATCAAATAGGTTTTTTTTTTCGTTTTTCGAAAATAACGCGACTCAAATGTATAGAACATATTCTGTGACTTTTTCCTGGTAACCAGTTCTTCCTTCCGGTAGCTCGAATCCATCTGTTTAATGTACTTGTTTGTTTTGGAAACCTGAAAAACATATTTAATATTAAAAAACATTTCACGATTTTGGGGAAAATTTTACCCTGTACTGGTATCCCTAATGTTAATCACATGATTATACCATAAATTTGAAACTACGTAAAAACAAATGGCGTCCTGAACAACAAGAACACTTCGTAATTTAGTCGGATAACACAAAAAAATGTTTACGTCTATTTCGATGAAAATATTATATATTTGTAGATAATTTCACATTAGAGTTAATGAAAATGTATCAACTATATCCAGTTCTATAAAACAATATACTTCAAATAAGTTTACTTACGTGTGAAAGGTAATATTTGGTAATCTTCGTTCCGGCCGATTTTTACAACCAATCACACTACAACGCACCATATTTTCACTTAAAGTCGGATTAAAACAGATCACTGTCAACGTTTATTAAACTTTGAAGTCACTTAACAGCGAGAAAAAACAGAAAACTAGCAAAACAATGGACTGTAGCCGCTTGTTTGGGACAAACTGCCTTTGTCCCCAACAAAAGAAATCGCATAACATGAGAGAAACAAAAAACAATGTTTCTGTCTCGCTTGCTCTTGGCTTTATAGTCATAAGTGTATTTCTCTCACGCATTACTTGTCATTTTAGTGCCTCCTCTATAGTTCATTCTCCCTCTACGTTGTGATCAATTACAATACCTACCCAAGAATTTGTGGGACATTACTCTTGGAATAATTTCACCATTAAAAACAACATTGATTAGTGGTGAATCCTTACCAAATATCATTACACTACTTTTAGCAGCATTTATTTTTAAATTTAATTCGTGGTGATAGTAGTTACTCAACTGCCTTAGAGCAATGTTAACATTACTAATGGCTATGGTTAAATTCACATCTGATCTTAGGGCGTATTCAGAAAGAAAGCTTGAAACTTATAAGCGCTTATAAGCGCTTATCGGCGCTTATAAGCGCTTATAAGTTTCAAGCTTTCTTTCTGAATACGCCCTTACGTAGTGTTTGTATTCTCTTTGTCTGAACTGTACAATGCTAAATCATCTGCAAACTGTAGTATATTTACATTTTTAGTATTTACATATTTACATATCTCACAAGTACCTATACAAATTATATAATAAGGGTGATAAAGTTGCACCCTGCATAGTACCCTTTGAGACAGTTTTGGGTCCATGTAAGATATTGTTATGCATAACATATAATATTCTATTATTAAGAAAATCATAAATCCATTTACACAATTGTCCAGGTACACCTGCATTGCTTAAAACCTTCACCAGTATGCCAGGATCTACATTATCAAATGCACCTTGCACATCAAGAAATACACAAACTGTGTGTAATCTCTTGTCTTTTGCATTTTTCAGATCACTTATAAGAGAAACGAAACTGTCAGCACAACTTCGTCCTCTGCGGAATCCATACTGAACATAAGGGATAACACTGTTCGATTCTGAATACCAATCAAGGCGAGTTTTCACCATGTTTTCAAATATCTTTCCAAGACATGACGACAGTGAAATTGGACGATAAGAACTAGCCTGTTCAGGTGGTTTATCTTGTTTAAGTATAGGTAGAACACATTGAGTTTTCCATGAACTTGGTATTAACTTTTTATGCCAAAGATTATTAAGAACATTCAAAAATAAATTTTGTATTGATTCAGGTAGATGTTTAATCAATAAATATGGAAAACCGTCTAAACCAGGACTAGTATTTCTCCTAGATTGTAAACTCATTAGGAATTCAGACCATGAAAAAGGATCCAACAAAAACCGATTGCGGATTTTCATTATTAATATTAAAATAATTGTCTAATTGAACCCGGTCAGTCAAATTGGTGCTATCTGATAGTCTATCCAGTAGTGGTTGCACAAATTCATCTTTATATGACTTATTACTAATTCTGATATTCTTAAATCTTTTAATCAGATTCCAGATTTGACTGATGGGAGTAGTTCTATTGAAACTGTTACAGAAACTATTCCAGCTAATTCTTTTTTGCTCCTTGATAGTCCTTTTTTTAAAGCATCAAATTTTTTATAGTTAATGTAATTATTAATGGTTGGATCATTTCTGTACAATTTCAATGCTTCATAAGATTTAATAACAGATTGTTCACAGATGCTGTTCCACCAGGGAGCTGGTGGTCTACTCCTGAAGTTGGTCCTGGTGAATCTAGGAATCACAATTTCTTTGAGTTTATCAAGCCGATTACAGAACTCCTCATAAGATTTCATCGGGTTCTCTGCACTGACTATCATGTCTTGGAAGACTGAATATGAGGTTTCTGCATAATGAGTCCAATCAGTTTTGTTATATAAAAATTTGTCAACATGTTTATTGATTGTGTATCTTTCAATGCACATAGTAATGTCTGTGATGGTTGGGTAATGATAACTACCCATAGGATCATCATACACAGACCACTCACAAAGTGGGGTCAATTCGGGGCTAATAAAACTGACATCTATTGCTGAAGGATTGCGTGTAGGATAATTTACAGTAGTGAAGCTACCATTATTCAAAATACATAAATCATATTCATCAATTATATCATACAAGTTTTGACCACGAGCTTTAGTAGATAGACATCCAAAAGCAATATGATGTGCATTGAAATCACCACTCACAAAAAGAGGTTTTGGTAAATCTCTTATAATATTGCGCAATCTATTCATTCTTATATGTCCGCTTGAGGGAGGGCAATACACACAAAGAATAGATAGTGTAGTATTTTCTGTATATAAACTTATTGCTATATTTTGTATATCTTCATAAAAAGAGGTATTTAAAACGTTGTATTTCAAATGTTCCTTAACTAATATTCCCACACCATTACGAGCATTTTTTGAATTTCTGTTGTAAAAATTGTAATTAGAAATATGAAATGATTGATGATCTTTCAACCATGTCTCATTTAATAAACATATATCAATATCTTTTTCATTTAAAAATTTTGCAAGAAGAGGTTTTTTGTGATTTGCACCTTGGACATTGAATTGCGCAATACGTAAAGAGGGAGTTCTATGAGTTTGTGTATCCATTATGTTGACAAATTTTTAATGAGAACATCTTTAATTAATGAAGAAGTAATTGGTTCGTTATCACTTTTATTGCCTATTTGAACCAGTGTGTGTACTAGGGCCATAAGTACATCACTGTTTCCAATGATTTGTGATTTTATATCGTGAATATTTACATTCTTTAATACAGGTTTAATATTTACAGACTTATTTACAGGTTTTTGTACAATATTTACATTTTTATTTACAGGGATGCCACGTGATGGCAGAGAAGGGAAGTCAGTACTTTCTTTTGTCTTAGCAACACTAGCATAGGTAATTTTATTTTTCTTCTCTAATATTTTATTCATTTTAATGGGACATACTTTAGAAATAGCTAAATGAGGTCCACTGCAATTCACACAGCAAATCTTATCTGGTCTATTGCATTCTTTATATGAGTGATCACCTGAACAGATTGAACACCGCTGTTTGCCATTACATATATTAGCAGAATGATTAAATTTAAAACATTTGTAACATTGTTGAAGAGGAGGAATATAATAAAAAACTCTATATGAGAATAAATCATATTGTACGTTCTCCGGTAAGGAATTTGTCAGAAATGTGATACTGATAGTTTGTGTTCCTACTAACTCATGTCCTACTTTTTTCATAAATCGCCTAACTGCAATTATTTCATATACTGAGGTTAACTTTGTAAACAATTCTTTATTTGATAGATTAGTTGGTACGAATCTGATTAGTGATTATACCAGTCTTTTCTATTTGTGCTGCTGGAATGTATGCTTTTATATTATATTTTTCCAGGAAGTTGCCGTGGTTGAGAAAATTATTAGCTGTATTGTGCTGGTTGAAGATCACAACTATTTTATTCGCGCTAATACGCCTCAGTGCCATCACACCTTTAATATTACTAAATATATGATTTAAATAGACTGGACTTTTATTTCCTATTCTTTCTTCTTTGTTTTTACTTTCCACAAATACTTTGAATTGCATGTTTATGTTACTGTCCGGATAAAGTCTTTTATAATTTGGTTTACGGAAAGGTAGAAAAGGGGAGTCACTCTCACCACCGCCGCCAGTACCCGAAACATCTCGATCTTCTGGATGTCGTGGTCTCTTCTTAGATTTGGGCGGGTTATCGCCGCCCCCCCTCATTTCCATCCATTTTTTATGAATACAATGTTCTAATTTTTAACTTATTTACACTTATTTATGAAGAAATTGTATTTAATTTAATTTAAATTTCAAAACTATGAACCGCGCTTTTTCAAATTCCCGCCAAAAGTCCAATGTACATATTTTTATAAACGAAATTACAGATTATCTGCAGGCATTTGCACATTTAAAAAATAGGTGCTGCAGATAACACAAACTTATAGGTCGTAGTACATACAATACCCTTTAAATGATTGTACAACTCACAGTAGTATAAATTTTACTCATTAATTAAATGATATACAATAACTACCGAATTACATGCATAACCTTATGGTCCGATCGAAATTACGTACAAATTATGCGTAAAATTCATGATATATATGTATTTTTTTAATGTTAATTTTAAATTGTTAACTTGAAACATTTTTCTTTTATAAAAAACTCTTCTTAAAATATTTTATATATAAATATAACAAAAATTAAAACTTTACAAGACAATAAAAATCGAAAAAGATAAAATATATGCGTGACTCGGAACGTCGAACAGGGCAGCGACCACAGTGGGCTACAGTCAGTCGGCCTCGATGACGGAATGTGTGAAATTTTATGATGGTGAACAACTGTGTTTTCATAATTGTGATTTTACAACTCTATAATGGTGCTTTGCTTAACCGTTGATTTAAGTGATATGCATTCGTTGTTAATATTTATAAAATATTAAGACTGATTATTGTCGTAGCACACTTGAAGTGACGAACGTGTTTGTTCGGATCATTGACATTCGTTGTTTCGTTATAATTTTTATACCGTCGCGATTGTTATGTTTATGCCTGTCCAGTGTGCTTTCGTAGTTCCCGGTAAATGGATTAGACGTTTCTGATGTTTTCGAACCCATGGAGAGACAGGAACGGACTTATGCCAACATGGAGGCGACAGATTCCGTGGACACAAAACAGGTGAGCTTCACACGGTCGTTGCTGCCGGTCAGTCTGAACTTCACTCGTTGGAGACATATAGACCAAGTTGTACATGTGTAGCGGACCACAATTTTGTCCGAAATTGACGAAATATCCTGGAATTAGAGCATGATTTTATGTTGGTCATGACAAATGTTATTATATATCACTTTTGATAATAATAATTATTAGAAATTAGAATGTGATATTGAGAAATTATGTCACCTTTTAAAATGTCTGTACAAATAGAGGCAAGTGTGGGTGAGGTTAGCGCTGCCCACACTCCCACTGAATAAATTATTGGTGTTCAAACATTGTGTGCCTTATGTGACATATCAGATGCCATTGTCTCAATATACAAACTGTTTATAATTTATTAATTAGTTAATTTCATTCAAGATACAAGAAGAAGCATTTAATTGCATGTTCATATATTGAACCAGTCAGTTTCTGGTCCTATTGCAAATATTTTATTCATTCTGTAGATCAGATACTATTGTCTGTTATAACACTTTTTTTCCTTTGCTTTCTTCCTACTTGGTAGTTTACTCAGAATCAGCATGAATCTCTATATTGCACATTAAGAAATAGTAATTATTACAATATAGATATATTTTAAATTTCAATTTAATTAATTAAATATGATCAGATGGTTACTGTGATGGAATCTCTTGTAGCAGGATGATAAGTACTGCTTAACGACATTCCAGTAATCCTTGTGAAAGAAATGAACAATTTACTAGGTACTTTGAATTAAATAAAATATGACTGCAGAAGGATTGAACGTGATGGAGTCTCTTTTATGAAATTTTTATAATGTATCAGCTAAGTGAATTTTTATAACTCTATAGCCTTCCTCGATAAATGGGCTATCTAACACTGAAAGAATTTTTCAAATTGGACCAGTAGTTCTTGAGATTAACGCGTTCAAACAAACAAACTCTTCAACTTTATAATATTAAGTATAAATTTGAGCTGAGCATGCTGTTAGTTGAACAAATTTAATTTTTGTAAACTTTAATGCAATGATCATCATTAGACATGTAGCCATAAAGCAGATCCTTATATTTTAAAACAAATTTAAAATTAATAGTTAACAGTTTCTTAATGTTTCTCTCATTAACTTAATCACACCTCATTTAAAACAAATAAGAAAAAGACATGTCTCTGTATTTTTTTAATAGATTATTACTAGGTATAAATGTTATTCAATAACAGTAACAAAAATGAGAGAACATCAAAACAATTATTTGTTACATATAATATAATTATTTAATATTTGGGTGGAAATAAAACATGTACATATTTAATTATTTACATCTGTAAATCTTTGTCGCAAATAAATATATATATCTTGAATATGGAATAATATATCCCTATATAATTTATTCCTACGAGATCTTTTATAAGTTGTTTTTTCTTCTTTATTCATAACCGTAACTGAAAATATTTCTTTCAAAGGCATTATAAAAGAATATTTTTTTATAAAAGCATACCAAACATGAATAAAACATGAATGTCAGAATTCAAAATCAATAGACGCACAATCATGTATGATTATTATTCACATATTTAACCAAATATTTTAATTGATGTTGATTTCAAGGTATGCATAGGTAAGACAGCTTATCTTCGCTCGACAAACAATAGCATAGGCAATAGGAATGGTAGGGGGCGCGGCGCGCTCGCGGCCCGCGTCAGTTATACCGCGCTCGGCGCGCAGACCACGCGCTCCACGCCCGGCGATGTCGTCGCGATCCCAGTGCTAGTGCAGTGTTCCGCCATGGTAGCGATGGTAGCCTCCGCCTCTGGATACGGCACTCTGCGCCGGTTTCTGAGTGCTCCAGAAGGCGCCGACACGAACAACCCTAGCGCAGTACCCGGCGCCTCGGTAGCCGTCTCGGTAAGCGCTAACTTGTGACTTGGGCCGCGCCGGACGTGTGTGAAACGTCTCCAGGTGCGATCGCATCGTGACGGCTGATGCCCGGAACGATTTGCATTTGTATGTTGAGACGCGAATACCGGCACTCTCGCGCCGGACCCTTTGACGCGAACGTGAATTGACTCTTAAAGCCTTCAGTGGATTCGTAATATGCGCAATTCGTATTACTTGAGTTATGCTTACTCCTTCTTAAACTGAAATTTATAAATATGCGTAGAATTTATTTCTTCCGTTAATGACTCTACACATCTCACATTGTTGTGAAACCACATTCGAAGACAACCGCTACGTTACGGCTTTCCTGTCTCTGTTATAATTGTCGTGTCGGTTCCGTCCGAACTTTGAGGTTAAAAAAAGAATTGTAACATTAGTTTGCCTAATGAGCGGTCGTCGACCCGGCTTTCCATTTTAATGTCCCACTCGGATCGATAGTTGCGGCCTTGGTGCGAGCACATGGTGTGGTGTGGTCTCCGCAGATGATGTCATGCTCATATGGTCGGGATGAGCAGGAACGGCGCGGCCAAGGTTGGGTCAGCAGACCGTGGCAGCTCACGGCTCGCTGGGCCGGCCGCGAAAGGAGTTCATCGCTACTGGCTAGCCAGCTGCCGACCTAGATCGCTAAGCGATTTTTGAATTTTCAATTCGTCAATTTTCTGATTGCAGCTTTCCTTTAGGAAAAGTAAATCCTTTCTTGTTATAACAGCAAATTTTTGTCACGTAAGTCGAGCCGTCACTCAGCGGGTGTCGATATTCAGAGAAACTGAGAAGTATCCGATCGATCGTCGTGATAAATACAATTGGAGAGTTGAAAGCTTTGTTCTGAGCACTTGCCTTTCCCACATAATAACCACATATTTCTTCCGACAATATTTTCACTTTCATCACAACGGTTCGACGTTATCACAAGTCTATTTTGGTAGCAACCTAGCGCATATTTACTGCTAATCAAAACTTTGTCAGGAGAAAGTAAATGCTTCTAGCTTACCAGTATGAAATTGCCTGAGTTAGTTTATTTATTTGTTCCGCTTTCACACTTAAAATGCTCCACCAATTTTGATATTAATTTATATTCAACATTCAGGATGAAATAAATTATGTTGTTAATAATAAAATATTTAATTATGTATACTAGCCGACTTCGTACCTATACATTAGATAATATCTAACTTTGTGCACATAAAAGCGAATTAGAAAGTTTTTGAAATAACTTGCAATAATTGGAAAAATCACTTAAATGCTTGAAGTTTCAAGTTAGGTACAAATGGCCATGGTTAGAATTCCGATGGATTAACGTTTGCTGCAGCCTTACGAGTGTAATAAAATATCGATTAAATCGTACATCACATAGCCTCGAAGCGCACAGCAGTCAGCTCTGGGCTCTGGCACTGTCACATCTCGCGCGACTACAGCTGTCCTGCAGCTGCGAATGTTTGCTGAATTAAAACGGGACTGCTCTTGGTCTAACTCGCATTCAATGTCTCTTCTTTGGTTACATATAAGTTAATTTTGTCGAAATAAGAAAGCAAATAACCTTATCTTTAAATTTTTTTAGTCATTAATTATTATCTTGGTGCTTATTTTGAAATTACTGCCCTTTTCCGTGTACTCTAAGGAGTAGTAATTTATTAATTACAACTAATTATTTCACTCTGACCATATTCTATATTAGCGTGTAATCTACATTTCAAAACACCTTGAAATGACTCGTAGTCGTTTACCGAGCAAAATATTTCCTGATAATGTACATAAAGAGTAAGACAAAGGTCTAAGATGCAAACGAGCTTGTCGTTAGAATTCCAATTAGGTATAAATCGTATTGAAATGTGATTACCTTAGAATCACATTTAAATGTGCGCGGCGCTGATTCATTAGAATGCCTGGCTAATGGTCACCTTGTTACTGCTAGCCCTTTTCGATTTGTAGGTTTATGTATCCGTTTGAGATGTTTGTATATGTTTCTGGCACAGTGATATTTGCTCCCTGAGAAGTAGTTGCTATAATATCTTTATTGTTTATTATAACACAGCGTACAGCCACCGCCTCCCACATGAACCGCTCGGCGAATCGCTCAGTAGTGACGGATTGAGGTGATTTAGATTACTCAGAAGTTCAGCTATCTAACAGTAAATTATAATTCCTAACCACTTCTTGGCAATAACGGCCTTTCGATACACTATTATTCTCTGCTTCTTGTCTGTATTTCAATCGATACAAAATAAGAGATATGTGTAACTGACGTGTAGATTGAAGAGCTTCAAAATTCTTTGGTTAGGAATTTGAAGAATGCTTGATAAAATACATTGTTTGTTTGACAAAGGCGAATTTCAAAGTGAACATTTAAGGCAGCTCGGATCGTGGTTCCGGCCAAATTTCCGCCCACCGTCATCCTAAAAGGTGTGGGCCTTGTTACTCGCTAACGATAATATGTAGGCTCATCTAACGCAATATTTATTCTATTCAATATTGACTTTAGTTCCGAATGTTAAAGAAGATTTTTTTTACATAATATTATTATAATTAGAAAACAAAAATGATTGAGCATTAGAATCATTATAATTAATCGTTGAAATACGAAAAATGGAGGTACATATTTATTAAGCTTTATTTATGAATTCAAATTCAAATTCAAATTCAAATTCATTTATTAATTGCTTGAACACGTACATTAGATGTTTTGTATTACAAAGTATTGCGTAACAGTGTTCGCCATCTGAACTGGCATGCAATCGTATAGTTTATAACATATTGATACATTAGAAAATTAATTTGACTTAATTAAAATACATTGAACTAATTCGATTAAATACCTAATAAAATTATGTCTAAATTATTCTAATGTCACAGTTTTAAAAAGTCAGCGTTTAAAAAAAAAATATATAATAATAAATAATGAAAATAAACCGATAATAGATATTTAGATAATAATAATTCTCATGTCTGGGTAGAGAAAAACTCATTTAAATTATAAAATGTTCCGTCAATAAGCCATTTTTTTAGTCTTTTATTAAACAATGCAATTGGTAATTCGCGTATTAATTTTGGTATGGCATTATAAATTTTAATAATCATAAAATGACAGCTTTTGCGATATAAAGCAGTTTTGCACATCGGTAACATGAGTTTTTCTTTATCTCGGGACGGAAAAAGACTACATTCATTCGCTTTTAAAAACCAATGTGGATTACTTTTAACAAAAATACCAATTTGAAAAATATATAACGAAACAAGGGTCATGATTTTAAGTTTTTTAAAAAGAGGTCTACAGCTCTCTAGTGGCCCAACATCACACAAAGCTCGAATACATTTTTTTTGAGCTATAAAAGCTCTATTGATATCAGTGGAGTTACCCCATAAAATTAGGCCATACCTTAGAATAGATGCGACGTATGCGTGATATGCTGTTATCGCGGTTTGCTGATTTACTAGTCTCCTGAGCCTTCTCAATGCAAAGGCGAATTTGTTAATACGTGAGCACACGATACTTACGTGGCTCTTCCAGTTACAGTGAGCATCCAGAACAATACCTAGGAAAGTTGTTTCATCTACTTGTTCGATTTTAATTCCTTCATGAAATATTTTATGATGTCTAGGTTGATTACCATAATTTCTAAAATTAATGATTTTTGTTTTATTTATGTTTAGTGTCAAATTATTAGATGTCATCCATTTCATTACTTTTTGTATAGTCATATTAATTTCGTCATCATGTGTAATGTGAGTATTTGAGTTTGGAATAGTTATTGATAAATCGTCCGCAAATAAATTACATGAATAATTTGTAATGCTAGGCAAGTCATTGATATATAATATAAAAAGAAGAGGTCCGAGAATACTGCCTTGCGGCACACCTAATTTATTATGGAGATATGGCGATTTTACCGTATTTTCTTGTGATTTATCATCTGTATAGGTAATTTCTACACACTGCATGCGATTACTGAGGTAGGATCTGATCCAGTCGAGGACTGGACCACGTAGACCATAGATTTCACACTTGTGTAGAAGTAATTCATGATCTACACAATCGAAAGCACGACACATGTCAAAGAATATTACACTCACTGGTTTACGTTTATCAATACTCTCCAAAATACCTTTCGTAAGTGAAAAGGCTGCAAGCGTTGTAGATTTGCCTTTTTGGAATCCATTTTGTTCCTTTTTTATGATAGAGAATTTCTTTAGAAAGCTTTCAATTCTTACATACATCAGTTTCTCAAATAGCTTTGCAATAGTAGGGATGAGGGTAATTGGTCTATAGTTGTCCATTACCTGTTTCTCACCTTTTTTATAAATTGGTTTTACAACCGATAGCTTCAGTTTATCTGGAAATATTCCCTCGTCAAAAGATTTATTAATTATATGGGTCAGCACATATGTAAGTTCTTTATTGCACCATTTTAGTATATGCGTTGATATGTCATCATAACCGACTGCGTTTGTATTTTTTAGGTGACGGATAGATTTACTAACTTCGTTTTCCGAGCAAGGTAATAAAAACATTGAAGAATTTATTCCTTTGAAACTTTTACTATTAAAGTGAGGTTTCAAATTCATGTTACAATTTATAAAATAGTCATTAAAAGCTCTAGAAATTTCTTCAGGATTATGTATCAGCCGATCCCCTAATTTTATTGACTCTAAATTATTTATACGAAATTTACAATTATCAGATTTATTATTTATTATATTCCACGTGGCCTTAGATTTATTCTTGGCGTTGCTTATATAGAATGAATGAAAATTTCTTTGTGATAGCATAATCAACTTCTTCAGCATCTTTGCGTAAGATGTATACGTAGTTTTATTGTATGTATTTTTAGTTTTGTAATAATTGTAACGAAGTTCTCTTTTTCGCACACTTGACACTCTGATACCCTTTGATAACCACTTAGGAGCTACGGTGTTATACTTGACGTGTATTCTGTACACTGGAAAGCAAAGGTTGTAAAACAATTGTAAAGTATCATGGAAAATATTAAATGCTTCATTACAAGAGTGTTCTATAACGTCATTCCAAGTAAGACTTGATAAGCATTCTTTGAATTTGCGTATATTATCTTTGCTAAAGTCTCTCTTGAATACAAAACGCGCAATATTACCTTTACTTTTAGTAGTTTTAAAATGCAGCGTCTGCCCTGTCTCGTGGTCGGAAAGGTCTAAAAAGTGGACCTGCCCTTGTGCGTCTGGAATATTACTTAGTATGATATCTATACAGGACTTTTGCCTTGTGGGTTCAGTTATGTGCAATTGTAAATTATAGTTTAATAAAATATCCTTAAAATGAACACTAGTAACGTTTCGTTTAAGTATGTCAATATTCATATCTCCCACTACGATTAATTTTGATTTTGTATTACGTGTCATTTTATGTAACAGCAGTTCGAATTTTGTCAAGAAATCATTTACATTTGAATTAGGGGTTCTATAAATACAAATAACAGAACATTGCATACAAGGTATTTCGATTCCACAACATTCAAATAGTTTTTCTTCTATAAGTTCTTTATCAAAATTTATCTGTTTATATTTTAATATTTTTTCTATTAGAATGCATACACCACCGCGTCTTTCGGAGGCGCGTGAAAAATAACTAGCAAGTTTGTAATTCTTTAATATTATGTTCGCCTCGTCACCGGATCTTACAAACGTTTCTGATAAACAAATGATATTTATTGTGGAGTTCTTGTGTGAAATATCATTTAAAGCAACAAAACATTCGCAGCAACGTTGTTTTTCTTTTTAATTTGTGAGAACGATAACAGAAATTAATTTAAAGTATCTCTCTTACAATTTTAACTAAAGTATCTACTGCCTAGGTGTAGGTGTTATGTATTGTCATTTGCCTTGTAGCCATTTAACAGTTACGTAATCTCAGAGCTTTATCGATATCTCAGCATACCAAGAAATGACGTCACTATCATACGAAGGTTTTAGTGGGATAGAGATACGTCGGCAGATCGAAGCTCGATCAAATATCAACAAACACGAGTTCGTTTCGTATATTATAATATAATAAATATTTAAAACAAAAATGTAAACAAGGTACATTACCTGCATAATATTCAAGAGAGCACTGATTGTAGTAGTTCATGAAGCATCGACTTTTTGGACTGTGTTTAATTGGTAAAATAAATCTAGTACATACCTACTTTTTAATTAAAATAGAATATTATTAAAAACTTAAGTTTTAACCAGCATTGTTTTTATTTATTAATTAATTAATGGTGTAAGAGCATGCTCAGAAACGTGTGATAGTCACCGTTTTTATAATACGTGACTATTTTAACTATGTTTAGATTTAGTATCATTGACCCCTTATCATTTGAAAACCTATACTTAATATTATAATAAGCAGGTAACTTATTATTGATAGTTTATTAGAATTTTTGTATATTTATATTATCCTTGTGAAATTAAGCATATATGTAGTAGTGTAGTGTAGTCAATAAACGCCAACGTAGAATGTGATGTAATCCCAAAGCGTTGCGAAATGAGAAATTAGCATAGGTGCGGAAATACGAGGTCGGTCTGCGTTGCGAGCTCTTTGTAAAGGAAAGCATTCAGGAGTGGCGCTCGCGGATGTTCATACAGACACACTGTTTCTTTTGCAAACATGCCCCTTGAATGCCCTTTTCTTCTATACAATATGGTAAAAGAGTATTCTCAAACTAGAGCTCTATTTTTTATTCATATAAACTTTGTAGTGTTTATGAATGGTCATTTTTCATAAAATACCACTGTAGGTACCTAGAAGAATCGGCAAGAAACTCGACACTTACTCTTTTAAAAGTCCATATAGTTAGTACAATATAGTGCCAATACAATTCATTGGTAAATCTTACCTAGACATCGGAGCAAGAAAACCAAGAACTTTGGTTAAAAATAGTTAGACAAGTGCATGGGAGAGTGCAAACATGTTTTGCTTGTTTTAATGTTTTGTAATGTGTCCCCAATGCATACGTTTGATTCGCGTGTCGTGGCGATGAAGCTGTGATTTTGTAAACAAAAGATGCATTTTTCTTGATGACCTCAAAGTAGGTATGTTTTGGCTCGTATTCACAATGTGTAGCATCGTGCATGTTACTGTGTAGACTCAACGAAGCTAGTTGTGTACACAATCGACCGACATGGCTGTAAATCAGGAAACGCGACATCAAACATCCTGAAGTCGGTTTGCATATAGACATACAGCCAGTCTAGAATTTAGACGGGGTTGTTTGGGTTATATGTAAATTACTACCTTATCGCTCGCGTGCATTTCATTTATCGGGAAGCAGCCATTCCATGTAGAAGATTCTGACCCATATTTCGTCCCTTTCAAGTTTATTGCGTTGATAATAGCAGACAAATCATAGACCTCTGCTAGGTTGAATACAATGCACAGATAAGTAAGTAGAACTGAATTGTGTACTTACTCGATGAGAGACCAAGATCAAGGGCTCCACGGGGCTCCTCGGGTAGATCAGCCTGTCACTCAGCCGATGATGGCTCACGAGATTATCGCACTTTCTCTTTTTTTTTTTTTTTTTTTTTTGTGGTGTCTCAATGTTAGCCAGAAGGGCTTCTACATTTTAACGCGGACGCGGGGGTGAACTGAAGGTTCACCCTGGTCGCACTTTCTCGAGCTCGCGTCGTGACACGTACCCAGTGATTACTGATACTCATTGTTAGATATAATATGTTATTTATCTCAAATATAGTCAATCATCAACTCATATCGGTTATACTTATTAACTCTATGCGAAAGTTCGGATTTAATGGGATTTGTATTGTAACTTTATTAATTTAAATTTAATTTGCTATTGCGTGTTTCATGATTCTCAAAAGTCGTAATAAAAACGTATAAATATATGGACTGGATTATATTTAGCACAAAGATTTCTCTTATAAAAAACATATTGAAGTTCCACACTATGATTTTATAAGGTACCTACTTATATCATAGTAATCGTCTAGTCTCTCAGCCGATACACTAGCTGTTGCGTCATGTTCCCGACCAAACATAAATTGCCGGCACTTCTAAATGTGTGAAATGCCACTCGGAATTGCCTGCAATATTCACCCGCCGCGCCGTGGGAAATAAGATAACGCTCGATTGAAAACTAACTGTGAATGGACCAAATTAATTTTTGAAGTAATTATATTTTAAAAACCATGAACTTTCAATACAATAAAGTATGAAAGTAAAATACATATAGAGCATTGAACCGGAATATTGAATATTTATGTTTTATAATACGTATCGCATTTTTTATTTAGAAATTATGCAACAGGTGGGTATGGACATTAGCAAACGTTATTTTACTTACCATTAGCTGATCGACAGTCGATTTTCTTTTTGTTTAATTTCCAGTGAACCTGTCTTTAACTCTTTTTGGCATATTTTTGAACAATTGATATGTTTCTGCTGTTTTCAAATGATGCATTCGCATGTGAGCCGTTCCTAATTGTTTGTATTGATTGTACTAATTAAATCATTTAAATCTAGTTGGTAAATAAAACAATGAAGCGATTTTATATACATATTATACCAGTATAAAGTTTGTGTAAAGGAAACAAATGAAAGAGCGTGCCTTATCCAGATCGGCGACCCCATTTATTCATTCCCACCCGCTAAATCACTTAAGAATTATTTTAAAGCTATCAATTATAATACTTTTGTACTTTTGATGGGTATTTATAACACTTCGTTGATGAGAAACTTTATGTCCAGAGAAGTTACAGATATGTACGTAAGTAAGGTACGTATGTTTAACAAAGTTATTCCAGTTTTTCTTGAAGACGTTCAGGGGTCACGTCGCAAGGTTATAGAAGGTGAAAGATTTTTCTGTTCAATTTATAAGGGAGAAGCTGACAAGCGATGTGATCGGTTTTCAAAATTCCGTGCGATCAATTTGAGTACACATAAATAATATCTGGATTTCTTTAAAAGTCGTTGAATTTCATTTTTTTCTGTAATTGTATAGATATAAAGAACAATCGGTAACATCAAATTGTTTTACTTAACAAAATTCTATTACCAAATTCTTTTCATTTGACTGAATGAAGAGCGTACCTACCTGATCATTTCAATATTATTTAATGATACACAATGAAGTTAAGTATACTTATCAACCTTGATAGATTCAAGTGTAAATGGTTTAAGTAATTTTACGCCTACTTAGCATTTTCGGGTCATTGCTATTTCACGCTCTAACGTCAATACTTTAGCTCCTAGTGCTATAAATTTATTTTAATTATTTTAAATGAATTATAAGGATTCAAATGAATTAATGTTTTCGAATAGTTATTGAGCTGTAAACCCACTGACGTTACCTAATTACTTTATAACGTATCAGAAGCGTAGCGTGCCTTGGCGGGGCCCCGTATAAAAATTTGTTTGGGGGCCCTTAGGAAGAGTAAAGATTTCTCACAAAAGCGCACGTTGGGGGCCCCCTTGGCGCGGGGGCCCCGTATAATTGATACGGCAGATACGGCGGTAGCTACGCCCCTGTAACGTATACAATATACATACGTTCCGACATATTTATTTATGACGTAGGTATAACAGGCAAATTAAAAACTAATTTTCAATCGAGTTGTGCAGAGGCAAGCGCAATGCAGTTTCATTCAGCAGCGATTCTAATATTGAATGCAATGTGGTGGCACCAAAGCATAAATTCTCAGAAATGTGAATTTATGAGTGACACTCCCTGGTCCCGGACGGTGTCCAACATTGTAACACAGCCCGGGACGTGTATGTGCCGAGCAAATACAACGCCACGCGCTCCTGACTTGAATATTAAACATACTATAGCTATTAATACTATTTTGGTTTGGGATTATGATTTAATATTTTTGAAAGGATGACTCTTGGCAAGTTCAGTAGATGACATTGATGAGACAGCAGGAACTACGGTTCAATTTTTGTTGCTGCTGGAAACAGAAGTGCTACGTATAGTTTAATCTCATTTGGGTGCTTGGTGATGTTGTTTTGAAAATATGAGATTGGAATGTCAATTTCGTTACATATTATGCTCTCTTATTGGAACCGTCCACAGCTGTTCCGAATCGTTAACATGTGATGTAATAGCGATTGGCACATAATTTTAACCATTCTATCGACTCTATTTATCATAGACGTAAAAGTGATTATGAAATTATTTGCACTTGCTCCCTTCGCGGCACTTTCACCGAGATAGTCTGCTTCGCTCTGTTCTTAGCGTTGCGTTCGGTCACTTAATTGCTGTTGTGAATTCGAACTCTTACTGCATAATAATAAGGTGTTAAATGCTTTGCCGATGTAGGATATAGAAGTTAATTAGATATTAAACAAATTTTAATGTTTAGAGTTAGACAAAAAAAAATGACCGGTTTACAGTTGAAATTGTTTTGGTTTTTGACAAAAAATGTTGTTTAATGTTCTGAATATAAGGACGTGTTTATACGTTTATCGTTTCCTGTTTCGAATTTGCCAGAAAAGAGAGAAAGCAGCGGAATGTTATCGCGCGATAAGGTATCGAAGCTATCGGCCATCGCTGAAATAACTCGTTATCAAGGAGCGGGTGACGGTGCGCAGGCGACGTCACTTACGCTTGTTCTGATTGATGCAACTGTTTACTTTGCTTCACTTATCTTTCTGCTATTCACTTATCGTTGAATTTATTTGCATAGCATATGTAATATGTATTCTCATAGTGTGTACGAGTAGGTATACAATGCGGAGTTACATCCATTCTTCGATTTATTTCGAATTCATTATTGTGACAAATATAAGACGAAGACAAAAGATAAACTTCCACTAAGCTTTTGAAATTATACTATATATATTTTGTATGTAAGATTTTTGCTCGCCAAACTATAAAATATACGTTGATTGAAGCAGGATTTGTACGTATGTCACAAAATAACTGGCACAGCTTCCGTGAATACGTGTATTTAGTCTTTGTTGATTTTTTGCGGAATATTTAGCAGTTAAGTTAATCATTATTCGAGGTTGCGTGGGCGTCATATTTATAGATGTCGGTCATTATGACTTCATCGGATCATCTATGTTGACGTTTCTGCGACCATATTGTACTCGTATATTTGTGTGTAATTGGATTCACACGCGAATTATGTAACGTGTTGCATAAATGCACCATTTTTATATGAAAACTGTAAAGCTTCAATATAATTTCAATTAGATAAAAAAGTAGACAGCTTATTTTCTAATTAAAGATAAAGTTCGCTCAGGAATTTGTTCGGCGAGGTCTAGGTCTAATTATCTCTCACTTCCTGCCGCAGATGATTGAGCAGCCATTAGTTCCACTTGCCGTGAAAGCTGCGCTGATTCACTATTATCTAAACTCGCCCTTGAACTGACTCATTCATACTTTTGTATTATTCAATGCTCACCGTTGTTTGTGTTTTCGGTTATATGAATTTTATCATTTGGAAGTTACGTTCCACTGTTACGAACCGGCAATGTAATAATAAACCATTGTCTTAATGAAAACGTTTCACAAAGGGATTTCCTAAACTATAAAGTATATATTTTTTATATCTATACGTCATACGGAATACACAGTATACCATTTAAGGCGTGACTAATCAGTTTTAGTCCTAATTAGTTTCATACTAGAATGTACATTGTTGTGTCCTCTGTTCGGAGCTTTCAAGATCGCGTGTCTTAGTTTCCTACATACCCTTATCGGGAAGAATCTCGCTCTGCGGATAATCTGTAAAGAATCCGATCGCTTAGAGGCGCGCAAGGTGACTCCATATGAGGTCTGATCGATGAATAATGTACAATGCGTCGAAGCGCGAAGCTCTTTCCTCGCTCGAGTTTGTTCTCCGAATTTGGGAAGACGACATGCCAATTTTCTGTTTTCGTCAAATCTCCTTTGTGTGCATCGATTCTTTAAAATATGTGATTTCATTTAGTAGTCGCCTCGTACGAGGTTTGGTCAAGTTCAACTATAATTGAAATCTCACGATTCTTCATTTTAAGTTTTTACTTGCTATTGTTGCACTGGGAACGAAATGTGCTTGTGTCTGGGAAGCAGGAAGTTAGTATCGTTAAATTTTATAAAACTTCCGTATTGCAACTGATCCTGATTTAAGGAATAGCGCAATGAGTCCACTGTCGATCATAACATTTTCTGAAATGTTATAACGGAGATAAGGTAAATACTGAGGCATGTGCGGCGGCCGCGGCGCGTGGCCGACGGACGACGATATATTGCTAATTATCTTCCATATCGCCCGATGCGAACTTTAATGAAATCGAGGCATTCTATGGAAGAAATTTTAGAATTGTTTATGGCTCCATGGATATAACTAGTTATACAATTAAATATTAATGGAAGCACATTGTTTCAAAAGACCCCTAATTAGCGCTACAACGGGAAGCGAAGCCGTGATGGATGGAACTAGCTGGTTGGAGCGTGTCGGCGGCCGCGTGGGCGCTCGGCCCAGCGCGGGGGCGGCGAGACAACGCACCTTTCCAGTTCTGATGTCTGCACCGCGGTTATTGATGTGCCTAGTAACAACATTGGCTTTATCTTGTTATGCGTGCACAATGCCTGTCTAGGCAATATTTATGTGAATCATTACAAATTTATTGGTCGTCAATTTTTTGCATTCGTTAATTGAGGTCTCGATTGAACCAACGTGTTCACTTAGGTTACACGTTGAGTCATTTCCCTCAGCGGCCAGATCAGGTATTACTTTATAAGGCGTTGTATAATGCTGTGACCTGACACCGGCCGATGGTCGCCGTGCCCTTTGTTAGCGCGGTCAGCACTCGGTACGAACTGCAGGCTGCACATCTTTTGTCCCAAGCGGGTACACGACAATGATACCATTACATTATCTTAAAATCTAGCACAGACTCATTGTTGGAATTAACTTATGTAAGGCCCCTTTTGTTTGTGTGGCAAAATAATACTTGTTTTCCGTATCTTGGATTCACGGTTTGAGTGCAGATATTTTAGTTAATTGTACGAGTATTTTGCTGTTTAGCTATTCATTGTTTCCGAATAAGTATGATGAAAGAAAAAGGCGAAAGAAATCAACAATTGTATTTTTTGCATTTACAAAATGCTTTTATTATATTCATGCGCATTGCGCATGTACCTACGCATTTCAAGTTTAATTTAAAGACATTCTATCTAAAAAAGAGCGTGTGTGCCGAGCACACGTGTTAGAAGTGAAACTTCTTTGGCATGATTCAAAGATACCAAAATCGTCGCCTTACTCTATGATGTAACGGTATTGCCATGACGCAACCTTGAAATTTTACTCTCAACACGCCTAAAGAAGTTTCACTTCAAAAAATAAATCCGAACCTTGAAATCGACTGAACGGATTTAAATAATATATAACTGTCAATTAACTTGAAATCCTTAAAAAGGAGCAGGGGCTGATGTCAAATGTGGAAACATATAGAAAATTGAAAAAGGAATGGTTATGTCTGATGATGGCGCTAGAGAAGACGTCAGGCTGGAGGCTGCAGAGAGCGCTCGCGAAGAATAATAATAAAATTCTTTATTGAAATAATTACACAGGTCAAAATAATGAATCCTTCGGCTCCCGAACTAGTTTAAAACTGTGTCTCAGGAGCCAGAGGCTTCTCCCAATAATGATCATAATATTATGTCTATAAACTAAACTAAACTAAAAGCTCTAAAATAACAAAATTAAGAAGAGCTGCGAACCCGCGCTCTGTGCGCACGCGGCCGCCTGCTAATTAGTCGGCAATTAACTAGTGTTCGGCGAGAGTTGTGCCCGCTCCACTTCCTATATGGTGTAGTTTTGAAAGTAAATGAATAGTCAAAATATCTAAATTGTTTACCTAATTTATGATATATCACAGAAGTATGCCTCATTCTATTAGAAAGATAAGAAAGAAAAAAAAAGATCTTTTCTTAATTATCAGCACACTAAACCGAAATTATTGCTGGAGTCCATTAATTAATTAAATATTTACACGAGATAAGTCAAGTAACGTCTAATTGAAAACGTTTGACTTGTGATGTTTGTACCACTGCAGACGTTGCGGTTAAGATAACGTAGTCTCGATAGAGCAGCAAAAAAGTGAAGAATTTACTAATCAAAATCTATTATCCAAACTAAATTTTAATAGCAGTATATTAATGTCGATCTTAATAAACATTTTAAAACAAACACGTCCAACCTAGTTCGTAAGGATCGGAAATAGTAAACATCGGATAGTGCATCAGTGGCGAGCATCAACAAATCACATCAAACAAACGAGTGTCAGTTGTTTATGATGTTCGTTTGATCGAGAGCGCTCAAGTGGCTTCCTATTCGGGAGTGTCTCTGCAATGCTCTATTTTTAACTGCTGCGGCATGCGCCACGCGCCGACCTTTCTGTCTTATGATTTGTTCAACATCTGATACTCTTATTAATGACTTCCTACGACATTGACTCCAAATCGTAAATCGCTCTAGTGATTCATTCCATTCTCACTGAAAACTTCTACAAATTCGTTTATGTTGTCAGACTGCTTTTTGTGTTTAAAGCCAGTCGGTTTGCCGTAATCTTGTAATTGTTTATTTTATATGCAGCTTACCAAAAATAATCATATATGTAACGGTAGAACCGGTCACTTATGTAAGTTGCCAGCAGAGAATTAGGTTAGAATTTTAATTGAGGTTTAAGTTGCGTGCGACTTTTTCAAGTCATTTTATTTATTACACCGTTCGTGTAATTCCTTGAAACAAAAACTAGCTCGGCGGACGGCACTCAGCAGTCAATAGTGCATGTACTGAACGAGCTCTATAAAATTAATAACGCGTGGTCAAGACAATATCGTCTGTCAGAGTGTGTCGCACAGCCTTGCGTGTAGGCTCCGGCGTCGCCAACGCGCTGCCGCTGGCGCAATACGTACAGAATGTCTAATCTCTCCAATCTGTTCAATTACTATACGACCTCGGACACTAAGGGTGCACTCACACACATCAGTCACCGTCAAGTCACCGATGACTGATCGGTGACGGTTCGTGTACGTATCCACAAACACCAGTCATCGTCATGTTGTCCGTCAGTCACGTCGCCGGTTTGACTGAATCATTGAACACATACATCAGGTTAGTCAGTGATTAGACGCGTGTCACGCTAGAGAACATGTAGCAATTATTGACGGTAGCACGACGCTGACTGAACTGAGACGTGACGGCACCGGGTGAGTGGGGATAAAAGTATGATACATGTATGGAAAGATTATTTGACGTGCCTGACCGGTGACGTCACTGATAGATTTCGTGCCGGCGACTGTCGTGTGGGAACAGAGTCATACTAGAACTATTGATACATATTTTTTTTTAATCCTGTCCGGTGACGTGCCGTGACGGTGACTGATGTGTGTGAGTGCACCTTTAATTTCTCGTTTATCATAAACTAAGACGTCAGTTATATTAGAAATTTTTACGATTAATCAAATTGCATTATGTGTTCATACGGAATATTTTTTTCTCTTATGTTTGATTATAACTGATCCACATTCTATATCTCTCACTTCTCAACACTTATCCAAAGATAATATTGTTGTTACTCAATGAATGTGACAATCATCGCATCGCAAATTGGACCAATAGCTTTTCAAGTACTGTTAGCAATTTGATCATCGTTTATTATAAAGGCTTTATTTATTTATTAACGTTGTTTCCTAAATGTTGAAGCCCAATATTTTGGATAAACTTGAATAAATATCCCTATCTTGTCCGATAAGTATTAAGAATACTTTCAATGCACTGATAAAGCCCGATAATACCGTTTATCTTATGATGGATATAGGTTTCTGGTATCTTTGCAATTTGCATTTTAGCTTGAAAAATTTGAATGATTATTATGTGTATTATGAGGAGAGTAAACTAACATATGTTTTTTTGTTCACAGTCGAAGCAGCGTGCTTCGATCAAATGGTTGCTCTCGAAGGCGTTCAACAACAGGGTACCGGACAATCTTCAGGAGCCGTTCTATCGGGATCATGAGGTTAGTTAACTATTTTATCATTGTTAACTTTTTCTTCGGAGTCAGCGGAACGTAAATGATTTGTTCTCTTCACACAACATATATATCTATAGTAACGGTTCTAATAGTAGAATATTTGCGCTTGTACCGGAAAAATAGGCCTATTTATGCCACATAGCAAGCTAATAGCTCAAAAATAGTCTGAAAACATGATGTTCAAATGAGAAATAAGAGAACAGTTGTCTAAATCAGAAATATTAAGATTGTTTATAACTTTATAATAATGTTATCAAAACAGTAGCAAAAGATAAAGTGTTAATGAACTCTAAAGTCATTAGAAATCAGGTTATAATTTAATATTAGGTAGTAGCAAGCTCCGGCGGTTGATTAAATGTTATATCTGGACTATTATTATCGTGATTTATTTATTGACCAATTTGCAGTAGCAGTGCATATACACCGCATATACATCTAGACAAGTTATCTAGTTATTTATGTTTAATACCAATTTGTCCGTCAATTTGTGTTTTCCGCGTATTAGTTGCTCTTACATATATCATTGTGTTGTTCGTCTAGTTACTCAATTATATTTTAATGTACCAAAATGTTTTACTTAATTTCGCTTTCTGATTTATTTGCAAACCTTGCGTATAATTTCAATATGTAACAATTTAAAGTCTAATGTATAACACTGTTTAAAATATGTATAATTTCGGAGATGTACAAGTTTATCGTGAATTATTAAAATTACTTACTTTAGTTTATGAATATATTTGAGTTATATGTAATGAGTCAAGGTCAAATACCAAACTTAAGATGGTATCACTACTTATTTGAGTATCGTAATGTTATAGTGACTGTTAACTTAGTATCACTATGCTTGATCGGCAACAGGTGGTCACATATGTTCATCGCTGTGGTTGTCCAAAATTTGAACATGGCTTATTTTTGCTAGAATGGCTTTTAAAAAATGCACCGATAATCTTTAGCAACAGTAAGTGACAAACATTACAAGATGTAATAATATAGTATTTTACGATTCACCCTTGAAATACGATCATGTTATTCGCAAAGCAAAAGTATAACGGTATCGATCCGATTTGTATGGCGGTATGGTGTGCGGGCACGCGAACTAACTCAGTGCTGGTGGCGTGCTCAGAGGAGCGCCTGCTGCATGTGATCGCAATTATTGTGATGTCTCTGGACTAGGTGTGTATTGTGTACCATGTTAATATTCGCGGACATTCGTAAGGTATGTCCTCCATTCCACTCACGGAACATCTTGGAACTTCACTATACATTTAATAAACGTCTGTGGTTTAGCTATGTACTTATCGCACGTGCGCTGCATTTTTACTCAAATTAATGTTGACCAACCTTCTGAATTATAAATAAAATGAAGATTTAAACTTAAGACATATTGCCCGTGGCCGTTGGTAGTCCTAATTAGTATCGTACACTAATTCTGTTTGAAGAAGAATCTCGTAAATGAATCACACCAAAATAAATGTACCTGAATTAGGATTTAAGGCTTATACATGCGCTAATAACCTTGACCATACTTGACGGATCTCAAACCTCTCCCGCTGCACCTTCTTTTTTCCTCGCATTTTGTATTTAAAAAGATACCAATCAGTGAAACAAAAAATCCTCGTCAGGGACTGTTGTGTAACTGATAATTTATTAAACATAAAATTTTCAGAGCTCTAAGTCAGCAGGTTACGAAGTTTATAGAGTATTTGCGGAAAAATCGATGACCACGGCACATTTTTTTTCTAGAAATCTATTAACTTTGGAAAAAAGTCCTCGCGAGCAATTAAAGATCAAAGACCATCCTATTTTATATATTTTTTTCGGTATTGTGCTTTATGTTGTACCAGACTTTATAGAGGTTGAACATAGTCGAAATTGCCGGGTAACGCCTTAATGAGCAGACCGATTGTATTTCGTTTATTTTGCTAGTGTGGCGCGCTGTCTACTAATGGAGAAAACGGTAAGGTCGAGATTGTAATGCACGTATGTGAGCGCTTATAGAGCTGCAGTAAAAATAGTCACCGCCGTTTCCGTCTACGGAATACGACCGTCTCTTATTCTTGACAGTTGGTGACTCATTCCAAATAATGTTTCGTGTCATATGCAAAAATCTAAATAATAAACTAACACCACGATTCATAATATAGGAAGCAAATTAATTTACGATAACACTTTGTGCATCCACCCGGGTAGTCTGGCAAACTATCAAATAAGTCTGCAGATGTCGGTCGCCAATTGAATGGACCGCAGCCACGCGATCGGCTTCGACCAGATGATTCATAGCACTTGAGGCTGCCTTGCGATGGGAGATCAGGTCGCGGTGCAATGAACTATTGATTCTGCAACATTTAGATCGCCATTAGAATTCGCTAGACCTTATGTGATGCTTTGTTTCATACTTTCTATAAAAATACATGCAAAGCATGCAAGCAGTTTGTTTGGAATATGTATTTGCAAATCATTTTAAATTATAAATATGTATTGCATTCAAGAGTTTATTAATAAAATACAACTGATATGGTTATGTTTACACAAGTGGTGCAATGTTATGTTTGGTAAACACATTGTTTATTACTTATTGCCAACGAAATGATTACATAGATCTGGTCTTTAGTCCATTGAATAAAAAGTTCTAGAGTGCGTGAGTTAGTAACGTAAGATGTTTCTTCGGAAACATGTCAAGAGTCCCTAGGTAATAAACATACTAAAACCCCGGGACACTAGGAGGAGCCCCGGAGTGGGGGGAGGGGAGAAAGGGTCAATTTTTTTCATTTTTCGCTTAAATCTCAAAAACGGTACATGTTAGAGAAAAACTTTCAAGGAAAAGTTGAAAGGCCATAAAATTATCTACAAGTTGTACCTACATAATTTTTTCCTATATCCTACCGTTTCTGAGTTACACGCAGTAAAAAATAATTTTGGCTCAAACAATTTCCCCATACTACATACCCATGTTTTTATCACATCAATCGATCAAAAAATATTTCTTTCTTCCAAAAACTCAAATGTGCAACTTGTGACCGGTACTGATAGATTGCTCTTAATTAGGTCTATAATTGGTAAAATAAACACATTCCTCCATGGAAGCCTTTAGGAGGAATCGATTGTCAAAATATTATATTAGGGTAGTTTGAGTTACTGAACTTGATCTTTTTATTTTTTTCTTCCTAAAAACTCAAAAGTGCAACTTGTGACCGGTACAGATAGATTGCTCATAATTAGGTCTATCATTGATATAAATACCAAATTCCACCACGGAGGCGTTTACGGGGAATTGAATTTTATTAGCGTAGTTACGATACTTGAACTTTTTATTTTTTTTCTTCCAAAAAACTCAAAAGTGCAACTTGTGACCGGTACTGATAGATTGCTCTTAATTAGGTCTATAATTGGTAAAATAAACACATTCCTCCATGGAAGCCTTTAGGAGGAATCGATTGTCAAAATATTATATTAGGGTAGTTTGAGTTACTGAACTTGATCTTTTTATTTTTTTCTTCCAAAAAACTCAAAAGTGCAACTTGTGACCGGTACAGATAGATTGCTCATAATTAGGTCTATCATTGATATAAATACCAAATTCCACCATGGAGGCGATTAGGAGGAATTGAATTTTATTAGGTAAAGTTGGTAAAATAAAAAGTTTTCGAATTTTTCACCTTTCATGGGATGTAGCTCGAAAACGGCTGCGAATAGAAAAAAATGATTTAGGTACAACTTGTAGATAATTTTATGGCCTTTCAACTTTTCCTTGAAAGTTTTTCTCTAACATGTACCGTTTTTGAGATTTAAGCGAAAAATGAAAAAATGGACCCATTCCCCCCCTCCCCCCACTCCGGGGCTCCTCCTAGTGTCCCGGGGTTTTAGTATGTTTATTACCTAGGGACTCTTGACATGTTTCCGAAGAAACATCTTACGTTACTAACTCACGCACTCTAGACCCCCCTTGGAGGGACTCATTCAATGGACTACTTGGTCTTGATCTTCAGTTGTCAATTCTATATGCTCACGCTCTTCTTTCTTTATCAAAGATCGATTTTTCCTTATTATAATCCTCCAATTATATACTTACTCATGTGGCTTAAATTTTAAAAGTATGCCGTATTTTAAAATTTATGATTCATTGGTGATTTTCAAAACTGTTATTCAGGGAAATTACGTATAATATGTAATTAACGGGCATGATTCCATTCATATCATGTTTGTTCTCTGTGTACTAAACCAGACGTCTAAAATTGAAAATAAGAAAATTAAGTAATTTTAAATTGCCAATCCAACCGAATAATGTATAGCGGAAAAATAATCAACAGTCTATATTTTATTGTTTTGAAACATGTCAGCATTAATAAATGTTGAGAAGCTATGACAAACAAAAAGGTCGGCATTCAAAGACGAGGAATAAATCCCGGCGCCTCTCCTTGACCCGCGGCCGCAGCCCGCGGCGACCGCAACGCAATTTGTCAACTCTCTTTTTGCTCTTTCTGCTGTCTTCCTGACGAGCAACTTCATTTGAGCTTACCGACAATTTCTAGATGACACTTTTTGGTCATTGCGTCTTTATTAGCCATAACAACTAACGAGGTGTAGCAAATCATTTGAAGGCCTACAATAAAATTAATGTGTAGTAGCAGTCAAATAACACAATTGGCTATATTTAAAATGTTAATATAAATTATCAAGTCAAGTTATCTAATGTTTATTTATAGACGGATATAGTGGATATAGGATATAGTGATATAACGGATAAGTGGAATAAGCCGCAAAAGAAAATCTGTTTTAAGGTGCTTTAATGACATTGTGGAAGAATTAATTGTGAGGTTAATAAACCTCTTACAAGGCTATCTGGTAGAATATTTTTATAGTCGTTTTTATTTAGTATCGTTTTGTCCTTAAAATGGATAGAGGCTTTCCAATTGCTGTTTTATGTTTTAGTGAAGCGTACATGTCGATCATAAATTTGACTGACTGTTAACTCCCACAAGAAATTATATTTTAGATAGTGTTTAGAAAATGTTTAAAAGTTCTACATTTTAAATTGTATAATGCCTTGATTATACAAATACAGTTAGCTAAAAGTGGAATTTGTATTGCAATGAAATAACCGTCTGATTGTGATAAGTTACTTTTAACAGAGGAAGGTTCAATCACCCTTAAGAAGAAAATAATTGAATCACGAATGCAATTGGTTTCTTGCGTCCAACTATTTTCATATGTTAGATTTCTCGTGGCAGTGTTATTGCACAAGAAGACTCTAATCCAGTAAACGTATTATCGCTGGTGAGAGCTGAACGGTGTAGCGTGGAGCCAGCAGCGTGGAGGTCGGCGGTGTTGTCACAGCTCGTGGCTCGCATGTCTCCGCACACGCCACGCTCGCCACGCTCTCGCCTCACGGTCAATGAGGGGCTGTAATATATGCCGGAGCCGACTGGTTTCTATGCATATTCTAATACTATGGCGTAATAATACTTAACATTATGTCGCCGTCCGGACGCACATTCCTCGCACTTGATGTCTCGCAATTACATTTATTTGCCAAGTCAGCTGTATAGATTATCCTCCAGTGATTCACCGTTGCCACCGTTCGGACATTTATTAAGTACATGCTTACGAAATATTCCTCTTTTTGAGCTTTTCTTATATGTATCTTCAAAAAATTATATTTAAAAGCTCTTTAACAAAAATTGTCATTCAAGATCGACCTCCTTGACCATGACGTTGCTTGTTGTTACTGATAATTGTTTGACTGATTGAATCATTTGTGGTATTTTGTGAATGCGATGTGATTGCTCTAAAACTTATTGTGGACAAACGTTGTTTGTTTATATGTTAATTACCACAATGACGTCACGGGCGCACCACGCCCCGCGCTAGCAAGGTGACACACGGGCTGCTGCGTATTACAGACTACAGTCCCACCCTGATAAAATGGTATGATGTCATATTTATAGCGCTTTTAATATAAAGGTCCATCAATTTATTTGGAAATATGAATTTTTATTATATTCTTACATTTATCATGTGCGTATGTTTATAATAGTACCTAAACCTTTTTTTTTTGTCTATTATGTCTTGTTTTGATAGCTGTGTCTGTTCATAATATAATTTACTGAAAGGGTGGTATTGTAAGTAAACACCGCGCTGAATGCTAATATGTTTTCGATCCGTCTCATTCTCAGACGAGAATAATTTCAATGGATCGTTTCCATTATTCATCATTGTGAGCAGCTACCAAAGCGTCTTTTCTTAACTCGGATAATGTCCGTAATATCTCATCACATCAAACACGATTCTGATTACAATTTAATATTATTTATTGCTCATTCATTTAATATGTTTTGTATGTCCTTGACCACAGTCGATATTTTTGTTACACATAGTCGTATACATTCAGCCGTGCTTCTTTTGAGACCTTAATTTATTTCATCGAAATGCTTTCGTTTTATGTTAATGACGATTAATTACAAATTAGAATCTTATAAACATTTAACTTAAAAAAAAGAAAACCATTGATTTTTAGAAATTAATACAATTTTAATGACCAAAAATATGGAATACGTAAGTCGTATAGATAAGTATCTAGTAGTTAGAAAAGCAAACTTCGTTTGTATTTAAGTTTGGTACAAAATAAATACTAAAAAACTGTCCAGCTAGAATATGCACTTCGTAGGCCGTTAGCATATAGTAAAATTATCGCATTAAGTAATCGCCAAGTTGCTAATATCGAGAGCTGCGAGCGCCGAGCAGAGTCCCGTTTTTAATAAGGAACGTGACCTTTCTTTGGTCTTAGCTCTAGATGTTACCAAAGAGCTCTATGCTTTGTGGCGCTTTTGGTCTAATCGATATGCGCGGCTATAGTATGTACAGTAGGTATTATATTGCGGTGTTCTATATTAATACATATTACTATTTTATATTATAGGAATTAGAAATGAATGACATGAAGACTATATGATGGTCTTGATTTGAAAAATTAAAATATTAAGTGTGCACTTAACTTACTGTCCTCTTAAACTAAGTTTTGTACTTAACGTTACTATGCAGAAACTTGTATGTGCAGTGTTTGTTTAGAAGTCGAGCTAGTATTTCGGTATTTGAAAAGCAGTACAACATAGTGCTTACATTACCGTCTACGGAGATGCACACTTTCATTTTTATTGCAATTCAAGCAATGAATACTTTCTCAAACACACACGTGAGGTTACTATTCCAGCTACTGATTAATGTTTGATTTATTATGAACTAGCTTTCCGCCCGCGGCTTCGCCCGCTTTGTCTAAAACCTAATAAATTATATACTAAAGCCTTCTCATGAATCACTCTATTTAAAAAAAAAAAAACCGCTTCAAAATCCGTCGCGTAGTTTTATAGATGGAAGCATAGGTAAATAGGGACAGAGAAAGCGACTTTGTTTTATACTATGTAGTGAAGGATGTATCATTAAGGAAAAACTGACAAAATTGGCCGGGGTTGTCCCACCCACGCGAATTGCTAAATAAAGTTGGCGTTGGTTCAATAAAGTTTTGTCACTTTTCAGGATCAGGAGCACCTGAAGCCGCCCATAGTGGGCGGGCTGGCGAGCGCGGAACTGTACTGCCTGGCGCTGGCCAACATGTACTCGGACCCGAACTACCACAGTCTCAACCACTGGAACATCCTGCAGACGCTGGCGCGCAAGGGCGTGCCCGTGGCCGCGCCCACCGACGCGCCGCTCACCGAGACCGTCCTCATACAGAACAACCCCCTGCGGATGGTTAGTCAATATCCTGCAGAATACACATCTGCAGGTTGCTACGCATGATAATATATTACGCCACATACAGATATTCTAGCGAGTTAGTTCAAATCGAGTATCGACAAAATGCTACAAACGTCACTTGTATCTCTTTTTAAATAGGGTTATGCAAATGTAAGCGTCTGTTTGTTAATGTTCATAATATATAGATGATTGTAATTTCTGAGAATGTTAAATGCTCAGAGGCGCTGCACTGTATCGAATGGAGTCGTGCATAAGAGTAGATTGTTGTCTCGAGTGTCCGCCTGAATGTGAAATTATTCCGTCGTGTGCAGATTGTTATCGAGTGCAGCTCGCGCAATGAAATCTCGCCAACAGCTTATTGTTAACGTCATTATTGGTTTTAAACTTTTACAATGTAGTGCTCCGGCGCGGTTCACATTTTTCATAGAGCGAAAGTTTCCGCTGGCCTAGATTAATAAATTATTGCAATATTGGACCGGGCCAATTCCTAAGTTTCGGTATGACGCTCACCCGAGAGTGTAATCCACTCGGAATAACAAACAGCTCGCATGAATAGCGTCGGCCTGCCGTAATATTATTACGTTATTAAGTAATGTTGTTATTATAGTTTGCTTAAACACTGACATCGCGGACAATTATGAGTCACATGGAGTATTGCACATTGCGACGCATCACCTTGTTTGGGTAGCTTATAGCGACAGGAACGTAAATATTTATAGCACGCAGGAACGCTCAATGAGTACAATACTATCATTAACGCAATTAAAAATACTTAAATCTTATTTAATTTAGTCAAAAGATATGGGAAAGAAGAATACATGCAAATTCTTGTCAAGCTCTCCATTAAACTCTTTCTTTTATTAAATAACTAGCGACCCGCCCCGGCTTCGCACGGGTGCAATGCTGATACTAAATACACTACAGAAAAACTGTGAACGTTGTATATAAAAACATAGCGGCCCGCTCCGGCTTCGCACGTGTATAAAATAGATAGCCGGGCGGCCGGCCGGTACCGCCGAAAACGCTACGTCCCGCAATTTTTAAATCTGTAATATCTTCGAAAATATTCACTTAAATCATACGGTGTAAAGGGCCATATAGATCTATATTAAATGAACAACGTATTCAAGGTATTTAATTGGCTAAGGATTAATGCTGTATTGGTTAAAATCGCATCGAAAATTAGCCATTATTTGTCGTAAAAAGTAAATGACAAAAAAAAGTTATTGTGGGTTATCCATAAGAGATAGACATATACCATCGCGGACTTTTCTGTAGACCTTTTCAATGTGTATAATACTTAGTACATTATTTTGATAAAACTCGTAGGGTTCAGCCTGCGTTTGCAATGTAAGCGGAAAAAATGTAATTTTTTACGACATCACATTAGAAACCTCAAAAATAACAGTACTTCTCCACTATTTAATGGATGTTATTATACATATAAACCTTCCTCTTGAATCACTCTATCTATTAAAAAAAACCGCATCAAAATCCGTTGCGTAGTTTCAAAGATTTAAGCGTACAAAGGGACATAGGGACATAGGGACAGGGAAAGCGACTTTGTTTTATACTATGTAGTGAAGTCACGCTTAAAATAGCGTTAGATTGTTACAAATTAATAAAAAATAATTTGCTCAATATCTTAAGAATAATATTACTTCTTCTAAGGAAGATTTTCCATTTTTTTACCTTTAAGAATCGCGTCGTAGCTAATAAAGATACATATATAGGAAATCGGAAGTGAATGGCATTGTAATTAGCCCCAATATGTAGCGCTGTGGGTGTCTGATGCGCGGCTCATGGGCTCACCGGCCCGCAGCCCGCTGACGGCCGCCACCCACGGTCACCGTTAGCGTTTCCAAGTCGCAACTAATGATGAATGCTTAACTATAGTGCCGCATTTCGCGAGGCCGCATGCGCCTAATTTGAACCGTCATAATTATTGTGAGTGGGCCCGAGTGGGTTCATTTTAATCGACGTGAAATATTCGTTTGCAAGTTTTATGAACTAGGCTATTTCAACTTGAGAATTGATGGGTTTTACGATTAACTATATCAATAGAACGATTCATTTAAATTAATTCAGGTTTCGGACACGGACAAATTATTTCAAATATTTTATAGAAAATGTTATGGTTTAGTTTCGTAAAACCTTGAGTTTATTATATAATCACGATGGTAATAAGCAGTGGTGCGTGTTGGTTGCAGAGCGCGCACATGGCGGTGGTGGAGGCGCTGATGGCGCTGTACGCGCGCGAGGTGGTGACGGCGGACCGCGTGGCGGCCGCGGCGCAGCGGCTCGGCGGCGCGCCCCCGCCGCACCCCTACTCGCCCGAGGACGGCCTGCTGTGCTGGCTCAACGCCGCCGCCACCGCCTTCAACAGGGCCGAGGTGGGAACACACTATATGATACTTAAGCATTACTGTTTAGGTGGGAAATTGATTGCGTGATAAGACAGCTATGCAGTCTTAATCGATGACTAAAAACATAGTCATTTATAAAGATAACGTAGTTGTCATACACATTCATATCTAGATAATTATTTACTTATATTCATTTGCACATTATAAAATCGAGATCGAGATGTGCGAGTTAAAAAAATATTATGATTATAAAACATTTTTGAACACTCAACTTACGACCTTAATTTCTAACATAATATACTTTACATGTACCTATAATCTTTATAATTACATACAGCAGCTCTCTCTTTATAGCCGATATTATTATTTTACTAGCGACCCGCCCCGGCTTCGCACGGGTGCAATGCTGATACTAAATACACTACAGAAAAACTGTGAACGTTGTATATAAAAACATAGCGGCCCGCTCCGACTTCGTACGGGTATTAAATAGATAGCCGGGCGGCCGGCCGGTACCGCCGCACACGCTACGTCCCGCAATTTTTAAATCTGTAATATCTTCGAAAATATTCACTTAAATCATACGGTGTAAAGGACCATATAGATCTATATTAAACGAACAATGTATTCAAGGTATTTAATTGGTTAAGGATTAATGCTGTATTGGTTAAAATCGCATCGAAAATTAGCCATTATTTTTCGTAAAAAGTAAATGACAAAAAAATGTTATTGTGGGTTATCCATAAGAGATAGACATATACCATCGCGGACTTTTCTGTAGACCTTTTCAATGTGTATAATACTTAGTACATTATTTTGATAAAACTCGTAGGGTTCAGCCTGGGTTTGCAATGTACGCGGAAAAAATGTAATTTTTTACGACATCACTTTAGAAACCTCAAAAATAACAGTACTTCTCCACTATTTAATGGATGTTATTATACATATAAACCTTCCTCTTGAATCACTCTATCTATTAAAAAAAACCGCATCAAAATCCGTTGCGTAGTTTCAAAGATTTAAGCGTACAAAGGGACATAGGGACATAAGGACATAGGGACATAGGGACAGGGAAAGCAACTTTGTTTTATACTATGTAGTGATGAACCAAATCAGTGAACTTTTCCTGTGCTAATTTCGCAGGAGACGAGCGGGTCGGGCGGGTCGGGCGGGTCGGGCGGGTCGGGCGGGTCGGGCGGCGTGCCGGCGGTGCGCAGCGTGCAGGACGTGTGCTCGGGCACGGCGCTGGGCGCGCTGGTGGCGTGGTACTGCCCCGAGGCGCTGCCGCGCGCCGCGCTGCGCCTCGCGCGCGCCGCCTCGCTGCACGACTGCCGCCACAACCTCAACCTCGTGCACCGCTTCTGCCGCACGGCGCTGCCGCACGACTGCTTCCACATGCTGCCCGAGGACGTCGTCTACATGCGGGGGTACGTGCCGACCGGCCGAGCGAGCGCCCGCCCGCGCCGCGCCACACGCAGCTAACCGCCCGTCCGCTTGCAGGTCGATGCGGCAGAACCTGGTGGCGCTGCTGGCGGACCTGTTCAACATGCTGGAGGTGCACCCCGTGCACGCGGCGCAGCGTGCGCCACAGGGTGAGTGCCAACCTCCCCCCTACCCCCCGCCCGCACCGACATTGTTCAAAGCTCGCCACAATCGAAATCATTTATCATAACAAACCTGCCGACGGCAATTTAGAAATAATTTCTGGCATATTTAGTTTCGATTGTGGCGATCTGAGCAGTATCTTGCTTGCTTCCAATCGAGCGTGTTTTGACTCTGAGAAGGATGGTCGAGCATTAAGTGACCCTAACACTATCGGTCCGATTGACCATCCGTATGATTCTTTACTGACGCCGCATTCGAAACTTTTCTGGACAATTTGTGTCAAGTACTCTTCCATATATTTTTGGGAACATTTTCATAAATTGTGAAGGAAGGATAACAAAAATTAAACATTTTGTATTTTATAATTTAACCTGTTTCTTCGTTCAGCATGAATTTCATAAATTGTATCGAATGCGGCGGCAGTAGTAGAGCTTAGTCCCTATCGCATGCGCTACTGGGAGTATGTGGTCATAATATCGAGCCCTCTACTAATTCGACTATAATTAACCGATTCGCGTTTTATATTGGGGATATCGCCGTTATAGGTTATTTTATATTGCCCAAGTATTCATTTAGCTTATAATATATGAGACATCTTATATCTTTTCTAAAAATATTTCTAGCATGAGGTAAGTTTGAAGTTTCTGGATGAAATACTTATTGATGCATCAAGTAAAGATATTTCAATACAGTAAATTCATTTGTTTGTTCAACATATAATTTCAATTTCATCGGTATACGTAATTAAAATATGTTATTTTACAGCGAGATGCGTACCTGTGGAGCGAAAGGTGTTTGTATATGTTGGGATTGTATGTATGTGTATGTTTACTGTAGTGGAATGTGTATAGGGTAACTGAATGTCTCCTGGGTACATACGATAATTACAGCTGTACGGGAAACATTCAATGTAGCTTCTAGGAATTGTCAGTAAGAAGCTTCTTATGACCGAATTATGAATCGAGTCATCTTCGGATACTTGATTTCTTATTCACTCTCTACGCGAATATAAGATTACATTGAGTTTTACACCACATACGGGGAATATAAGAGGAGAAGGTAACCGTGCGAGGCGGGGCAAGGGGCTAGGCGCTAGGGCTAGGCGATGTGTGTCGGTGCTGAGTGGTGTGGCGTGTTCGTGTGCAGCGGACGCGCACAGCAACGCGTGGGGCGTGCGCCACAAGCGCCACCTGCCGCCGCCCCCGCCCACGCCCATCCCCGACCTGCGCGGGGACCGCGACCGCGACCGTGACCGCGACCGTGACCACGCGCCCTTCGCAGGTACCCGCGTGTCCGTGTGCGCACCGCTAGGGAAGGCAACCCGCGGACGATCACTGTGAACTCGACTGGATGTTACACTAAAACTTCTGATCAAACTAATGATTCATTGAGCATCGTTTTGAACTACTGTTTAATTTTAATATAAATATTGTAATGAACTATTTTTGGGTATTAAATTCAGGGAAAATTTTTACTTTCCTTTGTGAGTGAGCTTAAGGGTAAATCGCATACTAAGAAATGTTTAGCGACGTAGGTTGCGAGTACAGCTAGTGCTTTAGTTGTTCATGTTTTATTTCGATACATTATAAAACAAACGTTGCCTTCCCAATGTCAGCAGATGGCTGTGTGTGTGTCCGTGTGTACAGTTTGTTGTTCAAAATAAATATTATCTTTTATTACACCTTATTTGTTGTTTTTATTTATTTTTTTCTATTATAATATTGTTTGTCTGCTTTATCTAACGCGTTTCGTGTTCGGTCGCTTTGCATGTTCTCGCTTTTCGGTGCTTCATAACTGTGCATGTGCAGGCATGGAGTCGTTGATGTTATGGTCTCAACACTCCCACACATCACACTAATAATTATTATTAACGATGTCAACATTTTCACATAAATTCGTGTGTTTTATATGTCCGCACAAAATTAAACTTTAAAAAGATTACAATTTATACACTTACCAACGCATATTTTTGCTAGATTTTTTTTACGTTATTGATATTAAATACTTTTATTTTTAGCGTTTAATTTTTTAGCGTTTAGTATGTATTTGTTTATTTTTTTTTTCACTTAATATTTTATTGAAAATTTTGCATTTATCTTTACACAATTAGTGTGTACAATAAATATAATAGTGTGGTGTGGTCCAGTGCCCCGCTCCCCGTCGTCGTGCGGTGTGCGGCGGGGCGCGGGTGCCAGCGCGGCGAGCGCGGCGGGCGCGGGCAGCGTGGCGCGCTCGGCCTGCTCCACGCCCGAGCGGCGCAGCTGCAGCCCGCAGCGCGACGAGTTCACCGTGCACCGCGGCCGCGCCATCACCACGCTGTCGGCCATGCTGCGGCGCGACCTGCCGGAGGCGGGCGGCGAGCCGGCAGTAGCAGCCGGCCGGCCGTCGGCGTGGGGCGGGTCGCGCGAGGGCAGCTTCGCGGGCCGCCGCTCGCGCCGCTCGTCCGTGTCGGACGACAGCCAGCTCACGCTGGAGAACTTCGGCGGCTCGCACGACGCGCCGCACTTCGCGCGCAACCCCGAGAAGGAGCTCGCCACGCTCACCTCGCTGCAGCACGCCAACAACCACGGTACATACACATAATATATTATACAGTGGTGGACGTTTAATTAGAAACACGTTACACGATTAAGTAGTCATCAAATTCATTTAACATTTATGTATTAATGTATTAGAGATTAAGTATTATTTCATATGTAATAGAACACCCGTTTATCTAGTTTTATAAGAAATTGCTTAATTTTAATCAAACGTTAGCTTAAATTAATAAAATTAAACAACTTTAAGTGAAGTCTGATTTCCGAGTATTTTCAGTCTGGACAACAAATTAGAAACAGCATGGTTCGAGTGTTCCAAAGTCAAAACCTGTTAAATGTCGCCAATATTTTTTTCTTCTACAAATATTTGCACCGTTTTTTAAACATTCTATCTAAAAGTTTCTGAAAATTAATTAACTTTGCAGTAAAAATGGGTAAAAGTAAGATTTGTGACCCATCAACAAGAAAAATAATTTTAAGTTTACATTTTGACAAAAACTGGAGTTACAGAAAAATTGCAAATCATTTAGAGTGTTCGATAAAAAGATATTCAATGCTATAGTTCTAATTTGTTGTCCAGACTGAAAATACTCGGAATCAGACTTCACTTAAAGTTGTTTAATTTTATTAATTTAAGCTTACGTTTGATTAAGCAATTTCTTATAAAACTAGATAAACGGGTGTTCTATTACATATGAAATAATACTTAATCTCTAATACGTTAATACATAAATGTTAAATGAATATGATGACTACTTCGTCGAGTTACGTGTTTCTAATTAAACGTCCACCACTGTACATTTATTTGATTATAAATCCTATTGATACATCTTAATTTACAACTTTTTCCCGAGCGCTCTGGAAAAGATGTAAATTACTACTATGTATATTTTGTTGTAATTTGTATCGACGTTAAATGTCATGGAATAAAAGGGCTAAATAAATGAATAAATAACCACACGTTACAGGCAACCTCAATCACAACCCACCGCTACGGTCGTCGCGGCAAGACATCCGCGGCTCACTTCAGTTCATGCACGGTGACTTCAACGGCGATGGGAACGCGGGGGACATGAGGAATACGGGGAATGCGGGGAACATGAGCAATATGGGGATCGCGGGGAACATGAGCAATATGGGGAATGCGGGGAACATGAGCAACATGGGGAATGCGGGGAACATGGGCGGTGCGGGGGACGCGCCCGAGCGGGACTGCCCGGACGGCGAGCGGCTCGTCACCAGCTTCGCCACGCTGGCGCGCCCGCACCACAACGGGAACGGGAACGGGGACCAGATAGGTACCTAGCACTGCACGCAACACACATCTCATTATATTGCTCTCATATTTTTAATAGATCAAATTTATAATACATTTACCTTTGTTGTATCATTTATGGAATATATTACTTCTATTGACATTTGGGATATTTCAATATATTGTTAACTCCTATGTTAGTGTTAGTGATATGGTGATGAAATTAATACCACCACTTGACCACATATTCCCAAATTCAAAATTGTTCACTAACACGATTTTTCTGTTTTGCAATCTCTAATGAATATCCTTGAGTTGATACTTCTACCCGCTTTTTTGTAGATTTTGCTTTCGGTGTAATTAACTACATGTTTACAAAGTAGTCGATATAAACATACCAACGTGCATTCTTACATATGTGTATCAGTATATGGCTTTTGCATCTCTCTATTTCTTGCGATTTTTCGTATTTTTTGAGTATTATTCTGCACCAAATTTAGCTTGTGCAACCGTATTTTGTTTTCCACTATAATCGGTTTATACAAACCTTTAACTAAAAATCACAACTAGAATATAATAAACTATTACAACTATTGTTGGCAATTGGCCTTTTTTAACGTGCTGCGTGCGTTATTCTTGCATCCTTCTTAGAATAATTTTTATAAAACAATTATATACCTTCCCAATGTAAATATAAATATTCAGCAAAAATATATTTATTACACTGAATATGTGTACCGTAATCAATTAATAAGGTATATTCGCTACCGCGGTTCCAGGCCAGCACATAGACAAAGAGGACAGAGACAGAGAGCGGCGCAAGAGCACGTCGTTCATAACGCCCGCGCCCAACACCACCACATGGCAGCAGCAGTGTCTGCAGCACGAGCACCAGCCTAGTTAGTATACAACTTTATTAAGGTTTATTACTATCTTCACTATTTTTTTTATTTTTATGATGAGTACATAGTGAAAAAAGCTAATTTATAAATTGTCTTTAAGTCTAGGTAATCAATGAATTATTCTTTTGCTTTGATTTGTTGTTCTAAATGCATAATGAACATTAAAAAGGACATAATAATATACAATTACTTTCTGTGACAAAATAATCTATACTGCCAAAACATTAACTGAATATTGTCTATTTTACTGCACTGGTCTACAACACTGCTATGTATATAATTGCAGACGGCGACGAGTTGTTGGACGACAGTGGAGGGGACGGTGACGGGCTGGGGGCGCCGGGGGGCGGGGCGGGGGCGGGCGGCGCCATGGCCGCGCAGCTCAACAACATCCGGCTGAAGCTGGAGGAGAAGCGGCGCCGCATCGAGCTGGACAAGCGGCGCCTGGAGCTGGCCCTCACGCGCCAGCGCCAGCACCTCGGCCACCAGGCCTTCCTGCAGGCCGTCACCAGGGTCAGTAGCAGCGCACACGCACACGCACACGCGGCGGAAGGGCGATACGAACGTGTCGCTATGTTTTGTTTTTGGTGGAAAACCATTTAGATATATTCTATGTTATAACTACCTATATTTTCAGGGTTAAAACACTATATTACTTTTTAAATTTAAATTACATAATCGAATGGTTTATCTTCAGTCAAAATTTGATATACGCCCGCAGAATCTTGTAAAATCACTGTTGAACAACATTCTATTTATCTTTCTTTCTTGTTTCTGAGAATCTTACACATAAATCTATAAAAACACTTTTACTATATTTATAAAATATCTTCTTTAAAGATAACTAATAAAATATAAATCTTTGTTTTGTCAGTGACTAACAAAATGTTAATAAAGCTTTAGAAGACGCGTCTGTTAACTAAAAGTACGCGAAAATATTTACGAGACTAATGAAAATGTTTTTACATTGTCATAAATATAAGAAAAATTTAAAAACTTATGGTCAACATGACACACAGATGCTAAAGATGTTGTTTTTATTTTCATTAGGATACATATTTGCAATACCAGCTGGCCTCCCTGGTGAGTGGCCGCGGCTCGTAGAGTAGTTGTTGCGAAACTCGTCATTCCGTACATTCGATACATTCAGTTGACTCGCCCACGCTTACACGCCTCTCATTCCTTCTTACTCTTAATGTTTTACAGTTATTACTTATTCGCTTTATAGACTTCAAAATTTTGTAAGAATTTTTAACGAAATTTCTTCCGCTTTTAATTATACAGTCGTATTCGAGCTTAGATTTAGAGAAGAAAAAGAGCTTACGCAAAATCAATTATTTTCATGAATATTTTGCAACGCAAACATTTGCCATTTGAATTTACGCAATTGTAACAGTTCCACCGAGTATTCTCTGTCGATAAGTACGAACATCCTCACGGCACATGGTCACGCATGTGTACTTTGAATTTAAACATATTTTTTTAACATCACTCTTATTCTAATGTGTAGATAATAAATTGTGTACAAAGAGTTATAAAGTTTAAGAAGCACAATAACGATCACGTATAAATATTGATTGAGTTCACGTTTACAGATTGGTCAGTTGTGTCAATAATTTGGGTCATAAAGTATTTCGAGTAGATTTATTCGATTGCATTGTCGTTGAACAGAGGCCGCTTCGAAGTTCACAATTATTATGTGTATTTAACAATACCTCGCTGATATGTTTCGTCGGTTGCATCTCTATTGAACGACGCATTTTATGTAATTGCAGCCCGTAGTAACACCCTCCGGACTAACATGTGGGTGTGCCACTTTTTCTATTCCAACACTTTGAAATAGATTCGCGTTACACTGGTATGCACGAGTCACAACGCCATATTTGTTTCCTAGTGTTACAATGATATTTTGCAAAAATTGTGGTAAAGTATCACGAAAATAATTTTATTAATCATTGGAAATTTTGAACGGTACTTATAGTGAGACACCGTTTCACGAAACAATATGTACCGGAGGGATATTAGTACGGGCCAGTGTGTGAGTGCATGTAGTGGAGGAGGGAGAGGGGGAGGGGGGGTGTCACGTGTGGTGTGCGGTGTGAGAGGTGCAGTGTGTGTGACGGTGGCGGTGTTGCAGGGCAAGGGGCGCGGCGCGGACGGCGCCGACGACAAGCAGCCCGACGGGAACAGCGCGCAGGTAACCGCACGCACTACGCTACACTACACTCAACACTACACTACACTACACTTATACTTCGATACACTAAATTTGACACGTATCAAAGTTTCATTTGAATATGCAAGTGTGCAAATTTGGTTGATAAATACCGTTATTGAAGTTGTTTAGACATGTTTTTTAATTGATTACTATAGTTAAAGGAAGCAGTATCAAAATGGTCCTTCGAGGCTGTTATTTCACTGATTTAATAAAACCTTCGCGAAATATATAAATCGTATATATTTTTTTGTATTAAATATGTTTTATTTGATATAATTACAAATATACGACGATCCTTTCATACATATACAAACCATTTACTCATGAAAAAGACATACCAAATCATATTTGTTAAGATTTGTTATGAATGATTAATTGTAAGGAATGAAGTGTCTGTTTATGCACTCAAACGTATTGCATGTTAGTGCATGTTGTCTGTGTGTGTTTAAAAGCATGTATCCACCGTAGTCACTGTATCTGTTTTATTCAATTTGTTAGTTAAGCTTTTAAATGTCATTTACAAATATGTAACCTCATTTTAGCTTTTTAATTTATGCCTTTTTGCACTATATTTTTGTTATCATTTTTGTCAGTTATTAGTGCAATACAATACATAATTATCAATTAAAGACATCGGTGTTCACCCTCATCTAATTAGAAAAAATTACTCAGCCATATTTCAATATAAATTTAATATATAATAAAGGACATTGATAATCCCAACCTTGCCCGTACCAATCATATAGGATGTGGTCCCCGAAGCGCCGAGCCAGACTGCAGAAAATACAGCCTTAGAACAATATCAGCAATCGATAGCGAAGTGAGTACTTTGCGTTAAATTGCAATTTGTGAAATATTTCATTTGGCCAGAAATATTTACTCAAAAAGTGATGGTTACAGAATGAACTCGAGTTTACAAGACATACAGAGCGACATAGCGCGACTCGCGAGCCAACAGAATCAGTTACAGCAGCAGCAACAACAGCAGCAGCAGCAACAACTTCAGCAGCAGCAACAACAGCTGCAACAGCAACTGCAGCAGCAACAGCAACAACTCCAGCAGCAGTTGCAACAGCAACAGGCGAAACAGCTGTTTCAACAGCAACAACATTTCCAACATTATCAACCGAACATTCCACAATTAGTGAGTATTCTTCGTAAACAATAAGTATGTAGTTATATATATTTTTTTTAAACTATATCATTGATATCTCGAATACGTTGTTTAGTTTATGATACAATTTCTTATTTCTTAGTTTAAGGGTGAACAGAGATGGATCGATTCGGTTATTGAACGTGTTTTAATTTTGTTATAGTAATTTATTATGTGTGCATGAGAAATAGTGGTAACGTTTGACGTGTTTGTCGTTAACCGGGTGTGATGTAACTTACGTGTGATCGCATTACTAGATAGAGTAAGATTAGATAGAGATTATGTGATGCCTGATTTTATAGACGGATGATATAGTTTGTTTTGTGAAATTTTTATAATTTTTAACATGCAAACAAATGTGTGTGAATCGTAAGGGATCTGAATGATGACGAGTTGGATTTTTATTTTGCATCGTGCCAGGCAGTGAAGCAGAAGGTACGGTCGAGTATATGTCGTGTCGCGTGGTGTTGCAGCACAGCGCGTTCAGCTCGCAGCAGAACGTGGCGCGCGCGGCGCTGAGCGCGTTCGGCTCGACGCCGCAGCTGGCGCCCTACGAGCCCGAGCCCGAGCAGCCGCCCCAGCCGCACCAGCCGCAGTACCGCGCCATCGAGCCCGACGCGGCGCGCCAGTTCTTCCTGCACGACGCGCCGCACGTGCCGCACGTGCCGCACGCGCCGCACACGCCGCCGCAGCCGCAGCGCCGCACCTGGGCGCAGCACGCGCACCACGCGCAGCTGCAGCAGCATGTGCACGAGCACGCCGAGCTACGGGGCTGGCAGGTAACGCGACGCGCATGCCCTATTCCGAGTGCCCGTATTAATCATTATATGAATAATTTGTGTATTGATTAAATTCAAATTCATTCTAATATTTTTTTATATTTTCAGTTACATCAACAGAACCAGCAATCGAACACGTTCTCTCAGCCGGTGGATCCGCCCCGCGCGTGGAAGTCTCCCTCCCCGGCGCCGGCCAGCGAGCGCGGGCGCTGGTCCCCGCAGGCGTTCGTGCTGCACGAGCGGGGGGAGCGGGGCGAGTGGGGCGAGCGGGAGCGCGCGTACAACGGCACGGGCCCGCACGACCACGCGAGCTACACGGCGGAGTCGCCGGCGGCCAGCCCGCGGCGCGCGCGCACGCCGCAGCGCACCGGCTCGCTGCCCGACGCCGACGACATGCGGCCGCAGAACATCTCGTTCATCGGCAGCGCGGAGGACGAGCTGCCGGCCGTGGGCCGCCTGCACATCTCGTCGGGCACGCGCACGTACCGCCTGCCGTCGCCCACGCGGCCGGCGCTGGCGCGCGACTCGTTCGAGCGCGAGCCGGCCGAGCGGCCCGAGAAGGGCTTCTACATCTCGTTCGACGACGAGCAGCCCAAGCGCGCCAAGCCGCCGCTGCGCAGGCGCGGCTCGCCCCGCAAGGAGCGCGCCGACAGCCCCGAGCGGCCCGAGCGGCCCGACTGGCCCGACCGGGAGGAGCCCTTCGTGGTGCACAGGTACTGCCGTTATATTCAACTCGACTCGTAGTTGTTTTAATTTTGTCGTACGTTATTGGTTAATGCACAAGAAATATTCTTATGGATGGAAAGATAAGCAATAATTTCAAAGAGAATAGTATTTTTTTTAATAGGTCCACAAAACTGGACTCTATAAAAATAGAAACGGTTATTCTATGATACATCTCATGTAATAGGTGAACACAGCTTGCATACGAACGAATAGTATATAGTGACGTTTATTCATCTTCATATTTAGTTTTATAATATTGAAATACTTTAAAATATGATTTTTTTTATCACTAGGCATAATAATATAAATTTATTCGATAACATAATTTTTACAGAAATACGCCACTCGAACGTACAGAGTCAAGAGATTCTCGCGATTCGCGTGAAATGCGAGAGACGCGAGATATGCGGGATATGCGAGATGCACGGGAAGCGCGAGACACGCGGGATGTACGGGATGTACGTGACACGCGGGATGTACGGGATGTACGAGACACGCGGGAGCCGAACGAGACGCGCGCGTCGCCGGCGCGGGACAGCATCGCGCGGCAGACGCAGCGCCTCACCAACGAGCCCGCGCCCGCCGCGCTCGTCATCGGCGAGCTCGAGCCCGACCCCGTGCGTGCTTTGCTTACTAAATTATAGATCGTTGCTTTTTTATGATCTAATAATATCTTTTATTTAATATTTAATAGCAATTTAAATGCATTTTCATATTCGAATTTTTTAAGAGAAATTTATTTTAATTATAACATTAATTCATTGTTCAATTGAATTCATTTATTTCAATGTATTCTTTTAAATTTGAAATATTCTTTTCATATATTTTTTGGTGCTGTATATTAATACGTGTCGTGTGTGTGTGGTGTGCGCAGAACAGCGCGGAGGAGATGGAGCGCAAGAAGGAGCGCATCATGCTGCTGTCGCTGCAGCGGCGCCAGCGCGCGGAGGAGGCGCGCGCGCGCAGCGAGGCGAGCGCGGCGGCGCGGCGCGCGCGGGACGAGGCCGAGCGGGAGCGCCGCGCCGCGCGCAGGGAGCTGCAGGCGCGCCGCCGGGACGCCATCCTGCACGACTACAAGCTCAAGAAGGCCATGGAGGAGGCCGAGCGGGAGGTCGCCGTCTCTCTCGTTTGCTGTTTGAAACGTTTCATTTGATGTGTGTTACGGTTAGTGCTCACGAAGTGCGTTTGCAATTTCAGGGCAAAGTGTTCGAGAAGTCAGAGTTCATGGAGTCGCTGAACCGAGTGGGCGGCGGCGCGGGGGGCGGGGCCGGGGGCGGCGGGGGCGCGGGCACGACGCGCCTGCGCGGCAAGGCGGCGGGGCGCGCGCGCCCCAAGACCATCCACGTGGACAGCGGCGCGCTGCACGCCGCCGAGGGGCTGCTGCACGCGCAGCCCGCGCCCACCAACCTGCCCGGTACGCGCACGCACACGCACGCACACAACGTGCCATGACACACAGATACGTTCTCTCACACTAATAGCGACACACACGAGATGAACAGAACAAAAAAATATTTAAGTTGACAAGGAAACACAACTAACAGAAATATCTTGCAAAATAGAATTATAAAACTTGTTATCTATAAAACTATAGATATTAATTATTTCAATCGTTCGTCAAACGAGCAGACTGTTGCAGACTCATTTTATTATGAAACTGAACACTTGCTTTCTTTGTACTACAGATTAATAAAAACAAAAACTCAATCTAACACTATCATCTGTGAGGCGAATAATATATTAATGCTGACATTAATTAAATTATTAATTTCTGTATTGCATGAAAAATGTTCAATATTAATTTACTAGCTGCAACTATTTTGTGAAAGCACAGCTTCTATTTATGTTTAAAGCTGTAACACGCGACCTTATATACGATTTATTTTTAATTTGTTTGCAAAATACGCACACGCGAGCGGTCGAGTCGTGACCCTCGGGTGTGCGCATTTTAATTTTGTTTTTATCCCGTGGCTTCACGTTTGCACCGCGCCCTGCACGTTTCGATGGCAAAAGTCCACTTTTTGGGCATAGTACAGTCGAATAGATGTGTCGATAACGTGCGGGCATGTGTGCGTGTGTCGGGCCGCATGTGAGTGTGTGCGTGTGGTGTGCAGGCGCGCGCCGGGACTACTACCGCGGCTCGCAGGACAACTTGCTGGAGCGCCCCTACCGAGGTGAGACCCGCTATCTACTACGCGCATCTCCGCCGTAGCCCAGCTATATTATGTTTTTTATTGTTTTTTTAATACTTCATACTTAATAAAGCTTACGCTTAACATCGACACATATCTACTCTATTTACTGAACATACTATCGGTCAATTAAGGAAAGCTGGCATGTTCACAGTACTCACACTTATGCAATTTCACTTACAGTATGTTCAAAAATAAATGCGACTCTAGTTTCATTTTAGACTTGAATTGTAAAATGGGTGCGTTGTAGATAAATATATGCAAATATAATTATGAAAGCTCTCATAATTTACCTGTAAAATTATAATTTAAAAGTAAATCAATTGATGAAGTTAATTATTTATTCTAATCACAGAACAGTAAAGTAGATAGAAGTGTGATGTGGGCGTGGCCCACGTGTCACTTGTAAGGTAAGATCACCTAACTTGCTCTCAGTTGTGCGCAGAAAAATATTCGAGTCGGTTGTCAGCTGTCAAACCTTTTTTCCATATTTATTCATTAATTAGGACGTGTTGTTCGGTATTAGAGTGCAAAAATGATAGCAGACGAAATAATATCAGCAATGGAGGCATTTCATACCATCGGTAAGTCTTATTTTTATTTATTTTACATATAATATTTTATGTTATAACTTCGCTTGTAATTTGTCAAAATTGTATACAAATATCTAGTCAAAATGAACCTTAATCCGTAAGAAATTAGTACTATTATAGATTGAACAGAAAACAAGAATTTCTGGAATATTATTGCAATAAACAAAATAATGTCGCTTTAGTGATGCTTGTGGCGCATATCGACAGTATCAATACTTTAGAAAAGACAAACATTATAAATATTAAATTTTATTTTATTTTTCCTTAGCTTTCATTTGTCCAATTTATTTATAGATTTCCCAAAGAGGCTAATTTAAAAGAGAAATGGATAAATGCAACGTGACGAGTTAACTGGATGCCGAACAGCACTAAGCGGTCTAACAAAGGCCACCGATACAGCAAACCTACGGCAGTTCCAAGATTTAAAATAATGCATATTTTCTTTTTGTATTTTGTAAATATAGATTAATACTATTCTATTCCGTTTTTTATTTAATAATAATAATATAAAAAGACGTACTTAGTAGTAATAAACATACTCCAAAATGTGACACATTATACTATACTCATATAATAGAACGAAAAAAAAATACACAAAAAATATTTATTTGTGAATTATCGATAACGAGGCTGACATCCCTCAGGGCATAGCATCAGTTAATGTCATTAATGTTGAGTGACACAAATTTCAACCTTATCTCTATGTGTTGAGGTTCAAAGTTATATCTATCGAAAACTAACGCCCTCTGTTGTGGAGTAGCTGGATGTTTTCGAATTTGGAATTTCTGTGCAATGAGAAACAAAACAGCTAATATACCTAGGGATGTTATACTAAAATAGACCGTAACATGGTGCGTTAGGGTACATATTGAAATGCTGAATTTATAACCTAAGTCAGTTTTTACTCAAATTAAGCTGTCCAATCAAAGGCATAGATTACTTGTAGTGTACTGTATAACTATCGGTTTAAATGTGTGGGTTTGGCGACACTGGTTTTCATAGTAATTATGACATTATAGCACTTCTATTTGTTTTTAATGTTCTGTGATTCTAATAATAATCAATTGGATAAAAGTATTAATAATCATTCAATTATCAAATAATAATTAAATTTCAGGTCATAAAAACAATACAAATAACACGTGCGCTCACTCCCAACACACGGATGGTTGTTTTGATAATGATTTAAATAACGGACGTCTTCTGCAGTTGCGGAGCAGTCTTGTCCTGACTTTGGTCGAGTAAAGATATCTAAGAAATATTATATTTGTAGTAAGTACGTAATACCTACCAATACGCGCTAACAAATATGTGTTACATGTTTATTGTACATATAATTTTCACATTATTGGTATTAAACTCAAACTCAAACATTTATACAATTAGACTTCTTCTAGAAGCACTTTTGAATCGTCATAACAGTTTAACAGTTTTAACATTTACCACCAATTCAGAAAGCAGTATCTATAGAGAAGAAGAAGAATCTATTTAATCATAATCGTAATCTTCTACTTCACTGAAACTTTCATCGCTCGAAGAACTCGCCGTCGGAATTTCTTAATGTTATTATAAATGAGTCAGTGTAATTATCTACTTTTGGTTCTAATTGAATATATTTTTCCTCATGTTCTCGCGTCTTTCTCCAAACGTCACTAAACATATCCAGACTAATAGCATTTGCTTCCTTTCTAAATAATTCTTCCACAGTTTTCAAGTTAAAGTTCACATTTTGTGATGCTACTTTCCCTTTAATTATGCCCCATAGTAACTCTATTGGGTTGAGTTCTGGATGGTATGGTGGAAGGCGCAATACACTATGTCCATGATCTTTGAGGATTGCATCAAGTAAAAATTGTGTATAGTTTGGCTTATTTTTTTTAATAATGTGATAACTCTGATTATTAATTAGTAATTTGATTTTTGAAAAAAAAAAATGCCGATTTTAGTCAAAATTTATATTTTTATAACAAGATCCTTATCATCCAAATTTCCACCTTGGTGAGAAAAATTGACATTTCTAATGAAAATGAATAAAAAATTAAATGATTTTATTAAATACTGTAAAATAGTCTATAATTCTTCCATTTACTGTATCACAAAATTCTTCATAGATTTTTAGATATTCGTACTACACCAATTACATCACCCTGTATTTATAAACAATTGCAAAATATGACACATACATAGGCCGGGAGATACTGACACAAAATTTCGGGTCATTTGTAACAGAATGGCGGTTCTACAGAGGTCTTATTACGCAATGACTAAAAGAAAAATGATGGTCAGAACGCTGGTACCGGCGGACTAGTCGCGTGGGCGTTAGTCGAACTCGTCGGATAAATAGCGAAAGTCAAACGATTTGTAACACAAAAATTTTAGAATTTACCGATAGCCCATAAAAAAGATGTAGGCGGTAGTGCGGTTTGGAATCGGAATCGGAATTGGAATTTGGAAGCGGTTTGGAATCGTCCGAAAAGTATGGCATGGCGATTTTAGTAAATGGCTGCACGACGATGGTTACCTGTGCAAAAGTTAGCCCGGTACAAATGGTTGAATTGTTTTTTTTAAATCAACGCATTCACGTCGGTATGGCGGACTGTAAGTCACATCGTAAAAGTATGGCATGACAATACCGCCTACATCTTTTTTAAGGGCTATCGGTAAATTCTAAAATTTTTGTGTTACAAATCGTTGGACTTTCGCTATTTATCCGACGAGTGTGACTAACGCCCACGCGACTAGTCCGCCGGTACCAGCGTTCTGACCATCATTTTTCTTTTTGTCATTGCGTACTAAGACCCCTCTAGACCGCCATCCTGTTACAAATGACCCGAAATTTTGTGTCAGTATCTCCCGGCCTAACATGTGCAATGTGTAAATGTGTTGACGTTCCAGCTCTTCTTAATGGGCCTATACATGAAATGATATCGTACAATTTTTTCACATCACTGTTCATATCCCCTGTAAAAGTATCGAAATAATCACAGAGCTTTTATCTTAGATATGTCGTAGTACTTAAATTATTTGTGTTAAATGTTTTTAATGACATCGTCAATAATTAATTTTAAATTTGTGGTCTGGAAGACATCGCTTTTAAGCGATAAGGTTACCTTTTGTACTTTATCTCGCATCCGTACAAATATTTATACTGTACATTGTAATGTTAAATGGTGTGGTACAATAAATGGTTAAATAAATAAAATATTGTACATTCAGTTAGCTCTCGTAGGATGTCACGTAAAATAGTAAAAAGAGGGTATCACAAATATTGTGCGTCCCGAGTGAGTGCGACAACACATTGATGGTGGTGGTTGCGCAGAGTCCCCGGTGGAGGAGCGCGGCGCCATGTCGCCGGGCAGCGCGGGCAGCGGGCCGCTCGCGAGACGCGGCTCCTGCAAGACCTCGCGAGGTGAGCACCCCCCCCACACCCCCCCACACCCCACACCCCTCACACACCCACACACCCCACCTCACCGCACCCCTCACGTAGGATCCTCCCAACTTTTCAAGCATTATACCCTATCTACGCTGCTGTTCCCGACTGCCCGGTTCCTGTAAAATTGTCGCCATATTCTATCCCTACTCTTTCCGTCCCCGCTGATTGTTTACGGTCGATGTGGAGTACTCGGCCGAAATATGTGAATGAAACGTATTTTTTGGTAAAAAATATGAAATACCGACCTATATCCCCGAAGAACGATGGCAGAATAGTAGCTGGTAAAAAATTGTATGTTATGGCAGCGCTGACTTAAATTAAATGTCACTAGCTAGTCAGAGATTTTAATGATGTTCATGCGCTATTCGTCGTTGCTATTTTCTTATTTTAATTTTACTCTAATTACTGATATTAAAAAACAATGTGATTACACCGCTGCAAATGTTTCTTAGTCAATAATTTAAGCCTATTTGTGTGAATTCCAATTTGTGAAACTAATTAACCCATTGAGCCCCGAACGGCCAGATCCAACCGCGACACAATAGATTTTCTATTGTGTCTGTGATTCCGGGGCCTGATGGATTAAAATGCTCACTTATGAAATTTTTTATGTGATGTTTAGAATTTACAGAACTAACAGCAGATAACTGCAGTACGCATGATTTAAACTAGATTTTTGACAAAGTTACTGAAAAACTAATGCTGAACATAAGATAATATTTTTCATGTATAGACGCTACCATATCTCAACTTATTTTATGTATAGAAGTCTGCCATTGTTCTTGAACGTTTAAGTCCTTATTATTTCACCTCTCTATAAGAATGCACCTCCAAAACCTCGCTTATATTTGCCTCGACCCTTTTTCTTATTTCTTATTCCCCAATTGTCCCGCTCATAAATCAGGTTCGGACTCCTGACTCCCCGCCGAATTGGCTAGCGCAACTAACGACACTCGCCTCAGCTGACCAATATATATATGTACTTAAATGATAATGATCTTATCCTATTTAAAAATTACCATTTTGACAAAGCATTTTCCCGAAATTTTATCATTTGAGTGCAAATATTTTCGTGACTGCACCGATTGGTCTTTGATTTAGACAGTCACATCCAAAAAAAATTCTTATTGTCATTCCGTCCTAAAGATATTTATACAATTATGAATATTGAATAAATATACATATATGTAACGTAGAACTAATTATTTCACAGACCCCTAATACAAGATTCTTTTTGTATAAATATTTTTAAGACTCAAAACATCATAGAGTTCATATTATTATATTTAAAATGCACGTATTAAGTATTCATATTTACATAATTTGTGTCATCAACGCTCCCGTTGATGATCCAGATGGGACGAGTGTGGCCGGGCGCAGTATTTAAAGGCGCTTCTTTGATTTATTTGTAGATGCTTCGTTTTTATTTTTACTTTTATTTTATGTGTGTATTCTTTCAGCATAATATAGTTTTTACTCCCGAGTGCAAAATAGCTTGATACACCCCCGGAATGCGTAGGCACGACCCCGAACTTAACAAGCGAGGTTTCCTAGCTTCCTCCGGCTGAACCCCTAGACCTTCCGCGCATTGAGCCCGGTTCCTCGCGGCCACAGCCCACTACATGTATAATATGACGTGGCCCGTATCGCTTCCCTTTTCTTGTTAGCGCTCGCGAGTGCGCGCGGCGTGTGCGCGCGGCGTGTTCACGCGGCGTGTTCACGCGGCTTGTACACGCGGCTTGTACACGCGGCGTGTGCACGCGGCGCACGCGCGGGCGCCTTGACATGAACGAAACATTTCAGAGCGGGTCAGTGACGAACCGCCGACGACACGTGGAAGGTCTAAATATTCCACTTACCAGAGTAACTTTAAGGCGGGGAGGAAATCTAGCTCTCTAATGAACTTGTGCGGTAAGCCACGTTTGATTCGCCACTTTGCCGCGCCCGCTTCCGTGGCCGGGCGCGGGGGCTGCCCGCGGCCCGCCGGCAGGCCGCAGCCCGCCGCCCGCAGCCCGCCGCAGCCCGCCGGCAGCCCCCGCGCCGTGTTTAGTTGCGAGCACTTTTCCGTTTCGTTGTCATCACTGGTGGAGGTGTCGGTGCGTCGGTAGCGTCCTTGTGCATGTCTATGTGGTGTTGGTATGACATCGTGGTGTCGGTTGTGTTTATTTATTTTCAGCGAATGCGCTTATATGCGGGACGGTAACGTAGACACTTTTCTATCGATCGATCTACTCTATGAGTCGCGGTCGTCTTAGCGACTGTAATACCTATTTGTTTCATTTATGTATTTGCCAAATAACTTCATTTAGTAATTTTTGGAGTCACGATTTCTCTATTTTATATACGCATCGTCAGATGTTAGCTTTGATCGTAGATTTGAAATTTTTTATTTTAATTTTTTATTAATTGATGGCTGGCTTCTGTAGTGACCCGATTATTTTTTATTTTGCAGTAGCTTTAAATACGAACCCGGCTTCGCTAGCGGAGCTTTAGTCGCTCTTCATTAGACGCATAATAATAAGATAGATGTCGGTAGTGAAACGTGCTTCCGGCGGCTAATACGTTTTATGTAATACGATTCAAGTAGTAGAGTATAGTCTAGTCGATTATTTATTGTAATATTCTTTAATTATTATTAGTCAAATGCAGTCGCAGAATTACATGAAAATGTTTTAGGTTGCTCACTCACGAATTAAGATGGAAATTCGATTCTATAATAATTTCCGTCACTAATCCTCACCGGCACGCTAGACTCGAATCACATCTCGATTCTCGACTCTTCCACAACTAACCGGGGAAAAACTCACACATGTTAACTTTTATGTGGTGGAATTATTTTAGTGGAATTTCAACAATCTCCATACTATGCATAACTATATAGACTTTTTTTATTTCGTATTAAATATCAAATTCAAATATTTTTTTACGAATGAATATACTTGGAAGTTGGTTAAATCGCCGTTTGCGTTATCGCGTGTCGATTGGCGGCGGGCGTCCCCCGGCCGGGCTACAAGTGTGGTGTCCGCAGACTCGGGGCTGGGCCGCGCCACGCCGCCGCGCCGCGCCGCCTCTCCCGGGCTGCGCGCGCTGGCCTCGCCCGCCTCGCCCTACCCCGCCTCGCCCGCCTCGGGGCCCGGCTCGCTGCCCGGCGCCATCGGCAAGCGCCGCGCGCACGACGACACCTCCGACGTCTCCTCCACGCACTCCTCCATCATGGACTACTCGGGTGAGCCCCGCCCCCCCTGTACCGATCTCTCCCCCGTGCCCCCCGAGCCGGCCCCACTCACGCCCGCCCCTTGCAGGCCCGCGGCTGTACAAGCAGCCGGCCACCAAGTCGAACCGCGGCATCATGCTGAACGCGGTGGAGTACTGCGTGTTCCCGGGCGCCGTGAACGCGGAGGCCAAGCGGCGCGTGCTGGAGGAGGTCGCGCGCTCGGAGAGCAAGCACTTCCTGGTGCTGTTCCGGGACGCGGGCTGCCAGTTCCGCGCGCTCTACGCGTACTGCCCCGACACCGACCTCGTCACCAAGCTCTACGGCACCGGGCCCAAGACCGTCAACGACCGCATGTTCGACAAGTTCTTCAAGTGAGTCCTTTGCGATTTATCATAATATCATTATGATTTCTAATTGAGAAACCTTTAAACTGAAAAAAAAAACCGTTCAATATCAGCTATATTAATTACTAATTTTAAAATTACAACCGAGTTGATAAAACCGATGACTGTAGTAACGATATACTATGTTTGAGCCAAAAATGTGAAATTAACTTTACCCCTCAATCGAGATTAACTTGTCTAGTAGATAATTGTTTGAAATAAAAAAATTGAATCATTAATATTAACGATGCAGATGACATTAAGGGCTGATTTTTCAATCCTTGGTTAAAACTTATTCGTCGAATAATGTATAAAACTGCCATTTTAAGAACGTATTCTAATTGCCCGTATTTGACAGTTTACGTGACATTTTAATAGTATCGTGTAATACTTTATTGGACGGATAAGTTTTATCCAAGCATTTAAAAATCGGCCCTTAGAAGTTTTCTATGGTGTCACTATATTATGTTATGTGTGTGTTGACGCGACTTGTGTGCGCAGGTACAACTCGGGCAGCAAGTGCTTCTCGCAAGTGCACACGAAGCACCTGACGGTGACCATCGACGCGTTCACGATCCACAACTCGCTGTGGCAGGGCAAGAAGGTGCAGCTGCCCAGCAAGCGGGACATGGCGCTCGTCATCTAGTCGCTCCCAAGGCGCTGTGTCGCGCGGCGGTGCTACTTTCGTTTCATGTAATATAAACTCAAGCTTTAAAACACGTCGTTTAATATTGACGCAATCGTTCGGATCGCTTAACCGCCGCGGGAAGTAGTGCCGTATGCCGCTCGGCGTTCTATCACAAACCGTACGATAGTCGTTTTATGTAGGAATAATTTCGTCACAAAATCATTTTTTATAAAAATGTGTAGGCGTAAGTGTTGAAGTGTGAACGGTGGACGAGTCCGCCGCGGGCGGATGCCATATGTGTTAGTGAGAGCGCCGGTCGCGCGCCGGTCGCAGTCGCGTCGCAGTCGCGTCGCGTCGCAGTCGCCAGTCGCAGTAACAAGCTCACGAACTAACCGCTTGCTCGTCGTTTAACTCGTTGCGAACGCAGGGCCCGATCATTACATATTAAAGTTACATTTTTTACCGCTTGTATAGCTAAAGTAAGGACGAGGCACATTTTACGTGGTAATTGTACTGCCTTATTCTGTAAATAATTGTTTTCTTTTTGTATACAGCTATTTATTAAAAGAATGTTAAAGGAAAATTGATGAATGTCATTTTTCATTGTTCGATGATCGGTCATCAATTATATACTACCGATAGTGTATGGTATGCAAATATATTGTATTATTAAAACCATAACGAAATAATATTGAATTTCATATTAAGTCTTGTGTTTTATTGACCTTGGTATATTCCTGAAGTTCTGAACGTCGGTAACTGCAAGAGTAAGTATTGCACGATTAGAGACAGCACGGTGGCGAAGAAGACTCATTTATATTTATATCAAAGAGTTCCAATAGACGATAAACCTTTATCTCTATTTGTTGGCAAAGTGTTTATAAACTGTACCTAACAGTTTTCCTGATGTTCCTAGTTAATCTTTAATACTGTGAAGTATCAACACAATCTATTCAGTAGCTTTTGCAGGAAAGAGTATAAACATGCGTACACCGATTAATCTGTCTGTCTGACAACTAAAACTGTACTGTAACATAATATGAATGGTACAGGCATTCATATCGGGAATCTATACTAATATCTAATATTATAAAGCTGAAGTTTGTTTGTTTGAACGCGCTAATGTCAGGAAATACTGATCCGATTTGAAAAATTATTTTGGTGCTAGATAGCCCTTTTATCGAGGAAGGCTATATATCATCACACTAATAAGACCAATAGGAACGGAGCAATGCGGGTAAAACCGCGAGGCACAACTAGTAAAATATAAAGTTCGGCTTGCTGTGTCGGCTTGTATACCACGCGTCAATAAACTAATCTAAAATGGCGGCACTAATCATTCCGTCTTTACCTCTGAACAACGATCATATGGAACTGCCATATGCATGTACTTTTCCTGCATACCTAAGTAAACAAATCGGGGAACAAACATGGCGGGCTAGGGACGTTCACTTGTTCGTCTAGTCGATAATATTGTATCGATTGATGATAGAGTTAAGAATGGGTAATGCAGGTAATAAGAATTTTGTCTTTTTGAATGATAAGTATGCAGTAGGTGCTTACCTAGTAAGAGGTACTTCTTTCAACAAAATAAAAAAAAGAAAGTTTTATATGAAACAGCTGATTTTTTTTCGCGATTGACAGGGTTTTCTTTATATAATATGTATCCTCACTAATCCTATCCTTCCTACTAATATTATAAATGCGAAAGTTTGTGAAGATGGATGTGTAAGTTTGTTACTCTTTCACGCAAATACTACTGAACCGATCACAATGAAATTTAGCACACATATTGAGGGTAACTTGAATTAACACATAAGATAGGTTTTATAATACATATAATAAATGCGAAAGTGTGTAAGTATGTATATTCCGTTTTCACGCTAAAACGGATAAGCCAATTTTGATGAAACTTAACATCGGGTTATATTTGACCATGGAGCCATCCATAGGGTACTTTTCCTGCGACTTCGTTCGCATGTACGAAAATAAACGCGAGCAGAGCCGCTGGCTAAAATACATGTGAGTGACTCAAGTAGATGTTCAAGAACAAGTATAGTTAAATAACAAACACAATTTTTTTTATAAAATAATTTATTTAAGTTATAGTGGTTACTATATAATATGTTTAGGTACATGCGACAGTATTCACAGATGCGGCAAATGACCTTGGCCATATACAGTGTGAAAATTTGTTGACGGACCACTTCATTTAAACATTTAATTTTCTTTTTCTGTTTCTCCACTTTTTCTTCTAATTTTTTTAATTCTTCGAGTGCTGAAGCCTAAAACATTAAAGAAATTTTAATTATTGATAACAGTTCTCATAATTATACACATGAATGACTAAGACTATGAAAGTTACTTATTGAAGTTTCCTTTTTTTTTAACAAGAATAGGCATGACGACAGTATCCATAAATGATCGTATTAGTGTTTTTAAGGGAAAATGTATAATAAATAAATTAAATATAGTGACTTAGAAATCTTAAAAACATTAAGATTAATGAGATTATCAATAAAATAAAACATTGAAATTCTGCAGTTGGCCATTTTGACTAAAACACGCGTGACGTCACACTTAAGTAAACAACTCACGTCAGATGTGTTTTGTTGTTATGAATATGTTGAGAATACGCATTTTTATTTATTTTCTATTGTTTCACGTATGCTTTATCGACTCAGAACAGAAATATAATTGCGAATTCACGAATACGTGGTTCGAGGTTCTCCGCGCCAACTTTATACAATCATTTCTTATTATTTTCCCGCTTGAAATAATTACTAACAAATTTTTGCATTATTTTTATGTGGATTCACACTGCAATACTGCACACCACTTATAAACTTTGAAATTCGTTTCTATAACACATATTAAATAAATATTGCACGCCTCATAAGCGAAGCGTTGAGGTGGGTACTACTGTCACTTCGCGCAAAACATCTGATTTTTCAAACTTAAAATGTCTTTATGTATCATACATTGCACTTGTAAGATAATACATACACACACATATTAAGAAAAAACACTATTTTTAACATTCATGATATTTTTGATGTCATTTTTGTTATTTAAACTAGTTAAAAAACAGTTTAAAAAAGTTCTGTCTTGGACGTCCGTGTGTACAGACACAATTCGTGTGTATAGACACAGTTTTCTATTCAAGAAAATCCTCCGCACATACAGATTTTCTTGTTAACACGATAGCGACCGAAATACTTTACTAATCGAGTCTTTTTTTTTCTCTTACGCTTGAGTATGCTCAGGAATAGAACCCTTTCATTTTTCAGGGTCTGATTCGATGTGGTTTAATTGTTATTAAATAAACAAAAATAATAATTAATAAATAATTATTAAAAAAAAATTATGAGGCGTGCACTTTTGGATTTTCCAAATTTTTTTTTTTAATTTTCTTCGCAATGCGTACAAATAATTACGTATTTACTAAAGAGTGACGTCACGCCTACGCCATGACACCTGGGAGCTGTTTTGGCACAGTTAATAAATATTTTTTGAAAAATGGCTTTTATCTTCGTTAAATTTAAGTATATTACCGAAATATAGGGTTTTTCTTGTATAGTAAACGTATACACACATTATGGAAGAGGATTTCAAAATCTTTCGTCATGCCTATTATTTCATATAGGTTTTCTATTCAAGAACTGCTCTTACCAATTCAAGATCCTTGGCATCTTGTGGATGTGGATAACCTGAGCATGATGGTTGATCAGTAGTATTTGATATGTCAATTAAGGCAAATTGAGATGGATGGTCTGCCTGAAAGAGATAAAAATGTTACTTATAACATTGGATATGGTCCCAAGTAATAATAAATAGATTGCTACAGAAACATGGACTAAATGTTTGGTAAATTGTAAAACTTTTAGTATTTTTTTTTTTTATTAAAAGAATTTATTGAACAAACATAGTGTATTATACTTATGGATAGTGTAGCTTTCCAACAACGAAAGAATTAAAAAAATTGGACCAGTAGTTTTGAGGTCTTTTTGTGCATACACAATCAAATCTTTCCTTTTTACAATATTAAGTATAGAAAAAGATTTTAATAATGTAGGTAATATCTGAAAAACTAAAAAATAACTCAGTAGCACACCACTTGTCTCATGACATAGGTCTCTAGAGCATATCAGTCAAAAAGATATTGTGAAGCATATAGCAATTAGATTAATCGGTCAACAGTAAGAGAGTACAATTTCAATTACTACCTTGTACCTAAAAAAAACAAACAGGATGAGCATAATAAAATATTTACTATAATATTATAAAGCTGAAGAGTTTGTTTGTTTGTTTGAACGCGCTAGTCTAGGGAACTACTGGTCCAATTTGAAAAATTCTTTCGGTGTTAGATAGCTCATTCATCGAGGAAGGCTATAGGATATATTATATCACCACGCTTCGACTAACAGGATTGGAGCCACGGGGGTGAAACCGCGCGGAGCAGGTAGTTGTTTAATAAAAAGATTGATGAATTATTTACCTTTGCAAATACTGTTGGGATAGCATCATCTCTCAATCTAACGATGTTTAAAGTCTTATTAAATGCGCTCTCTTCAAAGTGCAATGAGCACACATTAATGTTTTTAGTTCCTGGCCGGATATTTTCTATGCCAATCTTTTCCAACCATGCCTTTCGCCGGGATTCGTTACTTGGTAAACTAAAACGAGAAAATATACAACAATATATAACTTCGCACGTAATTAATAAACAAATTAATAATTTATCGTTAAGGTGTTTATGCGATGATGTTCGACACTAGCACTCATGTTTATGTTTTCGATACAAATGAAATAATGAGAATATTGCGGGTTTCTACAGCTCATAATAACTAAGATGATTAAATGTAAAATGATTAAAAGATTTCTATACACTTGATAATAAATACACTTTAATATAAGCAACAATTTAACGAAATGTTAGCCACTTACCGTTGAAAGATTAGATTCGGCCTGTTTTTGCTTTGGCATAGGCCACAACCTACTAAAGAACACTTCATGGTAACTATTATTATTTTCAATTATACTTATTACACTCGCATATGGTCGAAAAACACTGGAAAATCATAAAAATTTCACAATGACATCTTCCCACATGTAAACAAAACCGTAAAATAAGATGGCGTCCGTGGCAGCAAAGGTACATCGATGCCAATGAAGAGGGCGCTAATAAAAAGAGTGTAGATGCTTTTTCTAAGGTAAAACCACTGTTGTGAGAAAGAGATGGGTATATCATTATTATTCCGCGTCAAATTGAACAATTACGGCAGTTCCATAGGATTCTTTGTTCTGAGGTCTTTACTCACACTATATCTGTCTTTCACACTTATTAATTCTTATTGTTATTTTAAGTATGGGCCGCTACTTTAGATTCGTTTCTATATTGGAAAGGCTTATAGGTAGTACTATTATATATTCTGTGCATAGAGTCTGGCTAACGAAAGATGAGACTGGAAAAAGGCGGCAAATTCAAAAAATCATAATATGGCAACTTAGGTTATAGTTGGAAATATAGTTTTGATACTTTTATCACAATATACAGATACATACAGTAATCCAAAAGTAATAATGCGCATGCAAATCTTCGCTAATTGTCGTATTTCCGAAGACACTCGAATCATTGAATCGTAAGAGCCCTAAACAACGCACTTGCATTTTACACCTTGTTCAAAAGAAATAGAAGTCAATTCACGGTCATACACAATCAAAAACAAATCGGGCGGTAGGTGACGGTAGCCTGTCAGTCAAAAAACTCAAAAATACGTCAGTCGTCTTTAAATATTGGTGGTGATTGCACGTGTTCTCTCTGTGTGGAATTATATAGAGCTGCTATTACATACCCTTCTTGCCTCTTGGTTTTGTTTTTAAAGGTGAATTGAATTAATCGATGAAATGATTTACACAGGTGATGGCAGTAGGGAAAGTGAAAATGAAGAAGAGCATAATGAAAGTTCCGATGTACGTAAAATGTCAGAAATAAAGATAATCCCTGATTTTGATTGTTTTTATTTTTATTTTTTTGTAATTGTCATAATATTGAAGAATGATCACTGTAAATACTTTTGAACTGAGATTTTAATGATTAGATTTATATGGTTTAAATATATAAACCTGTGTTTGAAAACCATATTTTATACAATATAAATTTTGTGTTATTTAACCTTCTTTTCTTCCATCATTACACCAGTTTCAGTAAGACACTTTAAAAGTACTATAAAATTTTCCAAGTAAATCAATCCAACAAAGATATATTCGCAATCGTGGGGTTATACTCGCTAATTTACTTACAAGGAATTATCGAAACAAAATCGTTACTTACAAATACATATTAATCTCTTTTAGCACAAAACATATAATTTGACTAAATTACGCATGAAGAAAATGCATTTAACCACTCTATATAGATATCATCTTCGGACGCTCCGGGAATATGACAGTTGCCGAACAGTGACGAAGATTTCTATGCGCATTATTACTTTTGGATTACTGTACAGTAAGGAAACTTCATACAAAACGTTCGAAAAGGCTCACGCACACAAGCAAGCGTGTTTACGAGAATCATAAGGGTATTCAGGGGGATCGATAGCAGCGGGTGACACATCCACAGATTTTGAATGACAAAGATACATAGTTAGTCCATTGAAATGTTACATCTTTTAGGCCTAACCTTGCGTTTTTTAGAGGACGCAATTTTGTTTTTTTGATATGTAGGGGGGGTCAATGTGAAGCTAAAACCAAGTTTGTGGGGTCGCCACCCTTGTCCCACGGCCGCCATCTTGAAAATAGCGGTTGAAATGGTTTTTACGATATATCTCTTAACTATTTATCTGATAAAAAAATATCGTTGATATTACTTGTTGCAAATTAAATTCTATACAACTTTGGTGCAGTAACTTTTTGTCGTAGAACTATAAATAAAAAAAGTTATGAGCGAAAATGTTCAGAAATTAGAGTTATTTATATTAAAGTGAAACTTTTATTACATCGTCTCAAACTTTTTGGTCTGTGTAGCGCATGTCGCGTGACGGTCGGCTGCCGAGTAGGTATAAAGCAGTGTTCGGAAAGTTTCACTTTTACCGTGGTTTCATAAAACCACACAACATTTTTTTTCAATAAAACGTTTTTTTATCATTTTACGAAGAAATGATATCAGACCATTTTTGCAGATTGTTTTTTGAGGAACAACTTTTATGTACAACCACATGTACAACATTTTTTCATTACGTCAATAACTAAGGTTTTACAGTGCTCTGAAGTGAGTACTATTTTTCAGTACTCTTAACTATACATATATTGGCTATTGGCTCTTTTCTCATACTCCAGAACAATAGAAGCACACTGCAGAACATTTCAGCCCTGCTTTTCGACGTAAAAAAAAACGCGCTTCCAGACTCTACCTCCTGGGTGGTGGGGAAAAGATTCAATTATTAATTATTAATATTGCAAAATTAATTATTAACAATATTATAACAAAAAAAAAAAAACAATTACTTACTGATGACAAAATATTATTAGTACACACATAATATAAGTATACTGCATACATAGTTCAGAGTACTGAAAATTAGTACTCACTTCGGAGCGCTGTAAAACCTTAGCTATTTACTTAATGAAAAAATGTTGTATAATATAAAAGTTGTTCCTCGAAAAACAATCTACAAAAATGATCCGATATCATTTCTTCGTAAAATTATAAAAAAAAAAGTTTTATTGAAACATATATCTCTAATTTCTGAACATTTTCGCTTATAACTTTTTTATTTATAGTTCTACGACAAAAGGTTACTGGGTCAAAGTTGTAGAGAATTTAATTTGCAACAAATAATGTTATAAATTTATAAAGAATAGAAAAAATTCGATCACGAGGCGGGACTCGAACCCGCATCCTTCGCGCCATTCCGGGGCGGATGCCTCACCAACTCAGCCACTCGTGACCCGCCCGAGTGATCGAATTTATTCTATTCTTTCAGTTTTATGTGTCTGAAGGGACACACCGCGCGCCATCTATTGAGATGATTAACAACCATTTCAACCAATATGAAGCACTTTTCAGTGAATACAATATTGTAACGATGGAACACGACCTTTTTTGTTGAATTTATATTTTTGGTTTTATGGCATTCAAATGCTTTATAAATATAAATTTATAAAGAATAGAAAAAATTCGATCACGAGGCGGGACTCGAACCCGCATCCTTCGCGCCATTCCGGGGCGGATGCCTCACCAACTCAGCCACTCGTGCAGAAGCAGCCATTTTTTCTATTCTTTATAAATTTATATTTATAAAGCATTTGAATGCCATAAAACCAAAAATATAAATTCAACAAAAAAGGTCGTGTTCCATCGTTACAATATTGTATTCACTGAAAAGTGCTTCATATTGGTTGAAATGGTTGTTAATCATCTCAATAGATGGCGCGCGGTGTGTCCCTTCAGACACATAAAACTGAAAGAATAGAATAAATTCGATCACTCGGGCGGGTCACGAGTGGCTGAGTTGGTGAGGCATCCGCCCCGGAATGGCGCGAAGGATGCGGGTTCGAGTCCCGCCTCGTGATCGAATTTTTTCTATTCTTTATAAATTTATATTTATAAAGCATTTGAATGCCATAAAACCAAAAATATAAATTCAACAAATAATGTTAACAATTTTTTTTTATCAAATAAATAGTTTAAGAGATATATCGTAAAAACCATATCAACCGCTATTTTCAAGATGGCGGCCGTGGGACAAGGGTGGCGACCCCACAAACTTGGTGATAGCTTCACACTGAACCCCCTACACACCAAAAAAATAAAATTGCGTCCTCTAAAAAATGCAACCCCAAATGTAACTTTTCAATGGACTAAGTATAGAAAAGTGATGTCAATGATACACTTCACGTTAAATAAATATCGATTGTTTCAGTTTGTAGCCTAACTATATTTTTGGCTTCGGTATCTAATTTTAAGTATTCTTTAAAAAAAATATTAAATCTACAGTTTTGACTTTCCTACGATTTTATTAAATGTATAGATATTAAAATAGCCATTACATAAATATGCCTTTATTCGAAAAAAAATTACAAATTATTTACTGAAAAATACTTTCGTCTACTACGACTAATTCGGAATTTATTGTTAAATTTCATAGTGTAAAATATTCTCAATCTTATGAACAGTTTTTTTAAGTAACTGGTAATGTTTAATTCGTTGTAAATTAATTCAGCCACTTAACAGTTTATGTGTTCTCTCTTAAAGCAGCAACGAAAATGTTATCCATTTTCTCGACATATTGAACAAAATCATCTGGTGGTATAATAATTAGTATAGTTGAATTCAAGCAGCCGAATACCTACTGCGCAATTAGTACGTGGCATTTTTAAAATGATCGCCGAAATCAACTTATCTACAAGCACGTGTTCAAATTAAACTGAAATAATATATTTCACCAAAATGTTAAAACATAAATACTTATGTACATAAAAGATAGATATTATAATTATTGTATTTTTATCGATACGTGACGTCACCACTTTGTCAAGCACTAAGCCTGTCAAACTATTTTCTTTTTCACCCTAAAACAAAAAGGTGGAGGTTCTATGCTCGTATAATAATAATTTTAATTGATTTCTGCATATTTTGTGTTTTTAAAGTGAAACTTTTATTACATCGTCTCAAACTTTTTGGTCTGTGTAGCGCATGTCGCGTGTATCGCGGCTGCCGAGTAGGTATACCTACTCGGCAGCCGACCGACACGCGACATGCGTGATGCGCTACACAAAGCAGTGTTCGGAACCGTTCGAACAGTTTCACTTTTACCGTGGTTTCATAAAACCACACAACATTTTTTAATTTAATTTAATTTATCGTTTTAAAAATAATTTAGTAGGTATACCTACACACAAGTATTGTAAATTCTGGTTTAAAATAATTATTGGATATATGTAACAAATATCAAGCATTATAAATAATTTAGGTACATTAAATAACCTTCGGCGTCCATAACAAAACAAGATTTCGAATGACACAGTCAACCGTTCCTCTCATCACGTTTAGCTATACATTGCCTTTTACTATTGTCAACATCTGACAGGTCGGTTGTTATAACTAAATAAATAATAAATAATAATGTATTGCATTGTTAACGATAAAGAGTAAATAGTCGCAAGCTAGTGATGTGATGACTGATGTGTTAAAATTTTTTTGCGTAATACGATGTAAAAATAAAATTTATAATTATGTATGTAGTAGTTAACTAGGTTTTTATTTATTTCAATATAAGTCTTATGACGACTGATGGAATAATTGGATTATATTTTAATTTGTATAAGTCATAACTTTATATTACATACCGACATAATATCTGCGATCTACCTATCATCATGCATCAACATTGAAACTGTTGTTCTTTGCTGACTTTTAGAATTAAATTAGTTTGTGAATGAACATTTGTAACAAATAAATACAATATCAACTAATTTAGTCCACAGATATTCAGCCACAGACATCAGAATCTAAAGTCAGAGATACATTGCAATCAACGGCCTGCTAAAGTTCTCCCCGTAAACGCGTATTTTCACAAGCATTTGTCAGTTTTAAATAAAGTTATATGTTATGCTGGGATATAAATAGTTAATATAATTAATGTGAAATAATTTAATATTTAGTCCGCAGACAACCAGCAGTCGAGAGCATCTGAACTTGAACCTGAATTAACAGACTCTCCAAGAAAAAGAAAACTACGTGATGAAATTCTGCAAATTTTTTTAGGGCACAATTGTTATAACTCTTATAATTTTTGGTGGTCTGGCGCGGTTCTGCACCAGGTGTTCGAGATTTTCAAATTTATACTCTCAGTTTCTAAACCCCCTCCATTTTTTTAAATATATAATGTATAGACACTGTTTTATTATTTGTATATATAGATAAATAAATATTTAAGTACAGTACTCCAAAATTAATAATGCACATGAAAATCTTCGCTAATTGTCGTATTTCCGAAAACACTCGAATCATTGAATCGTAAGAGCCCTAAACAATGAACTTGCATTTTACACCTTGTTCAAAAGAAATAGAAGTCAATTCACGGTCATACACATTCAAAAACAAATCGGGCGGTAGGTGACGGTAGCCTGTCAGTCAAAAAACTGAAAAATCCGTCAGTCGTCTTTAAATATTGGTGACTGCACGTGTTCTCTCTGTGTGGAATTATATAGAGATGCTATTACATACCCTTCTTGGTTTTGTGTTTAAAGGTGAATTGAATTAATCGATGAAATGATTTACACAGGTGATGGCAGTAGAGAAAGTGAAAAAGAAGAAGAGCATAATGAAAGTTCCGATGTATCTAAAATGTCAGAAATAAAAATAATCCCTGATTTTGATTGTTTTTATTTTTATTTTTTTGCAAATGTCATCATATTGAAGAATGCTCAGTACTGTAAAGTGTAAATACTTTTGAACTGAGATTTTAATGATTAGATTTATATGGTTTAAATGTAAACCTGTGTTTGAAAACCATATTTTATACAATATAAACGTTGTGTTATTTTAACCTTCTTTTCTCTCTTCTTTCCATCATTACTCCAGCTTCAGTAAGACACTTTAAAAGTACTATAAAATTTTCCAAGTAAATCAATCCAACAAAGATATATTCGCAATCGTGGGGTTATCCTCGCTATTTACTTACAAGGAATTATCGAAACAAAATCGTTACTTACAAATCAATATTAATCTCTTTTAGCACAAAACACATAATTTTACTAAATTATGCATGAAGAAAATGCATTTAACCACTCTATATACATATCGTCTTCGGACGCTCCGGGAATATGACAGTTGCCGAACAGTGACGAAGATTTCTATGCGCAATAATACTTTTGGAGTACTGTACATAACATATTTTTATTTCTTATACCTATATCTACAGTCTGCTCACGAGATGAGCCTACCACTGTCTTAAAATCAACAACTATATATTTCTTATTTGTTAACTATCACTTAACTATCATATACAATAATAAAATAAAAAAATATCATATACAAGGCTGATGATGTCTTACATCACTAAAGTGTTGAATGAACATTAATGAAATTTCAACCTTATTTCTATGCGTTGAGGTTCAAAGTTATATCTATCAAAAATTAACGCCCTCTGTTGTCGAATAGCCAAACTTTTTCGTATTTGAAGTTTCTAAGCAAAAGGAAACAAAACATCTTACGTACCTAGGGATGTTATACTAAAATAAACCGTAAAGTCATGAGTTAGGGTACATATTAAAATGCGAAATTTATTATTTACGTTAGTTTTCATTAAAATGAAGCTGTCCAATAAAAGGCATAGTTTACTTGTGTGAACTGTGTAGATATCGGTTTAAATGTGTGGGTTTTGGCGACAGTGGTTTTCATACTAATTACACAGTATTACCATCCTACAGTATGGCGACGAATGTACTTGTGCAGAGAAACGGAGGGGAACTGGCGGGGGGTCGGGCGACGCGGGCCGCTTAATGCAATCACGCTGAGTTTGCATTAACTATCGCGAAAGGACGACGCAGTCGTATTTTTTGTGTAATAATTTTATTATACATAGGTACTTACATATTCTATTATGACGCGCAAAAACTGTTCCGTTTATGGATGTAAATCTACATTGAAATCCCAGAAGGAAACAATATTTCAGAAAGATTGTATTAATTGTATCTGTTGAATTAAAATCAAAGCTATGTATATGTTGTCCTCATTATTTTCTAATCAGATTGTACATCCCAATGCGAATGCATTACTTAGTTAAATGGTATAATATACAATTAAGAACATCCAAAAATAAAGTGTCCACGTAAATAATATTTAGCAGTGCAATATCTGTAATTATATATTTATGAACAAATAATTACATCAGATTTAATAATCGCAATTATTTTGAATGTACATATGAATAAATTATTTCATCATAATATTAATAATCAAAATTGTTTTATTTCCCATTTGTTGCAACCCTAGCGTATTTTCGTGTGGCAGCGTAAGTACCTACGCTGGCGGCGGCATCGCGCGACATCAAAGGCGATTCCTTACTGTAGGAAATAATATTGTAATACTGTGCTAATTATGACATTATAGCACTTCTATGTGTCTTGTTATTTAGATTTCTATGTCCTGCGTCCATCTGTACGGGGCGCGGCGGACCGCCTAGGCGGATTTTATCTAACCGACCGCGACGTGTTTTCGTGCTTGGACTGACATCGCGCTACCATGGACAGCTCCGACGAAGAGATGTTATGGTTTCAAATCAATTGAACAATATTCAAATTCAAATTCAAATTATATTTATTTGCAAGAATGTAGTTACAAATTTTAGATGTTTTAATTACAATATTATGTGGCTAATACATTCTACCCATTGATTGGGTGTGCAAATATTAAAATACAAATATCTAGTACAACAAAAAAAATATATTTAAATCTTACCTACTTATACTTTTGGAGATATGCGTGGACAAACATACAAACACTTTTGAAATTTGGCACAGGTCTTTATTAGAAGCTGATAATATAGATTAACATATCCAAAAACTGGGCATTTCTGAAAATATACAATAATACATACATACGGGTCGAATTGATAACCTCCTTTTTTGAAGTCGGTTAAAAACCTAGAATTTAAATGAATTATTTAATTAACTAACTTACGTGTTGATTTAACTTACGTGATATTGAAATTTTTGGTTTTATGGCATTCAAATGCTTTTTCATTGCATTTCATTTTCGTTTATTTTTTAGCACGGCACGTGCGCTCGCCGCTCACATCCGCCTGCCTGCGTCCACTACGGGTCGGGGCGGGCCGCAGCGCACCGCCGGCAGAAATCCGCCTGCGAAGCGATCCGTCAATGCGTTGCGGCCCGCCGCGCCCCGATCCGTCGCTAATGGACGATGTTTCATACAAAACATAGGCCGGCGTATTTTTGCGTTGCCCGATCCGCCTAGTGGACGCCAGCCATTAAAGAAACGAATCTTCAATGACATATGGTAGGGTCAGTAAAAAAGAAAATAAAAACAATGTAAACGGATAATTATTTTATTAATTATTTCAAATTGTTTATTGACAAACTTTTTTGTTGTGGTAGGTATTTGTGTATTTATATGAATTATCATATTTACGTATACAGAATGCAACAAAATCCCTATAATACATACTTGTAATGAGCCCATAAAACTGAACAACTTTTCCTAAAGAACATATTTTGTCAAATTCCAATAAAACATTATTTTCTATCGCAAATACATAATATAATTATGTATTTAACAATGACAATTATTGTCATTGTAAATTTATGATAAAAACTATTATAGGGAAAATCAAATACATTTTAGTGATTTTACTTTTCCCTATTTTTTTTGCATGCCGTACGGCCGTGTGTAAGGGCGGCCGTACACGGACCGCTCGAGCAGTTAACGGCTGAGCGACGTACACGGACGGCTCGAGCGGTCGGCGTCAACTGCTCGAGCCGTCGGTTGTTGACCGCTCGAGCCGTCGCTACCAACCGCTCGAGCGGTTGATTTTTTTGACTAGTCAAGTCATTGATTTTCAGGGGGAAGGGAGCCGTCGACGGCTCTAGCGCAGTCAACGGCTCGAGCAGTCAGTGTATGCCTCACGACCGCTCGCGAGCCGTCAACGGCACGGTGGAATTTCGTCATGCAGTTGACGGCTTGAAGCGGTCGCGACGGCTCGAGCCGTCACGTGTACGGCGGTGAATGAATGCCTATAGTTCACCGCGCGGTCGCGGCTTCAAGCGGTCGGTCTCAACTGCTTGAAGCGGTCCGTGTACGGCCGCCCTAATGCTACGGCCACACTACCTTACCGTCTACCGGGCTGTTACCGCAATAATTATGGCATTATATTACCGTCTAAATTACTGCATGAACTGGTGTGGTTACACTAGAGTTTACCTAGATATGTCGGTAATTATTGGCATTTACCGCAGCAAAAAAAATATTAGTTAATAATTAATATATAATGGTTTCTGTAATAATTCATCAAGGATTCTTTCTTTTTCAAAAGGATTTTTTCTTTTTCAAATCATCTATTGTACTTGGAAATGATAAATTTTGTTTGATCCGACGCCACGCATCATTGTGTATACTGCGATTTTTATAGTTCTTCTGTCGGGTATCCCAAAGAGAAGAATTCCAAGAATTCCAAAAATTAGCGCCATCGAGCGCTTTTTCATTTGACCACTCCATGTCGGTCGATACGTGCGTCGCCGGTGAGCTCATATTGCACACTGGACAAACGGTAGTCGGTAGTGTGGCCGCATACGCAATAATTACCGCGGTAATCTTCTTTGATGTGCGAAATAATACCGCCGCCGGAGCTATTGCCTACCGCCATTTGTCATATTGATTGGCATTGTAGAATTATGGCCATAAGTCGTGGTTACACCTAGGTGTTGTTAAAGTTGTGGCAATAATTATTGGCATATCACGGTAGTGTGGCCGTAGTATAAGCGAGAGGGAATGATAAGCGCCGCCATTTAAGATTCGTTTCTTTAATGAAATGCGTTATACATATTAACTCAATGCTAAAATCGCAGAAATAATTTTCATTTTGAAACATCATCAACTCAGGTTTGAATGACATTTACCTTATTATAAGTGTTGCCATATAAATTTTCGAAATAAAAATCCAGTCTCATCTTTCGTTAGCCAGAGCCAGACTCTAGTAACAATGCCAATAATACAAAAAGTCGTCCCAGAAAACGTTCCCTCTCGCTTACACACGGCCGTACGGTATGCAAAAAAAAAATAGAGTAAAGTAAAATCACTAAAATGTATTTGCATAAATTTTCAATGACAATTATGTATTTGCGATAGTAAATAATATTTTATTGGAATTTGACATAATATGTTCTTTGGGAAAAGTTGTTCAGTTTTATGGGCTCATAACGAATATTATGGGTATTTTGTTGCATTCCGTATACGTAAATATGATAATTCATATGTGTCGGAGACGGTCAATAACACAGATGTAAAACCGGTGGTGGCAGCACTGTCGCTACAGTTAAGTTGGCGGCTTACTTCATGCTGCCGGGTCTAGCCGGTGAAGGCTCGCCCTCGGGACAGCACTTCACATTCGAACATCGAAGAGTTCGGACCTTCCACTACTTGGAACTGTTAACCTTTTCTTGTTGATGATTTGTCACACCGCACCAGTGCACGGAGATTTGCCTCACTAGGGGCACACGTCAATCGCGTTCGGCACACTAGGGACACGTCACACGCCTTAGGACACGAGATGATATCTAGGACAAATATAAAAGCATTATATTATACAGTGCAATTAATGTCTTTGTTTTCCCACTATGCGTTCATACATACGAACGGCAAGTTGTGAACGGCAGAGGCTACTTCAGCCGTCGCCACATGTCGACACGCAAAAACGGATGCCGTCAAACGTCAAACGCTTGCAGTTTGCCGTCAACGCAAACTGCAAGCGTCGCCACCTGTCGACGGCAGCCGTCGACGCTTCTACGACTGCCGTCGACATGTGGCGCCGGCTGAAGTAGCCTCCATAATAATTTGCATAGGTATTGTGTGTACAAAGATAACAAAATTATATTATAGTTCGAATCAACACATTAGCCATAAATAGCGTGCAAATTATATCAGCTCCGCAACATTATATTAATATAAAAAGTACATTATTTCATTGTCAATTTCGACGAAATAACCCGGAAATTCATAGTAGCAGAAGAAACCATTAAAAATGAAAAAAGCCATTAAAAACCATTAAAAATTTTAATTCATAAGGTATGAATTTCTTTCGGTAGCTGCGCGGTAAGTAAATAATTATTAGAAATAGGTAGGCTAGGCAGTTTGCTAAATAAATTACGCACTAACTAATTACAAGATATTTACATGTTTGGATTCAAAATCAGAACTTCATACAAAATCGCAACAGGATTCTGAGGCTTATGGGGGCATCAGTCATCAGTCATCAGTAATGCATCAGTATCACTGAACTCACAGCCCACACGACAAAAAGAAGGACCCGGTAATCCCGGTACCGGCTCATGTTTGATACGTATCATAAAATTTACTTGCCTTTGTTTACTTCATTTGGATTGAAACACGTTTAAAAAAATTGATAGGTACCTACTTACCAAGCGGCTTCCTTCAGAGTTCTTGTCACTTCTGATTTTGTTAAATTCTCCGGAATTTGCAGATGAATACTTAATACTCACAGCCATTGTAGTTAACCAATTATTCTTATATTACCTTCTCCGGGATTTCTCGATGAATAATACTCACAAACTTTTAACTTTGTATTTAACTATTTATAATTTCAGACACAACGTTCATCCTTGACAGTTTACATTCGAATGCCGATTGCCGATTGCCGCCATATTTAAATTTTAAATCAACACTCAACGTAGAATCACAAACAAGATCACAAACACAGATCACAAACGTTTCATTAGCACAGATTATAAATACCTACTAGACTTCTTCGTAAAATTGTAGATTATTAACAAAATGCTAACACTTGGAAATCCTTTTTTTAACGTGATAACGTTTTTAAAATCGTTTTAGTCGGGTGACATGTTCAGAAACTTGTGTCACACCAAAACCTCACGAGCGCGATCGCAGGTATAACGAGAGAGAGACGGACTGATCTCCCGTCTCATCTCGAGCGCTGCCACTGCATTATGTTATCACGTAAACATCTCGATCGTAAACCTACTTTACAAACAACCAATTTTTTTGTATTTACATATAAACCATTTTGTGTTGCCCACATTTTGTCTAACCCACAAACGTTTTTTCTTAAATAAGGTTATTAAAGTAAGTATATATATATATATATATATGTATATATAGATTAGGTAAATAGTTTTGTAATATTAATATAATATCACGTTTGAATTTATATTTAAAATGTCACAAATCTATGATGATGCAATCGATCCCTTTCTTAGTTTAATTGCATAGTACCTACCACGGTACCACCTAGGTATATTATGTAAATTATGTTTACAATAATAAATTTATATCGTTATCTAATATAACATTTCTTCGACTACTTCCACAAATCACTAAGTGACGATGATAACGCGATAAGATGATTATTATTTATTATCTCTTTTAGAATAAGGTCCTTATCAATTATTGTTTGTTTCATAACTTACCCAGGAAAGAGGCCCTCAATTTCTAACCATGCTTCAATTGTTAATTATTGTAATATTGTTTTCGTATTGTGGGTCCATCAAAGCTCCATCAACAGAACTCCTCTAATCATCATCAGATGATATATTTTGATACCTAAGTGAAGCCTAAGTAACTATTTTGTCACTACGTTAGGTACTTGGTAGTATTGCCCAACTTCGAGCAGAATATTTCGAACATAAATGAAGAATGCTTACATTAAGGCATACATAATAGTATCAAGAAATGACTTTTTGAATTATTTGAATAAGAATAAATAAAATATAGAGCAGCCGGCGTGGCGTCGAGTGCTGCTGGTTGCTATCCGCAGGTCGCGCGCCTTGTCGCCGCCGCGGGCCGCCTGCCGCACGCCGTGCGCTCGCCGCGCCGACCGCGGCTCAGCTGACAGTGCACCCTACGACACTTCGCAGTTCGGTTGAAGCCGCCGATAAGAGCGCTCGTACCGAGTGACTGCACCCACTACGCGATCGCGCACGCGCTTCTACGATTTCGACGACGCAGAATCCTAAAGATTACCAAATATAAATTGTAACCACCCCCTTTTCGGACCCAATGTGACAGTGACATTTCGGGGAGTCGATGACAGCGTAGAACTTTGTTATTAATTAATATGTTTGTGTTAAATTAATCGGTGACAAAATCGTAAAGTGTAGCGTGAAAAACAGTGAACGGCTTGTATGATTTTAGTGTTTTCAATATTATATTCAGTGATAATGATATCGGGCGGGTAGCGCGATGATGCGCAAGGAGAGCGGGACGGTGTGCGCGCTGGACGCCGCCGACTGCCTGACTCTGCAGCAGATCCTGCAGGCCTTCAACTCGAACGTGAGCGAGGAGCACGCGTGGGCGCTGTTCTACCAGGCCGCGCGCTGCTTCCAGACGTGCCTGGCCGACGGCGCCGCCTGCTACCTGCCGTCGCAGCTGGCGCATGTGCTGCTGCACAAGGACGGCGCCGTGCACCCCGACACGCTGCTCAACCCCAGAGGTATCTCATTGTTCCCTGCTAGGTATATATGCTCCATGAAAGCGATTTAGATAGATACTATAGGTATTTAAAGTTCATTCACTCGTTTTGCAATTCATTCATTGACCAACTTCTATAAAACAGTTTTGCGATACATTTGGGAAATGCGTGAAAATCCAAAATCCTTACCATCCAACGGCTTTGAAATAAGAATTTACCGGCTCAAATACTTCACTTCTATTCTTCTATTCTATATACCTACCTAGGTATGTAAACTATAAAATTCTCGTGCCGCAGTGTTAACTAAGTACCTAACCATAAAGTAACCTACCATACTCCTCCGAAACGACCGATTCTCATGAAATTTGGTGTGCCTATTGGGTACCTAAATCTGAGAATCGACTAACATCTACTTTTCATACCCCTAAGCTAATTGATAACAGTATGGCATAACTAATTTTGTTATTCTCATAAAAATTTAGTTAGGTATATTATAACCAGGTACCTACATAGGTATACTTGCAACAAACTGCAATAATTTCGGGCAGGATAGGTATTTAATAATAATCAGCAAGTATAATATTATACTGAAAAGTGAAAACATTTGTAAACTTATGCGGAAATACTCTGTGGGAAATACTATTACGGCCTAAATAGGTTTTTTACCATAGGATATATTTTTGGAGTCGATGTAAGTGATAGATACCTATAGATACCTATAGTGATAGATACCTATAGAGTACGAATTACGATCACAGTATTACAATATTTCCTACAGTATGGCGACGAATGTACTTGCACAGAGAAACGGAGGGGAACTGGCGGGGGGTCGGGCGACGCGGGCCGCGTAATGCAATCACGCTTAGTTTGCATTACCTAGCGCGAAAGGACGACGCATTCGTATTTTTTGTGTAATAATTTTATTATACTTACATATTCTCTAATGGCGCGCACAAACTGTTCTGTGTTTTGATGCATTCAAAATAATTGCGATTATTAAATCTGATGTAATTATTTGTTCATAAATATATAATTACATATATTGCACTGCTAAATATTTACGTGGACACTATTTTTGATGTTCTTAATTGTATATTATAACATTCAACTAAGTAATGCATTTGCATTGGGATGTACAATCTGATAAGACAAGAATGAGAACAACATATACACAGCTTTGATTAAAATTCTATAGATACAAATACAATCTATCTAAAATATCTAAATAACTTCTGTGATTTCGATGTAGAATTACATCAATACACAGAACAGTTTGTGCGCGCCATTAGAGAATATGTAAGTACATATAATAAAATTATTACACAAAAAATACGAATGCGTCGTCCTTTCGCGCTAGGTAATGCAAACTAAGCGTGATTGCATTACGCGGCCCGCGTCGCCCGACCCCCCGCCAGTTCCCCTCCGTTTCTCTGTGCAAGTACATTCGTCGCCATACTGTAGGAAATATTGTAATACTGTGGTTACGATACAGTTAACAGTAGGTAGGTAGTAGATACATATGATTCAAACTTCCTTAAATTGTGTTTGTTTGTTTCTATACCAATGTTTTTTGTTCTATATCTATGTACCTACCTATACCAATAATAAAATTGGTGTTTGTTATACCTATATATGTATAGCCTATATTACTGTAAAGTTTATTTCAAATCTGACCAGTAGTTTTCCCATGAAAGAGTAACAAACATCATCCTACAAACTTTCACATTTATAATATTACAAGCTTTCCGCCCGCGGCTTCGTCCGCTTTGTTTAAAACCTAATTAATTATATACTTACCCCTTTCTCGAGAAACACTCTTATCTGCATGCATATTAAAAAAAACCGCAACAAAATTTAAAGATAATAAAATTAATAGAATTTATTTTTAATAATGCTGGGGAAGTCGCGTGTGAAAGCTATTACATTCTAATTTTTTAACTAAAACCTAAAACTAGTTTGTAAATGACATTATTACAATATTAATTGTACACAATGTGATATCGATACATAAGCATGTAAGCATGATTTTACATAATTTAGCCCCGTAATAATTATATAAATCGTTTTCATTATTTATATGTACTTTGCTCAATGCTCCTAATTTATAAATAATTAGCCAATACAAGTGTCACTATTGCCAGTCGCTACTTATGCAAATTATTCACACGCAATCTCAAAATATCACGTTATCGTCCACGTACTTGCGAAATGGTCAACAGTCAACACTCCACTTATCAGTTCGCATTTCGGCAAACATGATAAGGTATCAGCGTAATGTCCAAAATATTAATTAAATTTGGACTGCCACTTGCCGCCACAATCACTGCAGAGTGCAGACTGCCTTTGTTTCGGATGCGGAATTATATCTATGTACATATCTTTTCGTTTGTATCGTTTTCACAATATTCTTCCCGATTACTAATATACGTATAGATAACTTAGTATTCTTAATTGATGCATTCATTCTTATGTAGGTAACGAAACCTTGTGTATAATGTATTACTTCGTGTTTTGAAATTTAAATATAACAGAATAGGTAACTTTAAGCATGTACACATAAGTAAATATCACAGAACATCTCTTTTATAATATGTTCTGTGGTAAATATTATATTGGATATGTGGGATTTATAGGTACGTTACTAACCATTCTATTCACATGCAAATTCAATGTTGGCAAGTTTTTCACAGAATAACATTCAAATAAATTTGATATCGAGTGCGCATTTCTATGTATCTAGGAGTGTGGCCCAGATCGCTGACACGAGAGACCATGTTGACGGACGCCATGCGACGCCGCGCCCGCGCTCGGCTGACAGCTTTGTATGCATTTGACCGCGGCTGTACACACTCGTCGAGAGCCTCTCGTCGAGAGCCTCGGCCGAAAAGACTCTCGTCGAGAGCATGCCTGTACACACTCGTTCTAACATTTGAACTGAAGACTTACACGAGAATGGACGTAGAAAAAGCTGCTGCTATTTGTCTTTGTGCCGTGAGCTATTATAATTTTTTAAACATTTACTATAAAAAAAATTTCTCAAACCATGGAGAAAAAGAAGATGATGGATGATTACCATGCACCGCAGTAGAAACAGGGAAATAAATATAAAAACTTCCTGAATAGTTAATGTATTTTATTGTATTTTTAAGGAATCAATAGAAACGCTTCTTTGTTTCAGAAGTACAATGGAAAATCAATTGGCTGAGTTGGTGGCAGAACCTTCTGGCCAATTTAAAATAAATCCATAAAAAATAAGTTCCATAAAAAAGGTTCTGTTTGATAACACTCCAAAAACTGTAATTCTCGTTCATTAGACCACATAGTGAAACACGTGCGTTCATAAATAACATTAGCGAGCAACTAACTGAACAAGTGTGTACATGCTCGCTCTCGTTTTCCTCGCGAGACTCAACGAGACCCTTTGACTCGGGCGCAAAAAACCGACCAGTAACCGAGACAACCGAGGCGAGACACGAGAGAGCGAGACAAGACGAATGCCACCATGTACATACTCGTTCTCGGCCTGTCTCGGTGTGTCTCGGCGAGTGTGTACAGCCGGCATGATTGTCTTCCGACCCATTTTGCTGCACCCAATGCCCAATGCTAATAAATTAGCAGTTGTTATCTGTGTGCTTTCTATACTTAATATTATAATGCTGAAGAGTTTGTTTGTTTGTTTGAACGCGCTTATCTCAGGGCTACTGGTCCGATTTGAAAAATTCTTTCGGTTTTAGATAGCCCATTCATCGAGGAAGGCTATAGGCTATCATCACGCTAAGACCAACGGGAGTGGAGACACGCGGGTGAAATAGATACGATCGAATCGCTGGTAGATGTAGGTTGGAAAGTCGACAAGGGATTATTTTATTTGAGAGTGTAATCATAATTTGTCATTGTCACTTCTGTAACCCAGGATTTGTAAAATGTGACTCGGTAACATATTGGTTTAATTTTATTAATTGGAGCGTTCTACCATTGTAGCTTCTACGATATAGGGGAGTTTTAAAATTTGAACAATAGAGAAATACATTTAAATATAAAATGTGGATGTGTAGCGAAGTATATGTTTACATCTTCATGTAAGATTCTCGCGAGCATGCAACTTCTTAACGGATGCATAATGTAATATATTATGTACAATTGTAGTTTAGTTTCTATCTCATATTAATTGCGAGAACGCGTTAGGCGCTGAACACATCGTCGAATCATAACTCCTGTTACAATACTAAATTATCGGAAGCTATTTATATTTAATTTGAGACTGGATGGTATATGTATATAATAATATGTATTCCTTATTCTTGTTGGATGACTAATCCATATTATTACAAAAATATGGGATTTACTCACATAAGTTTCTAGGTGAGATACATTGATTTTCTGAAGTTTTATCACTACATAGTATAAAACAAAGTCGCTTTCTCTGTCCCTATGTCCCTATGTCCCTATGTCCCTTTGTACGCTTAAATCTTTGAAACTACGCAACGGATTTTTATGCGGTTTTTTTTAATAGATAGAGTGATTCAAGAGGAAGGTTTATATGTATAATAACATCCATTAAATAGTGGAGAAGTACTGTTATTTTTGAGGTTTCTAATGTGATGTCGTAAATAATTACATTTTTTCCGCTTACATTGTAAACGCAGGCTGAACCCTACGAGTTTTATCAAAATAATGTACTAAGTATTGTACACATTGAAAAGGTCTACAGAAAAGTCCGCAATGGTATATGTCTATCTCTTATGGATAACCCACAATAACTTTTTTTTGTCATTTACTTTTTACGACAAATAATGGTTAATTTTCGAAGCGATTTTAACCAATACAGCATTAATCCTTAACGAATTAAATACCTTGAATACATTGTTCATTTAATATAGATCTATATGGCCTTTTACACCGTATGATTTAAGTGAATATTTTCGAAGATATTACAGATTTAAAAATTGCGGGACGTAGCGTTTGCGGCGGTACCGGCCGGCCGCCATTGCACCCGTGCGAAGCCGGGGCGGGTCGCTAGTTCATAATATTACATTCATGTAATATATGTACATGAATGTAATATTATGTCGAACGCGACGTAGTGCGCAGGCGAGGCGCGGGAGAGTGCGCACTGCGCCTTACGCGCATTATTGTTCTGTCATCTCGGTTTCTCTGCGCAAGCGCGTCGTGAGAAGCGTCCCCGGAACGAATGTATCAATACGCTGGATTTCTTTAGCTGCCTCGATAACGGACGCATTGTTTGCTAAAAATAACGCGAGTTTCATTACATTAAACTATACTTTTCATGCCGATTAAAACTTAACTATAAATTACACCGATCCAGTTCATAATATAATTAATGTCATCCTCATAAATATATTCCAGCAGTTTCTTTATGCTTGGGATTGGAATTAATTTACATAAGATTCCTTTTATATGCGATCTATTTGCTAAGAAAAAATGTGATTCACACAGCTCACAATAAAGAGTTCCGAGTCAACAATAGGGGTGGGAATATTTTTTGTGTGTTTTTCAAATCTCGGCTCTGGTCACATTGGATGTGTTTTGAATGGCTACCTGTGCGCTTCCCGGAAGGGCCAGTGTCGATGCATACGACAGGTAGAGGCAGTAAAACAAAACTTCTGCGGAATATGTTTTTCTTACATATAATTATAGAGTATGATTTAAATTTATATCATATTTAATTACTTACGTTGTTAAATTGAGTTTTATTTGATTTAACTTATTGCGTGAAACGTGGGATGCGCAGGTCGCAGGAACATGCGAGCGCAGGCCGTAGAGCCCTCAAATGATTCAGCCGAAGCGCGCGAGAGCCCGAAGGCTGCCATTGTTTCCCTGCTTTGTTTAGCTCATTGTCCCGCATGCTGGTCGCAATCTGTTTGCTGAACTTAATATTTCTCTTCGTTAGAAATGGTTTAGAATGCACTAAAACACAAATATATTTTGTTCCTTAAAAATATTCGTATCTCTTTTGTGGAGCATATACTTTTCTACATATATATAAACAAAATATGTATATCATAATATGTACATACAATAGTATCTACTTAGTAAGTCCTTTCACAGTTTTTTGCTATGTTCTTGATGTTAGTAATCTACCTGTTTTGTAAAGTTATAAAATTAGTATATCTATGCTATAAAATTCCAACTGTTGTTTCCTTTGTACATACCACTTAAGTTAAAAGCACGTGGGGCTTGCGGTTCCATTCCGCATCCTGGGGCACTGGGCAGGCCTCACGAGTCAAGGTCGCGGGATCGATACCCCCCGCGCCCCGCGTCCAGCCGCCCGCCGCCCGCGCCTCCGCCTCGGCCCTCTTGTGACGTCACCCCCAACGGACAACCCGAATGTTAACGATCTTTTATCACCACACAAATTAGTAAAAATCAAGTTTTTTGTATATCTAATAGCGGTATCAATGTTTTTTAAAGTTTTTCTAATTTATTTGAAAATTTAACTTAAATGTTGTGCTCGTGGAATGTGGAAGTCTTTTAAGTTTTAAATAAAGTACCTTCCTAAATTAATTATTTAAATAAACAAGGAAATTATTTTCAAAGAGAAGAAAAGATTTCCTTGGGATTAAAATATCACGTATTCGGCCTTTGCTTCTTTCCAACTTTATAAAAATAGGTATAGAGAAAAAAAAAATGTTGTGTGGTTTTATGAAACCACGGTAAAAGTGAAACTGTTCGAACGGTTCCGAACACTGCTTTGTGTAGCGCATGTCGCGTGACGGTCGGCTGCCGAGTAGGTATACCTACTCGGCAGCCGCGATACACGCGACATGCGCTACACAGACCAAAAAGTTTGAGACGATGTAATAAAAGTTTCACTTTAATAATTATGCATATTGTAACATAATTTTTATAGCTATGTAAAAATTAAAAATAAAAATTTGCTCACGATTGCGTCGCGGTCGGTGTCGCGATAACCTCGTGCTTCTCGACGTCCGAGTATCTTTTTTTATCACTGAACTTGAATGTTCAATTTTTTTATTTATACTTTCATTACTTTTACATTAATAATTATCAATCAATCATCAATACATATAATAAAATTGTAGAAAAGTAGTGTCTGTACAATTGAAATATGTAAAAAAAAATTAGCAGGTGTTATTATTTAATCGTGCCCGAATCCAAAACTGTTGTTAAAAAAATTTTTGTCTGTTTGTCTGTTTGTCTGTATGTTTGAACACGCTAATCTCAGAAACGGCTTATCCGATTTAGATGCGGTTTTCACAAATATATTGTGGTAAGCTTCATTTAACATTTAGTGTTTATTTCATGTTAATCGGTTAATAAATAAAAAAGTTATGACCATTTAAGTAATCACGGCGAACATTTGCTAAGGCATTCTATTGATACACTGTACAGTGTACGATAAAAACACATAAATAAATTTATTACGTAAGTTATACGCTACAGTTATTCCTTGACAAGTCCAGATTGTCATATCGAAAGTCCCCAAGGGGGGGGCGGGGTAAGCTGAGGGTGCAGTAGGGGGGGAGGGCCTTTATTTAGATTTTTGCTCAGCCTAAAACCTGCACAAATTGCTCAGTCTAAAACCTGCACAAATTGCATTATAGTTACTTCTAGGTAAATTTTCTACATAAAATTTCCTTTAAATTATGTCGTAGGTATTATATTTTTAACCCCCGACGCAAAAAGAGGGGACGTGTATTATGACCGCTATGTGTTTGTGTGTCCGTCTGCCTGTGCCACCGTAGCCCGCTAACGAGTAATAAGAATTAGATGCGGTATTTGTGAGGGGGAATATTTTCCGACGCTGGTTCTTAGATATAGTTTATCAAAATCTGTTCATCCATTTATTATACATATACTTATAGGGGTAAAAGTGGGAATGAAAAAAAAACCGGCCAAGTGCGAGTCGGACTCGCGCACCGAGGGTTCCGTACAAACCTGCAATATATATTTTGTAATGTAACAAAAAATTTAAGGTTTTCGGAATTTTTCCTTTATGTGTGCTATAAAACGTTGCTTCATGCCAAATTTCAAGATTCTAGGTCGACTGGAAGTACCCTTTAGGTTTTGATTCCCTTGCGAGTACTTGCGAGTTTCAAAATATGCAGCTTAAATTGCTGTTTCTTTTGATTGCGTTGACATAGAAGTTTGATTTTGTTACAGCTTAAAGGTATTATAGACCTGAGTATTTGGTATGAATTTCAATTTAATACCTCTACGCGTTTATGAGGAAATGGGTAGTAAGTTTAAAATTATTAAAAAAAATATATTATGTGATGTAACTAAAAATGTATGGTTTTCGTAATTTTTCCTTTATCTATGCTATAAGACGTTGCTTCGTACCAAATTTCAAGATTCTGAGTTCACGGGAAGCATCCTGTAGGTTTTGATTCCCTTGCAAGTGTCGAAAATTTGCGGCATAAACGGCTGTATCTTTTGATTGCGTTGGCTTAGAAGTTTGATTTTTTTACAGCTTCAAGGGACAGTAGACCTGAGTAATTGATATAAATTTCAGCTTCATACCTCCACGCGTTCCTGAGAAAAAGGGTCTTGACAGACGGACGGACGGACGGACGGACAGACGGACAACAAAGTGATCCTATAAGGGTTCCGTTTTTTTCTTTTGAGGTACGGAACCCTAAAAAACGAATGTTGTAATTTATACCCAAGTGACAAATCAAATGAAAGTACACGACCTGTCAGAACAATTAGTCAAATTTATCAAAATCGGTTCATCCATTTATATGATATAGTGGTAAAAATGAGAATTAAAAAATGAATTTTATCAAATTTACCCAAGTGACATAATTATCTAATGAAAGGCATGACGTGTAAAGTACAATTAGGTGTATTTTATCAAAATTGGTTCATCCATTTATTGGATATAGGTATAAAAGTGTGAATAAAAAAATGCATTTTGTCAAATATACATAAGTGACATATCAAATGAAAGGGCATGACGTGTGAAGTATAATCAGGCATATTTAATCAAAATCGGTTCATCCATTTATTATAAGTGTTAGACGTAACTTTTGATTATTTTTGTGGATGAATAGTTGTTGTGTAACTATTAATATTTTTGTGGATGAATAGTTGTTAATGTACTCGGACGTTGATTATACGACGTTCGACCCAACTACCCTCACTTTGCTAATAGTGGTTGACTTGCTGCGATTTGTTATCAACTACCTACATCAATTAGGTAGCTGTGTAGAATCGCAGTACATTCTTATTACATTCAAACTAATATTTAACCCGACCTCGCGTGTTATTTCTTACATCAGAAGTGGGATAGAATTCAAGCCCATACTTTTTAAATGTGTTTAAGTTTACGTAGTTTTGTAACGGCATACAGACGTTTGTGTTTTTTCGTGCGTTGTGTAAAGTAAAAGTTTGTTACGTGGATTATTGTAACGGGAATGTAGTTCATCGAAGGAATTGTGTGTGCTATCACTGCTATCTGGGCTGCGGTCCAGGGTAGTTGTGTCTCTTTATGATAAGCGATCCTCGATGCCTATGTCACAAATGAGTTGGTGTTGTTCCCATGATACGCTAACGAAGTGCCTCTGTCATGTGGAGTGATTGGTGTTCTGTAAGATCAGTGTGGCCGAGGCAGTGTGTTTTTGAAATCCCGAGATGAACTACCGTAGTATTGTAGTATGAGAAAAGGCGTACGAGGACGTACGATTGTCAACACGGCCATATGTTAGACATAACTTTTGATTTAAAATTTTTGTGGATGAATAGCTGTCAATGTAGTTGTCATTATTTCATGTCTGAACATGCTTAGCTGTCGAATACTATAAAAAGCCGCTTTCCTTTGACTCGTGGCGCATTCGTACGAATCGTGCCTAGGGGCTCGGACGTTGTTTATACGACGTTTGACCCAACTACCCTCACTTTGTAAATAGTCGTTGGCTAGCTGCGATTTTTTATCAACTACCTGCATCAATTAGGTAGCTGAGTAGAATCGCAGTACATTCTTATTACATTCAAACTAATATTTAACCCTGCCTCGCGTGTAATTTCTCACAATAGGGTTAAAAGTGGGAATTTAAAAAAAACAATGTTGTCAAATATACCCAAGTGACATATCAAATGAAAGTGCATAACGTGTGAAAGTACAATTAGTCATATTTTTATCCAATTCGGTTTATCCATTTATTGGATTATAGCAGTAAAAGTGGGAATGAATAATCGAATGTGGTCAAATAATACACTCAAGCGTCATATCAAATGAAAGGGCATGACGTGTGAATTACAATTAGTCTGGTTTTATCAAAATCGGTTCATCCGTTTATTACATATAGTGCACCTAAGGGGTGATAGTGGAAATAAATAATCCAAATGAAGCATCAAAGGATATGACGTGTACATAATAATTATAGGTACAATAATAGACATGGTTTACATCAAAATCGGTTCTGCCATTTACTAGGGGTGAAAGGGAAAAGTTGAAAGTCTGTGAAAGTAGAAGGATATGGGAGCGGGAGGATAGCCATAACCTGGAAATTTTGAACTCTTTTGTACCTAAGTTTTTTAGCTCAGTTGAGTAATAAATTTTACTAACAGTTCTTTTGTGTTATTATTTATTTAATTTATTTTATTTCTTAACTGTAAAATAATCTGCAAGTGCTTATTACTTAATTGTTTATTAATTATTATATTTATTATATATTGGTAGTACGAGTTTACTCAATAATTGTGTGTTAAGTAGTTTACTATGCAGTCACTATTCCACGCGGACGAAGTCGCGGGCACAGCTAGTTCTAGTAATAAAAGTTTTCCTCAAGTCTGTCTTATCCAATTAACAACTCATTTCTGTAGCATTTATAGGTAGGTCTGTAATGGCACGGTAAACAGTATACATTCGTATCTGTTTATAGTGTTATGATTTGATGACCAAAAATCTTAACTTTTTCACAGAAGTCTAGAATCAATAAAGTGTATGGCGATATCTCGAGTGTTAATCGGCAGCTTATCAGCCGAATGACGTGGTATCGGCAACTCTGCTATCAGATAAGAGGCGACCTTTGTGATAAAGTCCGGTCGCGGAGCAGGAAGAATTTCGTACATTAACCTGTTATTACCTGTCACTGTCACTCCCGCGTAAAAATAATGTGTCTTGCTCGCACAGGTGCAATGACCGTCGTCCTTAGGGATTGTAAACCTTTAACCTGAGAGCGTAAGGTTTGTGTTTGCTTGATTGGTGTCAGGTGTTCAATTATGATTTTGTGAATTCAAAATTTATAAGAATAAACCTCAAACTCTTTATGTCCAATCAAAATCCGCCTAAGTCGAAATCGCGTGTTAGACTAACGTACACAGACATACATTAAGATCTTAATATATGTCTGTGCTAACGTATTTCTGTAATATTGTATATAGTAAATTATTTTTTGAAAAATAAGGTCATAAAGAATTTTCACTTCTTTTTGTGCACACGCACACTTTTTTTTATATAATATATCGTGGTTATTGAAAAAGTTAAAATGTAACTAACTAATAAGTATTGTAAATGAATAAAGGACATTTATTTAATAAGTTAGTAATAAACATTTTCTCCTCCAAATATTTCATGTAAACTGCACTTCATTCTGAAAAAAATGTTTGTGACCACTGTCAGTAGGTAAAGAGGTCATTGTACGAAATTCTTTCTGCTCCGCGACCGGACTTTAGCTATAATATTGTAATTTGTCGTCGACCCTGCGCAGGTATCTATAATACCTGTCCTCTAAACTCTAAAGGCATTTAATGTGTTATTTACATAACGTGCTAATTTTTATTTCTTAATAATTGAGCTAAGTAATATCGGTTATAAAATTGATCTTTGACGTGGAGGCTGTATGTTATTATACATATTCAAATAATAATAATTAATGACGAGTCATTTATTGTTTTCCGGGAAAAATAATTCGTATTACCTACCGTTGTGAAATGTAGGGCCAACTTTAAAATTTTCAACACTTGAATAACAATAAAAACATGATGAAACGTTATTTTTGTATATTTTTAGAAAACTTAAATCCGGTTATCTTATCGAGGTGCAGTGATATGAAATGCAATCTCGATGAACGCAAATACGTTATCTGTGTAGCACTTTCCTTTATGTCCCGGACTTGAAGTTATGGTTTATCTTTCGAATTAAAGGAAGTTTTAGGTGCCGAAATGTATGTCATCGATGTCACCTCTTGATACGTGTTTGGGCCAAGCTGTACGCACTCCGAGCAATGCCTGCACATGGTCGGTGAGGTGCGCTGCGCTGTTGGGAAACGCGCAACACGTTCCCGGCTCGGAGCCGCTTGTGGTGCTTTTGCAACATAAATATTTGTTGATTATTATAATAACGAGCCCGGAACTGCCGTCACTTGTAATTGACAAGCGTGTTTGTTATGCTTTCGTTTTGAGTATTGTACGGACGCGGACGGACGGACCGGACGGTCAGCACGATCGCGATGGGACGAAACGATCGTCAGGGAGTTTGGGGATCCGGTATCCCTGCTAGACGACCGATATAGTTAATTACCGTGGTCATTTCGTTACAATACAATTTAATGTTTATAATTAATATAAATTGCCGTTTTATTATTTGTTTATGTGTGGTTTTGTTAATTAATTTCGTAGTTATATATAATTATAATATTCTTAATAGTTAATAATAAAAGATGGTCGATAAGCGAGTGTGTACTATAAGATAATAATTTATTATCAAGTATTGCTGATAAGCATCAATTCTCTACAAAGAAGTTTTTTATGTTGAATAATTAATATTCGAATGTGTTTACTAAATCATTAATTTGTCTAGCTTTAGGGTGTTTTTGAGGGAGGATGTGTAGCGAGGAATTGTAAGTGTTGTGAGTTTGTAAATAAATAAATCAATCGTAACGCTTCAAACTTCAAACTAAATGAAGCTATATAATTGGCTATTTAGAAACACATTCCTCATTTCCTCGCTTCACATCCCCGCACATTAATGGTGGAAAAGCACCCATATGAATTGATTCGACGTCAAAAGTAAATTCATAAATCCTATTATAAACGTGAAGTCCTTGTATTGATTACAAAACTTTTGACAGAATGTTAATTACTTAATTTTAAAATATGTAAACATTCAATAAATTAATATGCAGTTGCTTCCGCAGGTCGATAAAATGTTGTAAGACTATTGTCATTATATAATCGCCAGCTCATTGCGTTCATTATAAATTATTTAGGTGCAATCGTAGGAATTGTTCATGATACTCGAGGGTATCGGGTTAGGTCATACGACATATTATACATACTAAAATATACTATGCGAAAGTGTCACCTTTCTATTACTTTACATTATTTGCTCATTTCATTTAGAAATTAAATTTAATTAAAATTTGCTCATTTCACTTCACACGCTCATTGAATCAGTGTCGTGATGAATAGGCCGAGCTGTCTTCGAAACCTGCATTTGTAACATTTGTTAAACATTTGCCGAGGATGTTGTGTTGTATGCTTCATTCCCGAAGGTCTCCCAGAGCGTGGCGAGTGGTCGGTGGTGGGTTAGCCGAGACTAGCTCGTTTTATCGATTCGCGCAAACTAGGTTGCGACGTTTGCAGAAATACGAGCGTGCCTTATTTCACTCCCCAGTTATTGCAGATTGTCGTGAATTACACAAAACATGTCACTTGTCTTTCTGTATACGTGATTAAATTTAGTATAATTGGTATTGTTATGTTCCACATATACTAAGTAAAACAAATCGCTTACGTCATGAAATGAGTTCATGGTCATTAGATTCAATGTCTTTACTCTTTTCTGACTTTGACGTCTATTCAACTTTTGAGTATGTTTTGAGTACTTTAAAGGTCCGTACAGTTCTGTGCTCTTTAAATTTTGAAAAGAATCCGAAATGTGTTACTGTTGCGACATCGGCACGCGTCACTGCACGGGCTGAAGCGTGATTCAGTGGCACGCATGCCTTCCTTTCTCCGAACTGGGGCGTAGGAGCGACCTTGCCGCGGCTCACTGCGCACTGCGCCGGCGGCCCGTGGGCGGCGACATTTGACATAAGCATAAATGCAAATACTCATTAGAGTGATAGAATACTAAGTAAATTTAAAGTAAACAGAGTGCGCAATTAATTTGAATTCCATCATCGCCTTACGTTCGTTGCACCCCAAACATGTGTGACTCATATTGCTGCAGTAGGCTGAGACTGCCCCACATAAGGAAAATTGGCAGGCGAGGACAGTGGAAGTGCGCCAAATTCGGATTAGAACTGCATCGTTGCACCTATTTCGTTACAAATTTCCATAAATTTAAGGTTCAAATGTCACGCGGTCGTCTAGGCATATTTCGAAAAATGAGTCAACGAAATCAGATACTTTAAAAAAAATCATCATAAATCCTAACTGTGAGGACATGCATTTAAAATTTCTACTTTATATGTTTTCATAGATAATGGTGGTTATATAACATTCATGTTTTCGTTCACAGTAAACGTAACGTTCGTCACTGTCTTTAATGGAATGGAAATCAACGTTTTCACTCGTCATTCGTCAATGAAGCTGAATTTGGGCGGTCTATTAAGCCGTCAATGCCGAGCCACACGTCCCGCGGCGGAGTTGCGTCAGGGCTCGTTTTGTTACCAACTAAGATTTTGTACTAGAATATTTGATACAAATACAAACAATAAAAACAGTCTTAATTAGCCAGGTGTTTCTGCAGCTTCGATATCATCCAACCGTTCAGTGCTTACCAGCTAGCTGAAGGCCGTCCCCACGGTGCAGCGGCTTGAGTCGTCCATCCAAGTTCAAATCGCTATCAATGTCACTTTTTGTCACAGCGAGTGACGATGGACGACGGTGACGCAACGCCGATAATCCCCTTCGCGTAACCACTACTTTATAATATATTTGAATATTCGTCAATTAGATTCACATTTGAAGTTCACATTATGTACCTACCTAGTGTTTTACTAATTATTTAATTTGACCTACAATGAACCAGTTGATAAGGTTCCGGTTGTTTCTTGTCGAGATTTGTATTTAATGACTAGACTATCTATAGACTATATTAATATTATAATGCTGAAGAGTTTGTTTGTTTCTTTGAACGCGCTAATCTCATAAAATACTAGTCAGATTAAAAAAAAAATTCGTTGTTAGATAGCCCATTTATCGAGGAAGTCTATAGGCCATATATCATCACGCTAAGACCAACAGGAGCGGTGCACAGCTAGTGATACACAAGGGCGTCGCCAAGGGGGGGCAGGGAGGGGCAGCTGCCCCCCCCTAGAGATTCAAAAAAAGTTGAAAATTTTGATCGCTCTTCCATGCACGACGTGTACGGTAGAGCGATCGTTTAGCAGCCTCAGGAGACTAAAAAAGACGTGTGGCACTCGGGGACTGCCGCGGTAAAGCTATTGCATGCTATGCCTTCAAGCCACACCTCCGTGCCCGTCAGAGTGGGGAGCGTGAGGTTTTTTTGTTACGGAATTTCTGGATTCGGTCCCCGCGCTCAAGGCCCGCGATAGAAGCTATGCAATAGCTTAAAACCTGGCTAAGAAGCACTATGAGTGAAAATCGCCTCAATGGTTTGGCCATGATGAGTGTGCACCGAAAACTTATACATGGAAACTTACAAGATTTTAATAATAAAGTGGTCGAGAAGTTTACAATGAATCCCCGAAAATTAGGTTTTAATTAACCTAATATAAACAAACAACGACCACTATAATATTAAAATCTGGTAATTTAAAAAAAAATACGCTGTACGCTGTACAAGTTCAAACTCCTTTTTAATCTATTTTTCTAATAAATTTTATTATAACTTATTTACAAGTTTTTTAGTCAAGAGCTCGTGCTCGTGTACTCGTAGCTTTACACATTGGACTCTGTACTGTCACAGAATATATACAGAATAGAGCAAATTTTTAAAAACCAAACGCAAATCTTTTTTTATGTGATTTTATTTTTTTACGGGCTCTTGAAGTTGTGAACATATTGGGTAATTTTATCTTTCATGGCATTTAATTCTTTTTTTATTCCATTCAAAGATCTAACGATATTAATGTTACCATACTGAATTGGCCTATCTTTCAGCTTAGCACACAAAAAAAATCAAGCATCTACCGCAATAATTGACGTCGCCATGAGTAAAAATCTCATCGTACTCGGCGATAGGTGAAAAATTGAAAAAAAAAGTCATAACTCCGAAACTACGAAAAATCGCATTACATACATGGGGGTGATTCGGATAGCCCTCTAGGTCCTCTACCTCCTGGCTTCAGTATATCCATACTTCTTGTGACACCCTGTATGTATATAGTACTAAGATACTGTTGTTATTACAATCGCTGAAGATGTAAGGCTCGTAGTACAAGTGGAAAGCTTCATTAGCCGTCGACTTTACCTACAATTCATACCTACTTTTCTCATTCATAGAGAATGAGAAAAGTATGAATTGTAGTAGGTAAAGTCAAATTGCCCCCCCCTGGGCCATCGGCTGGTGACGCCCTTGGTGATACATTATTGTATACATATGGTAATATAAAATAACAAAACACTGAAGTGACGAGATTCTTAAAGTCAAAACCCATCTATCATGATAAAGGAGATAAGTGGACAGCGAGTGATCGCAACACTGACAAACATTGGAAACTTTCTGTTTGCAATAAAGTGAATTAGCTTGCTGTGCATCTGTCTGTCGCAGAACTTACTTAATTTTAAAACTATTTTTTTTCACTGACCACAATCACATCGACTTTTAATATTTCGTGTTGTTTTTATTAATAACAATAATTTTTCAAAAAGTGAAGAAGCGTCACCAGGTCTTCCCGTGGAGTCTTCCCGTGGAGTCTTCCCGTGTCAAACTTGGAGGTCTAAATACTGGTTATCTAAAACGTCTCGCGGGTTTCTACGAACCCTTACTAAATTTCTTCCATTCGTCATTTTGAGTTGCGTCTCTTGGCAATTTGTTATCGGCCCGAGTCCCAATTAGTAGGTGTTTCGTTCCACTTGCTACTTTCTACCGGCCGCGGCCCCGTCGCGGGCCCTTCACGAGCGAGAAGTGGAGCCGCTACATGGCGATCATTATCATACTCGTTAATTAAGTTTGGTGATAGCATCCAGCGATAATCGGTGAATTTAAATTTTGTGAAAACGGGTACTTACCTACATCTGGGCAAACGGCCATAAACATTTTATGTACCCTACAAACGATATAACCCCGTTATCTGAATGATACTGAAGTTTTGAACCTGGAATTTTCGGATTCGATCCTCATTTCAGATACATATATTATTCAATGCTAAGAATTATTCGAATAAAATAAGGATTCGTGTGATGCATATGAACCGTTGAAACCAGTGTGGAACTTGAATGTTCCCGCATGTTTTATGTAACAGCGTCGTTTAGGGGCCGTTGCGCGATCGGAGGAAATTGCATAAGAATGTCCGCGTGTCCCCGGCGAGGCGTGTGCGGAATAGTGTCGCGTAATTGTCACGCGCGGTGCGTCGCGGACGTGCTTACGCGGTGTGACGCGTCCGCTGTCCGCCAACACAATGTCAATGTCACGCCTCGCGCTGAGAACCATGGGATTTACTTGACTCCTGTGTTACTTATATGTAAAAGCTTTAATCCCGATTTACTATACCTACTTAGCATAACGTGCTCTGGTTTTTTGTTAAATATTATAAAGATAACGTTCGTTAGCACAATTTAGTGCCCACGACGTTATAGGAACAACAAATTTCTTCTTCATGAAATTACGCATTAGTGCTGTGCTTAATTTGATAATGATATCGTGTTTCGTGGTCGTTTTGTCTCGTTCACTCGCTGGCACATCAAGGTTTTTTACGACGCTCTAATAACCTAGTGCTATAATGGTTTAAAAAATCCACGAAATACTGTTAAAATTGTTAATTTACCGTAGAATCGTACGCTGGTTAATTGATGCAGTGGTTACTGATTGCTCATCGCGTCCGTTGACAGTAATTAGTTAATTACATGAAGGTAATATTATGTTCATTGCAAGTTCATTAAGAAATCATTGCAAACTTTTTCTGAAATACCTCTTGGTTACTGAAGCAGCGAAAGGTTTCAGATTATACGATTTATAGTGCAATTCTAATTAATGCAAATACGTACGAACGTTACGAAAGTAAAGCGATTAGGTACTTCGTTTGTAACGAGGCATGTTCATATTGAATGGGCCAAGCGTCATTGAGAATGTTACGGTGAACCAAATCAACCGTAGGTAATTGCTCGCCGTGTGATCTGAAACATCGGCTTATCCAAAATAAAAGAATTGAATAAAAAATCGATTGACTACAATTGCAATCTGAAAACTAAAAATTATTGCATTTATCAATTGATAAAATTTGTTTTTTTTAACTTGTTTATGTAACTTTGTGATGTTTGTTTTATCAACACCAACAAATGACATCAGTATAATAACAATGTTTGCGAGGCGCTGCACGGCAGGCGTACACATGCGCGCGGACGCCGTGTGCGCACGGGCGGGCAGCACGCAAACGCGCGCGTCGTTCCCACGGTCCCCGCGCGAGCGCAGCGCGGCGGTCCGAGCTGCGAACGCTCATTTGTATCTACGGCTCCATCGATCTCACCTATTGTGTCCGCGTCGCGCCGAACCTCATCATTTATTCTTAAAACTGGAACGTGAGATTAGAAATGATTAGCCAGAATTGGAAGGCGTTCGTTCTCCAGTTTGCGAACATTTATACTAACGCGTTTCAAATATATTCTAAAATAACTTAACAAAATTCAACAGTAACTCACTGTGACTTTTACTTTAACTTAATCAGAACACTGGTCATAAAATAAGGTAACAGTAGTAAAGCATTAATTCCGTGTCGATTTTCACCGTTATACACAGAGTGTGCCGAGGAGAGATGCTCTTCGAAAAACAGTTTCACTAATTTGTCGACTTCTTACGTATGTAAATGCAACACTTTCCAGCTTTCGCGAATCTTTCTCTGCTCTTCATTTGTGCTAACACGCGGGTGATTAATAGCGGGATTTAACGACCGGTAACACTATCGAAGGAATATATATAAATGATACACGTCGGGAATACATTTAATAAATTGAAAAATGTCAGTGTTGTAATTTAGATAGATAAATGAAGTAGGGTATATTTATGATAATGTGATGAGTAAAGCTGTAAACAAAAGGAGCACCCGTGGGAAGTCCCACGGGCGCGTTCCGCTCCGCGGCCCTTCGCCGCCTGCCCCTACCGGCTACCACCACGTGAACATCGCAGATCTCTGGATAAGGAAACATTAACGATTCACTTGGAATACGTGTTCAAGCTTATAGAATTCTTCCACACATTCGCAAGCGGTATACCGGGCACCGACAAGGAGCCAGTCGAACTATTTTCTGAAAAACGATAGACTTCCCAACATCGGTTTTGAAATTAAAAACAATGCTCGTTCTTAGAGCAGAATAATCTATTTCTAATACTTTACGAAGGAAAACCCGCCTGTTATAAGTTATAAATTATAATATTATAATTCAAGTGCAAGATTTATACGTATGTATAACGACGACTATGAAAGTAATGAGTCGTAACTACGTTATAATTATGCAACCTTACATTAGTTCGGGTTCATGTGACACGCATGTCGGATGCATTGCGTCATTTATATGGAATTTATTTAAAGAAAATCAATTTCTAATGCATCTGATAAAGTGGAGCTATTTGTGGCTATAAAATCGAAAATACACGCGAGCAATAATTGCCGAGGTAAAGTGCGCTTGCAGGTCAGCGGCGGTCAGCGGCGGACAGCCGGCCGCCGGCCACGCGACTCTCGACTCTATTTCCAGCGTAAACTGTAACGACAGATAATTCAAAAATTGCTTCGCCAAAACGTAACAGTATTCGTAAATGTCGTGATACACAGCAGTAGGCTTAATGTACCTTTTGAAGTAAAAGTTTGCGTCATCTAATTTTGCAGTTAAAAAATAATAACTGTTACGTTAATTTCTATCATTTAAACACCATAATATTATCTTCCTAGTTATAACATAAAATAACTTCGCTTTGATTAGTTTTAAGCAGATGTCTTAATTTACGGACTATAAGTTGATACTAATTAATTACACCATTATACTTCAATTGCTATCTAAACTTTCATATAGAGCTTATCGTTTTTATCATCGCTTTGTTTCCGCGTATATTCAATAATAATATTACACCGAACATGGCCGAAAATAGCAATAATCTTTTCTAAGCCAGCTTATCGGTTCATTAAAATTCTTTTGCTTATTAATCATTAATCGAAATACAAATGAGCCGCTGTTCAACACACTCCTGATGCGTAAGGCGCGGGTCAAACACAAGCGGCGCGGGCGCGGGCGTGCCATAAGCGCACCTCTTGAATCTGTTTTGCACCACGTCCTTCTTATACATTTTGTATGAAAGAATTTTGGACAGGCGTCGAGACGGCACGCCACGGTTGTGCCACGGTTGCGCCGCCTTTCCAAAATTATTTCATACAAAATGCCAATAGCGCACCCGATGCACGCCGGCAGCGCGCCCGATGCGCGCCCGATGCGCGCCCGCAGTGCGCCCGATGCGCGCCGCGCCGCTTCTATACTATGTCCCGCGCCTTATGTTCTGAAGCAAACAAATAAAGACAAATCTAAATTATTGAATATTAGTGAAAATAAAAACAAAAGCTAAGTTTCCATCTACAATTTAATTTCTAATTATTGTGATGTTTACTCATTTTACAGTGGAAGTTATGATCTTTTGTTGAATTTGTTATTGTTAATGAATACATTCGATTTTGTAAGATTTTTACCAATAGATTATTAGACATTATCTTTGAAGGGCACACGTATAAATCACTCTACCCAAATATTGTAGTGTATATTTATAACAAAATAATTCATGTTATAAACCCTTTTTGGAATTACCTCATTAGCAATTAATGACTGCAATCAAGAAGCTTATATCTAATACACTGGAGATTGCACTATGACCATTAACTTGTCACAAGAAAATATAACCTTGAATGACGTCAGTGTTGTTTTTTGTCTCTTTCTGTGGGTGACCACACTGGTTTGTATATTCAGGATTTTTCGAAATAAAAAAAACTAAAAATCATGGTCTATAAATAATAACGACATATATTTTTAACAGTATTTATATTATAATATTACTGGTCAACTTACATGAATAATTATCATCTTTATAGGTACATACCATTTTAATTGGTAGAGAATGATAGTTTTAAATAACGCTTGATAACTTTTGATCTCATACTACGATTTTTTAATTAAAATGAGTGCTACATACATTAAAACATCGTTTTGGTTACTCAAGCTTCAGTCTAAAACTTTTCAATATTCCAAAGGGAGAGTTGCATCGCTAGTGTTGATGTGTGGTAACGATATTACAGTTCTCAGAAATTCGTATGTCTTTCAGGAGCTGTACTTACGGTTACTAATGGTTTCATGGTGGTTAATTATAATATAATTAAAATTACTTTATCCACAGTTGAGACGCAGTAACAAGAATGTGGTAAATAAAAAGGTATAGCACTTTTCAAAAGGTATTTTTTTTCTGGACCGTAATCCTCAGGCTTAAAATGCAAACTGCATATTCTGGCATGTTGATAAATTTTACCCTTGATAGGCACTATGGACAGCCATTTATTTCTTTTTATTTCATTTTTGGAAAGCTGAAATAAGTAAAACAAAAAAAAATTGGTAAGTTAAAAGAACTATTAATTTCTATGTTAAAGAAGAACAAACATAAAACCACATGTGAGGGCAATATCGATGTCGTGCGTTGTTTCATTACTAGTATAAAAATCTTTGAAATGGTGTTCTAAATGTTCATCATAATTTTGTTAACTATTACAATATTTTCTCTTCGCTATCCGTAAAAACTCGTCATCATGGTTACCTTACTTGTTAAATTGGTTTATTGAAAAATGATGAAATTATTAGGAAAAGAAGATAGATAGAAGATATTTAGCATGATTGATTACTAAAATGATGATAAAATTGACGATTTTTGCCATGAAAATGATTCTAAACAGGTAAATGCATGAGTATTGAGGAATATTGTAAATAGCGTAAATATACACTTGCCTGTGAAATTTTATGCCAGAATTTGGTGTCCAAAAACTTCTGCAATTTTTCACAATGCAATACATTATTTATATTCGGAAAATATTTATTAAATACGCAACAATATTAACTTAAATATTCGAAGCGACGCAATTTTTTTGACACTTATGCCATATTGTCAAAGTGAGAGTTGCTACAATTTTATTATGGTAACTACCCATAATCAGGGAGTATCGCTTTTTAATAATTGGTTCAGATACTTATTTTATTTAGCATAAATAATAATTGTCTCATCCAACAATGCTTCTGAATGACGTTGTTGGCAATTTATCAACAAACTCATGTACAAAAACTAACCTTTTGCACAGAATATTACAGCATACATAGTAGCCTTGGGAAAACTTCGTATTAACAGTGGCAATACCAAGTTAGGTGTGAAAGTGATAAAACACAACAATTTTCTTGTTACACGTCAAATGTTCATACCGAAATCTCCAGTGTAAAAAGATATAAGCTTCTTGACTGCAATAAATGACAAGAGACCGTGGCCCTCGCCCGACCACGCCACTTCGCATTTCATTTATTTTCTCTATTGACTTACCGGCATCATTAACAGTTTTATATCGCGGATGACGTGCGAACATCTATAAAAAACATAACTTGCAATGACGCTACCCGGCAACTTGCTTTCCTGCAATGTAGTCGAGTAAACATACATATTAAGCTTCACTGAAAATTGATATTGACCGACGACTAAAAATAATGTTTTTATGCGATGTGTATTATCGTTTAACAAAACAAATTGAAACTGTTGAAAGTTTACATCCCATCATCTGCTTATATTCTCACAATCCAACTGCTGTTAAAAACAATACATATAGAAATTGAGTCTCGCATATTACAATCTATAGTCTATACACATAAAACCCGAGATTCCTCGCATTTGGGTCGATGTCTCTAAAATTTATTTCGATACGATGCAAATAACTCGAAGTGAGTGCCATTGTCTGGCTGTCCCGGAGGCGCGAGGCGCGAGACGCGAGGCGCGAGGTTCATCTACTCGATAACGTCGATATTCGCTTTATCACTCACTGCCACCACTGGGAATGTTCCACGCGTGAGCATCATCGTATAAGGTATATTATTAGTTGTAAAATACATATTAGATAAGGTGATACAAGGACGAGCGTTGAATGTTTTTGTTTATAAACGAGATTTTGTTACACATGATTATTTAAAGTGCTATCATTCAATAAACATATTTTAATAATAATCATCTTGTTTGACTCAACATTTCGAATGTGATCACAGACGGAAATTTATTTACTTGCACCAAGTTAACACAAACTTATGCATTAATTGAGTATAGTTGAGTATGTTTACAGTTTTTGTTCAGGCTGAGGCACGGTGTAACTCATCTCGATAACAGAAAGTTGTGACTTGTGCCACAGTATTACAATATCTATATATTGTAATACTGTGCTTGTGCGGTGGAACAGAACCAAATTACGTGCAATTTTTTGTGGCATTGTTCGAGCCGATCTGTTTGGGGCTATCTCCAACTGCTAGTTACGGTCGTTTGACCGTAGCCCGTAATGGGTGAAATTGTATAAGCGTACTCCTGCCGATCGTGGATGTGATTTACGGCGACTTTCTAACATTGAGTTTATTTGGCAATGTTATTACGGTTTCGTTTGTGAGCGATGCGATTGCGATAGCACATCCGGAACTCGATTGCTATGCATCTAATATTGAGTTACGACACGTCTTATTACTCCATGGGAAGCCTTTGTTCGATGTTTACTTCTTTTTATAATGTGCGCTATAAAATGATCAGAAATTGCACAGTAAGAAATACGCGCGGATACTATTAAGATTCGAATCACTATGGGCTTTTGAGCCTCGTAATGAATTTTGTTACATATATTGTGCATTACAGAAACAAGCTGTATTTCAAACAGCTCCGTAATCTAATAATTTAGTACAAGCCAATCGGATTTGATTCAAAGTGCAGTACATAACTCTTGGATAATTTAATTGGTAATAATTAGTGAGCAGGTTCCGTGTTTGTCAGAAGTCAGCAGTCAGCACGGCTGCCGTAATGCAGTAATTACTGCAAGCGGTTTCCCCGCAGGCGTGCTGGAGAAAGCCCTCGCGCCCCATATCGCCCGGTACAATTAACTTTCGAGCTTCTGCCCCAGTGCCGCCGGTGCCAGCCTCCACGCCGGAAATTATCATCTCGTCGCGTCGCTCGCTTATTAAAGGGAAATTACAGAATTTATGGTTATGATCGTATTGACGTCCATAATTTTCTCTGTGAATGAAGTGGACCGAATTTTGGAAGCGATGTGACTTCACTTAACAGCGAGCGAGATGGGCCGTTAGCCGTGTATAAGTTGAACTAGCTGCTCGCCGCGGTTTCACCCCCGTGGCTCCACTTCTGTTGGTCGTAGCGTGATAATATATAGCCTATAGCCTTCCTCGATAAAAGGGCTATATAACACCGAAAGAATTTTTCAAATCGGACCAGTAGTTCCCGAGATTAGCGCGTTCAAACAAACAAACTCTTCAGCTTTATAATAACACTAGCTGCTCCGCGCGGTTTCACCCCCGTGGCTCCACCCCTGTTGTTCGTAGCGTGATGATATATAGCCTATAACCTTCCTCGATAAATGGGCTATCTAACACCGAAAGAATTTTTCAAATCGGACCAGTAGTTCCCGAGATTATCGCGTTCAAACAAACAAACAAACAAACAAACTCTTCAGCTTTATAATATTAGTATAATTGTCCGTATTTATGCAAAATGGAACCACTCGACAAATTTCGTTTTTTACTTTTATTGAAGAATACTCATTCAAAAGTGGTCTAAATTATTATACAAACAAGAACCACATGATTTTTACGTTGGAAACAAGGTATACTAAAAGCAGAAAGGAACCACCAGCAACTACGAATAATACATATTAAGGGGCCACTTACTGCCAATTACCTGTTTTCTTCGTCTAACTACTCTTCGGTTAGTGAATATAAATGTCCAAAAAAAATATATGTTACTCATTAGACCTTAAACTTTAATTTGAACGTTTTAAATAATTCTATCTATAAAAATAATGTCCGAAAAAATATTCCAAAGTGGAGCATTTCTTGTTTGAATTTTCGTAACTACGTCTAAACGGTATGGAGTTTTACTATTTTTCTTTCACAATAATATTTTAAAAGGTGTTTGTCATAAATTGTACGTTTGGCGAGACAAGGCAAGTTCTTATTGAGCTACAAATAATTATTCACTGTTTTCTAAATGAAATGAAATGAGCGGGTCCGTGCGCGGGCGACGGGCGGCACTGTAGCTCGAACTGTCAGACGAGGAGGTTGTGCTGCTCATTCTCTAAAATTGTATTTTGCCTGATTGTGGATGGCAATTTTGTGCAATTTTTTTTTTGGACAATTTTGTGCGTGCGCGTGGGTTCACATAAGTTTTCTTTTAACTATGTTTGCGAATGTGTGCCCGCCTGCTACTAAGTTTTCTATTAGAAATCTTGTTTTGAACTTGTTTTTTTCTCAGTCGGGTTTTTTAACAACTTTTTTATTTTATGCTTTTTAGTGCTATAAGTCCCGTGTCCCCGTAGTGGGGTAAGGGGCAGATGCATTATGCATACATCTGTTTCACTGATCGATTTTCTTTAGGGACAAGTAGGTGATCAGCCTTCTGTGTCCTACCAGACCGAGACATTTTTTTTTCTTCGTCTCCACCGGGAATCGAACCCAGGACCCCTCGGTTCTACGCTCACGCGTCAACCACTGTACCAAGGAGGCGGTCAAAAACAATAAATATGCGTAACAAAAATAAGATAACTTTCTATAGTAATTTTCCGATTTTCAAAAATTCGTAACTCAAAAACTATCCTCAAAGTGAAATTTCAGATTTAGGTTCCATAGGACAATAGCTAACCACAAAAAAATTTACGACTCTCAACTCCACGCCCTATAAAGTACAATTTTACCTTTTTAAACTATTAAAATAGTAAATTCAGTATAAAAAAGTAAAATAAAGTTTTTAATAGCGCCTGAAAAAATTACAATGTTAATAAAATTGCATTTCTTTCAGGCGCTTTTCTCTTAAATTTTTTTTAAACTTTTTATGCCGAATTTACTTTTTTAATAGATCAAAAATAATGCAAAGAGTATTAGGTACCTACATAATTTTCAAAAATCTGAGGTGGTCCCGCCATTTTGACGTTCACAAATACTGATTTAATTTCACAAAAAATAAATCTATGTTGTTTTATTATAATTTAATTAAATAAATCTATGTTGTTTTATTATTGTAGGTAATAACTATAAGCATGATATACTTTTTTGGAATCCTTATTATGATACCTTTAATTTGATACCCATATAGCAGAAAAAGATTTTTTTTTTTTATTTTAGTCTAGCACCCCACATTTTTCTTTTTTTTTTTGTCACCTATCTAACAAAACTTGGGCTAATACGACGAATCTAACGATACCCTAATTAAAGAAATCCATCCAGTGGTTCGGAAGATATCAGAGTATAAAGAATATTAGATACATACAAAGATAGGCGCGAAAAACATAACCCTTCTTTTTAGTCGGGTAATAAAAATGCCCGAGCTGCTGCGGAACGCGGCGCGAGCGGCTAGTTGCGAATTGCGATGAGCGCGGAACACGCTCTGCGCACGTAAAAATGAAGCGGGGGTGCGTGGCTAGCGCGGGGAGAACGTCCAAATCCTCAAAGCCGTTTCACTGTTACAACAACCTTAAGCAAAACCGAACCACAGCACCACGGGACTGCTTTGTTCAAACAAATAAACGATATTACTATCATGTCATTTTATACAAAACAGATCCACACCTACTTGGTACCATTATACATTACACATATTTCTATTAATAACAATTATTTTTAATACACAAAATGGAACCAGGTTTCTATGGTATGGTTATGCGTAAAATAAATACATCATTTAATTGTAATTTTTTATTGCAAAATAAAACCACAAGCATTCGGTTCTATTATGCATAAATAAATATTGTAAAACATCCTGAAACCCATCATCGCTATATGGAACCAAATGCCTTGACTTGTTACAATGCTTCTCATCTTTAAACAACGTATTTCATTACTTAAATAGCTCAAAGTGCAAAACTCCAATTTTTTAAGTAAAACGTCGAACATCTGTCAATATAGGTGACATTCAGCGAAGTAGTTCGAATACGTGACGGTGTTTTTTTCCTCCACGAAGTAAGTTCTATTGTTTTTGTTAATTACCTTTAAAATTAAATGTGAAAATGTTTAGTAATAAATAAATAAGCAAGCAATGGGTAAGAAAAGCATTGGAGACGAACACCGAAGATAATAATGAAGATACAAGGGGTAAGTAGTTTTATTTAATGCATTTAAGTACTTATTGAATCTGAGTTGCAGGTACGCTTTATCCACTTTTGATTCATTCCCGATTGTGGTGTGATTTTAAGAAGATAGTTCATTAAGTAAGTGCAACAGGAATCCTCTGTGGATTTACGTATTTTAACGACAATGTTGTTGTTCACGAAGGCGAGTCGAATTAAGAGTCATTTTGTTACGATTCATCTGTCATTGTGAGATGAAACTACTAAAGTCTAAACCCTGTTTTAAAAATAACTGTCGATGATCTAGGTACCTACCTGCTATTTTGGTAAAATACGTTTAGATTCAGATTCAGTACAGTACATTCAGCCACATCATTCAGCGCATATAATTATTTGTTTGATTTTAAAACTCGCGCGGCCACTGTTTTGCCCGGAACAAGGCCCTAGCCTACGAAATTCAAAATTTTAACAAGTTTATTTAATTTTTTGCTAGGGTTGCCACTGTTGCGTATGATTTTTAGGGTTCCGTACCCAAAGGGTAAAACGAGACCCTATTACTAAGACTCCGCTGTCCGTCTGTCTGTCCCTCTGTCTCATGAACCGTGCTATTTAGACAGTTAAAATTTTCATATGATGTATTTCTGATGCCGCTGTAACAACAAATACCAAAAAACAGAATAAAATAAATATTTAAGAAGCTCCCATACAATAAACCGTGATTTTTTGCCGTTTTTATAGATAATGGTACGGAACTCTTCGTTGCGCGAGTCCGACTCGCACTTAGCCAGTTTTTTGTACATGGCGCATGTACATACAACATAGTCATAGACACGGCTTTATAAGAACTAATAATATTTTGCTGTCGCCATATACCTACGTATAAAAGCCACGCGGCTTTGTTTTGATTTAAAGCTTTTTTCTTTTTATTACAGAAGATAACGAAGAACCTTATACGTCGGTGCCTCTGGAGAAGCTTTCTTCACCTTCAAGCGAGATTCAGTCCATATTACATCTCATTCCACAAGATGCACAGTTTTTATAACGGTCTCATTAGTGATGATGCAATAGAAGACCACATAGATGGACTAGACACGGTGGATTTCGAAATGCAATTTGATGATAACGTCGAATAAACGTCCTCTATAAGTATTATTTTATATATTTTTTTTAATTAAATCTTAATTACGATATTATAAATACATAGTTTCATTTATATCATTAAATCCCTGGGTTGTGGTTCCTTTTTGTATAAGAGAAAACCTATCAAGTGATAAATGTTAAAAGGAACCACATGCATATTTTCTTAATTATCTAGAAAGTTTAAGAGTATTCAGAGCAAATTTATATACACATACTTAAATAAGTAATTTATCGATGAATTTAAATAAAATAAATTTTAATTTTACTTCATCTAACAGAGCTGCAAATGTTTTTGTAAATCCTTTGATATTTCAGAAGTGCGTTTTTGCTGGGTGGTTCCTTTTTGCTTAAATACGGACAATTATGAGCGTCGAACGTGCTGACTCACGGCTCTGTTCGCCCCGCGCTAGGGCGGCGTATCGATCGCGGACGCCGCCACACCGCCAAGGTCTGCGCCCTTGCGCCCGCGTCCCAGTGACGATACAGCTTATCTTATCGCTATCAGCCAACTGGGTCATCTGACGAAATTACTGTTTTTTTTTTTGTTAATCCCCGTACTCATCGAAACCTAGTTACGTCTTCGTGGCCTAATTATTATTGTTTACAGTGAATCTTACTGCGGCACATGTTTGAGCTGTGTATTAAACAGAAAAAGAGGAGACGAGCACTTTGAGAAAATATTCACGATTTCATGGAAAGTTCAGCAAGAATTTATATGAAAGCAGATTTTGCACACGTTCTCTCGGAAAATTTGTAGCACTATGAAACATTCCTGAGGCGGGTCACGTGGCTGAAATACCGGTCGTGCACAAAACAATAGCTCGGCTGCTCTCTCGTAAACCTGTACTAGTGTAAACCTTTGGGTTCGAGACCTTGTTTATTTTGTAAACTGTGCTCGCACGCACCTATACTACTACACGATGTTTCCACTTTACTGTTTCAAAATATGATCATATTATTAAGTTATGCGTTGCGTTCGAGTATCGTGTAACGTATTTTGGATTAATTACAGTGGGTATAATTTTTATTAAATATCAAGCATGCAACAAATAAATTATTTGTCAAAATTACAGCGAAACGCATAACCCATAAAGTTAAATTTATTTGCGTGTTACAGTTTCGTTATCAGTTATAGCGAGAGAGCAGTTTAATCTTGTAATAATATTAGCTGTGATATCAGTCTCGTTTGTCGGTCAGACGCGGCGAGCGCGGTGCGCGGCTCGTCTGTTTGTCTGTTGCGACTCGTCACTCGTGACACATCGCACAACTGCAAACATGCACCACTCTCTGATTCAGATCGGCTAATACACTGGTTTATTTCGTCAAAATATTATTAAGGAAGATATTATTTTTTGAATACATATGTTTTGAGCCGATATACTTACGTATATATAGATTAATAAAGAACGATCTCGAAACAGCAATGCGTCGAAAACTTTACAATGTCATTAGTCACATAGAATGATAAGCGAATGTGCGCGCCGCTCACCGGCCGTGCGCGGCCAGCGGGCCTGCAGTCGGGGAACCTGACACCAGCTCGGAAGAGGTGGCATCGCGATAAATACATACATACAAAAACCTAAACCGTGGGTGCGCCTTTTTTGGAACTCTGTAGGCGAATTTCAAATTGTATTATATTATTATTTACATATTATCAACTAGCTGTGCCCGCGACTTCGTCCGCGTGGAATAGTGACTGCATAGTAGTTACTACTTAACTTTTATTGAATAAACACGTACTACCATAAATAATTAAAAGAACAGTTAGTAAAATTTATAACTAAACTGAGCTAAAAAATAAAAAATAAGTGCCTAATTAATTTTCTACGTAAAATTTATTTTAAATTATGGCATATTATTTTTTAGGCACCAGGAGGGAGAGGAGCAAATTTATTTACCTTCCTTCCTTGTATGGATGTTTTTGACAATATATTGTGCAGCAACTGAGTGCCGAGGCAAACGTCAAAACGTAAAGGAATAGAATCCGCTATCGATACTAATTGACATAAGCGTATGATGTTTTGCTAAGGATTTGTTCACCCTACCAACGACGACGACGACCACGAACAAAATTTTCATCCAGTCGCAATTTAATAAAATTGTGCAAAACACAATTAAAAATCAATTATTAAAATTTCCTGTCGTTCTGGTGATTGGAATTTTTATTTTTGAGATCAACGATGAATGAAAAAATAGATTTTTCGTAGAAACAGTGGCTCCTAGAAAAAAATGTATGTGAAGTTTTTTAAAGATAATTTTATAATCTACAATTTTGGTAAAAGTTAAGGATACCATACCATACCATCATTATCATAATAATATATCTTATATATATATTTTTTTATAATGGTACTTAATTTTAAAGATCGTCGGGAAGTTTGTAAAATTATATATATATTCCTTTTCCTTCGTTGCGTTGGTTTTTTTTTTTAATTTTTAAACTTCGGTTTCTTATTTTCATTTAATATTTTCAAGTGAGCGAGATCTACCTCTACCTCCATAATACATTCCTACATCTGACATCTTTTAAGTTGGGCCGTAACCGTGCATAAATTGTAATGGACCACAGTGGCAAAAGATGTGGTATATTTAAGAAAAAAAATTGCCAAGGGCCAGGCCTATGTGGCTTTGAGAAGAGTTCAAAATTTCCAGGGTGTGGCTATCCTCTCGCTCCCATGTCCCCCTCTTCTTTCACAGACTTTCAACCCTTCCCTTTCCATCCCTAGTAAATGGCAGAACCGATTTTGATGTAAATAATATTATCTAATTGTACCTAGGTATATGTACACGTCATATCCTATCGTTTGATGCTCCATTTGGTTTATTTATCTAACCACTGTCACCCCTAAAGTGCCCTATATGTAAAAAACGGATGAACCGATTTCGATAAAACATTACTAATTGTAATTCACCCGTTATGCACATTCATTTGATATATCACTTAGGTAGGTACTATCACAATATTTGACAACATTCGTTTCTTTCATTCCCACTTATACCTATACAGGGTGTAATCGTTAAGTGTGCACAGGCGATTTTTCCGTAAGTATTACAGATAACAAAAAACTTTAAACTGATATCGAAAGTACTTAACCTAATGAGTAAAATGGCGGTAATAAATTTTTAAAAATAAATCGAGAAATATCAAAAAAATTATCTTTAAACCCTCCCATTCATTAAGTATGAAATATGAATATCCCATATACCTACATTTAATATTAAAGATTTTAGCTTTTTTTTCTTTTTTTGGTTTTCTGCTTTAATTACTTCGCAAATTTGAAGTGACATTTTCCACATTTTTCCGGACATTTTCACGCATTTTCCGGATATTTTCCGGGAATTTTCCAGGCATTTTCCGGACATTTCCCTGACATAGCCTGTAAATGTCTGGAAAATCCCCGGGAAATGCTCGGAAAATCCCCGGAAAATGTCTGGAAAATCCCCGGAAGATGCCAGGGAAATGTCCGGAAAATGTCTGGAAAACATCGGGAAAATCCCCGGGATATGCTCGGAAAATCCCCGGAAAAAGCCTGGGAAATTCCCGGAAAATAACCGGAAAATGCCTGGGAAATGCTCGGAAAATGCGTGGAAATTTCCGGAAAAACCGTGGAAAATCCCTGGAAAATGCCTGGAAGATATCCGGAAAATGCGTGAAAATGTCCGGAAAATATCCGGTAAATGCGTGGAAAATCCCCGGAAAATGCCAGGGAAATGTCCGGAAAATGTCTGGGAAACATCCGGAAAATCCCCGGGAAATGCTCGGAAAATGCCTGGGAAATTCCCGGAAAATGTCTGGAAAATCCCGGAAAATAACCGGAAAATGCCAGGGAAATGTCTGGAAAATATCCGGAAAATGCGTGGAAATTTCCGGAAAAAGCGTGGAAAATGCCTGAAAATGCCAGGGAAATGTCCAGAAAATGTCCGGAAAATATCCGGAAAATGCCTGGAAAATCGCCGGAAAATGCCTGAGAAATGTCCGGAAAATGTCTGGGAAATGCGTGGAAAATCCCCGGAAAATGCCAGGGAAATGTCCGGAAAATGTCTGGAAAACATCCGGAAAATCCCCGGGAAATGCTCGGAAAATCCCCGGAAAAAGCCTGGGAAATTCCCGGAAAATAACCGGAAAATGCCTGGGAAATGCTCGGAAAATGCGTGGAAATTTCCGGAAAAACCGTGGAAAATCCCTGGAAAATGCCTGGAAAATATCCGGAAAATGCGTGAAAATGTCCGGAAAATATCCGGAAAATGCCTGGAAAATCCCCGGAAAATGCCTGAAAAATGTCCGGAAAATGTCTGGGAAATGCGTGGAAAATCCCCGGAAAATGCCAGGGAAATGTCCGGAAAATGTCTGGGAAACATCCGGAAAATCCCCGGGAAATGCTCGGAAAATGCCTGGGAAATTCCCGGAAAATGTCTGGAATATCCCGGAAAATAACCGGAAAATGCCAGGGAAATGTCTGGAAAATATCCGGAAAATGCGTGGATATGTCCGGAAAAAGCGTGGAAAAAGCGTGGAAAATGCCTGGAAAATGCCCGGAAAATGCTCGGAAAATCCCCGGAAAATATCCGGAAAATGCGTGAAAATGTCCGGAAAAAGCGTGGAAAATGCCACTTCAAATTTGCGAAGTAATTAAAGCAGAAAACCAAAAAAGAAAAAGAAAGCTAAAATCTTTCATATTAAATGTATATGGGATATTCATATTTCATACTTAATGTATGGGAGGGTTTAAAGATAATTTTTTTGATATTTCTCGATTTATTTTTAAAAATTTATTACCGCCATTTTACTCATTAGGTTAAGTACTTTCGATATCAGTTTAAAGTTTTTTGTTATCTGTAATACTTACGGAAAAATCGCCTGTGCACACTTAACGATTACACCCTGTATATAGGTATAGTAAATGGATGAACCGATTTTGATTAAATATGTCTAATTATACTTTACACGTCATGCCCTTTCATTTCATATGTCACTTGAGTCAAAATTCACTTTTTTTATTATCTACCACTTTTATACCTATATCAAATAAATGGATGAACCGATTTTGATAAAATTTGACTTATTTTTACTGATAGGTCGTTCACTTTCATTTAATATATCACTAAAGTATATTCGACAACTTTAGTTATTTTCATTCCCACTTTTACACAATAAATGGATGAACCGATTTTGATACAGTTTATTTAAGAACCAGCGTCGGAAAATATGCTGCCTAACAAAAAAACATCATCTAATTCGGATTACCTGCTAGCGAGCTACGGTGGCACAAACACACACACACACACAGCGGTCAAACACTTATCACCCATATTTTTGCATCGGGGGTTAAAAATATAATATTATAAATACGACATAATTTAAAGGACATTTTATGTATAAAATTTACCTAGAAATAAGTATAATTTTAATTTGACTCCTCCCCCCTACTACCTCAGCTTACCCCCCCACCCTTGGGGACTTTCGATATGATCACTTGGACATAACTGTAGCGTATAACAGATAACTTACGTTTTATCGTACACTGTATGTGTACCATAGAATGCCTTAGCAAATGTTCGCCGTGAGTACTTAAATGGTCATAACTTTATTTATGAACCGATTGACATGAAATAAACACTAAATGTTAAATGAAGATTACCACAATATATTAGTGAAAACCGCATCGAAATCGGATAAGCCGTTTCTGAGATTAGCGTGTTCAAACATACAGACAAACAGACAAACAGACAAAAAATTTTTTAACTACAGTTTTGGGTTTGGGATCGATTTAATAATAACCCCTGCTAATTTTTTTTTACATATTTTCATTGTACAGACACCACTTTTCTAGAATTTTATTATATGTATTGATGATGATGATGATTTATATTTATACCCATAAAATTTACATTAAATTATGGAGTTATATTAGTTACTAGTTTTCCGCCCGCGGCTTCGCCCGCTTTGTCTAAAACCTAATAAATTATATACGGTACTAAAACCTTCCTCTTGAATCACCCTATCTATTACAAAAAACCGCATCAAAATCCGTTGCGTAGTTTAAAAGATTTAAGCATACATAGGGACATAAGGACAGAGAAAGCGACTTTGTTTTATACTATGCAGTGATTTCTGAGAGTCTTTTTGACTATAATAGCTCAGATAAGAAGTCTTTCTGCTGTTTGTGCAGTGCAGCGTCGCTAAGCGCGGCTCCATGTAAGCTTTGATCGAGCGCTTGTAATCAGCATTAGTGTTTTTGTTAGCATCTCCCTTATTAGTAACACTTTTTACGTTCATTTTGTTTTTTAAGTCATTACCTATAAATAGGATTTTGATGAGAATTCCTTGTTTAACGTTAAAAACGCCTTGAAAATAAATTAGAAGCGTGAAGGATAACCGTGTCATGCAACGTTCAAGGCTCGAGCCAAGTTTATGGTATCATTATTGAAATTCGCATAAAATATGTTATAGCAAGTTCCATCTATAGGTAACAGCCAAAAAATTCATAATCTTGACTTTATTTCGACTGCCCACGACATCAAAATCGATGAGGATTCTCGATCAGTACTCAGTGACGTGTTCTCGTAACCGTATGTACGGTAACTGCGCCGAAATTGCCATAATAGTGCGCCACATATTATAATACACACGTAACGTTACAGCAGCGGGTGAACAACCTCAGCAAACACTGTCACTGCTAAACAAATCTTTGTGCGACAGCTTGCGGTTCCGCGAATGCATTTACAAATAAATGCAGGCCATTGACAAGTATTATTGCGTTGTTAGAAAATTCTTATCGGCGAGATGCTCAAGGATCGGTCCTGTCGTGCTAATATTTGTTACTGTGTTAATATCGTCAAAAGCCTTAGTTAACTAGAGGAAAGATTTGGATTTTAGTTTAGATTATATTTCTTGTGAAATCGTCCATTTGCCAAAGGCCATGAAATTAGAACAATTCTTACCCATTGTTAACGATATCTACATCGAGACATGATTTAGATGTTAGGAGGGCGACGACCCCGGGCGATGGCGCAGCAGCTCCTGCCAGTCACTAAACTTAACAGTTACTAGACTGGAACCGACTGCCAGATTGCGGGAACAACTGGCTCCACATGTTGAGCAACTAACAATAGAATAGATCTGGTGAAATTTGCGTGAAATACTGATTGTTCGTAACAGCTCTGCTCGAAAGTAAAGAAAACTAGACAATTGAGCCTTCTATGTATCCGCAATGTTGAATCTAGTCTAGATAAAAAGGTAATAGAATACATTTGTTTAATAGTTTTAACACAACAAGTTAATGCTAATTACCATACTTCACGCATACAATAAAACAAAATTGAGTTGAAAACGTGAGTTTTACTTATCACCCGGATATTGTGGGGGCTGGTACGAAGTTGTGATCAGCTGAACGAGTTTAGGTTTTGTCATGATAAGCGCTAAAATAAACGATTACTAATTTCCTTTTTAATAATTTTAAATTGATTTTGCTTGATATTATAAACATTTTCCACAATATTCTTACAATTTCCGTCAGTAGTAAGTAAAACTGCATGTAAGAATTCATATATAGAAGTAGAATACCACTTTTAATTGAATTTCACTAATTGATTATTATTTTGTTTCAGATGACAGCAGCAGACAGCGTGTTAAATCAGAATATGAGGTGAGTTCAACCTTTTAACCTCACCTTTTAAATAGTGACATGAGTGGATGAGCTATTTTAGATGGCTTTGCGTTTCAAAGTATTGTACGAAACTTAGACTACAATACTTATATAAACTCATCTGATGATAACAACCAATTATATGATTCACCGCGAAAATGTTTGTGTGAGTGCGATACTCGTAAAAAGCTGCGTATCGGCGCGGGCGATTCGTTTGATGCGGCCTGTGGCGGGCGCGCGCAGGCCGAGTCGTGACTCCGTGCGCACTCTTGGGGACGGGTCGCGAGTCGCGCGCCGCGGCGGCTCCAAACTGAGCCGTCCGTCGAACACAGCGCCTCGTTGCCCGTAAATAGTGCACTCGAAATGCTTCGCCGTGCTTGATTCATCGATGAAAGCGCAGCTTTCCAGTTTCTATTTACGTTGGTAATTAACGCAATGACACTATTTATTTAATTATCAGGCTCGGATATTAAACGCAGCATCTGTAGTGTTTCCCTATTCGATGTTTTAATTTGTTAAGCTAATATTATATGTATATTTGATAAGATCGAAAGATAACATGCGTCCTTGGTTTTGGGATCTCATTTCATGTGTAGATGGAAAGGTTTATACTGTTCATATACATATAAAATATTAAAAACATTGCTGTTTATTGTCGATGTCTAAAATGAACGTCCTTTCATAATAAAAGTACTTTCAAGTGTGGTCACGACTCCCGAGCTAATTACAGATAAAATTATTAGCTACATGAGCCCTGGCTATTCTGGGCTCGATGTTCATGCCGACCCTATTGCTCCATATTGGGAGCAGCTGATGAAACTTGTAGTAAAGTCAGTCAAAATTCACGAGTCGAGGGTCGACCACACAAGGCATCCTGTGGCTACCGACTCTGTATCATTTTATACATTTTGCACAAAAGATACACATGCGACAAAGCAATAATGAAATCTCACTTGCTTGTTAATGTGATGTGATGATTGAAAATGCTTGCTGCTCATATACATGACGTATATACTGTAGATAACCTAACTTAAACCTACTATACTGTAAATCGGTTGAATGAAAGAGAGCAAGTAAAACGCGGAAATGTAGACTGGCTGTTGACACGTGTCGAGCAGCCTCAGCCGGGAACGGGACCCAGAGTTATGCGCGCACCCCTGCGCCCGCGCACCCCTTGCCATTCGCGAAGATACACCCCCTGTCATGAGAACAGGTACTTAACCTGATTCAATAACTGCGAGACCTACAGAGATGCATAAAGAAGAAGATTTGAAATTGATTAAATTTCTTATCACGAAGCTGAAGGTTAGATGACAAAGATTGATTTTTATTCAGTCGAAAGTCGACAGACGTCTGAAGAGATTAAAACTGGTTGACTGATACCCCTTAGAATTATGTCGGTGCTTCTACACCAAATTTAAATAAGCCATAGCACATTTTTATCGCTTCAAATTTAAGGATTTGTAATTTATTATATTTTTACATACAGATTTGTATATTTTTTCATTTGACGTATGTGATGTTATGTGCGCAAGAATCAATTTCGCCAAGAAACAATAGAAAGTTGTATCGGAAGCAACTAAGACAATTCCGAGATAAAGTGTTCGTTCGGTACGAGTGTGGCTTGGAAGTGTACTGGTAATTAAAGTCAATTCCTGATTTAACATGTCCGTGCTCGGTTACCTAACACACCACTATGCGGTTAAGTAAGCTATCATTTATTTACAGTTAATGAAGCGGCTCTTATGTCTTGGTTTTATTTATCACGAGTACTTCGATCTGGCTCAATATGAAGTGAGGCAAGGTATTCAGAACTCCTAAGATTTAGAATCAAGTCAGCGTTCCTAATTATTTTCCATGGTGTTCGTAGTTCTGTATTAGTGCAACTAGTTTTCAAGGATACCTTCTGGGTTCAATCACATCGCCTGCGGTGAATGAAATGTAACCCTACCGATTGTGAGTGGACGTCCCTCCGGTGGCGGCCGGGAAGCTGGCAGCGCTGCTCGCCGCGGCCGGCTGTGCCGCAGAAACCCGCAGAGCCACTCGATTGAGTCTCGCTAGTCGCTGTCATAGGCATCGATTGAGCGAAAGTGAATCGATTATTATTATTCTTTGCGCATGTAATATAATATTATGATGTTTGTTTCTTATAATAACGCCTGTTATGCATTTATTTGCATTCCATTTCAGCTTGATAAGCGTTTAATACTGTCCATTGACCCGCGGTATTATTGTGGTATTTTGCATAAAAAGTCAAACCGTTTTATATTTCTCCTCGAGTAATGGAAAATGTTTAATGAATATCATTAACTGCCTCAAAGCGCAAGTGCGCTTAGGATCAGGTATCGTGTAATACAAACTCGAATTAATTTAAAAGTAATCAATCACTCCGTACATAAAGCTGACAGTAATTTGATAGAAGCAGATGCATTAGCGGGAAATTTAATAAACACATCGACGTCCCGTTAGTGCTCATGATACGATAGCTTGTGGCGAATTAGCGACAGTACGCCAAGAGTGCGCCGACCTGCCGCGGTCGCCAGGAATAGTTTATATTTATTATTTTATAAAACCTTGTTTAGATATAAATTACATGCAATTGTTGAATTTGTGTTGTGTTGCATAAATTATTACGTTTAACACACGCACACTTCCGGCTCTTTTTGTTTTTCTGTCGCCATACATTCGTAGCTCATTATGTTTACATTATTGTTCCTTTCTCTCTTTTGTAAACTTTCATCGCCACACCGGCCGCGGCAGATAGCGATCTCCGAATCGATCTTTGACTAACTAAAACAACAATTAATTCGTTACTCCCACTTTGTCGGGGCGCGCATAACAGCGATGACGTCATAGTAACGAACATTATTATATTATCTTATCATAAAAAACAACATTTAAATATAATATGCAAACGTATACCTTACCGTAACGGCTAGTGATTTGGGTATAGTTTGATAGATTCATAAAAAGACGGAATGTTTATTGTGGCTTTGACGATGGCATTTTCATTTATATATAGGGAATGGCTGACGACAATATTGTATTATGATGTCAAACGGAGAGTGAGAAAATGTTTTTTGAAGTGAAAACTTCTTTAGCGGCGTTGGGTATATTTTTTTTTTTTTTTTAGCCCTTATATTCCATGCGTAAGACGGATACCATTCCAAAATATCAAACATGCTGAACGTTATATAATCAAGTTTTCACTTCTGCCGGCACTCCCGGAGTGCAACCCGTCTTTTTTTTTTTTATAATAGTTAAGTTTAATGATGGAAAACTTTGTTGCCAACTTTAATAGATGCCGTGTAGTTCGTTATTCAAAATTTTTTAAAGAGTGACAATTTTAAGAATATTTTATAGGAAGATAGGAGGATTTTCAAGGTGGAATAAAGTTTTTGTTGGAATTAATAATAAGAGATAAGGTGAATACGTCGAAACGTGTCGTAGACGACTAGCAGCTCGAAGATCCGAAGCGGAGGCTATCAGCGGCCGAGCGCGCACGCCGATAACGCGAGATCACAATCAGCTCGGCTAACTGCCTGTGTCTAATCACATCTCCATCTACGCACTGATTAAGCGCATCCAGCATTTGTCACAGCGGGTTCGTTCTGCCAATTTTGTGAATGTTCACGAGTACCGTTCCGGCTTCCTTCGCTTGCGAGCTATCGGCGCTTCTTTCGATCGTGGCGCTTTGAACTTTGATTATATCATTCTAAAGACCATATTTCAGTTTCGCGTGGGGATTTATAGCCGTGTCTCGAGTTTGATACAACGTTATTCCATTGTTACCGGTGTACGAGTGCTAAAGATCACTCCCACGGTCCTGTCCGTAAATGGTAGCCCATTGTCCGCTCCCAATCTCTGTGATAATTCTTGACCTTGTTTAGCGTTTGCGCGCTCGGGCCGCGTCATGACTGCCATCGTTTTGCGATTTTGACTTTCAATGCGCGTAACGGGTGGGTGGGACCGAGCGGCATTTGTTATTTTAATGCTAATATAGCACTGAGATCTTTGGGATAATATTTCTTAGTCCATTGAAATGTTACATTTTTTAGGCCTAACCTTGCGTTTTTTAGAGGACGCAATTTTGTTTTTTTTATATGTAGGGGAGGTCAGTGTGAAGCTAAAACCAAGTTTGTGGGGTCGCCACCCTTGTCCCACGGCCGCCATCTTGAAAATAGCGATTAAAATGGTTTTTACGATATATCTCTTAAACTATTTATCTGATAAAAAAATATCGTTAACATAATTTGTTGCAAATTACATTCTCTACAACTTTGGTGCAGTAACTTTTTGTCGTAGAACTATAAATAAAAAGTTATAAGCGAAAATGTTCAGAAATTAGAGCTATTTATATTTTTCAATAAAACTTTTTTTATCATTTTACGAAGAAATGATATCAGACCATTTTTGTAGATTGTTTTTTGAGGAACAACTTTTATGTACAACCTTTTTTCATTACGTCAATAACTAAGGTTTTACAGCGCTCTGAAGTGAGTACTATTTTTCAGTACTCTTAACTATACATATATTGTCTATTGGCTCTTTTCCCATACTCCAGAACAATAGGAGCACACTGCAGAACATTTCAGCCCTGCTTTTCGACGTAAAAAAAAAACGCGCTTCCAGACTCTACCTCCTGGGTGGTGGGGAAAAGATTCAATAATTAATTATTAAATAATATTGCAAAATTAATTATTAACAATATTATAATAACAAAAAAAACAATTACTGATGACAAATTATTATTTGTACACACATAATATAAGTATATACTGTGTAAGTGTGTAAGTGTATACTGTATAGTTCAGAGTACCGAAAATTAGTACTCACTTCGGAGCGCTGTAAAACCTTAGCTATTTACTTAATGAAAAAATGTTGTATGTAAAAGTTGTTCCTCTAAAAACAATCTACAAAAATGGTCTGATATCATTTCTTCGTAAAATTATTAAAAAAAAAAAGTTTTATTGAAACAAATATCTCTAATTTCTGAACATTTTCGCTTATAACTTTTTTATTTATAGTTCTACGACAAAAAGTTACTGGACCAAAGTTGTAGAGAATTTAATTTGCAACGAATAATGTCAACAATTTTTTTTATCAAATAAATAGTTTAAGAGATATATCGTAAAAACCATATCAACCGCTATTTTCAAGATGGCGGTCGTGGGACAAGGGTGGCGACCCCACAAACTTGGTGATAGCTTCACACTGACCCCTCCTACACACCAAAAAAATTAAATTGCGTCCTCTAAAAAATGCAACCCCAAATGTAACTTTTCAATGGACTATCTATGAACTATTAAGTCTTCTACTAATATAGTCGATCAATCTACATAATACATATATTTATGGGTTCACGTTGTTGAGAATATTTTTAAATGTGCTTTTTTTGGTAAATAAATCAGTTTCATCTTATTATATTTTTGAATCTCTCCGAACTGCTTGCCTTATTTCGGGTGTAGCCCATAGGGTCACAACTCACAAGTGTGAAGCAGGCGCGCGCGCACGGTCAAGGCCAGGCGCGATGTTACTGGCGCGCGAAAGTTCAGCGACCACAACGTATCGCAACACGTATCTTTTATAATATACGTGCCTTAATTGCATTCAGTAATGTAATACACTGTTAGGTGATAGACGTTAAACTATTTTCAATTGTTTGATTTTAGATGTTATTCAAGAATTGTGGATACACTTTCGACTTTCGCAACGACCTGGTTGTTACTTTTAAATGTATCTTTTTAATTAAACCCCTGTAATTTCATTTTTCACGTATTACGAGATTTTCGAGTAGCATCAATATCTCTTCTCGGTTTTCGTGCTTTTCAAGTCGGATATGCTTTCTATCACTTATCAAGTCGGCCATTGCTTCACAAAAACGTGTCTTTCTCACTGTATGTATTTGAGCTTAATTTCAGGTACAGTGTGGGTACAGCGAAGAAAGTATCGAGTTTTGTTTTGGCTATAGGATCGGTAGCGTTTTGCGCGTGGAAGCATTCGTGCGGTCGGTCTGCGGAGACGCACTGGTCATATTAATAGGTATTAGTTTCGCCACATGCTTTTCTTCTCGTTGTTTCATTTAACTACTGCTTGTTGCTACTAATGATACTGACTACAATACAAAATTTAGATTACATTCAAATAAGATAAAGTCAAATTATTCTCATCATCATGATTTTTCCTTATTATACTATGTCTTTGTAGGTCCTATTGATGTGAAATGAAATGTGCTGCATTCGATATAAATTGTGTTATATATTTTGGTATCGTTTTTAACGGTCGATGGGCGCTCGTTGAGTTTAATTTAAATGAGACCGGTCTGGTATCGGACCGTCTTTGTAATCGATTGCTTTTCCGTTGCCAAAAACCGGTCGGACGTGCGTGTGTGGGGCACCACCGCATCACCGCACCAGCTCCTCTGCCCACTGTCCAATCGCTAGGGTTGACAAGTCACAAGCTACGATCTATTATAATCAAATCAAACGTAGGTATATATGAATATGCAACGTTTATGGAACAGTACTATTGAGTTATTTGTTGATACGGCTGTTGACAACCGCAAGGTGATTAATGATTATACGTCTTGCGTCAATATTATTTTCATTGTATTAGATCATTTTCTGAAAGTCACGGAGAAAGGAGGAAAGTATTGAATGATAATTGTTATCTGAGTGAAACGAAAATGTGAGTGAGATTAAGCGTTCTTGTTTTTGTTATGGGCAGTTTAATTTGTGGCTATATAACACGCCTCAATCCTAATTCGTGCGTTACGTTTCATTTACTGCTCTTAAATTTTCTAAACGAAACCAGTATTTACGCGTTCAACTTCTTCTTCTCTTTTTTCTTACTTTCGGAATTTTTGGTATGTGTCTAGGTAAAACAATTTCGATCTGTACATAATATTTAATAACTTGTGCGTGTCGGCCCTGCGGCGCGCGTGGCGGCGACTGGGTAACACCGTTAGGCGTTAATATTGTTGCTGACTGAGCGCTGCGCGGTGGCTGCACCACTGTGGTGGCGTCCGAACAACAAGCGACTCTCTTGTCACACGCACGCGCTAATCGACTTCAATTCTTATCAGCTTTTGCACTTTAATTCTTCTTGTAACTGTTTCTATGAATGATGCAATAAATGCTTATCATGCCTACGTGTCGTCAGTACTTTTGTATGGAATTATTATTTGGTGAAAATCTTGTGATGTGCGGAAGGTATTTGTGGCACAAAAAAAATGTATCCGAGCTCTGTGCGGTGTGAACCAAAGAGACAGTTGCAGACCTCTGTTTGCTAAATTACGTATTCTCACATTAACTTGCAGATACATAAGAGAAATAGGTAGGTATGTTTATTTGTAAAATATCACCCGGAATATTTTAAGAAGAAAGGAGAAGCAAATTCGCTTATGTTGACAGAATAAATTGCATTTCCCAACATGTAGAATCAACAAAGCTAAAAATAGTGTAATATTTATGACTATTAAAATATATATAATAAAATACCGGTCAATTTCCAACTACCAGTAAATCTTTTCAAAAAAATACTGACGAACTGGTTTATGGTCAAACAATTTTATAACATTAAAGAATTTATGACATTGAAGAATTAGTGAAAAGTGAATTGTGTGTACATTTAATTAAATAAGTTAATTTGTTTTCTGTTTTAATATTTGCACACCTAATCAATCGGCGGCCTCTTAATAATATTGTAACCTAATTTTTAACTACATTCTTCCAAATAAATATAATTTGAATTTGAAAGATAAATATTTTTTGATATGTAAGTTGGCGTTCTGTGGAAGAGAATGTGAAAGAATTATTCGTTAAGTTTGTTGAAGTATGTAAACTGTAAAGTATTACTCATGGTTTATTTTAAGGTCTCATTTGTCTTCGCGAGTGCGTTTTCGCATTTTTTAAGCCTGCATTCCTCCTGTAATTAGTCACATGCTCCAGGTTATACATATTGCATTCGATCAGCTGGTCGGATGATGTTAGTGTTTGCGATCAGCTGTTCATTAAACGCGGTAAAAAGTAGTGTTTATAGTTTTAGCTGCGGTCGTCAGCGATAATAGGGCGCAGCGCGTGCCTCGGTAATGCTCGTTTTTGTGCGGCAGCTGCGGCGCGGCATGTTCGTGACGTTCCTGCTCATACTGCATAATGTTGTTGCTGACATCACTCACACCACCTTGATGTGACATTCCTGGATGTGCAATTTACTTTTTCTAACTTATGTTGTGTGCTCCAGAAATTTATAGACGCATGTGATGACATAAATTCCATAACATTAAATAAGCGAGAGCATCATATTTACATTGTTATATTTTTAAGAACAAAATAAAACTAAATTTCGTAGTTTTATTGTATTCTAAAAAATAAAGAATACAGATAGAAAATGGCAAATATTAATTGGTGATAGAAAATTCAGTTATACATAAAATCGCAATTGTTGCTTTTACGCATGTCGCGACCCTCTTTGAACTTTCCATGCATTGCAAGAGCCAAGGGCACAGACCACAGTACCTATTACGTCTGCTTTCTAAATTATAATAGATAATTCAAAAGAAATAATTCAACATTTATACGTAATACGTTAATTTGTATCATTTAGTTTTCAAAGTAACGTGGTATATGTCAGGGATGCTCGCTGACCGTCTTCAAGCATCCAAAAAATGTCTAACATCTTGCTTTTAATTACCTAATTATTTTTTCATCCGTCTTCGTTCAGTTTAGTGCAGTTCTAAGAATTGCATTCCGTTTTAAATAAAGGTGTATAAATAATTGTTGTAACCTTAAGAATAAGGATATGAGGAACAATGGGTCTTTAGCAGAGATAATAATTTATACTTATTCGCCTTAAAGTCGTTGTTGATGCTATGGATTTTTTGTTCTATTTTGAACTGTAAATAAACATGAACTTTTAACCGAATACAGCTTTAATTACAATAAGTAGTAATCTGATGGTGTCGGTGCGGTGGCCGGGGCGCGGCGCCGGCCGTCGGCCCTTGAGTGGTAGACGCCACTTAAGTGTCCAGACGTACTCGCGTTTCAATAGCTATTATCACCACTATCTAACGTTTTAATTATCTAGTACCTATGGTGTGACGTTGAAATCAGAGTATGGAGTAGCTACTCCTTATTGGTATCGTTGAATGCTAATGTCGTAAATAAAAAGTATAAATATAGTTTGTCAGGACGACGCGACGCGCTTCGATATCTAGCCGTGTGTAGCGCGATGTCTGTGGTAGCGCGTATAGTATTAAAATATTTGATGATGTCCGAGAACTCCGAGAGTTGGCGGCACCGGCGCGGTGGCGTGTGACGGCATTGTTTACGTTCCGGCGCATCCGCGCGCGTTCATTCACACTATTTGTTTTTAAACTTTTCATTCATAAAATTATGCGCTCCTTGCGTAATTAGTTATTATGGTTACGGTTTACGTTGCGTTTTATGTGTATTGAGTAAATTTGTTTTAGGTAAACGAACACAAACTTGCTTTGGAGGTTTAAATGTTTAAGAGATGGCCAATGTACTACATCGACTGGTAAAAAAGAGGATTATTATTATAAGGTGATTGGAGGCAAATGGTATGTTCGGAGCTTTCAATATCTGTCGTTTGGGTAAACTCTCACTGGCGGAATGTGGGCCGCTCCCCCCTCCCTCCGCGACCCCGCGCGCTTCGCTGCGGAATTTCGCGTTACCTGCTAATTTCACATGCATGCTTTTACCACATTTGTTGACATCAATTTGATAGAAGGTATTTCGTTGTATAGTTCCCTCGATCGTAAATCCATAAGAAGGTTGATTTCGCAGATCGCAGTAGAAATGCTTGAGCTAACCAAAGCATATGTCAACCGTTGAGTCAATTCTGTGCCTCGAAGGATAATGATTACTCTTGTACAAGAACATGTGGGAACTATTTTAATGCGGTATGATGATTATATAACGGTCGCCCGTAATCAATTACCCCGGGAGGCGATAGCCTTCTTATGTGACACCTAAAGTGACGTGGATATTAGCATGCGCGGGAAAGCTGCTGATTGCCATTTCTTACTCCCAGTAAAAAGCTATTAATCTCGCTTAACTGTTAGAAGACGCCGGCGATTATTAGCGGCTGTAAATTATCATTTATAGGCATTCGTAATGTGTGACACGGTTGAATGTGTGTCACGGTGTCGCGGGGTCGCCGGGCGGCACGGCGGCGCATGCCAGACACCTACGCACCTATGACCTACGGCTTTAAGGGCTCCGACGAACATTTCAATCCAAAATAAGATTAGAACTCAAATTGAGATCTGTAATAAATGAGCATGATGGCAACATGTGGCGAGCGGCTCTGTTTCACAGAGAGCGGTGCCGGTCGAGCGCGCAGCCCTTGGCCGCTTCCTGCGAGGTGCCAGCCCCTGCTCCCGCCGCTTACCGGCACAAGGATGTGTGTTGTGCCACAGAATTACTAAAATTACATCACATACATACAGTAATCCCCACTAGCTTAACTTTCATATAGCTTTTAATAGGGGAGCATTTAATTATTGCTGAACGTGATAAGATATACACGTGCAAATCATACAAGTATTTGTTCCCTTGACGTGTGTGTTTGTTTTAAATCAGTAGATATTAAATAAATTATAAATTTTAATTGTAGAGCATCTCGTATTGTGTGTGAAAACGCGTTCGTTCATAGGTTTCCCACCGCGTTCGCCTAAAATACTTTCTCTCCCCTTGATTATTAAGTTTTTTGCTAGTAAATTCGAGATCATGATGGTCTTGATGATGTACGGGATGGTCTTTGTGTCACAGTTTCAGAACCTCCCATCGACGAGGCAAACTGTTTACAACTTATTGTTGACAAAAAGGTGTGTATACTCGGTATTTATCGCTCCCCTTCATTTAGAAATCCCTCAATGTTTCTCACATCGCTGGACAGGCTCCTCACTAGTCTGAATAATCAATATATTGTCCTAGCAGGTGACATTAATATTAATATTTTGGAATCGTCTGATAGTCCCTGGTGGCAGGAATACCTATGCCTAGTCTCAGAATTTGATCTGGCGCCTGCAATAACACTTCCGACTAGACAAGGTTCGTGCCTTGACCACATCTTTGTAAAATCCAATAAAGCAGTAATTGGCGTAGTTTGCGAATCTGACATATCAGACCACGATATGGTTATGGTTGGGATGAGACTTGGTAAAATAAAGGTTCGTAACGCAAAACGTTACTTTTTCAAAAGAGATATTGAGCTTATAAAGTCTGACTTAAATCTTGTAAACTGGCAAAGTATCCTCGATAAAAACAACTTACACCTAATAGTCCAAACTTTCACCGATACGATTCTATCAATAGTAAACAAACACACTCGCAAATATCCCTGCCGCAGGTCAAACACTATCTTAAAACCTTGGATAAGTCCCGGCTTACTCCGTTGTATACGACACAGAGATCGACTCCATACACGTGTTAGAAGAAATCCTCTTGATACAATGCTACTGCACATTTACAATCGTTACCGTAACTTTACAAATAATTTACTGAAGAAACTTAAGCGTGAATACGAAGTTTCCCTTCTGAGTGATAGTGCGGGCAATCCAAAAAAAAACCTGGGAAGCCGTAAAGAATATTTGTAATTTATCTTTTTCTAAAAGAGAACCGTTAGAGCTTTTGAACATCCACTGTTTAAATCCTTCTCAGTCCCTTGAAGCATGCAACAAACATTTTACTTCTATTGGAGAATCTTACGCAACACAGATATTAGAGAAGATTAAAGTCACCCAAGAAGATTTAGCTTCTACAATTTGTTTTAATAATTCTCCCGTTAACTCATTCTTTATGACACCAACTAACATACATGAAGTGGAATCTTTGATAATGCAACTGGAGAACAACAAAGCTCCGGGTATTGACGGCCTGAACAATTTACTGGTTAAGCGGATCCGTCAAGAGATCCTCGGCCCCCTAACCTCAATATATAATCTTAGTTTATCACAGGGAATTTTCCCTGATAGTTGGAAAATTGCCTCAGTATCCCCAATTCACAAAGCGGGGGAACGTGACAACCCGAATAATTACAGGCCTATTTCTTTATTGGGTGTCTTCTCAAAAATTCTCGAAAAAATAGTAAATTCTCGTTTGGTTAAATACTTAGAGAGTAATAACCTAATCTCAAGCCATCAATTTGGTTTTAGACGGAAGAAAAGTACAGCCGATGCAGTCTCCCTCCTCACGTCAATTGTTGCTTCGCATTTAGATTGCAGAAGAAGCTGTCTTTGTGTATTTCTCGACCTTGCAAAAGCATTTGATACCGTTTCTATTCCATTACTGCTTAGAAAGCTTGATGGATGCGGTATCAAAGGCCACGCACTTCTGTGGTTTGAGAGCTATCTGAAGGGAAGGCTTCAGTGTGTTAAAATTGGAGACCAAAGAAGCTCAACGAGAGAGGTCAATTTTGGAGTCCCACAAGGTAGCATCTTAGGCCCCACCCTTTTTATACTTTATATGGACGACATTCACAAAATCTCTCTATCTAACGCGGACATTCTCTGCTACGCAGACGATACAGCTGTCATATTCTACGGTGAAAATTGGGATGAGGCTGTGTCAACCGCTCAAAAAGGTATGACTCAAATAAACGCATGGCTCGAACGCAATTTACTAACACTAAATGTAGATAAAACCAATTATATTTGTTTTCATAAAACTTCAGTTTCGGCACCCTCTTTATGCGACATGATAGAGTTTCCGCAAACAGGGACGGCTAATCTTTCAATTAAAAGAGCTCAAAAGGTAAAATACCTGGGTATCATGTTGGATGAAAATTTGAACTTTAAGAGTCACATACATCTGCTCTCTGATCGTGTCCGTAAAATTTCAGGTATAATAAAAAAACTTCGGAATTCTGCTAAAACTGATCTGCTTAGGAATGTTTATTATGCTCTTTGCCAATCCATTATCACTTATTGTATTAACTCTTGGGGCGGGGCTGCGAAAACATCACTTATCGGCCTTGAAAGAGCTCAACGAGCGGTCCTAAAAACAATGTTATGCAAGCCTTTCAGATACCCAACCTCTGAACTTTATAAAGACAGTGACGATTTGACGGTGCGGCAGCTTTTCATCCTCTATAGCTCTCTTTCCACCCATAAATCTATCTTAAATTTAGTTGATTACAAAGATCTTGTAAAAAAGCGTGTCTTCAAAATTCCAAACATAACTACACACACAACATTCGCTAAGCGCATGAACCCATATATTGGCATCTTTATATATAATAAAATAAATTTAAAATGTAACATTAAGAGTTTTTCTATTTTTAAAGCTAAAAAAGTTATTACATGCTATTTAAAATCATTAAATTACACACAAACAGAAAAGCTTCTTGTCTCAATACATTAAATTAATATAAATTATTGATTATTTACATTATATTGTATGTATCATATAATTTTATTTATTTTAACTTTAATTTATTTATTTATTTAACTTATTTTATTTATTTATATAGTTAGGTATCTATTTATTTATTTATTTTTTAAATTTAGTTCATTAGTTGTACTCTATTCATATCTTATATTTAAATTAGTTATTTTAAATCTTTTTTATCAACAATTACGGTACCACGAGCAAATCCATTTTTTATAATCGTACCAGCTCCCACGACACAAGTTCTCTTAGTGTGGGAGCTACAGTTAATAATTATGTATATTGTATAATAAGTGACAGCAAAATATGATGTTGTTAAATTTTGTTTTGTTACATACTGTGTTTTTGCTGAAATAAATAATTTTTTCTTATTTCCGTCCATTAAGCTGCTCGTTCGTCAATTTCGGCCGGCGAGTCGTGAGCCTTCCGACCGTCGCGTCGTCGCTATTTGGGTTAATACATTTGGAATGCAATGTTTTAATATTTCGGTGGTGGAGATCACATCATTGCAGAAACAATACGCGAGAAACGGCGAGCCCGGCCCGTGTAGGGTAGACTGGGTACGGTTGTGACAATTTTCAAATGATTGACTATAGCTTTTTATTTATGCTATTAATCTGAACAAAAAATGTATTCTAATGAAGTTTATTCATTGCTTAACGTATAAACATGAAAGTATATGTCTAAATCAAATGGTTAGTTCATAAAATGAAATTTAAAAAAAAAGGTAAATTGTCACAACCGTACCCACCCCAAGGGCGGTTGTGACAGTACTGGGGGTCAATAGTGACACGATGAAAATACTGTAATATGATCACAAAATAAGATAAAAATACTCTAAAATGCCAATAAAACACTTTAATTGCAAAAAATATTTATTTATTTTTATATAATAATCAACTAAATTATACTTTCCTAACAAAAGAAATAAAATCTTTGAACATTTTAATTTCTTACAACATATAAGGCACTATAGGATCTTTGGTTACAATCAGTAGTCTTCATTAGTACAGTCAGTCTTCATCTATACCCACTATTTAAGTACCTTAAAGTATTTATAACAGTCTGCACTTAAAATTAGTTAAAGCGGACTTAACAAATATAATATATTAATCATGTTCATAATCACATTAGAACTTAAACTCTATTCTATTTTGAAACTAAACTCAAAACATAACAACGTGCTCAAAATCTTTTAAACAGGAACTCAAATATTTTTTTAGAAATGTAGCATGTGAAAATTTATAAAAGTAAGTTTGACAACTAATCTAATCCGACTCATCACAGTTGTGACAAATATAATACCGACTACCATTTGTACAGTCTACATGGGCCCAAAGGTTACACTTTCCTTGGCATTTAATCAATTTTTCGCCAGGCCTACTTTCAGAATATGGACCAAGGCACACCAAACAAAAATATTCTTCTTCATCTGATATTGACGGTGATTGTTTCCTTTTCGTTGCTTTACCTTTTCCTTTTCCTTTCGGCTCATTGAGATTTTTTTTGATGCCCTTTGCCTTCAGTCGCTTTTCTTTTGCTTCATATTCTTGCCTGACTGCCTCTTTTTCAGGCGTGTCCGTGTAAATCGTAGACTTCTTGGTTCTAGGTCCTCGCGTTTTTCTTTGGGAAGCTTTTGGAAAGGGCCGAACAATTTCAGGAGAAAAAACTGATGGTATGGCAGAAGTAGATGGTTGAACATTGCTAAAATTTTGGCTTGGTGTATTGTCTAATATAGAAGGTGAAAGTGGTGGACTTTTATTATTAGGTCCAAAATTCTCAGTAACAAAATTTTCTTCTTGAATACAGTCAAGGTTGGCAATATTTACTAAAAATGGTGCTATGGGAGCATCCTCTTGATTGTCAGGGATTGGTCTGCTTATTACAGGTGATGGTGCTGCAGGAATATTATTTTCAGTGTCAGGATTTGGTCTAGTTCTTCCAGATGACGGTACTGCAGGAATATTGTCTTCAGTATCAGGGTTTGGTCTGTCGGTTACGAAAGAGGGTGCAAAGTCAATATCTCCGAACAGATTACGGTTGTATGGATAAATCCCAGTTTTCATAAAACCAGCCTGTATGTTCGCCTGTGTAAGAGCCAGAGGCATAGCAATTTTGATGATACCTGGTATATCATATATTGTCATCGTTTTACCAGGGTGGCTTCGCATCCATCCATCGCAAGCAGTGTTAATAGCTTTTTTTAAAGGTCCGAAGACAGACCGGTCGAGAGGCTGAAGCTTGTGAGAGCAATGTGGGGGAAATGAAAGTAAAGTGATCCCGTTTTCTTTACAATAATCTAAGGTATTAATGTGAATGTGCGATGAATGATTATCAAGCACGAGTAACACTTTGTGAGTTAGTGAAGCATTACAAAATTTCTTAAAATGTTTAAGAAATTCTAAGAAGATAGATCTTGCATCCAGCCGGAAGGGTTTGCAGCTCCAACAGATCCAACTGGTCCGTCCCTCACAAAGTGGTCGTGGTAACGAACACGAGGGAAAATAAAAAACGGAGGCATGGTATTTCCCAAGGCGTTCACTGCAAAAGCTACCGTAACTAACGTGCCCCGTTCAGCAGAAGTAACGGCTCCCACTTGCCGCGTACCACGTCTTGCAATGACTTTATCAGGTTTTTGGACCGTAGTGACGCCTGTTTCGTCGACATTGTAGATATCCTGTGGTTCCTAAGGATGTCTATCCATAACAACTTGCAAGTTGTCGTAAAAAGCTTCCACATTTGTTTTATTAAAACTAGTTGCCCTTGAAAGGCTTGTAGCTTGAGCTACTCGAACAGATAGAGAAGGATTTCTATTCAGGAATTAACGGAACCATTCTTCGCCTGCCATCTCATTCTCAGCCCAAGTAGCAGGTTGCTTTAGGTTATATTGAGTTGCAAGCTCAAAAGCCAACTTCCGCACCTCTTTTGGAGTAAGTCCGAAATAAATGTCCGCGCAACGCTGTAAATATTTTGACAACTGCTGCTCTTGTTGTTCGGAAAACACTTTATTGTGAGAAACATACCCCATGCTAATGCTATTGTTTTCACTATCGCCCGTGCTGGCATTATCGCGTTTTCAAATATACCTTAATAGTGACATGCGATTAACATCATGCATTTCCGCAGCTTGTCGCAAAGAAGTCCCGCGTTTAGTTTCTTTGTAAGCATCTTCATACTGATTCAAGCTGCACTGTGCTCTTGTAGTCTTTCGTTTGCGTATTCTAGGCATCTAAAACAATAAACAACCGCTTTTACTTATGTCACAACCGTACCCAGTAAAAATGTCACAACTGTACCCACAGATCGTTTTAATAAAAGAAACACCACCACGTCAAAACAAAATAACCTACAATAAATGTAACCACTGATATTACACTGCTACTATTTGATTTATATCGATGAACAACACTCAATACCCTATCAGTATACATGTAATAGCAATTACGAAATAATAATGAATCAAAATACTTACTTTTTGCGTTCAAAAATCAAAATGTGCTCCTGGTCACGTACACTCTGCGCGTCGGATGACGCAACACTGTGACACAGGTTGAGACGTGCAAGGCGCCCGTCTTTCCCCTTGCACGCCCCCCGCTAATCCCTATATTTTCGACAATACAGCGACTGTCACAACGGTACCCTGGCACAACCGTACCCAGTCTACCCCCGGCGGGCGGTGAGAGAAAATACTTTCGTGTGCTAACATCAGTGTGCACATTCGTACCCATCTATGTGTTACATCGACTGCTGACAAGCGAAATTTGAGTTCGAGAGACATCACGCATCACTATAGTTCGAGATGAGATACCTGATACAGTGATACATATTATCTTGTTTCTTTTTAATGAACTGATGCGATAAAACATTGCAAATATGAACGAAATTATGTTACTCGTAAAACGAGTTAAACCGTAATATAGCCTGTTGATTATCTGACTGAGAGAAAATAGTTTAATGTATAATACATAAAAGAGTTATAACAGTCCGTAGCACGCGTGCAGGCGCGGTCCCAGCCTGACTTTTTTGGGGGGGTCACGCGGCTAGAAAGGTTTGCAACCCCCCCCCCCCTGGTACTCGTCAAAAGTAGTATTCAATAGAAGTTATAAGAAAAAACTTTAGATAATATCTATACATTTTTTTACTTTTTCATATAATTTACAAAAAAAAAATCAGCCAAGCGCGAGTCGTCTTCGCGTACCGAGGGCTCCGAACAAACCTACTTTTTATTATGTTGTAACTCTAAAATGTATGTTTTAGCAATTTTTCCTTTATCTGTGCTATAAGATAAGACATTGCTTTAAAAAAATTTAAGACTGTATCAACGGGAAGTACAATGTAGGTTTTGATTCCCATGTGAATGTCAAAATTTACGATAATTTGCAGCATAAACGGCTGTATACATTATACATAAGTATATTTGGATTGCGTTGGTTTATAATTTTGATTTTTTCAAAGCTTGAAGAGACCGTAGATTTAAGTATTCGATATAAATTTCAGCTTGATACCTCCATGCGTTCCTGAGAAAAAAAGTCTTGACAGAAGACAAACTTTAAAATTATTAAGGATATTTTTTTATATACCTAATGTAATCAATTTTTTTTTTTTTGTAATTATTTCTCTATCTGTGCTATAAGATGTTGCTTCGTACCGAATTTTAAGATTCTGAGTTCACAGGAAGTGAATTAAATTTCTACCCTGGAATTAAAAACACGGGAATTAAAAATCTACCCTGTAGGTTTTTAATTTTGATACCCTTGCGAACGTCGAAATTTTGCGAAAATTTACTGCATTTACGGCTGTTTCTTCTGATTTAGTTGACACAAAAGTTTGATTTTATTACAGCATATAGATATTATAGACCTGAGTTTTTGATGGGGATAGTAAATTTAATACATGTAAGCGTTCAGTGGTAAAGGGGTTGTAAGTTAAAAATTATTAAAAATATTTTTTTTTATACAATGTTAATAATGTATATCTGTGTTATAAGACTTTTTTTGTACGAAATTTCAAGATTCTGTGTTCATGGGAAGCACCCTGTAGGTTTTAATTCTCTTGCGAATGTCGAAATTTGCAAAAATTTTCTGCATTTACGGCTGTATCTATTGATTGCGTTGGCTTATAAGGTTGATTTTTTCACAGCATCAAGGGACCGGATACTTGAGTATTCGATATAAATTTCAGCTTCATACCTCCATGCGTCTGTCTGTCAACACCTTTTTTCTCAGAAACGCGTGGATGTATCAAACTGAAATTTAACTATGATCCTGTGATAGACAGCCGTAAATGCTGAAAATTTTCGCAAATTTCGACATTTGCAAGGGAATTAAAATCTACAGGGCAATCAATTTTCTCCCATGAACACAGAGTCTTGAACTCCGCTACGAAGCAACATCTAATAGTACAGATACAGGAATAATTGCAAGAAATATATTTTTTTAATTACATCACATAAAAAAAATATCTTTAATAATTTTAAAGTTTTCTGTCTATCAAAACCCTTTTTCTAAGGAAAGCGTGACGGTATCAAACTGAAATTCATATCGAATACTTAAGTCTACGGTCCCTTGAAGCTGTGAAAAAATCAAACCACAAATCAAACTTATAAGCCACCGCAATAAAAAGATACAGCCATTTATGCTGCAAATTATTGCAAATTTCGACATTCACAAGGGATGATTCCCTCTGTGTTCACGGGAAGTACAGTGTAGGTTTTGATAAACCTACACTGTACTTCCCGTGAACACAGAATCTTGAAATTTGGTTAAAAGCAATGTCTTATAGCTCAAATCTAGGAAAAATTGCTAAAATTATTAAAATTTTTTTTTTTATACAATGTTAATAATGTATATCTGTGTTATAAGACGTTTTTTTGTACCAAATTTCAAGATTCTGTGTTCATGGGAAGCACCCTGTAGGTTTTAATTCTCTTGCGAATGTCGAAATTTGCAAAAATTTTCAGCATTTACGGCTGTATCTATAGCTCAAATCTAGGAAAAATTGCTAAAACATACATTTTAGAGTTACAACATAATAAAAAATAGGTTTGTTCGGACCCCTCGGTGCGCGAGTCCGACTCGCACTTAGCCGGTTTTATTTAAAGAACGCGTGGATTTATCAGACTGTTATTTTTATTGATTACTTAAATCTACACTTGAAGCTGTGAAAAAATCAAATTTATAAGCCAACGAATCTAAAGTTTTACAGCCGTACGTGTATATGCGGCAAATTTTCACAAATTTCGACATTCGCAAGGGATTAAAAACAGATTTAACGGAACTTTATGTGTGCGAGTGACTCCGATTCGCACTTGGCCAGTTTTTATTTTATATTTTGTACAGTATAAGAATTTTTTCTATTTTATCGAGTACGATTTTGGGGGGGGTCATGTCCCCCGTGACCCCCCCCCTGGGACCGCGCCTGCACGCGTGTACAAAAACATATATAATTTGATTACTCACCATTACCTAGCGGCCGCGTGGCTCCGTACTCCATACCGCCAGTACCGCACATTGCAATGTTTGCTAAATAAATAGTTATTATGCATTGTGACGCTAAATTACCTATCTATCTAATAAAAATGAATCGCCAAATGTGTTGCTGAGCGTAAATCTCAAGGACGGCTTAACGTTTTTGTTAAGAAAACAAGAAAATGGTACAATAGAGTAGTCAGTAGAGCAACGTTTGCTGAAGCAACTATTATTCAATATTTGTCTTTAAAAAAGGACCAGGCCTTTTTATTATATAGATTGCACATAATATGTGTGAATACACACATAGCACACAATTATACATAATTTCCTTCTTACATCGCATAAGAGGCGTCGGTTATGCCATCAGCACGCGGCGCGGCAGCGCTTTGTAAAGGCGATCTCGCGTCGGCGGTAACCTATTAAAAACTCGAATTTCTATTACCCGAATCTTAAAACCACGAAAACGGTTGTTAGAACTTTTAAAAGACAGATGTAATGAATGACAAATTTTTAAAATTCCTTTTTTAATTTCCCAGATGAATCAATTTCCAGATGCACCAAAACCAGATTTTTAAAAAGTATTTTTTTGTTTCCCGTATTCTCATAATACAGATCTCATTATACCAGATTCTCAGAATACTTTTTTTTTGTTTCCCACCGTACCATTTTCCAAATAAACTATTGCCAAATTTTCATAATCTTTTTATTTGGTTCCCATATAATCGTATAACAGATAAACTATTGCCAGATTTTCATAATCTTTTTATTTGATTTCCATACAATCGTGATTATACCTTTACTATCGACTGAAAATAATCATTGTCAGTAAGTAAATTTATTGTTTTACTTGTCCATTACAGACCAGTTTTAGTGTCAAAGTCGACTCAGTAGGTTAGGTTTGAACTACGACCCCCACGCTAGAAATGACTCGCTATTGTTTTACTTGCCTATTACAGAAAGGTTTAGGTGTCAAATTCGACTCAGTAGGTTAGGTTAGGTTTGAACTGTGACCCCCCATGCACGAGCCGAGCGAGCGAAGCGAGCGTGCCGCGGCAGCGGCCGGCGAGTGCCAGAACCGACTCGCTATTGTTTTACTTGCCCATTACAGAAAGGTTTATGTGTCATATTCGACTCAGTAGGTTAGGTTAGGTTCGTGCTGCGTCCCCTGGAAGGATTTCGTTTTGCTGGATATCGTTTATTTGAATTTCAAAAATCTGGACATTGTTTGTCTGGATATCAATTAACTGTATTTAAAAAATTTGTGTTTTAAAAATCTGGCTTTCGTGCATATGGATTACGGTCATCTGGATTTTGTGCATTTAGAATTCGTATGTCTGGAACTCATTCGTCTGGATTGTAAAACGTCGTACAAATAAAGAAATGGGCAAATTAAATTCGGAGTTGCGATTATATGGCAAACAAAACTTCGAAATTTTAAAATTCGGGGTTATGAAAAAATGTCCAAACGTTTTCTGGATTATGATATTCGGAATATTAAAATTCGAGATTAAGATAGGTAACCCGCGTCGGCCGCAGCCGCGGCAGTCGGCTGATCGACACAAAGTTGCTACTGTATACTGTAATGTTATATTATACATAATATATTATGTATCGGTGATCAGCTCTTCAGTTAGGTACCACTTTTGCTTCGCAAATCAAAAAGTAATCCACGTAAAGGAATTAAATGATAATGTGAATAAAATCTATATTAAATATTAATTAATTACAACCTACAAGTTTTCCAATTAATACGTTGAAATTAAGTTATACACGAAGACGTAATGGCAGTTCACACCGGAGCGGCTCCGAGCGGATGTTGTTGTCATTGGCCATATATTTAGAGGATCGATAAAAAATATAAAAGCACTCTCTCTACGTGTGTTTGAATGGCTCGCAATTTCTCCTTCCTTGTGTTTACTTTCGTTTCAACGTCGATTCCCCGACGCGGCCCGACGCGCCATTTTGATGGAACAGGTCTGATCGCGATTACTGGCCTTACGTCACCCACTCCTAGAATAATCACATTTTGTAAGTTTGTTGCAACCTATTTTTAAGGTGCCAGAAATTAAGTTGAGCTTTAATTTTATAATTATTGTAAGAAAGGGGTCTATACGTACACAATAATTATATAATTTCTTTTCGGAGAAATTGGCCGTCGCTTGCGTTTATTTAATTTGTTACATCTCATCACCCATTGAGTGTTGACACGGCGATCTCTTCGCAAACCGATTGTTAAAGAATTGAAAGTTTTAATTATCCCCCGGCACCTCATAGGTCGGTGCGCGGCTGGCTCTAGTCGCGACTCGCGAGCGCAGCAAGGCCGAGAGTCGCGTGGCGCGGGCGGGCGGCGAGCGGCGGCGGCGGCGGCTAATGGGATCGCGCCATTATCAGCAAACAGCAATGAAAGCATTCATTACGAGAATCGTATTTATTCGAATCGGGTAACGTTACGAGTTGCGATGCTTTCTTGTGTGAGATAATGTGCGCTGGGTCGTTGCCCATGTTCGTATTGTCGTGCATTTCTTCAACTTTACCTTTTTTACTTCTAATTACAACTTTTACTTTCATTTATTGATCGGAGAAAGGTGACCAGTTTGTCGATCATCTCTTGTGTTAATTATTTGGTGCTTTTTGCGACGAATCATTCTTCGGATTCGTTTTTTTTTTGGTTATGTATTAATCTCGAAGGAGATGACAGGTGTAGGATATTCTATTGATATCGAAATTGAGAGATATTCGTCGGTTAACAATCCGTAAAACCCGATCGTTCATTCACAAGTGACAGCTGTAAATGACGTCACTTTTTTTCACGTGTTATCGATATATTATTTTTATTAGATCAATATGCGGAATGTAAATTAAATTAATGTATTCAAAGTATTCGTGTCACCAATTCAAAAATGGATCTAAAAACAATTTTAATGTATTCTAAAATGTATAGTTTATGGGCGATATATGTCGACGCAAGGCTCTGGCACCGGCCGCGAGGGGTGCAGACAGGTGACCCGAGAGTCAGATGACGCGAGCGCCGATATAAACTCGATCGCCGATTTTATAATAGCGAAAGTGTACTGTCGCTTTCTATCCTCAAATGTTAGTGTCGATATTCAGTGAGTGCTCCGCTTGCGTGCCGTGGGCGGCGCCCGCCGTCAGCCCCCACGCGCCGCCGACCTGTTGCCGGCCTTATTTGCACTTATATCAATTAAGTTCAAATTATGTAAATGTATGTATTCATATGTGTAAGTATATTTCCAGAATCTTCACTATCTATAGTAATAGGCATGACGAAAGATTTTGAAATCCTCTTCCATAATGTGTGTATACGTTTACTTCACAAGAAAAACCCCATATTTCGGTAATATACTTAAATAATTTGGAAAATCCAAAAGTGCACGCCTCATAATTTTTTTTTTAAATAATTATTTATTAATTATTATTTTTGTTTATTTAATAACAATTAAACCACATCGAATCAGACCCTGAAAAATGAAAGGGTTCTATTCCTGAGCATACTCAAGCGTAAGAGAAAAAAAAAGACTCGATTAGTAAAGTATTTCGGTCGCTATCGTGTTAACAAGAAAATCCTCCGCACATACAGACACACGGACGTCCAAGACAGAACTTTTTTAAACTGTTTTTTAACTAGTTTAAATAACAAAAATGACATCAAAAATATCATGAATGTTAAAAATAGTGTTTTTTCTTAATATGTGTGTGTATGTATTATCTTACAAGTGCAATGTATGATACATAAAGACATTTTAAGTTTGAAAAATCAGATGTTTTGCGCGAAGTGACAGTAGTACCCACCTCAACGCTTCGCTTATGAGGCGTGCAATTTAACGAAGATAAAAGCCATTTTTCAAAAAATATTTATTAACTGTGCCAAAACAGCTCGCAGGTGTCATGGCGTAGGCGTGACGTCACTCTTTAGTAAATACGTAATTATTTGTACGCATTGCGAAGAAAATTAAAAAAATATTTATTTAATATGTGTTATAGAAACGAATTTCAAAGTTTTTAAGTGGTGTGCAGTATTGCAGTGTGAATCCACATAAAAATAATGCACAAAAATGTGTTAGTAATATTATTTCAAGCGAGAAAATAATAAGAAATGATTGTATAAAGTTGGCGCGGAGAATCCCGAACCACGTACCTATTCGTGAATTCGCAATTATATTTCTGTTCTGAGTCGATAAAGCATACGTGAAACAATAGAAAATAAATAAAAATGCGTATTCTCAACATATTCATAACAACAAAACACATCTGACGTGAGTTGTTTACTTAAGCGTGACGTCACGCGTGTTTTAGTCAAAATGGCGAACTGCAGAATTTCAATGTTTTATTTTATTGATAATCTCATATTAAACTCACTATATTTAATTTATTTATTATACATTTTCCCTTAAAAATACTAATACGATCATTTATGGATACTGTCGTCATGCCTATTACTAATTTTATCGAATATTAATACGTGCACACAATATAATGTCTGGTGTGTTAATCATCAATTCATCAGCATTCTTCAAAAACAAGCGGTTGAAAATATAGCACCTACCGCGTCATTAATTGACTCTTGTTGCCAATTACTGGGCGATAGCTTCGACTGGATGCAATTTATGTTGTCATCAACAATTACCTACGTCTGAAGTAAGGTCTGAAGTAAGCAACCGGTGCTATAAATGTTTTATAATACACAAATAAACAATAAAAATGAATTTTCCTGCTCGGCATAGATAATATAAAAAAAGTTTAACATTAGTCAGACATACGATAGAGGTCGCGAGAGAGCTAATAATGGCGAACGACGCTAAATAAAAATGTAATGTCATAAGTTTTAATTAAAATTTAGAAGGGAATAGTTAAAATTGTGTACTAAAGTTAGTAAATTAAAGTTTTAATGTCATTTATTTTCAGGTTAGTATTTTTTTTTTTTTAATAAAGCATTGATAATTTAAAAATTATGTGCCTACTTAAGTTAAGTTAAGGTAACTTTTGCAAAACAATTATACAACTAAGCTAAAGTTGTATGATTGCACTCTCTATTATTGATATATAAATTTTTAAAAAATTGTACTGTAGTTAGTTCTATGTAAAAGTATTCAAAATAATAATTAGTTAAATTATAACAAATTGTAGGTGTTCAACTCAAAAATGATTCAACGTGAGTATTAATAAATGATTATCTTTTTCATCCGACGCCTTCCTCGAGTGAATCCCCCATAATGCGAGATGTATGTTTACGATAACAGCTGTATTGTTACATCTCCAGCTTTTACGATTTAATGAAACTTAATCGCAATGAATTAGTGGGTTCATATAATTAAATTCCGGTCGGCTTTCGCTGAGCATTGTGATGTTGCACAACCGCGAACGGAACCCGCGGCCCGTGGGAACCGCGCCGAGCTCTTCCTCGCGCCCCGCGGTGCGCCGCATTCTAGTCAAACGGCCCTTTGCTGCGTTATTTACAGAATTGCAAAGTTATCGCTCATTTTTATTAGAAATTTCATATCTTTTATAATAAAGAAGTCTGCAGCCCGAGCACCAAGAGGTTTTTATTGTGATAGACATTGAGAACAGAAGCAATTATTTTAAAGTACTGTTGTCACAAAAAGAAAGGTATGAAAATAATTACAAAGGTAGCTTAAATTACCTCATTCTATAGGTACAGAATACGTAATGTATTTAAATTTTTAAGTAAGTATATTATGTTTTAATAATTAGAACAAATAGCAGACCATACGTTATGTCATAATTATGTACACTATATCCATTTAAGAATATTATTGTTTGTTAAAAATTCAGAACGGCGCGCGCGGGCGGCGAATTCATTTACGACTTAACTAGTTGCATTTCAGGCAGGCCAATTTCCGCGAAGTGATAGAAATTCCCGCGCTAGGGGCCTCGTTTCGCGTCAGTTACGTAAGGGCCTATAGCAGTCCCGAATTCACAGACCACAGATAGCACACAATCAACTGCAGCTGGGGCGCCGCACGAGCCGCCGCGGCCGCTCTGCGTTGCCTCCGCGTCACTATCACGCAGCAATCAGTTTGTTTTATATTACGCTTTCTATTGTTGACAGATCACCATTGCGCTATTCACTTCCCTGACCCCCGTGTTCAATATTTACGTTAACGGGATAGACAGGCGACGTTATATAAATACCCATGCCCATTAAGTTAAGCGAATACATACTCGATTTGTAAAACAACAATATTCTGTTTTATAAGGAAATTTTATGTACCTAAGGTAGAAATGTTCTCTGTCTGTCTCTTCCATCATGAATTCATGAACATTAAGTTTCATGTAGGTCAATAATATATTGTGATCCAATTTAGATTTAGTTCAATCGATTGCAGTTGGTCTATTTGAATGCAGTTAGACCATAATGACGTGATGATACAAGCCGTGGATGGGCCGAGCCCGCGTGTGTGTGCGTGTGCGCGTGTGTGCGTGTCGGGTTGCGCAACACCAGCTTGATGCGCTGTGACAGCGCGAGCCGCGCCTTGTTAGCAGCGGCCGGCAGATGTCCGCGCTAACGCAATTACGACGAATTGGCCGCGATTGCCCGCGCTGGAAATCACTACACAATTTGTATATTCATCAACTAGATGATTTGTTGAACCCGCAAAATGAAAACTTTATCAATATGTAACAACCATGACTATACATAGATACTTACATCGTTAAAATACCCGTGATTACTGGGAGTTTGCACGTGAACTTACATAATTTCAAATTATTATTGAAATAGCAGGGACGCTTTAGGTCTACGAAAATGTTGTAGACTGCTCGTAGCATGTGGTCGTAGTACCTTTGTTACATTTACTTGCAGCAATATTCCCCTATGTCCCTATGTCCCTTTGTATGCTTAAATCTTTGAAACTACGCAACGGATTTTGATGCGGTTTTTTTAATAGATAGAGTGATTCAAGAGGAAGGTTTATATGTATAATAACATCCATTAAATAGTGGAGAAGTACTGTTATTTTTGAGGTTTCTAACGTGATGTCGTAAAAAATTACATTTTTTCCGCTTACATTGCAAACGCAGGCTGAACCCTACGAGTTTTATCAAAATAATGTACTAAGTATTGTACACATTGAAAAGGTCTACAGAAAAGTCCGTGATGGTATATGTCTATCTCTTATGGATAACCCACAATAACTTTTTTTTGTCATTTACATTTTACGACAAATAATGGTTAATTTTCGAAGCGATTTTAACCAATACAGCATTAATCCTTAACCAATAAAATACCTTGAATACATTGTTCATTTAATATAGATCTATATGGCCCTTTACACCGTATGATTTAAGTGAATATTTTCGAAGATATTACAGATTTAAAAATTGCGGGACGTAGCGTTTGCGGCGGTACCGGCCGGCCGCCCGGCTATTTATTTTATACCCGTGCGAAGCCGGAGCGGGCCGCTATGTTTTTATATACAACGTTCACAGTTTTTCTATAGTGTATTTAGTATCAGCATTGCACCCGTGCGAAGCCGGGGCGGGTCGCTAGTACACATATAAAGTTCTCCCATCAGTGGCATGATGTAACGTCGCCGGTAGTGCGGACTGCGGAGTGCGGACGTGCAGCTTAAACTACAAACTAAAACTTCATTCCGTGGCTTCGTTTGTTTGACTTCCCCCCCGCCCCCCCAATTATTACATCACATTACGTCAATGTCCAGTTTAAACTTACTTTACAAGCTTTAACTTTCATGTGATTTAATTTCAGTCAACTCGCTCATACGCTATTTTAAAAGATTTTCAACATGTTTTATATCTTTGTACCCTATGCAAAGGATTATCAATTTGTTTGGTTTCGCGTGGCGCCGTGTGCGCACAGCACTTACACTGTGGGTCGAGGGCGCGGGTTATCGCGGGCATCGGGACTCCATTCAGGCGTTAGAGTATAATATTATATTCTACGATTAAGGCGCCCGCCGCGACCTTATTAGCTGCATTGTTCTACATTGCCATAGTGCCATACCCACTGTTGTGTTTATTCTGCTATGGAATCCTCATAAATAACTCTTTCAAATATCTTGTATGTATTCAGTTCCACTTGAAAATTAGGCAGACATAAAATCAAATTGAAAGAATTAGCTTACCGATGAAAATAACAATATAAATATCCGACTCGTTTTCTCGAAGTGGATAAACAAGTGAACTACAAGTTCACTCTTAAAATCAATTTTAGAAATCCTAATCGTATTGAATCCTTACGGTACCTACAGTATTGCAATAACAAATGCTCAATTACGAAATCAATTTGGCGAAGAACTCGGACAATAGGATGAACAAACAATATTATCAATTAAGTATGTTAGAAGTAGTGACCGAAACCAAACAAGCGATCGTGGTCCACCGCCCACTGCAGACCGCAGGCTCCTTGCCTTGGGAAACACTTCATTACGCAGATTAATTGTGATTGAGCCGTTTCGTGACAAAGCTTGATCGCTCGCTGGAACAGTGAACGCTGCCTTCGGCACGTTTGGTAATCCCTGGTAATACACTGTTCTCTCCAAAAGTCTTTTTGAATTTTGCCATGAACTTTAATTAAGAGAATGTGAATTATTTTGAAACAAAATCTACTGTTATGTAATTTGTTTTCATTTTCAAGCAATTCAGAAAGTTTTGCAATTAAACCTATATTGGAATATATATGACACAGGCTAGAGATTACAAAACCTTAATTGTTTTATAAAATATAATTTAAATTTTCTCTTCCATGTTTTATAATATTATTGATTACTATAACAGTAAATAATAATCGACAAGTAAGATTGATAGCCGACACCGAGGCAGATTAAACGTCTCCTAACAAGTGGTTTTTGTGACATTAGCGGTGTGCGGCCTGCAAGAAATAAATTAGGAAGCTAAGTGGACATCAATTACATTAATGGAGCCCGAGTGAGCTGGCCCGCGCCCGAGCTTCTTGTAGCCTCAAGGTATTAATTGCTCACCATTAGTTGGGAATTTATATTTGGGGAATGTCCAGAATATAACATGTACATTATAGATAGTTCAATACATAGACTATATTAAAGGTCACGTCAGGTTAAATAATATAAACAGAGGATATGTGACAATAAAAGAACAGCAAGTAAGCGATCTTAATAAAGTGATTTAACGAAGCTACAGTTAGCGCTGAGATCGATCAAAGAACTCGCTCGTAAGGGACTTCCTCAGATACTTCCAGTGGAAAACGATCGCTAATGGCAGACTTCCCGAGCAATCGCACGACCCATTGTGCGCGCGCTGGCCGCTGCCAGTCTTTCCGCCAGGCGCCAACGTCACTCGCTTGAGCTGACGCAACGCGACGCAACCCTGCACGAGTGCAGGACGATTTGCATACAATAGGCTGATAACTGACGCCTCTCGTCTGCGCATTGGCAGGTTGAAATACAACCGTTTACCGACGCTGCCTACTCCCTTGTTATTTTTGGACAATTGAAATGAATATAATCTAGAGGCCGCTGTGTTTCGAAAGTGAAGAGTGTTACTTGTTACATATTAAACATGCAAAATTAAATTTATGCTTTTACTTCCATAAGGAGTTAAGGACTATTGGTTTATAAAAAATATTGGTTCGAATTTATATCTGCAATAAAATTTGACCGTAAAATAAGATCGTAAATGTCGTAATAAACGTATTATTAGTTATTATACTTACTCATTGCCGTTTAAATATAGGCTAACAGGTGGGGCATATAACAATGGGTGTGAACTGTTGCCTAACCGCGGCCCAGTGGAGTGTAGCATTGCGCCACCCGCAAGTCGCCGGGAGCGGCCGTCCGCGCTCCCGGCGGCATCAGTGAGCGACAATCATCAGCTAAGAGTTTGGTTGGTGCTCTTGGATGTTTACAGAAGTGCCGCGCTTTGGCAGGTAGTGCTTGCGGTTGGGAAACGGCGCACGACGGCCGCGATAGTCACGCAGGATACACTGCGCGATATCTGTAATCTGCCAGATGAGAGGATTAATGCTATTCATTGATTTAACCTTCATCCAATGAAAACAATAACGAGTAATAGCTCTATTGTTTAAAAAACCAACTACTTTATGTTTGTAATATGAACGGTACATCCTTCAACGAGTTTTTTAAAGGTTCTACTACATTTATGACGTAGCAGGTTGTATCTTTGGTGTCATTGTAGAACAATTTCAGTGTATAGAAATTGCAGATTGCAATTTGTTTTAAGTCGCATCGTTATAGTATAGCAGATCGTTATATAGCAGTTATATCAAATAATCAAATTGTACGTTATGAATGAATGCAGTGATGTATGTGTGCGCCCGCGCCTATCGTTGTCAAACAAAGGATGCGGGTGTGCCGCCACTTGTGCCTACTACGGAATATTATTATTGTTAGCTATCATTTCAGTGCAAGTCATTGTGTCAATAAAGCGATATACTTTAATTTTATTTTAAACTCGTACTTTTAAAAACATATTTTGTTAGCAAATGCCAGTCATGCAATGTATAAGATATATGTAACGTACTCTAAAGAGCAGTGTTGTTGCAGCTGGTGGTGAACCTGGCGATAGTGGTGTACCATGCGCTGGACTACACGCACGGCGAGGACGAGGAGCGCCTCGTGTCGCCCGACCTGGAGGCGCTCATCACCGACATGACCAACGGGAACATTGCGGGTTAGTCCCATGTAAATGTAATATTATGATCTTGTTTATTCGTTTGACTTTGAAAAATATAGCCCTCTATTAGATTTAGAGATTCGCAGTACCAAAATAAATTTCTTATCGTGCTCATCGAATATAAAAAGTAAACGAACGGTCACGCGAGCGTTTCTTTGCACTCACAATAATTGAGTCTGTTAAAGCACCTTACAAATAAACACAATCAGTTTCACCGCTGAACTTTCCCCTTATTGACCTTTCTCTCGTTGCGATCTCGGCACGGCGCCGAGAGCTTACCCGGCCCCGGCAAAACGCGGATCTGTGACGCCGTGCCTGTGCGTCAACATTCCCTGATCAGCTTCATATATTTCATATAAATAATAGTTTAAAAAAACTAAAAAACACGCTTTTTATAGAAAACCGAACTAAAAAATAGAAAATAAATTTAAATGAATTTAAATTAAGAAAATAGTGTTAAAAATTTCAATGAATATAAATTAATAATAGTGTGAGTAAAAAAAAATTATTTTATTTAAAAAAAAAGCGTGGGGTGCATGGTGTCAATGGTTATAGATATTTTATTGACAGATATGAGTAGAGTGATTATCATTTCGATAATATCTTAAGAAGCACCCCACGCTTTTTTTAAAATAAAATAATTTTTTTTTACACACACTATTATTAATTTATATTCATTGAAATTTTTAACACTATTTTCTTAATTTAAATTCATTTAAATTTATTTTCTATTTTTTAGTTCGGTTTTCTATAAAAAGCGTGTTTTTTAGTTTTTTTAAACTATTATTTATTTTCTACTTTTTAGTTTGGATTATTTATAATAGCTTGTTTTTTTAATTTTAAACTATTGCACGACTCATGATGCGAAGCATCAGAGAGTGCTTTACAATCGAAAAATAGTTTTCGCCTTATTTTGGCAACTATTTTTAGTATTATAGCCTTGTTAGTTAAAGGAATCAAGATATTTTGCATACTATTGTCGAGATAATTTAACGGAGATTAATTCTATACTTGCTAAAAATTAATTTAGTGCAATAGAAACGGAAAAAAATATCAAAATAGGTCAAAAAATTTTCCTGTCCGTCATGTATAAAACTCCGGAAACATTGTAACTTATGAAAAAATCAATTATTTGAGTTGTGAAGTAGTGAATAATTATCATAATTATCACAAGCTGAGCAAAGGTTGATTTCACGCATTAGTGCATAATACTTATTTTTATTTTATGGCGGCATTATTACCAAAAATATAAAAATGAAACATCTTAAGCTTATAAATCAAAAACAGTATTGTTTAGTTTAATATAATGAAAAATAAAATAAAATATGGATTATTTATAATAGCTTGTTTTTTTAATTTTAAACTATTGCACGACTCATGATGCGAAGCATCAGAGAGTGCTTTACGATCGAAAAATTTTTTTCGCCTTATTTTGGCAACTATTTTTAGTATTATAGCCTTGTTAGTTAAAGGAATCAAGATATTTTGCATACTATTGTCGAGATAATTTAACGGATATTAATTCTATCTGAGGCTCGGATCTCAGCCATGGAATCAAGCACTTGCTGCAAACGAGCTGCTCTGGCTTCCTCTGACTGTTTGGCTCTGTAATTTCTCATATAAAGCGCTCTTTTCTTCTTTCTCTCTTCTAATTCCTCGCTTGAAAGTTTTGACGTTCGTTTTATTGACTGTTGTCTTCTTTTCTCTAATGTCCTTTATCTCTGTGTTTTATTATATTTTTGTTTGTTTTTTCTTTCCATGATGTTTCCACGAGCAATGGACTGGTTACTGAGAACCTTCTTCTTTCTTTCAAAAATATCTTTAGCTATCATTAGGCTTGTTATAGGTATAACAAGGTTACATATTTTTTTAATTTTTACGTTTTCATCAAATTTTACGTGTCTTACGACTTAACAAATTGTTTATATTCTTTATATATCTCATACACGTTTTCGGTTACTTAGCACCAATAGTCTACTCCCCTACATAAATATGAGCAACGGACGAACGTAGACACGGCAAAATAATTAAACTTAGTCACAGAGATGGTGGCGGACTTCGTGGCTCGTGAAATCTAAGTTACATGCACGCATAAAAATTATTTGTTAGGACAAAAAAAACAGGGATAACAAAAAAATATGCTGTGATAAAAAATGAATTTACTTACAATAACAAATCAACTAGTTTATTTAACAAGATGAACTAAGTTGCAATAACAAATGAGTTTTCACTGCTCTGAAGGTTGTTTTAACAAAATCGCTTTGTTATTGTAATAAATTTTTTTGTTGCAATAACAAAATAGTTTTCTTATCAATAAAATTTGTTACTTGAACAAGCTATTCCGTTGCTTTAACAAATCGATTTATTTTTTTTTTTAAATAATTGAAAGATTCGGTTACAATAACGAAATAATTTTGTTGAGTGAACAAATGATTTTTAATTTTTTAAACTATTATTTGTTTTGTAGAATTAAAATTCTCTTTAGTATACAAAAATTTGGCAATATTAGAGAAAACGGCTTAAGATAATTATTGGAAATAAAAATTAACATCGAGTCCTGCCTTATCGACTGTAGAGAAAAATTATAGAAAATTTTAATTATTTTCTTACCTTATCGACTATAGATGAAAATTATATAAATTAACAAAAATCATATTTTGCAAATTGAAAAATGGAATAATTTTATCAAATTAGTGTATTGTCATCGGTCCTCAATAAATCTACAAAGTTTGAACGAAATCTGGCCGTTTAAAGTGGGTCAAAATCGCGCCCAAAGAAGTCGGTTACAAACAAACATACAAACATAAAAATGGAATAATTTTATCAAATTAGTGTATTGTCATCGGTCCTCAATAAATCTACAAAGTTTGAACGAAATCTGGCCGTTTAAAGTGGGTCAAAATCGCGCCCAAAGAAGTCGGTTACAAACATACAAACATACAGGTGAAGCTAATAAAAAGCGTGTAATAAAAGTAAACGCTCATTTACATTAACCCAAAAGATATGCTCAATAAAAGTTAGTAATTTTAATCCGGTGTTACGGTGAATATATTTTAATTAAATTTGTTTACGATTGTAATCGTAAGTTGTATCGAAGACCGTACCTACCCGTAGCCTCGACTGATTCGATTCGTTCGCCCCCCATAATTTAAGTCGATATGTATCGTTCGTCGGCCATTAAATTAACGACTAGTTTTCTGTTGCAAATTTGCCAATAAGCTATATCTGTTTTGAATAAATATTCGAAAGCGGCGTTTAACGATGATCGTTATTTATGGTCGTGTTTTTATACATCGCGTAGTGTTCGAATGGAAAGTCTCCGCGAGTTCCATGGGAACCGCGATCGCGATCATTGTAATCTCGGCGTATTTCTGTCGTGCTGCGATTCTGATGAGCTGACGTGCATACAAACCCGTTTAGTGCAGGCGTGACCTTTGCGCCGGCCCGTTAGCCGTGCCCGCGCCCGGCCGGCCGCCGGTCTCCTGACGTGGACGTGACGAAGAGTTGACGGTTTTTGTAGATCGACAATATTCTCGCCATTTTCGCATTGATAAAGAAGACCCGCTATTGAGTTTCACACGGAGCCGAGGTCTCGGTTATAGTCATTTTGTTCCGCAATGTTCGCTGCGTATATTAATTTTCTCCTCAGTTTAATGTAGCATATGTCCGTGAGAACGATTTTTTAATACAATTGATACAAGTTGTCCAACGGTGCCATTGTCTGGAGGCTCCGGATCTAGGTCGGGGTTTATTCTATGAACGCCTGTGTCGTGTTGCGCGTACGCATCACTTGTGGTTAATTAAATCACGCCGCAAACATTGTTATCGGTGAGCTTCGTCGGTGGCATACGTTGTACACCGTACAGTATTCTGAACCTGTTCCTGTAAATATTGAATATTAATTTGCCTCGCGTTCTTCTTTAAAGATGGTACTTTGATAGCACTTAACTGTTTTAATTATTATTTAAAAATCGAATGAATCGATCGATATCTCAATCCGGAAAACGTTTGCAGAGTGGCGTTGAAGCGAGTGCATGAGAAATGCACGCAAAGTAGTGTGAATCGTAAATCTTCATTAAGATCGGTGCACGATGTTCCGGCAGCCGGCCGTGGGAGCCGTCGCCAGTCCGCCAGCTCTCAGCTGCCCCGCCGCGGCCGAACAGCCCAACCTCACGTTTCCGGCTATTCTCTTTCTTATCAATGCGTTCATTCTTAGGATTTCATTATCTTAATAAATAACTAAAAGTGTCTTAGTTGATTTTAACTAAAACTCATATTTTTTTTATATTTTAAAATTGTATGTGGTGTTAGTCTATTATAATTAAAATATTAGCAAATAATTGTATTTTCTTTGTATTTTATAATTAGTGTTAACAATTGTTCATAATTCATAATTCTTTATTTACGTTATGTTAGTAATATCCTTTGTAAATAAATAAATAAATAATATGTACGAGGTACTCGTGTGAAAAGAAATTTGATGATTACAATTATTATCGAAATCATTGTTGACATAATATCATTTCACCTGTTATAATTACGTTGTGAACACAACCGTCATATCGCTCGTATGCCTTATCTGTGATTAGATTTGTAAATCTGTTGCGACTTGATTTTAAATTTTAAACAAAAACTTCTTTCATAATAATAATACGTTGTTTTTATAGAAATTATCACAACAATTTATTAATTTGATATTCACCAAATAATATGTAATTTATTATCAAAGTATGTCTGTTATAAAATATTCTATGCCTGGATTTAATAAGTTCTTGATATTTGTTAAGTTGGCACATGAATAGATTTGAGAAATATTTTTTAAAACTTTGGATGAAATGTACCTATACAATGAAGTCGCATTTACAGCGAAATGAAGGCGATTCGTTCCGTCGACATTTCTCCACCCTTTCTCTCCGGAGCGCTCTATCTATATGAAGCCGTCATATTTTCACGTTTTTTGTGCAAACTATTTTTTGACTCAATTGATCTCGGATTCATCATCGAAATGTAATTTGTCGAAGCGCGTGTTTACGGCGAGGAGCTTCCGAGTGTCGATACGAATGCGGCTCAGATTTATAGCGTTATAATAGCCTGCGCCGGAAATTGTAGAGGAACTGCAGCAAATTTGGAATACTGCATGTAAGTTGGAATACCTTGGATACTAAATTATTATAAGCGCCATCTGTGTTTTCTTCTTACAAGATTATCGTCACACCCCATACGGAGCTAATGAGTACTAAAAACAGACTGCCATCTTGACATTCCGGCTGCCAGCCTCGTAGAAGCGAAACGTCAATGTTCAAATTTTTTTCGGTACGAAAGCAATCAGTGATAATCATTTACTAGGATATGTAAAATCTTTATTGTAATTATTTAAACTAATAAGCGACCTTTTAAGTTTATAGTTTTACTTTTATTTTGTTAGTATTTCTGAAATAAAAAATGTGATATGAAATTTTAGGTTAGGATGTCATGTTGTTAATTTGGAATACCGAAAGTGAATATAATTTGGGATATTCCAAATTTTATGCACATTTTTGTAAGAAGATATCCAATCTTGTTTTTTTTTAGAAATATCTGCATCCCATAAGTACAGCAAGAGAAAGAAGTGAGACAAGGAGGATATGTCCGCGGCGATTATCGCTGTTCCAGAAAAGAGAATGGGATACCTACGCTAAACACTTTAACGCTCCCAGGTCAACTCTTTCCATTTGTTAATAATAAGGACTCCTCGATTGAATTTATAACGAATAAAGCCGTTGGTCGAAGGCCAGTTTTGGGTACAGATATTGAAAACATGCTGGTTGAGTACATATTAACTATGGAGAATAAGTTTTATGGGCTGAATGGACTTGCGTCGGTTGGCATATCAATAAGCTATAAAAAATAATATTCAAAACGCTTTTAAGGATGGATTTGCTGGAAGATACTGGCTAAAGGGATTTTTAAAACGAAATAAGGAAATTTTGTCCATAAGACAGCCAACTGGAACTTCTCAAGCAAGGGTCAATGGATGATTTAAGTTCCTAATTTAACACTGATCTGTGATTATTGTGACTGATTATTACTTAATAATTGTATTAGTGTAAGCTATTTTGTTATAAAAATAAGTTTTTTTTTAGATATTAAGGAAAAGTGTAAGCAATATTAAAGAAAAAAAGGTGATCATAATTTGGAATACTATATTCCAAATTATCTGCACCATAAGTCAAATGAAGCTTTTGGAGTTTATTAGGTTTATTAAAATTTTGATATTGTTCTAAGTTTTTGTTTTGTTTTATTCTTTCTATTATTAAAGTTTATTAATTTTCTAACCATTTGATGTATTTTTTATTGGGCTAAGCCATTTTATTTCCTACTTATTCCCAAAAAACAAACCGGTATTCCAAATTTGCTGCAGTTCCTCTACTGTATTCCAATCGAAATTTACAATTTGCCTTATAACGACCGGAGAAAACATACATTTTGATTTTGGAAAGTTTTTTTTTTTGAGTTACAAATCTTATAATCGATCATAAATAAAATTACTAGCTGCAAGATATCAATTGCATCATGTTCGCTTTTGGAACAACAATATCAAATAAACATTATATGTATATTGTATATAAGTTAAATACCAAGAAGCTCTTTTCAAGTGCACACACAAATATGTACACAAAGATGTTGTTTATTCGGCAAGAATGGAATCGAAAGTATCCGCCGGTAAGGAGGTTAAGTGCTCGCTCGATACGGGTTCCTCTTTACGGCAGTCGTCACATAACCATCAGCCACCATCGAAAAGCTCCGCTAGCGGCGGAATCGCTCGGCACAACTGGATCTCGACTAACTGTTCCATCCATGATATGAGTCGACATCCGCACGTAACTGAATTTTACGATATAATCGAGAATTACTTTTTAAAATAAATACAGTAAATCTTCAATCGAATCCGATAAGCTAGTGGTCGGTCGGCAGCGGCGGGGATGGGGGGATGCCGTGTCGCTCGACAGCCGACGATGGATGCTGCGGCAAGGCTGCAGCGATGTGGGCCGCCGCCCCGTCTCGCAGGTGTATAGGCCGGTAATTACAACGCCTCGATGCTGATTTTCTCGTTTTCGTGAGTGGGTCATTGACACTGGGTCAGTGTGTCCTCTCGGTTTATCGCTATCGACTGCCACCTTATTGAGAATTTGTAATTTTTTTTTGAAGAATAATTTAGTTTTGTCTTACGGATTGGGTTTTTAAATGCTTGTAATATATTTTTAAAATATTTGTTTACTTTTTTGACTTTTATCCCAGATACATAATATAAAGCTAAACAGCTATATAATAGAACTTTTACACTGTGAAAACTTAAAAAATAAGCAAAGATATAATATTATCTTACACACTCAAATTGGAATTAATGAATGCAAATAGGATTCAATGATTGCGAAAAATATTTTCGCACTCAATTTCGTATGTAAATATGTGATATTTGGTCCTAACAGCAAAAGAGAAAGTATGAGAATGGAACATTGGACCGAAATTATTAGCATGTTATTATGAAGGTCAGCAAGTGTATCAATTATTTTTAACTGACACAATTTGACTGTACAATATATCGTAAAATATAAGTATTTGCAAGTAAATCCCGTCCGGTAATGAGCAGCGTGGCCACCGGCGCCGCAGCTCAGCCGCCCGCAGCTCAGCCGTCCGCTCGCCGCTAAAAGCTTATCACATATTATGTCGAAGATTTCTCGGTACATTTCGCATGGTCCGTTAAACTCATGTGAACACTTGTTACATTCGCATTCTTCACGGCGCGGCGATGAAACAACGACCCTACTCCACTCGCGTAATATGCATGATCCATGAACTTTATGTTCGCCTTAAAAATCTGGTGATACTTCGCATAACATGCATTGTTGATTTGTTGAGTTGATTTGTTTTACATTCGAAAAAAGAAAACCAACCGCAAATGTTTACATAGTAAATATTAATTTTCAGTATCAATACATATTAGTTATTACACATATTAAATACTTCGACTTTATAACCTTAATAAGATTCTTGGCGGGTACAATTAAGGTCAGTTTTGGGTCACGAAGCCGAAGCGCCCTTCAATTTTGTTAAATTGGTAATTATTTGACTTTCACTTTTAAACTCGGCAGCATTCTCCGAATGTATGCGAAAGACACAAGAATTTCTTAGCGCAATGTTTAGTTTGATCAATGAGCATATGTAGGAATGCCTGCGTGGGCGCTGGCCCATTGTTCCGCTGAGCCGCTGAGCGCGCAGCATGGCGCAGTGCTGGCGGACAGGCCTGGCGGACAGGCCCCTCGGAGCCGCTGGCTGTCGGCGCGCACGGTGACACCCGCTCCTGCATACCTTCCATTCATTTAAAAGCTATTAACTGTACTGTGTCAATGACGGGCATAGCTTCGTTATTGCATAGGTTTCCTAAAACATTTAGTTTATGTTCCGTTCCTAAAATGTCAGACACATTTTAGGAACGTACTATGTACATCTTTTCCTTTTATAAACTCCATAAAATCAATACTTACTTTTACATGCAGCCTAGCGGGGGCTCGGGATCAGATCGACGAACTTGTCATACGATCAGCGCGGGTTTTGCGCGTATCATTTACGTAGGTTCATAACGCACGCGCTATGAGCGGGCAGGGTTACGTTGTACTTTCCTCGCCGGTATTATTGTGGACTGTGTAAGGTGAGCAGTGAAAGTGTAGGCGTCTACTTGGAACAATGTGTTAAATTGTTATTAATAGTCGAGTGTCGGGTTCCCCGATTCGCGTCTTTGTTCAGAGTTCGAAGATCGCATCGGCGCTGCGGCGCAAATCGCTGCGATGGATGCACGGTTTGCGCTTACTGTATGTCTAATGGGAGTGTAAGATACAGTACCGCAGATGGTGGAGCATTAATCTCGCGGCTGATAGTGCGGCTAATGAAGGAGCCGTTAGGCGGCAGCCTGAAGCGGCTACAGTTACGTGTGCTCTCCCACGTAAAGTCCCACGTAAAGAAGGCTTAACAGTTGCCAGCCCCGTCATGAGTAGCTGTTTGTCTCTTGTACTTTTTGCTGCAATCATATGTCATTTGTCTCAACATTTTCCCTATACTTTTTTTTACGAATTTTTGACAAAAGGATTTATAGGAAATTAATATCCAAAGCGCCCCCAATCTAAATAGTCCAGAGCTATTTATGACTTAATATATTTTACATAATACGAAATTAAATTCATCAATCACAAGTATGTTTGGCTAGGATACCATTCGGCGGGACTGATATTATTTGTAGAGAGTGAAGCCTTTGCCCTTCTGCTCGCTGCTCTACACTATGTTCACCTTCTTGGATAATGTTTTACTACTATATATTATAATGTACCAAACAAAGTACATAATTATAGATTATGTTGCCCTTATTAATTCTGAGATTCTTATCTTTATTATATAATAAAAGTACAGCTTTCATTGATAAAGTACCTAACTAAAAAGTGACACTCGAAAGTAAGGAATGTAATGTGTGTTCCAGAGGAGGACGAGGAGTGCGGCATGTCGGAGGGCTCGGAGACGTCGGAGGGCGGGCGCGCCGACACGGACGACGAGGGCATCGAGCGCGACGCGGAGCCCGCGCCGCGCCGCCGCCGCCGCCTGCGCACCTTCCTGCTCAAGGACGTCGTTGAGGTACCGCCACAGATCAGATAATACTTACTGTACCGCTTCTCATTCCCCATCGTCCTCAGAAACACCTTCTCGTGTGCGTAATTCATGTCTGTTTAAGCAACATTAGCAATTAGCATATTATTGTTGAATGACACAGCCGAGCTCATGTTTGCGCGTTAGAGCTCAAATAGTAATCTGACCACTTTCGACACCATCTTTCGTTAGAATTGTTAATTAAGCTAATTTAATAGAAGCGATATTTCATATTATGCATAATCTGTAAATGTTAATTGGACGGCTGCGGCGGCGTGAGATTAGGTCGACATAATTTGTAAACATAAATTTCCTCAGCAATTATGTTCAAACTACACGTAACGATATTGACACGCAGCGAGGAAGTGTCCGGGCGCCCCGGGCTGAGCCCCGGGTTCGTGGAGGCGCACCGGAGCGCACTCCTACAGTTTACGAGCGCGCTATCTTTGGAGCGTATTGGGTGAAAGTATGCGACACTGTATATTCTATTAAATGGAAAGTTTATGATGGTGCAATATTATGGTATACTTTTTGTTATCGTATGAAGTTAATAAGCTCTAATGGAAGCGGCCCATTATTGCTTGCAAAGCTCGTTGCGACGCAGCGACTGCTGACGCGCCGCATTATCGTGTGACGATACTTGCACTTTAATGGTTACAACTAGTTAAAACTTACAACTTTCCCGACTATAAATTCATGACAATGATGTAATATTTAAATGTACAAGCGTTCATAGCGTTCGACGCAAAGAGATTTGTGTAATTTTTATGATCGAAATTATAAAAGTTACTAGCGGCCCGCTCCGGCTTCGCACGGGTATAAAATATATAGCCGGGCGGCCGGCCGGTACCGCCGCAAACGCTACGTCCCGCAATTTTTAAATCTGTAATATCTTCGAAAATATTCACTTAAATCATACGGTGTAAGGGCCATATAGATCTATATTAAATGAACAATGTATTCAAGGTATTTAATTGGTTAAGGATTAATGCTGTATTGGTTAAAATCGCTTCGAAAATTAGCCATTATTTGTCGTAAAAAATAAATGACAAAAAAAGTTATTGTGGGTTATCCATAAGAGATAGACATATACCATCGCGGACTTTTCTGTAGACCTTTTCAATGTGTATAATACTTAGTACATTATTTTGATAAAACTCGTAGGGTTTAGCCTGCGTTTGCAATGTAAGCGGAAAAAATGTAATTTTTTACGACATCACATTAGAAACCTCAAAAATAACAGTACTTCTCCATATTTAATGGATGTTATTATACATAAAAACCTTCCTCTTGAATCACTCTATCTATTAAAAAAAACCGCATCAAAATCCGTTGCGTAGTTTCAAAGATTTAAGCGTACAAAGGGACATAGGGACATAGGGACAGAGAAAGCGACTTTGTTTTATACTATGTAGTGATAATGATAATGTTATTCCTACGAAAGGTTGTCACAACCGTGGTGACCCGGCCCGTCGACCACGCAACACTCTGAACTCGATCTGTCGCGGCGACGCCTGTTGCTGTCTTATAAGCGGCTTAATATTTTGTATTAGCAATATAATATCGGCAGTATTACATGTAACTTATGTAAAACAGTGGAATGCAATCGGTCACAAATGGCCGTTTGCATTAATGAGTCGAAGGAGTCGTGACGAAACGCCGTAATAGCTGCAAGCGCGCGGGTACGATGCTTAGTTAGTACTATACTTATTACTTCTTAATTATAACGGTGTCGATGCCTCGGTTATACTGCACATTTAAGTGACGCAAACTAATCAAAGGAGAGCCAGATTTGTAAGAGAGGACGGCTAGGTGACGTCATCATGAGCCCGTGCCAGCTAATGCCGCGTCGATTTCTCCAGCGCCGGACCTCTGACCCGCCTATTTACGTTGCGCCGTGTATCCCCTGGCCATTTGTAGCCTTCTGCGAAATAACTTAATGCTAACGAGTCCCTTTCGATTGGAGTGCTATTGGAAAATTGTTTAACATATACATACCTACACGAGATTTGTCTTTAGTGATGAAAGGCATTGAGGATGAAAGTATAGTTGTTTCGTTAACCAATTGCTGTGGGGCGCGTGTTATCCTGATGTATAACCTATTATTACAAAGTTTCATCCTAATCCGTCTGGAAGTTTTTTCATAAAAGAGCAGCAAACATCCATCTACCCTCACAAAGTTTTGCTTTTATAATATTAACAAAGTAGTAAGAAGGACATATACTTATTATGACGAGAGAATATTTATCGTAAATTAATAGAAAAAATATTTGGTTAGCGAAAACAGAGAGAAAACTGCAAGACCTCAAGCTTTTCACTTAACCATCTTTAAGAGGAGGAGAAAAATGTAAAGAAGCAATTTCCTCGTTTTCTCAAATACTCCGCAAGTAGGTCGGGCGGCGCCGGCTGCGGTCGACTCTCTTTAAGTCATTTTCGCGGATCGCACCAGTTACTCTAATTTAGGTCATCCGGGACGAAAGCTTTTTGAAGCAGAATCTGAAGCATAAAGCGTTTTTTCAAAGTTATGCAATGTTCAGTTCAGCAGACAGGTTTCCGAATAATTATAAATAATAAGAATTCAGCTCAGCAAAGGTGTTATCGCATAATTAATTGAGCGAAGGAGGTGATAAATTATAGCCCCTGTAATGATGGTCAGTTTCGGTGAACAATATCCGGCAAACGCCATATTTTACACCATGTTATTTGTTACAATACATAATTATAATTAAAAACTTAAGTTACAGTGGTGTCTCTTATATTAGCGAAAGTTGTCATTTAACATTATCTAGATTTTAGAACAACAAAACATGATGGGGTCATTGTTTTGCATTCAATGTTGCAAGCGCATTTCGTCGTGTGATTATATTATTTCATTAATTATATCGATAACTTGCTTTTTATTCTTGCTCTATAGATTGCGATATAATGAAGCGTAACAGCATAATATAATATTACACAGTTATTTAATAAATAAATATTTCTTAACCAATTTGAAAATATTCTTACACACATTAGAATAAAACAACCTTTTGTGTTTAATTAATTTCTATTTTATTTCTATTATACTCGACACAGAGCTAACAGAATGCAATAAGCGGTATTTTAATTTTTGATGTGAGCGTCTTGTCGAATATATGGGTCAAATGCCGCTTTTTGCAATAGTGTTATGTGTGTGTGTTGTGTGACGAGTACTGAGTTCCCGCTGTGCAGCGCTGCGTGTGGCACTGCGGCGGGCGCGGCGCGCGCGCGCGCGACTCGGCGGCGGCGCACTACCGCGCCGTGTGCCGCGCGCTCGTGGCCGAGGCGCTGGAGCTGGCGTCGTTCCTGGCGCGCGTGCGCGTCACCGCCGCGCGCGACCTCGGCGCGCACGAGGACTCCGCCATGCATCTCGACACGCTGCACTTCTCCGACTGGGTACGTTGCACCCTCCCTTCGTTTTTAGCTCGATGTCGCTCCTGAACGCCGACGTTTATGCGACTGAAAACATTCACAGAATTGCGCGGTTCTGATCATTTATCTACCTACAATCTAGATTGAATAAATAGACGACGAACATAGTGGAAAAATATGATTCCTAAAATTTATAGCATCTGCTTTATCTACAAACGCTTCTGCTAAATTTTCAAAGTAAATTCTCAGTAATGTCCATTGATATGCATTGTGGGAGCAGCTCGATAGAAACCAGAATTGTTTATCGAATATTTCGCGGTGTAATGACCCATATAAATATGAATAGCGGTGCGCTCTCTTGGAATTCGCTAGGAATTAATTATAACTAAGTGTGTGTCGCACCTGATCCCTGACACACATACCTCTCTACGCAAATAGCTTCTTGTTGGAATTCTGTCTGACATTACCTGCAACTTGATTTAATTACCACACTTCATCAAGTGCACCGATCATCCACTGCTAGTTATATGAAAACAATGAAATTCAGTCTACGCTAAGTGTTTAAAAATGCTAATGCTATATTTTTTGTATTATATTTAGTCAAACCGAAGGATTTGGAGAGCGCTACAAGTACGTATCTAGTGTCGTAGAATTGATATTACAAAGTCGCTAATTACGTTATCCCAAGATTTCATTCGTAACAATATTGCTATTTATTTGAGTATATTATGTAGGTATGCAGTTAAGGTAAATTTATAAAAAATATATACTATATATAGGTGCCTGTCGCGTAGAGCTACGCAAAGTTGCATTCGCTGAATGTTGGTGATCGGTTTCAGGCGAGATTCTGGATGCAAGTGATCGGGGAGCTGCGCATGGGCGTGAAGCTGAAGAAGGTGAACTACTCGCGAACGCCCATCGAGTACGAGCTCACGCCCTACGAGATCCTCATGGACGACATCCGCTCGCGCCGCTACACGCTGCGCAAGGTCGACGGCGCCATCCCGCACAAGTGGGTCTTCCAACTTTCCAAGCCGAGCTCGTTGTGCTTGCAGTTTTTAATCATTCTTTTGCTTGTCACTTCACGTTGAAATTTATATTAAAAAAATACCACTAAAATCACTTATATGCTGTACTTATAACAGATTTTATATTGTGTCTTACGCTACAATGCATAAAAAAACATATCATATATTAAGAAACACTTCTTACGAATATACGAATATGCAAAATCCATAATTAAGCTAATAACGATATATTTATTATAAACTTTTTTGACATAAAAAATGTGTTTTTATCATAAGAATTGGTTTGAGCGACATCTCGTGGAAAGGTTGAGAACTACGGCTTCTTTTCGAACCTGCAAGGCTAAACGCTTGTCATCTATTCGTTTTCTAACGAATACAGTACTACAAGGATCTTATCACTTATGGCACGTGGCGAAATTCGGATTTTTAAAATCATTATACATATTATGATGGGTTTGGGTGTTTTGATGTTTTGTATTTCCAATAATTTTCCTTATCCTAATTCAATAAATCATAACTTCATCGCTTGCGCACTACATTATCTGAAAAAAAAAAAAAATGTGTGCGTGTACTAGTGTACACACGTAAGCAGTGAAACTTCTTTATAACCTTATTTTTCAAAAAATAATTTACTATATGCAACTTGACAGAAATACGTCGAATCACGCGTGGTACTTGGTAGGGATAAGAACAAGATGGCGCGTAACGGAAAAATGTCACGCGTAACGAAAAAATGTTACACTAAATTTTTTTCCAACCCCGATAAAGAAGTTTCACTTCAAAAATGGTACTTTCCAAAAACTTTCAAAATTAGCTGAGCGGCTTCAATCCTAATTTCCCTGAAACAATGGAGATTTTTGCATCGGCAAATCATACTTCACAACAACGCTCCTCTGGTGGTGTCATCCGAGTGCCGATAGATCCTTGTACTATAGATAGTAGCTATTCCAGTCAAAGTAGATATTCAAGAGCGAACAATTAATGTACTATCCAGCAGAAAAATTGTTCGACACATATTTTACATAAAATTTCAAAATTTCCCCTCACTCCGGAAGGTAATTAAAAAAAAATTGCGACGAATGTAAAAAAATAATGTATTTTATGATAGAATTAACCGTTTCGGTGATAATTGTGAAAACCTATTTTTTTTTAAATTGAACTAGAATAATTTTAAAGTCCTGCCTGTCTGTTTTATCTAATTTAACCAAACTATGTACATATTAGTCGTTATGAGAATTGAGATTATGCCTATCCTATGCATTGATGATACTATTGTCACACTTCACAGAATAATAACTAGTAACTATCCCATTGTACAAGCGTTTTTGCCATTTGTCTAGGCCAGCTGGTATAAAAATATACGGTCGTTTTACAGTTTTATACTAACATTAAATTTGTTCACAGTGTTAAGAAAGACGCACACGCAATGATACTCGAATTTATAAGAAGTAGACCTCCACTCAAAAAGGTAAGTCACTATGATAATTAATTTTCTTGATATTGAGACTTATTTTGTAGGTACTCAATTTTTTTTATTACGATAAAAATGAAAAAATGAAACACCACGAATTCACAGAATTCTTAATTTGTTACAATTTTTCATCTACTGCGTCTTACTATTATATTACTAGGTTACCGGATAACAATATGTGTGTACAGGCATCGGAGCGCAAGCTGGCGCCGGCGCGGCGCGAGGTGACGCCGCGCGAGCAGCTGCTGCGCTCCATCCAGCTCGGGCGGCCGCTGCGCCCCACGCCCTACTCGCACCACTCGCCCCACTCGCACCACTCGCACCACTCGCCCCGCGCCGCCTACTCGCGCACGCACCGTGAGTACCGCAACGTCAACCTTTATACACGGAGACATTTGTTTCAGCGATACACGTTTCACGGACAACATAAATACCACATTGGGGCCATCAAGAAAAGATTTAAAATTTCTCTTTAAAAGGCCCGCAAAGCACCGGTGTAAAACCACCATTGTCACTAGTGTTTATGGGCGGTGATGAGCAACTTAACATAAGATGACCGACCTGCCTCTTCGATATTGGTTCGACATAAAAAAATATACATGCTTTTAAATTTCTTGAAACAGGTAAATCTTCGGTGAATAACTTGACTGTTATACGGCGCCTGCCGGAGCGACTTAGCAAAAACGATTATCGGCTGTATCGCTTGTGTGTACCAATAAAAAGAGGTGCTTTAGGAGAGTTCGCGCAAGTTTTGCATCGAAATTGTTAAACCTTATATTTTTTATGTGTATTTAACTAGATATTGTAATGATTGCTAACAACAAATAAATTAAGAATGCATTGTTAAAGCCCAAACCTATAGTGTCATAGTTTCTCAGTAAAGTGTAGCATAAATGCGTGCTTGAGAATATTCAAATATCTTGAGAGGTAACGAGAGCCTCCCGCTTCTGTCCCTGAGGATAACCTGAAGAGTAGGGTAAATTATATTCAAATGGAATATTATATAAAGCTGGAAGGATTCACTTTGATCTAACAACGAAACGATAAATTAAATGTTATCCACGGAATAAAAACTGCATACCTACATACTGATAGTAGTGAACAATTTATGAAAGCTTTTTGGTTTACTGGCCGATTAAGAAGAGCTGGAACGTAAACACATTCACACATTGCACATGTGTAGTGTCTGTGAAGACGCGCGCGGCGTGACGTCATACTGCATACGCATCATGAAAAGTCTGCCCGTCTCTCTCGCGCGCAGATTAGCTTATGAGAGTGAAGGGGACAATTATTGTTTTTATTTTGCAATTGTTTATAAATACAGGGTGATGTAATTTAAACAAAGACGTTAGGTATACTACTAACTATATTCGACGAGATAACTACTTCGCGGCACGCGGATTAGAAAATATTTTTACTTTACCTAGGTTAAATTATGTAACAATTTTAATAAGTTTTGTAAACTAAATGTAAACGCAGTAAGTTAAAATTTTCATACATAGCTGAACAATACAGCTTTTATTGTAATGTAGCCTTATCTCTTACGTGCTAGGGTTTCGCTTGTATTGTATTGGGAGTGAGCGCATGTGTTATTTGTATTGTTTATATCGTTATTTTGCATATGACATTAAATTTAATTATTATTTGATAATTGAATGATTATCAATACTATATTACAATAAAATTGATTAGGTATGAGAATAAATAATTAAGTTCATCGATTGAGTTACTTTTAAATTTTTATTTTACATATAAGTTATGAGAGCTTTCATATTATCTACAACGCACCCATTTTACAATTCAAGTCTACACTAGAATCGCATTTATTTTTGAACATACTGTATAGTAAAATTGCATAAGTGTGAGTACTGTGAACATGCCAGCTTTCCTTAATCGACCAGTAGCATTACATAAAATACCAGATATAAACGCGCCTTTGTTCCTTGCTTGTTTTTTAACTTCATTGATGATTCGCTGCTAAGTGATGAAATAAGGCCCAATGCAACCACATTTATTTTTCTTGAAATTCAAATCAGCAATACCTGGGATTAGTTGAAATATTAAAAAAATATTATTATGAACCTGTGCCTACCTCTTTTCTTTTTCTAAAATAGAACCTTCACCATCTGTATTAATACGTTCGTTTTTAGGATATACATATTTTTATTCTTATTTAGTCCATTGAATAAAAAGTTCTAGAGTGCGTGAGTTAGTAACGTAAGATGTTTCTTCGGAAACATGTCAAGAGTCCCTAGGTAATAAACATACTAAAACCCCGGGAGACTAGGAGGAGCCCCGGAGTGGGGGGAGTGGGGGAAAGGGTCCATTTTTTCATTTTTCGCTTAAATCTCAAAAACGGTACATGTTAGAGAAAAACTTTCAAGGAAAAGTTGAAAGGCCATAAAATTATCTACAAGTTGTACCTCAATATTTTTTTCCTATATCCTACCGTTTCTGAGTTACACGCAGTAAAAAATGATTTTGGCTCATCAATCGATCAAAAAATATTTCTTTCTTCCAAAAAACTCAAATGTGCAACTTGTGACCGGTACTGATAGATTGCTCTTAATTAGGTCTATAATTGGTAAAATAAACACATTCCTCCATGGAAGCCTTTAGGAGGAATCGATTGTCAAAATATTATATTAGGGTAGTTTGAGTTACTGAACTTGATCTTTTTATTTTTTTCTTCCAAAAAACTCAAAAGTGCAACTTGTGACCGGTACAGATAGATTGCTCATAATTAGGTCTATCATTGATAAAAATACCAGATTCCACCACGGAGGCGTTTACGGGGAATTGAATTTTATTAGGGTAGTTACGGTACTTGAACTTTTTATTTTTTTTCTTCCAAAAAACTCAAAAGTGCAACTTGTGACCGGTACTGATAGATTGCTCTTAATTAGGTCTATAATTGGTAAAATAAACACATTCCTCCATGGAAGCCTTTAGGAGGAATCGATTGCCAAAATATTATATTAGGGTAGTTTGAGTTACTGAACTTGATCTTTTTATTTTTTTCTTCCAAAAAACTCAAAAGTGCAACTTGTGACCGGTACAGATAGATTGCTCATAATTAGGTCTATCATTGATACAAATACCAGATTCCACCACGGAGGCGTTTACGGGGAATTGAATTTTATTAGGGTAGTTACGATACTTGAACTTTTTATTTTTTTTCTTCCAAAAAACTCAAAAGTGCAACTTGTGACCGGTACAGATAGATTGCTCATAATTAGGTCTATCATTGATAAAAATACCAGATTCCACCACGGAGGCGTTTACGGGGAATTGAATTTTATTAGGGTAGTTACGATACTTGAACTTTTTATTTTTTTCTTCCAAAAAACTCAAGTGCAACTTGTGACCGGTACAGATAGATTGTTCATAATTAGGTCTATCATTGATAAAAATACCAGATTCCACCACGGAGGCGTTTACGGGGAATTGAATTTTATTAGGGTAGTTACGGTACTTGAACTTTTTATTTTTTTTCTTCCAAAAAACTCAAAAGTGCAACTTGTGACCAGTACAGATAGATTGCTCATAATTAGGTCTATCATTGATAAAAATACCAAATTCCACCATGGAGGCGTTTAGGAGGAATTGAATTTTATTAGGGTAGTTACGATAATTGAATTTTTCACCTTTCATGGGATGTAGCTCGAAAACGGCTGCGAATAGAAAAAAATGATTTAGGTACAACTTGTAGATAATTTTATGGCCTTTCAACTTTTCCTTGAAAGTTTTTCTCTAACATGTACCGTTTTTGAGATTTAAGCGAAAAATGAAAAAATGGACCCATTCCCCCCCTCCCCCCACTCTGGGGCTCCTCCTAGTGTCCCGGGGTTTTAGTATGTTTATTACCTAGGGACTCTTGACATGTTTCCGAAGAAACATCTTACGTTACTAACTCATGCACTCTAGACCCCCCTTGGAGGGACTCATTCAATGGACTAATTGTGCTTGTGGTAACCATATTAGTAAACCTACTACGTGCACGGATATTGTCACCACAATATGATATTAATTGATAACATTACTGTGCCGAAACTTGAAAGCATAGAACTGAATTTCTGTTTCTATTTTATCGGACAAAATTAAATGACCTTTGATTCTGCATGGTAACTTACGCAATGGATGTTTAATAAATTTGCAACCAAATTTTGAATCAATTATTGAAAGAACAAACAATTTTTATTGCACAAAAATTATACTACTCTGATTCAGCTCTTTTTTATTAGCTAGGTATATTGCCTCTGGATAAACTCGTAATGTAGCCTGCGTTTGCAAATTATAGGTATCAGTTAATTTTTGATCAATATCTCTACCATACACGACACTAAGGAACTATAAGGAATATAGAGACGTTATTTTATTTTTTGTTATACACTTACTTTCGCTAATAATTCAGCATGCATAGGTACCTACACACAAACAAACACCAATGTCCGGAGACAACTTCCTCTTAGGCGTTTCCGCGGCGACTGGAAACTGATGACTGGAAGCTTTGTTATATGAAATGTTTTCTAACTTCATTACTCAAATAGTTATTATTTTTCAGGTCCTATCATATCCTGCCCCGATCCCTTTTCTTGATCCCGAAAACCACTCTCTTACTTTGGATTGAAAAAAAAAGGAGAATATTTTTTCATATGCTGTTTTATAATTGTTTATTTTGATACATTAAATTAAATATGAATTTCATTACCTTTGTCTTTTCATTGCGTAGTTAGCATAACACAGTAAATACAATGGATGGAATGTAGGTATGTTTAATTTAGGACAGTCTTTCACTTGCATGAATATTTACACATCGCACTAATCGCTTCACTTGTATAATTACATATAATTATATTTTATTTATAAATGTGAAGTATTCGTATCGCGCATGTTCAACGTTTCTCTAAATACCTGGAAAGTGCAAATTAGTAATTAACAATCGACTCCGGATTTATTTCCTGATTGAGGACGATAAAATTACGATTCCAAAAATACTAAGTACATATACTAATAATTAATTAAAACTACTAATACATTCTTTCCGATCCATTTATTTACCAAACTTACAAAATGAACGGACTCGACACCATAAGAAACCGAATAACAAACGATCGATCATCGACCTGAAACTACCTAGATTAGAACTAAGATTAATTATCAGCTGAATGAGACGTCACAGATTTATATGGCGATGTTCCTGTCTTCAACTTAGTAAAATTTAAAATAGGTTTATTGCAAGTCGGATTCGCGACACAATAAGGGTTCTGTCGACATGAGCTTAATAGCAACTGCAAAAAAATATTGGTGATCCATCCAATTAATGACCGTTGAGCCTCGATTGTTTTTTATATGATGATGTTATAGCGGCAACAGAAATACTGATGGTAACGTGTCATCAATCATAATCAATCATAAAAGTTTTTAAAATTGGTCTTGGCAGAATATCAGCGTCATTTTGAATTATAACATTATTCTGAGCCAAAATACCTGGTGACAGACGGACGCACAGACAGATAGACAGACAGCTAAGTATTAGGGTTCTGTTTTCAATATACTCGTGCTGGAGGCCCGGAGCGGCGCGCGCGCTCCCACGAGCGCTGCACGATCTGATGCACCGAGCTCCAGTTTCGACACCCCGCATTACCTCAGCCACAATGGACTCTCCGACCCCATCCGTTATGTACTTCATTGTTATTCACACCGCATGAGAAACGCCAGCGCTTCAGTTTGGCAAACATTTCGCCATACGGTTTCGGTGGACTTAGAAATGGCTTTAGTTTTAGTAGGTTATCGCTTATTTGTCGTGTCACACTGCACACATTACCAAATTTAATTTGAATATATATGAAATTACTGATTTAAATTTTAAATCTTGCTTTGTTTGAAATTAATTAAATTATACGGCTTGGCCATAATGTTATGGAAATAAGACAATTTATATAATATCCTTCTTCATGTAAAGTAACTCGGATGTCGACAGATTAAACATTGTGAGAATTTCATTAATATTACGCAAGATTTCTCATGATGGAATACAGATCTAATATTTGGAATGAAACTAAGCATTTCACATTGAAAGAACATTTGCAACACGAGTCTGCGAGCGAGTCTCCCCTTTGCTAGTGGCTAGTGGCGTCGCGTCGTGATGAACTTTCGCGGCCAGTGATGAAACTTGGATATTTTAAAAGAGCAATATATTGTGAGCAAAAGTTATTATGGACTCAAATCTCGAAACGATTTAGGAACAGAGATATCATTTTGTTTTCTATTTTTCATTTACCTAGATGATTTATTATAAGACATTTCTGGGTTTTTTAGGTTTCTCCTTTATTGATAAGTATAAGAATTCATTTCTATGAAGAATTCTAATCAAACTTTATATATTTTTAATAATTTATCATCGAGTTTCAAATATACCTGATAACACAAACGTAAAATAGGAGCATTACGTAAGCTGAGATTAATCACAGTTTACGTAACGCTGCTATTTTATGTAGACGTCTCCGGGAAGTCTAGGTCGGCGCGGAAGACCTGTATATTGATCCGCGATCCGAACTTGCGTATTCAAGGGCGCCGCTACAACCGTCAATTCAGCTCGTCAGCCCCCGCGCCTTCTGGATCGTCATGCGTGTCAAGCAGCTAGATCATAAAACCCACGGTGGGTTTTATCTAGCTGCTTCAATTTGATGGAAACCCTTTATAAAATTTATGTAACAACTTTAAACTTAACAATACATTTTGCTCTTAGATTACCTACGTAATATACGTATTCACTCTTGATTTAAATTTTCTCGTGGGAGTTTCTTTCTACGCTTCGAGAGTTTAAACTTAGAATACAAATAAATAATACAAAAAACAACTAAGTGGATGTTACGGATATGGGACACTTGCAATACGTCCATACGTCGATATCCACGCGATAGATAGCGCAGTAATTCGATTAAGCCCTAATGCTTCCGATGCAGCCAGGAAGCCGATTAAAGTCTCTCCTTGACATGTCCTACTTTTCCAGTACATTAAATAGTAAAACTGATACTTCGTGATTCAATAATGTATTGGTAGGTACGTAATACATAATTTTATTGCATTGGTAATCAATTGGTGACTATTCTGCAGATTCATAACATTATGTTTCCAATTTATGGACACTATTTATCTATTATAATTATTTTAGACTTTGCAACAGCATCTTTTCGCGTAGTCAAAGAAAAACCAGCAAACAACGATTAAAAAAACCTATCCCATGTCCTTTCTCAGGTATAAAGCTATCTCTCTACCAAATTTAAAGTAAATCCATGAAGTCCTCATAGTCCTCCTTTTTGAGTTTAGTCCGGACATACATACAAACAAACAGATAAACAGACAATAATTCTTAAAACTATATCTTTTGCTTCGATATCGATTGTAGATCACGCTCCAAGTATTCTTTAAAAAAATATTCAATGTACCTACAGTTTTGATTTTCCTACGGTTTTAATATATTAATATGTATCTAAGATTAAAATTCCATACGTAGTTTGCGTAATTTTAATGATTATTCTAGAAAAAGAGTGCCACGACACAGTTTAAATACAAGTTCTCGTTAATCGAATGTCCTATTTCGATTTAATGATTACAATTAAATGCTAACGATGCGAAATAAAAAACAAAAACCAGTTTGTGACGCGGTCCGTCGGCCGGTAGTGGAGTGTTGTGGCTTGGCAGTGCTAGCGCTCGGCCTGCACTCCGCAGTGCGCACCGCCACGGCACGCGGCACTCGGCAGGCTCTCGGCGGCGGCGCCTCGCGCTCGCGGTCCACGCTCCACGCTCCACAGTGATAGTGCGCTCGCTCGACCTCTCACACGTTTGTTTTATTCTATCAGTATACTTTTATTTAATGCGTTTGTGTGCTTTATTTTTTTTTTCATTTTGACTTTAGGTGTATGTGAAAAAATAAATTGTAGAAGAAAAATAACATTAATTATGTAATCTTCGTCAACATTTCGAGGTGCGGAATAAAACGCATTCTAGTGCAATAAATATTTGTATTTACCGTGGGAAATACGTTTGAAGTTTACAGTGAACGTGTTCATTGAAGCTGTGCACATACTTTTGAACGATTCAGTGACAAAATATCGACATAGAAGGATTCTCGTGCGAGCGATAAGACGGATTTCCAAACATGGGAGTCTGCGTCACGAGCACGTTGGCCATGGAAATAAGCCGTAAGTGAAAAATCCGTAACTCCGATAACGACGTTTTCTTTGGCCGCGTTTGAGATACAATTCTACAGTGACAAAAACTGTAGTTCGTAACGCACTAAAACTTTATACTGATGTAGGTTAAGACTCCGACAGTTCGTGACCGTACTACGAGCGACAGATTTTTATCTAGATAACTGGATCTTTTGTGATAACACAACTAGCGTTCCGTTACTGCTACTTTTAATAAATAAGTTTTAATTGGGTTGCGATGAATCGTTATTTGCCAAAATAACTTCCCTAACTTTTCTGCATCTTGAAAAACATTACCAATGTATTTCCAAAAGGTGATAAGATCGAAACATGATCCATATGCTATTGATAAGTCATCATCATTCATCAGTCATTACCAAATTGTTTAATATTATTTTAAATAACCAAAATATAGATGTAAACACTCTGTACCGATACCCAGAGATGTTTACAAACAACAATGAAAGTGCATACAAGAGAATAATTGTCACAACGCATACAGATCGTGTTAAAAATTTAACCGATTGCATATGACCATGCCAAAGAACTTTGAATGAATAGATATTTCTCAACTTTATTTTCGTTGAGGAACCATAAACAAATGGATCCGTGTTATGTTATTATAACGGTGCTAAGGGTTCTGGGTCATTTAGCGCGCTGAGAGCTCCAACCGTTACAGAAATTAGTCACACACGCGTCGGCGCAGATCCTTCTCAGTTCTCACCGTCTCGTGTCTTGACTCAGTCCCAAGAGGATGCGGCGTGACCTGAACTGTATCCTCTTTATTTGTATCGAAAGTGAAAGCTTCAATTTACTAAAAATTAATTGGCTTTCTAAGATTATTTTTAAAATATTTCCGGAATGTTCGATTGTAATGCGCTTACGCATAACTTTGCCTATATTAAATATAACGTAGTAAATACAGTATTAAAAAAAAATGTAATTTAGTTCGCAGCTACTTTTTCCCACAAGTCAACCGAAGGGATCGCTGCTGCTTCTCCGATCGCTTTAAATTCGCTCCGTGTCATTAAGGCCGCGGCGATAGTTCTTAGAAAAGTTATAAGCAGTCACTTTCGTTGCGCACTGCGATGGGAATCGTTTATTTACTGCGACCTGGTCGCCGCTTACATCGGCGCGGCCCTTCGCGGCCGTCCGCTCGCCCGCGCCCTTCTCTGTCGATTTTCGGTCATGTTAATCAAATTCATTATTATCTATATGTGATATGTGATCTCCAAGGTATTGATCAGTTTATTACAGTCGATTGGTTCAGTTCAAGACACAAACTCGACACGAAACGTTTAATGATATTTAATTTAAGTACGAAGCGCATACTGTTTATACATACATATATACGAGAAGAGTAAAATGCACACTCACACACACACACAATTTGATAAGGTGTAACACAACAGTACCAGTAATAGAGTCATCTGATAAACTTCGAAACATAAATATCGAATAGAAAACATGAAATCGTTAGGAAGTCAATCCTGATTGTAATGTAACGAAGCAAGGTATCAACTGATTGCACAAGACGTGAAGCGATACTTACAAGGGAGCAGCGGCGCGGCCGCGGCGGCCCGAGCCTCGCGAGCGCCTTTGCGCCCCACGCCGCGCCCGGTTATGTGTGCATTGTGCACAGCTGTGCAGATCGTAACCGGACTGTTACATAGTCAAATTATTGGAGGAGCCTTATTGCTTTCTGTGAAGTGGAAATTTCCCTTATTTCAATCCATTAGTTACCGATTATTCCATACACAAAAAACTACAACTCTAATGTGGAAATAAAATAAATAACCGGTCAAGTGCGTATCGGGCTAGTAAAGGGTTCCAGTGTTTCCCATGAAATTTAACATTAGCGCGAAACAACTGACGCCTAGCGACACATCTTTGAAGTTTGACATTTCTATAAACTTGTAAAGCCCACAAAAAATGGGAGTTTTCTTTTTAAATTCGTTACTTATACCCTGACTGGGCTATAAAACCTATATTATTGTTAAAAGATACCTATCGATACAGATACCGGAAAAAATATCATCCCCAATATACGTGCAGTGGAGATACCCTTAATTTTACTTAATACCATAGGGTTTGCAAGAAAACCAGAAGCCTTTTGGCGATGTAGAGAAAAAAATATGGTTCCCGTTTTTTATAATAAAGTATTCACAATAAATCAACATTATATAAAGCAGGTATATTAATCAGTCAAGTTGAAGTTAACAATACTTTCAGGCCAAGGATTTATCTTATGTCTATAATAATATGCCTTTTTATAATAATAATTGGTACCATGCCAGACGTAGTATGGGTACTGGGTAGGTATAGTTTATTGAAGAGACAAAATTAATTATTATGCTAAGCGCCTAGTTAATGTAAAGTATACGTTTGAAGTTGAAATTACGAGTGCCTTCCGATGGTCTTCCGGGAAGTCTTCACATTTGGTTTATCAGATTCAATAATTAAAAATGATTGTTATGATAAAATTAGATCGCAGTCACGTTCTGAAGAAAAGTAACATAAGTGATAATGTTTACACAACGTTTTGTGAGAAATTCTTTTATTGCATGGCAATGTGTTGGCACTTGGATAACTGACCTTGAGGCGCGCTCGACCCGTTGACTAAAGTGCTTCTCGCTTTGTGTAGCGGGTAAGCACTAAGCGACATGTACGTGCCTTGGACTGACGACACTCTCATCGACTGATATTTATTATACAGCCTTAGGTATTGATGAATGTGCCTTTATAATGTGGAATTGAATGTTTTCATGAAAAATTTTAAATCTGAAAATTCATACATTCAACTAAGTACTTACTTATCTATCTATACCGGGTGTCCCACCGTCGGTATACTAAGCTCAAAGGAGGTTATAGTTTTGCATACGCTGAGTACGTAAAAAATACTTATAAAATTCCAGATGCATTTTTTTTTCAAAAAGATGAATTCTTAAAACTCTATGTACCCCTAACAAGCATTCCGCCCAATTTTGCCACCCGCACGTGAGCTATCGTTTAAGATTATGTTTTCATAGACAGAATGCTCACATTAGCGAAGCGGTATATATGCCGGCTGCGCGAAGTTAGAGAAGAAAACATGGATTTTAAGGAAAAATTTAGCAAAAAATTTTTGACGTAATTTTGTTGTTTAAGTATTTTTTACGTGATCAGTGTATGCAAAACTACAAGTTCCTTCGCGCTTAGTATACCAATAGTGGGACACCCTGTATATGTAAAACTCAAAGGTGACTAATATAGTGATCTATCAACGCACAGCCCAAACCACTGGACGTATCGGGTTGAAATTTGGCATGCAGGTAGATGTTAGGACGTAGGCATCCGCTAAGAAAGGATTTCCCGAAATTCTTGCGGTAACGGGGAAAAACGGGGATGCATCATGCACGTACAAAGTCGTGGGCGGAAGCTAGAATAATATATTTCTGTTCAAATCGCAATGGCAATTCTGGGAAAAAAGATCCAACTCCAGAGCTCGCCATGTGCCCCGAGGGCCGAGGCAGCAGGCCGCGCGCTGCCCGCCGTGCGATCATTGCGCAATTCGTGATGCAGAACCAACCGTACCTTTCGAAAATAGCTTTGCGTTCGCATGATCAGATTTGTAATTATGGTAAATTTGCGATTGTTGTGTGCAAGATATGTGTATTTTGAATTAGAGCGCTTCCAAGCTACATTATATTATTTAAAATTTCCTTTAATTATTAGTGTTCTTTTTCTTATTTTGATTCCATAAAAATTATTCAGTAAATTTTCAAGGCGTCACTTCGAGAAGTCTTCACTCTTCACATGTCTCCGACTTGTTTCTTCTGAATAAGGAAGTAGCGCACTTTTAGACCGATATAAACTATCTTTCACAGACTTCCAATAAACCCCATGTAACTTGTTTACAATCTCAAACTCGTTTTAAAAGTCAATAAAAGGTAAGGCAAGGTTGACCGCCGCTCTACTATTCCACGTTCAATCTCGGTTTTGAAACCATTCTATTATCCACGATATGAGCGCTATATAATATTTACTGGGCTCCAGCCTCCAATGAGTTGTTGGTTTATTATATGCTTACTATAAAGCCATAATGCAAAGTATGGTACCCACGTAAATGTGTCGTAAATGTGTAAAACGTAAATGTGTGAAAGACAAAATCGTGCAACATTGACGATTTAACGATCTGGACAAACTATGTTGGCCACATCATGAAATTCGACCATTTCATGAAATGATCAATCATTTCATGAAATGGACAAATCTACGACCATGACATATTATATAATACATACTATAGTAAGTGCGAGAACATGTTAGGCGGCTAGGAGAGGCGGCCGCCCGCTAGCGGGCTGGGAGCGTCGCGCACGTGTGCGTGACACTTGATCACATTTCACATGTGGAAGAAATTGGATTACCGTAATATCATGTTCCAGCACTTTTCCGATCCAACTATTAGTTTGTAGGTTTCGCTTTTACAGAGTTCCTATTTATGTATCTATCAAATTCTTATGTGCGACTGAAACGTGTAATCAGTTAGGTACTTATCGTGGTTACTCGCGACAACTTTCGCTCGAAACGGCATGGGAAATTTTATAAACAGAAAAGTAACATCGTTCCGCGACGCTTCTGTTATATTATTTTCTCATGTAGACGTACCTAAGTATGCTAGTTCCCAGAGAAAAACTCTATTAACAATGCTCGTCACATTCCTCAGTAGTCTGTAATATATAATACGGGATGTATAAACATTATGTAACACGTGCTGCGAGCCGTTTATACGGTTCGCTGAAAGGTCAAACCGTTACAAAGTATGCTCATTGCTCAGTTATATGTGATTTACTTAACTTCATTTCCTCCTCATCTAGGTTACTTAATCGTGGTTTGTATAAACACGTTGCTAGACTATGTTACGCATTGCGCGCGGGAAATATTATGCTACATGAAATCGAAAAATTTACATCTGAGAAATGTTCGGCGGGGAGGGTCCCGACGCGCATGCGGCCCGCGCAACCCTCGCGCCAATATGGCGGGCCTCGCCACCTCTCCAGCACGCGCCTTCTGTTTACGTTGCTCGTTGCGAGCTCGAGTCTCATATCGACTTATATAGAAGCAACGGCTAGTGCCATAGATACGAGATATTTAATTGAAGATATTCGAATTCTGAAAACATTAAACCTGAGCGTGTGCCCCGAGGGAGGTGTTTGTGTCGTGTATAAGTGCAGTGCGGTGGAGTGCATCTTGCCGTTATAGGTCAATGCCATTCGGATCGAGTACGTACTCCGGCGGTGTCCTCGTTCCGCGCACTAACACACTTAAAGAAAATTTCTACACTTTACGCCCTATATCTGATAATCGATTAATTTCACGGAAACGAGCCGCGTAGCTAAAATCGATTAAGATAATCGATCGACGGCCATGGGATTCTGAGAAATAGAGAGGTCGAGATCATACCACAGAGTAGGATCGGATAGGGCGCGGAGGCGGCGGGCAAGCTGCGGCGCTCGCGCGTATCGCCGGCGGCGCTGCTGCTGGCGCGGCCGGTGTCGGGGCTCCTGGAGCCGCCGCGCAGCCCCGACGAGCCGCCGCTCGATGTGGCGCAGGACAAGGCCTACTGGGGCAGCGTTGCCGACGCTATGACGAGTAATTGTAACCATTATCTCATTCGCACCCAAGTCGAAGTGTATTCCAATTCTGAAGAGCGGATGGCGCCTTTTCGTGAACGATACTCCGTTTCCTTACATTGGATGTTCACCCTAGCGTTATATAGGCTTCGCGTTTACGCCATTAGACGTAAAAGCTGCCATGCGTGTTGTTAAAAGTTTATACACTTAACCCTAACCGAATACACTGAGGGAAGTGACCCCCTCGTTCGAGCTATAGTCATATTGTGGTTCGAATGGAATCGAACTTCAACTAATTATTATTATGCAACGAATATTATTCGCTCTAGATAAAGATGAGTAAAAGGTCCATTAATAAATATCCAAATTGGGATTGAACAAGTATTGCACGTACGAAGCTCCAATGTAAAGGTCAAGGTTCAAAGTTTGAGCTAAACTTGCGTCACTTGTACCCCGCTCCTTTCAGGAGGACGGCCGTACAAAAAAAAAACAATTATGTACCTATACTATGTTTTTTTTGTTATTTAAATACTTAGTCATTTAAATGTTTATATTCATGACTTCCGGTATCCCGCGGTTTTATCCGCGTAAATGAGCTTATTCTTTTAGTCCTAATCCTTATTAAATATCAGAATAAAAAGTATAAAAATTTTCTACTCTTATAGAACTAGCTGTGGTCTTAGCGAGATGAAATATAAAATGCCTGTAGCCTTCCTCGATAAATGGGTGTACTGAAAAATAGTACTCACTTCAGAGCGCTGTAAAACCTTAGCTATTGACTTAATGAAAAAATGTTGTATGTAAAAGTTGTTCCTCGAAAAACAATATACAAAAATGGTCTGACATCATTTCTTCGTAAAATGATAAAAAAAAGTTTATTGAAAAATATAAATATATCTTATTTCTGAACATTTTCACTTATAACTTTTTTATTTATAGTTCTACGACAAAAATTTGCTGGACCAAAGTTGTAGAGAATTTAATTTGCAACAAATAATGTTGAAAAATTTAAAAAGTATAAAATTATTCTGATATGGAGTTGAGAGTGGATTATGGAGTTGTAGAGAATTTAATTTGCAACAATTAATGTTAACAATTTTTTTTTATCACATAGTTAATTAGTTTAAGAGTTATATCGTAAAAACCATTTCAACCGCTATTTTCAAGTTGGCAGCCGTGGGACAAGGGTGGCGACCCCACAAACTTGGTTTTAGCTTCACACTGACCCCCCTTACACATCAAAAAAATAAAATTGCGTCCTCTAAAAAACGCAAGGTTAGGCCTAAAAAATGTAACATTTCAATGAACTATATATGTATATGAAATTTCGTACGTCATATTGCTAATAAAAAAAAAAAATTCAAAATACCAATTAATCACCAATTAATGTAAATAAGTTGGCATTTAGTAAAGGCCTTTAGAGTTTGCCCAGAACGGTCAGATCAAGGCCAATCTCAGATCGAGAGGTTCGACTGCGCATTGTCTGTGCGGATCCGAAGTCATGTTTTACCTTCTTTGTGATATATGTGAACAATGTTCTGTGTTTACAGCGACAAGCGGAGGCGTGAGCGGTAGCGGGCCGGGCGGCGGCGGGGAGGCGCGGCGCGCGGGCGGCGGGGACGTCACGCCGCACGCGCCGCCACAGCGCAGGCTCATCAAAGTTGACTTTGATAATCTTGAGGTAACTAAAAGTATAATCGTATGAGAAATAATAATACGGCATGCCACCCCACTGTTAAGTTTATTAAACGAAGTGTCACTGATTAGTGATTCCAACAACGTTGTTTATTGATAGTAAAGTAAAAAAAAGTAAAAAATATTTATTCAAAAATCAAGCATACAATCTCGTTGAACTTATTACAATAAGGCTGTTAACACAGTAAATAGATGTACTGATAGTAGCAGTACGATAATTAAATAGCTAAGTATATCTACATCGTTATGCTAATGAAGTTTTTCCTATTAATGTGTATTCATCTATGTAAAGTGTAAGGCAGTACCCAGTTTGCGTTTAACATCGCGTGTCGCATGTGACTTGTCTCCTGCGTGTCGTTGACTTCGAGCCATTGCCACAAGACAAATCCTATTATCGCCGCGACACGTCCGCATCACTGATGCGGAAAATGTGATTTTGTATTATTCGATTTAATTATAACTATTCTTACATTGTGATACGAAAACATTTATGGACGGCATAATAGTTAATGTTTTTGACAACGAGTGACTCCAAGTGAATAAGATTATTAAACAATTCGTGAATCGATGGAAACACACAGAGAAACACTAATAATATCAATTTAAGCGTAGTAATTACTATATTTTGACTATTAAGTACAGTATTCCAATTTTTTTCTTCCAATAGGCAATAGTGCTAAGTAAAGTTAGACACACATTGAACTTTAAATGATAAATGGAAAGCAAGCGTGCGAGCCGCAGGGAGCTAGGTCTGGCGCGGAAAGCTGTGACCTAGATCTTCCGCTGCGGCCTGCGAGTGATGCAATGCGGACGCGGCGGTGCCTGCTCTGCTCCGCTCGTCCTTGTACTGGCGCGATTCGTTTCAGTATATTTAACAAATCAATATTTTTGCTAAGCCATATTAATATAAATATTATGAAGAAATCTTAAAATAAAATCATAATAATTTTTCCACAGTCGTTTGGACCACGGCTCGGGCTATTATAGTTATAAGACATGTAAAAAAAAAAAACCCAGCATAGAGTCCACTGTCCAGTTATTGCGTAGCTGGGTTACGTAACGTAATTATGGTTTATGAACCATAATGTAACCTTATTGCTTCACTTATCAATGTAACAACTGCACAGATTGCGGCTAATAAATAATATGGCAATTATGTGTGAATTACACAAAACTGGTTAACAATTTATTAATATAATAATAACAAAATATGTCCTTGGCGGCTAGTTTAAAGTTAGGTACAAAATCTTAAAATTGATTAAAAAGATTGTTGATGTTGAGCGTGTGTGTTGTTTTTTCGCTAAGGACGACGAGGACGAGGAGGACACGGAGCCGTGCGCCAGCCCCGAGCGGCCGCTGCCGCTGCCGCGTCTCTCCGCGCCGCGTCAGCCGCCCAAGCCCTGGAAGAGAACTGGTGACTACATTATTTTATCCATTGCTGGGTATTCACCCGCCTTACGTCTCGGTTGTCTAATATATTATAGTATCGGAATGTAATTAAAGTACGATCGAGTGCGCTAATTAATACAAACACGCAGGCTTTCGCATGGGTGCGGATTGTATATTTCTTAAAAATCTATTATTGTATACCTTTATTTATTAACTTTTTTTTTGGGGCACGATAGGCGATTCGCATGTAGGTACCTATAAATATTAATATCGACCAGATTCCTGGGTTCGGACAGATTTGAAATGTAGGACTATGGTGAGCATCAGCCTTGCTAAAGTTTGCCCTTTTCCCGAACTCGCGACGACTGTGACGCCGGCTGGCGTGCATGTGGTGTGGCGTGGCTGGTCGTGGCCGGTCGTGGCGCAGCGGTGGAGCCGCCGCGGGCGCCGCCGCGCGCGCACATCTCGCACCACGAGTACCACCAGTTCTGCGACGAAACTCTCGAATGTACGCTGCATGTCTCGCCACTGTCATCAGCTTCCTATGAGTCGTGCAATTGGCGCTTTGTGTTTCGCATCATACCTACACTTACATGTTATTATTCAGCTGTCAGTTCTGGGATTCACCTGCGACTTTTTTTATTTTTCAGCTTTTTATGTTAAGGCATGAACCATTTTTATGAAGTTTTGTTGCTTTATTGACACAATTAATCGCAAGCTATCAGTAGAACATTTACAGTACTTCAATTGCAATATTTTTTTAAGTAGTTTAGTTGTTCATAATTTAGGATCTACTCGAAATCGAAATAACTTCCGATCCCTATTTTTTATATTTACTACTAGGGGAATGCTATTGGACATAGGAAAAACCGCCTTATTCGTTCCCTAGATTTCCGGAGTAAAAATATGCCCTTTCATAAGAGTCAAAGTACTTACCAAATTTCATAAAAAATGGGTTGAGTGGTTTAGGCTTGAAGTAGAGACAGACAGACAGAGTTACTTTCGCATTTATAATGTTATTAATATTAGTACTTATAGATAGTTTTTCAATTTGATCAAAGTAACCTACATATTTTCAGAAATTATGATAATTTCTGAAAATATGTAGGTACCGTATTATAAGCTGTTTTATATCCCTTAAAAGTGTCGCAATGCTATAATAATATAAAATGGAAAACATAAACGTGCGAGTGAAAACTAACGTTTGGCGCGTTGCAGCGTACGACCTGGCGACGCAGTGCCCGTCGCGGCGCGCGTCCATGCGGCGCCACACGCTGGCGCACGCCGTGCCGCCCACCGACGGCGCGCAGTCGCTGCCCCACTCCAGGTACTAAACAAATACTCTGCACCATGTACGAATTGTACGATCATTGTTTATACGTTCGTGACTTTATGAGAGTTCTAATCCCGATATTGTCGCAAATTTGATAAAAGCGTATGTTGTCCAGGCCGGGATCGCGCGCGTCTTGCGGCGGCGGCGCGTCACTGGCGAGCAGCGAGGCGGAGGGCGCGGCCGAGCTGTCGTGGTCGCGCTCCTCGCTGCAGGACGAGCTCATCAAGTCGGTTAGTGGCAGCCCTCTGTGCGTCTCGCATGTGAGTAGAGCTTGTGCTTAGCGGCCTACGCCGTCCGACTCGCGCCGTATGAGAGTACTCGATCTTACTGAGTGAGGTGAGATTCGAGGTACAATGGTACTTTCGTATACGAAGTCTAAATTATTTTTTTTTTTTTTTTTTTTTATAATAAATAGGTAGACGTTTGACCGCTATCCTACCTGATGTAAAGCAGTGATGCGATCTATTTAGGAGCACGTCTACCCAGAAGAAGCCTATTCACTCTGGACTTGAAGAGCTGGACATTGTAGTCCACGGGGAACACCGACGATGGAAGAGAATTCCATTCCTTCGCAGTTCGGATGAAAAAAGAATTTGCATAACGCTGCGTACGTACATGAGGAATGTCGACTGTGAAGGGATGGAATCCCATTCCCCGTCTAGATGTGCGGTGAAGAAATGGGGAAGATGGAACCAGGTGGTGGAGTTCATTCGCACATTCACCAAAATGAATTCTGTAGAAAACCGATAGGCATGCTACTTGCCGGCGATGGTCAAGACTTTGGAGGCCACGACGAATTAATGAGGGATCGCCAATGATTCTGCAAGCACGTCTCTCCATTGATTCCAAAGCACCAAGGTGAGTTTTGGCGGAACCCGCCCAAAGATGACTACAATACTCCACACACGACCGAATTTGAGCTTGGTAGAGTTGAAGGAGCTGTGCCGGTGTGAAGAAATGTCTCACTTTTGCTAATATGCCAAGCTTTTTGGCAGCTACTTGGGCTTTGGATTCAATGAATTGACGGAAGTTTAGATTTGCAGAAATCGACATACCCAGTAATTCGAGGTTGGGGGTTAATGCTATCGGTACATCACGAAAAGAAGGAGAAAGGTGAAGTGGATTCCGCTTCGCAGTAGAAAGACACGCCTGTGTTTTGGTAGCGTTAAATTCAACCAGATTATCATCGGCCCAATTCGTGACGTCCAGCAAGGCTGAGTTGATACGCGAAATCATGGCCTCCCGTTCAAATCTGATACTGACCTGAGATGCTTGAGCGCTGGACAGGTACCTCTCTACGACAGTAGTATCATCTGCATAACCGAACATGTTAGGTTTGAGGAGGTCGTTTATGTGCAGAAGGAATAAAGTCGCTGAGAGAACAGATCCCTGAGGAACACCGACATTAATGGTCATTTCATCTGACGAACAACCGTCAATAATGACACGAATCGTACGTTCTCTCAGGAAATCAGCTATCCAGACGCACAGGTCATTTGGAATTCCATAAGATGGAAGCTTGCTCAAAAGGCTCGCGTGCCAAACTTTGTCAAAAGCCTTGGAGATGTCTAGGGAGACGGCAAGTGCCTCACCGTGATTATCCAAGGCCTCCCCCCATAGATGCGTAGCGTGCGCTAGAAGATCGCCAGTCGACCTCTTTTTGCGGAAACCATACTGTCGGTCGCTTAGGAGGTCGTTGGCTTCTAGGTATGCAAGTAGTTGATCGTTCAATATACGCTCCATAATCTTAGAGAGTATGGAGGTTATTGATATGGGTCGATAGTTCGTAGGATCAGCACGACTACCCTTCTTCGGCACGGGCTGAACATTGGCAAGCTTCCAGCTTTTGGGAACTATTCCTGATTTTAATGAAAGGCGGAAAAGGCGCGTCAGCACTGGAGACAATTCTGGTGCACAAGTCTTAAATACTATTGCTGGTAAACCGTCCGGTCCACTGGATTTGTTCACGTCTAGATTGCGAAGGGTTTTAAGAACTTTCTTCTGAGTGATATGAAGATCAGACATATATGTGCCACAATGGGGAATGAGGGGTGGAGATTTGTTCCCACAATCTAGTTGTGAATTTTGTGCGAAAAGTGATGCAAGTAAATCTGCTTTATCCTTTGCGCTATGTGCCAGTGAACCATCGGACTTAAGTAAAGGTGGCAGTGAAGGGCGACAAAAGTTCGATTCGACAATCTTGGCAAGAGACCAAAAGGCCTTACTACCTGAAGGGTAGGATATTAGTCTTTTGCCAACGTTCTGGATTCGGTCGAATTGAGCCTTTCGGAGCACTTTTTTGCAGTGTTTGGCGGCTTTGTTAAAGGCTCTCTTTTTCAAGCGCAGATCTGGGGCTTTGCGAAGACGAGCATCAACCCAGGCTTTGTAGGCCGTGTGCTTTCGGTTCTCCGCAGTGATGCATTCGGCATTAAACCATGGTTTAGCTCTGCCGTCAATGTAAACATCTGAGAAAGGAATATAATATTCCATTCCCTGACGAATTACATCAACGACATTATCCGCGCAGGTAGATGAGTCTGCAGATGAGAAGCAGACTTGCCTCCAAGGATAACTAGCAAAAAAGTGCCGCAACTCATCCCAATCTGCCAACTTGTACTTCCATACTCTCCGTTTGTATCTTGCGGTGGTGTCTGGAGGAGGAAGGTTTGAAACAGTTTTCACCAGACAGTGATCAGATGTGCCTAGGGGTGAAGATACAGACACTGTATGTCTGTCTGGATCTGTTGTTAGCAGAAGGTCTAAGCAGTTTGCGGTGTGGTCATCAATGTCAGGTACACGTGTCGCTTCGTGAACCAGCTGGGAAAGATTATGGGTCAATGCGAAGTTGAAAATTTCTCTTCCGGCATGATCGGTCTTCTGGAATGGATAGAGCCATTCGTTATGACAGGCGTTAAAATCTCCCAGAAAGATAAATTCGGCTCCAGGGTACTGACCACTAACCACATCTGCAGCTTCACTAAGGTAGTTAAATAATCTTGTTGTCTCCAGGTCGCCACTATGTGAGCGATATACACAGGCATAAACAATTTTATGTATACCCGTGTCCACCATGGTCTAAAGTACTGAAAAACTGGGCTCTTCAAGTTGTCGGAGACGCAAAAAGCAAATGTCATCGCGAACGTATACGCAAGCCCCGGCTTTTTGCTTGAAATTGTACTCAATGGAATAGCCTAGGTACTTGAGATATGTTGCATCCGCTGGGTTCTTAATTTGCGTTTCAGTAAGGAATAGTAGATGCGGCTTCTCGGTCTCAAGGTGGTAATGGACTGATAGGAGATTTGAGTGCAAGCCTCGGATGTTGGTGAGGTGCACTTTGAGAGAGAGGAAGTGCAGCCGCTATATAGCGTGCATGGGAAATCGTTCAGTTTCAGTGGGGGACTTAATCGGCGGAAGGGGCGTTGAAACTGCAAATATCTATGACTGAGTGCTGTAAAATAAGTTCCGTTTGCAATTATAGTCCTTCACTGTGTTTAGCTTTTGGTCGGTTTGGTAGTTCTAGTTCTCACACATGGAAAATATACTAAACTAGCGACCCGCCCCGGCTTCGCACGGGTGCAATGGCGGCCGGCCGGTACCGCCGCAAGTCCCGCAATTTTTAAAGCTGTAATATCTTCGAAAATATTCACTTAAATCATACGGTGTAAAGGGCCATATAGATCTATATTAAATGAACAATGTATTCAAGGTATTTAATTGGTTAAGGATTAATGCTGTATTGGTTAAAATCGCTTCGAAAATTAACCATTATTTGTCGTAAAAAGTAAATGACAAAAAAAAGTTATTGTGGGTTATCCATAAGAGATAGACATATACCATCGCGGACTTTTCTATAGACCTTTTCAATGTGTACAATACTTAGTACATTATTTTGATAAAACTCGTAGGGTTCAGCCTGCGTTTGCAATGTAAGCGGAAAATATGTAATTATTTACGACATCACATTAGAAACCTCAAAAATAACAGTACTTCTCCACTATTTAATGGATGTTATTATACATATAAACCTTCCTCTTAAATCACTCTATCTATTAAAAAAACCGCATCAAAATCCGTTGCGTAGTTTCAAAGATTTAAGCATACAAAGGGACATAGGGACAGAAAAAGCGACTTTGTTTTATACTATGTAGTGATGGTAAAGTAATATAGAGATATATTGCATGGCTGCATGTTTTCATTAGCAATATTTTCACACGTCGGAAAAAAAGGTACCAGAGAGAGATTTCTGTTCGAGTATATTATAACTTAAAATGTTTGTAATAATTATTTAAAATCTCGATCTCTTTAAATATAGTTATTAATCGCTATCGTGTTGATCGTGTCCTCCCAAAATTGTCAAAGTTGCGATTGAAGATGCGCCATACGTTACAGAAGCAATGGCAAGAGGCGATCATGAGCGAGGAGCGGCTGTCGCTGACGCTGGAGGAGATCGTGCACATCCGCTCCGTGCTCACCAAGGCGGAGCTCGAGGTGCTCCCCGTCGAGGGCCGCGTCAAAGAGGACGTCGAGAAGAGACGGGTACGCGTTTAATCTATTTTTCCTCCGTAACTATACCGTCGATGGTCAACATGTTTTAGGAAATATTTTTTTTTCAGGTTTGTTTCCTGTGCTTAAAGACGAGATTCGGCATATTCGGACCGTGGGGGCAAAAATGTAAACTATGTAAAAAGACTGTCTGTCAAAAGTGCTGTTCTAAGGTAAGACCTGCAACGTACCGCCACGTTTTCTACCCCCACATGTTCCAATTATCTCCGCGCGCTCGTTCGCCTTCGATACTTATTTGCCTATTTGGACGTAATTTAAAATGAACGAGGGCCGGTACGCGCGTAGGTGTGCGTAACGAGAACGAGACGCACCTAGAGAGATTGGAACAAAAGATTCGAGCTTAATAATTATAATCGAGACCCGCCTCTCGCTCGGCAGATGCGCATTCCGACGGAGCACTTTGCGCACGTGCCGGTGGTGCTGCTGAGCCCGTCGCTGCTGCCGTCGCCGGACGACGAGCCGTCCTCGTTCCCGCGCTCGCTCATGGCGCGCCTCGTGTCCGCCGACCACCACGTGAGTGCTTCCCTCGATTCGATCATTATTGTAATTGTAAAATATTGTCGCGATATCACTTATATTAAACTGATCCAGTAAATTCAGAGAAGCTATACGGAGCGGTATACATAATATATAAACGTCACGTTCAACTCGAATAAATACCATCAGATCTGTCAATTATAATGGTCTAAGATCCGAATATAAGTCGAAATGCAACGGCGTGATAATAGAATGAGACCAATTTTATAATAAATTTAGTGTATTAAAAAATGTATTAAAAATGGGTTGACTGGGAAAATCCTGGACAGGATATTTTTTATTAATTATTAAAAAATCTTTTATTTTCATTTTTTATTAATTGCAGTTTCGAGATAATAAAACAATTTTGTAATAAAACAGCGCTGACATATTTTTTTTTTCATCATCCTATCAAGTGAAAGTAACTGGTACCGACATACCTGTTTATACCTGCCAACCTAGCCGTTTGTCCCGGTAAATATTAGAAAATGACTATGACTGCACATTCTGTAGGTTTCATACTTTAAGTCTATTATATTTTTTTTTATTATTTTTATAACTACTGCAATTAATAAAAAAAAAAATGTTTTTTTTTTAATTCATTAAAAATGTCCTACAGTCCAGGATTTTCCCAGTCAACCCATTTTAAATACATTTTTTAATACACTAAATTTATTATAAAATTGGTCTCATTCTATTATCACGCCGTTGCATTTCGACTTATATTCGGATCTTAGACCATAATCTTTATATCTTGGCCTCTGGACAAATGGCAAAACGCTTATCATCCATTCGTTTTCTATGCAACTAATGGTACGTTAACACTAGACATTCAGAGTACAAAACTACCTCCTCCACCTAACCGAAATAAAATAATTACCAACATTTTTTGTCATAAACCTATTACGATGGTTGTGTTTTGTGTAGGTGACGAAAGGTGAAAATCCAAGTACCGGAATAAGGGGAAAGTTTGATATTGACGGACATTAAATTAAATCGAGGGTGGTTTCGCGTTGCAGGGGGCGGTGGAGAACAGCGTGGGCAGCGCGCCCAGCAGCCCGGCGGCGGCGCGGCGCGCGAGCGGCGCGGCGGGCGCGGGGGCGGCGTCGGCGCCCGGCTCGCGCGGCGGCTCGGCGCTGGGCTTCTGCGAGCCGCTGTCCGTGCCGCCGGGCGCCATGTCGCGCAGCGTGGACGGGCCGCCCAGCGTGCCGGCGCCGGCGCGGCGCGGCGCGGCGGCCGAGCGCCTGCGCGGCGTGCAGATGGCCGTGTGCCACGACTGCAAGGCGATGGTGCTGCAGATCATCAAGTCGTCGCGCGCGTCGCGCTCGGCGTCGCGGGACCGCGCGCTGCGGCACCTCACGCTCGACCTGGCGCCGGTCTACGCGGCCGACTGCTAGCCGCGAGCCGGCGCCCGTCTATCGCACAAAGCTCTCCGCGAACGTGAAATCTGAGACGCTCGACCGTGTTAAATGTGATGATGAACTTTAAAGTGAATCCGTATTTTGTCCCCGTGTAATAGAATATATTTATGATATATTTTTCTGAATAGAATTTTTAAATTTTATGTCTACAATTTAAATGTGAATCGTAATAATCTGTGTTCAAAATGTTAAAACGCTATGAATGTTATCGTGTGAAGAATCGTATATGAATGTTGAGACTTATAATTCGACCCGTTTCTCTACGCGTACTCGAGTCGGCACACGCGTCGACTTGACTGTTTGACTTATGAAATATTTAATCTGAATAGAAAAATAGTGAATACTTGACCTCGGAGGAAGCGTGAGCGCGTATCGAACGCAATCATGGTTCCGCGCGTCACCCGTGTGCCATACGCCTGCGCCGTGCGCACGTGCGCCCGTACACACACACACACACGCACACACGCACGCCAGCTGATCGTTGAGGACTCGATATTGACGTAATTCTCGACAGACTGGGCTAGTGTCAGGCTTAGGTATATTTCGATTGGAATTATTTATCTATATATCTTTAGTTTAAATGGAGCTGGTAAATGTTGGCTCTACGTTTTCCTATACATATATAATATATATATATATTGCATTTCTAAGATACTGTTACTTTTAAAGTTTCTCATGGAAAGTGACAAGTATCTTTATCGAAGCGTGATTCGTTGGCCCTTTATATTAAAAGATTTTTATAAGTTTAAAGTGATCATACTTACATCAACATCATAAAACTCGCAACTTTAATAATTTTTATAAGATGACAACAATTGATTTGACTTCAAAACATGCCGACTAAGTGTTAAATACATGCTAAACTTTTTTTTTTATTTATTATAATCAGTTTTAATGTTCACAAAGCCACAACCAAAGTAAAGTGATCGTATAAAATTCATCTCCAATGAAAAAGCTAATATATGGAAACATGGTGCCAACATCGGGTCTGATTAACTGAAATGAGGTATATCCTATTTCATCATTCCTTAGTTTTATTTAGAATAAATTAAATTATTTTGCCAAATATGTAAGCGCGCTCCACAACCATGTAAATATAAAAAACCTCCTGCATTGGTTAGATATTCTTAGGTTCGATTGTTAATAATTGTATGGTGTACCAAACTGTATCTAATTAAACTCACTATTACGGCTTTTTTTGAACTGGGACTCGAGCTCCACTAGAATTCTTAACTATTTAGCTGTGTCTTGCCAACTTCTAATTTACACTATGCACATTATACAAAGAAACACAGTTACAACAAATCTAACCTTTTTGAATAATAATTTATCTTATTATACATATAATACCACATTTTGGCCTAATTTTATTTTTTCCTTTAAGAAATATATGAAAATTATATAATACATATTTGAAATGTCTAATACTGTTATGCATACTTACCGAATTCCCAGTTGATAATCTTGTAAATGTATGTAAATTTTAGTAGTCTATATTAGATGTTACATAGGTTGTAAAAATTAAAAGCAAACCTAAAGAAAAAAAAAAGAATATATAACAGATATAAATAAAACAATTACAAATTATTCCTTTGTTTTATTACCCTAAAAAGGAAGCGTCTTATGAGATTAAGGGTGCTTTTCCACCAATAATGTGCTAGGATGTGAAGCGAGAGATGTGTTTAAACTATTAAGGCCTATTTGAAGAAAATGAAAAATGAAAATGAAAAATATATTTTTTTTAAAAACCATATGTTTTTACACAGATACACTTTGATTGACGTTGCACGCTTTATGTTGGTAAAATCGAGATAGGTCTATAGTTGTTAGTCTTCTTGATCGCCTTTCTTAAATAGAGGTATAACTTTACTAAGCTAGGAAATTAGGAAATGTACCATAGTCACAACTGCAACACTTAGAAAATATTGCGAACAATTTAGCTTTAATATTTAATATTATATTATTTACTAAATTTACGGACATTCCCCAAAGATCACAAGTATTTTTTAAATTAAGCCTCATAAAGACTGTAACAATAACTAACTTGATGAGAAGCTTCAATGGGGGGCCCATGTTACCACCACCGCTGCTAAGCTCAGCTCAGCTGCATATGCAGTTAGAAGAATAAGGCATCTCACCGATGAAGAAACGGCTAGATTGGTTTACTTTAGCTACTTTCATAGCATAATGTCCTATGGAATTCTGCTATGGGGCAGGGCTGCAGATATAGAAACTATATTTATATTACAGAAAAGAGCCATACGCTCTATATATAATTTGCGTGCTCGAGACTCACTAAGAGATCTCTTTAAGAATACTGGTATCCTTACTGTACCGTCGCAGTATATATTTAATAATATTTTATATGTACACAATAACGCTTACTTACACACAAAAGTAGGAGATAGACATTGTTATGACACAAGAAACAGAAATAAAATTGAAATGCCATTTTTCCGGCTAGCTAAAGTTAAAAATTCATTTATGGGCCAAGGTATACGCTTTTACAACAGAATTCCTCATAATATTAAAGAGTTTAGTAGTTCTAAATTTAAAACTTATATAAAAAATGTACTTGTCCAGAGAGCCTATTACAGTATTAAGGAATTTATGGACGATAAAAACCCATGGAGGGTTGTCGCGTAAAAACCACAGGACAGTTCTTTGGCATATTATGATAATATATTATGATATTACATATGTAATTTGTAAAATTGTAAATCTGACATGATTAAAAAGAGCAACTATGGAGTTTCTTGCCGATTCTTCTCCGTAGATACTGCTTTCCGAATCGGTGGTAAATGTTAAAAATATGTACTTAATGACGTTTCAAAAGTGCTTCTAGAAGAAGTCTAATTGAATAAATAAATGTTTGAGTTTGAGTTTGAGTTTGAAAAAAATATCATTAGCAGTTAAGTGTCGTACCCATGTCGTATCGTACCTAACTCAAATAATGTATGAAGACGAATTTAAATTATAAGTACTTAATATTAGCAGGGACACTACTAAAAAATCTTCAAAAGTTCAAGAAATGTAATCTACTATATGTATAAAAATAAGTCGGGTTTTCCTTCCTGACGCTATAACTCCAGAACGCACGAACCGATTTCAAATGAAAAATTGTTAATGTTTTTTATGTTTGAGGACGACGATGACTATGTATATTTCTTTTTACTACATTAATATAATAAGCTATACTAAAAATGTATAGCGCGCACGCTGCCACCGTTTCAACGTCCATTTCGTGAGAGAAGGCAAATGACAAGTGAGGAGCGTCGCGATTAATCGCGCGAGTAGAGCAGTGTGTGGCCAGAGAGGGCAATGTCACTGCGAATAACGGCAGCGCAAATGAGCAGGACGAGGAGCATAGTCTGGCCACACCCCGGACACTCCATACAAAATTATCGTTTTGACAGTCACACTGTAGAGTCTGCAAATGTGTGTGTTAACGCTTTATGGTTGGCACATTTGTAACTAGCGTAAAAAAAAATTCGCGTTTTTCTGATGAAATACATCCGTAAACAGTAAAATATCTAACCATTTTCTACGAAAAACGATAATCACAAATCCAAAATAATAAAATTACTTTAATTCAATTTGATTACTGTTGTCAATCTTCGTTGCGTATCGTCCTTGTAGAAAAATGTGGACCATTTATAGCCTGATCGTGCGGGGTAAAGTAAGTGTTTAATTTTGGCGGGAGGCGGAGTGTCCGTTCTGTAGCGTTTAGCTACTATGTATTATGTATTCTGTAGTCTGGCTGCGGCATTAGGAAAATAAAAAAATATTTTTCTTTGTCATTTTTTAAGAGGCCGTATCCACAGGCCGTATCGATATTAGAGTGATTTTGACTTGTTTCTGTAATTCTTTAGGAGCTCGTTTATGAAAACTAAATTAGTAACAATGTGATATAATATCTTAAATTAAAGATTTATTCAATATCTAAAAAGTGTCCGAGACAATTTATTTATTTTCATTACCTGAGGCGTGTTTCAATGTTTTCAATGCGGGACGTTCCCGTCTTTGTAGTTTACACAGAATTTAAAAGAATAATTCATTTTATAAGAAGTTTTCTTATAAAATATACAACAATAAATACACTGAGACATCCTAAAAAGTGTTCAAAGAATTTTAAGTACCTACTTTTATTCAAAAATTCAAAGAAAATCTAAATTAAAAAAGCCTTTCTTTGATGAAATTTTATGCGTATATGGCGTCGAATTTCTAGTACATACAACAGAGTTAAAAAAAAATAAAAAAATACACATTAATTAATGATAGATTTATGCTTAAAAATTTGCAATTAAAAAAATACATATATTATATGTTTTATGAAAGTAATGGAATAATTTAAAGTTCTATAGAATTTTCGATTATATACGGGAGCGCAAACGCTGTTACGGCAGACCTATGTAATCGAAAATTCTAGAGAACTTTAAATTATTCCATTACTTTCATAAAACATATTATACCTATGTATTTTTTTACAGAATTTTAAATTTTATACAGAAACAAGTCAAAATCACTCTAAAATCGATACGGCCTCTTAACTTTGTTTGTTTTTTTAACAAAAACTTTATTTTTGAATTATTTTTTGATCATTAAATCATCATCATTCATCATTCCAGCCTTTCAGGACGTCCACTGCAGGATATAGGCCTCCCCCAAAGATTTCCATAACGACCGATCACCAGCGGCTCCGATGGTTACTCGATCCAATTGTATCATCGTGATCATCATTAAAAATAAATAATCTAACTTAAAATAAAACAAGGAAGATGAAGGAAAAAAATAACTTCGTTTCATAAATTTTATTGATCGTTCGATTCTATCAATAACACATAGATACACTTAAATAAATTGGCTAATAAGTTAGGTAGCGGCGACAACGAGGCTAGCCCACGACGAGTAGGCCCTCGTCGTTGAAGATGTGCGGCGGCACCTCGAGGTTGAGCGGCGCCGGGCCCTTGCGGATGCGGCCCGACGCGTCGTAGTGCGAGCCGTGGCACGGGCAGTAGTAGCCGCCGAAGTCGCCCGCGTTGGCGATGGGCACGCAGCCCAGGTGCGTGCACACGCCGATCACCACGAGCCACTCGGGCTGCGTGGTGCGCGCATCGTCCGCCTCGGGGTCGCGCAGCTCCTGCAGCGGCACCGCCTTCTCCGCCGCGATCTCCTTGGCCGTCCTGCGAGCGTACACACACATCGTTACTGTCAAATTATGTTTGCATGCCAGTATAACTGGCGAATGTGCTGTACTTTCCATAAAGTAATAACTTGTGAACCACATTTGAGCAAATAAAGATATTTTTATTTATTTACTAGCTGGCCCGGCGAACTTTGTACCGCCCAGTCAATGAATGTGGTGTTACCTTTGGGCTTGGAACTAATTTAGGCTTTGATGAACGGAATACAATGATACAAAAAAAATATAGATATAGGTATAATGGCTTTTTATTTCGATGAATAACACATATAGAAATAGAATAAAAAAATAATTACTTAGGTAAATACTTCATACCTACACGTGTCAGAGAAAAATTATTGAATGAAACTACGTTTTGCAGCCTGGGATGCACTCGAATTAACTCTTTTCGTTCTTTAACTGGTGTCGACCACAAATCGTTTCCTTTCACTTTAATTATGATAGTTCTACCACTGTCATCGGGCGACCGACGATGATACAGTGGGTAACCATCGTTGCCTGTCTTTGCCGTCAATTTTCGTGGATAACTTTTGGAACACTCGCTGTCAACCATGCATGGTGATTGGCGGTTGATGGTGCCACACGGACCATGAATCATATTCGTGATTAGAACATCATGTCATGTCGGTCTGGATCGGTTACAGGATTAGCAATCCCCGCACATACAATTTTTATCTGCCCGAATTCTTTCGACTAACCAAATTAAAATGTGTGCATGCTGCAAGCTTAGATTACAAAATAAAAGACAGATGGAGCGTTGCCGAACTAAACCGAATGATTTATCGTCATTTTCAATAAAGCTATGTGTGCTGTCATTTCGCCGCTGCACTGTACGTACACAGTGCTTCTGTGTGCGTGTAATGTTACCAGATATTGAAAAATTTCCCAAATTTTTCCCCGACTACGGAAAAAAGAGGGTTATGTTTTTCGAGTTTACCTATGTATGTATGTATAATATTTCTTTGACACGCCCTGCAGTATAAACCGTTGGACCGATTTTGAGTTGTGAGGTTTCATTGCAATCATCTGAATTATTATGTTAGTGGCGGTAGTGACGTAGGCTATATACATAAATTAGCAGTCAAGTTTTAATTTTTATTTTAATATTATTTCGGGTTTGTTGATATTTTTTTTATATTGTAAAAATTCTTTTATTAAGTATATAAAGTACCTGCCTACTAAAGTTATATATGGACAAAATAATTGTATTCAATTTTTAATTAAATAAATTACATAAAAAATGTGTGCGTGTACTAGTGTACACACGTAAGAAGTAAAACTTCTTTATGACCTTATTTTTCAAAAAATAATTTGCAACTTTACAGAAATACGTCGAATCACGCGTGGTAGGGACAAGAAAAAGATGGCACGTAACGAAACGAAAAAATGTTACACTAAATTTTTTTCCATACCCGATAAAGAAGTTTCACTTCAAAAATTTTCAATATTAACTATAATAATTATATTATTTTTTATTTTTCAAAATATATGAATGCAAATAGCGGTAGTTTTTAGTCGAGAATACGGGACATTTTATTTTCATCATATACATCATGGAGTTCACATAAATTAAATCGCTAGCGAAAACGACTATGGCGTTTTTAAGCTTTATAAAAGTAACAAAATAATGTATTATGCTTATTAAAATAATCTAATAATGATCATGAACCTTTAGTGCACTTTACAAATAATCACATTCACGATCGAAAAATCCAACAGCATTACCCTGAAGATCTTTTAACCGTTTTATCGTTTTACCAATAAAAATGGCAAATTCATTTTCAAAATACTGGCAACATACGTTGAAGTTTTGTATTCCTTCATATCTGTAAAATTATTATTCGTATAAAGAAATAAATCAGCCAAATAATCTACAGTAAACCTGTGAAACGATGTTTTATCTTTTTTTTTTGTTTTCGGAAACAAATTTTACAGCGTTTTATTATCACAAGACAGCATTTTTTTACTAAAATTGCAAACCCTTTTTGACGTATTGCATGACACTATATGCGCTATAGACTGGAGCAGCGACGTATTTGCTTTTGATTTCGTATTTTCTTTGACAAGGGCGACGGGCGGTTGTCATGCTCCATCTGTATTTTATTTTGTAATCTAAGAGCGGGGGCACACGATGCGTTGCGGCGCCGCACCGCAAAGATTTCACCGTGTCAGTGGGCACACGAGCGGTGCGGCGCCGTAACGTTTTTATGTCGCAGCGGCGTCGTAGCAGCGTTGCACACCGTGTCCTTCCTTGTGATGCAAAACAACTGAGCGGTGCCGCTCCGACGTCGCACCGCATTCACCCCTCCCCGCCTCGTCTTGGTGGTTACAAGTCCGGTGCGGCGCCGGAGCGCATCGTGTGACATGCCACAGATATTTCTATGTAAGACGACGCAGCGACAACGCTCCGGCGCCGCACCGCCGCCGCAACGCATCGTGTGCCTACGCCCTTAGGCTGCAAGCCTTATTTTTGTCATTCGATTGAATACATCCATCAATGAATAATTCCAAAGATGTGTTGCTTTTGTAACTCATGATCGGATTTTTTGCTTGAAAACACGTGTGGTAATGTCGAGCCGATCACTTGATATCTGTCCGGGAAGCAGCAGTTGAATAATTTTCATCCATTACGTATACGTTATACATAATAATAATATTATGACAACGCAATATTGTTGAAGCAGTCGACGAAATTGCAACAAATTATAATTGTCAGAATTTTTACATTTTTATAGAATTTCTTTTTAATAATTAAGCGAACTAACCTCCTTGGTTAGTTTCCTCACCAAAAATACCTTATCAATTTCTGAAAACACGCGTAAACAGCAACAAACATTTGAGGAATTTTTATGTATCTGCTTTTATTGCACTTTTTAATAATTGATTTAAAAAAAATACAAACAATATTTATTCACCCATTTTTGAACGCATGAATGTCAAACATTATTTTCGGTATTTGACAGGATTGACAACTAATGATTGACATGTACGAAAATCAAAGTTTTGGGAAAATATTTATTCGTCTAGTTTTTGTTGTTTTTATGATTTATTCTGCTATTCTGGACGGAGACAAATCCAACAAATCTAAAACCATGAAAATTGGTTCAGCAGATCTCGAGTTATAAGTGTTGGAACATACACGACTTTCTTTTATATATATATATATATATAAAAGAGATCGCGGACACAAAGTAAATAAAAATCTATATATATATATATATATACAGGGTGTCCCACTGTTGGTATACTAAGCTCAAAGGAGGTTATAGTTTTGCATACACTGAGTACGTAAAAAATACTTTTAAAATTCCAGACGCATTTTTTTTTTCAAATAGATGAATTCTTAACCCTCTATATCATGATGTAGACTGTAAGCAACATACCGTCCGATCTATCACTACATCCATACAATTCGTTTTCTGACAATACATCGCACTGTATACTGTAGTCTACAAACAGAAGTAACGAACAAGTTTAAAAACTAATCACTAGATGGCGTTACTTGTCACCAATTGAAGTTTTTTTACAAAGTCGTTAGTGGTTTGAACAAGTGCGCGCGTGCTCCGAATTGAAAATTATTTAAATATAGTTATTTCGAGTTTTAAGGCTTTATTTTCAATAACATGAACAGGTAAGTGTTTGAATATTTAATATTTGACGTTATCAATAACATTTATTTTCATTATATTGATCTTTTTTTTGAATTTGTGTTTGTTGCCCGTAAGCTACATTGACGGATAGGGGTATTATTTTGTGTGTGTATAGATTATATCATGATCACTCGATATCATGTTTCAGGGCAGCTCGTAAGCGTCCTCATCGAGTCCTTTTAGAAGAGGATATTACCTCGATGCTGCAGGATGATGATGACAGTGAGGACGGTTTGGATTTCGACGATGACAGCCTCGCCGACCCAGATTTTTCCCCCAAATTAGAAACTTTTGAAGACAATACTTCCACCTTAGATATCGACGTTGATTCTATAATAGAAACCTTAGAAAGTAACCACGAAAGCTCAGTTCCATCACCTCCAAGCGCTGAAACTGCATCACACGGTCCTCTTCCTTCATCAGCTCAAAGCAATCAATCAAATAAAACTGCAACGAAACCTACTAAATTGAATTTACGCTGGAAGAAGAAGAGCCTACAGGTAAATTCTGAGCAGCTTAGATTCAAGGGTAACATGAACTTAGGCACTGAACTTTTAGAACTAGAAACCCCTATCCAGTTTTTCTTTTACCTCTTTCCACAAGAGCTTATCAAGATGATATCAGAAGAGACCAATCTTTACCAAGTTCAGAATGATCCTAATAGCACTTTTCGTGTGACAGAAATGGATATCAGGCAATTTATGGGCGTGGTTTATCTAATACTTTTGCTGGAATACAGCCTGAAACTGATGTTCGCAGATGGGACAAACAGAACTCTAGGTACGTGAGCATAAAACGTCCGAACGTTGTAGGAGAGTACAATGGCCACATGGGTGGTGTTGACCTCATTGACAGCATCATGGCGATATACAAGATACAGTTGCGTAGCAAACGATGGCAAATTCGTCTATTTTATCATTACTTGGATCTCACAATGGCAAACGCATGGTTGCTTTATAAAAGAGTCTGTAAAGACAACGGCGTTTCGTGTGTGTGTATCATCAGCAGATTTTCGTCCAGATGTTGCAGTTACTCTTTGTAAATTGGGTACAAAGCCTAGTATGTCTAGTCGCCGTTCGCTGGAAAACGAGATACAAGCCAAAAAACATAAAGGACCTGCACAGCATGCACCTCCTATGGCAGTACGGCAAGACCAGATTGGGCACTGGCCCCAATGGTCTGACAAAAAAATTAGGTGCAAGTTTCCAAAGTGTACTGGATTTACTCACAATACATGCGAAAAATACGGGGTTGCTCTATGCTATACCAAAACCAAGAACTGCTTCAGGAACTTCCATCTCTCATAACTTCCTTTTATATGTATAGTTTTTAAGATTACAACTCAGTGTTGCCCCTAGGCAACGCTCCCTATTTTTCAATTTTTTTCGGAAAATAATTACAATAAATAAAAACTATGAAACACGTGTATTTTTATTTTGGTTTAATTACCCAATAACAACTAAAAAAAAAAAAAACATGTTATTGAGTTATAGAGGGTTAAAACTCTATGTGTACACCCTAACAAGCAACCCGCCCAACTTTTCCACCAGCACGTGAGCTATCGTTTAAGATTATGTTTTCATAGACAAAATGCTCACATTAGAGACGCGGTATATGCCGGCTGCGCGAAGCTAGAGAAGAAAACATGGATTTTCAGGAAAAATTTAGCAAAAAATTTTTGACGTAATTTTGTTGTTTAAGTATTTTTTACGTGATCAGTGTATGCAAAACTACAAGTTCCTTCGCACTTAGTATACCAATAGTGGGACACCCTGTATATATATACAGGGTGGAAGGTTAAGATGGGGCATGAAGGGCAGGTACCTTAACCGTTGTAGCTACATGAAAACGTTCTTAGGAGACTATCCTTAAATTCTTGAGAAATTATAATCTACATTCACAGATTTTTGAAAAAATGTACGGTCAGCAAGGAAATCGGCAGTTTTCAAAAAAAATTTTTTTGATGCCAATCGATCCAGTTTCTCATGGGGATCAAAACACTTTAAAAGACCAACTGAGGTATGAGTACTAGAAAAGTCAGAAATCGCGAAAAACTATTTCTACACATTCACTAAGAAAATAAGTGATTCAACAAAAGATGCGCTAATAGAAAACTCATAAAATCATTATCTCTACTAAATTTGCCCCGTAACCATCTGCAAAATGCAACTCTGCGTGCATAGTCCCCAGATTGCAATGCTTGGACTAATCGCCCATGGCGGTAGCATTTGTAGCCGTATTTCTTCCATGTTTTTAAAACTATCCAGTGCGAACAACCAACTTCGACGGCAACTTGTTTTGAAGAAATTTCGGGATATGCTTCCACAATTAGTGCTAAAATTGCTATCACCGTATTCTCATTCAATACGCGTGAACGACGCGGACGTGTCAAGCTTTTCTTAAATGAGCCACTTTCTGCTAGATTTTTTACAAGATTCGCAATTACCTTTCGCGTCGGTACATGTCGCATTGGATATTTACTCCTGTACCATTCCAATGCAACTGTTGGGTTTTTATTATTTAAAAAGTAAGCCTCTAACAGATTTAAACGTTCTAAATTATTTAAGGACATTTTTAGTGAAGACAGAGTGACTTCTGGTAACTTTTGTTTTCTATGTGTTATTGTTTACATAAGCCATAAAAATGTGACGTGTTCGTTCGATATTCAAATTTACATAATTTTTCATCTCGTGCACGAGCTGCCAGCCACCGCCCGCTCACGCCCCGCGTCGCTGGCATGTTAAGTTGCTGTGCCTTTGTCTTTTTACTTGTTCATGAATGAAAATAGTTTTTCGCGATTTCTGACTTTTCTAGTACTCATACCTCAGTTGGTCTTTTAGAGTGTTTTGATCCCCATGAGAAACTGGATCGATTGGCATCAAAAAAAATTTTTTTGAAAACTGCCGATTTCCTTGCTGACCGTACATTTTTTCAAAAATCTGTGAATGTAGATTAAAATTTCTCAAGAATTTAAGGATAGTCTCCTAAGAACGTTTTCATGTAGCTACAACGGTTAAGGTACCTGCCCTTCATGCCCCATCTTAACCTTCCACCCTGTATAGATATAGATTTTTATTTACTTTGTGTCCGCGATCTCGCTCGCGTCGACTATCCGAATGAAAAATTGCTCACCTGTGACGAATGAAAAGAGGTTTTCCGCGCCATTTGAACGTGACGGATTTGCCCTCGGGGATCTCGGCGAGTTTGATTTCGATCTTAGCCAAGGCCAAGACGTCGGCTGCGGCCGCCATCGAAGACACGAATTGCGTCACTACAGACTTGGCGGCGTAAGCTCCGGCCACGCTTCCCGCTGAAAATTATATAAATAATCTATAATGTAATTATTTCAAATTAGATGCATTACTTGGTAACCTATTAAAAACTCGAATTTCTATTACCCGAATCTTAAAACCCAGAAAACGGTTGTTAGAACTTTTAAAAGACAGATGTAATGAATGACAAATTTTTAAAATTCCTTTTTTAACTTCCCAGATGAATCAATTTCCAGATGCACCAAAACCAGATTTTTAAAAAGTATTTTTTTGTTTCCCGTATTCTCATAATACAGATCTCATTATACCAGATTCTCAGAATACTTTTTTTTGTTTCCCATCGTACCATTTTCCAAATAAACTATTGCCAAATTTTCATAATCTTTTTATTTGGTTCCCATATAATCGTATAACAGATAAACTATTGCCAGATTTTCATAATCTTTTTATTTGATTTCCATACAATCGTGATTATACCTTTACTATCGACTGAAAATAAACATTGTCAGTAAGTAAATTTATTGTTTTACTTGTCCATTACAGACCGGTTTTAGTGTCAAAGTCGACTCAGTAGGTTAGGTTTGAACTACGACCCCCACGCTAGAACTGACTCGCTATTGTTTTACTTGCCCATTACAGAAAGGTTTAAGTGTTAAATTCGACTCAGTAGGTTAGGTTAGGTTCGAAGTGTGACCCCCCATGCACGAGCCGAGCGAGCGAAGCGAGCGTGCCGCGGCAGCGGCCGGCGAGTGCCAGAACCGACTCGCTATTGTTTTACTTGCCCATTACAGAAAGGTTAAAGTGTTAAAATCTATTCAGTAGTTTAGGTTAGGTTCGTGCTGCGACCCCCTGGAAGGATTTCGTTTTGCTGGATATCGTTTATTTGAATTTCAAAAATCTGGACATTGTTTGTCTGGATATCAATTAACTGTATTTAAAAAAATTGTGTTTTAAAAATCTGGCTTTCGTGCATATGGATTACGGTCATCTGGATTTTGTGCATTTAGATTTCGTATGTCTGGAACTCATTCGTCTGGATTGTAAAACGTCGTACAAATAAAGAAATGGGCAAATGAAATTCGGAGTTGCGATTATATGGCAAACAAAACTTCGAAATTTTAAAATTCGGGGTTATGAAAAAATGTCCAAACGTTTTCTGGATTATGATATTCGGAATATTAAAATTCGAGATTAAGATAGGTAACCGCATTACTTTTATCTGGGCCTAGCTGTGTCCAGCGGTTTCACACGCGTAATTGAGTTTTTGCTTTTATCCTTATGTTCCTGTGGGAATATCAGAATAAAAAGTAGCCTTAGTTATTGCTACATCAGCTACTTTTCAGTAAAGGACCCGTCAAGATCGGTCCAGCCGTTTAAGCCGGATCGGTTAAGTCAGAACAAACAGACAGACGGACAAAAAACTTAAAAATTATAAATTTGGTACATGTACCGTGTTTATATCCATACGCATTTAGTAAAAAGCGGTTATTTTAATATTAAAAACAGACACTCCAATTTTAATTAGTGGTATGGTAAAGATTAGTCTATTAATAGGAGAGCCCAAGAGGGGCATAACAGATTTGAGACATTATTTACATTACAATTTAAAAATTAAAATACAACAGTAAAACCAGAGCAGTTCGTATTTGTGAGTGCGCTCAGAGGACCCGATAGAAAATGATAAAATCCACCATTCTTTATGATTGCGCTCAAATCGTTAGATTTGCGAAATTGGGACCTATAATCTTATAATACCCCCCTCTACACACACAAAAAAAATAAAAACATTTCATTATTTTTTTTAAATTTTCATTAAAAATGTTAATTTTTCTGACCAAGGTGGAAACTTGGATAATAAGGATCTTCATTTCTAGTCAGAAAACTATAAATTTTGACTAAACTTGGTCATTTTTTTTTACAAAAAATTAATTATAAATGATCAGTGTTGTCAGCATTTATATTATTTTACCGCGAATTAACCCGGAAATTGAGAGTAGCAGAAGAAACAATTAAAAATAATAAAAAGGCATTAAGACGTTTAAAAGACAACTTCTTCCGGTGATGTCGCACTTGCATTGACCAACAGGGTCATTTTAAAATTTTCTTGTAATTCAACACCTTGTATTTGGTTTTACTTGTTTTTATTAATCATGTAAATTAAAAATTAGCACTTACCACATTTAGATTTCAATATTTCGATTGAAGCCTTGTTAATAATAAAATGAAATTGTCAGGGTAGAAAGATAGAGCAAGTTTTTAAAAGCCAAACGGTATTTATTTTATGTGGTTTTATTTTTTTACGGGCCCTTGAAGTTGTGAACATACTGGGTAATTTTATCTTTCTTGGCATTAAATTCTTTTTTTTATTCCATTCAAAGATCTAATGATAGTAAATGTTACCATACTGAATTGGCCTGTCTTTCAGCTTAGCACACAAAAAAATCAAGTATTTACCGAAATAATTCACGTCACCATAAATCAAAATATCATCGTACTTAGCGATAGGTGAAAAATTGAAAAAAACGTAATATAATCACAATTGAGTTTGATTCGCTGGAGGACAGAAACATGCCATCCTAACGCCTCCTAAGATTTATATTTCCAATTTCCTTTTAGGGGTTCAAAACCCAAAAAAAATATTGTGATAATATTTTAACAGGTATGTATTATGTAATCACTATATTCACTAAAACATTGGTTTTTCATTATTTATCTATTAGAGAAAATTGTGATAGATTTAGGTTTGTTGGATTTGTCTCCAATTGGCTTAGAGTAGCTTTATTTGATTGACTTTTAAAACCCTTGAACTAATTTTTATATTTCAGTGCTGTAGCTTACAGACACCCAGTATACCCAGGGAACACATAAGCTATAGAATGTATATACTTATTTTTATCTGCAGGTTTGTCACGGGAAAAACTATGTGGCACAGCTTGTAATTATTATCACTACATAGTATAAAACAAAGTGGCTTTCTCTGTCCCTATGTATGCTTCAATCTTTAAAACTACGCAACAGATTTTGATGCGGTTTTTTTTAATAGATAGAGTGATTCAATAGGAAGGTTTTAGTATATAATTTATTATGTTTTAGACAAAGCGGGCGAAGCCGCGGGCGGAAAGCTAGTTTTATTAATATAATCATAATTTTAGGCGTCAATGATTAATGCAAAATAGCTTTTCTTCATACATTTGATTAATGGGAATTTCAATCGTATGTAGGCCTATAATGACAATAATTAAGCTGGTAGATTGATCCAATGCAGTAATTGTACAGTATTGTAGACAAAATCACAATTTGTACTCTGAAAAAATATCCTGAGTCTGTATCCACTTCTTCAAATACTTGGTAATTATTGGTAAGGGAGACTTAATAATTACATGCATTTGATATTGCAACACAAATTTGCTTACCTCCAGCGATGAGATATGTGAACGATTGACGGCCATCAATATGCTTTTCAGCCTTGACTGTCGGGTCCAGGGTCTCTTTACGGCGATATGCCGAGAAGTCGGGGATTGAGACATCCGAATGCGCAAATCGAACTTGGGTTGGCACTGAAATTGACATGTGTTATGTAACAATATTTTAAACCAATTTAGTTTGTAAAGATAATATTAGTTATATTTAATTATACTCACATTTGTTACTTTGTTTCACTTTCAAGCTCTGAATCGGTAAAGAACCATGTAAAGATTGCACGGTAGAAGTGTTGGGCAAAGCTTGGGCGACCAATTTGTCAGCAGGAGTTGCGACTGCTACCACGGGCTTGAGTCCATTCGTGAGGACATTGGATGTAGCTTTGAAATAGGGGGCTAAATGTCCAGCGCGCACTACCGAAGTCATTTTGGTTTGAAAAGATATACGCAATAAAAATTGCTTTCGATCTTTACGTAAAGATGGGAAAGATCTCCAAGGTTGAAGTTACAAATTTCAATGCGATATTTAACTGTCAATGTCAATTGTCATTTGTCATTGTTATTATATTAAAGTCATACATGACAAATTTAAGTGTCAGCTTGGATTCTTCCATTTTTGATTATGAAAAATTTCAACCACATAATATGTGGTTGAAATTTTCAAAAATATTATTTTCTACTAAAGGGAAATTTTATAGAGATATCCAACCCTCAATTCCACGTAAGCCCTGGTTCTTCCGTTTCCCTAATATAGACAAGCCTACTGTTTCCACCATTTGCCGCCTCCGTTTAGGTCACAATAATTATACCACTCCTATTCATTTATTTAAAACTAGCGACCCGCCCCGGCTTCGCACGGGTGCAATGCTGATACTAAATACACTACAGAAAAACTGTGAACGTTGTATATGTATAAAAACATAGCGGCCCGCTCCGGCTTCGCACGGGTATAAAATATATAGCCGGGCGGCCGGCCGGTACCGCCGCAAACGCTACGTCCCGCAATTTTTAAATCTGTAATATCTTCGAAAATATTCACGTGTAAAGGGCCATATAGATCTACGACATCACATAAGAAACCTCAAAAATAACAGTACTTCTCCACTATTTGATGGATGTTATTATACATATTATAAACCTTCCTCTTGAAACACTCTATCTATTAAAAAAAACCGCATCAAAATCCGTTGCGTAGTTTCAAAGATTTAAGCGTACAAAGGGACATAGGGACATAGGGACATAGGGACATAGGGACATAGGGACGGAGAAAGCGACTTTGTTTTATACTATGTAGTGATTTATTATGCATGCCATGTTTAAATATAAATTTATAGTTGAATCGTTTCTATCGCCTTAAATACGTATTTTATCATAATTTATCTAACTATAATATTATTTTTTATTGACTATCGAAATTTTCCTGACGTATAGAAATTGTCCTGTCTTATCGAAATTTTCCCGACTTATGGATTTTTCCTGACTTATAGAAATTTTTGCGGCAAAGAGAAATTTTGCTAGCATATAGAAATTTTCCCGACGCATAGAAATTTTCCTGACATATAGAAATTTTCCTGGCTTATAGAAATTTTGCTAGCTTAAAGAAATTTTCCCGACGCATAGAAATTTTCCTGACGTATAGAAATTTTCCTGGCTTATAGAAATTTTGCTAGCTTAAAGAAATTTTCCCGCCGCATAGAAATTTTCCTGACGTATAGAAATTTTCCTGGCTTATAGAAATTTTCCTCGCGTATATAATTTTTCCTGACATACAAATTTTCCTCACGTATAGAAATTTTCCCACAAAGAAATTTTCCTGACGTATAGAAATTTTCCTGGCTTATAAACATTTTCCTGACTTATACAAATTTTCCTTGTTTATCGAAATTTTCCTTATGGAAATTTTCCAGCTTATAGAAATTTTCCCGACTCATGGATTTTTCCTGACAGAAATTTTCCTCACGTATAGAAATTTTCCTGGCTTATAGAAATTTTCCTGGCTTATAGAATTTTTCCTGACGTATAGAAATTTTCCTGGCGTATAGAAATTTTCCGGACATGGAAATTTTCCTGTCTTAAATTTTCCTTTCCTATGGAAATTTTCCTGACAGAAATTTTCCTCGTGTATATAATTTTTCCTGACATACAAATTTTCCTCACGTATAGAAATTTTCCCCACAAAGAAATTTTCCTGACGTATAGAAATTTTCCTGGCTTATAAACATTTTCCTGACACAAATTTTTCTTGTTATCGAAATTTTCCTTTCTTATGGAAATTTTCCAGCTTATAGAAATTTTCCCGACTCATGGATTTTTCCTGACAGAAATTTTCCTCACGTATAGAAATTTTCCTGGCTTATAGAAATTTTCCTCTTGTATATAATTTTTCCTGACTTATACAAATTTTCCTCACGTATAGAAATTTTCCCCACAAATAGAAATTTTCCTGACGTATAGAAATTTTCCTGGCTTATAAACATTTTCCTGACATACAAATTTTCCTTGTTTATAGAAATTTTCCTTTCTTATGGAAATTTTCCAGCTTATAGAAATTTTCCCGACATGGATTTTTCCTGACAGAAATTTTTGCGGCAAGGAGAAATTTTCCTCACGTATAGAAATTTTCCTGGCGTATAGAGATTTTCCGGACTTATGGAAATTTTCCTGTCTTAAATTTTCCTTTCCTTTGGAAATTTTCCTGGCGTATAGAAATTTTCCTGGCTTATAAACATTTTCCTGACTTATACAAATTTTCCTTATCTATATAAATTTTCCTGACGTATAGAAATTTTCCTGACTTATAGAAATTTTCCTGACGTATAGAAATTTTCCTTGTTTATAGAAATTTTCCTTTGTTATGGAAATTTTCCAGCTTATATAAATTTTCCCGACTTATACAAATTTTTCTTGACTTATCGTATTTTATCTGTCAATCGAAATTTCCCTAACTATTGTTAAAATCATATTTCTAATCTATCTAAAATTGGAAATTTTTACGACTGATTAAAGTAAACCAACCTATTCCCACCTATTCCCACCCACATCCCGTACGCTATGCTCTCTATCCACAGGCCGCGCGTGCGCAGATGGCTCCAGGCTCAGTATCTGCATAGCTAGCGAACGTATAAACTCGCCTGGTCGTTGGGACTTCATGAACAATATCATCATCATCATTTTTATTGAAAACAATATTCATATATTTTTCTTTGCCCGCGGATTCCCCTGATGTTAAATTCGCATTAGTATAAGTCATTTCACCGCTGTCAAAAGTTACCCATGGCCATGTCACATTAAAACGAATAAACACACTTTCGCATTTATAATATTACTACAGGTCCACCCCGGCTTCGCCCGTGGTACATATTTCGCAATAAAAGGTAGCCTATGTCCTTTCTCGGGTATCAAAATATCTCCATACCAAATTTCATGCAAATTGGTTCAGTAGTTTAGGCGTGATTGAGTAACAGACAGACAGACAGAGTTACTTTCGCATTTATAATATTAGTATGGATTCATGTTCGTGACCATTCTCTCTGTGAGTGTGGTATATACACCAGGGTAGATAATTTTTGAAACAAAAAAAAATCGCAGTGGGATGAAACCCATGAGGGTATTTCTTTAGAAACTTGCGGCACGAATTTAGGGGAGGAGGGAGGGGAAAGGGAGGGGGAGGTAAGGGGAGACCCCCTATAAAGTGGGGGGGTGCGGAAACACCCCCTTCTATTTTTTTTTTGAGATTGAACATTTACTATGGTAATGTTTATTTTTTTTTACACCATATGAAAGTAGAGATATCAATGAACAAAAGGCTCCTCAAGTTTTTGAAAAAAGCTGATATTTTGACGGGTGAGTTTTCGATTGGAAATTAGGTTTTTTTGAAGTGAAACTTCTTTATCGGGGGTGGACAAAAATTTTGTGTAACATTTTTGCGTTACGCCGCGCGCGTGACATTTTTGCGTTACGCCGCGCGCGTGACATTTTTGCGTTACGCCGTACTCGTGACATTTTTGCGTTACGCCGTACTCGTGACATTTTTGCGTTAAGCCGTACTCGTGACTATATACATGTTATATTAAAGTGATCAGCAAAATCAAAGGGTTTGTTTTAATTCTAATTCCAGTGAATTTCTAAAAAAAGTAAATAAGTAATTACATCTATTTTTCTAATACTTAGGTGTAATAATGGTATTTATTTTTCTAAGTTATTTATGATTAACCTCACTTTTTGATTGTATTTTTCAATACACTAACACGTGGGTGGAATTATGGTATCAATTTTTTCTAATACTTGAATGTTGATTGTGGTATTTATTTTTCTAAAATTGTATTTAAAGTTAACCTCAGTTTTTGATTGAATTTTTTAAAACACCAACACGTGGGCGAGATCATGTTATTTATTTTTCAAGTTATTTAAGCTTAACCTCTGTCATAATATGTATATACTATGTGCGTCATTAATTTCTGACTGTTTCGAGATTTCGACATTAGGAATTTATATTTATTACCTCTATTGTTCGAACAAAAATAAGTTACCGCCTTTAAGAACTTGCCGACAATGTAAGTACAGTATTGTTTCTTAGAAAACATTTTAGGAGTATACGATAATAAATCTATGACTCACGTTAACACGTTCCCTGCGGCACAGATATATCTGTACTTTCCATTACTGCGTTACGGGTCGTTTTAAACCTTGTCCTATACCAGATATTGTGGCGGCACGAGGCATATTAAACCCCACCGCCCGTAGGAGACCAAAATCCTTTTATTGGCGCCAAATAAGACAAAGTGTGCGGCTTTTGTCGTGATTTTTATTAACAATGATTTCATTAACCTAAATCTACCGCCGCCCGTGGTTAGATTAGTTAGTTTAGATTCTATGGGTAAAATAAAATGTGGGGTCTGATGTACCCCATACCGCACTGAACAATAGCAGTTTTTCATATAATTTAGTGATGGGAAAAGAAATATCGATTTTATTTAATTTTAATTTATTTATCAAACTTATGGATGTTTTTCATTCCCCTTACTTCATTAAAACAGGCCAAACAATAATATTGTTTGCAACCAGTGCATTCTGTGAGAATTTTCTTTACTTTTTTGTCGGCCTCACGACTTGTTAAGAAGGTGCGGAGTTTTTCGTAACATCCTACACATCTCCTCTTCTTTGATCCCTTTAAGAGATGATGTGCCTTGTTTGTTGGCTTGTTGACTTGGGCAAGAGTTAAATTTTGATGAGCCATACACCGATTGCCGGGTGTTTTGGATTTGCCGCTAGTTGATTCAATGAACAAACACACTAATAGTAATCATGATTATCAACCTATTTGAAGAAAGTTACTCAACATGTCACATTCACGTTTCTATTAACGATATTTATTATAACGAGTAGTTAGGATGTTTGAAAATTACCTGTATCCACATTCAAGTCCTTCTTTGTAAAAGCTTCAATAAGTTGTTCCACAAATAGTCTCGAATGCGTTGCACAACACTAACCGCGTGAAGCTAGCTTAGGGTGCGGTACGAGGTGCGCGGTGGTACGAGGTGTTCGCAACCTCGTTCCGCACTGTGTTAGAATTTTTATTTGTTCAGTGCGGCACGAGGTCTAAGAAACCCGGTATTAAGGTCGGTATACCATTGAACTAGGAATCAATAGCACATCTCAGATATATAGATATCACTTTCCTACACTGAACCAGATGGAAGTTATGCCTCCCGCACGACAGAGAAGTTTAAGTTTTTTCCTACCGCTATAACGACGAGACACGGACAGGGTGTTTCAAGCCCTGTTTCGCAGCTAACGTGTTAACACGTGTTTGCTTGATTGGTGTTCAATTATGATTTTGTGAATTCAATATTTATAAGAATAAACCTCAAACTCTTTATGTCCAATCAAAATCCGCCTAAGTCGAAATCCTTTATAAGTTGAAAACTCTATATAACTCGAATTTTTTGGCGTCTCCCTTGGTCTTTTGAACTACCGCAAGAGCTGAGCGAGCGAAGCGAGCGAGTCGCGGCAGTGGCCGGCGTAAATATTCAAATAGGTAGCGAGGAGCGAAGCGACGAGCATCTTAGGTTAACTTTTGAACTACCGCACGAGCCGAGCGAGCGAAGCGAGCGAGTTGCAGCAGCGGCTGGTGTAAATATTTAAATAGGTAGCGAGGAGCGAAGCGACAAGCGTGTTAGACTAACGTATTTCTGTAATATTGTATACAAGCTGTGCCGCGCGGTTTCACCCGCGTGGCTATGCTCCTGTTGGTCTTAGCGTGATAATATATAGCCTATATTACTCGTGGATAATGTAGCTTTCGAATGGTGAAAGAATTTTTAAAATCGGTCCAGTAGTTTATGAGCCTATTCATTACAATCAATCAAACAAACAAACAAACAAAGTTTTCCTCTTTATAATATTAGTGTAGATAGTAAATTATTTTTTGAAAAATAAGGTCATAAAGAAGTTTCACTTCTTACGTGTGTACTCTAGTACACGCACACATTTTTTTTTTGGTATTAATTCAAAATAAGGCGAAAAAATAAATATTTTCAATCAAATAAATTACAGTGTATTTGGGACATAATAAAGTAAGTTTCCACCAAATTTCGTAGAAAAAAAATTAATTTTGAAGTAGATAAAAATAAAAACCGAAATCTTGGTTTTTTGAATTTTTCACCTAAATTTGAGATTATGTGAAAAAATTATAAATACAAAAGTTGTAGATCTTTTTATTACCTACAACTTTGCCATTGAACTTTTTTCCGTAGGACTTGTAGTTTTGTCGGAATTCGAGAGAAACCATTTTTTTCTCTTAAAAGCTCCCCCCTCCCACTTTCCGAACTCGGATTGACCGTAATTTATTTTTCCTTTAATTTTTATCATAGTCCCCTCCTTTTCTAATGGGTTTCATCCTACTGTGATTTTTTTACACTTTTTATTATTTTTAAAGGCTTCTACCCTAGTGTAATAGACGAAGGAAGTTATGATCATATTTTATTCTTTGTTTGCCCAAAGCTCCGTATGGATATCCTCCCCCCAAATGTTCCCCTCCCTACTAGTTTTAAGTGTTTACTTTGTCTTGTCTTGAAATTTATCAATTTTAACAATCTAAAATTTTGAACTCCATCTAAGTACCTATTATTAGTATATTTTATGATGATCTAAGATTTTATGTTATGCTTTTTTGATGTGTTGTGTTGTCTATAACGAATACGAGGGGTATGCCAAAAAAAACTATACTCGAAAACCATAATATTTTTTCTATCTTTTCAAAGTATTCACCCCGAGCATGACTACCCCCCCCGAGTATCACTTTTCCATACGTTTAAACCACTTGGAAAACACCTCTGACCACTCTTTTCCAGATACCTCGGAAATTTCGAAATTATAGGCAGCCAGTGCATCTTCATTGCTCTCAAATCTATTTCCTTTCAAATTTTCATTAATTTTGGGAAACAAGTAAAAATCACAGGGTGCCAAGTCAGGAGATTATGGCGGGTGAGGCAGGATAGACACATTTTTTGAATTAAAAAAATCAAGTGTTCTGGCGGACGTGTGCGCCGAGGCGTTGTCGTGGTGCCAAAGAAGGTGCCGGATTCCTGACTTCGGTCGCTTGTCACACCAAGCTGACAATACTGAGGGGGCACAAATTGACACATACCACTCAGAATTAACTGTTTTTTGATCCTCTAGCACCACAGTCTGTAGCGATATAACCGGTGTTCCCGCTTTAGGCATGGGAACTGGAATTTCTTTAGGGAAACTCAATATTCCGTTTATAAGGATTTTATTTTCGAGAGCAACACACCATTTGTACAAAGTTTTTTTAGATAAGTGAAAAAAATACATTCTACCCTGTATAATAAAATAAAATAAAAAGACAATCTATGTTAGGTTAGGTTAGGTTAGGTTAGGTTAGGTTAGGTTAGATTAGGTTAGGTTAGGTTAGGTTAGGTTAGGTTCCCGTGTGGAGTTTCTGGTCTCCCATCGAGCGCGTCCTCAGGTGGCGGATAGGGGGAGGCCTCCCAGATATGGGGGGTACCGGTGGTCTTGCCGGCGCGGACCAAAATCAGCGTGGAGGAACTCGAGGGCTACCACGTCCTCGTTGCAATCTCTGCTTTGCAGAGAAATTGCTGGGTTTGTTTTCGAACAGTGCTGCTTTTGCGGCGAGGTATGGCGACCAGTGGTTGCGGACGATTTAGTCCTACTGGACGACGGGCTGCTTTGCAGCGATGGATGGCGGTTGTATCAATCGCGGCGCGGCGGGCTGGGCGGCAGGTTTTTTCTGTCGCCTGGTTAGAGGCTTCGGCCTCCCGTCGGGCAACCTGTTATCCGTCGTAGTGTTGTTGTCACGTCTAGCAGCTACGACGGACCAGGAGGCTTGCCTTAATCGGCTGGCCTGAGAGGAAGGACACCTCATCAAAAACCCTCAAATCCGCGTTGTAGTCCAGCGGCGTGGATTTCCTGTCATTCTTGGACAGTTTGGCTCGGGAGAGCGTGAGCTTTTAGCTGTGTACACCCATGGATACCGCCCGACCTCCATGGTGTAAAAGGGTTATCCGGGTGCAGGGGGCACCGCCCGGATGGACGTTTTATATCCCCCATACTCGTGGGAACAAAAATGTCCTTTAACTCCGAACCGATCAACGACGACTTTAGCAAACACACAATTATGGACACTGAAAACTTCTATGATTTGGAAGACACTGACGGAAGTATGTCTCCGGCGCGTGTCGAGACAAGGCGGGGCAGGGCTGTGCTGCGTTCAAGCTCCAGCTCTGTCAACAGCATCATAGAAACGGATGGAAAAGACAGGCTGTGGCGGAAGCGGACGCTGGACACCAGCTGTTCTGGTTCCGACACAGAAGATGGCACAGGGGTTTTTACATCCCCATTTATTAAGACCACCTCAAAAAGAGGGAAGGGCCGCCCATCGGGTTCAAGCGCCACTCGGCGCGAGGCCACATTCGATATGACGAGGTTGCGTAAGAGGGAGTTGGAAGCGCAGGCCGAGAAGGAGGTTGCTGAATGCGCCGAGCGCATTGAAGTGGCGCAAGCTAGCGCTCCTCTCCCTCCCATTCCAGCAAAGACAAACACGTCCGAGGCTCTCAGTCGCCGCATTGCCGATGACCTGGCTGCAATCCTGAAGGTGATGACCAAGTCATCAAATCTCAAGGGCACTTTCAAAAAGGCCTTGAAATTGGCCCACGATGACATTGAGCAGTCGGTAGCTCTATTAGAGAAACACACTGTCTCTGAGGAGACGAGATTGCTGCAGGCAGCCAATTCCCGCCTACAGGCGGAGCTCGACTCCCTGAAAAGGGAACTCCAAGAGGTGAAGGCCTCTCAGGGCTCGTCGCTGCCTGCTCAGCCCCAAGATTCGGATATCTTGCGCCAGGTCGGAGCAATGATTAACGCGAGATTTGAGGCTCTAGAGGAGCGTCTGCTGCCGGAAAAGCGCATAAGACCTCCGCTGGCGGCAGATAGCAGGAAAGCGGCAAAGGCGGCTGAACAAGCGATGGCTGATGACCTCGCACCGCCCCCTCCATCAAAGGCGAGGACATATGCAGGTGTTGCGGCTTCATCGCAACCGGGTAGATCGGTGTCTGGGCCCGCAATTAAGAAAACCGCGAAGCAGACGGCGGTCCCAGCTTTGGAGATCGAGGCAACCTCGAAGAAGAGGAAAAAGAAATTGGCGAAGGGGAAGGAAAGGGTCCCCGTGCAGCCTGATCCGGCGGGTTCAAATCCCCCCAGAAAAGATACGCTGGCCACGTCATCCGGCCTCCCGCAGCAGCCGTCAAAGGACGGAGAGTGGACTGTGGTCGGAAAGCGAGGAAAAGAAAATAAGGGGAAAGGGAAGAAGCCTGCGGCTAAGTCCCGCAAGAAAAAGTCGCGAAAGCTCCACGCTCCGAATTCCTCGGCTGTCGTCCTTACCCTGCAGCCGAGTGCGAAGGAGCGTGGCGTAACCTACGCCGGTGTTTTGACGGAGGCGCGGCGTGGAATAGACCTCGCCGAAATTGGCATCAGTGCAATGCGTTTTAAGCGCGCTGTCACTGGTGCCAGGATACTAGAGACCCCCGGTGCTTCCAGCACCAAGGAAGCGGACTCCCTTGCCGCCAAATTGCGGGAGGTCCTCGGTGAGGATAACGTTAAGGTGTCCAGGCCGGTCAAGTGCGCAGACCTGCGAATCACTGGCCTGGATGACTCGGCCACAGTCGAGGACATTGTGGCTGCGGTATCGCGCGCAGGGGAGTGTACCGCGGAGCATGTGAAGTGTGGTGGCCTGCGCGCGGGCCCCCGAGGTGCTGTATCAGCCTGGGTTAGTTGCCCGGTGACTGCGGCGAAGAAGCTGGCGCAGGCGGGGCGCGTAATGGTTGGGTGGGTTTCGGCGAAAGTCTCTCTCACCGAGCAGAAGCCCCTGCGCTGTTACCGCTGCCTGGAGTTGGGCCATGTCAGCGCCACGTGCTCCTCGCCGACGGACAGGAGTGCCACTTGCTTCCGCTGCAGTGAAACAGGCCATAAAGCTGGTGGATGCGATGCCGCCTCCGCTCGCTGCGCCCTATGCACGGAGGCAAAGCTACCGGCAGAGCATCGGCTTGGAAGCGCAGCCTGTAAGGCCCCGAAGCCTAAAAGAGGTGGAATGCGGAAGCAAGATGGCGCTCCAACGCCATCACGCTCTGCTCCGGTGCCTGATGAGGTACCGCAAACGGAGGCAGCCATGGAAACGCAGTAATGGCCCCACTGCGTTTCCTACAGGCCAACATCAACCACTGTGCCAGGGCCCAGGACCTTTTACATCAGAGTCTGGCAGAGTGGGAGATTGACGTGGCGGTAGTGTCTGAGCCATACAATCTGCCCCCCCGGGATAACTGGGTGGGCGATCTGGACGGCTTGGTGGCGCTGGTTGCTCAAGGCGACACACAGCTTGAGCAAATCATAAGGCGACGGGGATGCGTCTCGGCGGTTGTCAATGGCTTCACCGTTGTGGGGGCGTACTTCTCGCCGAACCGCTGCCTCGCCGATTTCGAGCAGTTCTTGGTTGAGCTGAGGGATCTGCTAGACTTCGCACAACCTCAATCTGTACTTCTGGCCGGGGACCTGAACGCCAAGTCGGTGTCTTGGGGCTGCGTGGCAAGTGATATACGTGGCTCGACACTCGCTGACTGGGCAGTTGCGTCGGGACTGACGGTTGTTAACCGTGGAGTAGAATTAACGTGTGTTCGGCAGAGGGGTGGATCCATTGTAGATGTCACGTTTGCGAGCCCCCCTCTCGCTCGTCGTATACAAGACTGGAGGGTTCTTTTGGACGTGGAGACGCTCTCGGATCACCGTTATATCCGGTTTAGCGTCTCCACGCCCTCGACGGCTCCCAGTCAATTCCCCCCTGGCGATTGTCGTCCGCGCTGGGCACTTGGTAGCCTCGATAGGGAGCTCCTCATTGAGGCTGCCTTAGTGCAGGCTTGGCTCCCGTCGCAGCAGAATGGCAGCGAAAACGTAGAGGAGGAGGCCACTTGGCTTGCCGAAGCCATGTCTCAGGTGTGCGACGCGAGCATGCGGAGGGTGCGGTCGGTTCCACGTAGGCGCCAAATGTATTGGTGGTCCGCCGATGTTGCCCAGCTGCGTGCTTCATGCGTGGCTGCGAGGCGGGCATACACCAGGCACAGGCGCCGTAGGCGGCGTGACGAAGAGGAGGAAGCGCGGTTATACGCCGTCTATAGGGACTGCATTGTGTCTCTGCAGGACGCCATCAGCAGCGCTAAGACCCGTGCATGGGAGGAGATGCTCGAGAGTTTGAACCGCGAACCTTGGGGTCGGCCGTATAAGAGGGTGAGGCAAAAGCTTCGCCCTTGGGCCCCGCCCTTGTCTCAAAGTCTCGAGCCACGATTTCTGGAGCAAGTGGTGACGTCCTTGTTTCCAAGTCGGGGAAGACATTCTCCCCCACCGATGGCACCCACGATGACTGCGCAGGAGGAGCTCAACAACGAAAATGTCCCTCCAGTCACTCGCAACGAGCTCGCTGTGGCAGTAGAGCGCCTTAAGGCGAAGAATGCCGCCCCCGGCCCTGACGGTGTTCCCGGGCGGGCCTGGGTGCTGGCGCTAGAATCTCTTGGACCCAGGGTGGAACAGCTGTTCACAAAATGCCTCCAACAGGGCCAATTTCCCCGTAGGTGGAAGACCGGGAACTTGGTCCTGTTGCAGAAGGAGGGACGCCCGCGTGACTCGCCCTCGGCTTATAGGCCGATCGTGCTGCTCGATGAGGTGAGCAAGCTCTTTGAGCGCGTCTTCGCAGCTCGCCTCATCGACCATCTGGAGGGAGTGGGGCCGGACCTAAGCGAGAACCAATTTGGATTTCGCCGGGGAAGGTCCACTATCGATGCGATTGCTGAATTGCGGAACCTCGCTGATCATGCAGATAATGAAGGCGGAGTGCTTTTGGCGGTGTCCCTTGACATCGCCAACGCATTCAACACTCTGCCGTGGAGTTGCGTGATCGAAGCGCTCCGCTACCACAACGTGCCCGGGTATATGGTGCGCTTGTTGCAGTCCTACTTATCGGAGAGGGCTGTGGCGTACCCCGCGCGTCGTGGGTGGCAAGAAATGGAAGTGACGTGCGGTGTTCCACAGGGCTCGGTTCTTGGGCCCCTTCTGTGGAACATCGGCTACGACTGGGTCCTGCGTGCCACTTATCTACCGGGTGTCAGCGTGCTTTGCTACGCGGATGACACCCTGGTAACTGCACGCGGGGCCTCGTACAGGGAGGCAGCCCTCATTGCGACCGCTGGTGTGGCGGATGTTGTGCGCCGAATCAGACGACTTGGCTTAGAGGTCGCTCTGAACAAGTCAGAGGCAATTTTGTTTCGCGGCCGTCGAAGGGCGCAGGCTGCTGGTTCAGCTATCCAGGTGGGTGGCACGTCCATCGGCGTCGGTTCCACTTTGCGCTACCTGGGCATCGTGCTGGACAGCCGGTGGACATTTGTGGAGCACTTTCGTCGCCTCGCCCCCCGTCTTGTTGGGGTGGCCGGGGCACTTGGAAGTCTGCTCCCGAATCTAAGAGGGGCTGGGGGTGCGTGTCGTCGTCTATACACCGGCGTCATTCGCTCCATGGCCCTCTATGGTGCGCCCATTTGGGCCGACTCTTTGAGCGTCCGTACCAGACCATACTTGCGTAGACCGCAGCGGGTCATGGCGCTCAGAGTCGTGAGGGCATATCGCACAGTGTCCTTCGAGGCCGCGTGTGTCATGGCTGGGACGCCCCCGTGGGACCTGGATGCCGAGATGCTGGCGGACGTTTATCGCCGCGTCACCGCGTCCAGATCGCATGGAATTAATCCATATCTGGAGCAAGTCCAGCAATGGAGGGCTGATGCTCTCGAGCGGCGGTTCAGGGAGTGGGAACGCCGGCTCGAGAGGCCCAGCGCAGGAGCGAGGACGGTCGAAGCTATCCGACCGGTCCTACGCGAGTGGTGCGACAGGCGGCATGGGGCAATTACCTTCCGCCTGACACAGGTGCTGTCCGGACACGGCTGTTTCGGGTGGTACTTGTGCAAAGTCGCCAGGCGGGAGCCGCAAATGGCTTGCCATTGGTGTGACAGTCCGGAGGACACGGCAGACCACACTCTCGCCGTGTGCCCCACGTGGTCCGAGCCCCGTGCTCACCTAGTCGCAGTCGTCGGCCCTGATCTCTCCCTGCCTTCCATAGCTCGCGCAATGGTTGGCAGCGACAGAACGTGGCGCGCGGCTATCACATTCTGTGAAGATGTGATGTCGCAGAAGGAGGAAGCAGAGCGGGTCCGCGAGGGAGATCCCAACGCGGATCCTATTCGGCGGCGACGTCTTATTGGGCGCAGTCGCCGAGTCGCGACCGCTGTACACGGTCGCGACTTGCTTCCCTAATGTTGGGTGCCGGACGGTGGAACGGGGACATAATCCATCTTCCGGTGCGGTGAGGCGGCGTGAGACGTGTTCCGTTCACGCCGCCCCCCAGGAAGGAGGAACTGGCGAACACCAGCCAGGTCTTAATCGCGATGGGCCTATATAAAAAATAGGCTGCCGCTGACGGGGTTACGGAAGCGGTTACACCAAATACCCGCGACCCTGCCAATATAGCGGAGCGACGGAACACAGTGGAGTTTAGTCGGTAGTCGCCGCATTCTGCGGTGTGAGTCCGACATAACCCAGGGCCCTTTCCCCGAGCGCTCTGGGTATGCCTAAATGCATTCTCCACTATAAAAAAAAAAAAAAAAAAAAAAAAAAAAAAAAAAAGGTTAGGTTAGGTTAGGTTAGGTTAGGTTAGGTTAGGTTAGGTTAGGTTAGGTTAGGTTTTTTTTTTTTTTTTTTTTTTTTTTTAAAAAGCACCCGCCATCTCAGGGTGTTGTGTGCTTTCCTCTGGAATATTGTCCAGAGATGTTTATTTTGCTTTTAATCAAATAATTACCACACTATTATTTATTTATACATTAGGCCTAAATGAATACAATTTAAAATAAGAAAAAAGATACAAGTTAACAATTTACAATAACATTTCCAAATTAATTATAAAATACTAAAATTAAATATTACATTTAAAAACTTACATTAATTAAAAACATTGCAATGAGAATAATAAAAAAATAAAATAAAATAAATTAATACAATTAAAAGTAAATAATACAATTTAAAATTTACAATGAAATTTCCAAGATAATAATTAAAATACTAAAATTAAATATTGCATTTAAAACTTACATATATTAAAAACATTAAAATGAAAAGAAATAAAACAATACGGCACAACACTTATAAAACTTAACCCTAATATCACAGTAGCTTATCACAGTTTCTTTTATTTACCACCCTCACAATTCGTTCGCAGTATTCCAAAAATTCAGTCCTCATTTTATCCCCCAGGGCCGCAGGCAGATTCTCACCCGTCATCGCGATGCCCAATTTTTGCTCAATAACATATCTATCTCTTGCAAAAATCGGACACTCGAGCAACAGGTGAGAAACCGTCTCGTCGACTCCGGGCTGACACAGACACGATGGATTCTCCTTCAGCTTGAATCTGTTCAAGTAGAAGGCGAATCCACCGTGTCCAGTCAGTGCTTGTGTGGTGTGGTGTGTGATGTCTATTTTCCGTACTATTTTGTATGCAGCAGCAGCGCTTGGGAAAAAGAGCTTCGTGCCTCCAGCCGTCTCCCCCACATCATATCTCCTGTCCCATTCCCCGATCGTATCCTGTCTCAGGATACGCTTGACGAATGAAACAGGACACAGATCGTAGTCGGGTTTCTTCTTCGACCCCAGAGCGGCCTCCTTGGCTAACTGGTCCACTCTTTCGTTCCCCCTTAGCCCTGCGTGCGCCTTGATCCAAAACAGAGCGACCTCCCGCCTCTGCGAAGCAGCTTTTCGGAGGGCCGCCCTTGTTTGCACAGCAAGGGGGTGGGGGGAACCGAGTGTGACTGCCTGGAGGGCCGATCTGGAGTCGCTGAAGATGCCGACCTTCGACACTCCACTCTTGCAGGCTCTAATTACTGCTCTTTGGAGCGCTAGGAGTTCGGCCTGGTAGACGGTGCAATACGGCGGCAAAGCAAGCTTGACGGCCTTCGTCTCGGCCTCCCCCTCCCATACGGAAAGGGCGGCTCCGACTCGACCCTCAATCTTGCTGCCGTCCGTGTAGATCCTATGTACGTGGCTATTAGCCACGTCGGAATACGAGTCCTCGTCCACCAGCCCGAACCCCAGCCCTTCCTGCTCTGCCGGATGTGGGTCCTCAATCGCCGGAGCCATTCTTTCCACCTCCCTGTCTCCCAACGCTGGGTGCGACACCCCCTTCTTGATCCCATATAGTCTCGAGACTTCGAGAATTCTGAGGTCAAGGGGGAGTATCCCAGCCAACAGCATAGCTGAGTTCAGGGAGACGGTCCGATATGCTCGGCAGATCTTTTGGGCGAAGCCCCGTTGTACGGTGTTCAGCCTTTTTTGGACCCCCATCTTTTCCACGGTGGGTGCCCACGCTGCCGATGCATACATAATAGTCGGTTCGATAACAGCTACATAAATAGTCTTAATAATATCTGGGCTAAGTCCCCAACCAACTCTGGCTGCCTTAGCCAAGAGTTTATACCGGGCTATTGCCTTTTGGCATACAGCCCCGACGTGGGCGTTAAAGGTGAGGCCGCTGTCTATTGTTAGGCCCAATATTTTTATATGGTCAAAATATTTTATTTCCACATTCCCCATAGCGAGCCGTGGCACGTCATATTTTAATCTCCTCGTGGAAAGGAGGGCACAAGTTTTATGCGGTGCAAATTTTAGTTTGTTTTCCTTTCCCCATTCATCTATTGCATTTAAGACACGGTTAGCTTCCATTTCAATTTCAAGGGCCGTGTCACCCTCAAAGACCAATACAATGTCGTCGGCGAACGCCTGACAGAATACTTTCATCTCCTCTAGCATCCATAGCAGAGGGTCCAGCAAGAGGTTCCACAGGATTGGTCCACCTATGGATCCCTGCACGCACCCCTTGCTGGTCCCCCTACTCACTTCCACGCCCGCATATCTAACTTTCACTCCCCTTTCACTCAGGTAGCTGCTGATCACCCGCCTCACGTTCCCCGGGCACCCAACTTCAGCCAACCGCACCTTTATGGCTGGCCACCAGGCGCTGTCGAAGGCTCCCTCTATGTCCAGCGATACCACAACAGAAATCTTCTTCTCCTCCCTCATATTTCTGATGTGGTTCACTAGTCTATAGAGGGCGTCCTCGGTGCTCCTCTGTGGCATAAAGCCATACTGGTGGGGGCTTATTTTGGGCAACAGGTAAAACCTAAGTCGGCCGACCAGCATCTTTTCGAAGATTTTGCCGAGAACAGGTAAGAGGCCGATCGGTCGATAGGCTTTCGGTACCCGATATGATTCCTTGCCCGGCTTTCGCAGTATAACCACGGTCGCCCACTTCCACTGTGCGGGGAAGTAGGCGGCAGAGAGGCATCTGTTGAGCAAGGCAAGGAACCATCCCGGGTTACAATCCACAGCGTGCTGACAGATGTCGGCCGTGAGTCCATCAGCCCCGGGGGCCTTCTTGGGGTTGAAGGACCTTACGGCTCTCTTCAACTCCTCCATGATGAAAGGAGGGTCATCCGGGCCCGCCGGTGGTTCGGTGTCCAAGGACTCCGCACACCTGCGCACCCGACGATGTCCCTCACTTTCACCACTTTCCTGGTCCTCGGGGTAGAAGGTCTCCGCCAACAGTTCTGCCGAGCTCCGGGCATCGAGGGTCTCACCGCCCCTCGAAAGGGGCAGATCCTCCTCTCTCCCTGTGGCTCTATTAAGCACCCTGTAGATGCCCTCCCAGACCCCCTCCCTATCCTGTTTCCGGCAAAACTCCTTCCAACTCTTCTCTTGCGCTTCTTTCACTGCCTTTTCATACATCTCTCTTTCTTCCAGGTACAATCCAACCACGCGGTCTCTGCGATCAGGTGCTGCGTTTCGGATCCTGCGTCTCCTCGTGGCCACCTGCTTCTTCATCTGCGCGAGCTCATCATTCCACCACGACAAGGTGAATTTCTGTGTGTGTTTTTTGGTCGGCATTGTGTCTCTGCATGTCTGTGTGATTGCTTCAGTGTATCTGTCTATTGCGTCATCTATTTGTTGTGTGCTGTGTATTGTGTCTATGTCTTGTATAGTTAATTGTCTGTCTGACATCAGCTGGGTCAGTTTCTCATGAAACTGAGTCCAGTTTGCCTTGTGTGTGTTAAATATGCGTGTAGTTCGTATTATGTTCGTGCCTGTGGATTTATGTTGTCTGATGCCGAAGGATATGCCGTTGTGGTCCGAGCTCGTGAGACTCTCCTCAACCCTCCAGTTGTCCACTCGGTTCAGCAGATCGTCGGAGCACGCTGTCACATCCACGTAGCTAGAGTACCTTTTCCCACCTCTGATGGTATCGAACGTAGGGATGTCCCCGGTGTTGAGTATGTGCATTCCCATTTCTTCCAGTACAGCAGACACATCTCTTCCTCGCGAGTCTTCCACTTCGCCACCCCACCACGGGCTTTTTGCGTTCGCATCGCCTCCCAGGACCATCCTATGGATACCCAGCTCTCTCCCTATCCGCCTAAGATGGTCCAGGTAGAGCCCCACTGGTTTATCGGGCTCGAAGTAGAAGGACACTACAATCATCTCCCAGGCTTTGGTTCTGAGAGTGGCCACAACGATGTTGTTACTGCTAAGGCGTGTATGTAGTTCGACATCCAGTGTGTCGTCGAGTACTACAATACACGCCTTTACTGCTCCACCCCCTTCCCCTTCGCTCTGGAAGATCCTCACTCCATTGTATGTCCTCATACTTTTCGCCCCACCAACGTAGGGCTCTTGCAGCAACGCTACGCATGCCTTACGCTTGGTGGCTTCGAGCAGTAGCTCCCGTGTGGCGATTTGGCTCCGCTGGAGATTGGCCTGCAGCATTCGGTACTGGAAGGACTCACCTTGGGCAACCTTAGCAATACGCTACCGCCGATCTGGCCAGAGCATCCCACCTCTTTCTTTCCGTACACTCTCTGTCAAAGGCGCTGTGCTCTGCGCTGCCTTTCTTAGCCTTTATGCAGTTGATGCATTGAGGCACTTCTCCCCGCAGCCACTTGTCGCACTCGGTCTTCATGTGAGGACCAGCGCAGTGGCTGCATCGTTCCTTCTCTTCCCTACACATTCGTCTCGTATGCCCGTACCCAAGACAGCGCGAGCACTGCACTAACGGACTTTGATCCATCACTTTCACTCTACTTAGCCCTATATGGGCGTATCCTTCACTCGTGCATCTCTTCCATACCTGTGGACTCACCCTGGCCACTACGTGGTTCTGGAGGTGGTTCCTTGCTTTCATCACGTACGCTACTTCTACCTTTCTCTCTTCCCCCTTCAGGCCCTCAAGGATGCTTGCATTTTGATTACTGAATGCTGTGACGAAATCGTCAACTTCGCATTTCATTACATCCCTGAAGACTAGTAGAGGGCTCTTATTTTTTACATCTTCCACTACTAATCCCTCATTCTTTCTCAGCCTTTCCTTCACCTTGATTCTTTCTTCCTCATTCGCACAGCCGACGACCACCTTCCTGTTCTTCACCTTTCTTACCCTCTCTACTTTCACCCATCCGTCCTTTGCATCCACAGTCTTTCTGATCATTTCTAACACCTCATCACCCGTCTCTTGTTCGTCTTTGGATGACACCATGACCGAATGCAGGGCTCTTGCTTCGGGGAGTTTCTCTATGACTCCCCTCGAGACAACGCCCGCATAACTCGCCGTTTTGGCGACAGTCATGTTGCCCTCCAAAAGCGAGCTCAATTTGTCCATTTTAATTTCATTCTCCCGCATGCTTACTTTCATCTCTTCCATTCTTGTCATCATCTCTTTCATACTTTCTTTCATTCCTTCACTTAGGTCCAGATTTCTCACCAATGCGTCGTCAACTACGCTGGGACCAGCATCGGATGGCGGGGGGGGATGTATAGGGTCCCCACTACGCCCTCCACTACCAGCCCTGGCATTGGTGAGTTCAAACTCCATCTCTTTTATTATTTCATACATCCTTTCTAGCGCCGTAATAACCCCATCTTTTATGTCAGTCTTTAAATTTCGAGACTCTCGCAGGTGGGCTTTCCCTTTCAGCAGAAGGGCTTTCCCTTCTGCAGTCCGACTTTTAGGTGTTGCAGGCTTCTTCACTGGTTCGGAGATAGTGAACGTGTCACTGGCACGCCTCTGGGGAGTGTGGATCATGATGACTTAGGGGAAAAAAAAAAAAAAAAAAAAAAAAAAAAAAAAAAAAAAAAAAAAAAAAAAAAAAAAAAAAAAAAACCCCTGTCAATAATAATTATTCTTAACACTATTAGGTCTCCCAATAGGAGAGATACCTGTCAATAGTTACAATTAAAAAAAAAAATTTAATATCACAGATATCAATATAAGATATAAAATATTAATATAAAAATATAAAATATTAATAGGTCACTGATAGTTAAAAATGGTCAACTTAACACTATTAGGTCTCCCAATAAGGGAGATACCTGTCAATAATTACAATTAAAATAAATATCACAGATATAAATATAAGATATAAAATATTAATATAAAATATAATATAAAAATATAAAATATTAATAGGTCACTGATAGTTAAAAATGGTCAACTTAACACTATTATGGCTCCCAATAGGGGAGATACCAGTCAATGATTACGATTTAAAATGAATATCACAGATATAAATTATAAAAATATAAAATATTAATAAAATATTAATAGGTCAGTGATAATTAAAAATGGTCAGCTTAACACTATTAGGTCTTCCAATAGGGGAGATACCTGTCAATAATTACAAATAGAATAAGATTAAAAATAAAATGTCTAAATCGTACGGTTTGACCTAGTAAGCTAGCTAGTAAGCTAGTCAATACTAGGCACTCAAGTCAATAATTATTATACTTAAAACTATCACGTCTCCCAATAGGGGAGTCGCCTGTTTATGATTTAAGATCAAAATGAATACATATATAGACAAATAGTACATACGAATAAAAGATAATAATATTATAATATTATTGTGTTGTGTGGTATATGGTCCCTAAGCACTCAGTATATAATACCTTAGTCTAACAGCTACACCAAAAATGATGTAGCTGGTCTATTATATAATTACACTTACAATTTACTAATGTACAAATGTAGAATATAAATTAGGTTAAAAATAAAACATTCATTCGCCACCACGTGTTTACTGTTTTTGTTGATTACACCCGTGACCTACTTAGATATTGTTCCCGAAAAACGTTATGAGAAGTTATGATAATTTATTATCTTTGTGCGGGAAGATGTATGGAATATCAAAACACTAATTTAAGTAGGAAACACGGTGGGGGGAAAGGGGAAAAGTATAGTTTTGGCGAAAGAAAGTTTCTACTTGTAGGTTAAAACACTCTTTGGTGTCTATCTTCGCCAATTTTCAACCGATTTCCCCGGGACAAAAACCACAGGCTTTATTTTGATAAGACGCGTCTATTTACACTTGTATCGTTTCACCATACACTGAGTTAGGGGGGATTGCCACCGCCCGGCTTGCCAAAAATTGTTTGTTTTACCTTATGTATGGGTCCTAAAAATCCCAAAATTTTCACAGACACTCGTATCACCAACACACACAACACTGCAGTTCCGGTTCGCGAAGTCCCCGATATAAATCGGGACTTCCCAGCGACGCCGTACTTTTTGTTAATTTCGTAAAAATTTCTTTTGGTGATAACTTTTTACTGGCTGACTCGATTTTAAAACCGTTTTCGCGTCCGTATTGGTTGTTTAAGCGCGCATCTACTGGTATATAACACTACTGTGTAAGATGAAAAAATACCACTTTTACAAAAAATAAACTTAGGAGCGATGCGATTTCGCTGTCAACGGACCGCGTTCGGGCAAATGACTGGTTAGGTTAGGTTAGGTTAGGTTAGGTTAGGTTAGGTTAGGTTAGGTTAGGTTAGGTTAGGTTAGGTTAGGTTAGGTTAGGTTAGGTTAGGTTAGGTTAGGTTAGGTTAGGTTAGGTTAGGTTAGGTTAGGTTAGGTTAGGTTAGGTTAGGTTAGGTTAGGTTAGGTTAGGTTAGGTTAGGTTAGGTTAGGTTAGGTTAGGTTAGGTTAGGTTAGGTTAGGTTAGGTTAGGTTAGGTTAGGTTAGGTTAGGTTAGGTTAGGTTAGGTTAGGTTAGGTTAGGTTAGGTTAGGTTAGGTTAGGTTAGGTTAGGTTAGGTTAGGTTAGGTTAGGTTAGGTTAGGTTAGGTTAGGTTAGGTTAGGTTAGGTTAGGTTAGGTTAGGTTAGGTTAGGTTAGGTTAGGTTAGGTTAGGTTAGGTTAGGTTAGGTTAGGTTAGGTTAGGTTAGGTTAGGTTAGGTTAGGTTAGGTTAGGTTAGGTTAGGTTAGGTTAGGTTAGGTTAGGTTAGGTTAGGTTAGGTTAGGTTAGGTTAGGTTAGGTTAGGTTAGGTTAGGTTAGGTTAGGTTAGGTTAGGTTAGGTTAGGTTAGGTTAGGTTAGGTTAGGTTAGGTTAGGTTAGGTTAGGTTAGGTTAGGTTAGGTTAGGTTAGGTTAGGTTAGGTTAGGTTAGGTTAGGTTAGGTTAGGTTAGGTTAGGTTAGGTTAGGTTAGGTTAGGTTAGGTTAGGTTAGGTTAGGTTAGGTTAGGTTAGGTTAGGTTAGGTTAGGTTAGGTTAGGTTAGGTTAGGTTAGGTTAGGTTAGGTTAGGTTAGGTTAGGTTAGGTTAGGTTAGGTTAGGTTAGGTTAGGTTAGGTTAGGTTAGGTTAGGTTAGGTTAGGTTAGGTTAGGTTAGGTTAGGTTAGGTTAGGTTAGGTTAGGTTAGGTTAGGTTAGGTTAGGTTAGGTTAGGTTAGGTTAGGTTAGGTTAGGTTAGGTTAGGTTAGGTTAGGTTAGGTTAGGTTAGGTTAGGTTAGGTTAGGTTAGGTTAGGTTAGGTTAGGTTAGGTTAGGTTAGGTTAGGTTAGGTTAGGTTAGGTTAGGTTAGGTTAGGTTAGGTTAGGTTAGGTTAGGTTAGGTTAGGTTAGGTTAGGTTAGGTTAGGTTAGGTTAGGTTAGGTTAGGTTAGGTTAGGTTAGGTTAGGTTAGGTTAGGTTAGGTTAGGTTAGGTTAGGTTAGGTTAGGTTAGGTTAGGTTAGGTTAGGTTAGGTTAGGTTAGGTTAGGTTAGGTTAGGTTAGGTTAGGTTAGGTTAGGTTAGGTTAGGTTAGGTTAGGTTAGGTTAGGTTAGGTTAGGTTAGGTTAGGTTAGGTTAGGTTAGGTTAGGTTAGGTTAGGTTAGGTTAGGTTAGGTTAGGTTAGGTTAGGTTAGGTTAGGTTAGGTTAGGTTAGGTTAGGTTAGGTTAGGTTAGGTTAGGTTAGGTTAGGTTAGGTTAGGTTAGGTTAGGTTAGGTTAGGTTAGGTTAGGTTAGGTTAGGTTAGGTTAGGTT